>OX387435.1:6673645-8122395 GCA_947563755.1 Lochmaea crataegi
TGCCCTGAAATGGAACACCTTAGAAAGACAGCGAGAACGACCTTTAACAAGGCAAAACGAACAAAACTCAAAGAGGACTGGGGAGTATACCAAGCCAACCTCAAAGAGTTCAAAAAAGTCTGCAGACAAAAACAAAGAGTAGCCTGGAGAGCCTACTGTGAGGCATTCGAAGACTTCCCACAATTTTCTAGGCTACAGAAAGCACTCTCAAACGACCACCATAAGACTATCGGCATCCTGACGAGGGAAAATAGCGACAAAGCCGCCAACCTTCGAGAGCGCTGAGATTCTTATGGAAACTCACTTCCCAGGATCTGTCTTTCCTGGAACGACGAACTGGGCGGAGGAACCAAAATCACCCTCACAATACGACTGGTAGTTTGCTAGTGCAGTAATTGATGAGGACAAGATAAGGTGGGCCTTATGCCGCACCATGTTGGTATATTCAGAGCCTCTTCAGCTCTGAGGTATAATCCCAGAAAGTGGAGAGAAGTACGAGTGGTATTTATACCCAAACCAGGAAGGATGTACTTCACCTTACCAAGAGCATTCCGACCTATTAGCCTCACATCGTTCTTTTTAAAAACAATGGAGAGGCTATGTGAGAGGTATATAAGAGATGAAGTGCTATTTAACCCACTTCATCCAAATCAGCATGCATATACTCCGGGAAGGTCCACTGATTCGTCCTTTCGCGCTAAGAATAGAAAGAGGTTGATCGCGCTACGATTAGAAAATTCATGTTTCCCCACTGCCACGAAATATAGAGTAGGTAGCGCGCAGGTCAAGCTGATCGAGAGAGGTGGATAGCGAGACTAAAGGCCGCTGCACAATTACCCAGGAACGGGAACGTGAACTAGAACGAGAACGGAAAAAAGTTAAGATACACATATTTTATTGTACCCATGCACAACCAATTTCCGGTAACGAGAACGAGCAGATGCACGGGAACGAGAACTGGAAAGTCGGCAAGTTTTAACATTCTCGTTACCGTTGCATTCCCGGAGCCAATCACAGCACAGGATATATAACGCTAATAGTTGAGCCAATAGGAAAGCAGCAGCCTGTTTGATGCAAACATAACCATACGTAACCTCGTTGCATGAGAATCTCTCAGACTAATGAAAAGAGGCCCCAAAAAGAAGCAATTATGTGCTGGCCAATTTTATTAAGAAGAAGATGCCAATAATAACATCCATTATATCAGAAATGATTGATATGATATTCAGTTTGTTATTGAGTCACAAGTTGACAGTGATTTAGAAAATAAATATCTCCAGAAAATGTCAAACATCCCTACTATTTCCGTTCTCGTTCTCGTTGTTGTGCATCTAAATATAATATTTCGTTCTCGTTTCCATTCTGGTTCTCGTTCCCGTTCCCGGGCAATTGTGCAGCAGCCTGAGAGTCCGAGCGTCGAGAGAACAGTTCTACCCGGCCACGATTGAAGTACCAACGTTCCGTCTGCCGATTTACTTGAATTTTGTTGTTTTAATATTTCTAATACTTTTTTTGTAGTTTGTATTTTGATTTTTTCCCTAGTAGTTTACTTTGATATCTAGATAAGAGTTGAAACCGTTGCTGCGAAGGTAAGAATTGATTGGAAATTCTAATTTTAAAATAGGTGGTCTTTTCAATTACTAATAAACAAAGTTTATTCAATTGCATTAAAATTTCATTTTACAGTAAGTTTCAGTATTTCCGTTTCATAGCAAATATACACCGAACTCAAGTATAGTTACCTCCTAAAAAAACCCTTTGGTATTTATTTCCGATTTCCAATCCCGTCCCGATTGAAATATTGAGTAGTGCCAGGCGTCTGGCCAGGGCTCTTTGATATTTTAATTCGTAAAGCCGTTCTAAATTGAAATCTTGAGGGGTGCCAGGCGTCTGGCCAGGGCCCTTTGATATTTTAGTTTAAGGACCCAACCCTTTGGTATTTGTTCCCGACTTCCAATCTCGTCCCCATTGAAATATTGAGGAGTGCCAGGCGTCTGGCCAGGGCTCTTTGATCTTTTAATTCGTAAAGCCGTTCTAATTGAAATCTTGAGGGCTGCCAGGCGTCTGGCCAGGGCCCTTTGATATTTTAATTCAAGGACCGGATCCTGTAGTATTCCCGAATAAAGCTCCTTTTACATTCTGTCATTCTAGAACCGGAAAACCCCTTCGTATTCTTTCTCTCGATCCCACCAAATATAAAGTTATAATATTACTAATTATTCTACCTACCGGGTGCATCAAGAGTGATGGCACATCTAATAACATATTATCCGGTGTATTTATTTAATTATCAACCTGTTTAGTGAAAAGACCCCTAACATTTAATTTTGCTCTTACCGTTTCTTTTCTATATAAAATGATGGAATGATGGAACTGTCGGGAATGTCTTTGTGAGTGCCCAGAGTTATCGTCAATAAGAGAATGTGTGTTCGGTGAGTCTTGGCCTACACCTGTCGATATAAAGGAGATGTCTCCTAGTGACCTGTCCACCTTCCTGAAAAGGACAGGATGGACGATGACCTTGGAGGACAACTCCTCGGGAGGATGTACAATGGGTCACATGTGGCCTAAGTGCTGTGTGCCTAAACTCGCCCTACCTACTCTACAGATACAGATTATTGACAAGGCTTTTCAACGTTTTTTAAATACTTTGAAATCACAAGAATACGTTTCATTTTAGTTATCATAAGTTTATTGTCTCCGCTCTCCCCCCAAATTGCACATAAATAAAAAAAATATTCAATAAAAAATTGCATCACACCTAGTTTTAATTAAATAAAATACAATTTTCATTAAAAAAATGATTCTTCGTTACCAACAATTATTTCAAATAACACCTGAATCATTTTTTTCAAAAATTGATTTTAATGTTGCTTATTACAAAGGTGAGATGTTAGATGTTACACATCATATGCGACTAATGTAAGGCTCGCTCACTTTTTTTCTCTTCTTCTCTCTTCCTTTTTCCTCTGATTCTTTTTTTTTCTGTTCCTATTTTTCTCCTTTTCTTTTTCTCTCTCGCACCATTTTCCCTGTATCACTTTGTTTTTCTGTCTATTCCTTCTTATCTTCTTCTCTTTCTCTATGCGTATTTGTAGTACAATTAATTTTGGCTATCTCTAAATCATCAATGAGCTCTGTTGATGATAATTATTGTTGTCATGAGTCGTCAGAGCCACGTCCTCGCCCGACATTCACTCTATGTGAATTGTTAATGTGTCTTAGATTAACACGTTTGGGGAAGCTTCCGACTAAAATAAACCACAGTTTTCATAGATCTGTCACTAGCCACTATCACTTCTGACTTGTTTTATGGAAGAATTGCGAGGAAATGTAATAGAATTTTAGTTTAAATGTTGCTTCATTTGTAATAGATAAAATTCTACAAAAAAAAAACGTCTCGTTCAGTATTCAAACTTGAAGAATTGCATAAAATGACCACGGAAACCATTTTACAATTCCATTATGCTAATCGAGTTAGTACGTAGGCATAACTAGAATATTTGATAACAACGAAATCCATAAAATCTGCATTTTATATTGGGACATGCTAATTTTCATGCACGAACGTGCTCGAATATCTGGACAAGTCTCTCAATATACGGTCCCATAAAAATCGCCTTACTAGAATTTTAAATTAACAAACATTTTATGCATACCACGAGTACTGCTTTTGACACTAATGAGTACTCTGTATTGTTTATGGGAAAATTTGAGATAAGGAAACACAACCCTTCTTTCACAGAATATTCACTTCTGTTTTACAGGATATACGGGGTATACAGTGTGGAGCGCCATACAAGATATGGAGTTTATAATGATTAAACAGTAAAAAAACGCACAATTCTCATCATATACTTGGTATGAATCGATTATTCCAATTTAAAACAAGAATGGCAACAGCAAACTCTTCTAGCATTTGTACCATCTGTTTTCGACAATTTCAAAAACATTGTAGTTTGAGCCATCATCAGTTCGTAAATAATGTTAATTTGAAAATTGATAATTTCAAAAACAAAAAAAGTTATAGCATAAAAAATCTATCAAATTATTTTGAATACGGCTCATGATATTTCAAATGCGCAAAGCACAAATTTCGTAAGTAAGGTAAATGCACCAATGCCTGACACTGTCCCAAAAGCTGACCGTCTTCCTGGGATCTTACAAATAATTTCCAAAAAATAAGAATACGGTTACGTTGAGGTCTACTGTTGATACCGTAGAGCCACCTTTGACTATTTTGTGGTATATCATATACACATTGTATTATGAAACCCCATTTACCGATAATAGGCCTGGTCGACATTGGCATAATCTATTTCTAAAAAGGCACCCTGACATAAGTGAGAGAATATCTCAAAACTTAAGAGTTATTTAAGTTAATTTTTATATAATACTAGTTTTTTTCAATAAAATACCATATTCATATTTTATTGAACAGCCTTTAGTAAGGCTAATTTCCTTTTTTAGCTGTTAGCTATAGGGACGTTACCTGTCAGCTATTGGTGAAATTACAATTTTCTCATGTCAGCTACTAGTACAAATGAAAATGAGCAAATAAATTGTTAAAAAAATATTTTAATTGGTATTATAAACAAAATAAAAATATTTTCCTTTTAATAGAACGCATATTCAGCATGGACGAACACAAGTGGGACCTTATTTTTCGATTCTCTATTAATAACTTAATTATTACAGTGACCATTCCCTTATAGTGTCAGGCATTGATACATTTACCTTACTAATTTTAGCACTTTATATCATGTATCAAGTGTTCGAACACCTGGACACTCTGTATAATAGTTTTAACAATTCAGAATTTTTACCTCGAGAGATTTTGTACATAAAATGTGACGGTGCCCCTGTATTTTATTTCATTACTAATTCTCTTTAGCATACGATCGCCATCTGAGTAGTACTCTCATCCACCCACACAATCATATACATCTCATTGTCCCATTACATATGAAATATAAGTTGTTGGTACCAATCACAGTTGACCATAAAATGGTAATAAATACCTCGGCAATTTGCATACATATTGTTACTTATCTCAGGAATCGAACTTTGTTCGAAACTGCTGCGAATAGCTGAGAATTGGTACCTAAGATTGAATTTAGATTGGAACTGTGAAATCGGCCAAAGATACTTCTACACATATAAAGTAATTACGGTTAAATATTAACTATAGACATAAAACATTCCAGATCCTGATGATGCCATGTGGAATATTTATAACTTGAATAACAAGGAGCTGATACTAAACGGTCAAGACTCTTTCTATCGATAGTATCTAAATTATAACTTTAGAAAAACTCTCCTTAGCGGAATAATTAAGTTTGAAAGTGGGAGGCTGGAAAAAATTGGGTATTTGCTTAACATTTTAAAATGCATAGGTCAGAGTTTTGACAGGTGTCCTAAAATGACACTGATGTCTGTACAACACTGTCACCCTACTGTGGGTTCCAGGACACACCTGAATAGAAGGAAATTAAATAGCAGATGAACTAGCCTTCTGTTTATATTGTATTAAATGAACATACAATAACAAGAGCTGACCTTGTTTATTTAACAAGTTCATCGTCGTCCATACAAGTTGATTTATTATTCTGATAAAGCTCAGTATGTCTGTTGTAATGAAAGATACCAAAAAAAGTTGATCATATAAATTGTAGGCAGCTTTAAGCTTCACATTTCAAAATCAGTTACAATGTTACAGGGTGCCAGCTCGGTGCCAAATCGAAGTTATGTTTTTTCAAGTGGAACACCCTATATTTCACTTCAAAACTGAAATCTCCTTCATCTTCCCATTACAAAAATATGTTGTAATCTTCTATACAGAGTATTTTAAAAGTTATTACCAATTTTCCATAAAAATCGTAACTAGTTCAACTCCCTGTATAATTGGGTAGGTGTAAAAGAATAATAATATACTGAAGCCAAATATTTCTAATGATCATCAAATATTAACAAACACGAATGATTTTGCAAATATTTATTAAATCAAATACATGGTGTGTTAAAAGTCAAGTACATTAATTTCTCAGTAACTTAAAATGGATAACCATGTATTTTTATCATTAACGATTACCTTACTTTTATTTTTATCATGCAGGTATGGGAACTGAAGGTTAGTTTTTAAGATATTTTCATTTTTTTGTGCAAATTATCAATTAGATATGTAATAGTTTATCAGATGTTATGCAGTTAAAACCTACTTCATTTTAATAGAAATAGTGTGATTTTTTGCGTGTAGTCTTTTCCCATAAGTATAATTTTGTAAACCTTAAACTGTAAGCTATCATCTGGTAAACTATTACATACCTACCTAATTACTACTTTGCATAGAAAAATGAAATCTCAAAAACTAATTACTTTAGATATGGGAATTGCTTCATAAAACTAGAAAAATGGTGATATCATTTTTCGACAATGATATAAAATACAATTACTGAGAAAATAATGAACTAGAGTTTTGACTCACCACGTATTTGATTTAATAAATATTTGCAAAATCATTCGTGTTTGTAAATTTTGATAATCGGCCTATTCCTCTGCGACCTTTTCAGATCTATTGTGGTCCTCTAGAATCTAGATTACATTATCCAGTCCGACTCTTCTTAAGTAGTCAATCAGCCTCGAGACTGAATCTTCCATGTAATCTCTTTCGGGCGGCTTCTCATCGCCGTATACAATAAACCGCACATTAGCCAGGCAGTCGCTCTGGCATAGGATATGCTCTGCAGTTTCCTCTTCTAGGTAACAGAATCTGCACATGGCTTCGTTAGTCAACCCCATTAGCTTTGCGTGCCTGTTAAGCCTACAGTGCCCTGTTAACATACCTACTACGGCTTTGACAGATTTCCTATCTTTGCTTATTCGGTCTGCCGTAAAAGTTGGAACTGTTTCGCCTGTCTCTGTCCTGGTGAGATCACCCATCATTCTAGAGATTTCTGTGCCACCCACTTCCTTATATGGCCATATTTATTGTCGACTTTGCGACGCCACAGAAGGGTTCTGGTCCAATGAATGGCATTGTCTGGCCGTTTCATCAGCCAATTCGTTGCCCTTATGACCCTCGTGCCCTGGTACCCAGGGTACCATGCCCTTGCAATGGTCTCCAAGTGCGTTCAAGGCACCTATGGAATCCCATAATAGCTTAGAATCGACCTCTATGAAATCAACTGCCTTCAGTGCAGCTTGGCTGTCGGTGAAGATGGCAACTGAACGGTATTCCCTTTCCTGGCATTTAATTTTCACAACGCAGTGGTGAATCGCCGTCACTTTGGCTTGAAAAGAGATAGGCTCATTGGAATAGCTATCCGTTGTTTCAGCTCTATTATTCCGGCTCCTACACCTACTTCTGTCTTGGAGCCGTCCGTATACCAGGTTGCCTCAGCCTGTATGGGTACACCTTTCTTCCTGTCTTCCTCACCTTGTATAGTTATTTGGAACCTACTATTAAAGCTATAGCTCGTGGCCCTTGCGTCAATGGGTTGCTCCAATAAGACATCCGCTTTTAGCTCCTCGATAAGCTTTAGATAGTCAGCACCGAGCGTTTGGCTAATGTGTTGTTGACTTTGCAGTAATCTGTGCGTTACAGATATGGCTTCGCCTTGTATAAAACAGTGTAGTGGAGACAGATTCAGCAAGACTTCCATCGTACTTTTGGGAGTGGTTTTTATGGCTCCTGTAATACACGCACCAACAAGCCTTTGTGTGCTACTCAATAGCCTTACAGCTTCCTCTTGCAATGTCTTTGTCTACCACACTATTGATCCATAGGCTATCATTGGTCTAACAACCCTTATGTATTTGTCATTTTTGGGGTAATTCCTCAGTTTTTTCCACACATTCTTCTGCATCTGCCGAGCGCAATGGTAGCTTTCTGTGTGGTCTTCTGAAGGTGAGTGTTCCATGAAAGCCTTTTGATCAAAATGTATTCCTTGTAGTGCCGTCTTTTCAGAGAAATTTATAATTTGTGTTTTCTGAGCATTGACTGTCGGTCTCTCTTGTAAGCACCAATTATCAACTATATTCAAGGCTGTTTGCATTCTTTCCGATATCACCCCAGCAAACTTGCCTCTGACTACAATAACGATGTCGTCTGCGTATCCAAGACAGTAAAACTTTGCTGTGGACAGTTCTGTAAGGAGGTCGTCTACCAAGGTTGCCCATAGTAGTGGTGACAGAACTCCTCCTTGTGGACACCCTCCACACGTGACTTGCCCCAGAGTGGAGATCATCATCGTATCCTCCAGAGCTGCCTTTATTCATCGGAATATTGTTGTGGATGTCCCCCATCCATTTATTGCATTAACCAATGAATTCGTGGTAATATGATTAAATGCTCTCCCGATGTCTAAGAAAGTGGCCATCGCTATCTGTCAGATACTTCACCTACCTTATGTATGTTAATGACTTCAACCTTTTGTTATACTTCCGGTATGTATCCCCATGCCAGACTAGCTTTGAGGATCTTAGTTACGTGTGGTATTATAATATAATAATAACTCCTTCGTTCTTGTATGGTAGGCCTAACTGCGTCTGTGGCCAGAATTGATGAGGCTGGAAAGTAGACGTTTATTAGTTCCTTCAAACTCTCCTCTTTGGTTTCCGTTCGCTTTCCTAATGAAACCTTCTTCTTTTCTGGTTGTCCCATATTTTGCCAGGACTTTATGGATTCTAAAGCATGCGGGGACATCCGAGATGTCGTCGCAAAATTTCCTTCATGAGTTCCTTTTGCCCTCGCGAATTTCTTTGTTGTATTGCTTGAGCTTAAACCTGTAGGTATCCCTGTCTTGGTTGCTTTTGGCCTTGTCAAAAATATCGCGTACCTCCGTCATGAGTCTCCTTTAGGCCGTTGTTCCAACAAACTTTGTTACCTGTATTCTTTTTTATTTTCTACGCACAGTTTTCTTGGTACGCCGCAATGATCGCTTCGATTACTTTTCCTACTGCCGCGTCTATAGCTTCAATGCCATCAATCGGTACAGAGCCATCCTCGAGAATTCTACTCAGGACGTTTTCTATCCTATCCAGTTTGTATCTCTTGGATTATGGTACTTGCTTGTCAAACATTATGTGTCATGACGGTTCATCAGACACATGCCAATTTGTTACGTTATCACTAATTTTACTCGTACAGAGTGTTAAATCTAACAGTTCTATATTGGAATCTAGTAACCCTTCAGTTAAGATGGAATTTAAAACCGACTCACTTCTCTTATTGATGTTCGTGATGCCTCAGGTGGTAGGGTGAGCATTGGCATCACATCCTATGATTAGCTGCAACCCTGTTTCCACACAGTATGCAACTACGTCGCTTATTATGTGTGGTGGACCTTCAGCCTAGTCACTCGGGAAGTAGGAAAGTGGGCATGTGGACTCTCACCGGCAATATTAGTTAAAAAATAAAATAAAATAAAATAGAACGAATAGCGGGATAGCAATAATAATAGTATAACCAAACTACCAAAAATCATAGGTACACAGTTAGTACAATTTTAAATTAACTCACCAAATTCTCTAGACGGGGTTTTCTCAAAAGGGTGGAAGGCTGCTTAACCTGGATGGGGCTCGTTGGCTCCAATACCCGATTACTGATCGGAATAGGGTTTACTCGAAACCTGTTCGCTTCTAGCACCCCTGGCTTTGTGCATTTTTCCAAATTCAGCTTTTTTACTCTTGTTCACACTTTCTGATTGGTCTACCCCTTTTCGCAGAATCGCTAAATCAGGTTTGTTTCCTAGCGCGTGGGTTTCTTCCGACCCAGCGAAATTGTTATTTAGCAACTCGCTTCCCGTATAATGTTTTTTTCAATATGTTTAACTGTTTTTTGACCTTCATTTTTTTGCATGTTAGCATGTTTGGTTTATTTTAAATTAAATTAAATTTGTTATACAGGGTGATGTTCCCTATGTTTCTTCATTTGGTATTTATTACATTATTCCCAGTTGTTCAGCTATGTTTCTAACAGAAGTATGAGGATTGATACCAACATTCGCAAGTACATTAATTACATTATCATCAGTTCTCACTGGATATCGGTGCGGTGCACGGTTTTGTTTGGGAACGAACCGCAGCGCAACTTCCGTTCCAATTTCGGAAACACCATGATACCTGAAGTCGTTGAGGAAACCGTTCTTGGTATAAACGGTCTGCTCGTCGAGCATTTTTCCTGCATTCCCCATAAACCAATAGCATATCAATGTACTCGTCTGGACTGAATGTGAATGGCATTGTGCTTATTAGAAGATTAATAATTTTGAATTCAAATTTGCGGATAGTATAAAAATTTTATTCGTCGATTAATTACAACACCCGAGGTACTATTCGCAAGTTATTGTTGTTCTACCACTTATTATTATTATTAACTGTCATTAATTTTTTGACATGAAAAGCATTAGTTTTTTTCAAACAAAAGATAAATCTAGTTCGATATCGTGAAGTTTTTAAAAACAGTGGCGGAAGCAATAAGGACAATTAGGTAAAGCAAAATATCATGAAATGTTAATTTTTTTGGTGCTAATAATGAAAAACCAACAAGTATGTTACATCGTTGTATTCCAAATAGAGTGACAAGCAATTTTCAACGAAAATGCCATTTGAAAATAGAAAGTGAGAGGTGGCTGCCAAAGGACTGTTGAATGAAATAAAGTTTCTGATACGTCATTAGGAAGGAAGTTTGATGACATTCACAACAGTTCTTACAGTATTGGATTATCTTTTAAATTGAGCGAGATATTGCCTGTGAACGATAACTTGGGACACGGTGTATAATACTTTACCGTTTAGTGGATAGGCCAACAATCTTCTCAACCATCCGCCAGGGCTCCTGCAGGAGGGCCACGTTAATGCCTTCTTGATCAAATCTCCTAACCAGCGTTGCCGAGGCGGCTTTTGCATGCTGAAGATTGACCTGCAGGACCCTTATATTCTTATTCACCGGGGTGAAGAGTTCTTCTACTCTTGTTATGAGGACTCTCCCTCCTCC
Source organism: Lochmaea crataegi (assembly GCA_947563755.1). Lineage (NCBI taxonomy): Eukaryota > Metazoa > Arthropoda > Insecta > Coleoptera > Chrysomelidae > Lochmaea > Lochmaea crataegi. The sequence continues at coordinate 6,684,642 of OX387435.1, forward strand.
ATGGGTGCAGCTATTTCTTGGGCAGGAGTACTTAAGAGTATGCTGACTCCACTTTCGGAAGGTTGTTCCTCATGTTGAGCATTGGATTCTGGGCACTGCCCTGCAGTACTTTGGATGTAACTTTAGGCTTTGTCACCAAAGTTTTGGGTTTTTCCTTCTTTAGGCAGAAGGTTAATCTCCCTATCCCAAAGAAGGGTGATAATTTTAATTTTAGGAGCTCCTCCCTGGAATCAGAATCCATGGAGGAGGTCCATAGCACTCCTTCGTCTCCTGGTATTTTCCCCCAGACTGTCCATAGGTGCGTCTTGAGTCCGCGGCTACTTATCCTTAATCTGTTGGAACCAAGGCGCTCCCCATCTTCATCCTGTACGAAGATCTTATAGGCGTGTGGTTTGCATATATCATTCACGTCTAGTGCCTTTAGGGAAGCTTCTTCCCATGGTTCCAGCGTCAGGATTATTTTTGCCAACCATTTTGAGCTTATGCTGTCCACTTGCGTGCTTTTCAGGAAGCGGACCTGGGTCCTTCTTGAGGAGCATCATAGGTAGCCATGACAGATTTATAAAGTTCCTTAAGCTTGTCCGCATCCATTTTGGCTTCCGGTAAGTTTGCTTCTGCCACCGCTACCTTGACAGAAGCTGCAGCTTCTCTGAGTCACACATTCGATTTTTGGCCCTTTGTTTTCATTTTTGGGTGGTGTGCTTTCATCTGACCTTGGTCTTTTGGATACTTTGGTCGTATTTATTTTTGTCTCGGCCTTCACAGGCTTTGACGGTACCTCCTTTGCCCTTTCCGCAAATTTAGTGAAGTTGGCTTTGATTATGGATCTTTTAGCCTGAAAGAGATCCTGGCCTTGTTTCACCAATTTGCTTACTTTAGCCTTGGATACTCCGGATAGCTTTGCAGCCCTGATCCCTTCATCTGTCATAAGATCTACGTCTTCCAACACATTCACCCTGATAGACTTCCCTTGTTTGGTTTCCTGCCTTTCAGCTTGGGATGTATCTTTCGAATTCCCACGGCTTGCGGCCTCTAGGTTTTCTTCAGATGTTCCCTGCCCTATGACTTTAGGAACCCTATATTTAGCCTTTGTGTGTCCTGGACTATTGGCCTTGGGCACACTTTGGCCTGTTTTGCTTTTGCTACTGTGTTCCATATAGATCCCACAAGTAACTAGGGAATGAACGTTCCACCCCGCAGAGCTCTGCATACGGAGGTGAGAACTGAATACGATTGGGTGCGACCTGATGCCCCAAAGGAATCGTTCACAATTCTGTAACCCTGTACCACTCAGCCCTCGTCATGGTTTCTCACGACTTGACTTAGGGCGATGTTTATCGACCTTCCGGTCTGAGATGTCCTTAGTTTCCCTCCACGTTCCGTAGGGCTCGGGAAGGAACAGTTACTCGCCCCCCCCACCATCGGCGAGGTCCCACAGCTCCTTGGGGGAAAATTTGTTTCTTTATTTATTGCCAGATTTTTTGTTTTATTTACACTCAGAGTTCATTGCTCCTTTTGTATTTTATTTCAATTTCATATCAGTTATTATTTAAAAAATGTAACTTTGATACCTTCCACTGTTTTGCAGAAACCCTAACCCTGTATAGTACAAAATGCATTTAAAATGTGGTCATTATTAAACTACATATTTTTTATTTGAAACATTTTTTGATAACATCTGCCAGTTAGATGAAATAAATCAAAGCGTAGATATACCTACGGGTGTCCACCCCTGTATGTTCCAACGGTTTAATTGGTTCAATTCCAATTAATAAATGGAAGTTAAATTTGTTTTTTTAAATCCAGTGATTTTTTTCATAAAATACATTTAATTTATGTTCTATACTCTGTCCATCCAAGCAACGGAGTGTTCCAAAACAGTATCATGCATAGTGCACGTGATCTCTCCAACTCTGTATGGACAATGAATTCCGCCGGCCGATTGCAGTGAAATCCGATTGGCCAGCGCATGGAGGCATATTTATTTTAGCCAATATATGCAAAGGCGCATGGTGATCACGCATCTATCGTTGTTTGGGCCGCTCTGTTTGTTCGATGGATATGGTATAGTATCTAAATTTCACCGACTACGGATCTGTTACTGTATACTGTACAATGAGGGATTTATAAACTTTTATTTTTAAATACTCAAGACCAGATGCCGAGTCAACAAAATATTGTGAAATGTTATTTACTCATTATTATTCTTTGTAGCCAAGACTATTTTCGACTTGGCCATATAGATTCCTGCTCCTACTTGATTTTTGAGCCATTTGTGTAGCAGACCATTTCTGCATTAATTGGGTCCTTCCTTCCATGCCTCTCTGCTTGTTATGACAGAAAAGAATGGCCACAAATTGTTTTTAACGGAGTTTTCCAAATGCTAGTAACAAACAATGTAAATACTATAATAAGATCGGTCATATCACAAAAGCTTCAAAAATGGAAATTTATAAAAACCATGCCAGCCACTTATGTAATAATGGAGGCATTCCATTCTTGAAACTCATCCTGTATACATACATACAGTTGAAGCTAATAAAAGCACGATAAATGGGCATCCTTGGAGAAGTGAATAAAGTTAATTACGCAAGTTAAGTAAGTTGAGGTCCAAGACAATTATAAGAACACAAGTATTTGTGAGAATTAAACATTCAGCAGCATTCCATGGAACAAATAAAATTTCTACAAATATCATTAGCACCGACCAATCGGAGAATTGTACGAAGTGTTAAAATTCTTTTTCGTATAGTTGTTAAAACAGAGCCTTACAGCATTCGATCGCTAACAAGATAATCCACACACATACACAACCTACAACTCTTCAAGAATACTGAAGCCCGTCAAGAAAAGAAAATAAGTCTCGGGGTTGCTCCCGCCTGGTTCTTTATACATGAAACGAACAACAAATTGAAAGTCTTCAGTAAGACGCCTGTTGAGTTAACAAATCAATCACGTCTTTCCGTTAGTGTTAATTGGAAAAGTTGACCCCGGACTGAAGAACACATAGTGCGGGGGATTACTACCATTAATGAAAGATTAAGTTGATATGGAACAGTAGAGCAGCTATGATTGATTCGTCACATAATCTTATCACTTCTCAGGAAGTTCTTCTTTTGATATAATCAATTTTTTTTAATTTGACAGCTATAAACAATTGGAGCTTTTGCTTATATCTTATACTAGAAAACCCGACAGACGTTGTCCTGTCCTAACAATGCCTTGTCAATAAGATATTATGCAAGTGGTCGTTTTTTACCCGCTGAGTGGAGTGTCAGAGTAGCTTTTGTTTATTTCAAACTTCCTTAAATGCCATCCTTACAATGAGCTAATCTCCAAGTAGCGACTCCAATACAGACATTTTGAATTTCAATTTACTGCCATTTTTTGTCCAAAGTAGAATTTTTTTAAATAAATTTTTTCCCGTACAATTTTCATTATTTTAATACTTATTCTGCTATTCGGGACGGAGACAAAAATACAACAAATAAAACACCATGAGTTATAAGTGTTCGAACAAACCCTACCAAAAGAAATACCTATTGGAGTGAAAATTAAAGAAGACAAAATAAAAAGCATCTCCAATTTACTAAAACCCATTATGAAGAAGAATAGGAGACAGATGAGAGTATTTGCATGAGGTTTTAAAGAAGAATTATGGAGATGAAAAAGAAGTAGATGAAGCAGTGGAAGACGATGTTGACGACGAGAGACTATTTAGATCCCTGTTCAATTCATATCCTTTTTCTGGGAAAAGTTTTCCTGTGAGAATATAAAATCCTATTTTGTACTTTTTGTGCTTTTCTTTATATTGAATACTTAACATTTTTTTTATTTGAAATTGGAAAAAGAAGTAAACAATCCAATTTTTCAATATTTTTGAGAGTCTAACAAAGCAAAGTTATTGAAAAATGTCTCAAATAGTTTGTATTTGTTGTCCTAATACACCATCCTATTGAAATTTGCAGATTATGTCAAGTTTGGCGATGAATGTTTTCCCGCTTTTCTCGAAAAGGTTTCACCTGGACATTCGTGTTTTGCATCTAGACCTCTTATATTAGCGGAGAGTACTACTTTTTAGCTTGTGAACCGCGGCTATATATCGAAAGAGACAAAGTGCTTTCTTTTCGAAGTACACACAAGATTTTTTCTATAATCACACGATATATCTGTTTTTTTTTTAAATCTTATTAGAACAGAATACATAACAGTTGAAACTACCGATATTTTTTTGAGGGATTAATTTATTTGTGAAAAGTTCTATATCATGGACTTATGATGAAATTTTTAAAAAGAGTTGATTGCATCCATATTTTAGTCCAATAGATCTAGGCTTCTGAGAAAGCCTATTATTCGTTTTGGAGCTAGCTCTGTAACCTGATAGGCTCTATATATATTTGTTCCATGTATTTAAGCAATTAACCTGCAATTGCAGATAATGAGTTCTGCCGTTACATCTGCAAGTTCCACTGTCCACTTTGCCTGTCTTACAGATATGGTATCTGAGTGAGAATTCCAGACTTTACTCTGTGATCAGATTTCTGAAGCTCCAAGAGCAATTTAGCGTAGTGATCAGAAGGTTATAATAACCTTTTTGTACATCTTTGGTCTTGAGATAGCACAAAATGTATTGTGTAACTGGGGAAAAAGTGAATCTGCATGCTAAGTGCAACAAATATGCTTTTTACACATGTTGCACACAACATTTTTCCTATGATCGAATTCTTCACTGAAGTAATTTGAATACAAGAAATATTACTAATTCTTAGAATAGTTTTAACAATAACTACAACAAAGTTGGGAATTCTGGAACCGTTGGCGATACTTGACACTGAACATTGTTTACACTACCACTACACCAACACTGACACTTTACACTATCTTACGCGCGTTTTGATAACCAAGTTATCTTCTTCAGAGACCGAAGGAAAAAGTTTCTGGTACTGGTCACCCTCAAAAATTTGAGCCGCTTTTTCAGTTTCTCGGATTTTTCAAAACACCAGTTCGAAATCTATTTAAATGGGTCCCGAAAGGTATTTTCTGAGTAAAATCATCTGTACTGAGTATTTTAACATGTTTAAAAGCTGTTTTATATTTCGTTAAAATTCCGATGGTCTACCGTTTGCCACATAAGACTGGCAACTATGTATTTTTATTAGAATCACGTTCGTCGAGTTTTGCGAAGCACGAACTATGCTATCTCCAAGAGAACATATGCCGCCCAAGCTAATGTCGTTAAAGCCTTAACACGTTTCACGTTCGATTCATCTGAAATCGAAGCGGTACCGAGATCGACTTTCTCGTGGCCTTGTTTAATATATGACAGCTTCTTTAATCGCTAAATTCAATCATAACGACTTAAATTATTACGAAAAGCGCATTTACTTTAAGCCACTTTAAAAATAATGTACGTTATATAATATGCGGAGCTCTACATTTTTATAACCACCGATTGACATTGATGTAAAAAATACACTAGGCTGTGAAGAAATTGAAAACTAGATAAAAGGTTTTTCAAAATTATTCTGCACCTTCCTTAATACATGATTTTTTCATGAAACATAAAATATTATGCAATAGTACTTTTTGTAATTCTGAATTCAAATAAAAAACTTTAAAAAACTATATTTATAAGCGTTTAACTACACAGAAATAACCTAATGGAGCTTAAAATCAACACATATCACCTGCTCCGCGATACATTAACAGATTATCGAGCCTATCTCTATTCTCGAATGTGACGACATGCGCGACGAACGAGATTTGGTAGTTAATAGCGGCATACTACATTTAAGTATATTCTGGGTCATATATATTTTAATCTGAACTTTTTTTTTCGAACTTAGGGATCATCCATGAATTACGCTACTCGTTAAAGGGGGGGGGGGGAGGATCGCCGGAAGGTGACATTGTGTGACAAGGGACAGGGGGGTCAAAAGCTTTGTGACGTCACATGTTAAAATTTAAAATACTAAAACGCGAAACTCATATGTGAATGGCTTTTGCATTTCCCAAAGTCAGCTTTTTTACTCTGGTTCACATGTTACTTCCTGATTGATCTACCTTCCCTTCGGCAGACTTGCTAAATCAGGTTTTTTTTTCTAGCGCGTGGGTTTCTTCCGACTCAGCGGAATATTTAGCAACTCGTTTCCCGTGTGATATTTTTTCAATATGTTAAACTGTTTTTTTACCTCTATTTTTTTGCATATCAGCGTCTGGTTTATTCAAAATTAAATAAAATTTGTTATACAGGATGATGTTCCCTATGTTTCTTTGATTGGTATTTATTACAATAATGAAATTTTTTTAAAATTATACAGTGCATTAATACGGAATTTTGAGGATATTGACAAAAGTATTATATGTTTACATGGAAATAAAGTACAACAAGTGACTAAATACGGAATTCTACGAATATTAACGAAAGTATTGAACAAGGTTGCCTGGAAATTTATTCCCAACAATCACATCTGAACTATCTTCTAGGTTAATAGGTTTAATAAGGGAGAATGATTTATATATATTTGGTCGTTAAGAAGATTACCTGAATATTTGTTTTTATTTATCTCAAGGGCTTCTAAAAGATTTAATTTGAAAGATTCAGGTTCTACATGCAAAATTTCAAAATTTGAGTCGAAAGTATGTTGGTTTGCTAATAAATGATTTGAATAGCTAGAATCCAATTTTTTGTTGTCATAGCTACGTTTGTGTTCTGAAATTCTAGTTTTAAAATTCCTAGAAGTTCTACCGATATAAATTTTGTCACAGTTGTCATTACCACATTTCAATTTATAAACTCCTGTTTTGTTTAATTTTGAAGAATAAGATTTGTTATTTTTAATGAGTTTGGATCAATTGTGATCGGTTTTAAAGCAAATATTCATGTTTAAAGTTTCTAAAATTTATTTAATTTTTAAGGATGGTATTCCAAAGTATGTTAAGAGGGCCCTCCGCGCAGGTGTATAAACCTTAAAACTTACACAAAACTTGTTACTTATATTTCACGTGATAGGTTACCTATAGATATAATATATACATCCCATTATTAATTATTACTGACCATTTTTCATTTTTTTTAAATAATTTATTGAATACGAAATAAACTAGGTATAATATATACATTAGATATTAAAATTTAAATTAGATGTATTTTTGCTCGAGAGTCTCAAGTAGGTAAGTAGGTACATTAATTTTGGACAATTTCAAAAATTATAAAGAAAAGATGTTTAGAATTAAAAATAACTTCCAAATATTTAACACATTGTTTTACATCAAAATTTTTTTCATTTCACAGAAAATGTCGAAAAAATTATTTTTTTGATCTAAATAAACAATATTGAATACCTATTTGAAAGTTATTTTTAATTCTAAACATCTTTTCGTTTTTAAAAGATTACTAATTTTAAAATATGTTTATACAAAAAGGAACTGAATTTGACCGAGCTTTTCGCTAAAACATTTTAGAAACAGTTTTTTTACCCATTCTACGGACCTACCCTCATTCCAAAAATAATTGAAGCCACACAACTAGTACCTACTGATAAGATAAGAAAACAGATTGAAGGGAAAATAAATAAAGCTCAGATATTTCAACTCTACCAAGTGTATGACGAAGAAGCGCTATTGCCATTTCTAGAGTAGGTAGACGAAATTAATTTTTTAGTCTTCCATTGTTTTACAATATTTTTCAAATCAACAGCTAACACTATTACTAAGTCATCCTTTAATAATGATTATTTGGGTTCTTATTTTATTTCATTGTTTTAAATGCTTATATAATCAATTAAATTGTAAGGTAATTTCGACTAGGTATATTGACAAGACAAAGTTACCTACAAAACATTTATGCTTCGAAATTTTTTAAAATGTAATGTAACCTACCTCATTCATTAATTTTATTCAACAATTATTATTACCTATGGCAAGCTAAAAACTAGATAACCATCCTCATCTCTTTTTATCGTCATAATGGAGAGGATTATTAAATTGTAAGGATTTCTAGGGATAATTTTTACATTTGGCATCGACGCTTTAGAATCCAAAAGTGCCAAGTAAAATCGTAAATACAGAATGCTGCATTCACAACCGATGTTGCCATGTTATACGAAAATCCTCAAACAAGGGGAAAAATTTTTTTAACAAAAAAATTTATGCACGACTGCTCGTCATAAGATATTAGGTATATTTTTACGTACTTGCAATATCTATATAGTGACCATTTTACCTGTATGTTAGGTATCTTATGTTTTCAAAATTCGATATTCGACTTCGTACCTAGAGTGTATTTGTGTATTAGTCATAAGGCAGTACTTAGCTAAAAATATTTGTGGTTTATTTCACACCTATAGGCACTAAACACGTTACTTGTGATGGAGCATATGTGGAGTAAATATAAAGAGCATTTACGAAGCACAAATTTACTTTTTCAGCATGAAGATTATTTTATTATAACCACTTACAAATACTGACAAGCTATGCTATAAACAACAATAATAAATAATTTGAAATATTTTTATGGACACAAAACCATCATCATCTGTCATTGAAGTTCCATACAGCGCCATCCATCAAGACGGTGGAACGTCTGAACTAATGTTCGTTTCCAAAATTTTGTATGCAACAAATCTCAAAAAATACAATGATTTGAGATTTCATATTTTCAGAATGGAATTCTCTAGGCTTTCTTTTGGGGATCAGATCTTGGCGTTCAAATTGGTGACCACAAATTGTCAAAACTGTCAAAAACATACCATCACATAATGGCTAATATCTTTTTTATAACAATATAAAACTCAACCAAAATACCTGATCCCCAAGACAAAGGTCCAAGTTATATTGTGTTAAAATTTCAACACTTAATTTTACTGCGTTCTTCAGATTTATTGTTTACAAAATGACCTAAATTTTGTTGCAAGTCAGGGGTGCCAACTGTTTTGAGCTGTCTAATTTGGGAGCGCGCTCTTAAGCTTTTAAATTGATTATTTTTATTTTTATCAGAAGGAAATACTTGTTCTAAAGTATGTTTGTATCTTTTCATTCATGATATTGTCAATCAATTTTGGATCGTAATTATTATTAACTGCTATTTGTTTTATGATATTTATTTCTTTGTTGTAATTATTAGTATTTAATGGGACTTATCAGCACCTCATAGGAACAGCGACTGATCATCACCAGCAGATTTTATTTCTTATGAGTATTTAAATGGAAGCGCGCATACCTAACAACATCAGCACAGCACCGACAACGCCTCAACCACAACACATTTCTCAGAGAGAATATTTTGCGGACGGCGTGCCAATACAATGTCTCTGACAGTATAAAGTAAAGCCTATAGCCTATAGCCTATAGTCGGGTATCCCGTGTCGATGCGTTAAGTGAGCCCATATACAACCGTCGAGTTGACCTCTCGACGTTGCTGTGACGATGCTTGTCAGGTGCTGTGCTGATAAGTGTATTTCGACCTTTAAAAGTCTCTGTATCATACTATTGAAAGCTGCTAATTTATGACTGAATGTGTGGACCGAACTATTATGAATTGTAATGTCTGTATGCGATGGTTTGTGAAATATAGAAAAATCATTTTTATTATTCATATTTGACATTGTTAGGTCTAAAAAGTGTATAGACTTATTTTGTTCAAGTTCTACGGTAAATTTGATATTGTTATGAATTGAGTTGAGTATGTAAGTTGAGTATGTAAGTTGAGTATGTAAGTTATCAAGCGGTCTAATTGTCTAGTTGTGTCGGTGAAGCTAGCTAAAATGTCGTCCACATATCGGTGCCAGTATGTACATAGATTTTTCACTAAGGGGGTGCTTATGAATTTTTTTGAAGCTTGCTTCTTATTGCACGACAGGACTTTTGAGAAGGCTAGTGAACTCGTGAAACGTGAAACGTTACGAAAAAGGGTTCGTCACGCAACAGTGTTGCCACGCAACGTGTAATGTTACGAAAAAGCGTTCGTCACGCAGATTTCTGAATAATCCACTAATCCAATGAAATTTAAATTGAAGCTTACTTCTTATTGCTCGACATAGGACTTTTGGGAAGGCTAGTCAAAAATTTGGAAAAATGGTCAAAAATGGTCAAAAATTGTCAAAAATTGTCAAAATATCGAAAAAATGGTTAATAATTGCCAAATATTTGCCAATATTTGTCAAAAATTTGGAAAATTGGTCGATAATTGTCAAAAATTGTGAAAAACTGTCAAAAATGGTCAATATTTGTGAAAATTTTGAAAATATGGTCAATAATTGTCGAGGTAAAATAAAAAGACAATTATGTTTCAATAAATTATTTTACGTTTACTAAATAATTGATAGTCACTCAGTTTTATGTCCTACAGTTTTCTGGGTGTAGAGTAGGCCTGATTGAAGTTGGCCCACGCCGTTGACCTACTTTCAGCTGTCGCTGTCAAGTGACAATCGAGAGCACGTTGTTAAATATTAAACTAATCTAATAAAATCATAAAATATAAAATAATTATGTTTAAAAGTAATATGTACAAGTGGTCTCAGCTGATGGTTAAAATGAACAGTACAAATAACAATGTACTAATATACCAGATGGTAGAATGATAGAATGGTAGAATAGTATTGAAAATATTAACTATGTTATATTAGCTGTAGTCACAAAACGGTTACATTTATGTAGGTTCAGCTTCCTAACGAATTGTGCGATGGAGTATAACAATAATCCCTGAGAGAGTTATCTACAAACTATCTGAGACACCTACAAGCAGCAGGCACAGCACAGTAATATAAAGATCTTACTTGGAATGTATCAGGTGGTGTGTTTCCAATATGTCGCAGGAGTTGGACGAAGGGGGCTGGTCCTCTACTGGTGAATTTCTGCCAGTCGTATTCCTATTTTATAACTCACACGGCTGTTTCAGACTAGGAAGAGATCTAAGAAGAGAAGTCTCAAGCAGTCATTGGAAAAGACTGAAGATGGTATCGAAGAATGCTAATGAGAGGGTTTATAAGACGATGTACAAGACGGTGAATAAGATGGTGAATAAGAGATCTGAAATACGAAACTCCCATGATGCCTAGGTCGATAAGAGAGAAGAGTGGGTACTTACCATGGGGAGGGTGACCTCAGAGTAATATCCTTTTACCAGCTAGAAGAGTTTAAATAACCACTTAAGGTGTCACTTAATTTTCCTAACAGGCTACGATTGTAGCTGGGCTAAATCCGAAAATATTTCGAAAGAGCACAAAGCAAGTGACCTCTTGAAAAGCACCAGTACAAGAATGGAGGATTATGGACCAGTCTAAGCCTCACAAGGTCAAGGTCGGTCTTCTTCTATTTATTTACCCTTAGCAACAGGTGAGGTCAAAGGTTAATCTAACAAGTGGGTGTATTGTTCATTGAACTTGACTTAATAGGTCGAAGGCCTCTTGGGAATTTATCAAAGATTAATACATTGTCAGAAAATGTAAACATAACCAAATAAAGTTTGGGCAATGATGTTGAACTATTAATTATTAACTATTAATTATTTTAGTAAATGGTATTGAAGCAATATATACAAGGTGAGTGGTGGATTTCCTTTACATTCATAAATACTATTTATCTTAATAAAATTGAATTGTCAACGTTAAAAGATGTCTTCAATATCCAATGTTGAATTGAAACCGTTACAGATTGTCAAAATTTTTGAAAAATTGTCAAAAATGGTCAATAATTGTTGAATTTTTGAAAAATGGTCAATAATTATAAAAGACTGTCAAAAATGGTCAATAATTGTTAAAAATTGTCAAATTTTTTGGAAAACGGTCCAAATTTTTGAAAAATTGTCAATAATTGTCAGAATCTGTCAAAAATGGTCGAAAATGTTAAAAAATATTCAATAATTGTTAAAATTTTGAAACAATTGACAATAATTAAAAAAAAATGTCAAAAACGGTGAATAATTGTTAAAAATTGTCAAAATTTTTGAAAACTGTTCGAAATTATTGAAAAATTGTCAAAAATGGTCAATGATTGTCAGAACCTGTCAAAAAGCTAAAAAATTGTCAAAATAATTGTTAAAATTTGGAAAAATGGTCTAAAATGGTCAAAATTTTTGAAAAATTGTAAAAAATAATCAGTAATTGTCAAAACTGTCAAAATTGGTCAATAATTGTCAAAAATGGTCAATAATTGTTAAAATTTGAAAAATTTGTCAAAATTTTTGAAAAAATGGTCAATAATTGTTGAAAATGGTCAACATTTTTGGAAAATTGTCATAAATGGTCAGATCCTGTCAAAAATGGTCAGAACCTGTCAAAAATGCTCAAAAGTTGTCAAAAATGGTCAATAATTGTTAAAATTTGGAAAAATGGTCTAAAATGGTCAACATTTTTGAAAAATTGTCAAAAATGATCAATCATTGCCAAAACTGTCAAAATTGGTCAATAATTGTTAAAATAGAAAGAATGGTCAATCATTATCAAAAATTGTCAAAATTTTGAAAAAATGGTCAATAAAACTTAGTGGAACGTACTGGGCCAAATGTAGTTCCCAACATCGCATTCCATTGCGCGTATTTTCATTGATGGTTTTTCCAACCTCGCATTCTATTGTGCATATCGGCGGTCCGACGACCGCTCACCTTTTTTTTCTATATTATCCATGAAAATTTCTGCTAGTAGGGGACTGGGAGGGTTGCCCATAATCGAACCATCTTTACTGCTATAAGCATCTCCATTGAAATGGAAATAATTTTGATTTAAGCACACTTGAATTAATTATAGGGTTAACATTATTGTACGTGAGCAAGTAATCAACAAGAGATATAGTTACCTAAGGAGGTATACTAGGGAATAGATTTGTTACATCGAACGATATGAATTTAGAATCGTGAGGTAGTTTTATATCTTGAATATTATTAATTAATTCCGTTGAGTTTTTAATTGAAAATTGAGATTTGTATGAACAATACTTATAGAAATGATATCTATGAGAATCTATGAAATTTTAAATGAAGGTGCTGTGAAAAAAGAAACAACCGGTCTAATTGGGTACCCCTTTTTATGGAGTTTAATTAATGAATAAAGTTCAGGGTGTTGTGGATTGGGAAAAAATAATTTATATTTTTTTTTATCGCAAATTATTGATTTAGCGTTATCTACATCTAATTTTATTTCCTTCTGAAATTTATTAGTTGGGTCTTTTTTAAAAATCTCAAAATTGCCTGTCTGTATAAAATTGTTGGTTTTTAATATATAATCATCTTTAGGTAATGCTATTACCGTATTTCCGTTATCTGCTTTTGTAAAAATAAGACTATTGACTTTGATTTTTGTTGAATTGATTTGGCGACTGAATAAAAAACCTTCTTCTACGAACTCTATCTATATTTATCGATACTTTATCGTTGATTGTTTCCTAACACTAGTCGTTTGTTTTCTCTGTTATCACAATATTTGACTTTATGTAGATTATTTAACAAAAATAAGAAAAAAATGAAAATAACTTTTTTCTATTGATTACTTTTAAATACATGCATAAAATTGAAAAATGTGTGACGTCACATCAAGGGAAGGGGGTTCTAAAAATGTGACAACCTGTGAGAAGGACGGTGGGAGGGGTTAAAAAGTCCTAAAATTTGTGTGACGTAATTTATGGATGGCCCCTAGATACAATCAGTATTTCAAGGAGACAAAGAAAAGAATCGTAAATCGAACTTAATCATGGAATAATCTCTTATTAAACAGTCTTTAAAACCAATAAACTGTAAGATTATACGCATGGCTAGCCTTAAAGGATGTGTTTGCATTTGAGCTTGTACCTGTAGCAACTAATAGTTAAAAAGCTACATTATCGATTAATAATACGTTTTTCTATATCGAACGACCAAAGAGAGAATTAAGGAGTGTTGTGGGAGCCATCAATAATAAATAACATCAATCACCGTCCACTTAACATTCAATTATCACCAACAATAATAATAACTGTACATAGATTTGGGCAACTCACGAATGGAATGCGTCCGCCATACGCTGTTGAAGAACGAGATCTGTTTTAGATAGAAATAAATATATATATATATACGAATTTGTATCGAATGTAGGCATATAGAGATCGATATCGTAGAGACAAGCTCGAGGTGTATAATATGCTTATAGTACGTTTGTAAAAAAAGTAATAACAATTATTATAAAAAATCGAGGAAAAAACAAATTTCACAGCATCTGCTTCGAATTACATTGTAATCACGTTTTAGTCAATGGACACTGGCTGTTTATGCAAGTTCTCCATTTTCTTCAATTGCTGGAATTTGAAGTTTTTTTTAAATTTATCTATTTCACACATCCCGAATCGGTCCTAGAACAGGGTCATCCTAATCTGCAAACAATAGAAAGAGGAGTTTGCAATTGATGGTTCCACATATCTCCTTACTGCGGTGGATCGATTGTGGTGCGATCTAGCGGCACGTCTCAAAAGTGGGTGTGAGTTGAGAAAGTAGGTAACCAGAAACTGTAATTAGTGTGCAGCCAGCTACATTTCACACACCTCAAGTATATTTGTGGTATTGATAAAAGTGAAAAAATTGTGTGAGCCTAATTTTTTTATATACTCGAATCTCACATATATCTCTAATTTTATGGGCGATACTTAACAAGATAAAATCGACCAAAACACACACAAATATATTTGAGATTATTTTCAAATAACCTCCGTCACAACAACTAACTTATTCAGTGGACCCTTGCAGAGCTCACTCCTTGGAAATTTAATTATGGTTATCTTAATAGTGATGATGTCAACATAGACTGTGTGACTATTTTATTTCAGTGATTTTATTAATATCACAAATATATTCATAAGGTGAGTCTGTTTCGGATTCTCACAGGAACAATGAAATAAGGTATGTGAAGGCAATAACGCCAGGCTGGTAATAACGCCATGGTGTCGTAGATCAGAGATTTTTGATCCAAACAGCAGATGGCGCTAAATGTTGTTTACTCCCATAGGTATAGGTGTCCTGTTCAAAGATTTACTACTCTGTGGTGAGAAACGTCAGTGCTGCAGTGTGTTTTTCATCGGACGGACGTTTGTTTGTGGACTGATATTAAATATTGAAAACCTATCGAGTGCTGTGTTAGAAACAAAATAGGTAAGTTAGTTTTTTATGTTAAATGTTTAATCAGGGTATTTTTGTGGTTACATTAATCAAAAAAAAGTTTTTTATTTCTTTTTCTTTCTTTAAGTAAACATAGGTTATGTTAAAAAATGTAACTGTTAGCAATAACGCCATACTAAGGTCTAAGCAATAACGCCATGGCGTTATTGCCAACAGCTGAGATTTAATACAATAATTTAAAGCAGCACTTTGTGCGTTTCTGGTTTGTTAAATCTTTTTTTTCTGTTGCAGCGTAAGATGCCCAGACGTAGAAATCAGGGCCTAAGGGGTAACTGGGACGCAGAATCGCTGCAAAATGCCATAAGTGATACTCAAAATGGCATGTCTGTAAATATGGCGAGTAACACATACGGCATTCCTCGGCGAACTTTAAGAGAATATCTGCAGAAAGGAAACATGGCAAAATTTGCAATGGGTCGAAAAACGATCATCTTGCCTGAACAAGAGGAAGAGCTTTGTAGGAGAATAATCCGCCTGTCGGAAGTAGGATACCCATTAACTGCAAAGGTATTACGTCGATGTGTTTACAATTTTTGTGTGACAAACAATATCAAGAACCCATTTAGTGCTGAAAAACAAATGGCTGGCCGTTTCTGGCTGAAGCATTTTTTTGAGAGGCATCCTGAAATCAGAGTGCGCAAAGCTCAAAATATGAATCCAGCGAGGGCTCAAAAGCTAAACAAATTTATTGTTTCTGACCATTTTAATAAACTCGGAGCTCTTCTTATCGATTTAGACATAATGGATAAACCGGAGCATATTTACAATATGGACGAAAAAGGATGCCGTTTGGGTTTACATCATCAGCAAGGTGTGCTCGCGAAAAAAGGTGCTAAAAGAGTTCACCTTGTGGCTAAAGAACATTCAGAGAATGTAACAGTGGTTGCATGCGGCAATGCAATGGGATCTTCTATTCCTCCTTATATTCTTTTTAAGGGTATAAGAATGAAGCCAGAGTGGGCCGACGCCTTACCAGTAGGTAGTAAGATTGCAATGACGCCAAAGGCTAGCATGACCATTGAAACATTTAAAAAGTGGCTTTATCACTTTAACCGGTATAGATTGCCTGGACCTTGCGTGCTAATTTTCGATGGGGCCAAGTGTCATTTAGACCATTCGATTGTAACAACTGCAGATGATTTGGGCATAACTTTATATTGCTTGCCAAGCAACACAACACATGAACTGCAACCCATGGATAAGGCTGTGTTCCGTTCATTTGAACATTATTGGGACGATGAGGTCATGAAATTTTGGTCAAGATACAGAGACAGATCCTTAACTAAGCAACGTTTCGGAAGAATCCTCTCAGTTGTATGGGATAATTGTATGACTCCAAAAAATATCAAATCCGGATTTTCAGCTTGTGGCATTTATCCCTTCAATCCGGACATACTGCCAGAGGTTGCTTATGCACCAAGTACTGTGACTGAAAGAGAAGACCCAGAAATAAACCAAATTGAGCCAGCCCAAAGGGATGACAATCAACAAGTTTTATCAACAAACCGTTCAGTAAAACCTCCAATAATTCGAGAGAATACACCATCTCCTGGTCCTTCTGGTGTGGCTCCCAAACGTCGACGCTTGGGCAAAAAACGATACAGTAGCAGCAGTGACAGCAATGTGGAAGTGTTTGAAAGCTCTTTCGAGGGTGATACTGGCAACGATTCCGAAAGCAATTCCGAAAATTCTAATGCCGAAGAAAAATTAGACGTTACCTTTTCTGAAATGCTTGAGACTCCAGATATGACCCAAAAACCTACAACTCGTTGAAATACAGCAATAAACAGCAGAGCCCAAAGGATTACCAAAGACCTCTTTAAAAAGACTGATCCGAATGTTAAAAGATTAGTGCCAACAAGAAAGGAGTCAAAAAACATAACCAAGTGCAGTTCGTCAAAATCGACACTAAAGGAAGGCGATAAAGCCATTAGCAAGAAAGATGCTCCTAAACTTCAACTACAGAAAAACAGTTCAAATAAGGCTAGTTGGTATTGCAAAGCCTGCAAGGAAGACAGAAAAGCTGATATGCATTTATGCTTTTCTTGCAAATGCTACCTGCATGACGAATGTGTAGGTTTAACTAGAGAAGACAAGGAGGAGGGTTACATCTGTCCTTACTGTGCTTAGTTATCTTAAGAGTTTTTAAATGTTTACTAAGTAACCAAAGAATGTTTATGTTCAGTTTTAATGTTTTAATTTTATAATAAAGAAATGTTTGCAGTAAACCGTTTAGTTTTTAATATTTTTCAATAAAAAGTTCTATGTTCTAGGTATTAAACGCATATGGCGTTATTGCTTACACTGAGTTAGCAATAACGCCAATTCGCATTAGATCACACAAAAAATTACTGTGGCCCTAATTTAACCTAATTTTATTCAATATGTGTTTTATTACTTGCAGTACAGTCCTATCACCCTGTTTAATCTTTGAGATCTATAAAAATAAGTTATTTTCATTAAAAAACAAAAATGTGAAGCTTAAGGTGGCGTTATTGCCTACACTTACCTTATCTAGTATATAATTGAAACATGGCAACATTGACATTATTAAGTGAGAGAAATGTAGATGAGGACACACAAATTATAGTTTCTGGTCATCTACTTTTTAACTTCATACCTATTTTCGACACGCTCCGCTAGATCGCACCACAATACGATCCACCTCAAGATGGAGGTATGTAAAACCATCAATAACGTTATGTCGGTGTTACTACTAGTAGTTATAACAATGAATGTAATAATAATAATTATGCATGATTATATATAATTATCGAGATAGTTATTTTTGCGCCTGGCTTCTGCATCTGAAACTTTATGGCGCTCTTTTTGATCAGTAATTTTCACATTCCGCCTGTTTTGCCTATACCAAAAAAATGATCACATTGAAAAAAGAAGTTTTCCTTCAAATATAATATGTTCATACTCGTCTAATTTATTATGAAAGAAAAAGCAAAATGGTTAAATTGAAGCTCTTGCTTCTTATTCGTTATACGAAACCCGTTCAAACCGATATACAGGTAAATATTTTACTTTAAAATCGTAAATATATTCGAACAATACTATTTACATTTCAGACTTAAATATCACGTTCAGTTTACTGTCGACAACAATGGAATTTCTCTTGGTGGTCGGTCTTCACGTGTTCTTGCATCTGCAAATACTACTACAATGTCGAAGTTGTGCTTTTTCTTATCTCCGTTTGTATCGATATCACCGATGACCTGGCGAGGTCAATTCTCATACACACTACGTTATAATATGTTCAATATTGTGTACCTCATAGTTATGGTCTAGAGATGAACTTCGATAATACTAATTAAACTTGGATAATTGTTATTTATTCGAGAAAAAAATGTATACCAACAGATTACATTTTTTATCAAGAATGTCACTCTGAAAAGCTGATTCACACAAGAAGGTAATAAAGGAGGTAATAAAGTCCTGCGAATATATCATAAACAGTATTGAGTATTTAAAACTGGGTACAATACTTCGGTGTCAACTTTGACAGGTCCAAAGAAACCATTTTCTTTTATATGCTTTAATCAATTTTATATTAAAAAAAAATAGTAAACAAAACAAGGGCGTCACATATATCTTTAAAATAAACAACAGGATTTACAAATATAAATAAATTCTAAAATAATATGCGATCCTACTTACTTTAATTATTTTAATTAAAAATAATAAAACAACTTATAAATTAAACTAAGGTTGTGCCTGAGATGAGTGACGTGAGACCGTGACATACCCGAAAATAAAATATCAACCTGAGCATTCAAATTCTCTTCAGTTTGAACTAATTTATTAAATCAGCACTGAATTAAAAGATATAATAATTTAATTATTGATAATGCAATTTAGTTTAAACAAGAACGGACTGTGTCTGTCACCCACAAGTGCTAGAATGTACTAAACAATTTAATTTAAACAAGAATACACTATGTCTGTCACCCACAAGTGCTAAAAGGTGCTAAGTATGTCAAAACACTCCCTCATAAAGGATTTAGAACAATAACAAAGGAGCAGGACGTATCACGTGGCTCAAGCACTCCACTTCAGTGATTCAGGATTCGTGAATCAACTGTACGGCTGAAGCACTACGCAAGTCATATTATTCACAATACACGCTAAGCGGCTCAAGCACTCCGCAAGAGAGCAAAACAGACTTAAGCACTTTGATTATTTAACGTTATTGAGATTTCTTTAATCATTAATAAAATAAACAGAACATGAAATAGAAATATAACCAAATAGGTGAAATTGAATAGCTCTGTGAGAAATCTCACCTTAATCAGTAAACAGCCACACACTCAGAAATTGCACTTAGTCACTAAGTTTAAATTAAGAATGACAACTAATTTCAACTTCACTATCAAAGATGTTCTTTTTCTTATGCCTTCCTTTGAGATTTTACTAAAAAATACACCAGCTAACAAGAAGCGAAGCCCGACGCATTTTCTTTGATGTTCTGGTAACCAAAATTTATGACCCTGAGAGACCGTCGTTGACAGATAACTTAGTAAATACACTGAGAAAATGATAAAATTTTCAAATATCGGCGATATAATTGGTCGACAAAGTGGAGTATGACAAGTATCTTATCATAATCATGGCGATTTTCAGAGATGCGCATACAAAAAATAATCGGAAGCTTCGCTTCTTGTTAAGTGGTGTATTCTTTGATTTCACCAAAGTTGGCTTAGAAAATTCGATATCTCCG
Organism: Lochmaea crataegi; assembly: GCA_947563755.1. Classification (NCBI taxonomy): domain Eukaryota; kingdom Metazoa; phylum Arthropoda; class Insecta; order Coleoptera; family Chrysomelidae; genus Lochmaea; species Lochmaea crataegi. Next base: position 6,704,504 of record OX387435.1, read on the forward strand.
TATCTTTAATGTTGTTAACATAAACACAGACTGTGACTATTTAGGAATGTGAATATTTCATGTTGAGTGCTGAATGTTTCGTATTTTAAAATTTTATAGATTTTTATATAGGGAGGTAAAAAAAATAATTCTTACAGTCGTCTCATCTTCCTCATTGGAAGACAAGGGCACTCCATTTTCACCACTGTCGTCATCAGAGTCCTTGTACTGTCTATCTGTCCATGTTTCTTGTAGAAACAATATTTTGTTTCACATTTTATCAGGGATGTGGTCTACTGTGAATGGACCTTAAAAATTTGACAACAAAATTTTGCAGTCTTAAACTTCAAAATACTATTGATTGTCTAGTTGTCGAAGTTTTCGTTAGTGTAAGATAGGGCCCAGAATGAAAAAAAACCTAATTGTTTTTGATAATGGTAGCTGGAACGCTACCGGAACGTTGAATTAAAAATTTAAAAAAGATTGTGGTTTAATTTCCCAAAATTATTAACAAAAATAATAATGAATACACCACAAGGAACATACAGAATATATTATACGTGTCAATTTTAAAACTGACAATAGGATATTTTTCGTGAATGAAAAAATGTGTCAGAAAAATCTCAAAACCATTTCTAGGGTATAGAGGAGAAACCAGAATGTCATGAGAGATAATGCATTCCCATCTACACCTATAACCCCCCCCCCCCCACCTATCACACCTACAAAAATTGGAAAGGTAACCCTCTGCTTATGATACTCGGAAAGCCCGTAAAAAATGCTTTCCAACGATATGAGAAGTTACAATTATACAGGATGTGAAAATAAACACCAATACATTATGTGAAAAAATATGAAAAAGTGTTAAAAAAAGTTAATTGATTAAATGATTAAAATTTTTTCAATTTTTCTGTAAGAATGGTATATAACTTATTTCCAAACTCCTTACAAACGTTACCAAAAGCTTGAATTAATCTTTGTCGTCAAGCGTCAATGGAGCAGTTGGGTTTTATAAACAACCGACTTAAGGTAAGCCCACATCAACAATCGGGTGGTGGTAAGTCTGCTGACGTAACGGGCCCTTCAATAAGACCTCACCTTTTAATCCATTTATTTGGATAATTATTGTCCAACCAGTTCCTAACGGCTACTGCTTAATGGTGTGGTGCTCCGTCATTCTGGAAGTGCAACAAATTTTCATCTAGTGATATATTACCGTCGTCGTCCTATTGGCTATCTAACTTATGAGCAATCATGTTCCAATAGTGCTTTCCAGCACATCGGAGTACATTTCACCGTTTAAATTTCCCGGTTTAAGCAAGGGACCAATCACAGAGTCTCCCAATATCCCTGGCCAAATATTTAGTTTCTAAATAGATGTCGATTTGCATCACTTTAATAACGACATTTGTGTTCATATACATCACCATTTGAAAAAAAGAATATTCCTTAATAAAATAGAAATCAGAAACGCTTTCAAGATTTTTTTTTACATCTCTTTCCATTCACGAGATAGATTCCATTGTACATTGCATAGATTAGACTGTATCCTTGAAAACGTACACGTACCTCATCGTGAATAAGCACAGGTCTATACTTCTGATAATACTTACTCACACTTTAAATGTATGTGTATATTGCCCCATTGTACAAGGTGGTTAGCTCAATTGCTCGCTACTGTGGCCAACCATTACGTGGCTACACTGCTTGATTGTTAAATTGCCGGTACTGGTGTCTTCCGGGTAAAGAGTGGTTTAATGGAGGTGAAGTATAAATGGTTGTCCAAGTTGAATAGTTAAGGGACACTCACATGTTATCACTGAATGTTGATGAAAGGCATTAAGCATACATAATACAAGGTTTTTCTATTCTAAGCGGGACTTTGCACTTTTGTCGGCAAAAATGGGAAATAACACATGTGAATGAAGTTGTTTGTTTGTCGACTGTTTAGAATAACGCAGGTGCCGGGTTCAAGTATCCGAAGCACGGGGGTGGACAAATTTAAATCCCACTCTCCTATAAAAGGATCTAGACGTTTGCATTTTAGCTGATGCCAGCTGGCCCGTGGTAAGGCTCAAGGTTGTGTAGCTAAACAAACATGTTGTTTTGTGATGTAGCATAATCGTTTATAGAGTGTAGCGGTGCATTTATGAAGAATTTGCTTGGGATTTTTTATGAAAGTGGGGTCGAATTAATAACTTGCATTTACTTACGTTTGAAATTCACGACGGGTGAAAAAATTCTGCTGTAAAACTATTTTTTCTACAGTCGCGCGTAAAATGACTAATTACTATATTCAAATGAAATCGTGAAGTAGACAAATGCCGAGGATTGTTACTTTACGCTCTAGCGCAAAAAATGAATCTTTCCCGCTCGCTTATTTAATCAAACCACGCCCTCCGAATTAGCTTAATTGGTGAATATTTAACAATTCATCAGATTAAAAATCAAATAAAATAATATGAAAATTGTCAAACATTTTGAAATATGGTCAAAAATGGTCAAAAATTGTCAATTATTGTCAATTATTGTCAATTATTGTCAATTATTGTCAATTATTGTCAATTATTGTCAATTATTGTCAATTATTGTCAATTATTGTCAATTATTGTCAATTATTGTCAAAAACTGTTAGTTGAAATTTTAAAAAATGGTCGATAACTGTCAAAAATTGCAAATTTTTTTTGAAAAATGGTTAAAATTTCTCTAAAATTGTCAAAAATGGTCAATAATTGTCAAAAACTATCAAAAATTGTCAAAAATGGACAATAATTGTTGAAAGTTTGAAAAATGGTCGATAATTGTCAAAAACTATCAAAAATGGTCAATAATTTTGAAAAAGGGTCAAAAATTTTTAAAAATTGTTGAAATTTTTGAAAAATTGTCAAAAATGGCCAACAATTGTCAAAAACTATCAAAAATGGTTAAAAATTGTCAAAAATGGACAATTATAATTAAAAATTCTCAAAATTTTGGAAAATAGATGATGATTGTCAAAAATTGTTGGTCAACTATGGTCAATAATTGTCAAAAATGGTCCATAATTGTCAACAATTGTCAATAATTATCAAAAATGGTCAATAATTGTCAAAAATTGTAAAAACTGTCAAAAATGGACAATTATTGTTAAAAATTGTCAGAATTTTGAAAAATAGATGATTATTGTTAAAGTTTTTGAAACATGGTCAAAAATGGTCAAAAATGGTCAATAATTGTAAAAAATGGTCCATAATTGTCAACAATTGTCAATAATTATCAAAATGGTCAATAATTTTGAAAAATGGTCTAAAATTTTAAAAAATTGTCAAAAATGGTCAAAAACTATCAAAAATGGTTAAAAATTGTCAATTATTTTTAAAAACTGTCAAAAATGGACAATTATTGTCAAAATTGGCCAATAATTGTCAAAAATTGTTAAAATTTTGAAAAATGGTCGATAATTGTCAAAAACTATCAAAAATGGTCAATAATTTTGAAAAATGGTCAAAAATTTTGAAAAACTATCAAAAATGGCTAATAATTGTCAAAAACTATCAAAAATTGTCAAAAACTGTCAAAAATGGACAATCATTGTTAAAAATTGTCAAAATTTTGAAAAATAGTTGATAGTTGTTGAAAATTGTTAAGGTTTCTGAAAAATTGTCAAAAATTTTGAAATATGGACAAAAATGGTCAATAATTGTCAAAAATGGTCAAAAATTTGGAAAAATGGTCCATAATCGTCAACAATTGTCAATATTTATCAAAAATGGTAAATAATTATCAAAAATGGTCAATAATTTTTGAAAAATGGTCTAAAATTTTGAAAAATGGTCTAAAGTTTTGAAAAATTGTCAAAAACTATCAAAAATGGTTGAAAATTGTCAATTATTGTCAATTATTTTTAAAAACTGTTGAAAATGGACAATTATTGTCAAAAATTGTCAAAATTTTGAAAAATAGTTGATAGTTGTTGAAAATTGTTAAGATTTTTGAAAAATTGTCAAAAATTTTGAAATATGGACAAAAATGGTCAATAATTGTCAAAAATGGTCAAAAATTTGGAAAAATATATATATAATCGTCAACAATTGTCAATATTTATCAAAAATGGTAAATAATTATCAAAAATGGTCAATAATTTTTGAAAAATGGCCTAAAATTTTGAAAAATGGTCTAAAGTTTTGAAAAATTGTCAAAAATGGTCAAAAACTATCAAAAATGGTTGAAAATTGTCAATTATTGTCAATTATTTTTAAAAACTGTTGAAAATGGACAATTATTGTCAAAATGGTCAATAATTGTCAAAAATGGTCAATAGTTGTTAAAATTTTGAAAAATGGTCAAAAATCGTCAAAAGTTGTAAAAATTTTTTTTCCCGAAAAACGATTTAAACACGTAATTTATAAAATCGATTTACTAATCGATTATTTTTCAACAGCCCTAGTCAGTAGATCTTTTTAAGGTTAATCATGATGAATAGCGAAAATGACGATTATTCTAGCACTCCTTTTATAACCTAAGATAATATAAAAAACTGTTTTAATTATTAAAAGGGCGACTGTAGAAAAAATTATGTGTGTTTTTCGAGCGTAAAGTAAAATTGTCGCTTTCGAAAGATCGCCGCACTCCGCTCCGCGTCGCGCGGCATCATTCTTTCTCAAGCGGCAATCTGTTACTTTACGCTCTAAATACACAAATAACTATTTCGGACCATTTTTGTCAGATTTTGTAACGAAGTGTGGTGATATTTTTTAAAAAAGTACCAGTTTCTACTCTTTCTTCTTTTTCAAGATACAGTAGTCGATTTAAGTTACTGTAACGCCTCTGTACAGTAATTTTGTTCTACAGTTTTTTTTTAAAGCAGTATTGAGTTACAATTTGCACGAGAGTGAGAATGTCTACAAGATCCATCTATGTGTTTGTGTAAAGCAAATCCTAATAAATTACCAACATTTTTGTGGTACTAAGAGACAGTAAATATTTCGTGCTGTGACTTTCAGAAGGATAGTCTTGGTCTTGGTCGAAACGGTGTAGTGCAAAGAACGTTAATCGAAAGTCAAACCAGCCACGATAACTAACTCACCTAGTCATAAGGTCATTGTATGCGTAGGCGGAGCACACGGTTGGGAAAATTGCTCGACAAAAAAAAGACAATGAAGATAAACAAACAAACACCAATAAAGTGAAAAATTTATGGTATTGTAAAACGGATAGAAATATTACGTTTTAGACAAGACACATCGACACACACGAGATTAAGACATGGTGAATGAAAATAAAAAGCTTTATCCGTTCATCCGTTTTGACAGTATTACTTTCTTTGTCTCAAATTCAATAAATTATTACCCTTAGATTTGTATAGTTGAAGTAAGAAATATAGTAGAACGAATGGGATCACATACGAGGGCTGTTCGTTTTTCTTAAAAAACAAAAATATATCATTAATAAACGTATAAGATTCAAAACTTCCAAAAAAAAAATCAGTAAGAATTTCAATGATTTAATAATTCACAGCTACAAGAGATTATGAAGCTTCTATACAGGGTGCGGCAGGGAAATAAAAGTACACCCATATCGGGGCATACATAAACTGCTATATTTGAACGGGCGATTCGAAATTTGTCACAGTACGCAGGTAAACATAACATAGCCTGTAGGTATTTTCCGAAGCGATCCTACTCGAACTTTAGAAATGGCCACAAGGAAGTGGGTGGCACAGAAATATCTAGAATGATGGGTAATCTCACCAGGACAGAGACATACGAAACAGTTGATTAGAGGACAATTGCAAACTTTTATGGTAGACCTAATAAGTAAAGATAGGAAATCTGTCAAAGCTGTAGTAGGTATGATCAGGGCACTGTAAGCTTAACAGCCACGCAAATCTAATGGGGTTGACAGACGAAGCCATGTGCAGATTCTGTCACTTGGAAGAGGAAACTGTAGAGTACATCCTATGCCAGTGCGACTGCCTGGCGAATGTACGGTTTCTTGTACTAGGCGATGATAAGCCACCGGCAAGAAATTACATGAAAGATTCAGTCTCGAGGATGATTGGCTACTTTAAAAAAGTCGGGCTGGAGAATGTAATTAAGATTCAGAGGAACACAATAGATCTGAAGAGGTCGCAGTAGTATGGCTCGCTTAGCAACCTCATCAAATCTAATTCAATCTGGATATGCTGCTATTGGCGTGTTATGCATTTGTAAATAGCTCAACTCACTCGTATTGTTTGGCAGTCCTTTGTGCGTCCATTTATCTTTAATGAGCTGAATGTCGGTTAGGTTTCTTTTGAAGCCTTTGCGTAGTGGATATTTAATTACAGGAACCTAATATTTTTGTTAGCAGCCATTTCACCGGCTCTACGATCTTCCTTCAATCCCTTTTTGCCCTTTGCAGATCCATTTTTGGGATTTTTTGTGGCTTTTTCATCTTCTTTTTGCTCTGAGCTACCAGGCTGAGGAGCGTGTTTTTTTTCAGGTAATATTTTTACCTGACAAAACTTATAGTAGGCCATAAAGTTACTTTTTTCACATATTCAGCGGGGATGGGATTCATTGACAGGTAAGCTCTACTGTAGTGCCTTTGCCAATCGTTCTCACAACTCTCCAGTTTTGTGTATTCAGATCCACGATCTGAACCTATAGACATCGGGGAATCCTTTGTGGACTCCAGACTCTCTGGAAAATATGTCACAAACATCTGGGAGTGAGGAATATTGCTTTCCTCTTCCAGTCTGAGCGAGACACCCTCCCTTTGACTGCAGCTGCTGAATTATGCTTTTTAGGCACTTGACGATTAATTTGTTAAACTCTAGCAGCTATTCTGAGCAGTGTATTGTATCTACTGATCAATAAAATTAAGCTGACCAATTTTTATTGTTTATCAGCTTTTTATAAACTCAACACCACATAATCTTATTTGCAGCCTTTTTAATAATGACAGATTGAGTATAGTTAATTTTGTCCAGGAGTTTATATTGAAATTGAAATAATTGTATGTATTGAAACACGTTACTTTTTATCCCTACCGAAATATTATCACCGACTCTCGTAGCTTAGCGGTTCCACCTTCGTGACTTGTCAACTAAAACAATGACCAACGCTATTTTTATTCTATAGTTACATGAATTCGTAGATTATTGCATATACATAATATAAATTAGACATTTAACCATTTAAGCTTAACTAGGTTCACCTGCTAACCGATGCTATCTTCGTAATTTGAATTGAATGCTTTTACAATTTGTACGAAATGATATTTGAATGACTGCAATATTACTTGCTAGATACGGAAATTAAATACCGATATATTTACCGTCTCTTTAGTCGTATTTTGTCATTCACCTTGTCTCTGTTGGTGGTTATTTGGCATTAAAGAATGTGTATTATTCGGATTGGTTGACTATGTGTTAACTAGGAGGGAAAAAAAGATAAGGATAAGTTGAGTGCGCTGTGACTTGGGCGCAGGGTAGGAATTTTCAATTGGGAAGGAATAACTAAAGGAAACCGACTGAGACAGAAATCTATAAAGAAAAGAGTGTTTAAAAATAATATAATGTAATGTTTTTGTTATTTATTTAAATAGTTTTTACTTGTGGGATATAATTATACACACTATCTATTACTATCTATTTATTTATAGAAACACACACTATATTAACTTGATTTACATAAACACTCTACTTAATGTCTACTAATTTATTTACACTCGGTATAATACTTCTAGTTTATTTTTACCACTTGAATATTACACTACTCATCTTCACTATTTCATTCACTGTTCGATTACTGAGAACTTCTGTGGACTAACTCTTTACTGTCCGTTTCACTAATTCTCTCGAATTAACTGTTTCAATAATTCCTCACGCACTCAAAAACCCGCGTATATATAGTCCTTCTCAACTCTAGAAAATTCCAGTACCTTCCGCGCTCGCCCTATGCACATTCATTCATATATTTGGGTTGTGCTCATCAGCCCATGCACTTGAACTGAATCTTTGTACCATTTCCCCTGTTATCTACTTCCACTCCAGGAGCTTCGTGACTTCTATAAAGGCCACTAGTTGGACTGGAGGAATTTTCAGTAGTTGTATTAATTCCTCACCAAAGTGCTTCCGTCTAAGTTCTTGTAAATTCTTGCAGAAGCAGAGTATGTGAGTAGGTGTTTCATCGACAAGTTCACATTTTCTGCACATAGGTTCACTAACTTTGCCCATATTTTACAGATGTTTCCTCAAGGTGCAGTGTCCAGTCACCAGGTCGGTAACTGTCTTAAAATTTTTCTTACCCAGTTTCAGTAGCCTAGTTGAGAGTTCTTTGTATGAAGGTGCGCTTGTGTCACCCTCCATTTGAATTGGCGTCCTCTATCTCGCCAGTTCCCGATTTCCCCTCTTATGCAATCTTTTGTGATTACACTAAACGGTTCCGGACCTATGAAGTTTCCTTTGGAGCCTTCTTTAGCTAACTGGTCCGCCATTTCATTACCTGCAATCCCCTCATGTGCCGGCACCCATATTAAAGACACCAGCCAGTTGAGGGATTACTTGCAGTCTAGACCTAGTTGTTGGATTACTGATAGCTTTAAGCAGAGCCTGGCTGACAGTGAATATTTTAATTTTTTGTCCGGTATATCCTCTTCTGATGTTTTCATCAATACAGGCTATAGTGGCAATCGTCTCTGCTTGAAACACAATCGTATGTCGACCAAGGCTAAAGATGATTCTCTTTCTAGGTCCTTTTATATCAGCCCCAGTGCCATGGTGTGTTTTGGAGCCATCGGTGAACCAGATGATTTCTCCAGAATTACCTGGGTGCATCACCTGTTCCCTAGATGGGATGGGATGGGATGGGATGGGATGGGATGGGATGGGATGGGATGGGATGGGATGGGATGGGATGGGATGGGATGGGATGGGATGGGATGGGATGGGATGGGATGGGATGGGATGGGATGGGATGGGATGGGATGGGATGGGATGGGATGGGATGGGATGGGATGGGATGGGATGGGATGGGATGGGATGGGATGGGATGGGATGGGATGGGATGGGATGGGATGGGATGGGATGGGATGGGATGGGATGGGATGGGATGGGATGGGATGGGATGGGATGGGATGGGATGGGATGGGATGGGATGGGATGGGATGGGATGGGATGGGATGGGATGGGATGGGATGGGATGGGATGGGATGGGATGGGATGGGATGGGATGGGATGGGATGGGATGGGATGGGATGGGATGGGATGGGATGGGATGGGATGGGATGGGATGGGATGGGATGGGATGGGATGGGATGGGATGGGATGGGATGGGATGGGATGGGATGGGATGGGATGGGATGGGATGGGATGGGATGGGATGGGATGGGATGGGATGGGATGGGATGGGATGGGATGGGATGGGATGGGATGGGATGGGATGGGATGGGATGGGATGGGATGGGATGGGATGGGATGGGATGGGATGGGATGGGATGGGATGGGATGGGATGGGATGGGATGGGATGGGATGGGATGGGATGGGATGGGATGGGATGGGATGGGATGGGATGGGATGGGATGGGATGGGATGGGATGGGATGGGATGGGATGGGATGGGATGGGATGGGATGGGATGGGATGGGATGGGATGGGATGGGATGGGATGGGATGGGATGGGATGGGATGGGATGGGATGGGATGGGATGGGATGGGATGGGATGGGATGGGATGGGATGGGATGGGATGGGATGGGATGGGATGGGATGGGATGGGATGGGATGGGATGGGATGGGATGGGATGGGATGGGATGGGATGGGATGGGATGGGATGGGATGGGATGGGATGGGATGGGATGGGATGGGATGGGATGGGATGGGATGGGATGGGATGGGATGGGATGGGATGGGATGGGATGGGATGGGATGGGATGGGATGGGATGGGATGGGATGGGATGGGATGGGATGGGATGGGATGGGATGGGATGGGATGGGATGGGATGGGATGGGATGGGATGGGATGGGATGGGATGGGATGGGATGGGATGGGATGGGATGGGATGGGATGGGATGGGATGGGATGGGATGGGATGGGATGGGATGGGATGGGATGGGATGGGATGGGATGGGATGGGATGGGATGGGATGGGATGGGATGGGATGGGATGGGATGGGATGGGATGGGATGGGATGGGATGGGATGGGATGGGATGGGATGGGATGGGATGGGATGGGATGGGATGGGATGGGATGGGATGGGATGGGATGGGATGGGATGGGATGGGATGGGATGGGATGGGATGGGATGGGATGGGATGGGATGGGATGGGATGGGATGGGATGGGATGGGATGGGATGGGATGGGATGGGATGGGATGGGATGGGATGGGATGGGATGGGATGGGATGGGATGGGATGGGATGGGATGGGATGGGATGGGATGGGATGGGATGGGATGGGATGGGATGGGATGGGATGGGATGGGATGGGATGGGATGGGATGGGATGGGATGGGATGGGATGGGATGGGATGGGATGGGATGGGATGGGATGGGATGGGATGGGATGGGATGGGATGGGATGGGATGGGATGGGATGGGATGGGATGGGATGGGATGGGATGGGATGGGATGGGATGGGATGGGATGGGATGGGATGGGATGGGATGGGATGGGATGGGATGGGATGGGATGGGATGGGATGGGATGGGATGGGATGGGATGGGATGGGATGGGATGGGATGGGATGGGATGGGATGGGATGGGATGGGATGGGATGGGATGGGATGGGATGGGATGGGATGGGATGGGATGGGATGGGATGGGATGGGATGGGATGGGATGGGATGGGATGGGATGGGATGGGATGGGATGGGATGGGATGGGATGGGATGGGATGGGATGGGATGGGATGGGATGGGATGGGATGGGATGGGATGGGATGGGATGGGATGGGATGGGATGGGATGGGATGGGATGGGATGGGATGGGATGGGATGGGATGGGATGGGATGGGATGGGATGGGATGGGATGGGATGGGATGGGATGGGATGGGATGGGATGGGATGGGATGGGATGGGATGGGATGGGATGGGATGGGATGGGATGGGATGGGATGGGATGGGATGGGATGGGATGGGATGGGATGGGATGGGATGGGATGGGATGGGATGGGATGGGATGGGATGGGATGGGATGGGATGGGATGGGATGGGATGGGATGGGATGGGATGGGATGGGATGGGATGGGATGGGATGGGATGGGATGGGATGGGATGGGATGGGATGGGATGGGATGGGATGGGATGGGATGGGATGGGATGGGATGGGATGGGATGGGATGGGATGGGATGGGATGGGATGGGATGGGATGGGATGGGATGGGATGGGATGGGATGGGATGGGATGGGATGGGATGGGATGGGATGGGATGGGATGGGATGGGATGGGATGGGATGGGATGGGATGGGATGGGATGGGATGGGATGGGATGGGATGGGATGGGATGGGATGGGATGGGATGGGATGGGATGGGATGGGATGGGATGGGATGGGATGGGATGGGATGGGATGGGATGGGATGGGATGGGATGGGATGGGATGGGATGGGATGGGATGGGATGGGATGGGATGGGATGGGATGGGATGGGATGGGATGGGATGGGATGGGATGGGATGGGATGGGATGGGATGGGATGGGATGGGATGGGATGGGATGGGATGGGATGGGATGGGATGGGATGGGATGGGATGGGATGGGATGGGATGGGATGGGATGGGATGGGATGGGATGGGATGGGATGGGATGGGATGGGATGGGATGGGATGGGATGGGATGGGATGGGATGGGATGGGATGGGATGGGATGGGATGGGATGGGATGGGATGGGATGGGATGGGATGGGATGGGATGGGATGGGATGGGATGGGATGGGATGGGATGGGATGGGATGGGATGGGATGGGATGGGATGGGATGGGATGGGATGGGATGGGATGGGATGGGATGGGATGGGATGGGATGGGATGGGATGGGATGGGATGGGATGGGATGGGATGGGATGGGATGGGATGGGATGGGATGGGATGGGATGGGATGGGATGGGATGGGATGGGATGGGATGGGATGGGATGGGATGGGATGGGATGGGATGGGATGGGATGGGATGGGATGGGATGGGATGGGATGGGATGGGATGGGATGGGATGGGATGGGATGGGATGGGATGGGATGGGATGGGATGGGATGGGATGGGATGGGATGGGATGGGATGGGATGGGATGGGATGGGATGGGATGGGATGGGATGGGATGGGATGGGATGGGATGGGATGGGATGGGATGGGATGGGATGGGATGGGATGGGATGGGATGGGATGGGATGGGATGGGATGGGATGGGATGGGATGGGATGGGATGGGATGGGATGGGATGGGATGGGATGGGATGGGATGGGATGGGATGGGATGGGATGGGATGGGATGGGATGGGATGGGATGGGATGGGATGGGATGGGATGGGATGGGATGGGATGGGATGGGATGGGATGGGATGGGATGGGATGGGATGGGATGGGATGGGATGGGATGGGATGGGATGGGATGGGATGGGATGGGATGGGATGGGATGGGATGGGATGGGATGGGATGGGATGGGATGGGATGGGATGGGATGGGATGGGATGGGATGGGATGGGATGGGATGGGATGGGATGGGATGGGATGGGATGGGATGGGATGGGATGGGATGGGATGGGATGGGATGGGATGGGATGGGATGGGATGGGATGGGATGGGATGGGATGGGATGGGATGGGATGGGATGGGATGGGATGGGATGGGATGGGATGGGATGGGATGGGATGGGATGGGATGGGATGGGATGGGATGGGATGGGATGGGATGGGATGGGATGGGATGGGATGGGATGGGATGGGATGGGATGGGATGGGATGGGATGGGATGGGATGGGATGGGATGGGATGGGATGGGATGGGATGGGATGGGATGGGATGGGATGGGATGGGATGGGATGGGATGGGATGGGATGGGATGGGATGGGATGGGATGGGATGGGATGGGATGGGATGGGATGGGATGGGATGGGATGGGATGGGATGGGATGGGATGGGATGGGATGGGATGGGATGGGATGGGATGGGATGGGATGGGATGGGATGGGATGGGATGGGATGGGATGGGATGGGATGGGATGGGATGGGATGGGATGGGATGGGATGGGATGGGATGGGATGGGATGGGATGGGATGGGATGGGATGGGATGGGATGGGATGGGATGGGATGGGATGGGATGGGATGGGATGGGATGGGATGGGATGGGATGGGATGGGATGGGATGGGATGGGATGGGATGGGATGGGATGGGATGGGATGGGATGGGATGGGATGGGATGGGATGGGATGGGATGGGATGGGATGGGATGGGATGGGATGGGATGGGATGGGATGGGATGGGATGGGATGGGATGGGATGGGATGGGATGGGATGGGATGGGATGGGATGGGATGGGATGGGATGGGATGGGATGGGATGGGATGGGATGGGATGGGATGGGATGGGATGGGATGGGATGGGATGGGATGGGATGGGATGGGATGGGATGGGATGGGATGGGATGGGATGGGATGGGATGGGATGGGATGGGATGGGATGGGATGGGATGGGATGGGATGGGATGGGATGGGATGGGATGGGATGGGATGGGATGGGATGGGATGGGATGGGATGGGATGGGATGGGATGGGATGGGATGGGATGGGATGGGATGGGATGGGATGGGATGGGATGGGATGGGATGGGATGGGATGGGATGGGATGGGATGGGATGGGATGGGATGGGATGGGATGGGATGGGATGGGATGGGATGGGATGGGATGGGATGGGATGGGATGGGACCATAAGTCTCCCGATTTCAGCCTAAGAATTGCCATCATTGCCTCCGCCATTATAAAAAGTTCTAGAGGAGGAAGTCCAATAAGGGCTTCCGATGCCGACCCCGTGCTGTTCATTTCCCCGGTATTACGAAGAAGGGCTTGTCTTTGGATTGCAGTTAATCTTTTAACTGCAGAGGACACTCCTGTCCTCCTCCACCAGACTATGGTTCCATAGGTGATCGTTGGCCTTATCAGAGTTGTGTAGAGCCAGTGAACCACCTCAGATCGTATTCCCCAGGTTTTGTCATAACTCTTCTGCAGTGCCAGAAAAGCCTAGTCGCCCTGGTGGTAATTTTTTCCAGGTGTGCCTCCCAATTCAGTTTAGTATTCCATCAGGTTCTGCATGCTAGTCCCCGGTAGTGGTTCTTCTGAATCGATGGGAAGATACAGAGACACTATTATTGTCTCTAGTACTACCCCATCTTTTTCGAGTATAATCTTTGCTGCCACTATGTCACCCGTGCATAGTTCCTTAATCGGCATCAAGTTGAATTCGGATCTATAGCAAACACAAGTTCTTATTTTAGTACGATCAGTTCCCATTATCAGTCCCATTCCCCTAATATTTAGCCCCAGTATCTAACCTTTCTTTATCCAAGCTTCTTGAACTAGAAGGATGTCTATGTTTTCAACCACCACTCTTTGTTGTAGGACAGCGGTGGCTGTCTTTTCGTGCTGCAAGTTAACTTGTAGCTCCTTGGAGATCCTTAGAGGTTGATGGTACAGATTCTCGATCAGTACCTGTTTCCTCCTCGGTCGAGATTTCCAGGGTTTTAAAACTGGCACGCTGGAATAGATAGTACGGTCTCCATTGAGCCCGCACCAGTGCTTTCATGGACTTCTCGTCAATCCGGAGACTCACATGCAGTCCCCTATCGGATGACTTGGTGCCGAGGATCAACCAGCGATCAACCTTCAGCCATGGATTCTGTTTCTCGAGCCTCCTCAACCCCACTTTCAGATCCTCTTTTTTAGTCTTAGGAAGTAGGGCGAGGACTCCTCATTGTCACAGATTAGCCCGTAGTTGCCGTTCATGTATCGACTGGCTTCAAACCTAGGCGCCTTCTGCACCTCGTCGATCATGTCAGTTAGGTTATTTTTGATAGACCCTACCTGATCTTTAGTAAGAGGTCATTTCCATAATACTGTGACTTTCACTGTCCACCAGCAGTCTGCTACGGTCCGTATAAACCTGTTGTGTGCCTTTGGAAATATCCGAATTTCTATATGTTGTCCATCTAGTCTCCCTACCAGATATATATATATATATATATATATATATATATATATATATATATATATATATATAAAAGAAGCAGTAGGGTAGTTACGGCTGACTAGTTGAAAAATAAACTATAAATTTTTTTATGGGGCACAGCCAAAATGATTTGTTGATGGTAAAGAAGACTCTTTTTTACTAATCCAAGCTTTCGATAATGTTTATTATCATTTTCAAGGTAGCAAGTGAGTTAATTCCTTTGAGAATGTAAATTCGTTTGTAAAACATGGAAACTAATCTTAACAAACTACTATTGAAAATTTACACATATTTTAAAAAAATTAAAACTACTAAAATTGTTAAAAATGACAAAATTCAGTCATCTTGGTTCCATTATAAACTACACAAAAAAGTGTGTAGTTGTGTGTAGTGTTGTGTAGTTTATAATGGAACCAAGATGACTGAATTTTGTCATTTTTAACAATTTTAGTAGTTTTAATTTTTTTTAAATATGTGTAAATTTTGAATAGTAGTTTGTTAAGATTAGTTTCCATGTTTTACAAACGAATTTACATTCTCAAAGGAATTAACTCACTTGCTACCTTGAAAATGATAATAAACATTATCGAAAGCTTGGATTAGTAAAAAAGAGTCTTCTTTACCATCAACAAATCATTTTGGCTGTGCCCCATAAAAAAATTTATAGTTTATATATATATATATATATATATATATATATATATATATATATATATATATATATATATATATATATATATGTAAGATGTAATCTTCTTTAATTTGTGTTTTATCGAATAAAGACACTATTGAGTTTCTCCTGTAAAAAGAGAAACGACATTAAATGTCTATTATTCCAGTCTTTTCTCTAATTACAAATTATAATTATTTTTATAATAAAATTGTGACATTAATATTTTTCACTGTCATCAGTTCGTAACTACCTATGTCATTTCTATCAACACTCGCCATGATAGAGCGGGTGAATAAAAACCATTAAAAACAAGGCTTAGAAAATATGAGGTATTTTCTTACATCTCCCCTACAAAAAAAAAATTTTGTTTGCAAAAATTCTATTATGACACAAAAACATTAGGATCACTGTCGATAACCGGGATGAGTTTTGTTACATGGAAAAGGTTTGACTCTGATTTTCTGTGACCAGTATCTATTTTGTATATGGAATTGGAAATTTTCTCCAAAATTTTGTACGGTCCAATCCTTAATTCGTCTAATTTTTTTCTATTTAGTTTGTTACCATTTTCCACAAACACCGTATCTCCTACTTTAAATTCCCAGAGTCTTCTGTTTTTGTCGAATATCTTCTTGTTGTAGTTATGTGATTTTATGGTATTCTGAAGGGCGAGCTTCCTGTCTCTCAATAAATCTATATGTGTTATTTTTTGTTTTAGTTCTTCTGGTAAAATTGTAGTATTCTCACCCTCTAGTAGATAAGTAGGTGCAAAACCAGTAGTCGTGTGTTCTGTGTTATTGTATTTTTTTGTACATTCTTGTGCAATGGTTGACCAGGCTACTTTTTTTCCTGTTTCATGTATTTTGCATCTTATTTTATTAACCAATGTTTGGTTCATTCTCTCATTGAGCCCATTCGAAAAAGCTGCATTTACTGCAGTAAACACAATTGGTATATTTTTTTCTTCTAGGTAGCTTTTAAATTCCCTAGAATTTATTCCTGGGTATTGGTCGGTCAAAATCATACCTATTTCGTTGTTTTCCGCGACATTCTCCAGAAGTTTTATAAAATCATTAGCATTTTGAGTCTTCGATGTTAATATGTATGCATACCTTGTAAAGTGATCAATGAGTAAGTGTAGATACTTCTTTGTCGACCTTGATCCTCCAAATCCTCCAACCGTGTCTATTGACATAATTTCAAAAGGATTTTCTGCTGGTCCCAATTGTGACATTAGTCCGTACTTTTCTTGACCTCTTGATTTATTTTTCATGCATATTCTGCACGTTCTACATACTTTTTTTATGTTGTTCGTCAAATTTTGTCCTGTATAAAAGCGACAAATTTTGTTTTTCATTTGCTCTATACCTATATGACAGTAATGTTCATGTACAGTCTTTATAAATTCTATACTGAATTTTTCCGTTAATATGATTTTTTCTTTATTCCTAATTTTCTTGTAGTATATTTCATTTTTTCGTATCAGTTTCCTTTTTTCATTTTTCAAAATTTCATTTTCCTTTTGATCGTTTAGAATATCTTCTATCTTTATTAGATTCACAATTTTCAATTGTTCATCTTCATTTTCATGTGGTTCCAATACCGGATTTCTACTTAAACAGTCGGCTTCTAAATTATATTTTCCTGGGCAATATTTTATATCAAATTCGTATTGTGACAAGTAATATGTCAGATCTCCTAGCTCATCATCGGTTCGGGATTTTATATTCATGTTTTCCAATGGTTTGTGGTCTGAAAAAACCGTAAACTTTTTCCCAATGAGTCTGTGTTGCCAATATTTAACAGCTTCTTTTATGGCCAGACATTCTAAGTAAATGGCTTTTTTCTTCTTTTGTGTTTCGTTTAATTTTTTTGAAAAGTATGCTATAGGTTTTTCTTCTCCGTTAGTTTGAGGCTGTTTGAAAATTGCACCTATTCCCTTCAAACTAGCATCTGTATATATGTTTATTGGTAATTCCGGATCAAATATTCCTAACACTGGTTGACAACAAAGTAAATTTTTTATTTTTTCAAATGAATCTTGACACTCTTTTGTCCAAATGAATTCTTGATTCTTCCTCAATAAATTATGAAGAGGATCCAAAATAATTGCGTTATCTTTGATATATTTGTTATAAAAATTAATTTTTCCTGAAAATTGTCTGACATTTTTCTGTTTTTCTGGTACTGGAAAATTTCTTATTGATATCAAGTTATCTTTTATAGGTCTTATTGAATTATTATTTATTACATGACCCAAATATTTTACTGAGTCTGCTGCAAAAGTGCATTTTGAAAATTTCAATCTGAAGCCTTCTCTTAATATTGATCCTAATAAATGTTTCAGGTGGTCTATGTGTTCATCAAACGTTTTTGAAAAAATCAGAATATCATCAATGTAATTGACTGTGAAATCTGTTAATTTGTTTTTTCTTATAATATTGGACAATATCCTTTGGAAGATTGCTGGCGACGTTTTTAATCCAAAGGGCAAACAAGTCCATTGATAATGCCCTTCTTGCGTAACGAATGCCGTTTTCTTTCTATCTTCGATTTTCAATGGAATAGACCAAAATGCTGAATTTATGTCCAAAGTGGAAAAGTACTTACAGTTTCTCGTTTTTTCCATAAGGTCCTCAATCAATGGGAATGGTTGTGATTGTGGAACCACAATTTTATTTAAATCACGAAAATCTATACAGAGCCTAGATCTCTTATTTTCTTCCCGTTTGTATGCCAAGGTTACTGGGGCAGCAAATGGACTATAGGATTCTTCAATTAATTTTTTTTCCAGTAATTTTGAAATTTGTGCTTCTATTTCTTTTTTATCCTCTATCGTACATCTATACGGTCTCTTACTTGGATATTTATCAATTAATAGATCAATGTGAGCTTCATAACTTTTTACTGTTCCTATATCAAATTTGTCTTTCGCAAAAAGTGGTTTATACTTTTCAATTAAACTATCAATTTCAATTTTCTCATCGTAATTTAGATAATTTGTAGACATAATAAAGTTCTCTTCAATTACATGCTCATTGAAGTTTATCATAATATGGTCTTGTATATGTTCTTTAACTTCAATTGTTCCTTCAAAATGTCCCTTTTGGAAATCATGTTTAGGTTTTGTTAAATCTTCACTTATTAAATTCGATGTAATGTTTTGATTTATTTCTAATTTATCATTTTGACTTAATTTGAAACTTCTTATACAGTCTAAGCCTATTAGGAAATCATAATTAAAATTTTCACTATTTATTACAAAGGCATGTATCATTTTTTCTATATTAAAAATTTTTGCTTTTATACAAATTAGTCCATCTGTTTGTTTTACACCATTGATCGTTTTCAGATTCATATTTTTATTATTACGTACTTTATCTTTTTCCATTTTTATTAACTTAGAATTTATCAAAGATACGTTTGAACCCGAATCATAAATTCCATTTACGTTTATAGTATCGTTAAGAATTACTTTTAGTTTAATCAATGGTGGCAGATCTAGTTTTTTGGATTTTCTTTCATCAATTCACATTCCAATTCTGAATTATTTATACATCTTATTTGATCATTCTTCTTGTCTTCATTATTTTTTGTTTTGAACCAACATACTGATTCAAGGTGGAATCGGTTTTTTTTGTTAAGTTTTTCGCAAATCTCACAAGGTTTTTTTTCTTTTACGTTCATGCTACTATTATTATTCTTTTCTTTCACTGTTTTTCTCTTCGTCAAATGTTCTAGACTTCTCAATTCATTGAAAAGATCTTCTGTATTAATTAGACTTCTTCTATCGATCCTGTCTATTATAAAGTCTGGTAAACCCACTGCAATTAGATCTATCAAGGTGCGATTATCCATTGATTTATTGTATTCCAATAAAACTCTCTCTTTTTTCAGTGCATAATCTAATAATGCACCATTCATGTACTTAAATGTAATTGCATATTTGACTGGCGACCATCCTTTATCTGCATATGTTTCACAGAAGTTTTCTTTCCAGGTTGTCCAATTAGAGTCTATTGTAAATTTTATAAGCATTGAACTATACCAATCTAAGCAGGAGTTCCCTAAAAATAATTTGAAAATTTCAATTTTCTCTGTATCTTTCTGTATTTCCAATCTTTCACATTCTTTTTCAAAATGGCTTATCCACTGGATAACATTCGCACTTTTGCCACTAAAATTTTCTATAACAAACTTTTCTGCCAATTTCTTTGAGTTTTGTGGTTTCTTCATTCCATTATCTTCCTTCGCGATTGCATTCAGGATTTTTGTTAGTGCTCCGTTTGTAATACCAGTTTTGATATCACCAAAACCTGTAGTTTCTGTTATTTCCTCCAAAAGGTAATCTTGAAATTGGATATTTTCCTCATAGATATATATATTTTTCAATTCTTCTGATAGAGGTATCCATACTTTCCTTGTTTGGTATCTTTTTTGTAATGAATTCCTAATTTTTGTGAAAATTGGAGTATTTTTCAATTCTGGATGAAGTCGGACTTGCTGATATTGCTCTGGCAAGCTGTAAGTTTTGCCCGCAGGAGTAGTAATTGAGATTAGGCATATTAAATTGGTCTTCACATCTTCAGCAGCTTTAACCGTAAATTCAAAACAAAGTTTTTCCATCTTTTTGAACTAATCTAGACGTTAATGTCGTTTTGTAAGATGTAATCTTCTTTAATTTGTGTTTTATCGAATAAAGACACTATTGAGTTTCTCCTGTAAAAAGAGAAACGACATTAAATGTCTATTATTCCAGTCTTTTCTCTAATTACAAATTATAATTATTTTTATAATAAAATTGTGACATTAATATTTTTCACTGTCATCAGTTCGTAACTACCTATGTCATTTCTATCAACACTCGCCATGATAGAGCGGGTGAATAAAAACCATTAAAAACAAGGCTTAGAAAATATGAGGTATTTTCTTACATATATATATATATATATATATATATATATATATATATATATATATATATATGGAGAGGAGGTGAGTTCAGAAGGATTCCCTTAGTTGCTGACGGCGTGGAGCTAATGTCACCAGTAATTGCCACACCAACATGTCTCTGTATGCCAGAGAGCTCTGTTACGGCCGTGAGCTCTGAAGCTCTCGACCACCAAGCGACAGCACCATATCTGATCAACGGTCTTGTATAAATGTATGTATGTATAATTGGGTGGTATTCATTGAGACCTAGAAGATCTTCGTGCCCCCTTTTTCTACTTAGTTCTTGGGGAAAGTCTCAGAGACTAGTGGTTCCTGGAGAAATTTTAGGATATCCGCAGGCTTCAATTGAAGTAAGTGCTCCTCTTCAGAAGTCTCTTGGGTGTTGTGCCCTATGATTCTGTATTGTTATGCACTCTGCAATTATTTGAATTCTTCCATTTCACATAATCTAAATCTTTCTTGATCCACTAGCTCAAGTTTTTTTGAGGTGCTCATTCAGGCCGCAGTGTTCTGTAAGGACACCTGTCAAAACTCTTAATGCACTCTAATTCTGACTTATGCCTCCTCCTTACCTGGTGGTATTTCTCCAAGAGTGTCTTTGGTCGTCTTAGCCCTACTACTTTCTAATGGCCCTATACTCTCGTTTTTTAAATTTTTTCCTATTTTTTCCAATAATACAATGGTGCTGATACCACAAAAGTGTTCCGGCCTCCAAAAGGGTGTATAAACATATTTCTTTGCTAGTTCATCTGCTATTCAATTTTTTTCTATTTCAGTGTGTCCTGGATCCTACGAAGGTGCTCTTGTCTAGTTTATTGAGTTTTTCTAGGCATTCCCAAACAAAAATACAGTGCAATGGCTGCTGGACTATCCGTCATGATGATAATCCTCGGTCTTACAATGATCACATATTTCCAATGGATTTGTTTGAGTTTTACACCACAAGATATTCCACAAATCCTTCTCCATGACAAAGTCTTTCAAGTTGAGAAGCAGCAATTATGCGTGCAGAAGTTTGTTACCGTACAAATCCCAAGAATACAATGAAATCAATGGAAATGCTATCAAATGGTGAACAGCGAAAGATGTGTCCACAATAACGGAAGATGTATTGGTATTTTTCTTTGTTATATTATGACAGGATGTCATATCAATTTTATTGAGGTACACCAGATAATATTGATAAGAGACGTCAGCTAATTAGTAAATTCCTGGACGATTTTAAAACACTGTTGCCATACTTGAGCAAATAGTAAAGAACCAAAGAAATTAACAAACAAACACAATAAGCAAAAGGATAGATAAGAGCGAAGATCTTCCGGATCAACTTTCGTTTAGCTGAAATCAGTTATGTAAGAAATATTCGTTTATTTACTATTTGGAACCTTTTCCAAACAGAAAGACTCGAATTTTTTTTGCGGAAATGCAAAATTTTCATTTTTTCGAAACCAGTTACAAGAAAATACGTTTCTTTTTTACATTTTAGACAATTTTCTAAACATAAACACGCAAAAAACTTCTTGCGGAAATATACCATTTTCATTTATTGATAAAAACAGGCGAGTACAAAACCGTTTGTCTCTTGAGACTTTTGAAGCGATATTAAGCTGAGAAGAATATATTATTCATTGATCTGTGTTAAAGGTCGGTAAGAGGATTAAACTCAATTTTTACATAGTTTATATTATTTATTATAGTTTATTTATCAGTTTCAGATATTCTAAAGTTGGGAAAATGATGCATTTCCGCAGAAAGTTTTTTGTGATTTTGTCTTTGGGGAGGCATCTATAAACTCAAAAAACAAATTTTTTTTAAACTGGTTTCAGCTAAAAAAAATTTCACTCGACGATCTTCCGAGCCGTTGAGGCGAGACAGCTCTTTACGCCATCCAAAAAGCATGGGCAGCGATGATTATACCACGGACGAGGGCAGAAGAAAAAGAAGCAGGGAGAAAGAAAAAATAATTACTAGCAGTGGAAAAAGATCACCACAAAAGATATACAAAAAGTCTGAGGAAAAACTAGATTTATTGATAGAAATGAAAAATCAAGAAAGAAATAGGAAATGTGTTGTGCAATGAAATTGGCATCCAAACGCAAATAAAAAGTGCACGAAAACTGGGGAAAAACGTTTTTAGCAGAATTTTGAGAATTATGCAGATAAAGAAAATGTTATGAAAATCAAGCATAAGTTGAAAAACGCAACAGGCAGAATATACATCAACGAAGATAAGACAGTAAAGGAAATGGAAAAGGAGAAGTTAATCAGAAGAAGAGGACAGGAAGAAAGAGAGAAGGGAAATTCTGTTAAAATAGGATACAACAAAATAATTATCAACAATCAAGAGTGGAAATGGAATTATAATAATGAAAGGCTAGAATTAACTCATTCAAAAAACTAAGCAAGAAAACCACAACGATAACGACAAGAGCGACGGAAAAGGACAAGAAAGTGGCGAAAATAGACAAAAAAATTATTAAAACTGAAAAATTGGCAAATAATGATAAAACGACAGCAATATGAAAAATAGGAACGTGGAATGTTAGAAGTTTGTCAAGAAAAGAAAAAGAGCTGGAAGATGAATTTGAAAAGACAGGACTTGAAATATTGGCGGTAACTGAAACAAAAAAGAAAGGAGAATGGATGATGCTAACAGAAAACGGACATGTTTTATTGCACAGTGGAGTCTCAGAAAAGGAGAGAGCAGCAAAGGGAGTAGCTTGTTTAATACATAAAAGAACAGCAAAACAAATTACCCAATGGAAAGGATGGACAGAACGAATAATGAGAGTAGAGCTCAAAGATCAAAATAAAAACATAAAAACAGTTATTGTGATATATGGGCCAAACGAGGATGAAGTAGCTGAAATTAAAAATAAATTCTGGGAGGAATTGACAGAAATAACAGAAGAAGCAAAAGGAAAGATATTTGTATTAGGAGACTTTAACAGTAGAGTTGGGAAACAAGATTTAATATATAATAGTATACTAGGTACACATGGAGAGGAGAGAAGAAATAATTATGGAGAAAGAATGCTAGATTACTGCACAATGAACAATCTAATGATAACAAACACGTTCTTTGAACACAAGGAGATCCACAAATACACGCGGGAATGCAAACGCAGAAATGAAAAATCAGTAATTGATTACATTCTGGTAGAAAAATGTAATAGACAGGAAATAATAGACACAAAAGTAAGAAGGGAACCAGAAATTGGTTTCGACCACTACCTACTAGTAACGAAAATAAAAGAGTATACAAATAACCTGGAGGAATGTAAATGAAACACAAGATTGGAATATGAATCAATAAAGGCCTATAAACTATCAAATAAGTTAATAGCAAAAAAATTCACTGAATTACTAACACTGAAGTTTGAATTTCTGTCAAAACCTCAACAAAATCACAGTCTGGAGGCAAGGTGGAACTACTTCAAAAATACAATATTAGAAACAGCTAAAGAAATATGTGGAACTAGTAAAAAGAACAACTATAAGAAACAAACCGCTTGGTGGACAGAAGAAATAAAAAACCAAATAAAAAGAAGATGTGGAGAAAGTACTTGAGTAACAGATGTACAACAAATTATGAATTATACAAAAAGGAAAGAAAAACAGTGAAAGAACTAGTATTACAGGCTAAAAAGGAAACATGGATAGCATTTGGAGAAAAAATGGAGAGTGACAGCAAAACGAACCAGAAACTATTTTACAAAACAATGAAATCCTTACGACAAGAAAAAAAACCGGACACGACAAGTGTTAAAGATAAAAATGGAGAATTGTTAACGGAAGGAACGGAAATAATGAATAGATGGAGAGAATACTTTCCAGACCTACTAGATGGACAACAACAAACAGAAATAGAAAAAATAACTAACGATACTCTGATAGATAAAGAAAAAGGTGAAGGTATAAATATGGAAGACCTAACAGAAGTTATACGAACACTTTAGAACGGTAAATCTTCAGGTTATGACAAACTTACAACAGAGATGTTCAAAAATCTAGGACAAAAATGAATGAGTTATCTACTCGAAATGGGATGAAGAACAAATACCCGATGATTGGAAAATGGTACTGATCGTTCCAATTTATAAAACGGGAGACAAGCACAATTGCAGCAATTACAGAGGAATAACCCCACTTAGCACGGCTATGAAAATATATGAGAAAGTAATAGACAAAAAACTGAGACCACATATAGAAAGTACATTAGAAGAATCGCAAAGTGGTTTTTAGAAAAGGAAGAAGCATACAAGATCACCTTTTTACAGTTAAATTGTTAGCAGAAAAATTACTACAGCAAGATAAAGAAGCTTATGTTGGTTTCATTGATTTGGAAAAGGCTTTTGATAAGGTACCACGGGAAGCGTTATGGGACATTTTAAAAAATGGAGGAGTTGACAGGAAGACAATAAGAATAATAGAAAACATATATAAAAACAACTTATGCTGTGTAATTCGCGAAAATAAAATTTCAGAAAATTTCAAAACACAAAAAGGACTAAGACAGGGAGGGGGATTAAGTCCACTACTATTTATCATCTTTATGGATGAAATTATAAAACAATGTTCACATTGTTCACCAAAGATGAAAAAGCTACATATAGGCTACAGAAATTAACAAAGAATAAACATCGCTGAAGGAGCATTTGCAGATGATTTGATTATTATGACGGGGACAGAAAAGGACCTACAACAGAACTTCGACATATGGAATGAAACTTTAAAAGAGAATGGGATGAACATAAATAAAACCAATACAAAAGTGATGCAGATCTGTAGAGACAGTAGACAAATGAATATTGCGATAGATGGAACAAACATTTAACAGGTGAAAAGCTTCAAATACTTAGGAGTGGAAATTCAAGAAAACGGAAACCAAGATATTGAAATTAATAATACGATACAAAACACTTTGAAACTATACTATGCTATGAACAGGTCATTTATAAACAAAAAATAAATATCGAAGAAAACGAAAATGAATGTTTATAAAAATATATTTAGACCAACCCTTACATTTGGATGTGAATCATGGGTGCTCACACAGCGACAAAAGAGTCAAATCCAGGCCGTAGAAATGAAGTATCTCAGAAGAGTCAGGGGTGTCACAAAAAGAGACAAAATGAGAAACACAAAAATAAGAGAAGACCTGGAAATAGAACCAATGCTGGAATTCATTGAAAAACGACAACTCAGCTGGTGGGGGCATCTCCAAAGAATGAATAATAAGAGGCCTGTCAACCAAGTGTGGGAATCCAAGGTACAAAGAGCTAGGAAAAGAGGAAGACGAAACAGACATGGGTTGGAGTAATAGGAGAAATAATTGAAGAAACGAGAGACAACATGGTTAGCGGCCAAGGTGCTAGCAAAGAACAAAAAAGAATGGGCAAAATTTGTGTACATACATTAATAATATTATTAATAATACAGACATTAAAATATACCCTACACCTTTAAATGGTAAAAGGGATTTTTGATTATATATATATAATAAATTAAATCAGAGTCCTTACGACTTTATTATAGAATAATAATATTAATAGTTCTCCTTAACCCTTCTCACCTGCGTTATATACATGTTTTCAAGATCACATCCTTAGAAATCGCATGAACCTTTCTGTTTATATTATATTCAAGAACCATACAATGTCACACGCCGACCCTGTTTATTTAACAATTTCATCGTCGTTAATTTCCATTAAAACTTGTACTTAATTTATTGAATATAAATGAATTTCTTTCAATTATTCTTTGTAACTAAAAGAGCTTCATATTTAAAAAAAATCAAAATCATTATCCTCTGCTACATTTGACATTACTAATTTGACGTTTATATATTTCCATCTAACATGTTTTACATTCTCCTTCGAACACCCATTTTACAATAAAAATTAGATTTTCCTTGGGGTGAGCATGAAAAGAATGTTTCCGTTACCACAGTCCACTTTGTTTTGAAATTAATGACCGAAAGCTGGATCCTCAATTTCTGTGTATTCATTTCTTTTAAAAATATATTTCAAGGATTCGTTTCTTTGTTTTGAAGTTCTTTCTGCTAAACACAAAATGCAGTCCTATTAATTACTGAAAAACCGACATGATTGGAATATTTTGCAACGAGTCGTGACAAAAGATTCACATGCCGATACAGGTTTATTCTCATAACATCGTCATTTGCCTTAAACGAATACGTGGGTATATATAGAAATAAAAAGTATAGAATGACAGTTCCACCATGTTGCTTTTACAATATTTTACAAAATAAAAATCTTTACGTCTATATCATCGTTTTGTAATTTCTACTCTTGAAAATAATGAACTACCCAACCTCTTTAATTTCAAGGATGCAATATTAGTTTAAAGTCAATCAAATTGATAAATAAATAGTTTAAAAAAAATAGAACGTGCATCTACAGGGGTTATAATGAAATTTAAGTTGGGAATTTGGTTTTTGTTCCCTAGCTTTTGTGATAAACGTTCTCACACTAACAGCATTTTTCCCGACCATATCTGAAGAAGTCTACGAGGATTATACAGGGTGCGGCAGATAAACCATCGATTGTAAATTGACCAGGAGATATTGGATACATTTCAAGGTTTCCCCTGTCTAGTAATGTTCAAGACAAAGCTAAGTAATGATGATAATAAGGTTATAGGCGCTACCAAAACGTTGAGCTGTTTCTATTTTAATTACTTCGTTAGTGGATATAAAGGTCTGTTATTATGATACTAATCGGTGCGCCAATGTATCCACATCTGCTTCAAAGAAGAAACATTTTAATAACCCGTGTGTAAATACAAGTAATTCAATAAAAAAACAATAAAAAATGTAGCGCTTCGGTGTGCGTGGTTTCTTCCACTTGTCAGCTTAATAAATACCTATCATATTTTATAAGCAGTCGTAGAAGGTGTAGTTAGGGAAGGTTAGTCAGCGTTTTTTTATCTAAAGTGGAAGAGTTTTTTTTTAGTTAAATTTAAAAGGTGGATATTAACGTTTCAATTTAAACATTCACGATTTTACAATAGTGACGAAGCGAAAGGGAGAATGCGAAAATCTTAATAAATATATGCATGTTAAGTCAAATTTGATCATGCATTTTTTATACAATCGTCAAACTGTCAAAAAAAAATTGATGCAGTTGCCAAATGTAGTGAAATTTCTTGTCCATATTTAACGGTAACTAGATGGCGTGTTCTGAATAGTTAACAAATGTTTGAATTTTCCTCAGAAATTCGAAGGAAAGGCACACCTTCCGCAGATTATTCTAAAAGAGACTGAAATTCTGCAAAAATAGATGAAAACTGCATCTCAATATCGTTTTTTAATGTTGTGCGGTAAACACCTTCTAAGATACATCCTCTTACCCCTCTCTTACCAAACACACGGTATATTTTACTCATTATCTTAAATTTGGTTGCTTCTAGTTATACAGGGTGATTCATTAATGGTGGTGACCGGCCGTATCTCGGAAACCGTATGTAATAAAATTTGGGGAAAAAATCTTATTAGAAAATCGACATAGTTTTTCGATAGGTGGCGCAATAAATCACTTACAAAATATATTTTTCATAAAATATTCCCAAATTTAGGTTGGTAAAAAATATCAACTTTAGAAACTGCTGTCCATATTCTACAACTATTGTTAGTCATTTTTCTGTATCACCCATTCTGAACTGGTGGAGGAAGTGTTCTTTCGTTGATATAAAAAAGACTGTAACTTCCATATGCCCCAGGTAACACAGACCTCTCCGCGAGATCTCTGAGAGGTTATAATTAGGATCTTATGCGAACTCCTATTGCGAGGTCCCGGTGATCGCTATGTGCTGTAGCTAAACGAAATTCTCACTGGTGTCTCCAGGAGAAATCTCGGAGAGCTCACATTCAATTTTCCAGGTTTCATCTTATTGCGAGTTCCTAAAGTTATCTCGAACGTAACTTGAATAAGAAATTCTTATTGCGAGTTCCTAAAGTTATCTCGAATGTAACCAGAACAAGAAATTCTCAATGAGAGTTCCTAAAGTTATCTCGAATGTAACTGGAATAAGAAATTCTTGCTGCGAGTTCCTAAAGTTATCCTGAATGTAACCAGAACAAGAAATTCTCACTGCGAGTATATAGTATTTATCTATGCAGTTATGTTTACATTTACACGCGCCATTTAGTTTTAGTTATAGTGGCGTCTGGCGATTAGGTAGGTACTATGATTACTGTTCTGTTTATTATAAAAATAAAGAGATTATTATTTGTTTGCATAAATATATTTGTTTTGTGTGAATTTGACTGGATAGGTAACAAGGTAAGTGCAGTTTTTCACAATATTCTCATTTTAAATAGGGTGTATTTGTTGTGTAGGCCTACTAATTGTACTGTTAATTTGGCCGCCATTTTAGATTCGTGCTGATACCCAGCAACCGCCAAAAAGGAATTTATTCGTTCAAATTATATAATAGTTTATCCATAGTTCCTAGGGGATTTAATTGGCGTATGGCGAAGATGTATTGTATATTCAGTCCTAAAGGGAAGAGAAAATTCCACAGACTTACATTTTACTTAAATTAATTAAACGCTGCATGTTCTTCATTGCTAATTAGTAATTAGAATCCTATTTTGATATTTTTATAGAAGTTGTATTTCAATGGAATTGGGGGGTTCTGGTCCCAAGGATCATCATGGACGAATGTTCAAGAACATTTTTACAAATGAACTAGGAATGAAATGCTCATGGAAGGGACAAAGAGGCAACATACGATTGGAAAATATGAACTTTATGTGTAAGTAAAGTTTCAGACTAGTTTATTTGCTTATTGGTACAGTATAATTTGTAATACTCTTATCCCATTCATTTTACCTATTATGATGACCATTTGTGTTGATTTGTTCATTTACAAAGTATGATATGTTCACAGAGGAATGTTAATTATTTAAAATTGGAGATAGATTGGTATGTTGTAAATGAATATTTTTTCGGTAATGATTATAAAATATTTCCATAAGAATTGTAGCGGATTTTTTGCTCTTCACAATTTCCATTTATTTAATTTGTATTCTATAGAAAATAACTTAATACATAATTAATTGTGTTGTTTTGGTGTATACATTTGTATTTTTCTAGATGTACTGAAACAGACATGGAAAACCACTGACAAAGAATTTGAGATATTTTCCCAAGATTGGTTGAGACACTGTTCACAAAGAAAAAAAAAGGGAGGATTTAAAAAATCATTAAAGTTAGTCAATATGGAGAATGGTAAGTCAATGTTTCCTTTGTAAAGGTATTACTAAAGCTCATATCCAATAGATTCAAGCGTGATACCTGATATGAGCACAGTTTTACCTCACACAAACATGTTTTAATACCTTGACACCGTATTTTACTAGCACTGTTTCTGGGAAAGATTAAAACTATGTTTTTCTATGGTATTATCCTTCTTGAATACTAGTTGCGTTAGGATTAATTACTAGAACCAGTGCTAATTTTGACTAACCAAAGCTACCTTTGAATCTATATCCTTATATTCACAACTTTATGATTAAGCATGGCTACACAAGTAGGATTATACATATAGGACAATTAAGTATTGATCTTCTCCTAAAGATAATGACATAGTTAACAAAACTCGTGTCGCGGTAATGGAAAATTTGTTTTGGTGTTTGTTAAAACTGTGCTTACAATGATTATCGTGCCAAAGGTTCCAGTATGATATCCGAGATATCCAGTATGCCAAATCAAATTGTTTTTTATATTGAAATCATAGCTATACAGAGTTGTGATGTTATTATTATAAATATGTGTTGGTGTGTAAACATTTCTTATTTTCAACCAACACTGAGGGGTATCCAAAGAGCAATGAAATATATTTTTTGTATTAATATCCCGAATATTATGGTTTACCATTTGCTTTCAGGTCCACACCGAAGGTGATAGCTAGCAGCTCATTTCTTTTTATTTCTTTATTTTCTTTTTTATGTATATTAAGTTTTTATAAAATAAACTTAAATAAGTTCATTGGCTGTTTAAATATTCATCATCTCTTGTGGTCATAATAATATATAGTATTCTGATCTTGATATTCAGTTTTTCCCACGAGCTCTCAAAGAATCTGCGGGATGTATATGATCATTTTTTTACTTTTAAAAGATAAACTTTAGTCACTATCGTACATCGTACCTCCTGGTAAGTTTTACATGTTGAAAAAGAAAACATTCTTAATAAAATGGAAACATATTTTTTTTACAATTATAAAACAATCTGCGGCGAAACATTGAAGTTAGTTTTGATAATATCTAATAGAAAACAACTAATTCCTCGCCACAATGGCACACTGGGCATTGAGGATATTGTGAAATCTTGCTTTTAACCTGATCAAATCTGATGGTGTAAATTTGCATTCTCATTCAACTTTTTATTCAGTCATGATTGAGAAAGTTTTTCAATCGAAAGTAAAATGCAGATTTTTTCAGGTGAAAAGTTGGGGATTTACAATATCGGATGTCGCTGTCCAGCATATGCCATAGTAACGGGGAAGTAGTTGTTTTCCATTATATTCTACAAATAGTAACGTTTTTCCTAATTCTGAAATTATTTTTTTCAATTTAATAGTTTCCTTTTTCAATATAGAATATCTTACACTAGTCTCAATGCGAACTCTTGAAGACCACGCCAGAAGCATTGCATGCGAATATCGCAAAGTGACCTCTCATGGATCTCACAAAAGGCTATATATGTGAATTTCCTACAGAACTCGCCAGAGGCACTGTCTGCGATGATCACACAGCGAGCTCACAGAGACGTCGATATGAGCAATAAATGAGAATTTCCCAAAGTAGTAGTAACAAGATGTCACGGAGAACTCGCCAGGGTGTATTGTTCGGGAATTTCCACATGAGATATCTCTAAGACTTCGCTGGGAATATCCCGGCGGCGGACATTTGGAGGAGATATAGAACTCTCAACAACCTCTCAGAGAGGTAACAAAAGTTGTCACAATTTCTTAAAAAGAGATCGCGGGGATATCTTTAGGACCTCTTTGTGTTGCCTGGGGCCTGAACCGATTTTCAAAAACGTAGACTCTAATGTAAAGAGCATTCAAGTTAGATTCCAGAAACAAATTACCACAACACATTTAATTTTTCAATCGGTAACTAAAGGGCGTTATGTAGCCTAGCTCTATTTATGATCTTTTCTGAGAAATTTCAAATGAAATGCGATAATTCTAACTAGCTCCAGCTGTAGAAAAAATTATGCTAAAATTGTTTTTAAAATAGAATAACAAGTAAAAACATTACATAATGAAAAAAAGGTGAGCGGTCGTCGGACCGGCGACAGAAGCTTGCTTCTTATGCACAATAGAATGACCATTTTTCGTGAATTTTTCACCATTTTTGACAGTTTTTGACGAATTTTGACAATTATTATTGACCGTCTTTGACAATTATTGACCATTTTTGACAATTTTTCAAAAATTTTAACATATTTGGCAATTATTGACCATTTTTTCAAAATTTGGACAAGTTTTGACAATTTTAACAATCATATAGACCATATGACAATTATTGACCAATTTTGACATTTTTGACAATTATTGATCATTTTTGACAATTTTAGACCATTTTTCCAAATTTTAACAATTATTGACCATTTTATTTATTTATTTATTTATTTATTTTACAATATCCTACGGGATATACCCAATTTACAGGATAAGGTTAGCAGTAGTTAGATAAATAACATACGACAATATACAAGAAACCATCACAATATATAAGAAAACATTACAATCGTGTATATTCAAACTAGACATATCATAAATTGAACTAGCACCAGTTAAAATCAAAATATAGATCTACAGACAGTAAAACATAAAAAAAAACAATAATTATAATAACTGTTTTGCATGTAATATTAGGTTTCTAAGCAATAACGTCTAACTGACGATTGGCTGCAGTTTAAAATATCAACAGATTTTTCGATATTAGAATAATTTTTAATTAGAAAGTGTAGAGGTGAAGATTTGTATATATTAGTTCGGTAAGTTCGTTGATAAAACAGCTGATTATGGCGGGAATTGAACCTAGGAACATGATAATCTAACATGGCAACCAGATCATTACAGTCTAATTTTAGGTGTACAAAATAATACAGAGTTCATTGACCGCCTTCTCAGCAGACTGTGTGCACCAAATCGATCATAAAAGTACTGTTGTGGTATATTCCGCGCCGGATTCAAACCATCCAGAATGAAACACGCTGACTTAAAGAAGCGCCTCTGGTACACGTTCGATAGTAGAAATGTGTATATTATAAATAGGATTCCATATAACACTGGCATATTCCAGTTTGGTCCGTATGAATGCAGAAAACAGTAAATTCATTGTATTAAAATATTTAAATAGTCTCATGTTTCTAATTACGAATCCAAGAATGCGATATGCGCTTGCAGTGATTTTATCAATATGCGCAATGAATGTTAGTTTAGGATCATAATAAACACCAAGATCTTCAATTAGGTCAGGTGGTCGTACCAACACCGAGTTATCTAAATTATATTGAAACACAATGCCTAACTCCTTCCCACAAAAAGACATGACACTGCACTTACTGACATTCAGATACAACTCATTTTCCACACACCATTCATTTAGTAGTTCGACATTATTTTGGAGTTTAATGCAATCATGGATAGAATCGATTCTGTGAATTAACTTGAGATCGTCAGCATATAACATAGCTTTTACGTCAATTCTAGTCAGAATGTCATTAACATATAAAATGAAAAGAAGTGGCCCCAAAACAGAGCCCTGAGGTACTCCAGAGGTTTGATAAAAAACCGTTGAAGTATAACCAAGACATTTTACAAATTGCGGTCGATCCGATAGATATGATTTGAGGAGATTTATTAGTGTTGGATGAAATCCTAGTGTGTCCAGTTTAACTAGTAAGATATTGTGATTTATTCTATCAAACGCCTTGGAGAAGTCAGTGTAGACTACATCTACCTGACTTCTTTCATCCAACGTCTTTGCAATAAATTGCGTTTTGCAGAATAAATTGGTGATAGTTGACCTACCTGACATAAAACCATGCTGGTTTGGTGAAATAATATGTTTGACCTTATTGGAGATATATTCATGTATTGCTATTTCGAACACCTTAGAAAAGTTGTTCAGAATAGTTATTGGCCTATAGTTGGTAATATCATTCTTATTATCTTTTTTGAAAATAGGACATACATATGAGGCCTTCCATTTATCTGGAAAATTGGAATTTTTCAAAATCAGGTTGAAAATAATTGTTAATGGCTGAGCCAAAACTTGGCGGCAATCTTTAATCAGGAAGGCAGGTATACCGTCTATTCCGGCAGTGGTTTTTGGTTTCAATTTTTTTAAGGCAGTCAAAACTTCTTTCTTAGAGACAGTGGTAATATTTATAACATCATAATTATTCGGATAATTATGAGAATTATTACCATTGGAAGTCGTATAGTTGCTTGAGAAAAACGTACCAAAACCGTTAACTATATCCTGGATGTTGTCTAGTTTTACATTGTTAAAGAACATAGTATTCGGGATTGAAGATGATTCTCCCTTTTTACTGTTAATAAAGTTCCAG
Source organism: Lochmaea crataegi (assembly GCA_947563755.1). Lineage (NCBI taxonomy): Eukaryota > Metazoa > Arthropoda > Insecta > Coleoptera > Chrysomelidae > Lochmaea > Lochmaea crataegi. Next base: position 6,738,905 of record OX387435.1, read on the forward strand.
AATGATTTAGGCTCACGCAAAATGTTTTCTTCGGATTTTCTAACGAAATGTTCATATGCCATTTTAATTTTTAATTTTACTTCTGATCTACATCTCGAAAAGTCATGATAAACCTGAGGGTTTCGAGTAAGCTTATATTTTTTAAATAATTTATGTTTAATTTTAAGATTTTTAATGATATCATAGGTGTACCAATGCGGATATTGTTTTTTAATATACCTTTTTTTGGGAACATATAGCTCAAAAGATTTATTAAGTTTTGCGTAAAGGAGATTTTCGCTGTCTTCAACATTAGCGCAAGAGTTTAAGCTAGTCCAATCAATATCTAATATAGATTGGTACAAAGCTGGGAGATTGGCCTTTTTGAAATTATAACCTGTGCCTGATTGAGGGGTTAGGAGGTTGTTTTTATATTTAATAGGAAAATCAATTGTCAGAGAAGGATGGTGAGTATTTTCTGGAAGTAATATGTCGAGTGCTCTCTCCACTTTACACTCGTCAACATTACATAGAACTAAGTCGAGAAGACGATTGTTACCGTTTAACACTTCATTAAATTGGGAAAGGTTGTAAAAATTTTGAAAGTTGATTAGAGACTGTACTCTCCTAGATGCATTTAGAAATTGAGAAGATTTGGATATTGCATATTCAGCTATATTAAAGTCACCAACAACTAATAATTTATTATCGTATAAGGTGTGCAAGGAGGAGATTCTGTCGAAGAGTATGTCTAAATCACTGGGAGGGACTTTGGGAGGAATGTATAAATTTACAATCAGTAGGTATTCATTATTGTATTTTAACGTTACTGAGATAATATCTATGGTGGGCAAGTCAGGAAGTAGATCGCGTGTATTTATCCCATTAGCAGAGACTGAAAATTCTTTTCGCACTGCTAGCATACAACCCCCGCCCCTAGCATTATTAGTTAGGTGGTATTGTCTGTCAGATCGAAAAACATTGAATTCTTGTATATTAATAAATTCAGAGTCAGCTATTGAGTCAACCAACCATGTTTCAGTAAGAGCCAATACATCATATTGCACAGCACCAGCTGAACCCATACAAAGATCTTGGGTCTTCGTCCTCATACCTTGCACATTTTGATAATAAATGGTTATTAACTTAGAGTGTGAGTGTTTAGACGTATTATTCAATGATGATTGCTATTTAATCGAGCGGATATTGTTTTTAAATTTAGTGAGGGTTTCTCTATATACATAGCAGTTATTATTATCGATAGCAGTATGATTAGCGGGAACTGGAGCGTTTGTAGTTTTATTGTAATTATGGCAATTTATACAATATTGGTTTGTTTTTGGACAGTCTTTTAGTTGATGATTCTGTGCACACAGAGGGCATGAAAAAATAGATGAATTACAAATTTTTGATGTATGATGGTATCCGGAACATTTGAAGCAACGTCTTAAATCTATAGCGTCATATATATTACAATAATCATAACCTACGAACAATTTACCCAGAGCTAAAATTTGTTTATAGGTAGATATGTTACATTGAATAACTGCCTGATGCAGCTTGCTATTTTTCTTTAACGGAAAGTTGGAAATTACTTTGAGATCTCCTGTTATATGATCATTATTTTGCATTTTTATACAATTAACAAGCTCTTCATCAGATAGCTTTTCGGACATGCCTACAATTTTAAATCGTGGATTTAGTACAGGAACTTCCTTAATAGTATACTTGTCACCTAGCCGCTCATCAACCATTTCCCTCAGTTTGTCACAATCTTGAGACTTATCACAGCTTACCATTAGCCCGCCGTCTTTAACACTAATTGCCTTAGTAATGTTTATATTCGTAGAAACAGGGTTGACACTTTTAATCAAATCATTTTTTGTAGCAACAGAATCTTGTTTATTTTTTGGTCTGATTATATAAGAAGGTTGTTTTTGGACAACGTGAGAAAATAGGGGAGCAGGACCAGGATTCAAATGAGGACTGGTAAAAGCAACATCCGATCGAATCTTCTGCAGTATCTCCTGGCTTAACTCATTTTTTAGAGTATCAAGAATATCGTCCTTTGCCGCAAGTAGATCAACAATCTTTTTCTGAATCTCATTCTGCATGAATTCCTTAACAAATTTAATGGATTCATTAATTATTGTAAACTGATGGTCATAATCCTTTCTTGTACATTTATCCCCAATATCGCATTTCTTTTTACATTGGTTGCATAAAAAAAATAGATTTTTACTTTTATCAAGAATAGAAAATTCAACATTTGTCAATCCTACACATGAATAATGAAACCATTTTGAACATACACCTTCACATCCAACCAATCCATCACTTTTGTTCACTTTGCATTTACTACATTTCGTAGAGTCATTCATTGTTGAATTTTTGAGCATTTCTGACAGGCTCTGACAATTATTGACCATTTTTGACCATTTTTCAAAAATTTTTATAATTTTTAATAATTATTTACCATTTTTGATAGTTTTTTATAAGTATTGACCATTTTTTAAAAATTTTGACAATTTTTGACCATTTTTGACAACTTTTCGAAAAATTTGACCCTTTCTCAAAAATTTTGACAATTATTGACCATTTTTTCAAAATTTTGACAGTTTTTGACAATTTTTGACGATTTTTCCAAATTTTTGATAATTTTTGACCAAATTAGAAAATTTTTGACAATTTTTGACCATATTTAAAAAAATTTGACAATTTTTCAAAAATTTCAACAATTATTGACCGTCTTTGACAATTATTGACCATTTTTGACAATTTTTAAAAAATTTTAACATACTTGGCAATTATTGACCATTTTTTCAAAATTTTGACAATTTTTGACCATTTTTCAAAATTTTAACAATTATTGATCATTTTTGACAATTTTTGACGAATATTGATTGGTTTTGACAATTATTGACCGTCTTTGACAATTATTGACCATTTTTAAAAAATTTCAACCATTTTTCAAAATTTTTGACAATTATTGACCAGTTTTTGACAATTTTTGAAAATATTTGGCAATTATTAACCATTTTTTCAAAATTTTGACAGTTTTTGACGAACGCTTTTTCGTAACATCACACGTTTCACGAATTCACTAGCCTCCCCAAAAGTCCTATGTCGTGCAATAAGAAGCAAGCTTCAATTTAAATTCCATTGGATTAGTGGATTATTCAGAAATCTGGCAACACTGTTGCGTGACGAACGCTTTTTCGTAACATTACACGTTTCACGAGTTCACTAGCCTTTTCAGAAATATGACACTGTTGCGTGACGGACTTTTCTTAACGGTTACACGTTTTACGAGTTCACTAGCCTTCTCAAAAATCCTATGTCGTGTAATAAGAAGCAAGCTTCAAAAAACCTAAGGGAGCTACTCATAACAGAAATTTACAAAATGCACCAGAATGGGTGATACAGAAAAATGGTTTTAACAAAGGTTGTAGAATAAGGACACTAGGTAGTTTCTAAAGTCGACCAGCCTAAATTGGGGAATATTTTATAAATAATCCAGTTATATTTTGTAAGTGATCGATTGCGCCTCCTTGCAAAAAACTATGGACTCAAAAACATTTCCAACCATTCTCTTAGAACCGATTTTCTTATAAGGATTTTTCTACGGTTTCCGAAATACGGCCGGTCGCCATCTTTGATGAATCACCCTGTATATTACTGGTGCTTGTATTAGTTTATGTCAATTGGAATGAAGGAAGCATTTTTAATCAGCTTGTATCCATCAGTGAATGGTGTTTGCATGCAATTGGACCATTTTCAATCCTCTTCCACTCAAATACAGACAAAAACACATAAGAACACTGAATACAGTCTAAGACGATCGAAAACACAAAATGCGACGTTATTTCATCCAATAACGCAAAATCAATCACGTAATAACACTCCGAAACGGTTAACGGAGCTCGAAATGATCCAAAAACCATCAATTCCACTAAAAAGCACACAAGATGATTAGATAATTCACAAAACCACTTAAATATATAAATCTCCTGCTTGGACCTTGGACTATAGCTAAATGCTGTCTCCAGATGTGCAGGACGACTATAAACAACTCGATTTATTAGAAGAAACGTCCTGGTGCTATTGAAATGCCAATTCTCAACGGTCTACAATGTTAGAATAACTATTTGGTTTGCTGCATATGGTCATGGAGAACACGGTCAGCATCAATTGTAAACTGTTTGGTGATGGAATAGAAAAAGGACAATCGATGGTTAAAGTAGCCTAGCGCTCTATGTCAGCATTTTGATGGAGGGATAATGACAGAAGTGCGAGTTTATGATGGAAAATACTATACACTGACCGTCAAAAAATCCGCGAGTGTAGGTAAATTCTTCTGTAACAATATAATGCTTTAAATTTTGAAGAAGGGCTAAATATGGAAATATACTGGGTGAAAAATATGAAGATGCTTTTTACTCGGAATTTTTACCTATTATGATGCATGCAATCAAATAAAAGTAGAAGTAGAAGCACATTGGTATAAACCTAAAAATGGAAACATGGAAAATAAATGGAAATTTTTAAAAGAAACGCTAATCAAAGCTGCCGGGGAAGTATGTGGGGTAACAATATACATAAGTAATAGGAAACAAACTTCAAGGTGGAACACTGAAATAAAGAGAATAAAAAACTGGAAGCGTGGAAAAAATACCTAGGAACAATGAAAAAAGAGGAAGAGATAAACCAGAGGTGGTTCGAGTATTACTCTGAGCTACTGGAAGGAGATGCGCAAAATAGTCAACCAAGAGAAAAGCTCGTGGAATTAATTGAAAATGGAGGACAATTAGACATTGGAATAGAAGAAATAGAGGCGGTAATAGAAAAAATCAAAATTGGTAAAGCACCCGGAGCGGATAACATAAAGCCTGAAATGGTGAAATACATGGGAGCACAAGGGAAGGAAATGCTTCTGGATATCTTGAATTTAATATGGAAGGAGAAACAGATCCCTGAAGAATGGAAAATTGGTGTTATAATTTCAATATACAAAAAAGGAGATATTGCAAATTGCAATAATTATAGAGGAATCACGCTGTTATCTGTAGTAGGTAAACTATACGAAAGGACCATAGAGAGAAGACTAAGAAACGAAATAGAGACTACATTGTAAGGAAATCAAGCGTTCAGAGCAGGACGATGCACACAGGACTGGACATTTAGCATTCGATAAATTATGGACAGAATACTAAGGGGTAACGGAAATATGTATATATGCACTATCGATCTGGAAAAAACATTTGATTCACTACCAAGAGAAATAATATGGAAAACTCTAGCAAGAAGAGGAGTCTCGAATGGATTACTGCATGCTATCCAAAGGATATACGACAAGCAACATAGTAAGAGTGGGGACGAAAAACACAAAAAACTATGAGGAATATTAAGTCCCATACTATTCATTGCAGTGATCGATGAAATCTCAGAAGTATGCGGAAAGGCTAGAAAAAGAGTTAGTGTAGGAGTACGGCAACTGAATCCAATAATAATCAAAGACCTGCTATACGCTGACGACCTGATACTAGTAGCAAATAATGAAGCCGAGCTAGAAAAAGCGATAGAACACTGGAACAAATATCTCAAAGAATACGACATGAGAATCAACGTTAATAAAGTCGAGATAATGACAGTTTCCAGGAAACACGAAGATATACAAATCAGCATCGATGGATACTCAATGAAGACAACAGAAAGCTTAAAATACTTAGGAGCCATATTGGAAAGTAATGGCAGCTTGGAATGAGATGTAAATAATAGAATACATGCCACATCTAAATTATTCAATGCACTAAAAGGGGTATTTTTAAACAAAAGGGAGGTTAATAAAACAACTAAAATGAAGATTTATAAAACTGTTTTTGTACCACCTTAACGTATGGAAGTGTATCATGGATACTTTCCCAAAGACTGAAATCAAAGATCATCAATCATCATCATCATCATCATCATCATCATCATAGCGATGGAAATAAAAATACTAAGAGAAATAGAAGGAATAACAAAGCTAGACAGATTAAAAATGAAGAAATTAGAGCTAGACTTAGGGTGGATCCTATAATATCAAAAATAGAGCAAACTCAACTTAGATGGTTCGGACACCTGAAAAGAATGAACGAAGATAACATAGTTAAACAAATATGAGAGGCAGGGTGGGACGGAAAGAAAAGAATAGGTAGACCGAAGAAAAACTGGAATCAAGAAATAGGTGACGTACTGAAGAAAAGAGGAACTTCTTGGACGGAAGCAAAGAAGATAGCAGAAGATAGGAAAATATGGAAAATATACTGCGGATCCCGCAACCCCAACACCTAACGGTACAAGGGAAACTGATACATATATACATATATAATATATGATGCAGCAACTACAATAGAAGGTGTCAACTGATGCTAAAATGAAACACCATGATATTAAAGAAGTTACACGCGTTTAAGAGAAATCCTTCTAAAGCAGTTGTGGCTTGCAAAAACTCTCAACGAATGGTTTGGCCAGATTGTAGCCCTGATCTTAATCCTATAGAGCATTTTCGGAACCAACTGCTGCCAAGAACTTCGACTTGCACTACAAGAATAATTCGATGCAAACTTGTGGATTAATGAACCATTACTTAAACGAAGTCATTGAAGATGGTAAACAAACTGAACAACATCGATAGATGAAGCTGCGGTTTTTCCTATATTAGACTGGAAACCTGGCAATACAAGAAGAAGAAGACCAGGGTCTACTTGGTAGCAAGAGGTAATTACCTCAAAAGAATTGGAGAGCGCGAGTGGCAAGGAAAAAGAAGCTCGAAAGAGAGGCGTTACCTCTCTGGGTTGTTTAGCCACCATATATATGATAAAATTCTCAATGTGTATAAGAAAATTTGGGACACTCTGTATATTTATGTTATATATATTTTTATGTTTTCGAATGAGAAAATTTCAATTCAAAAGCTTGTTATTCTGTGTGAATTGTTGAAGTTAATTTTTGAAAGAAAATTAATACAAAATCCTTCTCCAGCATTAGTTACTAAGAGACATTAATGAATTTCTCTCTGTACGAAAACTGTACCTCACAACAAAAATAAAAAAAAGCAAATTTTTGTATAATTATGCTAGGCACAGCATCCCGTTCATGGGTCAGACGTCTTCCTGAAGATAGATTTATACGAGTACTCTTCTGGTGGTACCATTGTTTGTAAATCAAGTTGCCTTGTTAACCAGCATTGTTAGCGGTTTCCATCGTCGCTCCAACATGGTGCGACTTATTAAAAATATAAAAAAAATAAGATGTGGTTAACCGCTATTCACGGACATTTATTAGTGGTCTAAATTAAAGACGTAAAAATACTCTTCACCTTTTATTTCATCTTTAGTGGCAATTACAGTCCGTAGTAAAACATGTACGAGAAGCTGATACTTTTTCTCGACAAAGAAAAAACAACAGCGATAAATTTTTGCTGATAAAATACTCGAATTTGTTTTTTTTTGTTTTTCTTAGTTAGCACAACGTGGGTAATAAAAAAATTTTACGATTACTTTTATACATTTTGTGTAAATTATTTTTACCGATCAACTGAAAATACAAACATTTTAATATTTAAAAAAGGCAGATGTTCGTTACCTCTGACAGATTTACTTATATGTATTTTTCGTTCTCTTCTCGCCTAATGGTGCCTTCTTGTCATGGTTATTACCATAACATACCTGCTTCAACTGAACTGGTCCAAAACTAGATAGCTGTAACATAGATTTTGTTATTTATGAAAAGTCTATGGTCATATACTACGGTTTGAAATTTCTTCTCCATTGGCAAGACAACCAGACATGTCTTTAATTTCCAAGCTAACCAAAGAGTTTTATTCAGCTTTTTTCAAGTAGCTCAATACTAGACAGCTTCCAGTACTCTCATAGATTTTGTGCGGTATACCTGAAACGTCTATTAAAAATTAGATCTTATGCTACAGTTTGGTATGCTCCAAACCTCTGCATTTATTCTTTATTCCAGTCTTCTTTTGCTTTTTGGCAGACGTCTTAGTTGCGGTGAAGTGATGAAAAATATTTTTATATGTAGTTGAATTAGATCAGATTACATTACAAGGGGATCGATTAGCCTTACCACACTTCAACCTATAAGATCTTTTGTCTGTACCCTACACATAAATTCTAGTCCAAAAGATCAAGGATTCTGAGAAAGCTTATTATTCGTTTTGGAGAAAGATTTGTAACCTAATCAGGCTCTAAGTAGACCTGTTCTATGTATTGAAGGCGTTAGCGGATGATTACCCTGCACTTACAGATAATGTGTTCCACCGTATCATCTGCATCATCGCAGAATCTGCATGTTCCACTGATCACTGCCTATCTTGCGGAGATGCCATCTGAGTGATAATTCCTGTGATTATTACTTTGGGATCAAATTACTGAACCTGCAAGTGCAATTTAGCTTAGTGAACAAAAGGTCGTATTAACCTTTGACCTGGAATATTTTTCCAGTAGGCTGCAATAAGCTCCTTTTTCCATTTTCGGACTTTCTCCACGATGCGGCTTTTTGGGATACCACAAAATGGTTCGGACCCGATAAAAGGAGATCATCTGCAATCTCATTCACGATAATTCCTTTATGCACTAGTACCCATAACCTGTCTATAATTACCAAGCTAATTGAAGGCTTCCATTCAAATTTTTTTTCGAAAGTAGCGTAATACTAGACATCTTTCAGTATCCACTTAGATTTCGTGTGGTATACCTGGAAAGTTAGGTCACATACACAGCTTCAATTAGATTTTGAATCAGAAAGTGACAAGATATCACCTCTTATTTTCTTAAAACTCAACATTTATGCTTATTGACAGTTCCTGAGGACTTTATAGAGTAGCAATGATCGTGCCTACTTATATATATGTTTATCATGAAACACTCACCTTTAATATAATACATACACTAAACATCTTCATGTTTTGACTTAGGAAATTGATATCAATCTATTCTGGGTTTGTAAATTTATCCAATCCTTCGGTGTACATTATACAGTATATTTGGTTAAAGGCATATTTTGTTCTCTAAGAGTGTTGTAATTCATCTTAGTTTGTTGATAAAGTTAGTAATTGTTAGTGGTTTAAAATGTTTTTCCGCCTAGCTCTATCCAAAGTATACATTTCCTGGCCTCATTGTAGGAAGCAAAGTCGTACTTTTCCTCCCTAGGGAGGACTAAACTATATTCTATTATATAAGTATAAATTTTACCGTTTAATTAAAGAACACCCTACCATTTTGCAAAATGGTAGAAATCATTAAATTGTTAGTTTGATTTAAGGATTTTTACATTAATAATTTGACTTGAGCAATACGTTATGTTCATGATTCCGCAAAACTTGACTACGAGTCTCGGTAGCGCAACACGTTGGAGCACAGCTCACTGTTCGTGATAGGCCTGTAGGTGTTGGATCGAATTTCGGCGAGGACAATTTTTTTTAAATTTTTTCATAAATAAATTATTTAAAAATGTCTTGTTATTTGAGGGAGGCGGAAAAATCATATGTATAACATGGGAGTAAAGTGCCTTTTCCTCCCTTGAATGATAAAACTCCATCCAGCGACAGTGACAACTTAGGTTCTTTCTTGCGTGATGGCTTGATGGCTGTTGTTGAGAAATTTTTGATGTTTCTTGTTTATGACGTCATCGTTGATCGGTACCCATATTGTTGTTTTATTTTTTTTATTTGACCTTTATTGACTACACGGATTTGACGATTTTACGGTTCATTCGATTGATTAGTTCGACTTTACCTAAGTGATACCGGGGGTCGTACCAAAAATAGACTGCCAAGTTGGTAGTGCTGGTGACAGTTCTTTGGTGACTTGTCTTCCGGATGGGATTCTTGTCTTGGGTTGAACGGTGGTGGAACATAACAAGTTAGGCGTGGGTGCAGACAGAAAAATTGGTGATCCAGAGGATATCTTGGACATCCCGATTAGGGGATTAAGTTTTCTGTCCAGGACCCAAACAGTGTTGGTCTCATCCCCAAGGAGTTGCCTACCAACCAAACCCACCTCAAACTCGCCGTAACCCCCGCCTCGGAATCACTACCCTAGCATACTTCGAGACGTTCGGCGGTCCCTCGCACACTCTCCGCTCACACCGTCGCCTTCTCACTAACTTTCACTCCCACCTCTCATGCCATATCGAGTCATTCTCTCCCCCTGACCATTCACTCTACTACACCACTTACCTCCAACCATTCCTCCTCTTCCCTCAACATTATCTCCACCATATTATCCCAATACACCGCCTCCCCTAGTTTCCTCTCCAACTTCTTCAGCACTTCCTCGTTCCTCCAGCATCTAAACACATGCCCCACATCATCCTCCACTCCACACCTCTCGCGCTCACTTCAGTCTCTCTTTTTCCAATCTTGTGGAGGTACCCTACTCTCGACCCATGTCCAGTGAGCACCTGTGTCAAGAACTTTCCCCTTCTCTGCCGCCTTCAACATGTGTGTTCGGAAGGATAACTGACTATCCAACCACACCCCTAGGTATTTCACACACTCCTCCATGCGAATTCTCCTTCCCTTCACCATCACCCCCACGTCCCTCTTCTTGCTCCGTCCCTTCACTAGCAACCCCACCGTCTTATCTTCCGCCACTTCTAGTCCGCACCGCTCTATCTTCTCCACAATCTTCCTACACATTCTCTCCACCTTTCTTTCTATCTCCGCCTCTCCTTTTGCCGTACATACGAGACACACATCGTCCGCATACACCGTAATCTCACATCCCTCTTCATATACTATCAAACCTCATCAAACACACACTTCCATAGCGTTGGTCCAAGAACCGAGCCCTGGGGCACTCCAGCCTCCGTCTTATACCTCCTCCCTCTAGTGTCTACTATCACACGTCCCGTCAGGTAGTCCTCCACCAGGTTAACCAAACCCTCCCCCACTCTAAGCCTCAGCAACGCGCTCAACACTGCCCGTTTGCTGACACTGTTGAACGCGTTCCCGACGTCGAAGAACACGAGTTCTTGTTCCTCCAGCTGCCCTCCCTAGCCCTTTCCACCAAGCCGAGATGCATGATTTTCCCTTCGCAAAACCGTTTCTGGGATGTGTTGGCAGATGTTAGTGAGCCGATATTTAGAGGCTGATGGTATTTAGTTGGATTTGTTTTCCTTTTTACTCCAAGTAGCATCCTACATTGAAGGGATTAAAATTAAGACACGCGTCTATTTAAATCAACGATTAATTGTAGTTTTGAGAAGTTTCAAATTTTATTGGGGGGAGCATTGCTTAAATTTCAGTTGATAGTCATATAGATACTTCCTTAGTATCTTATTAATAAGTAGAGGTTGTTAGAATCATGTAAATATATTGCTGAAGTCTACACCAACAAAAAGATGGTTTTTAATTTTAGTTAAATGTAAATAGTAATTGAGGAATTTATATATTGAAGGGTTTTGGTTGTGGGCAAGTAAGCCGGAGAAAAATCGAGGTCGTAGTATGGGATGGAAGCCAAGATTGTGGGTTATATTTTCACCAGTTCGGGGAAGTTAAGCAGTAGTGGTGATGTCATCTGAGATGAACTCTTAGTAGTTACATATATTTTTTTATTTTTCTGAACTTACCGACTTTATTAATTTATACAGGTATTTATGTATTATTATTTAATTTTGCTATGCGGTTGTAAAGGGTAGATATTTTTCTTATATCATTCTCGTTTTCTGAGCGCGTCGCTTACCTTGGTACCAAAGTCACCGACATTGCGCGTACACATTTACACGTATGTTTTTTTTTATTTCTAGCCTAACATTTAATCATTTTATTTATGTTTTTTTGTAATTTTGGGGGGAAGTAGCGGATATTAATTTAAAAGTTTTACATGGGATGATATAATGTGAACCTAGTAATAATCTGTCTAATGCTCTTAGACTTATTCTATAGGAATAACGTCATCACTTGTAATACAAGCATTTTGAGCATTGTATATTGAATCATGATATATATTGTTCAAACATAGTTGCTCTTGGAATAAACTTGGTAAGTTTGAAGGTTGGTCTTGTTATTTTTTTCTCTTGCTGGGTTAGGGGAATTTAGAAGCAGATTTAGGCCAGGCATAGAAACCTAGCTGGCGCCCTAGACCATCATTTTTTTGTGGAATTCCGGTAAGTCTTTGTTTGATCCACGACCGTCTCCGTATGAGTTTAGCCGAAGGCCGTAAAGGTTGAAGACCGGGACAACCGAAGAACCTATCATTTGCAGTTTTTGAGGCAGTTTGGATAACACGAAACCATAGGTTATACCATATATTCTTCGTTCAAATATTTTTTTGTTATTTACAGTAGACAACATTAGACTAGCTTCTGGATTATTTATGTTAGTATCAGACAACTTTTGCCAGGCAAGCAGATCTGTCTATCTTTTCTGATAAAATTAAAGGCTTTAATTTAACTTATTTTTGGTTGTCACATATTCTGATGATTTTAACCTCTTGGAGAATTGGGACACAGTAAATGCTTCGCTGCTGCTATTGTTTAATGCAGCATTGCGTTTGTAAGCGTCATCTCACAGGAACATCTTTGTCAATAAACTGCGATAGTAGTCTGTATAATCATTTTCTGGGAAATACAATACAATAGTATTATTAAAATGATGTCTCTATTTTTAGGTCCTGTCCTGAGCTAATGCTCTCCAATTTTACCAAGGTAAGAAAACAGCACATGTTTTAATACATTCAGTTAAGGTAAAAATTTTATATAAACACTTAAAAACTCATTTAATTTCGAAATTTGAAAAGACAATGGAGAGAATTATTATTCAAAAGATTCTGAGATTTACTTTGTATAAAAAAAACCACAGGATTGTAGACACTAGCGACAACACAGCGCGCTTTCTTTAAAAATGTATCATACTTTTAGTGCCATCCTTAAAAATAAAATATATACCGTTGTAAAAGTTTGTTCCGAAATTTAGTGGCAGTCAATAAAAAAAGAAAACAATCCCTGCTACATACCAATACCTCCCGCAGAACAGGTTCATCATCTATTGAATTGTCGATCAAGTCTTATTGTTTATTCGAATACAATTAAAGTTTCGGCAAATGAGCTGGGTATAAAGGATACTGCTTCATACTTCAGTTTGGAGCTTATACAGAGTGGACGCTTTACGTGAAATTCTTAAAATAAACTCCATAAAATCTTTCCGAAAAGTAGCTATAAATTTAATGAACTACAGTACAAGACCAAGCAACGTTTGTAGATAAAAACTTCGGAATTTCTGTTACTCGATTCTTTCGAACGAGATAGGAAACCTGAATACCAGTTTCAGCCATAATTATTCATTCATTCATTCGTTTGTGTTGTGCTTAACAGCTCAGGCACTTGAACTAAATCTTTGTACCATTTACCTTATTTTCTACTTCCATTCCAGAAGCTTCGTGTCTCCTATATAGGCTACTAGTTTGACTGGGGGGTTTTGAATAGTTTTAATGGTTGTATTATTTCCTCTCCAAACTGCCTTGTAAGTCCTCACAGAGTCCTTATAAGTTCTCACAGATGCATAGTATGTCAGTTGGTGTTTCATTCCCCAGTTCACATTTTCTGGTTCACTGACTTTTCCCTTTTTGTGTACTTGTCTTCAAATGTCTCTTGCCCAGTTTCAATAGCCTGGATGAGAGTTTCTTGTCTACCTTGTTCAGTAAGCTCTGTGTATATATGAAAGTGATCTTCTGCCAACCTCCATTTGAAATGGTGTTTTTTTTATCTAGCCAGAGCAATAATCATATTATCCATGTAATTATTCTAGATGTTTCACTGAGCTCAGCCAACTTCCTTAATATTTCAGGCTACATGCTGCCCACTTCTACCGCTCCAAAGAAGTATTTTTGTTGGGTCTAGAAGCTTTGTAAATTAAACTCGAGAGAAATATAAGCAGAGTCTTTGTTAGGCAAACTGGTTGACGCATTTGTTTTCGACAAAATCGAGTTGAATGGTAGAAGGTTCCTCCTTTCTTGATCGAATATTGTCTTCTACAAGAATTTGTCTTCATAATTCTAGATAAGAATTCAATCTTGTATCCATTCATGAGCAAATTTTCCTTCTGGCCTACCAGAAAGGTCTGTGGTGAACTCTTTCATATGAGTATTTAGTGGGTGGAAGGACTTAACTTTAGTTTAATAGGAGCTGTAATATATGCCGATATATATTGAGGCTTCACCAAATGAAGTGCAGGCTATTCATCCCCGACAATCTGACTATTTATTCAGTTCTCTGGGTTTATTATAATTATTTTTTGTACATTTTTACAAGACTACTATAATATGAAATACTTATTACTATGATTTACTAATGACATCTCAATTACTTCAAGCAATTGACTTGACTATAGAATAATACTATTGATAATCTTCCTTACCTTTTACACCTGCGGTAATAGAACTGATTTCAATATCACATCCTCATAAATAAAATTATCCTTATTATATGATCTGATCTGATAAGCTGGGAGGGTAGAATTGCCTCTCAGTACGTCAACCAGACTATATGGTTTTAACATAGTTGACAACGTCCCCAAAATGAACTTCTCTCAGCATGGCCCACAATATGAAGTCAACAATGAACAGATAAATCTTCTTAAGTAACAATTGTAAAGATCAGCAGATATAGTTTTCCTTGGTTTCCTATATCATTTGAACAGTTATACTGTCCTTAAATGGAAAAAGATATCCAGCATATCCCCATAGGGCTAATAATACCTAAGCTATAATATTTGTAATATCATATCGTCTTCTTTTTCCTTTTTTTCATTCATATATATATATATATATATATATATATATATATATATATATATAACCAAAATATTCAACATCAGGTGGGCATCACATCAAATGTAACTTCTGTCATTCTGACGATGATATGCCAATATCGAAATAATTATCAATTTCCCTTCGAAATTTATTTCTCACTGTCTGGTAGATTTGGTCTACTGACACCATTTTGAGTCCGGTAAGTGAGCTATTACAGTATCAGAGCCGGTAAGTGTAACCAAGAAAAACTTACCGGATTGTTAATTTCACAATAAAACCTCAAATGAAACCTTGTTAACAAAATTTAATTTCTTAAGAAAACAGAAACTACCTACTTAAACGCTGTCGCTGGGTTCGATGCACTAGGGTGCGTTTATGTTGGAGCTGCGATAGACGATAAGAGCAGTGATTAGAGCAGCGACAAGAGCTGCGCAAAATTCGTTTCTATGATATGCCGTTTATAGTGAAGCTTAGACAATAGCGACGATCTCCGCTTTGTTGTACACGTGAAGCCATTGAGAGGTTGATCAAACCAATCAACTGAAAATATATTTTTTTAAATGAGTGATTCTGAAGAAGAAATACTTTTAGATTCAAATGCAGTTAAATATTATATTGAATAGATGAGGCTTTTACTTGATGAAGATCCATACTAAATGATGAAATAAAATAATTTAATTTGTTTAAATCTCCATTTTATTTTGAACTGATATTCAATTTAAAATTAGTGATGCGTTTCGCTACACAGACTAGTTTGATAAAGCTACTGTGTAGCGAAACGCATCACTAATTTTAAATTGAACATCAGTTCAAAATAAAATGGAGATTTAAACAAATTAAATTGTTTTATTTCAAATACTATATTGTTAAAACAGCAGAAAAAAAACGCAAATTCACTGCACACCCTATAAATACAAGAAGGTACCTACATGTTTGAAGAATTTCACTTTATAAACAATTAAGGGAACACCCTGCAAAGTTTATGGAATATATGAGGATGAAAATAGAAACTTTTGACTGATAAAAGCAAAGAAAATCAACTTAACAATTATTGGCGCTCTTATCGTTGCTCGGCTGACAAGCATGTCTCAACGCGTTGCTCCAATATAAACACCTGCCTATAAAATAATGAAATCATTTTCTTCGCTTCGCTTCGCTGCTCTTATCGTTTATCGAAGCTCCAACATAAATGCACCCTTAGAAATATCGTGTCGGCTGAAATGCAAAACATTGGTAAGTCCGCCAATTTCTGAAATTGAGATTTTTATACATAAATTTCAGAAAATAAGTGATCCATCTATTAACAAGCCCTAAAACCAACACAGTTTTTTCTTAATTTGGAAAAATTGAAATCGTGTAAGTCTAAAGGGTAGTCAAAAACAAGTATCTCTGTCCACTTTAATGAAAAGTGATTGAGGTTAGAGTGCAATGCGAGGTAGCTCCACATAATGTAAGTATGTTTTGTTTCTACTAAAATATGTATTGAGAATAAAGTATCCTACATCTTTTAATAAACATTATGCCTTATAATTCTAATAAATAAAGCGTCTCGTTACTTCTATTTTTTATAGAAATTAGTCTGAAAGATCAAATTTGAGTTACACATGTCATTCAAGTCTGATTGACTTACCTGTTTTTACCATACTTCAACAGGAACCCCTCACAACCAATTTAATACCAATATACCTTATAATACCTACCTGAAGTAGGGTAAAATTATTTTATTTGCAGTAGGATTCCTAAGTATTTTTACTTTTAGTTTTTTTCACCTACTTGCATTCGACATGCACGTGCGATAAACACTCTCCGCACTAGTAAGAAAAATTACTTAATATATTGTAAAGTCAAACAATATTGTTGCATCTTTTTATTCTATCTGATTTAGATAATTGTTATTTTGTTTGTTATTCTTTTGGTATACACTGACAAAAATAAGTATGTAGGTAAAAAATGTATTTTTTTCTCAGAAACATGGAGAAGCTTACAAACAAACAATTTAAATAATGACGAATTTTGGAATTCTAATGATGACTGTAACAATGCTCCTTCTGTTGGACAAACAATTGATTTATCCCAAGTTTCTGAAATATTACCAGTATCTGAAATAATTGGGGAAGATATTGCTATAGGCTATATGGATCTTGATAATGATGTTAATAAAGCGGAAGAGAAGCCACTTGAAGACAAACAGATGACAAGGGATAACCAAATTCAGGGAGAACAACAGCGATATGAACAAGATGCAGAGATGGAAAACAATGTAGACCGGGATATTGATCAAGATGAACATGTAGAAGAGAAAGCAGAAAGCAATAAAATAAAAACAGAAAGGTCGCTTAGAAGAATTCAAAAGCTGAAAAGAAAGCGTGGTGATGCATATAAAGAGCTGAAGAAAGAAGATGGTACCAATAGTTGGAAATACATCGTCAATAGGCAACCACGCATTATTAAACCGTTCTGCAACTCTAATTTTTGTTAAAAAGCAAAAACAAGATTTTGTCAAGAGTTTGAAGAAAGATGGAGAATCAAAATATTTGAAAACTTCTGGAAAATGTCGTGAGATATGAAAAAAATTTATGTATCATCAGTAATAGATAATAAAAAGCTCAAAGAAAGAAAAGGTGAAAATGAAATTAGCCGAAGAGAGTATTCCTATAATTATTTTCTGTTTAAGGGCGATAATAGGTTGTAGGTATGCAAAAAGACCTTTCTAAACTCCTTAGGTATGAATCAATGGATGGCCATTAATTTTGCAGCAACATCTAATGAAGACAGAATCTCAACAGTAAAAGACTCAATCAAAATGCCAAAAAGATCTAGACAATCTAAAGAAGGTGTTTCTGCAAAAGAATTATTGATTAAGTTTTTAAAAGACATCCCAAAACTTGAGTCTCATTACTGTCGGGCTTCAACTTCAACATTTTACCTTGAACCATTCTTTTTATCAAAAATGTATGTTTATAGGCAATTTAAACTTGAATGTCATGCAGTAAATATAAAAGCTTTAAGCACTGCCATATTTTTTAAAGAGATGGCTTCCCAAAAAATAGCAATCTATAAGCCAAAAAAAGTTCAGTGCGATACCTGCATTGCACATGTTTTGGAAAACATTGCGGATGAAGAATATGATAGGCATCACAAGAAAAAACAGGAGGCTAGAGAAGAAAAGCAAAGAGACAAGGAAAATTCAGAAAAAGAGAAAGACTCATTGATATTCACAGTTGATGTTCAGGCAGTTTTATTAGCCCCAAAACTGCAAGCTAGTGCCATATGTTATAAAACTAAATTATGTCTACACAGTTACACTATCTTCAATTTAACAACACGAGATGTAACATGTTTCCTTTGGCACGAGGCCAATGGTGGTCTTGAGTCCAATGTATTTGCTTCGATACTGTGCAACTTCCTAGAGATGGGAATAAATAAAAGAGCAACAGTAAAATCAATCACAATTTTCTCTGACAGTTGCGGATATCAAAACAAAAACAACACTTTGGCAAACGCTCTTCTCTGGTTTAGCAGGAAAAATGGTGTAGCAGTTTTGCAAAAATTTCTCGAAAAGGGGCATACACGAATGGAGGTAGACAGTGCACATTCATTAATCGAGAGAAAACTTATCTTCATACAGATTATGTGAACGTCTGTATCGAAGCCAGACGAAAACAACCTTCCAATGTGCAGTACTTAAACTATGATTTTTTTCGACATTGTGATGGGATATTCAATATAAACTTAGGTTTACAGACGAATGGATAACATTGCCAAAAAAAATTACAATATCCGATCAAACACACCCGCCCTTTACAAGAACTAAAAAAAGTGATTCCAGAGCATGCGTGGCAATTCTATGACAAATTGGAGACATAAAGTTCATTTTTTATTTTTTTATTTTTCTTAGTTAGCTAAAGATATAAGGTTTTTGTTCCGTTGTTTTATGTTAAGTTTTTTTTATAAAAAAAATGGAATTGAACTAAAAACCCTTTAGATTCTTTTTAAAGAGGAGCTTTCTGGCTAATTTATCAAAATTGCTTGACAAAGTGATTCGAGTTCACCAAAAATATCGGTTTTGCATCTCAGCCGACGATTTCGAATTTCCGGAAACTGTAATTTCAATTTATTGACATGCATATTTACATCGTTGCTATGTAGAAGTGGTAGTGTGATTTTGATAAAAAAATGCGCCTAATAATGTCAAATATTGACGTTATTGAAATAATGAGACGTAAGAATGGAAAATAGAGTTTTTTACAGTATGAAATGAAATACGTTATGTGATACATCTGGTAAGTCTCTTACAGTACTCATTTCGATATTCAGGACTCAGCTCCTTCGTCGCCTCGTCCTTAAACATCTCGTTAATACTGTGATACATGACTTACCGGACTTATGACGTGAATTACTATTCCATAATTTTTCCATTAAATAGTGGAATTGATTAGAAACAGTTAGTTTCATTTATAACATTAATATGGGTAGATTCCACAAAGTAAGGGTCCAAACAATGAATTCAAAAAGGATATGCTCTACCTATGTGTCTGAAAGGTGTTTGTTTAGTTGATAGTGTCTGGTCAGAAACCCTGTTGCTAAAAGTAGGTTCCACCAGTCATCGTCAAGAATATT
Source organism: Lochmaea crataegi (assembly GCA_947563755.1). NCBI lineage: Eukaryota > Metazoa > Arthropoda > Insecta > Coleoptera > Chrysomelidae > Lochmaea > Lochmaea crataegi. Next base: position 6,758,311 of record OX387435.1, read on the forward strand.
TTTGATGCAGAACAGTCAGGATAGTACAGTAATTCCTTGGAAAGTTTGTAGTATTTTGTTCCATCCCACCTTTTTTTGAACTCATATTTAATAAATAGACAATCATCGTTTATTTACTTCTTTGTAGCCAAAAGTATTTCATAGAGCTATGCTGTAAGGCCATGGAATCATGTCAATAAAATAGCTCCAATCCTTGGAAACATATTCATGATAAGGAAAACAATCTGTAGGATTGGACTGTTACCAAATGTAGCTTGTGGAACTTGATGATTTAATCTTATTTTTCACGCAAAATTTTTCGATAAACTTGAATTTGAATTGTTTCTAAATTATGCATCCGTTTTTCTTACTTTCACAAATGTATTTCAATTCTCTAAAGCAATGACAAAGTGAACAAATATTTCTAACCGCATGTCGATTGCCTCCTCTATCTTTCACATGTTAGAACTCACTGAAGTAGCGTTAAAAGCAATCACCCTATAAACAGATTTTGACCGCTCGAGAACAATGGATATTGGGGTTCTCACACGTTCTTATTTATTTATGTAACCTTGGTTGTTCCAAGTTTCGTCATAACCAGAATTCAGTTCTTTCATTGAGATCCATAGTATGCTTCTACTTATGAAACAAAAATAAATTTTTCAGATAGTTTCACTAAACAGGCTTTTTAAAAAATATATATAGTATAGTTTTTCCGGAAATAACTGTCTTTTCTGAAAAAATCAGCTCTACTTCATGGATATTCAAAGGCTGAGACATTTTAAAAAGTTTAAATTCGTTACAAATAATATGGTACGTAGAGAATAATGCCGGTTTTTTTATGTTACCCTTGGCATTTGCTAAATTTTTGGTGGTCGAAGAAACGCAGCCACTCTGTACAAGATGCCGAAAAAGGTATATGGCTTTCGCTTGCTTTTTTCGCCGGTTCAATGGTCTAATATTTAACACATGCCGTCGCTTTGAATTTTTTTACTGATCTCCGAAATTGTTTCTCATGTATAATTTTTGACAAGACGAAACTGAAGTTTCCTGCGTTTTGTTATTTATGTATTTGGTGAGATTAACGAACAATGCCAACATTACAACGGCGAATAATCTAAACTTATTTTTTAAAGAATTTGATTTTTTTGTAATAGATAAACTGAAAAACTACCTATTTTGAAAATTCTAAAAGTATGAAAAATGCTGAGGTGTGAATAAACCCGGCTCCATGCAAAGTGCTCTTATAAGTCGATTCAAATAATAATTTGACCAATCCAAGTTAAAAATATCGAATAAAGGACTCCCTAAGTAAGGTATAGTACCGCCATCTCTACTTTCAATTATAAACTAGAAAATTCAACTAATAGCTTAAGCATAGAGCATGCAATTATAGTAATTTTTGACAAAATACCTAGTAGAAAACGGATGGTGCCATCATATAAAAAATATTACGTAACATAATTTTTAAAAGTTTTGGAAGACATTTTGGAAGGAAGTGGAATTAGAAAAATTTGAAGACAGGGTTGCTAAGAGAAAAACTAGAGAGTTGTGTACTGGGGACGCGGAAGGGGCGTCACATAATTTTTTTGGTGTGAGAATTTTTCTGGTAGAAAAGCAGAAAAAAGTGGTGAGTAAAGTGCCAACGAGCAGTTACAAGAGAAGAACTATTCTTCGAGATCGTCAAGTGTTGCTGACGAGTTGTGGATAATTAACCACACAGAAAAATCATAACGCAGAGTCTATGGAATTGGTGAGATATCCAATTTATAAATTTTTCATTTATCCCAATAATTATCTGTACGAGATATATTGATCTTGCTGATTAATCTGAACGAGATTCCAGTATCCAGGAAGCTGAAATCAATTCACAAACGTTAATTGTGGATCTTAGTAAAGCACGAGTTTTTGAGGTTAAATTTTGCTTCATATTTAAAGTGATTTTAGTGCATAGATAAGAGTTTATTTATAGGTTGTATTATTTAGTATAGTAATTGCATACTTTCATGAGAATTTGATATCAAGTTTTACTAATATTCGCATAGTTCTGAGCGTAATTCGTGATTTTAGTGCATAGATAAGAGTTTATGTATAGGTTGTATTATTTAGTATAGTAATTGCATACTTTCATGAGAATTTGATATCAAGTTTTACTAATATTCGCATAGTTCTGAGCGTAATTCGTATTAAAATTTTATTAGTTTACGTCCCCAAATTTCTGTAGGGGGAATTAAAGAACAGCTGTTTAGACGGAGCGGAAGCCACGTTCCGAAATCGTATTCGGTGAGGTGCGAATATTGGTGGTAAGAGTATTTCACGGTTCTATTGTTGTCTACACGACAAAATATTAAATTGCTGTTTGTAATAGTCAATATTATTGTTGACTCCCAAATTGTTTTGTTGGTAATTGTTTATTAAATCAAGATCAGAGTACATAACTATTTTATTTCTTACATACATGAGAACATAATCTATAAAATCGATTGGAACTCCATCTACGAACTGTCATCTATAATAACCCTGAAACACGACCTTGAGGTAAGGAGTCGAATCTCTGCCTGAGGAGCCGTGGCAAAAATATATAATTCTATTTTGACAATTAAAACGAACCACACCACAAAAACAAACATTTATAACAAATCAAATTGAATAATTAACATCACTCTATATTCATAAACAAAAACAACAAACCATTATAATATGTATATATGTATATAGTAAAAGTCTCCTCCATCCCCGATATCCTTCTTCACCATCACTTTCCGGCGTTCGGTCATTTTCAGCAGTGTTTTCGGGCTTTTTTTGGCCAACTTCGCATTATTTTAACACAAATCGAAAAATGTACATTTTGGTGGTCTATATCTGTAATCTTCAAAACAGTTTCAAAATTTGAAATAGGATTATATAGTAAAAACCAAATAAAGTTGCGTTTACGTCATCATTGTGAACATTTGCAGCGTTGTCAAATTGTTCACGAAATATGGAAATTAACAGAAAATAACTGAAGTCAACAAAAAACATAAAAGTTGAAAATTCCACAATATTATAAATAAAAACTACAAAATTATCGATAGTTTGATAGTTTTCGTTTAATATAGTGTGGAGTTTTTTCATTGACGTTTTTTGTTAATTAAATTTATAAATAGATTTCACAAAGTAAGGAATTCTAGAATAAAAGTTGTAAGGTTATTTCTGAGTTACCAAATCTTTTAATAAATAAATATAATAAAAATACAAGCAATAAAATAAAATATGTTTAATAATGAACATATTTTCAAAGACAAAAACTAACATTAAACAAATCAACATATTGTGAAATGAAACTAGGCAGATTCAAATTCTTGTTCAATTTCTTCATCTGATTCAACATCAGTGTCACTCTCTTCACTATTAAAATTTATAACTATCGGAATAATTTCTGGACGATCAAATATTCTTTCCCTCTCATACTATTTAAATATCTCTTTTTCAGTGTGTTGTATAGAATTTTTCCACATATCAGGAGTTATCATGTGCAGTGCCTCGTGCCACATGTTCAGGCAGTTATTCGCACTGTTACCATCCCTACCAGTATGCCTATTGTAGTAATTTTTTGCTATGCCCCAAATTAATTCGATAGAGTTGAATATGCAATGGTAAGGAGGAAGACGTAAAACTTTGTGTCCATACTGTTCTGCCATATCGTCCACTATATACTTGATTGGTGACTTATTTCTAAAAAAAAACAAAAAAATGTTTAAAATAAATGGCAATAAGTAAGAATATATCTGTATATTTACTGAGAAATGATTTGCAACAGTTCTGTTTTGAACATCATGTGAGAATAGGGAATGCTTTTTTCTGTCAACCAGTCCTGAATAGCACATTTTGACCATCCTGTATTTGGAGTTTTATGCAATAACATGCTGTGATAAGGTGCATTATCAAGTATAATTAGAGAAGGATTCTCTAAATTTTGCAGCAGCTGATATTCAAACCATTTCAAGAAATTTGCCTGGTTCATTTCCCCATGATAATCATTAAGTTGGGTTTTTGAACAAAATATTGCTTCAGCACCTTCAATAAATCCGTTTTCATTTCCAGCATGAAGTATAATATATCTGTAATAATATTATTTAAATAATGTTTAAGTAACCACTTATGTTTTGCAATACAACAAACGTTTTGCCATCCGTTTTAGTGGTCTTAACACTCTTGATATTTTCATTTTACCATGAATGACCTATGATGCCAATTGAAATAGCCAGGTTTCATCGATGAACACACATTGGTATATACCTTCGTCCTTCGCTTCTTTATAATATCTTAAGAATTCTACTCTTTTCAAAACAACATTAGGTAATTCCATAAGTCCTCGTCGTGGATTATCCTTCATCCACTTAAACCCAAGTTCTTTGAGCAATCTATTCAAAGAAGTGGTACTACCATTAAATAATTCTTTTTCTTTTAGTTGGGACCACAATGATTGAATCGTTATGTGCTGTTCTGAAGGCATACAGATATAAAAATATGTTAAATATACAATTGTCGTAATTATACTTACTTCTCTGGTACATGTTGTAAATGGTATCACGAATAGAGCTTGTATTTAAAGTTTCTGTATTTGTTACTCGTTTATGAGCGCAACGTTTTTTCTTTGGTGACTCAAACTCTTCACCTTTTTTCTTTGTTTGACAAATTTTGCTTACTGTTCTTACACTGATTTTTAAAGCAGCAGCTACACGCTAAAATAATAGAAATTTTCGTAGAGTAAAGTAAGGATATATTATTCACGTATTACCTACCTCGTGTATATCATTTAAGGGCAACAAAGGGCCATTATTATTTCTTTCTTGTTCAAAATAATTTACTAATGAAGCCACAAGTTCTTTGCATCGGCTATTCAGCTGTTTGAGCATTTTAACAATCACAGAAGAAAATGCTTCGTTGTTTTGAAAAAAACAGTTTTGATTATAAATATTTGTCACAAAAAAATTTTATAAAGCACGTAACTATAACCTCAAAATCGATGACACTACACGAGTAGAAAAGTCACAAACAACGCGGCAACATGACATTATTTCTGGCAGTGACTATTTTACCGTCAATAATTGGAGGCTTCTTTATAAAAATTTTAACACAAATTTTTACATCGAGGGACGTCTAAACCCAATAAAGCTATATTGCTTATACATTATTTTGGTACAAAAATTTTTTTATTGATTGGGTTATCTTTAGAACCGATTAATAAACAAATTTAAGTATATGTACTTTTCGATAGAAATGTAGCCACACATGCGATAGAAATACGACCTTGGTGACGTAAACGCAACTTTATTTGGTTTTCACTATAGATACTTCGCATCCATACACGTAGCAAATTACCGCATTAAAAAATTAAAATTGCAATTTGCGATGAAAGTAGCTGTCTCCTGGCGTCTTCTATTCGCACCTATGAAGTGCGTAGGAAGAACTTCTTTTGTAGGAATTTTCAACTCTTGAAATTTAAAAATAACGAAAATATGAATTTTCAAAAAAATAACTCATTCTCCTGCTTTTCCGTATTTACTCGGTTCCTAATTATCCGATAAATTCGCTTGATCCCTCATTTTGTTCGTATTTTAACTACCTACGTTCTTTTTATACATACCATTGAGATTGCGCCAGTACTTTTTACGTTATATGAAAAAAACTAAAAAAAAGTACGTTTTTGTCGTTTTAAATGTTTATAACAAATTACTGAAAAACATTTGCGTGTCCAAGACATTTTAAAAATATAATACGTGATGTCTTTTATATGGTACCATCCGTTTTCTACTATAGGATTTTTGTCTAAATTTTTTTCTTATTGCTTGGTCTATAAACCTAGACAGGACATTGCGTTTCATGCTTTTAGAAGTAAAAAAAATTGGTTCACCTCACACATAAATTCCCCGTGTATCCTTAAAAATAAAAAGTAGTAATTTTATAAATTAAACGTTCGATAAGGCAGATGTTTACTTTTCTGGGGTAATCATTTAACGTTAAATTTGTAGCCATCTTGGAGTTAAATGTTTCGTGTACGGAAAGAATTGAAGAAGAAAAAAAAACCACCTGTGTAACTGAATCATTCTATTAAATAGAGGTTATAAAATATGTGAAAGCATTTCAATCTTATCTTGGCAGGTTTGTGACGACAAAAGAGGTATTTCGAGGTAGACAACTGACCCTAACATACGACTGGCAGTAGTGACAGCAAATACCGAAAATATCTCGATTAAGGAGGACGATCTACCGATCTTATCCGTAAGAAATAAAAAAATGTTCTACTGATTTTTATGTAGATTGGACGAAGGAAATAATTCTTTACCGTGTGGATTCTTTAATTATATTGAAGGATTGGGGTTAACTAGTTTTTTTTTCTTCTTCTTCTACTTAGGTGGAAAAAAACTAGTAGCAAAAACGTCGGAACTGAAAAGTAACTTAGAGAAGAAAATTTATAACAAGATGATGCATTCAAGCATCTGGAAATAATTTTTAGCTATACAGGGCATCCTTCCGGGAATGGCTCATTAGAAATTTGGTAAGGGCATGTTTTTATGTATTTAGATTGATTTCAATTCAGTCAATATTTTTAGTTTTAATATGCCCCAGCCAAAACTCCTCTCAGGTCGTGGTTCAAAATATTATTTTCATAAAATTGTCCAGCAAATGTTTTAAACTGAATTATATTGTTATATTGACTTTATTTAAATTTTGATATTAAGAATTAGAAGGTATTGTTTTATAATTGTTATTATTATTATTATATTATATTACACCAACCCCAATCGTTTTATTTAAAATTCAACACATTTTTTTTGTCCTAACTATTATAAAAATTTTTTGTCAATGTATAATTCCGCACTATTGTACTTTAAATTTTATTTCGGATTTAAATAGCTTTAAAATTGTTACTAATTTTAATAAATTGGAAGTTACTTCCCTCGATAATTACTTCCTCTCAGTACAATTTTAATTCTTCATACCATGATCCGTTTTATCAATTATTTTTAATTTTCCTCTCATTCTGTTGAAGATTTATAAATCCAACTGTAATTCCAACATTTTCTGTTCTGCATCAATCCCATCTCATTATTTTTAATTTCAGTACATTTTATTTGATTTTTACTTTTCTAATAATTTCCAAAAATTAATTTTATTCTATTTATATCGTAACGCTCTTCAATTTTTCTTTTGAGCACCCCTTTTTCAAATCTAAAATTGTTTTATTGGCTTATTCAAAATTTTGACTAAGTTGACTCTTAGAGTCTAACCGAAAATGATCATATTGCTATATACCAGAATCATCAGACCTATGATAGCGTATGGCTCGGTGGTATAGTAGCCCAAATAGGGTAGATAACAAAGTACTACAATGGCTTAGCACATTTGTAGCAAAAAAGGTTAAACTGGGCTATGAACACCTTTTCATCTTTCAAGGCACCGGGAGCCGATGGGATTTTCCCAGCATTGCTCCAGCAAGGACAAGACGAAATTCTACCATATTTGGTTAGAATTAGTTGAAGCAGCTTTGAACTGGGTTATATACCAGAAACATGGAGAAGGACAATAGTAACCTTCATTCCAAAAGCTGGAAAAAGGGACACAACAAACCCCAAATCATTCAGACTAATTAGTCTAACATAGTTTGTGATCAAAACGATGGAAAAAGCTATTGACAATTATATTAGAACGGAAATCCTAGAGAAATCCTCTCCATCCGCATCAGCATGCTTACTGGGCAGGCAGATCTAAGGACTGGTACAACTGACGGAGGATATTCGAGGTGCTCTAGACAACCAAGAAACCGTAGTATGCGCATTTTTGGATATAGAAGGAGCTTTTGACAATACTCCTCATAAGGCTGTCAAAAGAGAATTAAATAGAACAGGTGTAGACAGCACAACATCCAAATTGATGTCTGAACTACTCACCAGGTAGCAGTAGCAGATGAACTAGCAAAGAGGGGAACTGAAACACCCTTTTGGGGGCCGGAACCCTTTTGTGGTATCATCTCCAATGTAACATAGGAAGAAATAGGCAAAGCCTGACCATTGGAAAGAGCTAGTAGGGCTTAGACAATCAAATATTCTTCTGGGTGCATAACTACAACCTGTTAAGATCAAATGAATGCAAAAGTCAGAGTAAAACTGCACTAAGAGTTTTAACAGGGATCCTAACGGGACATTGTCGCCTGAATGAGCACCTGAAAAAGCTCAAAATAGTGGAGGAAGAAGATGGTAGATTCTGTGGCATGGAAGAAGAAACCATCCACTTCTTGCAAATTGCACTGCAATTCATAATCCTAGGGCACAACCACTAGGCGATTACTGGATAGAAGACGGACATTTACCTAAGTAGGGAAATTTACCTGAGTTGAAGCCTACACATATCCTAAAATATCTCCGGGAAATAGGACTAAGGGAGAAACTAGTCTCTGAGACTTTCCTCAGGAACTAAGTAGACGCGAGGGGCACAATAGATCTTTTAGTTCTCAGTGAATGTCACCCCAATATACATACTTATATACAAACATGGTGGCCAAAGAATCGGCAGACTGGGGCGATCCAAAAGCTGAGTAGTATCCAAAGCGTGACTGGCTGCCACGGGAGCCATGAGGTCAAACCCAACAGCAGCACTAGAAGTTTTGCTGAGCCTGCCGCCACTTCATGTCTACATACAAGGCGAAGCCAGGTCAATCACTAATATATTTACCAGAGGGTACGCACCCATTAGTAGACTACACGGTAAGGTGTATAACGAGCTATACAATGAGTTGTAAATCGACCCCATAATGGGAATGTCATTGGACGAGATAATTCCCATGTATGGCATCGGGAAAAACTTCAAGTCATAACAGGCGGAGAAGCATGGAAGGAAGGACCTTGTAACGGGGACTTTACGTTCTTCATGAATATTTTGCGTAATAATAGTTTACAATTTTTTTTTGTTTAAGAGTCATTTCTATTTCATATCGTAAATATAGTTGTTCTCATACAACTGTTATTTTGTAACGTATCTTATCTGTAAATTATCCATTATAGGAAGAATACACTTGAAATTTTTTGCTAACAGCGTCAAACTTGATCCCACCAGTCGAGACTTCAACCTAAAAGCCCCTTGGCCAGGGTAAGTAATTACAAATTATGGTTTTTTTTGTATTCACGTACTATGGTACAAGTTTTTTTTTCTAGAAAGGTATTTCCACCTCTAGTTATTTAGGTATAATTTATTCTGGTTTGGTGGTTTTTGTTTCATTGCATTAATTGCCAAACTTAATAAATCTCTTCAGAGTTAGATATAATATTATTAGTTTATAGCTTTATTATTGTAGTATTTATTATTTCTTTTAAACAAATATTGTTATGATTAGTTGTACCGCAATTGAACTTTGTTGCTTTAGCAAAGTATACTTATTGTTGAACCGGTTTTATTTTATGACACTCACATAAGAGTACAGAACTGGCCTGCTATACAGATGGCTCAAAAATCGAGGAAGGAGTAAGAGCAGGAATATATATAGCCAAGCCAAAGACAAGAGTCTCACTGCGCTTAGCAAACATGTGACGATATTCCAGGCAGAAGTTGCAGCAATGCAGCAGTGTGCAGGATAGCTATTAGGGCAAGAAGTGGAGGAAAATACCATTGCCATATACTCCGACATCCAAGCGTCTATAAAAGCAATCAGTTCCATGCAGATAAATTCCAAACTAGTTTGGGACTGCTTGGAGACGCTACAAGAGCTGGGCAGTCATAATAGATTATCCTAAGCATGGGTACCAGGCCAATCTTATCACAATGGCAATGAAGAGGCAGAATCACTAGCCCGAGAAGAGACACGATGTGCTCCCATTGGCACAGAACCTCCCTGTGATATAGCGAAAACGCTGCAAAAAACAAATAGCAGTACTTGGATATAAAAACAGTCCCTAGAATGGTGGAAGAAGGCGCCAAGAATGAGACAGGCCAAAGAGTTCATTAGAAAAACCCTCGCCAAAAGGAGGAGAGCCAAAATAGGACAACAATCAGGATCCTGGTTGGGCTCCTGTCAGGGAATGTTAGACATAACAAACATATGAACAACATTGGATTGGCAGACACAACCATATGCAGGTTTTGCCAAGAAGATGAGGTTTTTGACGATAGAGAAGGATAAACCACAACCCTTCCAATATATGGAGGACCTGAGGTTTGGCATTCGATGTCTAGTAATAAGGAGGGGTCTAGAGAAGGAACTCCAGAATAACAGGAGGGCATACACAATAGATCTGCAAAGGTCGCAGTGGAGAGGCCCTTAGAAGCACATAAGCCCAATATTTATCTTATCTTATTATCTCAGTGCAGTTTGACTCTGACTTAGGCATTCATTTGCACTCAACTGGTTGTGTCACCCAGAAGTATATTTTATTGTCTAAGCCCTACTAGATCTTTCCAATGGTCAGATGTTCTCTTTTTTTCGGATTTGCCTATTTGTTTCAATATTACATTGGAGCTGATACCGCAAATGGATTCCGGCCCTCAAAAGGTTGTTTCAGTCCCTCTCTTTGCTAGTTCATCTGCTATTTCATTTCATTTCATTATATTCCAGTATGTCCTGAAATCCACAATAACGATGTTTTCTCGGCTGATTCACCGAGTTTGTCTCGGCATTTCCATACCATTTTGGAACTCATTAAGCAATAGCTCCGTGCTTTAATGGCTGCTTGACTATCCGACATGATGATAATCCTTCGCCTTCACATTCCTTTATCAATACTGAACTGGGCCCACTTTCCTATGGCGTGAATTTCCGCTTGATACTTGGGGTTTTTCCCAAGCTTTCGAAGTGTTTGGTTCCTGGCCCGTAGACTCCTATCCCAGTTCTTTCGATTGTTTTTGATCCGTCTGTGTACTATTGAATGGCATTATTTCCAAGTCTGGTAATGGTGTTTGGATACCATTCGTTCTTGAAGGTAAGAGCATAGAGGCGACCTCATTCAAAAGATTTTCAATAATGTCATACTTCCAATCTTATCCAATAATGCTCCCTAGGGGAGCTAGAGTTCTTTAAATATGGCACTAGTACATCTATTAAATGATGTATTTCTGTACATTCAGCCTTTGGAATTTGCCAATTGAAATAACATAAATACAATGTTTTAATTGTAGGAATATGCTGCTCGTTTGGGTGGGGTACTGATTACGACGCAACCTGTTACACAAAAAAAGTTCACAACTAATGCCTGGATTTTTCTAAAGTGAAAAATAAATTTGACTAAAGGTTTCATTACTTAAAATAGTTGAAGAACAATTTAAAAAATATATTTAACAGAATGGTATACGAAAACATTAAGCACAAAATTAAAATTATAACAGATGCTGTACATGACGGTCGCCCGTTTCTATGCACAATTTCATTCGCTTCTGAAGTTCTTATAAGAATTCCCATATTATTTCTTGTCCTGAATTTGTCCATAATGCATGTTTCTAATTTTTGTGGAAGAAATAATAGTATATTTGATTTTCTTCTCTTCAAAGAAGAGGGCCTCTATAGGCTTGCGGGAGCCTCTTCAGTCAACATTGGAAAGAATTATGATTTTTGTTTAGGGCATGGGAGTGGGTGAAACAGTGGTAGGTGCCTTGGAGGTGTATACTGACACAGCATTCGCCTATTGCTACGAGATAACCTTTGAAAAAAACTCATAGCAGGTCAGGTGGGCCAAGGATTTGAACCCCGGTCCGTCTGAATGCAACCCGAGAGCGAAACAGCACTCTACCACTTGATCGGTCTATTTTTTGTAAATGACATATCCAGGTATCCGAACACACAACAATCGCCTGGATTTAAATCTGGAGATCTTGCTGGTCAAGCAACTGCTCCGCCCCTTTCATTCCATCGCTCTCAGTATTGGTACTATGAAATTCACGCAAAATTTTACTCAAGCGAGCTGAATAATCATCATGTGAAAACCACAATATCTGTCTTATATTGGAATTGATCATCCGGTAAATTATTTTGCAAAAAGTCGAGATAATCCATACCACTTAAATGATTGGTCAAAATATGATTGAATCGTTTTATATAAAAAAAGTGCGCCATTGGTTTCAATAAGAAAATTGACAGAATCGTCAGTTTATTGAATCAGTACACTTTGGAGGTATCAACCATGGCCAAGCAGTAGATGTACTCTGGATTGTCAGACTTTCATATTTTTCGAAAATCACTAACTTTATAGTATGAGGAAAAGTGCATGTACTAAAAACTGAAGAAATTAATAGATAATATTTTATGGTTTTGGTTTATTAATTCCGACCAATTTTCTATAGTTCCAACTTTAAAGACTTAAACTGAACAAAGAAGGTCAGAGTTACTTTGGAGACTCGTGCTTATTCTGTTGTTCTTGGGACATCCTTTATATCCAATTAAGTTTCTTTTCTTTTGTTCATGTTCATTTTCAAAGCGCATCTTAATGTATGGACGCAGCGCAGCAACCACTCAAAATGAAACTAATAAAACGTTTCCAATTAAAACGATAACAAATTGGAAACAAATTCAGTGAGCGCATAAAAATAATGACCTGGCTTAAATAAATGCATTCGAGAAGATAAATTCTCACTTCTAAATAATAGCCGTACAGAAACGGACTGACGACGATTATTCTATTGTTCTCGAATTTTAGCGTTTTTAATATATTTCTCTATTTAATTACTCAAAGATTTTTAAAACTAGTTGGTTAGAGACAATTGGGAACTGAATCGTGGGTGTGTCCTAAAAAACATAGCGGAAGAGACAATACGTTTTTGAAATGGAAGTAGTATTGAAATATTATCTTGGACGGGAAAAATATGAAATCAGACAAACAAACAATGCAGAACGAAGTTTATATGTTGGACATTCAATTAAGGTAGAGGTACTTTTTATCGGCATTGTCCGTATTATCGGCACTTTCTTACTATTTTCACGAAAATTAAGTTTCTTAAATTCATACGAGCGCTTTATAAGGACTTCATTATGTTACTTAATGTTAGTGCTATATTTAGTCCTAATCATAGGTTTAAGGAGGGGCTACGGTGAAATTGAAAATTAGTTATTCTAACGGAAACATCAGAGCAGTCGCATTAGTGTACTGGCACGACTTGGAGCCTTAAGGAAGCGGTAAGTTGCAAAAGGCGATATTTACTCCTAGTTCGATTATATTTGTTCAAAATTATATCAATTAGGTTTCATGAACATTAAATTTAACTAATTTGTTGAAAAACATGTGAAAATGTTGGTTTTTTTTAAAAACGATTGGTGCCGATATTAGGTTCAAGTTAAATGCCATATGGATTGTAACGTTTTTATTTGACGTTAGCGTTTTCCTTATAATGTTTGCCCTAATTGCCCGGTTGCTACGCTTGTGGTCTTCGCGAATATTTTGTCACAGTGAACTACAATATTTAGTGAACCACAAATCAACCTACCTAGTCGGTATATTATTTTCTAGATTTTAATTTCGATAAGAAACTGGAAAAGATTTTATGTTAATACTAACTAATATCTACCTAATTGACAAAGAATAAAAACTCGTGCTTCTTGTTCCAGTCAGCTTGCCAGCGGAATTTTCAAGTTCCGTCGAAATCGGTTTTCAATTATTTATTTGCTTGGCGAATTGGTTAGTACTGCTCGTTATTAGGTTCTGGTAGCGAGACTAGAAGCAAGATAGATTCTTGGGCATCCCATTGGAGTGAAAGAGAAAGGGATATCCAAATTTTTGTCTAATTGGGAGTTCAAAATAATTTCGTACTTTTTAGACATTGACCAGTTCGATGGTAGTTGGGTGGTCCGTAAAATACAGAATGTGTCTTTGAGACATCCTAATAAACGGGGATATATTTTTTGGGGCCATATTAATGTGGAAAATAAAGTCTTCATATAGATTTTTGGAAAGTGTTGTTTTTGCGAAGGCTAGTTCCACATCTCTTCGGAGGATTTTGTAATACCAGCTGGTGAGTACGGCGTCTATTGCTTTTCCAACAGACCAAAAAAAATGTTTTTTTGTAAAAGGACAAAAACAGTCATTCTATTCTATTCTTAGGGATTTGTAATCAGGCTTGAACGACTTGGCATGATAGATTTTTTCGGTTCAAGCAAGTTTAATGGAGGAGAAATTTTGAATTACCGATTTTGACGAAAATACCCTTTTGACGAATACCAATGGAGTTTGTTTTGTTGTAATTTGTTTAGCAGAAGGAGACGAAAGTTTTGTTAACATTTCAAAGGTTAACCCTTTTACAAGTTAAAAGGTAAGTTTTACATCATAAATTGTTGATTCCATAAATGGCTTATTTGTTGACTTTTTTTTTGTTTATATAGTTTAATGGGGTAGTAATATTATTTTTTTGTATTATTCACTGAGTATATCTAGTTAATGGTTTCCCTCCTTTCGTCATCGGGAAAAACTGCTTTCTTCTGGTACACACACTAACAACTTTAAGAGGAGACCTATGGATGCTAATTATCATCTGTTGTATATATTTTTGCGGACAGTAATGATTGAACTAATAATAGATGACATAATATATGTTATATCTATTGATTAATTTATATAGATTGCCTTCCAGCAACTACAGTAAACTTTAGGACGAAAAGGTCAAATCAAGCCGGCGAGTAATTCGTTTCGTTTCAAATACGTAAATTAGCCATTATTTAGAAATTTTCTCCATTTTGGTCACCTGGCAAATCGTTTGTGTCTATTTTGGATACTTATCTTGAATGTTACTAGGAATTCTGTAAGCTGCCGCTGTGAGGAAAGTAATGTTTTTATTGTCATAGGTATAGTGTCAGTTTTAAAAAAAAATATTTCTTATTCTTATTTAGTATTTTATGTACGAATGTACGAAGTCACTAGTTATACGAGGGGAAACCGATATAGATATTACTGAGGATTTTAGGTATTATTGATCTATTTTTTTTGGGGGGTTATTGTCATTCTACAGCGGAAAATTTGTGCTGTATGGAATTTATAAATTCGATTTTTGGGCGTGCATAATGCGATGGGAAGTTTGATTTCACTTTTAGTGGGAGCTATTGGTCATTTTAGGGCATAAGTTTGAATTGAACTTTTGTCCGCCAATGTAATTATTTTTATAACGAAAGCACTTTGTTTTATCATTATCAGATATTCTTTATTTCGTGATGGGATGGAATTAAGTATACGAAATGTTATTTTTTTTTGGTTTTGATAATTTTATAACTACGGCGGGTGTTAATAAATTGGGATACTGTATATATTCTTATTAGAATTTGTTCTCCGTAGGGTTTTTTTTCCCCTCCCCCTTATATGTATGGGAGTTGGATAATACTGGATTGAAGGACTATCTATTTTACTGGATGATTCTGCGCTGGGCTACGGATGTTGCTGGAATTACGGATTGACGCATGGATTGGATCAACTGGATGTTTGAGCTGCAAATTTCACCTTATAGGATGTATCCTGGGATTCGATTGAGTGAATTGTTTTGGATTTGGGTAATCTCTATTTGATGTAATGAATTTGTTTTTATTTTATGTATTAAGATCTAAGATGGTTATAACCTATTTGTAATTCTAATGTTACTTTCATACTAGATATATGCGGTTGGGGTTGACTCGTAAAATCTTAGCTACAGTTCATACTTCACTATATATTCTTTTTAAATACATTTCGGCTCACGCATTGGATCCAACGCTATACGCCTTGACAAGTTTTCTTAAATGTGGATAACTCCAGGGAGTTTTTCTCAATTCTGGCTTATAATATTTTGTCGATTGGGTTATAAAAAGAATTAGAGTATACTATATTGTTAGCTATATTTAGCTTAAGGGTATATGTTGAGAGTCGACGTTTTGTACTTACATCCAACGAACACGGAGAGTTAAATTCCGAGTTTTTAGCGTAATATATAATTTTATCTTATTTCAACTTTATTCTTAATACGGTTTAACCTTTTTTTTATTACTGGGAAACATATTGTTTTTTATGTTCGCGGGGTGTAATGGTTTATTCACCAAGTTTGTCATTGTCTCCATGAAACTTTTCAACATTACTCTAGCTCATTCATAAACTACTACTAAATTGTCAAACTACTCACTTCACTTTGTACATTCACCAAAACAAACCAATATATGTACAAGTAATTGGTTCGTCTTTTATTTCATTCCTTTTTAGTAGGTTTTCAGGAATGGGATGCCATCTTATTTGCGGTAAATCTACTTGGCGCCCTTTACATCTAAACAATCTTGACGTGCTGCTTACTTGCTTGGCGCGTAAGTGATCCCACGCCGACTACACATGAGTACTAGCCGCTGGCCACAGTCTGTCGATCTGGACAGCCTAATTCTGTGACCTAGTAGATATCATTAAGTTTTGGAGGTTACAGGATGTATTATCGGCAGTGATGCCGATAATAGTTAGATAATAGAGGAAATTGCTAGTATCGTTGATATTTTATTTGAATACAGAAATCATAAGACAAAAAAGGTAATCAATCTAAAAAAGTTCGGACGATGTAACAACCTATTCTCGGCACAGTGTTTACTTAATATTATGGGTTTTATGGCAATTTTAAAAAGTGTGTCGATAATACGATTATCATGATGGTGAAAATAGGTTCTCTTCTTTTCCAGGATATGCTGATAATAGGTAGATTATGGATTATTAAGTTGTTAGTGCCGTTGGTATCTCATTTGAAAACAAAAATTATATGTCAAAAAAGGTAATGATCGAATAAACTATGAAGGAAGCAACTACCTATTCTCGACATCGTGTTTACTCGATATTATTGTTTTTATTGGAATTTTAAAAAGTGTGCCGAAAATAGATTCCTTTTTCAGGATATGGCAACGAACGAACGAAAGGACAACATCCACAGAAGAAAAGGCTGCAATATGATATTACAGATTTATCAAAGGCCATCGAGGCAATAAATAATGGCATGGAATTCAAAACGGCAAACAAATGTTTTGGGATTCCAAGGTCCACCTTACAAGACAAAGTCAAAGGAAGAACTCTGTTGGCCAAAAATAGTGGTCCTGAAACAGTTCTCACAAAGTCGGAAGAAGATGCGTTGGTGAAATGGTTATTGCATATTGCTCAATGTGGTTTTCCTGGTACTAAGGATCAATTCCTAGACAGCGTGCAGATGCTAATTAAAAACTTGAATCGACCTAATAATTTTGCCAACGGAAAACCTGGTCGAAAGTGGTATGAGGGATTTTTGAATAGACATCCTGAGTTGTCGAGAAGAGTTCCCCAAAATTTGTCGAGTGCTAGATCGACTTTGTGCGAAGCGAGAATTAAACTATTGTTCAGAGAAATTACAAACTATTTGAGAAACGCAAAACATTTCGAAATCACCTCAAATCCATCACGTGTTTTCAACTGCGACAAAACCGCATTTTTTCTCAGTCCTACAGGGGACAAAGTGTTAGTAGAGAGAGAGGAGAAAGCAGTCCATTCCCATATAACTAACGACGAAAAAAAGTGCCTGACAACATTAGTTACTTGCAGTGCATCAGGGCAGTTACCACCGCCAATGATAGTTTACAGTTACAAAAGAATTCCAAAATCAATTGTCGATAAAGTACCAGAAACTTGGGGTATAGGAAAAAGTGAAAGTGGTTGGATGACTGGAGAAACTTTCTATGAATATATTGCTAATATATTCCATCCCTGGTTAATTGCCCAAAAGATTGAATTTCCAGTAATCCTCTTTTTACACGGTCATACATCTCATCTAACAATGGCTTTAAGTTTTGTTCAGAAAATAACATTATTTTGGTACCTTTATGTACAAACTCAACTCATATTATGCAACCATTAGATGTTGCTTTTTTTCGATCTCTCAAATCTGAATGGAAAAAGAGTGTACATCGTAGGCGGATAGAAAATACTGGTAAAAGAATGGGCAGAGATGCGTTTGCTCCAATATTGAAAACTACCCTCCAAAAAATGGAAAATATTCCCGATATAATGACAAATGGTTTTCGTGCGTGTGGTCTTGTTCCCTTCAATGTGGAAAATATAAATTTCTCTAAATACTTTAAAACAGAACCGCAAAAAATTAGTTGCATACTAAACGAACAAAAATTCAAAGATGTGAAAATGTTCCTACAAAATACACCTGAAGATGACTTGAGTATAAGCAATGAGACAAGCTGTGTTAATAAAATAAATGAAAAATAAAAGCCGGGACAAAAATCTGCAATCGACCAGAATGTTAGTCAATATAATGAAATAATAGGAAAATATATTCCAGTAATTGAACAAAATGCTAGTCAGAAAGATGGAATAAGTGAAGGAGAAACATTAGTGCCAACGACTGAACAAAGTACCTATTAGCGAAGAGGGTAATAGTCAAAATAAGCCTGTCGACCAAAGTAAAATTCTTATTTTAAATGAAATAATAACGAACACAAACTACAATATAAGAAGTATTTAAACTACCCCTGAGAACGAATTTTGTCGAAATGGTGAAGAAACTCAAAATAATAATACACATCAGTCTCCTACGACGGCAAGAGTGGATGTACCTACTCCATTCAAGAAAACTTTGTTTTGGCCACAAAAGAAAAAAATTGAAACGAAGCACAAACCAAAAGGAAGAGCCCAGCTGTTGCTTCTTCTTCTTCTTAATGGCAAAAATATTATCAAAAAAAGAAGCGAAAAAACAACTGTAAGAGACAAAAAAGACAGAAACGCAGGAAATTAGAAAGAAAAAGCAGGCAGAAACACAAAATAGAAATCCAAAAAAAAACCAGAGTGGAATTAGAAGACGTCGAAAAAGAAATTAATTTTAAATTAAATCATTATGTCATTGTATCTTATGAAGATGAACTATTCCCAGGACGGATGTTTTCTGTTAACGAAAAAAATTCTGAGTTCGAGTACGAAGTTACACATATGAAGAAAAAGGGAATTCATTGGATTTGGCCTAAAAAAGCTGATGTTCTGAGATTCTTTAAAGAAGAAATCTTAAAAAAATACCAGAAATACCTGCTCCTTATAGACGAGAGTTTAATAAATAAAGAATTATTTTCCTATATTTAATTGTCTTTATATCATTTTTCATTTCTTTAACGATAATTGGTGCAATACTGTGCCGATAATTGGACCAAGGAGAAATATCCACTGCCGATAATAGGTACATGCTGGGTTTTTCTAATAGAAACTTTTTTATATTATTTTCGGTAAAACATAAAAATTTGAATTTATTAGTATTGAAAGTTTACTAGTTACAGCGTCTACAATAATTATTCTCAAATACGTACACCATTTAAATTATTTTATAACGACTACGAAAGTTCCAATAATCTCTTAAGGTGCCTATAATAGGTTCTTCTACCTTAATTTGGAATAAATCGTGAAAAAATCAGTTGGTTATGAAAAACTACCGTTTAAATCATTATTTCCCCTGTTCTGACAGTCTTTAACAGAACAGCACATACTATTTTTGGATTTTTTCCAACTTCCATCTAAATATAATATAATAAAAAATAACCCCCAAAATTTCTAACTAGTGTAACAAAAGAATCGATGTTTGACAACAATTTTAATAGAATAACAGTATTTACAATTAATCAACTTACCTTAACGGTGGGTAGTAAAGCATCGAACTAATGAATTCACAACATCATCTGTGTGGAAAAAGGCATGATTAAATTGCTGTGTATTGAACGAACAGCTTGTCGTCCACAAATCAAATTTCCCATAAACCTTGCAGCAACGCTATTTAAGAGATCGATTTAGTTTCAAACAGCAATCACTTTAAGACACAACATACGATCCAATGTCATTGGCATTCATGAATGTAGAGAGTATGGGATTTATAACTTTCATCCCTCGAAAAACAAGTGTTAAAATAACTGACTAGCTTTGTATGTATATATGTGTGTATATTGGAGTGACATTCACTGAGACCTAAAAGATCTATTGTACCCCCTTACGTCTACTTAGTTCCTGAGGAAAGTCTCAGAGACTAGTAGCACCTTTAGACCTATTTCCTGAAGGAATTTTATGATATCCAGCAGTTTTCTAAGTGTTGTTTTTTGTATTGCTATGCATTCCACAAGTATGTGAATATTGGTTTCTTCTTTAAACAAAATCTACTTTCTTCTTGGTGCAGGTTGTGGTTTCCCAGTAGTAACTTTGATTGCTTTAGCTCTACTAAATCTCTCCAATGATAAGAGCTTCTTTTTTTCTGACGCTGCCCTCTTCTTCCAATATTACATTGGTGGTGTTATTGCAAAATGGTTCCGGCCTCAAAAAAGGGTGTTTCAACCCACATTGAGATGACAATATTGTTCTTACTCAACTCATTGAGTTTTCTAGACAAGCACACACCATTTTAAAACTGATAACACTATATCTATATTTATATCGACATGATGATATTCTTTTTCCTGCTGAATCTATTATAAATATTGAACTGGGCACACTTTCCTGTGGCGAGTACTTCCGCCTTTGATTTTTCTCAAGTTTTTAGAGTGTTTAGTTCCTGGCCTCTGACATGTCTCAGAATTTATAATTTCTCAATGGCGAGAAGGTTTTCTCTAATGTTTAAGTCTCTGCTTAGTCAGTATTTTGTTCTTTCTACAACACCTTCAACCACAATATGTAGTAGGTACTTAAGAACATCTTCCATGGCCGCAGATGGACTTGTTTCTTATTGCTCTTGTAATGATTATAGCCATTTGCGTGTTATCCCCTTTTCGTCTTTGTTCCACTCAGTTCAGTTCAGTTCAGTATCTAGGGTCAGACCTACATACTTGACTTCTTGTCAGCAGAATATTCCAAGGTCAGTCAAACTACATAGGAGTTCGCCTACCGTCAGAATACGCATTGACGGGGATGCTACAGCTCCTTATGGACATCCTCTAGTTGTGGAGATGGTGACGTATCTTCACTCGTCCTCGTCTCAGCTACTTTAGTGGTGAGAAGTTCCGACATCCATTTGGATGTTCTACTGTCTACACCTGTTCTATTCAATGCTTTTTTGACTGCCACTTGTGAAGTATTGTCAAAAGCTCCTTCTATGTCTAAAAATGCACATACAAAGTTTCTTGGTTGTCCAAAACATTTTGGAGAGGTAGTCTCTCTAGGCTTGAGATAATTGTCAATTTGTCTGAAGATTTTTTTCAAGAATATCTTTTTCAACATCCTGCAGGAACGCTTTCTTTTCCAGATTTCTATTTTTGTCTGATTGTCACTTTTTGGTAGTGGCTGCCATCTCTATTATCGACTAAGACGTCTTGCGCCGCGGACGAAATTCAGCTCTCAATGGTATAATGTCAGCTCTCAATGGTATAATGTCAGCTCGATGTTATCGATTTGTTTATGTGGAAAGTTTGGTGTCAAAAAATGTGAAATAGTTAGATACAATTACTCGGGAACTTTTTAGACTAGATCAGTACCCAAAGGAAGCAGATGCAGAGAACGGATATATAGTAAAATTAATACCTATTTAGAGGTACCAGCCGTTTTAGTAACTTAACGTATGCGGCTTCTTGAACCATCTGACATTAACATGAAATCAAAATTTGACGTAACTTTAAAAACGTGACATCTAATAAATAAGTTACGACGTTCATTTTTGTTGGTAATTTTTTGTTTCAACCGATTTATTAATAATAAATAAGGATGGTCTTATTCTAAATGGGTATAAAATTTACTATACTAAGGCTCTAGACAAAGTATAACGAAAAATCAATGAAAAGATATTCAAGTTTTGAAAGAATGGACAATGGTACAAGATTTTTTTCTGAGAATCTTTAATAAACTATAACTAAATAGATAGCTTGTAAGAAATTTATAACTACAGTAGTATAGAGTACTCGACGATGATTGTTAAGTTGGTTGTATAAGGAAAAATGGAACTTTTCCTTTTTTTAAAAGCAATCAACACACGCTAATGGGACTGAAACAATTAAAAGATAGAATTACTAAGATACGAAAATGGAATAACAGCGGACGTACTCAAAGTAATAAATGTTGTAGCAACTGATTAGAACCTATTTCATCGGGCTCCAGGCTAAGGTGAGGCGGTTCCAAGGACATTAAATTGTTACTTACACTTAATGAAAAATGTTTATTTGTAAAAAAAATCAATTTCTTCCAACTCTTTCGCTAGAATCATTTGAAGACTCTAAACAACAACGATTTTCAATGTGAACATACCAGACCGGTCTAAAATTCTTATGATGAAATAAAACAATTTAATTAGTTTATATCTTCATTTTTATTTTGAACTAACGTTCAAATTAAAATTAGTGACGCGTTTCGCTACACAGTAGCTTTTTCAAACTAGTGAAGATACAATGAAAAACTTTTAATTTATATAGTGCCTTAATTCGGAATTCTAAGATATTGACAAAAGTATTATAATATTTAAATGGGGATAAGTACAAAAAGTGCCTAAATACGGAATTCTAAGATATTGACAAAAGTTTTATAATATATTTAAATAGGGATAAGTACAAAAAGTGTCTAAATACGGAATTCTAAGAATGTTACAAAGGTATTGAAAAAGAGTACCTGGAAAATTTAGCCACAACCATCACATCTTCTAGGTGAAAAGATTTAATAAGGGAGAATGGTTGATATCTATTTGGTCGTTGAGCAGATTACCTGAATATTTGTTTTTGTTGATCTCGAGGGCTTCTAAAAAATTTAATTTAAAGGATTTGGGTTCTACATGCAAAATTTCAAAATTTGAGTCGAAAGTGTGTTAGTTTGTTAATAGATGATTTGAATAGTTGGAATCTAATTTGTTGTTGTCGTAGCTGCGTTTGTGTTCTGAAATTCTAGTTTTAAAGTTCCTAAAAGTTCTACCGATATAAATTTTGTCACAGTTGTCATTACCACATTTTAATTTATAAACACCTGATTTGTTTAATTTTGAGGATTTAAATTTGTTATTTTTAATGAATTTAGATACATTGTTGTCGGTTTTAAAGCAAATATTCATATTTAAAGATTCTAAAAATGATTTGATTTTTAAGGATGGTGTTCCAAAGTATGTTAAGCTTTTAAATTGATTATTTTTATTTTTATCTGAAGGATATACTTGTTCTAAAGTGCGTTTCTTTATCTTTTTATTTATGATATTGTGAATTGAGTTTGGATCGTAATTATTATTAACTGCTATTTGTTTGATGATATTAAGTTCTTTGTTGAAATTATTGGTGTTTAATGGGACTGTTAAAAGTCTGTGTATCATACTATTGAAGGCTGCTAATTTATGACTGAATGGGTGGACCGAGCTATTATGAATTGTAATGTCTGTATGTGATGGTTTGCGAAATATAGAAAAATCATGTTTATTGTTTATATTTGAAATTGTAAGGTCTAAAAAGTTCATAGACTTATTTTCTTCATGTTCTACGGTAAATTTTATATTGCTATGAATTGAGTTAATATAAGTAATGAAGCAGTCTAGTTGTCTAGTAGTGCCAGTGAAGCTCGCTAAAATGTCATCTACATATCGGTGCCAGTACATAAATTTTTTACTAAGGGGGTGTTTATGAATTATTTTTTCTATGTTATCTATGAAAATTTCTGCTAATAGGGGGCTGAGGGAGTTGCCCATAAGCAAACCATCTTTACTGCTATAAATCTCTCCAGTGAAATGAAAATAATTTTGATTTAAGCACACTTTTGATAGCCGGGCTCTGCTTAAAGCTATCAGTAATCCAACAATTAGGTCTAGACTGGTGAAAACTGCGAAGAATCCCTCAACAGGCTGGCAAGAGACAACAAAGTGTCTCTAATATGGGTGCCGGCACATGAGGGGATAGCAGGTAATGAAATGGTGGACCAGTTAGCTAAAGAAGGATCTTAAGGAGACTTCATAGGTCCGGAACCGTTTTGTGGAATCACAGAAGATTGCATAGGAGGGGAAATCGGGATCTGGCTAGATATGGAACACCAATTCAATTTGAGGTTGACACAAGGGCACCTTCAAACAAAGAGTTTACTGAACAAGGTAGACAAGCAACTTTCAACCAGGCTATTGAAACTGGGTAAGAGACATTTGAAGACAGTTACCGACCTGGTGACTGGACACTGCACCCTGAGGAAGCATCTGTACAAAATGGGCAAAGTTAGTGAACCTATGTGCAGAGAATGTGAACTTGATGATGAAACACCTACTCACATACTCTGATTCTGCGAGAACTTACAGGTACTTAGATGGAAGAACTTTGGAGAGAGATTAATAAAACCATCACAACCATTGAAAATCCCTCCAGTCAAACTAGTGGCCTTTATAGAAGACACGAAGCTTCTGGAATGGAAGTAGATAACCTGGGAAATGGTACAATGATTCAGTTCAAGTGCCTGGGCTGATGAGCACAACCCAAATATATGAACGAATGAACGAATGGTGTTGTGTCATCTGTGTTGCTGTATGCGGCACTAGTGTGGAGGCAGTTGATCCGGATAAAGAAATATAGAAATATGCTGTTGTCGACGCAAAGAGCCTTCGTTATCAGAATCATTTGTGCGTACAGGACTCCTTGGAGGCAGCCCTGGTAATAGCAGGCACTTCACCAATAGACATCATGATTGAGGAGAGGGCAAGAATGAAACTACACCCGGTAGTTAATAACGGCAATAAAAACACCGAGAGACACAGGACATCGTTGGAGTGGCAAAGCAGGTGGCAACTTTAGACCTCCACGGGCCAATGGACGAAGCGGTTAATTCCAGATGTGGTAAGATGGAATAAGTGTGGATTTCGGAGGGGCGGCTATTTTATGACCCAGTTTCTCTGCGGGCACGGTAGTTTCAGGAAGTACACGCACATGATTGGGAACACACCCGATGATAACTGCATATATTGTGGGGAGACAGACGACGTGGAGCACACAGTTTTCAAATGCGCCAGATGGGATGACCACATCGAAGTCATGAGGAATCAAGAGGAAGAAGAACGAGAGCACCAAAGGAGACAGATGGTGATTAAACTGATTCGACGGTCGAATACCCGGGCATCTGATGCAATGCCTAATAGGCGGTTCCAGGTGCAGAAGGAGATGTGGACTGTTCAGTGGGTAGGGCTGCAAGGCGCGTCCCACACTGTGCAGTGGACGCAAATGGCTTCGGACATCGCTTTGATCGGTCCTAATAATCTCGAAATAACAGTGAATGAGCTACAAAAACTTATAACAGAATAGTGAAATGGTTTAACATAAGTAGGATGACTCCAAAAGCCTTGAAAAACAATGCATAATCTTCAACCCGTCTAATAATAATGTTACGCGAGCTACTGCAATAATATTCTCACTTAGTGCCCCCAGTGAAATCCCCGTATGAGACGACTATGGCTCCTCCGCCCAATTTTCGAGAAACATCGGTGCGTCCGCCAGAACATCGAGAATATCCAATGCACCCGCGAGAACGCCGAGAAATTTCGAGAATTTCGGCGCGCGAGTATAAATAGGCCACCAGCATCGCTGCAGGCAATAAGTCAATCAATCAGTGTTGATACCGAAAGAAAGTAATCGCGCCTCGAATAAGTGTTTATTAAGTGACTCTCATATAAATTATAATTAGTGTGCTAAGTGTATTAGATAAATTATTAAATAAGGACCGTATTATATATAAATCTGTAAATATAAATTAATTGTAAATATAAATTAGAATAAACGTTACATTGGTGTCAGGTGTGGGGTTAAAATAAATAAATATACAGGAAGATGGCGAAGAAACTTTGTGAATCAAAAGTTTCAGAGCTTCGAAGAGAGTTGGAGGATTACGAACTGGACACAAGTGGGGTCAAGTCAGTGTTAGTGGAACGACTAAAAGAAGCTATGATTAACAATGGATTGGACCCGGAAACGTTTGAATTCACCGACGAAGCGTCCGCCTCTATAACCTCTTCCATAAAAAAACTTTCGGCGGACATGGAAAACAAAATGTCGGACATGGAAAACAAAATGTCGGACATGGGAAACAAAATGTCGGACATGGAAAATAAAATTTCGACGGATATAAAAAACGAAATTTCATCCATGGAAAGTAAACTCTCGGCGGACATGGAAAACAAATTGTCGGACGTGGAAAATAAAATTTCATCCATGGAAAATAAAATTTCGACGGATATAAAAAACGAAATTTCAGCCATGGAAAGTAAACTCTCGGCGGACATGAAAAACAAATTGTCGGACGTGAAAAATGAAATGACATCCATGAAGACTGATATTTCTGCCGTGGAAGAAAAGATTAAAAGAATGGAGCAAGAAATGAAACAAAAAATCAAAGAAATCGAAAGGAAGACTTGTAATAAACCGGATATTACAACTAGGCAAGCCCCGAATAACGACAAACTGGCAGAGAAAGTAGAGTTGAAACCGAAAATGGAAAACGATATTAACAGCCGAGTGAAACTGCCAACATTCGATGGTAAAACGTCATGGCCGAACTATCTTAAGCAATTCGAGGCGGCATCAAAGGCAAACAACTGGAGTGAGAAGGAAAAAGCGTTAAATTTAACTCTTGCCCTTAGAGGAAGATTTTGAACAACTCAAAAAGCGATTGAATATGAGATATGGCCTGGAACACCTGGAGCATCTGTACCAGTCGCAGCTGAAAAACCGCAAACAAAAACGCGACGAAACTCTGCAAGAATTCGAAGCAGACATTGCGAGGTTGGTGCGGTTTGCCTATCCATCGGCACCGGAGAATGTCATGGAATGTTTAGGGGTACAGACATTCATCGACGGAGTTCGTGACCATGAAATGTAGAGAACTCTACGCTTGGCTCGGCATAAGACACTGGTCGACGTACTCTCTGCAGCCTTGGAGTACGAAGCAACTACACAGGCTTCCGGAGTATACGGCAAGGTGAGGGCTGTAGCAGACGAAGAAGTTGAGAACAAGCTCGACCAGCTTGTCAACATGATGAAAAGCATCTCAAATGGAAAACTGAAAGCTGTGAGATGCTGGAATTGTGGAGAAATGGGACATGTACGCAGTTCGTGCAAGCGACCGAGAACTGCTACAAACGAAGATGCCCAGCAGGAAAACTAGGAAGGGTCGACCTTCAGAGGGCAGCTTCGACCCGAAGACCCTCTCATCCTAATAGCCTCTCTGAAATGTCGCGATGATAGTGTATACGTGGATGGTGAAGTTAATGGAAGGAAGTATACACCATTGGTGGACACTGGAGCAACGAGGACTATTATTCGCCCCGAGACTGTCAACACCCGGAAAAGACTTTTACCGACGAGACTGCGACTCAGGACTGCCACAGGTGAAAGCGCCAATGTCCATGGAGAACTACCGGTGCAATTGGGAATTGGCGCAGAGAAGTTCACCCACACTGTCGTTGTCGCCGATATCGAAGAGGACATAATACTCGGAATGGACGTTATGAACCTACATGGCTTCCAGCTAGATTTCAAGAACCGAGTGATTAGAGTAGGTTCTGAGGAGGTATTCCTTCACCCACACGAGGATAAGACTGTTCAGGTAGCCGTACAGGAGGATACAGTTGTACCCGCAAGGAGTGAATTTTTCACTGTGGCAAGGCTACAAGGAACCGTCGAAGAAGGAACACCGGTCATGATGGAACCATGGAATCACGATGAAGAGGTTGGTCAAGAAATCTTGGTTGGAAAAGGGTTAGTCATGGCTGCCGAAGAAATACCTGTACGCATTATAAATGTAAATGACCATCCAATAACTATGAAGAAGGATACCAAAATTGGAACTTGCGTACCAGTGGCGTCGATAATTCATCAAACAACAACCTCCAATGATGCCAACAATAAATTTGAACAAATGATAGCAGTGGCTGGACAATCCCTTAGCCTGCAAGAGAAGAAAAAGATCAGAGAACTCTTGCTACAATACCGATCTCTTTTTGTACCAAAAGGAGGAAAGTCAGGAAGAACATCTGCTGTCAAACACAAAATTGACACCGGCGACGCTAAACCGATAAGACAATCGGCTCGACGGCTACCACAGGCCAAAAGAGAGGAAGCGGAGGGAATTGTTCGCGAGATGGAAAAGGACAAGGTAATAGAACCTTCTACCAGCCCTTGGGTCTCTCCGGTAGTTCTGGTAAAGAAGAAGGATGGAACCACGAGGTTTTGCGTGGACTACTGGCAGTTGAACAATGTTACAAAGAAAGATAGCTATCCTCTGCCGAGAATCGACGACACTCTGGATACGCTGGCCGGTAGCAAATTGTTTTCTACCTTGGACCTGAAGTCTGGATATTGGCAGGTAGAAATGGATCCAGCCGATAAAGAAAAGACAGCGTTTACCACCGGATCTGGACTATGGCATTTCACCGTTATGCCATTTGGGCTGTGCAATGCCCCCGCAAAGTTCGAAAGACTGATGGAAAACGTACTGCGAGGGTTGTCCTGGAAGACATGCTTAGTGTACCTTGATGACATCATAGTCTTGGGAAGGACATTCGACGAACATCAAAAGAATTTGGAAGGTGTCTTCAAAAGGTTGCAAGCTGCCCAACTGATGCTCAACCCCAAGAAATGTCAACTATTTCAGAACAAAGTCAATTACCTAGGCCATGTAGTCAGCAAGGATGGTGTAGCTGTAGACGAAGAAAAAGTTGCTGCCGTACGAAAGTGGCCAAGACCCACCGACAAGCACCAAGTTAGAAGCTTCTTTGGACTCTGTACATACTACAGGCGATTTATAAAGAAGTTTGCAGATATCTCTAAGCCCTTGACACGACTTACAGAGGAAGCAAGGGAGACGAAGATTGCCAAACTTCGTTCGAAACCTTGAAGAAGCACTTGACTACTGCACCTATACTCGGTTATCCAGTACCAGAGGGAGAATTCATACTAGATACTGATGCTAGCAATGTTGGAATTGGAGGAGTGCTATCACAGGTTCAAGGAGGACAAGAGAAAGTTCTGGGATATTTTAGTAAAGTCCTTTCCAAACCAGAACAAAACTACTGCGTCACAAGAAGAGAGCTCCTAGCAGTAGTGAAGTCCGTGGAGCACTTCTATCAGTATCTGTATGGGAAGAAATTTGTGATCAGAACCGATCATGCAGCACTTAAGTGGCTTATGCAATTCAAGAACCCTGAAGGTCAAATCGCTAGATGGATCGAGCGGCTCCAAGAATATAATTTCACTATTGAGCATAGAGCCGGAATAAGCCACAGAAATGCAGACTCCCTCTCTAGAAGACCATGCCCTGCAGAGTGCTCTCACTGCAGCAAAACAGAAGCTAAGGAAGCTGCGATTCGAAGAACCACGGTGACCACCGACGAATGGACACCAGAAAAGTTGGAAGAGGAACAAGAGAACGATCCCGACTTGAAGAAAATCCGACATTGGAAAAAGGAGAACTGTCGACCTACTTGGCAGGAGATTTCAAGGTACTCGCCAACGATGAAATCGTATTGGGCCCAGTGGGACTCGCTGGTTTTAGAAAACGGTTTGCTACAGCGAGTAATCGAGAACGATGAGGGTTCCGAAAGTAGAAGACAGTTGGTGATCCCAAGAACAAGGATAGCAGCAGTACTACGGAAATTACACGAAAGTCCGTCAGGAGGACATCTAGGTGTGAAGAAGACCCTCCAGAAAGTGCGAGAACGGTTTTATTGGATGCACAGTTCCGAAGATGTGAAAGAGTGGTGTAAGAAGTGCACTACCTGTGCTACGACCAATGGACCGCACGGGAGAAGAAAGGCTCCTATGAAGCAGTACAATGTCGGAAGCCCTTTTGAACGCATTGCCCTGGACATCGCCGGACCGTTTCCACCGACAGCAAATGGCAGCAGGTACATTTTGGTGGTGATGGACTACTTCACAAAATGGGTAGAAGCGTATGCCATTCCAAACCAAGAAGCCGCGACGGTTGCCGACGTGCTTGTGAATGAGTTCATTTGCCGATATGGAGTGCCCCTGGAAATACACAGCGACCAGGGCAGAAACTTCGAAAACCAGCTGTTCCAGGGAGTTTGTGAAAAGCTCGACATGAAGAAAACGAGAACTACGGCTTTGCACCCACAGTCGGACGGGATGGAAGAGCGAATGAACAGAACTCTTGGCAAATAACTGTCTAAGGTAGTATCTAACCATCAGCGAGATTGGGACCAATATCTCTCGCTATTCGCGATGGCCTACAGATCTGCCATCAACGAGTCTACCGGCCAAACACCAGCAAGAGTTCTGTTCGGACGCGAAATGAGATTACCCTGCGACCTTGAATTTGGATGCCGACCCGGAGAAGACATAGCTGGTGAAGATTACGTGACCCAGCTGAGAAAAAGAATGGACGACGTACACGAGCTGGTTTGATCGAATCTCCAGATCGCTAGCGATAGGATGAAGAAAAGGTACGATACGCAAGCTACGGAAGGAGGTTTTCACGAAGGAGACAAAGTCTGGCTGCATAACCCAAGAAGACAAAAGGGTTTTTCTCCAAAGTTGCAGAAAGCCTGGGACGGTCCGTACCTCGTAAAGAAAAGAATCAACGATGTCATCTATCGTATCAGCAAGATCCCAAATGGAAAGCCAAAGGTGGTACACCGTAACCGATTAGCGCCATTCGAGGGTGACCACGATGAGGAAGTAAACCAGCTTCAGGAAGTAGCCGATCCTGCTTTTGTAGAGTTCATGGGTGCTTATGGTGGTACCGGAAAAGCAAGATTCGGCGTCACCACTGAGAGACGACAAGACCTGCTTACCGTTCCGGAGGAATACTCACTGGCAATAAACATCCCTGCCAGCGTAACCGATGTGCGCGGACTGGCATCTCTGTTTATAAAGAGGAGTGGCGCACGACCTTTGGTAAACCAGTTACCAGTACCAGGTAAAGCTCTGAAGCTGCAAAATGGCTCCCGCTACAATTTCCACCTAGTGACGAGGAACACCTTCGACGAAAGACCAACGTACGAGGATGTCTGGGAAGCATTACGAAGCCTGAGGGAGCATGTGCTTGAATTGAACGTGCATAGGCTAGCCATGCCCAAGATTGAATGTATGCATTTAGATTGGCGAATAATCCGTAACATGGTAGAAGTAATCTTCCGAGACACCGAAGTGCAGGTACTGGTTTGCGGCCATGCTCGGGAAACGCAGCCAACAGAGAAGACGGTCGCATGTTACTTCCATACAACTGGAAAATGCAACAAGGGGACCAGTTGCCGATACAGTCATCTCGTTCCAGTTTCCTAGCTAGTTCCAGGAGGAACTCTCTCTTAAGGAGGGGGCAATGTTACGCGAGCTACTGCAATAATATTCTCACTTAGTGCCCCCAGTGAAATCCCCGTATGAGACGACTATGGCTCCTCCGCCCAATTTTCGAGAAACATCGGTGCGTCCGCCAGAACATCGAGAATATCCAATGCACCCGCGAGAACGCCGAGAAATTTCGAGAATTTTGGCGCGCGAGTATAAATAGGCCACCAGCATCGCTGCAGGCAATTAGTCAATCAATCAGTGTTGATACCGGAAGAAAGTAATCGCGCCTCGAATAAGTTTTTTTTAAGTGACTCTCATATAAATTATAATTAGTGTGCTAAGTGTATTAGATAAATTATTAAATAAGGACCGTATTACATATAAATCTGTAAATATAAATTAATTGTAAATATAAATTAGAATAAACGTTACAATAACAAAAAAATACAATATATTTTCAATCAATAGGCTCAACTTACTAATGACATTAGTTCATGTACAGGTTTTCAATATAAGATATATTTAAATAATTCCTATCATACAAGAAAATCTTTTTTTCAAGTACTTTAATTTAACAATACAAAAATTGCAGTTCACAGAAAATTATTTCCTAATAAAGCAAACACAGTGGAAAGTCACAAAAAGTAAAATACATAAAAGTGCACAAAATATATATCTGTTGACGTTCTGTAAATGAACTTGTACAAATCATTCACTACACTATTTTGAATCCTCTGTGTTTTATCTAGTAATGTTATCCCACAGGCGCGCGCCCCACACTGGAATTAGGTAGCTGAAGATTGGTAAAAAATAAGTGTCACCGATTAGTTTCAATTTCTTATGGTTTTAGTAATCCCTACATTGGTAAAGTGCACCAATAATTGGCAAACATAAATTTTTTATTTTGTATATTTGCTTCAATTTATGTTCCCACCCTATTTATATTTTCATTTCCTATTTTTATCTGAATATCAACTGAATTCATATTTTTTTGTATAAAGAGCATACCAGGAACATTGTTTAAAAAATCAAAAGAATAAAATCATAAAACTTTTGCTCTGAACATTCCGTTTGAATAAAAAAAAATTGCATAAATTTTTTTTTGTGAAACAGTACCATACTTTTTGTAGGAGATTTGGGTTATCCACTAGAACTCATCCTGGAAATGAAACCAAGCGACAGTTTAACATAGCTCATAGAACAATAAGAAATGTAGTGGAAAGAAATGGTGTCTTTCGCTGCATATTTAAGCACCGTACCCTACATTATGCACCAAGAACTGCACAAATTATTTATTCTTGTGCAATTTTTACAATTTCTGTATTTTAAGAAATGAGAATTTTGATGAGTAGGTACAATGGTAAATTCTACTAAACATAATTTTTAACAGAAAAATATTAAGTAATGCAATATAACTAAATTATGCCAAAATAAAAAGAAAAATTGAAGTAACTTTACAATTATTTTCATAAATGTATTTTTCCTTAACATTAAAAGGAACCCTACTTCAAATAATATAAATTGGAATAAAATTATGGAGATTTAAAAAAAAATGAGAGAAGAATTTTGCCATACTATATCTTATCTATACTTACTCCTAGCTGATTTTGAATGACATGAAACGCCTTTCTTTGTTTTCTTTTTTTTTCTCTATCCTCACATTCAACGTCTACATGAGGTTCTGCTTGAGCTTCTGTTTCCAATGCTTTTTCAGCTTCAGGGACTAAGTCTTGGGTTTGGGGAGACCTACAGCTTCCAGGAACATCTGGGAAAAGGTTTCCCTCCGAGTCCACTCCATAATATTCTAGAATATCAAAAATGTGTGCTACTCAGTACAAATCAAACTTTTTGCTACAAGTTGATTCAAAACTAAAATTGCTACAATTCAGTTTTAGTTTTTTCCAATTTTTTTGCTATTTAAAATTTATTTTAGATATTCTTACCAATACTTTTCTGCTCAAATCCTAGCTCAGGCACATTCAACTGGCTACCTACCTTTTTCCACCCTTCTCCATTTTTCTGGACACCCCCAATAGAAGTTAGGACTTGTTCCCAAGCCTCCCTTTTCATATCAGGTGTTCCTTTGCTCCACCTAATAACATCTAATTTTTTAATTAAATCAATTAATTCTTTGTATTGGCCGGCTGTACCTTTTTTGGAAACATCTACAAAAGTAAAATAGAAATCAGCTTACAAACCTATGCAATACAAAATATTATGCTAAATGTAATAAACTGCTCCCTTTTTTATAGGTACTTTAGTACCTACCCAAGTTTTTTTGGAAACTATTTGTTAAGATTACTTACTTTTATGGACAAAACTTGTAACGGGCACGAACACAAAAATGAAAATAAAAACACCAATTAAATACAGCGTTTTTACTGGAACTCAAAAAGAAATCGCAGATTGATTGCATAGGAATCCATAAAACGAACACAAATTTTGAATTTATTCCTATAACGGCTAAAGTTAGGTTATCGCCTAATGTTCTCTCCTTTTTTTCGATAAAACGTTAAAAATCCAATGTTGCCGGCAGAAAATTTGAAATGAATTTCAATCAATTTTATTAACAATCAATTGTGGTTACTGCATACCATTTGATTTCAATATTGACGGAATGTCAATATTTGATTCAGACGGTATGTTTTCTTCAATTTATGTGCTCACCTTATTTATATTTTCATTTCCTATTTTTATCTGAAAATCAACTGTATTCATATTTTTTTGTATAAAGAGCATACCAGTGATTACCAACCACTATTGCAATAATTTTCAACAACGTACACACCCTGCCCATTTTTAATTTTTAACGATTTTAATATTTCTTGTTCTTACTTTGAGTTTTTGTCATAAGTAATGTTCACTATTTGCCTACTGTCAAATATAAAAAGTAAGGCTATCTTCGTTACAGTTTTAAAATGGTATAGGGGTTACAATTCGCGACGCCGCGGTGAAAAAACAAACTGCTTAGATAGACGATTTTGAGGACAGATTTTGTCAATTTTTCCGTATGAGTTCGATCTCCTTATCTAGTCTCCATGGCTCGTATATTACAAAAAAGACAACATCCTGTATCTTATTAACGACAAAACTTATCACACATGTTTATAAGAACTTTTAGTTTTAAAATTAAATGACGAATCGCCCACAACAATATTTCAGTTTACTCGTCATCAAATATCACAACTGTTTCAATCAAATTATGTTTTTCATCTTTCTGAGCTGAACTTTAAATGTTGTCCAACACATTAATAATTAAATCTTAAAAATAAAACAAACAAAAATTGTTTTGTATTATTTTGGAAAACAACGATAACCATCTTATACCTGACACTTGACACATACAAAACTTATCTCGAACACCATTTTTCATTTTTTTTCCTCTCGATGTCACACCTTATGCGATGTATCAACAAGGTGTTGTTAAGGGAATAAAACAAAAAAAAAATTAAATCGAGTATCAGAGAATTTAAATTAAACGAAGATAAATAGATACGAACCCTGAACTTGCAGTGGTGTAGTTGAAAATCTTGTGGTATCCGAATAATAAGTTTTAGGTTTTTTTGATGTCGGTAGGAACTGAACAAATCTTTAAAAAGATTAGTGTAAGATTTGCACTGATTAAAAAACTTTTACTGAGCCCTCATGCACGATAGCCCCTTGAAGCGGAATTACTTCGCTAAGCATCCCTTGTCATTCCATCACACAGTCATCTCTCTTCTTCTATCTCTCTGTATCTTATCCAAAATTTGACAATCTCTTCCTCTCCTACAATTATTTCTATGATATTCTCTTTCATCAATTGTATGCTGACCTTTTTTTTTCATTTCCTGCCTTCTGGCAGTGAAACGTCGTGTGTTCGGCCGTATCTTCCATCTGACAGTTCATGCATATTATTTTCCTTTCCAGGTAGCTCACGACGAATCCATTATCGGGTCTCGAGGTGAAAGGATATAATTGACAATTCCAAACTGAATTTCATCCTCTGTAGAACTCGTAGAATTCAGTTTTCTGTTTTCCCCTTCCTACTGGGGTTTGAATATTGTTGCTCTTTCTACATGAGTAGAACAAGCTACAACGCTGTAACCTCTTTCTTCAACTTTTGTTTAGATTAGATAGATACAAGGGGGTTGATTGGCCCAGCTGACCTTACCACAATGCGACCTATAATATCTTTTGAGTATACTCTACATCTACGTTTCAGTCAAAAATTTCTAGGTTTCTGAGAAAGTTTATAATTCCTTTTGAAGCTGGGTCTGTAACCTGATCAGGCTCTTAGAGGACCTGTTCTAGGTATTTAAGGCGTTGGCACACAATTAATCTGCAATTGTAGATAATGTGTTCCGCCATCTCATCTGCATCATCGCAGAATCTGCATGTTCCACTGTCCACTTCGACTAACTTACAAAGATGGTATCTCCTTCATTTATTTTTCACCCATCAGTATAGTTCTTTGTTTTTCACACTTACTTTGTCTCACAAGATGACACAGAAACGTCAAGAATCCTAATCTGCCTTTTTTATGCACACGACTACTTGAACATATTTTTAAAAAAATTTACGGGACAAGTGATATTTCTGATATCTGCAATTTTTGGCGAACATGGTACTAATTAAAAAACAGCGTCAACTCACACAAACAACTTTAATAAGCACATGAACTCACTGAAAATTTGAACGATCAGGCAACATTGAAATCTCGTCCGGTTCGAAGGCGAAGATTGACACTCTTTAAAGTCTTGGACCAAATGTGAAAAAATACTATTTAAAAAAAAATAAAAGTGAATGTTTCCTCTGAATTGTTATAAATTTAAATTCAAAGAAATAATAAAAAAAACTTTTTTCATCCCTTGTTCCTTGCGACCACTACGCCACTAAATTCTCCATCAAAACCACAATGAATTAATAGGCGTTGTGTTGGTAGCATTGACTAATGCGTTACTATGTAAGAAATGATTGTTGTTATCGTGACAACACTGATTGATGTCATTGCTTCTGTTTGGGTACACCTTTAGTAATTTGTTACTGGTTTCAGATGAGAAATATATCAGGTTAATTTGAATGGTATTGCCATTAATACGTAGAATGACTTACATATGAATTTCATTTCTCGTTCTGTACACCTTATACAAGTTTGAAATAATGTAACTAACCGCAAAGGCACAAATCCTGTCGGTGTAGAGATCGTAAATATTTTTATAAATTGCTGCGTGTCTATTAAAATATATAGTAGGTATAGTTTGGCAAACATAGGAAGCTGTGAAAGAAATGCGGTCGAAAATATTCGATATTGCCACGTTTAACTATGAAAAAGCTAAAGTGCTAAGTTTGTAGTGATAATAATTAGAAAATGGACTTTTTATTATTAACAATATGTCAATAATGATTAAACGTTAGTTCTTCAATGTGCTTCTTTCATTGGATTTTGTCTATTAACATTAAATTTCTGAATATTAAAAGATATGTTATGGGTTTTCTTCAAGCCGGCAACGTCGTGCGAAAATCATAATTACCACGCCCTCCGACTAACTCTATTGGTAAATATTTATCAAACTTCCGTTGCTAAGTAACCACCTGACTTCCTATTGGCAAGCGCGTGCGTGTGTTCTTCCCTCTCACTTCGACAATTGACTGACATTGATTATGCAGTGGCGTTGTCAGTGTTTACCTTTGTATTTTCAGTTTTACTTGGTATCTTATTATTTCGTATCCATATTGAATTCAAGTACGATTTTTAACATTATTTGTTTTTGACAAATACCGTGTTTTGAAAAATACCTTACCTTTAAAGCTAAGCATAAATCAGTTTCTATATAGATATACTCATTATAAAATAATTATTATTATTTTTAATACTTTTATAAAATGGGTACCATACGCCATTGGTACGTTTATGACAGATATCGGCCATGTTTCCTCACCTCTTACCGATGCCGCGTAGCTTAAGATAGACTTGCCAAACTATACATCCCTGAAGTAACGCATAAATTCCTTATTAGCTTAATAAACAATACATGAAAAAGAAAACGAAAAGGGAAGTTTTATTTAAAAAAACTGGTGCTGACATTATCATTCAAAGGTATGATAGATTATTTTTTTTTAAATTGAAAATTGACCTGTTTCGGAATTTTTTTCTCCACGATCATCACATAATTTGCTATTTCTGAAATCAAATTTGATTATAGAATGCTGGAATTCTCTCTCTTGAGATTGAAGAAATATTCTGCAACACCTCTGCCCCCATGCAATTTACATTTACAGAATAATATTCTCACACTGGTTAGCAAGAATAGCATTAGCCTTGACGCAGTTGATTGTCATCGTAGTGGCAAAACTTGTGTCAAAATTATTGCTGTCACATAACCGTAACCTAACCTAACCACGCAATTGTTGAAAATTCCTCCAATAATGCACCAGTTTTTCATTTCGAGAACTGTACAAATATACCAATTAATACAAATTGGAATGTTTCTTGAATTATTGAGTGTTTACCTAATATAATTGTGATTGAGTTCCTATGACCGTTTATGTAACTAATTTAAATAATGTTTTTAGCATTTAATTTTTATCAACATCAAAATTAGAATAAAGACTTAAATTTTTATAAGATTCTCCTAAGCTTTCGCCAGTTGAGGCATGCTCTAAATTTCTTCCATAAAAAGAAAAATTTGTTAAATAAGAAATTAATAATTTTTTAAGAATATCTTCTGTTTATGGAAAACATTTTAGAGCCTGTAAAGATGCTCCAGCCGGCCTTGTTATCATTTTAAAAGTTTGTGACAGTACGTATTTTCGTCAGACTTTTTCAAAACAGAGAATGTAGTTTTCTTTCGAAATTTTCCTATTCGAAAGTAATTTTAACCAAAAAAATAACCATCAAATACATTTTAGTACTTTTCTCAATAATTTACCAATTTTTTTTTGTCTTAGGCTCCAGCTCAAACAAAAATCTCTCCATCTTTTGCCATCAGGAGTCAGGATTAAAACTGAGTTAACTAAAAGTTACATATAAATTAAGCACTATTGAATTAATTTTAAGTTTAAATTCAAAAAGGTATGATAAAGTTTCATTCGCTTTATATTTGTCCGACAAAGGCTTGCATAAGAGAGGAAATCCGGAACTGGCTAGATAAAGAACACCAATTCTAATGGAGGTTGACAGAAGGTCACCTTCACATTCGTGCAAAGAGTTTACTAAACAAGGTAGACAAGGAACTCTCAACCAGGCTATTAAATTTGAGTAAGGGACATTTGAAGACAGTTACCGACCTGGTCACAGGACACTGTACTCTGAGGAAACATCTACACAAAATGGAAAATGTCAGTTATCCTATGTTCAGAGAATGTGAACTAAGGGATGAAACACCTACTTACATACTCTGCTTCTATGATAACTTACGAGTACTCAGACGGAAGCATTTCCTTCCAGTAAAACTAGTGGCCTATATAGAAGACACGAAGCTTATGGAATGGAAATAGAAAATATGGGAAATGGTACAAAGGTTCAGTTCAAGTGCCTGAGCACAACAAACGAAATAATTAAACAATTAATGAATATTTATTAAATTTACTGTTTGGACCCTTACTTTGTGGAATTTACTCATATTACTGATATAAATAAAACTAACTTAGGCCACATGTGACCCATTGTACATCCTCCCGAGGAGTTGTCCTCCTAGGTCATCGTCCATCATGTCCTTTTCTGGAAGGTGGACAGGTCACGAGAAGACATCTCCTTTATATCGGTAGGTGTAGGCCAAGACTCACCGAACACACACTCTCTTATTGACGATAACTCCGGGCACTCACATAAGACATGCCTGACAGTTTCATCTTCTTGTTCACATATTCTGCATAGAGATGTGTCCACTAGCCCCTTAGTTGACAGTGGCCAGTCAGAAATCCTACTGTTAAGCGTAGGTTTTTCCTGGTCATCGCCAAATATTTCTTCGGCGCCAGCTTCCCAGGGTCGCCCAAGGTGATCCTGGCAACACTGCATCCTTTGATTCAATCCCATCTCTTTAGGGATTGAGCATGGGTGTAACGCTTGGCTAGTTCCGCAATTGTCGGAGTCGTCCGGCCGTAGGTGTCACTGGGTCCTAAAATTTTTAGTCTAGCCGCTTCCCTGGCTAAAGAATCGGCAATGCCGTGCTTGCACGACTTCCCGTCGCCTATTTTCTGGACTCGTGATGAAATATACTATTCCCGTGCTTGCACCCGTCGCGCACATGGGAAAAGCCTATTTTCTGGACTCTAATGAAATATAATGTTATACAGTTTTATATATTAGATTTTGATTTGTGTGTTTGTTTAACTGTTTTATGTAGTGTGTGTGAAATATGTCTACATAAATACAAGTGTGACAAGAGTACAAGAGTATGCTATCAAAAATATGATGTGTAAACATGTGCATATGGTAGCATTTTGTATGAAAGAAATGTGCTAATCAATTTTATTTTGATTTTCTCACAATGGGTGGTATTATTAAAAATCAGTAGATACTTAATACTTACACATTTTTTTGACATTAATACCGGGGAAACCAGAGGCGGTGCCATAGACAATATTACCAAAATGAAAATCTTTTTGCGATATATTGCTGATCCAGGAAGGACTTTTACTTTCCTTAGTACACTGGCAACTATTAATATATTATGTTATTATTTAACTTTTTGTTATATTTGGCTTTAGGCTTCAAGATTGGTGTAGCAGAAGATATTGGTGTAAGTCAACCAACGGTATCAAATGTGGTACATCTTGTGAGCCTAAAAATTATTGAAAAATCTCATATTTGGATAAAGTTTCCTCATGTATGGTTGTACTTTTTTTGTTATCTATTTAATTAATTAGCTTTGAAACCGTAGGACTATGAAGCGATACAACAGGAAAAACAAAAATGGCGAGCAAAATTTCGCTTTCCAACTGCTATAGGTGCAATTGATTGTATGTTGATAGGAATTAAAAAAGTTGGGGAAAATCATCATGGTAACGAATACATTTGTCGCAAACAATTTCCCGCAATAAATGTACAAGCAACATGTAACGCCGATGAGTTATTTACAAGTGTCAGTGCAGAATGCCCAGGTTCTGTACATGATAGCAGGATTTGGAGAAACAGTCACATCTGTGGTGTATTAAGAACATTTGGCAATGCAGTATTGTTAGGAGATGAGGGATATGGTATTGAAAAATGTTTAATGGTCCCATTTAGAGAACCAAGAACTGCAGAAGAAGTAGCATATAACAACCTTTTGAAAAATGAACGTGTAATTATCGAAAGATGCTTCGGACAGTTAAAGCAACCATTCCCTTTATTACAAAATACAATTAGACTGCCATTAAGAAAAGTGCCATCCATTATTATAGCATGTTGTGTTCTTCATAATATTGGAAAATATTTAAAAGATGAAGAAGTGTTTGAAATTGAAGAAGGCTTACATCCAGACGATGAATGGACGAACCTGTTGGACTTATTGAACTTTGAAGGGAAGGTCAAGTCAAACGAAACCGTTTAGCTACAATTATTTACGCCAATCAAAATAACTAAGATAATTTTTATTAAATTGAAAATACATATTTAATGACAAAATAGTTTAATTTTTCCCTCCTTCCCTTACAACATGATCTTTATTTAACTCTTTCTCCAGCTTTGCCTTTTTAAGGTTGAGAACATGCAGTTGCTTCAAAAGCACTAATCTTTGTAGTTCCATGGTGCTTAAAGTACGTGTTTCCTCCGTTTCGTACTGTTCTATAATTTTTTGTCGCTTTGGACGTGCAGGTAACGGTGGTGGCAGTGTTGAAGGGGACACTGAAGCGACTGACGGACCGGCCACTTCATCGGACTGTTTTTCTTTTTGATCGTCAGAAGGGATTCCAACTGCAACATGTCCTGAAACGAAATATTACACTAGCTTATACACATATAATAAAAATTAATTATTTTACCAGGTATTTTGTTAAGAATAGGATTGCACTCCTCTTGATCCCCCTGTAGTGCCATGTACATGAATTGTTCTACTGCACCTAGCTTTATCTTTCTATTCCCAGTTATGTTGGCATCAGTCTTTTTTTTTACTACCGCCTTCAGGTTAATAATTTTTTTAAATAATTTTTTGGAAATGGTAGGTTTTCCAAAATTATCTTACAACGTTTTCATAGCAACTTACAATATTTTATAATAAGGCATGAAAACTTACTTTCATAATGTTGTATAAGCGTGTCTAAGACGTGTTGTTTTCTTTTATTTATTGCGGGAGTTTTCCCTTTATTTAAAATAATAGGGTTATCCCGAACAAATTTGGCCACAAATGTTAAATCTGTCTCTTTAGTTTTTGAAATGAAATTTTCGAAAATACATTTTTCAGAACAAAAAAACTCGACTATTTGAAGAGATAGAACGTTCTAGTCTTGACCAATCGATTCAACGGAAAGTTTTACAACTTCGCACAAATTTTGGATTCATATTCGGCTTTAATTTGGAGTGCTATTGGATGTGTGGGATAATGTTGTTTTATTGTGTGGATTGAGCTAAGCGAGTCTGTTAATATGAGAGATCTTGGAATATTTTTCATTTTTATATGGATAAGTGCTTGTAGAATGGCGTATAGTTCTCCAGTGTATACGCTGCTTGTTTCAGGTAACTTAAAT
The DNA here is from genome assembly GCA_947563755.1 of Lochmaea crataegi. NCBI lineage: Eukaryota > Metazoa > Arthropoda > Insecta > Coleoptera > Chrysomelidae > Lochmaea > Lochmaea crataegi. Next base: position 6,800,111 of record OX387435.1, read on the forward strand.
TGTAGTGTGCTGTTTTGTATGTTTACTGCTGCAATTACTCCATCCGTGGTTTTTGAGCACTTCCAGTCCTTGGCATACAAATAACTATTTTCCGTGCGGGCGCACGGGAAAAAGTTTTCCTGTGCGCTAACATGCGTTGCTAAGGGAACAGAACACATTTCCCTCAAGAAACACTAAACCACAATTGCAATATGACAGCCGATGTCAGTGTTTTGAATTATAGTTAGAAAAAATCAATTTATATCGCGAAATATTCCCATACCCCCCCCCCTTGTTACTAAATTTTCGACCAAAAATATTGAAAAATGCTAAAAATCCATAATAAGGGGTTTTTTGGGACGAGAAATCGACTGGCAAATCAGTTTTTTGATAAAATCATTATTTCGCCTCCAAATAGAGTAATGAAATTTTCGAAAATCCATTTTTCAAAACAAAAAAAACTCATAACTCGACTATTTGAAGAGATAGAACGTTCTAGCCTTGACCAATCGATTCAACGGAAAGTTTTACATCTTCGCACAATTTTTGAATTCATATTCCCAAGTATTAAGGGAGTTAGGAAAAATCAATTTATATCGCGAAATATTCCCATACCTTGTTACTAACTTTTAGACCAAAAATATTGAAAAATGCTGAAAATCCATAATAGGGGGTTTTTGGGATAAGAAATCGACTGGCACAATCAGTTTTTTGATAACATCATTATTTCGCCTTCAAATAAAGTCATGAAATTTACGAAAATCCACTTTTCAAAACAAAAAATACTCGTAACTTGACTATTTAAAGAGATAGAACGTTTTAGCCTTGACCAATCGATTCAACGGAAAGTTTTACAACTTCGCACAAATTTTGGATTCATATTCCCTAGTATTAAGGGAGTTAGAAAAAATCAATTTATATCGCGAAATATTCCCATACTAAATTCTCGACCAAAAATATTGAAAAATGCTAAGAGTCCATCATAATAAGGGGTTTTTTGGGACGAGAAATCGACTGGCAAATCAGTTTTTTGATAACATCATTATTTCGCCTCCAAATAGAGTCATGAAATTTTCGAAAATCCATTTTTCAAAACAAAAAAGACTCATAACTCGACTATTTGAAGAGATAGAACGTTCTAGCCTTGACCTATCGATTCAACAGAAAGTTTTACATCATCGCACAAATTTTGAATTCATATTTCCAAGTATTAAGGGAGTTAGGAAAAATCAATTTATATCGCGAAATATTCCAATACCCATCCACCTTGTTACTAAATTTTCGACCAAAAATATTGAAAAATGCTAAAAATCCATAATAAGGGGTTTTTTTGAGACGAGAAATCGACTGGCACAAACAATACTCTCATTGCCACTTTCTTCATTTCCAGACGAAACGAACGACATGATGGTTGATACATCAAGTGTAGGTAAGCTGATTTGAAAAAGTGTTAACATGAGTTTTTTGTATTTTTGTCTTGTAAATAAATTTCGACTAAATAAGAAAATACTCAAGAATAATCAGTAGATACTTCTAAGTATCAGCATTTTTTTTTAATATACATTTCAGCATTTACTTAATGATGATGCTTATACTTATAAGTAAGTCCTTATAAGTAAATACTGATTTTTATTTATACCACTCATGTTTTCACTTTTGCAATCAATAAAATTTTGTTAAACTATACGAAAAACCATTAGGTATTTTTGAATAAACTTTTTATTTTATTTTGTGAGTTTATCGATTTTATGGTTAAAAGCACAAGAGTAGCTAATTTTCGCATTTTTAGGGAAAATGCTTATTCATTTGTCAAATAAAGTTTGTTTTTTATATTTCATGTTTCATTATCTACTACTAGTTTGTATACATATATGTAAATAAATATATACATTATGAAAATGTTATATATTCAACAAAATTCAACAGAAAAAAATCAGTTCCAGAGAAAATATTTGAAGACCGAAGAAACAAAAATTCACCATAAATTTTAGACCATTAAAAATTTTGATATTTGATATTGATAAGAAAGTTAATTAAATAGTTCTAAGAGAAAGTCAATTCTTTGAAGAAAAAAATAATAATTAATTTATAAATTTGAAGTTTGTAATTTTTTTAATCAATTTTCTGATAAATAAGGATGCTTGAAACAGAATTTGATTTAAAAATAATTTAGTATTGGACCCAACCCTGAGATAAGATTTTATGAAAAAAAATTAACAATTAAAATCAAATACAACAGATTAATATAACAATTCCAAATTTAACATCATGCAACGAATGCAGTCTTAAAAATCTATATAAATTATACATAGTAAGTTTTATTTATGACACAGAAACCAAAATTACGTTTACTTACTGTATCTTAGTATTTTCTTTAAATCCCTAGGCAGATGAGTATAGTTAAATGTTAGCAGTTAGTTTACAATTTGGATTTTTTCTAATTTTCTTTTACAAATAAAATTAGTGGCTCCCTTCTCGTAAATATCTGTAATATTTCTTCATCTAGCTTCCATAGGTAACAAAGCCCTGAGAACTGGCTTTGTTATCTCTAAATTCAGTTAGGCAAGAACCTTCGCTATTCAATTTTGAATTTTTTATTCATTAACGCCCAACGTCAAGAGGTAATTTTGTTTCACTTAGAAGCACATAAGCCCCATATTTTACTCATCTAACACGAAAAGAATGCATCCAGATAAGGATTCCAGCCCCTCCAAATAACCAGAAATACCATTCCTAATGACATCATTAACCATTTTAAATAGGCTTTCATAGGTAGTTTTTTGCATCTTTCTCGTAGTCTATGAGTTACCCTCACCAGTACCGGTGGTGTATAATAGTGCTGGTGTAGTAGCTGTTTTCTTTCTGTTCATAAACTCTTAGTAAATTTTAATTGAATTTTCATCCTCATCTTGTATATTTGAAAATGACATAAAACACAATGTTTAACTGGAGACTAACGAAAAAATTATTTGTTTCAAAAACGTTAACGGCCGTCTTTGTCGCATAACAAATAAATAACACGTCGTGATAAACAATTTTTCTTTCCGAGTAGTAAAATCTACATTTACATTACAGGCGTGTCGAATGTCTTTTTGATGCCAGTGTAGAACTAAAGCAGAGCAATTGTACAAACGACATGCCAACCGCAAATAGTATTTATGCCCTCGTCTTTTAACTGAAACTGTGGGTTCTCTCTGTTAGCTTATTTGTTATTGTAATGACGAAAGATGGGTATCGCTTGCTGTCCGATATCGCTCTCTACCTCGTCTACCCGCCATGTCTCACGCACGAGCTGCACTTTATATCTTCATACATTTTCCAACCAAACTGCATATATCCTTTAACAAATTTAAATACACACAATATCAACACCGATGAATATATACATATGAAATGATTTCGTGAAAAATGGCCACTAAACGTAATAACTACTTTGATTCGTACCTACAGGGGTGTACATTATTAATTCATGACGGAATTTTCTCATAAAGACGAAATATTCATAAAGTCAAAGCTATTATTTGGCCATCAATCTGCCAATATCCTTACTCCTTTATCAACATATACAAACAAAGTGCGAACGTGATGTGAAAGTATCACTGAGTAGTTTTCTATGTATCTATATTGGGGTGAGATTCACTAAAACCTAAGAGATCTATTTTTCCTCCTTTTTTACTACTTAGTTCCTGAGGAAAGTCTCAGACTTTAGGATATCCGCAGGCTTCAGTTTAGATAAGTGTCTCTTCTATCCAGTAGTCTCTTAGGTGTTGTGCCCTAGGCACATACAGGTATTTCGAAAGTAGCGAGATGGAGCAAAACTTGTAGGGTAAATGCGTATAAGAGTGCGCACTGCATAAGAATGCGCAATGCATGTATTCATAGTATATCGCATCTCTGCAATACCGTAATATTGCCTATTACGGAACAGATCATAAAGTATAGCAATGTATATTCCACCTGCGTTAATATTCCCAGGGAAGCGGATGAAGGATGAACTTTTTATGGAAGCACCCCCTGGGACACTTTAAATGGTTTCCGAATCTGGATTTATAAATACGGATCTATTTCACCAATGAATAATCCATCTTAAGAATTATAGTAAGTCCAGACCACCCAGTGCTTTTGATTATGGATAATCATAGCTCGCATCAAGATTTAGACGTCATCAAATACTGCAAGGATAATAATATTGACCTATTGACTTTACCACCACACGCGAGCCACAAGTTGCAACCACTAGACATCGGCTTCTTTGGTCCATTGAAAAAGGCATTCAGTAGAGAATGCGACAACTGGATGATAAGCAATCCTGGAGAGGTGATTACGCAAATGCAGATCTCGGGATTGTTTAATGCTGCCCACGCTAGTGTTGCAAATATTGGAAAGGCTCAAACTTCGTTTTGTGCAGCTGGAATTTTTCCATACAATCCTGAACAATTTGACGAAACTGACTTTGCTCCTTCGCTAGTATCTGATGTACCCAGCATTAGCGTCACTAAAAGACCAGCAAATGATGAACCCAATATATTAGAACAAACATTTTCATCGCATCAAACACCACCACATCAAACACCACCGTCTCAAACACCACTACATCGAACGCCACCGCCTCAAACGTCACTGGCTCAAACACCATCGCCTGAAGCACCATGGCCTCAAAAGTCACCGGAGCAAGGATTGCCTTGTCAAACATCGTCTTCTCAAACGCAATTGCGAAACATTAGATTCATGAACTTGGATATTGAATGCGAAGTCAGTGTACTCATACCGAATAGTTTTCAAGAACCTACAGAGACACAAGGTTGTTCTAATGAATTCGTTCATATAGGCGAACTTTTACCACTGCCAATTATAGAAGAACAGCCATTGCGGCGTAAAATCAAGTCTCAGCGGTCGGAGATCCTTTCAAGCACACCATTTGCAAACGAGTTAGAAAAAAGTGTTCGGGAGAAGCAAAGAAATGAGGAATCTAAGAAAATAAAAGCAGCAACAAGGAAGCTAAAAATGCCAGGAAAACAAGTAAAGAAAAGGAAGGAGAAAGAAGCGAAGTGTGACAAAGACGTGAACTGCCCAGGATGCGGCGAGAATTATAAAGATCCGCCAATCGAGGACTGGATAATGTGTTCTGAGTGCAATAACTGGTGGAACGAGTCGTGCACTATATACGCGATAGGCACATTTACATGCTCACTGTGTGAATAAAGTGGAGCAAAAATTAACATGCCTACCAAATAATTAGGTACGCGTTTATTTTTTTAAGTTCATATTATAGTTATTTGTTAAATAATAGAATAACAAATGTTTATTTTGATATTTTTAGGGCTATAATGTTTTTTTGTTAATTAAAGGATTAACGTTACTTTTAAAAATTCTGTCTTACTTATATTTCATTATTTTTCACCGCTATTGTTCGAATTACAATGCATAAGTCGTTGCGCACTCTTATGCATTAATATGCGCACTCTTGTACACATCTGTGTTTAAGAGTGCGCAATTGCACTGGCACCGAAAAATATAAATTTTGTCTCTTATTATTAGAATTTTTCCATTAATCAAGTATAATTACTTTCATCAATCGTCAATACATATGTACGCATGTGAAAAACTTTTTTTCTGAAAAAAATATCAATTTCACAGTCAATATTGTACTGAGATTCTTGAGCAAGAGGAAGAAGAAGACGATGAAGAAACCTGATACTTTTATCTATCACTAATAACTGCAGTTAAAAAAAAGCTCCCCAGATCGTTTATTATTTAATGTAATTTTAATTTTTTACATTTTACATCAAAATGTCATTATACTGGATTTTTTTTTCCCATCTGTAGATGGCACTGGAAAAAACCAAAAGGCCAGGCAAATGTTTTACCTATATTGGATTTTTTTGTACTTTCATTATATTATCGTTTGTTTTTTTTAACAATTATTGTTAGTATAATTATTGTTAGTAGGTTACCTGAATATCTATATTAATATTACTTTTTTTTTTCCAATTACTCTTTTATTTTATTATTTTTTGTTTATTATTATTAATTTATTATTATCCATTTATTTTTATTTTTTTTCTATTCTTTTTAATTTTTTTTTCCCCTTTTTTTTAATATTTAAATTTTTTTTTTTTTTTCAATCACTCAGGTGTACATATTTTATTTTATAGGTAGCGCTGCTACTCACAGAGTTGTGTAAGTAGTTTTTATATAATGGTATAAGATATTATAGATTGAATCATCCTCTTGTGTCAGTAGATTTATTAAATTTATAGGAAACTGTAATTGTTGCATACTTAAGTTTTGATAAAGTGTATTAATTTCAAAATTTTTAAGTGGGCATTCCAATATAATATGTTGCGAATCAGCAATTTCATCACATAAACAATATTCGCTATCTAATAAACTAATTTTTTTCCTGTAAGCTGGATAGAGGGCATGATTACTTCTCAGTCGACAGATTGTTCTTATCAATTGTCTATTTGTACTATTAATAAACCATGGCTTTCTTCGCACTTTTGGTTGGATGGCCATATAATATTTTCCTTTTTCACTTTGTGAGTAACGTTGTTGCCAATTACGTGTTAGATTTTCCTTCAATATTGAGTACATATCGGTCACAGGGGTTTTCGTTTCTATATTAAGTCCAGATTGTGTAGCTTTTTTTGCTAAACGGTCTACTTCTTCGTTTTGAGGTATTCCAACGTGTGCCTTAACCCATGTTAAATGAATGTGTTTTCCAATGGTAACGGCTTTAAGATTGAGTTCAAGGATTTCTAAAATTAAGTAATGGGACTTGACATTGATTTTAAAATTTTTTAGCGATTCTAAAGCACTATCCGTAAAAATAACAAAATTATTTTCTGTTTGCTCTAAACATAATATGATTGCTTGTTTGATAGCCAATAACTCAGCAGTATAAATTGACATTAATTTATTTAGGCAAAATATTTGTTTTATATTTTTTTCAGGATAGAGAACAGCACAGCCTACTTTTCCATGTATTTTCGACCCATCTGTGAAAATATGTTGAAAATCTTTCCATTTTGTGTTCATCTCTTGAATGAATATATTCCTGGTTATTAATGGGCTCGCCACGCTTTGTATGATTCGAATATGAATATTTAGAGGAGTAAAAAGTGCTTTATAATTTGTTTTCCATATTGGGATATTGTCTGTTGCGTTTATATCCAATATGTATTGTGCAGATAGTATAAAGCTATCTACAAGTATTGGTAACTTTTTCTTGTTCCAATATTTTGAAGATAGGCCAAGGATGGTTAATGAACTGATTTTATTAATAATTTTTGCCTGTTTGGCTCTTGAATTAAAAACAAATTTATCACTTGAAAATTGTCTTCTCAGATCTAGTGGAGGCTCACAGGTTTCTGTTTCCAGGACGTTAATTGGAGTACTTGACAAATATCCTATACTTATCCGAAGACATTTGTTTTTCAGTTGTTCGATTTTTTTAGATGGGTCTCTGCAGCTGTGGCGTAAAAAATTGAACCATAATCTATTATTGATCGAATCAGGCTTCTATAAAACAGCAATATAATATTTGGATCAGAGCCCCAGTTATGTTTACTGAAGGTCTTTAATAAATTTACAGCATTTTCCGTTCTTGCTTGTACATAATGTATATGTTCTTTCCAATTTAACTTACTGTCTAAGATTACACCTAAATATTTAAAACTGGTTTTATGAGGTATCGCATATTGTGAGAAATGAATGATGTTAGGGTGGGTATACCTTTTTCTTGTATATGTTACAGCTGTAGATTTAGATTCAGATATCGACATTCCATTTTTTTCTGACCAACTATGTATTGCTTTCATGACTGAAGAGAGTTGAGTATGACAATTTGAGATGTTTTGGTTTTGTGAATATAGAACGATATCATCCGCGTATTGGAGAATATTTATTTCCTTGGGTACTAACGTTTGCAAGTCGTATGTATAAATAATGTACAATAAAGGGCTTAAGATACTTCCTTGTGGGAGCCCAATCGATGTTTCTCTGGGACATGATAACTCATTGTTTATTTTTATAATTAACTTTCTATTAGAATAGAGATTAAATATGTGTTTAGATAATGTTACTGGAAGTTCTACACGGCACATTTTTTTACATAATATTTCCAAGTTAACGTTGTCGTAGGCTCCTTTAAAATCCAAAAATAAGGCCGTAGTCGATTTGTTGAAGGTAAATTCAATTTGTATGTCTGTTACCAAATTCGCTATATTCTCTTGTGTAGAGCTGCCCTTTCGATACCCAAATTGTGATATTGGAATTAATGAGTTCTTTTCTAAATAATATTCAAGACGGTGTTTAATCAGTCTTTCATAAGTTTTAAAAACACAAGATACGAGAGATATTGCCCTATACGATTCTGCCTTATTAGGATCTTTTCCTGTTTGATAATAGGTATAATTAGATACCGTTTCCACATTTTTGGTATTTCAGCCTGATGACACCAAATACTATTTATAATTCTAAGAAGGCTACTCTTTGCGTTTAAATGTAAATGGCTAAGCATAGAATAGTGTATATCATCATCTCCAGGAGCAGAGTTATTGTTACTTTTTAGAATCATTTCTAGTTCATTCATAGAAAATGGAAGCGATGAAAATTCGGTGGTCACAGTAGATATTACTTCCGGTATTGTGTCTAAAATGGAAGTATCAAAGTGTACGCTTGGAGGTGTTATTCTTTCGTGAAATTTTGATACCCATTCGCTATCCAGATTTATAGGCTGCTTGTTTTGGAATTTTCTGTTTTTGAAATGGTTTACCTTCTTCCATATTTCTTTTAGGGGCATTGATCTATTGAGGCTAGAGCAATATTTTTTCCAACTTTCTCTTTTAATTGTTTTTAAGGTTTTATTTGCTATTGCATTATTTTTTTTATATTCCAGCAGATTTTGTAAATTTGGATCATTCAAATACTTGTACATACTTCTTTTTCTAACTGTTACTACTTGTTGGCATACGTCATTCCACCAAGGTTTATGTTTTTGAGTGGTCTGGTTTATTTTTGATTTTGGGATAGATTGGTCTGATGCATTTTCAATTTTTTCAATGAATTCTTCGTATTCTAGAGTTTCTGTTCTTAGAAACTGATCTCCAGTTTGTAGATAGTAGCAGTCCCATTTTGCTTTTTTTAAGTTCCATTTACGATTAGTGTACAAATTGCAGGTGTTTGCACCAATGGATAGTTTAGTAATTGACGGTAAATGATCAGATCCGTTTAAATCTTTAAGTACTGACCAGTTGAGTAGATGAACAATGTCTGAGGAACAAATAGTGAGGTCGATTGCTGAAGGTGTTTGTATAGAACTGCCAATGAAAGTTGGTGACCCATCATTTAGATAAATAAAGTTATGCTCGTCCAACGCCTTCAGCAAAACCTTTCCATTAGTATCTGTATTCGGTCCACCCCATGCGATGTTATGTGAATTAAAATCTCCCGTAATTATTAATGGTTTAGGATAACTTTCAAATAACTTTTCCCATTGTTTATCAGTGATTGTTGTTTTCGGTGGGATGTATACAGATACTAACGTTAAATATGTTTTATTATTACATTTGATTTCTATTGCCTTTTGATTTACGTTTACTATATTATATTTATTGGTTAATTCTTTGTAAATAATATTTGTTCTAATTAAAATTGCAGTACCACCTCCTGATCTATCAGGCCTATCATCTCTTACTATATTATATCCACTAAAATTAATGTATTTATTTGATGGAAATCGTGTTTCCGAAAGGCATGCGATATCTACGTTCTGTTCATCTAGTAAATATATTATATTGTGTCTGTTTGAAATAGCTGATTTGCAATTCCACTGACACAGAGTTATATTTTTATACATTTGATTTAAATTGATTGAAATTAAAATTAGTTTTTATCATTGCTTCAATGTCAGATTCTTGTATTTCAAAATTTTTATTTTTTATGGTATTAACAACCGATAATATAATGTTTAATATTGTACTGAGAAAATCATTTGATTCCCTAGCATCGTCAGATTGATGAGTTTTATTATTGATGTTTGATTGATACTGATGATTTGTTAAAATTCCACCCTTTTGGGAGGGAATATTAGTAGGTGATAATATTTGATTACGTTGTAGTAAGGTGGGATCCGGAGAGGTGGATCTTATTCTATTATATCCTTGCTGAATTGTTTGTTGTGTTGCCAATGATTTCTTCAGTGCCGTATTATAATTAGCTGGTATCGGTAATATGGTTGATTGAGAAGGGGGTAGAAAGTATGAGTTCTGGGATAGAGTTGACGAATTTAGTGGAGGAAAATTATGACTCGTTATATTTTGATTACTCATTGTTGTTAGGTTAGACACCGACGATGCGGGTCTTGACGCTACTAAATCTGAATACCTTGTTTCTGGAATTTGGACACTAGCATCTCTAAATGAGCAATTTGTGTTTGTCATGATATTTTTTATTTCTTTCTGCCTAGTAAATTCCCTACATTCTTTTAAATTATTTGCATAATGGTTTCCTTTGCATGTCAAGCATTTTACCTCAGTTTCCGTGCAAGTGTCGGCCGAGTGATTTTCTCCGCATTTAAGGCATTTTTGCTTACTTTTACACTGACGCCCTATATGTCCGTATCGATAACAATTATTACATAATACTACTTTTTGTTGATACGCTTCTACTTCATAAAGTACTTTGTTTATTACAATATATTTTGGCAGGTTTTGACATTTAAAGGAAATCATTACGGTACTGGTTGGTTTGAATATTGTTTCCCCATTTACATTTTTAATTCTTCTGTTCATTCTTTTTACGAAATCAACTTCAAATTTAATATGATGATCAAAGGCTGCAATTTTTTTTTCAAATATTCTTCTGTTAAATCCAAATCTATTTGTTTTACTATACCTTGTCTGAAAATCATGAATTTAGGGATGTACGCGTTCAAGTCATATTTTTTTAATGCTGATGAATTTAATAAAATATTTGAACTAGCATAATCTTTCATAATGATCCTAATTCTGTTTTTACCAACCGACTGTATCTGTTCAATTTTTTGATCTATATCTCCGTGTTCATTGAGAATTATTTCTCCTATTTTTATTGCATTCAATTTGCCCTCAAAATCTGGCCTATTATTTTCAATATAAATGTGAAATGGCCCGATATCAGTTTGTTGATAAGAATAAACTTACGAACCTGTTTTTGTCCGAATTCTTGTTGAATTTGTATGTTTTTGGGACTGGATGAGAGATTATTATTTTTTGTACTTACCGGTTCATTATTAGTATTTTTAAAATTACTTTTTGCCTTTTCCATTTTTTTACAAAGCGTGTTTACATCCATTATTAAGTTTAAAGGGTTAATGCTAGGTTGCGGCGGTATAATTCTGTTGTCATCTTCGATGTCAGGGGGATCGCCCCCGCTATCCACGTCCATTTTTAAATGAACAAAACTAGTGTTTTAATTAACTATAATTAATATAATAAATAACTATCACTTAATCAACTTTATCATACACAGCGAGACCGGTATCAATAGGAACCTATTCATACGGGAGCTAAGCATGAACTGATTATACTGGATGGATGATACATTTTTTCAACTTTAGATCGTTTTTTTTGCCAAAAGTACTGAATATTTGGCAAAACGGCAAAACGGCTTACGAGTCCCTATCTTAAAATTTGGAGGACAAAAGAATATTGTTTGTGTAGTCTAGGGGAAGTAGTTTGACAGAAAATTTTAAAAACGTCATTTATGGCACAATTCCAAATATTAAAAACAAAGGTAAAAATGAATTCGTGAGGGAGGAAAGAGGAAATGGACATGCTGTATATACATGATGTTACGTTTTTCCGCTTTAGTTAAATTACTTATAATGAAGAAGCAGTTAAACACGGCTCTAATTTGACTTCCCACACATTTTAATAATGACTTCATTTTGTAAAAAATATAATAAATACACCTTAAGTAAATCCGTAAAAAATTGATGGTTTCCTGTTAATTTCAGATATAAATATACGTTTGTTCTTTTGATTATAATGTTTTATTGTATAAATAACGTCATTTCAAGGGTTTTTAGACGAAATAAGTATTTTTTTGATCCTCTGAAATATAAACAAAGCATTAAAAACTTACATTTTATATATCTAGGTATACAAAATAATCCTGTAAATCAACGTACTCATAAAAAGATTTTTAATTATAAAAGTTTTTGCAGAAAATAATTCATTTGGAAAATTCAATAACATCAATTGTACTTTTTCGATAGATGAATGATTTCTTACTTATCTTTATAAGTAACAATGTTATACTTAAAAGTAAGATGTAAAATCAAAATAGGTAATTATTATTCTCAATAGATCTGTTTTAAAAGAAATCTTTGATCGAATAGGAAGTGTGGCTTGTGAAAAAGTAACCAGACTCGAGACTGTTTTGCAGTAAAAAGCAATTATAAGTACGTTTAGCCGTGCAAGAAAACCACAAAGGTAGTGATAATAAGTGGAAATAATTGAAAAAAAAATTAGATATTTGCTTAAAACAATACAAACTTCATTTCTACCGAATAAGGTTACGTCTAGAATTAACAGAACATGTCTTTTGAACCACTGCCTCCTACCTCCTATTGAGACCCCCATGGGAAATCTCAAATGACTATTGGAAAGTGTCTTCTTCTCTCATGAGGGTTGTCTTTTAAGTGTTGCATATAACAAAATAGTTGACGGATGTCAACAAATATCAAATGTCAAAATTAACTGTCATATTTAGTTAACTTAACGCCAACGTTTCAGAGCGCTTCGTTCAAAACTGCACCCAAACTGAATTGTTGATGAGTCATTCGAAAAATAGAGTTAAGCTGAGAAATTTCTTACAATTGTCTCAACAATAATGTCTTGCTCAGTTGGATTCTGTTTTCAGCAATGAAGCACCACATCAGTCGAACATTTCTCGTTGGTATGGAGAATTTATACGTGGACTAATTAATCTTTAGCAAAGATCCAAGAACAGGTCCACCAACAACGGCAGTCACCCAGGAAAACGTCGATGCTGTACGTTAGCTAATCAAAGAAGATCGACATGTCACATATCGTGAAATTGGAGAGTCATTGGGCATCTCAAAGACCACAATGAAAAAAATTTTATATCAAGAATAACCTATATGTAAAAAAATAGTTTCTCAGTCGATATCTGTTGACGGAAAGAGAGGAATTAGAATCAATTGGTGTCAAAAAACTCTAAGCCGGTTTAGCGCAGGGAACTCAAAAAATATACACAGTATTAGTCCAAGACGCTTTTTTCATGAAGTGTTTGATGCATCATGAAACTTCATCAGAATGTATCATTTGTATATATAAGTAAGTCTATGTATGTTGGCCTGGGCAACAGGTACTGCGCAGCCAACTCTCAAAAAAATTGTGTTTGAATCACAAAGAAGTAAAAATAAATCAAAAGTTAAATAATTTGAACTTTGAAAAAAGGACAACACTTCTGAGTGGGTTAACATATGGGTAAGCACCCTCAAAGTTGCATTTCTTAAAATTGAAAAAAAAGCTTTTGAAACCGTTGGCCATTTTTACAGTGTTTTTTTCACATAAAAAAATTCCTGCAAAACGGCCAACTTTCTCCGGAGTTTAATAATTTTAAACAATTAAAATAAATTCCACGCTAACATACTCCCGTCGGCCATGAGTGCGACAGAGAGCGACGGTCACCGGCACTACTCTAAAACACTCTTCGCGCTCCCATGGCTGTCGATCATGTGTACATCTGTACATCTGTACCGCACAGACTTAAAATATACAGAGTGAGTTTTAAGTATGGAACACCTCAATTATCTCGGAAGCAGATATAGCATGATTTTTATAGATTTTGGTGTGCAAGGAACTTGTGACATGGGCGATATTATGGTGGTATTTACATTGTTGTCAGATCTTTCCTTTTTCCGGAATAATAATGAACTTTGTTATTTCGAATGGATCACCATGTAAATTTTTTGCCTTTCGAAATCCTTGAGAAATACTGAATGTTTTTTTTTGTGATGTTCCCTATACCTAAATGCCATAATTTCGGAGTTGAAGCTGCATTTACATTATCTTCGTCGAAGTTAAAATGATACATTTAGATGACTATGATTGAATAAACTTTGGTAATTTATATCCTAGTAGAAATATCATAACAAGGTCTACTGTCAGAAAATTAGTAAAATGTTTAACGAAACTGATGCAGTAAAAGATTTATCCTAATCATTGCGCCGAAAACCTACAGCAACTGAAAACAAATCTTTAAATGTTTGTTTCATGTTAGAGGTGATAAGCAGATGCTCAAAATGTTGTCCGTTCACTTCAATGCAACAAGCCAAGCGATCTTTAAAACTTTGCAGTACTTTTTGCAACATCCCTGACTGCTCAATTCTTCTTATCTCTGTGGTAATCCCATCTTTGAATTTCTGTGTATTGGCAGGTTTTGTTCTATAAACGATGTTTTTAAGTGATCCCACAGAAAATATTCCATTCTAAAGGATTCATGTCGGGTGATCGCGGGGGCCATTCTATAAAACTACGCCTCCCAATCCATATTCTGGGAAACACATTATTTAGGTATAACTCGCCCAGTGTAAGTTGGCACTTGAGATATGCGCGAACAAAAAGTAACAGACTGACTGACTACTCTCGTACGACCCTCGCACTTTGCTTCAACATAGTCGTAGGTACATGCCGGCTGCTGAGAAATATTAATAATAATATTCAATTCTTTGTTATAATTTTATTGGTATATTACCTGAATTGTGGATTCAAATATTTATTTATCTTAATAGGAGATTACAAAATTAGGATCTTATATTTCCGGACGGACTTTACTTAAATATTTTTAAATAAGATATTAACGCTTACAATAAATTACTAAATGAAATGAAAATGAAAATGGAAAATCCATGAAAGATGAAAATTCGTTGATGTATTCGTCGCAATAGCCAGCAACTTTGTTAAAATTGAAACCTACGTTTTTTTCAGCAACATAGTGTTTCATTGCACTCCAGACTAATTCGATAGGTGACATGGAGGCAATCGTAGAACATCAAACCCATGTGACATTATTAATTGATCGATACAATAACGTTTGTATTTGGCTTTATAAGTTTTGATAATTGCAATTGTGGTTTTAGCAAATTGTCTTCAAGTGAAATATTACTTGGATTGGACACTAGCTCTCGGCATTGACCACTAGAAGGTTTATTTTTTAATTTACTTTTAAACTCCATTCTAATAATTATAACTACAAACTACTACAAACTATAAGCTAAAACCACACATTCTATAAACTAACTACTAACTGATAATAATTACCGTAACTAAAAACTACTATAATACTACTACGACACTGGAATTACTGCGATATTCACCGTTTGCGGTCAAAACAGAGACTGGGGTCCTCCATTTCAGTGAGTCTCGAGCAAACGGATGTTCTACCGCGCATCTCAGAAGTCCAAAGTCCAAGTGCTATCTTACACTGGGCGAGTTATATTTCCTCACAGCACGCGCATAGTGAGGTGAACCAACATCTTGTTGCAGCCGAATATTGTCGTTTGGGATATTGTTATTGACTGAAAGTAAAGAATAATGAAATTTTTACATGAAAATGAAATGGAAAATACTTACTTGGAATTGGAAATAACCGAGCTAGCTCAGGTATAATACTATTTTCCAATACATCAAAATGCGCCGGACCATTTAAGTTTCCCTCAATAAAAAAGGGACTAATTATTTTGTCGCCTATTATTCCAGCCCATACCTACATTCAGTTTTTGTGGATATTGGATGTGGGATTCATGCATCCAACGAGTTTGTTACGTGACCAGTATCTACAATTATGCCGATTTACGTTTTCATTTATAAAAAAAGTGGCTTTAGCGCAAAACAGAACATTACTTAAAAAAGTTGGATCGTTTGCCCAGACCAACATACATACACCTACTTATACAGGGTCAGTTTAAACTGTGGATAAAAAGAAGATTTTAACGCATGTTGCAAAGTTGCTATAGGAGCATATTTTCACGTTGCGACAAAACTGAAAAACGTAGTGACTGCAATGAATGATTTTTTAAATGGAACACCCTGTACATGATATCATTTTATGAATTCTTTCGACTTCTAGATTAACTTGGTTATGAGGTACCCTATGCTCAAATTCTATGGTAACACATATATCGGCACTTTAATTATTGCAAAATGTTTATTCTTGATTACAACATGAATCCAATTAGTAATAATAAATGATCAACATTGGAAGAAATGAAGAAATATATAGCCCGTACAGTTTAAAACCGTTGCACGTCATCAAAGTGTCGAAAAAGAGACGTTCGCTTGTATTATGTCATTCTTTTGCTGATGTTAATCAGTATGTTTTGCCACTTTAATCCTAGTAAATATTAAAATTTACAGGTCGCATGTTATAAAAAAATATGAATATATGCTTGGGGAAAGGTTTCGTAATCAATTTCATATCAAATACAACTCGTAGATTAATTAAATATTAAACTCAAACTAACGTCAGTTGTACTAAAAACTTTATATATTGGCAAAAGTGCGCGCTGTTGCCGCGATTTAAATGGTTTATTTGGTTCAGTTGACATCTTGACATTTTTGGGGTTATGTTGTGACAATTTTATATTGCTCATATAATTTTTCGATTCTTTTATCTGCGTGTTATTAAAAAACTGCAAAGAACTGTGAGTAATTTTTCTCAAGCAGTGATGAGTTATCATGTTATCAAAGTTGTAGTCACATCCAAAAAAACGTATAAGTGAATCCTAATAATACTGCAATAGTTAATGCATTTACTCCTGATACCATTTACAGCGTGTATGAGGCAAGTAAGTATAAGTTTAATATTATACCCAATCAACTGTATTTATTATATTCTGTTACATTATTCTTAATACTTGGCAATCATACATGGACATTTATTTACAGATACTCATGTCACTGTAGGAATGTTACTGCAGCAATTGAAGGAAGGACAATTATTCAATGTAGTAGTAGTTTACTAAAATATGATACACATCCACACAGAGAACTTAAGGAACTTTCAAGAAAAATAAACCACTGTATAAATTTGTTTTTATTAATGATTCCTGAATTTTCCTAAATGGTGCTGTAGGCTGTTCATGTCAAAAAGTATGTTACAATAATGTATGTTAAATTTTAATATGCAAAATTGTTTTTATTCTAGATATTTTGTATTTCATAATGAGAATGAAGATGGTTGTATTGATGAAGCAGAAAGTATATTTTCATAGGAATCTCAGTTGAGTGATTATCATGGGGAAATTAATGGAGAACATGTTTTTAAGTGGATTGAAAACCAATTATTATTGAATCTTTCTGAACCCTCAATAAATCATGGACAATGCTTTTCGATAATATTAGGTTAATGATACAAAATATAGAATTATTCAATCAACAAATGTTGAAGCTGAGCTTATCCATATATTGTAGCCTAGTAAGTAGATACAAACTGTATTTGAACAGTGATATAGCAAATTATATGCTAGAATTCAGAATACAACACAACTAGTTTAATACATTCAAAATACTTACTCCAAATTATACCAAATAGTCAATAAATGTTGTTTTACAAAAATAATGATATAGGTATATTTGAAAAGAAATGAATGTGTTACTGCCCTTTCAATAAATGTATTTTTCAGAAACAAACACCCAACAAAATACATTGTGGATTTGATAGAACAGTTTAGTCACAAATTATTACCTACCATCTTTTTAAAAATCCTATTGAGTTAATACAGGGTACTGCCAAGCAAGCCGATAGGTGCATTCTAGAAGTTGCGGGTTAGAATTGTTTTATCTCTTCCAAAATACGATTTTGTAGAGTTTGTCTACTTTTTGTAAACTTTATTTTTAAGGTATCCCTACAAGAAAAAATCTAATGGGGTCGAGTCCAGTGGGTCAACTTTCGTTTAGCTGAAATCAGTTATGGAAAAACTGTTGCCATGGCAACCATTGCATTGCATTGGTAAAACCTAAATAATATGGTGAGGAAATGCGCGGTCGCCGAGTTGACCACTTTTCACAGTATCCTTCTACAATCCGTCCTCGATTATATTTTCTTTGTCCAAATTTGGATTCGTCAATCTGAAAAGTCAGTATGTTGATGAATAAATTTCCTAATTCAGAGATCTAGATAAGATTTTTATTTCCGTTTGAAATAGGTACTGAAGCAGATTGATATCGCGAGCGAAGAGGGCGCGCCGGACCTACCTTTCGCAATTTGCGCGCGACTGGCCGGCGCGCATTTTTCACAGTCTGTTTATAGCTGTTTATTCAATTTTTCCATTTGCAAATTGTATATGTATTCCTGATAGTATACCTATTTGATGCAATGTGATAGAAAAAACTCACCTAAATTCTTTCTCTGGAGACAAATGACTATTTCCAAACCATGTGTTTTTTGCTACCTATATATCCGGTCTACATTTTTTTGATTTGGGACATCGGTAAATTCCCAAATCAGTTTCTCCATAGTAATGATGGGAGAAGAGTTCAGGCCGATCTTTATGGCTCTTGAATTTCGTTTTATAATATGGTCTTGCTGGCACTAAACCATGACTGCGAGCAAACTCAAATGCTTCAGTTCGAGTTCTTGGAAAAGAGAGTTCACTAAGCGAAGACATTATTGAACTGACAGTTTTCTGACATTTTTAAATCAGAGTGATGCTAAAACAATAATCATTGACGTGCGACCCATAGTTCAAGTAGAATTTACTTAGCACAATGAAAATTTTCTTGATGATACTGTACCTTTGCGTTTCCTCACCAAGGTGTCTGAATTTTCCGTTGCTCTTCATTTTTCGTTAAATTAGTTTCAGTCATGCTGAGGTTGTTGATTTGGCAACCACGCATTTCCTCAGCATATTATTTGTGTTTTTGTTTTCTCGTTATGATGACAATCGTTTATTACAACTTCCTGTTATTTATTTATTTGAACAACAAAGGTAGCCTAATTTTCTCACCCTCTTCAGCAGTACTTCTTCTAAAACTAAATGTGATTATTGAAGTGTTACATGAAGATGGCCTATGGGTTCGTCACTACAGACACTTTCAACCAAAATTGAGAAGGAAAACGTGGTAGTAAATAGTTTATTTGCTGTTTGATATTATTGGTACAAATTTGTATCTAAAAGTATTTTAAAATGATAAGCAAACCAGATATATGGGTGTTATCAACAATTATGAAGTCCCTTTTTAGTACTAGAAGGCTTACACAATTTAAATAAAGTAAGAAGATCTTAGATGATAATGTATTATGTGTATGATACCTTAAATAAGTGAATAACTACCAAGTTTTAGTGAGTCTATTATAAGTATTTTTCTTTATGAGTTTCTCTAATCTGATAAATCTGATATAAATATATCCCTATAAACTGTAATTATATTATCTATGTTTTAGGTGGATATGATACTACAACACTATGATAGTCTCTTGATGATGTTCTTTGTCTGCGATAAGTATATAAGAATAAAAAAAGGAACACTCTTACTTGTTACTGGATGATAATGATGGTTTTCTGTTGACAAGCCATGCAATGAAGTAAGGAAAGCATCTGTTTTCAGCTTGAGGGTAGGTAAATTTCTACTTGGTAAGCCAGGACTATGAAGCAAGAAAAGCAAAGCAAGTTCAACTGACTACGGTGAATGTGGCACTATTCAATACTTGTTATTCTAACGGTTGCATGCGGTAACGAATAAAAGTCAAGTAGGAAGAATCAAAAGTCAGGTAGTAGTAAGTAAAAGCCTGAAAGAATTATAGAATTTAAAACTACAAAGATCTTATTAAAATAATAAGAAATAATGAAAAGCAACTCTGTCAACTTACCAAAGGTGGTGTGTGGCTTTTATGTGTAATAAATTAAACCATTAAATATACCCGTTAGGGCTTCTTCCCAATTCTTTTGAAGAAGAGTATACAAATAAGTTTAACTTACTGTTTGTTTCTTTTGTATTTCAGGCTATTTTAAATCCGAAATTGCTTCGAAAAATTGGAACCCATGTGGTTCAAAAGGCAGCCATTTGAAAAAAGAAAAAAATGATAAGGTACAAGTCAAAGTATGCAGTCTGAACATCTGAACCATTAGGCCATTAAAAACTGATTAACCAATAACGATAATTGATTAGTGAGCTATTTTACTTAATAAACCAAGACCAATAATTCAATGAAGAAAAAGAAATTCAGATTGTAAACAATAAAGATTATCCCTTACTTTGAAACAAACACACGGTATTATTTACAATTCTGTTTTACTAAGTTTGAATAAATATGGAAACATTAGAAGTTATATATTTTTTCCTTCTCTAAGGTAAGCTTTTGGTTATTTATCGTTAATATTGTCAATAACTGATTCCAAACCGTAACACGTTGCCATGACAACGGTTTTCCCATAACATGTTTCAGCTAAACTAAAGTGGTCAACTCGGTAACCACGCATTTCCTCACCATATGATTCGGATTTTTTTTACTACTTATCACAATAATCGTTGTTATGACAACAGTTTTTTCATAACTGATTCCAGCTAAACGAAAGTTGAGCCAGTCCGGTGACCGGCCGGCCATTCTATTGCTCCTCGACATCCTATCCATCTCTGTGGAAACAATGTCCTGATGAGTACGTACATCCAGGGTGTAATGGGGGAAGCACCATCTTGTTGATACGATATGTCAACAGAAGGTTACATATGGGTTTGTTAGGATTGGGAAATATGGCTGTTATAGCTGGCACAATATTATTTCTCAATAGGTCCAGATATCTGTTACCAATTAAATCACCTTCTACAAAAAAGGTCCGATTATGTGATTAATAATAATCCCCGCCCAAACATTTACTTTCTGCGGCCACTGCGTGTGTTTCTCGCTTATCCAAGAAGGATTACGTCTATTCCAAATCCGGCAATTAGGTCTATTCACTTCTCCTTGAGGCAAAACGTTGCCTCATCAGAAAATACAATTTTTTTTTCAAAATTAACAACAAGGTTCTTTGTTTCTTTAACCATTTCACAAAACTGTAATCTGCGGTATGGATCATCTTCTGTAAGTTCTTGATTGTAGTGAATTTTATAGGGTTTCATTTTTTCTGACTTCATAATTCGTACTAGGGGCGTCTGAGCGATATTGTTGTCAACTGGTTTGAAGATATTTGAGGACTTCCCTCAGCTTGGAGTAGCACATTAAGTTTTGTTCCATCATCTGTAGCAGTTTTTGGCCTGCCAGGTTTAGGATAATTCTTAACATTTTCAGTCTCTCTATATCTCTTGACAGTTTTGAAATTGATTCAATTCATTAAATATGCGTTTAACTTCTTCATACGTTCTTTCCTTGTCGCCAAAGCCTCGTAAAATTAGGATTAGTATGCGTTATGTATCTGTTCTGTATCGCTAAGATATGCCATTTCATGAAGTGATTGACACTTACCAATTTTGACAGTTCACTAATATTTATTTACAAAGCCCAGCCGGCTTTGTGACGATAAGTAGTTATTACCTATGTAATTGTTGATATCTGCGTAACAATAGAATTTGGGCATAGGATACCTCATAACAAAGTTGATCTAGAAGCCGCAAGGGTTCATAAAATGATATAATATACAGGGTGTTGTATTTGTATTTCTCTTAGTGTAGAATACTTTGAAAAACAATAGTATTTGAAATATAAAAGACAACCCTCGTATTTACTAATATATAGGACAAAATGTGAATTTTTACTGAAATTTCATTTGTTATTTACATTTGAACGGTGAATGCGATTTGTCTAATATTTTGGTTAAAATGTTACACCACTACCACCTTATTAACTGATTATTTGAAACTAGAAAAAACCAGTACCGGTCTTGAATATTAGTTCGTTCTATTCATATAATAAATGTAATCCTGTATATGATTTTTGAAAACTTTAATCAAGTCTTAAGCTAGTATATAAAAGGATAACCAGAACGCTGTATTTATTTTTTTCCAATCACTCAAATTTTAATGTTAAAATCAAATATTTCACCGTAAATCGCAGTTGTGAACAATGAAACATTTGTTATACAAAAATTTAATTTCTAATAACTAGTAACATCTGAGCTTCTGGTATATTTTTAATATCACAACTGGTTCAGTTAATTTAAAAAAACACAAGATGTTTTGATTTTTTTTAATGAAATAAAAGTGTAGAGAACATTCAAAAGTAACTAATTTATCTACATTAAAAAAAATTTATAGTAAACAAGGATAGACAATTATATAAAAGAACTTATGGCACAAAAAACAGAAACAACATAACAAAGGTAAAATTGTTGATATACAACTTCTTTGTCGCAGAATCAAATGACTTCCTGAGTGTTAAGTAATTGATTCTAGACTGCAAAAAAATTTTCACAGATTTATTACTATATTCATTGTCCAAATCATCTTAGTGGCTACTTTTTAATTGTTTTTTATAGGTTCTACTTGTAAGTCTTCTCTGGTAGTTTCTGATGATTGCTGATGACTCTTTTAACCCAGGTATATCATTTCAGCTGCCTGTATATTATTTTTATCAGCTTTGTGAGAACCCAGCTTTCACTTCCGTACATCAGGATTGATAAAATAATTGTTTTATCCATGTTTAATTTGGTGTTTCTTTCTTACCCAATAAGTTTTCACTCAGTGCATAATATACTTTACTGGCTGTACCTACTGATCATTTTATTCATTTCTTTTTTGGATTCCAATCACACTCTAATGATTAACAGCTGACGGACTACTTTCATATACGAGGTGTTACAAGTGTAACATTCTACCAAATTATGGGACAAATCGATCCGTTAAAATGTTATGACCAAAAGGAATTTGATTTCAGTCAGAATTAACACTTCTCCCTGTATATTATTAAATATAAAGCCTTAATACAAGATAGGAGTATGACTCACTCGGTATTTAACTAATATTTAAATTTTTCCTCTCAATATTACTACCAGTAATTTTCTGCTTCCTATCTTGACATCGAAATTTTTTTTTCTTCGATACACGATACATCCGGTATAGCCATTTTTTTTATTCTCGATCTGAAATAAATCTACTCGCTATCGATACCTCAAGAATGCAGTTTAAAGCATTTTATAATCTGCAATAAATTTCTTGTTAATAGAAATGGATGAATAGAGCGTTTATTCAATATTTATCAAAGTCACTTGTGGCCGAACTGTAAATTATTTTTATTGGTAGAGAGTAACAGAATATTAACACCTGAAATGCTGAGGAACAGTCGTAGGCTTGTGATTAGGTACGTAAAAATGTGGGGCCTCAGGTACGGACTTGAAAAACTGTGAAAATAAAAAAAAAGTTCATAATATTTTATACCTTTTGGTGAAATACAAAGCCGATCTTGAACATAGTGTGGGAACAATAAAATAACTTTACCTGGTAGGCCCATGCAGGCTGAGGTATCCTGGTAACGGATCCAAGGCGGAGGTAAGTATGGGAGCCAAAATTACAGAACTAGAACAAAGGATAGAGTAGTTTCAGCAAATGTGGCCCGCTCGGGTAATATGGCCCACTAACCTCTCCATCGGCTTGCCTTCTAAACGTTTCAGTCGAGTTTTCGAAGTCTAGCAGTGTGATTGAGACAAAAAATTGTGTATACTGGTGATTTCATATAATTTAATGGTAAGTTACTATAAGGCCTGACATTTTTGTATGCTATACTATTGAGTGAAACTCATAATATTTCGGATACTATGATTAATGTGCACATTCCAACATACATTTTTTTTTAAAAAGCACACAAGAAAATATTTTTGTTGATAATAAATTAAAATGTTCACAAAGTAGTCCATATTTGAACCTTATTTTATTGTTACAGAAAAATGCCGCGTTCAGAAAATCCTAGGCAAAAATGGGATGAAGACGCAATGAAAGAGGCTATTACTAATAATAAAAATGGTACTAATGGATTTTTGAAGGCTTCAAAAACTTTTATTGTACCAAAAACTACATTACGACGACTTTCTGCTATCAACAATCTGCCTCTGCAACAAATAGTTTTCGCTATGTTGGGAAGACCTCCGGTACTTCCTCCAGAGTTAGAAACAAGTCTAGTTGAATATATTTTACAAATGGAGGGTACATATTTTGGTTTAACTAGGCGTGATATAAAGACATTAGCTTTTCAAATAGCCATGAGAAACAATATCAATGCCCCATTTTCGAAAGAAAATAAAGATGCGGGAAAAGATTGGCTTCGCCTGTTTCTGAAGCGTCATCCAGAGCTATCTTTTCGACGCCCTACAACCACATCTTTAACAGAGAAAACGTCAATCACTTTTATGACCTCCTTGAAACGGTGCTCGATGCAAATAACTTTTCTCCTAATCAAATTTTCAATGTCGATGAGACAGGAATTACTGTAGTGCCATCAAAAATGCTGCAAGTGTTAAGTTTGAAAGGAAAAAGGCAAATAGGAGCACTAACATCTGAAGAAAGAGGCTCACTTATTACAGTCATAACTTGTATGAGTGCAGGTGGACAATTTGTACCTCCATTGTCTATCTTTCCACGAAAAAGAAGTAATCCCCAGTTGATGCGAGGTGCTCCACCAGGTTCCATTCATGCTTGTCATCCATCGGGGTGGGTTCAAACTAACTTGTTTACGATGTGGTTTCATCATTTTTTGGCATTTGTTAATCCCACCGCTGAAAGTCCTGTTCTGTTAATATTGGATGGAAAAACCAGTCACACAAGAAACATCGAGTTAATTGATCTGGCTCCAAAGAATAATGTTCACATTTTATCTATACCCCCTCATTCGAGGCACAAAATTCAACCTTTTGACAGAACGTTTATGGGACCTTTAAAAAAATATCTTTCTGAAGAAATACGTTGATGGGTAGAAACTGAAGCAAGACTTGTTACACATTTTGAAATGGCGGAGTTATTTGGGCGAGCCTACTTACGAGTACAAAACGGAGAAATTGCAGTTAATGGTTTCCGTTGTACAGGAATTTATCCCTTTAATCGAAATACATTCAGAGATCACGACTTTATAGCTTCAGATGGAACTTTTTCCGAAGAAACTTTACAAAAACCACGAGTTGAATCCGAAACGTGCAATGCATCCATAAATTTGTCACAAGTTTGCCCTTCAGATAAATCTTCCTTTCCTCTATGCTATGCCTTACCTTCTACTTCCATCCAGCCACCAACTAAACAAACTACTGCTCATACTCCTACCCGACATGAGTTTTCTTCTTTGCCCGGTCCTTCATCTGCTCCAGTGAACTCCTCATTTGTCAGCCCTTTTCAAATATCTCCCATTCCTGTGAAACTACAAAGAAAAGGACGAAGGGGAAGAAAACCTGGTAGAGCGGCCGTAATTAGTTCGTCTCCATATAAGACAGAATTAGAGGAACAAGTGAGGAAAAGGAGGAGAGTGTAAAAGGGGATCAAGTAAAAAGAACACAGGGGATAACGACAATAAAAACGAAAACACACAGTGTAGGAAAGTTTAAGGGAAAATCGGTTTTATCCAAAAACGCAGAAAAAAAAAAGAAAACAAAAAAGGACAGCTCCTCTGATAAAATTGGTGATTACAGTCTACGAGGTAGCTCTGATGATGATGATAGAAGTCCAGACCGAACCAATAAAGATGATGCACAGTGTTTGTATTGTGAATCACTATTTTCCCAAGATACACGAGGTGAAGAATGGATACAGTGCGCTTCTTGTCAATTATGGGCGCACGAGGACTGCTCTGGTCATGAAAAGGACATTTTTATTTGTGAATTTTGTTTGTAAGCTCGTTTTCTATTTAATAAAAACCACATTAAAACTTCAAGATCCTGTTTATTATCAATATTTTCTATAATTAGTTGGATAAACGTTAATGAGGTAGATAGTCCATATTACCCCCATAAGTGGTCCATATAATAATACTAAATAAAAAAAAGTCTTGAATGAACTTGTTTAAATTTTGTTTGCTAACATTTAGATATATGTATTTTTTTAAAGTTTATTGCTATAATAAGGTAAGAAATAGTTATGACACTCCAACTGTTAACAAATGATTAAGTTCCTGGATAATTGTAAGCCCTATTCAAAAAATCCCCTAGATGGGCCATATTCGCCTACATTGCACTAGCTATTGCAGTAAGTCTATTTGAGAACGTTATAACAGTCAAGCTGCTCTGAAGGCACTTGATTCAATAGAGATCAATTCCAGGCTAGAATGAAATTGCTTGCGGGCCTTAAACGCACATGGAGTCGCGGTAGCCTGGGTACCAGGACACGAGCATCACAAGGGCAGCGAAAAAGTGGATGAAATGGTCAGACAAGGCTCGGTAGCGCCATTCATTGGATCTTCAGCGTCGCAAAATCGACAAAGAACCTGAGTACAAGAAAGTGGGTAACACAAAAATCTCTAGAACGGTAGGAAATCTTACCAGGTCATAGAAAGACAAAACAGGTCATTAAAGAACATTCACAATAATTTAAGGCAGACTTAATAAGGTAAGATAGGAAAATTATCAAAGCCCTGATTTTGTGGCCTGTAGTTGGAAACTGTAGAGCATATCCTATGCCAGTGCGACTGCCTGGCGACTGTGCGGGCTCTTGTGCTAGGCGATGAGAAGCCAACGGCAAGAAACTTCATAAAAGGTTCAGTCTCTGATTAGCTTCATAAAAATAGGCGGGCTGAAGAATATAATCTAGATTCAGAGGGCTACAATAAATCTGAAAAGGTCACAATGAAATAGGCGAATTAGCAACCTGATCAAATCTAATCCAATATGATGGGTACAATTGGGAAGATGGTTGCCATCTATCTTCATTCATTCAGAGGCTCTGAATTTTCAACATCGTATTCGAAGTAGAGATGACCTGAATCATTTAAGTTTGTGTACTATTTTGTGTGAAAAATGTGTAGAAATTATTAATTGAAAATGTGCTTATATAAAGATATTTTTTTGAAACGTTTAGAGCCAATTGCACCGACTATTTTAAGTCAAGCTTAAAGTTAATATTTTTGTGGCACCGAATGTCAAACTCAATTCAAACCACCCTTAACTTAAGCCGTCAATTTCGGATGCTTACAAGAAAACTTTAATTCTGTTAACCTAAAAGTTGCTTACTGCCTGGTGGTTTGTTGTGTTTTAATAAGAAAATAGATATTTTCAACGATGATTTAGATGTGTTATAAATAATAGAACATGGTTTGCGAAACGGGTATTTGTTCGGCCAAATTATTTTCACACAATCGACAATTTAATTTTTTTAAAGACATTTAGATTTTACAAAGAAACTGTTTTGTTTATTTTAAGTTTGATAGAAGATTTTTATTTTCTATTATGTCTTTATATTGAAATATAATATTTATCAGCAACTGTTTTTCTCTTTCGGTATAGTTAGGACCTCTAGGTCTTTTGAGAGACTTATTTTCCATTTGTATGCAATAATTCATTGAATAAATCAAAAAATCCAAACTACAATCACACCTAAATCAAACAACAAACTAGAAACAAATTCTGACAATAATGGCATATGAAATCGAAAAATTGTTACCTATCACTTAAATTAAACTAAAAATTTCCTAGAATGTGCATTGATGCCAAACTGCATGGCTACTTAGCTGAGCTGACCTATAGTTGACATGGTGCAAAGGTTATATTTTTAAGGGAGCCTTACATTTTAAGCTCTACTTAGTTAAGTACATTTAAACAGTGAGACGGTGCAAATGGCGCTTAACCGTATAATTATCGAACGTCAAGGTTGTGAACGGGTTTGTATTCTGTGTTTTTAGGGGATCTGTCTAAGTTATATGACGTCTGCATTCAGTGTACCGCAGCCATCTTAAATTTTTTTCAATTGCAGCGAACGTCGAGTTGTGTACTGTTCATAAGCCTAAAATTTGATATTAGTGGCCCTTTGTAACTATCCATGGGCGTAGTTTTACTGATTTTGAAAAGGTGGTTATTCTTATTAGCATTTTTTGAACAATTAAACATTCATGGTGTCTTAAAAAGGAAAATCAATTGCAAGAAATGTAGTTAAAACTGGCATTATTGAATATGTATTAGGTTTGTTTAAGCATTCAGTTGCAAACTATCGAACGCGTGCGCATTAGCTTTTTACCGTTCATGCAGAGCAGTGCAGATTGGTTGGTGAGAACATTACCTGAATGTTGATTCAACCTATATCCAATTGCTAGAAATTTGCTTCATTATTTCCATGCTTTTGAATTCACGCTATAAGAGTACCGGGTGATTCAATAAGGGTAACGAGGTACCATATCTCAGGAACTAATGGTCCTGGAGTTATGTAAAAGGAATCTTGCCAAGAAAAGTGAAAAATAAAAAGTGTTGGAAATAATTTTTAAGTTCACAACTCGGTCGCTAGGGGGCGTAATCACTATAGTTACATATAAAAAAGCATTTTTCTCGAAAATATCCATATGAACAGTATTAAAAAAATATAACATTAAGAATCTCACTGAAATTTTACATCTTTTTGGTTCAACACTTTGTACTGTAAGACTAAAAATAACGGCTGGAAGGGGAAGGTGAACTTTTACTGTCTGAAGTATCTATCGACTTGGTTTTGCTTCACGGAAGGCAAACTAAATCTCATTTGAAAAAGGAAGTATTGTTGATTATAATTAAAAAAGAACCATGACATTGTGTCTTGCGGCTTCCACTAGAGGGCTTGAGTGGAAAAGTTCACCGTTTTCTTATTTTTATCAGATTCAGAAAGTAGATAAAATTTGACAGAAAAAATGTTAAAACCACATGTCGATGTCTTTATCCGTTTCAAAGTTATCACCTAAGAAATATTGTAACGAATTTTTTTTTAAACAATCAATATTTTTTTACTTGTCAAAGTTCCGTGGTCAAGCATGTCATAGACCAACCTTGTAACCATAGTGATTACGCCCCCTAGCGACAGAGTTGTGAACTCAAAAGTTCTTTCCAGCAATTTTTCTTGGTTACTTTCCTTGACAAGATTTTTTTTCAAAACTCCAGGACTATTAGTTCAAGAGATATGTAGGTACCTCGTTTCCTTTATTGAATCTCCTGGTACATGCCTCAAACTATCGATGATTTCGTAGCTAGAACAAGCCGAATAATAAGGCTGCTTCGTATTCAAGATTTAGAAATTGATTAATCTTTTGGTAGCATTTAAAATTAACAATCAACATTTTTATAATATAAAATGACATTGTATACCTTTATGTTGAGTCCAACTCTGAACGGTGTTGTAACATATTAACTTCGAAACCTGTATAACTGTTATTTCCTTCGGAATATTGAATATCAATTTGTCATCTTTTGAAGATGATTGGCGTTTGGACGTATGCAAGAATATTATAAAAAATACAGATATTTTACTTAATAGTAACAGACAGGCAAAGAAGTTATTGTACGTATGACATTGCTGATCTGTAATAAGCACCTTTAACATTAAAAGGGAGCGGCGTATGTATTATATACAGTGTGGTTCGAAAAGTTTGTTTTATTGAGTGGAAATTCTTGTTTTATAATAGATGTCGAAGAATAAAAATATATTATTCTACGCTTCACAACTAGTTTTGAAAAATATTTTTCAAAAACAGTGACCGTTCAACGAAGAAGAAACAACTACTTCCCGGGCTACATGCCCCGACAGATATTGAATTACACTTCTAAGTCAAACGGGGTTGGTAAATCTACAAGATTTAAACCAACCATTCTGGTTTGCAACTAGAAGGGATAACACAACTTGTAGACCGGTTTCGGCGTATTGCGCCTCATCAGTACAAGGTATATGTTATCGTCCGAGAGTTAATCTCGGACTGAAATGTGACTATAATCAACAACGGTACATATTGTCCAGTTACGGAAATATTACCGGTCTACTAGTTGTGTTATCCCTTCTAGTTGCAAACCAGAATGGTTGGTTTAAATCTTGTAGATTTACCAACCCCGTTTGACTTAGAAGTGTAATTCAATATCTGTCGGGGCATGTAGCCCGGGAAGTAGTTGTTTCTTCTTCGTTGAACGGTCACTGTTTTTGAAAAATATTTTTCAAAACTAGTTGTGAAGCGTAGAATAATATATTTTTATTCTTCGACATCTATTGTTAAAACGCTTTACTAAATACGACAATTTTACAGGAAACTGTATTAATTCATTTTTGTTTCAAATCCACGTGGTTTGTTGTCTTGTTCGAATTTTGGTTTGTGACTTAGAGGTGAGATGTCGCTATTTTCGCAACAAAAATATTTCCGTAACTGGACAATATGTACCGTTGTTGATTATAGTCACATTTCAGTCCGAGATTAACTCTCGGACGATAACATATACCTTGTACTGATGAGGCGCAATACGCCGAAACCGGTCTACAAGTTGTGTTATCCCTTCTAGTTGCAAACCAGAATGGTTGGTTTAAATCTTGTAGATTTACCAACCCCGTTTGACTTAGAAGTGTAATTCAATATCTGTCGGGGCATGTAGCCCGGGAAGTAGTTGTTTCTTCTTCGTTGAACGGTCACTGTTTTTGAAAAATATTTTTCAAAACTAGTTGTGAAGCGTAGAATAATATATTTTTATTCTTCGACATCTATTGTTAAAACGCTTTACTAAATACGACAATTTTACAGGAAACTGTATTAATTCATTCTTGTTTTATACTTAACAAAAAATGGGATTAATGAGTGTATTTGTTGTTGGACAATTCGTAAATTCAATAAAAATAACAAAGTTCAATCAGAAGGCGTAGAGTAAATTTGATGTCATTTAGGATTATGACTTTTTCTATAAGTGTTCTATGATTTTCATTCAACGATACTTAACTAAATATTGGATTTTCTCATGCGCTTTACGTCAGAAATGTGGAAACAACAAAATTACGCACGCCAAGTTAAAAATATCGCCTATTTATTGCTCCGAGCAGTTCAAATTTCTCAGTTAATGAAATATTTTCCATCGTTTTGGGTAACGCACTCAGTTAGTGTTGTGTTTGCTTTTTCTGAACATCTTTATAGCAAATTATTCGGTTTTATTAATTTTCTTTGTGACACCCACTTAAATAATTTGCCCAGCTTATACAGGGGAAATATTTTAGGCTTGCTCTAGGCAATTGAATGTCACTTGAACTAAAACTTGAATAGTTAAATGACTTTCCAAACTGAAATTCTTCTCAAGCAAGAGTGATAGTGAGAATTATACAACACAAGGGTGAACAGTTCAATTTGTCTATGCTGAGCAGTGTTTAAATTGCAATTTATCGAAGAGAAAACTTCTTTGGCCGCGTTGTGTGATATTTGGAAGGGGTAAAACTTATGGGCTGGTCACCACCGTATCATAGACGAACGATTTATTTTTCATAAAGGTTTATTTGTGAAAATTTTCCAGATTTCTCTTCCGAAAGTTTTAGCTACTATTGCGGTAGTCATCTTCAGTAGCATGGACGTAAGTCCTCTTATTGACGTATCAACTGAAACTGTGGTCTCTGTTAAACCCTTTGTGTTATTAGTACATTCATTGTCGTATGCTATATTAAGCAGTTTTATATTGACGTGTTCTAATATTGTGTTACCAGATCTTTGGTGTAGGTATATGTTTCTTCCCGCCTGTTGAAGTTTTCTTGGAATTTGTACATCCATATAGCTTCAAAATATATTCTTGTCGAATGTTGTCTTGACTGCGGATTTTTCCGTTTGTCTTAGACGGCAACTTCGTTTGTTTTTAGCAGCCCTTGTACCAACGCCTCTCTTTGTTCATGCGATATAACTCTCGTTACATTCGGCAATCCTAATCCAGACTGTTCTCAGTCTCCTACTCCGGTTCATCTGAAATACATAAATATATATAAAGGCTTTTTATATTTTCTTCAGATTTGGATCTTCTAAACATATCATGTTGGTACTACCTGATTACTCCAACAGATTCTTCTTTTCTTCGAGTGTTTGGATCTATCAAGCATATCATAAACTACCTGAATATTCCAACATACACTTTTTTACTTCAAGTATTGGGATCTACTAAGTATATCATGTACACCTGATTATTCCAGCAGACAGCAGTTTACTTCAAGTGTTTGGATCTACCAAGCATATCATGAACTACCTAATTATTGCAGCAGGCACTTCTTTACTTCAAGTGTCTGAATCTACCAAGCATATCATCCTGATTATTCCAACAGACACTTCTTTACTTAAGTGTTTGGATCTATCAAGCATATCATGTAATACCTGGTTACTCAAACAGACACTTCTTTACTCAAGTGTTTGGATCTACCAAGCATATCATGAACTACCTGATTAACCAACAGACACTACTTTTCTTAAGTGTTTGGATCTACCAAGCATATCATGTACTACCCGATTATCCCAATAGCCACTTCAAGTGTTTGGATCTACCAAACAACATGAACTACCTGATTATTCCAGCAGACACTTCTTTACTTCAAGTGTCTGAATCTACCAAGCATATAATCCTGATTATTCCAACAGACACTTCTTCACTTAAGTGTTTGGATCTATCAAGCATATCATATAATACCTGGTTATTCAAACAGACACTTCTTTACTCAATTCACTCAAGTGTTTGGATCTATCAAGCATATCATGAACTACCTGAATATTCCAACATACTCTTTGTCACTTCAAGTATTGGGATCTACTAAGTGTATATCATGTACTACCTGATTATTCCAGCAGACAGCAGTTTACTTCAAGTGTTTGGATCTACCAAGCATATAATCATGTACTACCTGATTATTCCAATAGACTCTTCTTCACTTCAAGTGTTTAGATCTACCAAGCATATCATGAACTACCTGATTATTCCAACATACACTTTTTTTACTTCAAGTATTTGGATCTACCAAGCATATCATGTATTACCTGGTTATTCCAGCAGACACTTATTTTCTTAAGTGTTTGGTTCTACCAAGCATGTAATGAACTACCTGGTTATTCCAACAGACACTTATTTTCGTGAGTCCAAAATTTTATTTTCGTCCTCGGACATCCGATGATGATTGTAGGCCACATGTTCGCTTGATTTACAAGTTATAGATCCTTTAACTTCATTTGTTTCATCTAAATCTTGTAAATCATAAGAAATCCCATCGCCTGAGGACATAATTTTTATCTACCTCATTTATGTTCTTGATATTCACGATATGGATGATTAATTAATTCGGTACATTAATAGGTACATTTTTCAGCCAAAGGTCATTATTTAATTTGTACATAGCCATCTACCAAGCATATCATCCTGATTATTCAAAGAGACACTTCTTTACTCAAGTGATTGGATCTACCAAGCATATCATGAACTACCTGATTATTCCAATAGACTCTTCTTCACTTCAAGTATTTGGATCTACCAAACATATCATGAACCACCTGATTATTCCAACAGACACTTCTTTACTTAAGTGTTTGGATCTACCAAGCATATCATGAACTACCTGATTAACCAACAGACATTTTGGCGAATTCGCTTTCTAGAATTTTCTGGTTACTTCAGTGTTTACGCATATGAGGAGCGTCAGAAAATACTAGAACTTTACAGAATTGATAAAGACTATATATACGCGGGTTTTTGAGTTAGTTCAAATTAGTGAAACGAAAACAAAGAGTTAGTTCACAGACAGTTTACTGAAGTTCTTAGTAATCGGACAGTGAATGAAATAGTGAAGATAAATAGTGTGATATTCAAGTGGTAAAAATGAATTAGAACTATTATATCGAGTGTAAATAAATTATTAGACATTGAGTAAAGTGGATATATAAATTGAGTTTAATACAGTGTGTGTTTCTTCAAATAAATAAATGGTAATTAGCCATAGTAGCGTGTATAATTTTATCCCACAAGTAAAAACTGTTTAAATAAATAACAAAAACATTACAATAATTTTTATCTACCTCATTTATGTTCTTGAAATTTACCATATGGATCATCATTAACTTCTTGAAAATTGATTTTCACTAGTGTGCATGAAATCAACATTTTTATTGTTTACTTTTCAAGTATACCCTTTTCATAAATATTTTTATTTAACGTATCATCCATTAAATTTATTATTTCCTGTTCTCTTTTATTTCGGTACCACTGCTCTTTAATATGTTTCCCTTTCTTACATACTTCACATTTTGTTACAATTTTAGGACAATTTTTAATCAAATAGGGTCCCTTACAATGATAGCAAGGATTTCAGCTGAAAAATAAAGACTTAAATTTAAATTTCCATCGTTTGTGTCATGTTTTATATCGGATTTGGATACTACAGATGTTCCAGAAATAAAATTTTGATTTGCATGATCCAGATTGTAGATAAATTTGCTAGTAGTTCAATAGATTTAAATTTTTTCGCTTTAACAAATAATTTAATGTTCTCCTTACCAATACAGTCAATTATACGATAAATAATATTTTCTTCATTTATATTAAAATTTAATCTCTGCAAGTTCGCTCATTTTTCAAAACAATAGTCACTAAGTTTTCGATTGGACAAATAAACATAATCAGCGGCTTCTACAAACAATTTCCCGAATATAATAACATTAGAAAATGCCTAACAATAATATTTTCATCGATTCCCAATTTTCGATTTGCTCCCTTAAATATTCATACCACTTCCTAGTATTGGCCTTAAGCCTAGAAGTAGCCCACTTTGTGATCAACATATCGTCCCAATTATAATTAGAACGAAACAGATCAACATCATTTGTTCATTGAATAGCTGAATTGTTTCCATAAGTTGAATCAAAAATAGGTATTAGTGATTCATTAATATGTGAATAAGTACTTACAGTTTGTTTATCTACTTATCCTTTTTTTTATTCCTTCTTTAACTTTTTCACTTGTTGCCTCATTACGTAAATAATCACCTTCATTGTCGTTAGACGCAGCATACTCCACTTCTAACTTGTTACACTACTTTTAATTATATCAAACAACGTCGTAGTCGTTAAAATACACCCTTTATTATTAACAGCCAAATACTTTCAACCGAAAAGGGCAGGGCGGCAGGTATGAAGGGTAAAATATCCCACAGAATCGTACTTTCGTTACATAAACTTTTTCGCAAGTATACATGGAATCATATAAACATTGACGCCGATCGTGAAAGCGTACATTTTCTCTTTCAGTGTTATAATTATGCAAGTAATAATTATGTAATGACTCCGATTAACAATAATAATTTTATTTAAAAAAAACAACCTTAAAGATATTGCTCGTAATATATTTTGTGTTTTATCTCGATTACAATAAACGTAGAGTGTCGATTTCATAGCAATAAATGTAAAGCAGATAAAGATTATTTATCGACTGCTTTCTTACCCGAGAATTACCTCTAAAGCGTTCGAGAAATAAATAAATTAATTAATTCATATCTATAATGATTGGTAAAATAATTCGCCTCGAGTGCCTATAGGGTATTTATCAGTAATGATGGGCAATAAAACCCATTAGTAATGGGTCGTTGTTGGTGATGGGTGTCTTAAAAAATTATAACCTCGGTCTTCTATCAGGAGTTAAATAAACAAAACAAGGCTTTTATCTCAAACGTTCCAGTGCGGGTCGCACTCACTTAGCGAATAAATAAATTGTCGAGTCCGGACGACACCGTGCGCTGCAGCTGATACAGGTTTTCTTCGAATCGACCGACCACAAAGCATTTCTTATAGTACGGGAGATCTATTAGAAATTTTCTAATACGAAGACAACTGAAAAATATTGTTCCTAGCACTTCCTCTGGAAATTGACTTTTCCTCCCTAGTTTTAGGGTTGAAAGTGACCATTAAATAAAGTTTCACATATATACAAGTATTTTTTAAATTGAAATTCACCTTGCATTCTATTTTTCGGCAAGTAACTTCATTTACAATAGTTTAGAAATTTTTATACGATCTGCTGACGATGCAAATGTTATTTGTGAAACCGGTAGAGTAATATGTGTTATATTTCTGTTGTGGAATTTGTTATTTGATAATTATTGAAAGATTCCACGTAGCAAAGGTTGAAACAATTAATTTGGTGGTTTTATGCTGGAGCAAAGTATATTTTCCTTCCTTTCGGTTTGCTGGAAACGGTATTTCAATTCCGATGAAAAATATGGCGATTGCTCACATCTGATCAGTTGACAAAACACGCGTTCAGCAGGAAATTGATGATCGCTCTGGTAGCGCTACGTTCAGATGAACGCGACCAATGTCTGAGTGTTACTCGCTGGAAATTCCACGTTGAAAAACGTGCATTGAATATTGCGTTTTTTTTTGGCACAGGAGTAAACCAACTGGCCAATATCTTCGTAAGTACGTATTAATATAATAGATACTTTAAGCATGTTCAAAATTTCAAACGTATCCGTATCCACATCGATCTGCGCATGCGCAGAATAGATACGGTGGTTTCGCCGAGTTACGTTGCCCGTTTCGTTGCGGACCTACCGTCGTATCCGTAAACGTATCCTAACCGACTTGTCAGTTGTCGATAAGTTTTATTTTACATGTTTATTTCATTTGGTGCAGTTTGGTATTTTTTGGTAATTATATAAGGCAAAGTCGAAATTTCCATATAGGGCTGCTCGGATGCCCAGGAGGTCCCTATCATGTAAAATATGTCCCATCAGTATATCGTTCAAATCATCGACGTCTTCATTATCCTCATCGATAAGGATGGGCTAAAGTATTTCATTCATAATTATGTAAAATTGATTAGATATTCTATCCGTCGAAATCTCAAAATCAGACATAAGATATTGTGGAGACAAGATAAAAATAAATTCAAAATTCTCTATGGAAATCAAACAAAATTGGAAACAATTGTTATTTATTTATTTACTTATTTGTCATCTGTTTCGTAACTATACGTATGGGTTGATTGGTGCTGCTTTAAAGGACAATTTGCGGTGAACGTAAATCGGTACGTTAAGGTATACGGTTGAGAATACGCAGAAAATTTTACGGTTTGCTTAAAGTATATTTCTATTTCAATATACTCTAATGCTTTAACGTAAATCAAATATTCGCTTTTCCTTTACAGTTTATTATTCCCCATTTTCAATTTAATTTTTCTATTCATTTATTCATTTTTGGTTTAATTTACTCTTATTTATTATTATCATTTCATTAAAATTATTTTCTATCTTTATTTTTCTTTTTTTTATTTCTTTTTTTATTATATACCTATTTATTTTGCATTTTTTCTATTTATTTCTTAATTCATTTTTTTTTTCATAATAAGTACTAGGATACACAAAAGGAATCATCTCATCTCATTTGGAAATTAGAACAGCATCGACAAATGGTTGTTTTCCATGGAACATGGTGTTTATGCCAGATTTTTGCCTTTGAACTGATTTTTTAGATTGTTTAGAAAAGCCCAAAGCTTCATCTATAAAACTTGACGTATTCTTGGAAAATTTAAATTTAAAAACCTTTAACAGCTGAAAAGATAATCTTCCAGTTGTAAAATTAACATATTTTGACATTTTTATCAACACTGAAAAATAATTTGAGCCGACTCGATATAAAAAAAGACCGTACAGGCTCATTCGATACTGTATCATCGATTATTATCGTCAAGTCGAGTTTTGTAATTAACCATGAAATTTTTTCAATCCACGTGTTCTAGAACAGGATTCGAATTAGATCCGCTTTTAAACAAATAGCCACACGCGGAGACCGATGCACCAGATACAAGCACAAAGTATATCAAAAAAATTAATACAAACTTTTTTTTTCATAAAATTAAAAAAGCAGGAAAAAAATATGTACGATGAACTGATTTAATTGGATATCAAATCAAGCATGTTTTCCAGAGAATCATGCATACAAGAAGTCCAAAAAACTTCCGTTTTCTGCACTTTTCTCTTTTTCGATTTAAATACTTTTTGAGATGATCGTCCTTGTTAAAAATGTCTAAAGTAAGGTGGCAATTAGGCTCTATAGACGGTAGCTTATAATAAGTGACATCCCATGTTTTTCCTAAAACGTACGATCATTATGGAGTAGTTGCCAAAAAAAAGGGTCTTGAGATTCTTAATATATGTCGTCGTTTTCATATTATTGAAATTGGTTCTGCCAACCGCGCTCGGTTAATTTAATTTTGTAATTTTCAACTAAAAACAATAAAATATTCGATTTTATCGATGCAGAAATAAAAAGGAGCATTCAGGTTTTTGTACAAAAGCAATTAGTTTGAAAAATGGAAATTGAAACTCTTCTTTTTAATAAAGGAAAATGTTTAGGAATAAATGGGGTAATTTTTATATTTACTCAAGAAAATCATCGTAGAAGTCGATACATGACCAATATACAGTGTACCAACGAAAACTTGACTGCGTCGAAAACTAAGAAACGAAAGTTTTTCAAAATAAAAGTTCAAATTGTTGTTGGCAAAACTATGAAATTCCTATAATAGTTGCAACCTCCCGGAATCTCACAAGTGTGAACATATATCTATGATTTTGTCATGCTCTCAAGGACGAAACTATTAAATTGGTATAAAAATATATTCAGTGTTAACCACAGAACACTGTCCACACCGATATGAGGCAGTACTCATTGAATTTCAAGATTATACTGGAACATTTCAATTTTTGATTTCAATTTACTGCTTTTTGAAATAACAACGTAATATTCGTGAACTACTATTGTGTGATGACATCAACATTTTTTTAGAGCACCCTATACATTTTTCCATTTTCTGAATTTCCTTGAAGAGTTGAATTCAGAAGAACCAAGTCTTAAGTGGATATTTAAAGAGTTACAGGGTGTTAAACTTTGAGTCAAAACTGTTGAATATTTGACAAAACATCTTACCTGTCCCAATTTTAACTTTTTAAGGGCTATTCGAGGCTGAGGGAAAATTATTACAACACCTTTTTGGGGATCGGAACCCATTTGCGATCCCATCATCAATATAGAATTGAAAGAAATAGGTGAAACCAAAAAAAAAACGAAAAATTGATCCCATTAGGTTTTCTCTATTGGTTATTATTATTATTTACATTTTCTGTTATTTTGTTCCATTTTTTCTCGTTCTTTTTTCCAGTCATTTACTCGAATTTTTGCCATATGGTCCTTAACTTACTTGGGCTTCGTGAAGTGTCTTCTTCTTGGCCTTCCTACTTGTTTTATACAATAAGTTACTGTACTAATTTACCGGCCCTTTTCTACTTAAATACCCATACCATTTCAAAAGTTAAGCTTACGACCCTCACTATATCTACTCCTCCTGTTTTTGTTTAATTTATTGGTTCATCATATTTATGACTTCCTTTCAGCTATCCTTGAAATTTTTTCATTTTGAGTAGTCAAGCACATTGTTTCTTCTGCGTGTGTCTTTTTGCTACCTCTTTGTAGCATTTTTCATTTCTTGCTTTCCCTAAATACTTATAGTGTGATGCTGTAATTTTGTATTCTAATTTCCGTCAAGTTATCTGTCATTTTCTTAGAGACCATCCTGGGTGGCTTCACCACACTGGGCTAGGCCGGCGGCACAGGCGGCCTCGCCATAGGCATGAAAGGATAACGGCCTTTGCCGACGGCACTGTCGCCAGTCTAGCCCAACAACATTTCCGAAATAAGCAAAAAAGCGCTATCCTAATAAAACCGTTCATGGAGCGTGCACTTCTCTCACTCTCACCACTTGAGCTGGGGCAGCAAGGATATCAACGCCCGAGGTAAGTCTCTATCTGGATATATATTTAAAAAAGATCTAACAGTCTTAAATAGAGGCACGGAGCCGACATTTATTAACGCCCGTAGCCAAACATTAATAGATATTACGCTGGCGACAGCTAAAATATCAAACAAAATTCAGGACTGGCAAGTGTCAGATCACATTTCTATGTCAGACCACCGCTGGCTCACCTATACGGTAAACCAAGATCTCAGGACCACCGCAAAATCCCGTGACCCGAAGAGGACGGATGTAGCTCTCTACAATCGCCTCTTAAAAGGTACTCTGCGGGAAACAGAGGTCCTGACTCCTGGCAATAATGAGGAACTCTATTCAAAACAAAATAGACATTGCCTATAAGGAATCATGTCCAATGAGGATGGTCCAGACAGATGGCAAAACCAATTCTTGGTGGTGCCCTGAGCTGGTACACCTTAGAAAGACAGCGAGAACGACCTTTAACAAGGTAAAACGAACAAAACTCAAAGAGGACTGGGGAGTATACCAAGCCAACATCAAAGAGTTCAAAAAAGTCTGCAGACAAAAAAAAAGAGCAGCCTGGAGAGACTACTGTGAGGCAGTCAAAGACTTCCCACCAGTTTCTAGGCTACAGAAGGCACTCTCAAACGACCACCATAAGAGTATCGGCATCCCGACGAGGGAAAATGGCGACAAAGCCGCCAGCCTCCAAGAGAGCGCTCAGATTATTATGGAAACTCACTTCCCAGGATCTGTCTTTCCAGGAACGACGAACTGGGCGGAAGTACCAACAACACCTTCTCAATACGACTGGCAGTTTGCTAGTGCAGTAATTGATGAGGACAAGATAAGGTGGGCCATTTCGGGCTTCTCCCCTTTCAAGTCACCAGGACCTGACGGTATAAGACCAGCCCTACTTCAGTGGAGAATGGATATCCCTATGCCGCATCTGGTTGGAATATTCCGAGCCTCTTTAGCTCTGAGGTATATTCCCAGAAAGTGGAGAGAGGTACGAGTGGTATTTATACCCAAACCAGTAAGGATGGACTACACCTTACCAAAAGCATTCCGACCTATTAGCCTCACATCGTTCTTTTTAAAAACAATGGAGAGGCTATGTGAGAGGTATATAAGAGATGAAGTGCTAGTTCACAACCACTTCATCCGGCCCTTTGCCAAGTGGTTGGCAGAATAGAAAGATCATTGGACAATAAAGAATCCACCCTGGGTATATTCATAGATATTGAGGGAGCGTTTGATAAAACAACCTTCCCAACAATTACCCAGCAACTTAACTCCAGGAATGTACCCCAGGGGATGTCAACAGGGAGGGGTGTTATTACCCCTTCTTTGGAACATAGTCCTGGATACCCTGATTAATCACCCCAACAATAATGGATTCTACACAATCGCATACGCAGATGACATAGTTGCAGACTGGAAAATTTGTGAACACACTGTGCGATAGAGCGCAGGATGGGCTTTAATTAATAGAAACATGGTGTTAAGAACACTGACTATCGATCAATCCCAAGAAGACTGAGATGGTCCTTTTCACTAGGAAAGAAGGATTATCGAGCTTAAAACTCCCTGAAATCTTCAATAGCAAATTAAACTTATCTGAAGGGGTGAAATACCTTGGTATCACCCTCGACAAGAAGCTAACATGGAACTCTCACCTACAGAGCAGAGCAAAAAGAGCATATGTGGCTTATGAGCAATGTCGGAGGACAGTGGGACGAACATGGGGTCTTTCACCCCGTGTGATCACCTGGATCTACACTGCAATCATAAGACCTATGCTAACGTACGGAGCCATTGCATGGGGACCGAAGATTCTACAAGCAACGGTCATCCAAAAATTATATCAAATACAGCTAATGGCTTGTTTAAACATCACAGGATCCATGAGAACAACACCAACCGCGGCAATGGAATTAATTACTGGTCTGACCCCTCTGGACTTGTACGTCAAAGAGGTTGCTTTAATGGCCATGTTACGATTGCGTACGACTGGTGTAAACCCCAAAGTAGGAGTGGGTCAATTGAGGATAAGCCTATGACGAGAAGCGCTTACTGCGCTACCTCTACTGCAGGCGACCAATGATGCAATTGAGCCCAAGTTTGTGTTTAATAAACCCCACAAAATAGAAATAAAACAGAACACAGAGTCAGATGCTGCAAATGCAATACGCATATATACAGACGGCTCAAAAACCAAAGAAGGCTCAGGATGTGGAGTTTAGTCCAGATCACTTAGCCTAAGAATTAAGTGGGGTATGGGAAAAAAATACCAGCGTGGTTCAAGCAGAACCTGCTGGTATCTCAATTGCCACAAAAGAACTAACCAGAAAAGGAATTTCTGGCAAAAATATAACAATCTGCACTGACAGCAGACAAGCCCTGTTAGCCTTGAACAGACAACGTGTTACATCAGGGCTAGTATTGGAGTGCCACCAAGATTTAGCTAACGCATCGGTAGATAACAATATTATCCTGAGTCGGGTAAAAGGGCACAGGAGTAAAGGTAATCGAATTGCCGATTATTTAGCAAGGGAAGCGGTTGGACTGAAAATTTTAGGACCCAGTGACACCTACGGCCTGTCGACTTCGACAATTGAGGAACTAGCCAAGCGTTACACCCATGCTCATTTCCTAAAGAGATGGGATGGAATCAAAGGATGCAGTCTTGCCAGGATCACCTTGGGCGACCCTGGGAAGCTGGAGCCGAAGAAATATTTGGCGATGACCGGAAAAACCTACGTCTTACAGTAGGATTTCTGACTGGCCACTGTCAACTAAGGAAACACCTCCTTACTATGGGGCTAGTGAACACACCTCTATGCAGAATGTGTGAACAAGAAGATGAAACTGTCAGGCATGTCTTATGTGAGTGCCTGGAGTTATCGTCAATAAGAGAGTGTGTGTTCGGTGAGTCTTGGCCTACACCTGCCGATATAAAGGAGATGTCTCCTAGTGACCTGTCCCACCTTCCTGAAAAGGACAGGATGGACGATGACCTAGGAGGACAACTCCTCGGGAGGATGTACAATAGTCATTAATAATTTTGTTCATCCCTCGCTTGCTATTACTCGGATTTTAGTACTTATCATTGACATATTATTTGTGAGTGCGATTAGTTTGCTTGGTATCCCTATTTTTACAAAGCAACACATGCAAGTGAACCCCATTTTCATCGTTTTTTTCTATAGTTTGAAGACAATCAAAGATACTCATGAAGCACTACGACCAGGTGGAGAAATCAAAAGAAAGTAAGAGTTTTGACTGTCGCCTGAATGGGCAACTCAAAAAGCTCAAACTAATTAAGCAAGAAGAAAGTAGATTCTGTAGAATGGAAAAGCCTCCATTCACGTATTTGCGTAATGTACTCATATGAATTCAGAATCCTGGAGCAAAATATTTCTCCGGAACTGAGTAGAAGAAGAGTAAATCTGTTAGGTCTCAGTGAATCTTCATAAAAAAAAATGAAAATAAAAACAAAAAAGTACTGCATGTTTATATCCTTTTTATAACCTCTACTGACATGGCTTATATGTTTTTTAAATTGTATATAGCGATCGAAGACGCAACATAATAGGAAAAAGTTGTCGAATCATTCTTTGTTTGAAGTATACAAACTCGATTTAGCGATTATCAAAGAAACCAAGTTTGTAAGTGCCATGAACAACTTTTAATTTCGTCGTAACGCCTCGCAATTTATTTATTATTATTGGCTTTGGGCATATTTTTAATCATTTATGTAGGTGGTTTGATGTTTAGACCAGACACGTGAAATTAAATTTAAATTAACTGTTATTTTTTTATAAAAAATGTACAA
This sequence comes from Lochmaea crataegi, assembly GCA_947563755.1. Lineage (NCBI taxonomy): Eukaryota > Metazoa > Arthropoda > Insecta > Coleoptera > Chrysomelidae > Lochmaea > Lochmaea crataegi. The sequence continues at coordinate 6,843,598 of OX387435.1, forward strand.
AATAGAACTGCAATTATAATCCATTGGTGCGGAAGCTTGTTTTTTTTCTCAGCCAAAAGTAACGAGTCCCAATTTTAACCAAACAGAAAAAATACGGAATAGTTGTTGTTTTTCCTTAAACATTAAATTATAAACGTCAAAAAATAATAGTTCAATACTATTAAACGCTTCACAAAATTGAAAAATAAATTTCCAAAGAGCAGACCGTCCACTAAGAAGCAACAACTACTTCTCGGGCTATATGCCCGATATCACTTATGCCTTTCCCCATGGATTGTTTTCCAGTTCCCCCAGTAACTCTTCCCACTCCCCTCTCCCCTACGCTCCAGTTCCTTCTTCTTCTCTTTGTATCCCCCTTTTCCCTCTATCCTTCCTCTTCCCCTCAGCATCTCTCTTCGTTCTTTCTTACACTCCTTCCACAGTTCCTCTATTTTCTCATTCCACCAGTAATTAACCCTCCGCTCACGCCTATTGCCTCTCTTTCCCTCTCTCTTACAGCTTTGTATCGCATTGTACAATTTATCTACATCATGTCCAAGTCCCCTTTCTATCCCCTCTCTTACTTTCTTCCTCATACTATCTGCCTCGGCCTTCGTCCACCTTCATTCCCACTCTCCCGATAAATCATTTCTCCCTTTCCTTATATCAGTCTCCACATACCTATGTAAGCTCAAGCTTTCCTCATCCTCCAGCACCCTCCAACTACTCACTCTTTCCCCCAGCCATTCATCTCATGCTGTTATATCAATGAATGAGGAAACCCCGTCGTCCCTCACGAAAGTGGGCAGTAATCCATCATTCAGCACCGCCAGCCCATTGGATGTCAACACTTCCTCCAGGATCTCCCCCCTCCTGTCCTTCCCCCCCCCCATGCAGTATTCTTAGCATTGAAGTCCCCTGTCACCATTCTCCTTTTCCCTTTTGACACCCTCAGATCGTCCTCCAATCCTGTCATGCTCCTCTCATATTCTTCCTAGCTGACATTTGGGCTTATATATACACTGTACACCACCATGTCTCCCATTCGCACTACCACCCATCCGTTTCCTTTCCTCACTTCATCCGCCCTCGGTCCATCTCCCACCACTCTTATTCCTGCCTCTCCTGTATCACCCATAATCCATCCCTGCTTTCTCACATATCTAGCATTCACCTCAGATCCACACACCACATCCACTTCCCTCCTAAAAAGCTCTCACTTCCCTCCTGAAAGCAGAGCACAGTGATAAGTGAAAGCTCACAGTTAAGAACTGAGTGACATCAATGGATTATAACTGAGTTTCAAGGATTTTATAATGATTTAGGAGACAAAATTGCTGGTTGGTCGATGTTCTCGACCAGGTGTAATACTACTCTCCATAATAAAAAAAATATTGAGAAAGAAATTTGATTGGTCTATTTCATGTTGATGGAAATAATCTGTATAGTACACGTCAGAAAAGAAATTCCAACTTTAGGTAGAAGTTCTGTATTAATTGATAGAGATCAAATTGTGTCTTGGAGAAGATATTATCTCAGGATAACAACTATTAGCAGCGAAGGTTTTTTGGACGGTGGATTGCTTTTACCTTTCATTTCCAACCATACTGGTGGCTATTACGAGAACATTATATTCAGTGCTATTCTGCTTGCATATTGCTGAAAACATTGTTGTATAAACAATATTGTTTTGGTTATAACATACAGCAATATGGTCAAGAAATTGTGTATTCTGTTTCTCCGTTCATAACAAGAATGGTTCATGGTTTTGTCAATAGCAATGTTATTGCCAGTAGCGTGAATTTAAGTACTGGCAACACTGTATTTCGGCATTCCATAAGAAAATAAGAAGATTAATTTTGATTTTAACCTATAAATTTCGCGAAAACTGATTCGTTTATTTTATTGGTTGTCTCTGATTTTACTAAAAAAATGTCTCGTAGTCGTAAGACAAGTAAAGCACAAATGGAGCTATTAATTAATTATTTAGAAAAAAATAAAATATTAATTACTGGGAAATGTCACCCCTTGAATGTTGGAGAAGTCGACAATAAATGGGAAGAACTAACCAATATGTTGAATATGGTGGAAAATGGGGCAAGAAAAAATAAAAAACAGTGGAAAACTGTAAGTATCTATTAATTCCTAACTATATAATAGTGTATATTCGAGTATAATTCAAATCAATCATCTTATCAAACTTATTCATTTCATATTTTAGTTTTTATATGAATGGAAATCAAAAACCAAAAGAAAATGTCGGAACAATAACAAATCAATCCAGCAAACAGGAGGTGGTGGATACACATGTGTGGAACTGAATGAGCTCGAAAATCGACTCATGTCAGTTTTTGGCTGGGTGCATGTTATAGGATGTCCTGGCACTCCACAGGAGGTTGATCCAGATGCTGAACCCATCGTAGAACAGGTACATCTTGCTGAATCACCACTTCCTGATGACATTTCATTTGCAGATGAAGAGCAAACTGAAATTATAGATGTAATTGTGGAAGACTACCCAGCCACTCAAGTGGAAGAGTTGAATGGGACAAAAAAATCAGGTATAGTTATCATAAATATTGTAAGATATATATATCTTACTACTTTATTTTAGGTGTAAATAGAAGGGTTCTTAGGCCAAATAGAAGAAAAAGATTAATTTCTAGCAATGCTACGGAATTGGATAGTGCTGCTGAAAAATACAGCCAGAGTACAGAGCAAATGGCTCTGGCTATAAAAGAAATGGCACATGCCATTTCTCATTTGGCCGAAGCCTTTACACAAATCGCCAATGCTTTATCGAATCACAGTATATCTAAGGCTGATTCATAAATGATGTATATATATTTGTTTTGTTTTTTAAAATATAATTTTCATTTGTTTTTTAAAATATAACTTTATTTAGTTATCTTATTTAAATTTAAACTGTTTTTTTTGCTAGAATGTATTTGTTTTGTGTTTTTAGAATATAATTTTGTTTTTTAGAATATAATAACTTTATTTTGTTATCTTATTTACATCTAAAATGTACGATAGACTGATTTTTTTGTTACTATGTATAGATGTATATAAATTTTGCCAATATGTTAACAGCGAAGACTAATTGAAAGACTGATTTTTTGATAGAATGTATTTGTTTTGTTTTTTTAGAATATAATGAATTTATTTTGTTGTCAAGATCAGCGGATCTAATATATTTATTCAAACATTTCCTGTATTTGGCCCACTACTTGTCCTCTAATGAATCGTCCTTCAGTGAGTTCATCAATATCTAAGAAATAGAACATTAAATTCAAGAGAATATATTGGAATTTTTGTGATACAAGATTTTAAAGAGGAATCAATTCAGCAAGCATACCATCATCGAATATATTTGCTTCATTATCTATAGCATTATCAACATGATCAGGTGCATGATGGTCATCATCATCATTACGTGGCAAATTGTGTTTCCTACAGATATTATGCAAAACTGCACAATAACAAATACATTGAGCTGCCTTCATATGGCTATAGTGGAGGACTCTATCTTTACGTAGACATCTGAAGCGTGCTCTTAATACACCAAATCCCCTTTCAACAATATTCCTAGCCTGGCGATGCATATTATTGTAAATCTCTTCTGGACTATTTGGTTGAGGATTGAGAAATGGTGTCATCAACCAAGGCTGTATAGGATATCCAGAATCTCCTAGAAGGTAACAATTTCTTCTACCCTCCATATATTTCCTTTTCATGTGACGCTGAATTGTTGATACAGTCCAAATAGCTGCATCGTGGGTGGCTCCTGGATATTGTACATTGATATTAGTTATTATCAAGTTTGCATCAATTATCTGAAAAATAATACATACATTACAAGGTTGATGGTGGACCACAGGCATTTCTGAGTACTTACAGCTTAAACATTTATACTATGAAACCCCTTCCTGTTGATATATGCAACGGCGGGATGAATAGGGTCATCAGTTTTTGGAGAGACTTTTGCAATGTGGGAACAATCTATTGCTCTTATTGCACCAGGAAAGTGCAAATTTGTATTAATGAATCTAAAATTGGAATTAATAATTTTTTGTCTACATATATGAACTAATAACTCACCCTTGCTTAGTCTCTCTCACTTCATCAGCAGTAGAAGGGAATTTAACATATCGTGGTAACAGATATGTTGAAAAAAGAATGCTGACTTTATTTATGGCAGGCTGACTCATTCCAATATTTAGATCTTCACCAACAACGGTTTGGTAGCTACCATGGCCAAAGAAAAACCTTCATAAATAATATTCAGTTGAAGTTTGGAAAATTTCAATGAGAACAATATTTTTCAAACTTACCTGTAATGAAAAAGGGACACTATCTCTTCTGGTAGGTTCATCAACAAATTCAATCAACTCTTCTATTAAATTGTAGGTTGCTAACTTATCTAGGCGAAATAATTTTATAAATTTCTCATTCGGCAATTCAAAAGGATTGCTGTTATCCCTAATTTGACGAAATTGCAATTTAATAGTTTATCTACAAATAATGATTTATATAAATAAACTTATCAAAATAATATTCGTTCACAATTCACCTATTTTCAATATTCTCGAATTCCTGAAAAAAATAATAATGGAAAAACAATGGATTAACTGCCATTTTTAAAAAGCTTGTTATGCATTTAGCAAGAACAAAAATGAGGTTGCTGAGATAACAAGGTAAATAACAAGATATCTTTAAAATTGACAGGTCATATGTTGCTTAACATGATGATCAGAATACCACTTTTTGGAATATTGCTATGATAGCAATATATTTTCTCTAACAATATTGCTATTTGCGAACAGAATAGCACTGATTGTCTCTTACAGGAAAATGTTGATCCTTTTCGGGTAAGGACCCGTTACACGGCATTTGAAGGATGCTTACGGTAAATGCATGATGATCTTTCACTATTAGTTCAAGTTTTTGGTCGAACTTAATGACTATACAGGACAAACGATTTAAGCGACAGATTTTACGTGACAAAACCATTCTCTAAGGATAAATACCAATATCTAGCAGCGATAACAATAATTTTTGCGTGTAAATATGTTCACAATAAATGTCTCAAACAAATAATACGTATTAAATGGGATCGTTTTCGTAAACACCATTCCGTAAGGAAATATTGGTTATTTAAGCAGCAGGAATATTAGCCTCCCCGCATGGTATTGTGAATAAAGCAATGGAGAAGCTTACAGCTGTTTTAGTTGTTTTGTTTACCAGCAGTGTCAATGGTCATCGGTGTGGCGATCGCCAATTAAATTTTATGCAAACAGTTTTTAAAGACGGCACCCGACGGTGCAAAGGAGTGTGAATAAGAAACTTTTCATTAGTTGTTATTGCGGTGGCTGCTTAATAAAATCTGTTAATTTCGATTCTGTATGCGTTTTAATCATCGACTGGCGGGACATGGAGTTTTGTTCGGATAAAAATAGTCTATGGTAATAAGCAGACATTGGTAGTGGTGAAGTATTTGCACGATTTATGTAAATAATTTGCAAAAAAACAAAGTAGATATTATTTTAACATACAAAACGAAAACTAAACAAAGCCATTAACAGCATTAACACAAAATTGCAAACGGCGGTAATAATCATTCTCATTAAGTTCCTGCACATGAAAGGAAATTGTTCATCTTCAAAATGGTTTGAGTGCTAGTTCGATTGATCCTAGACACAGATGCTAATCATCTTGTACTTAGCGTAGGATCTAGGTGGACATGTCCCAAAACTGCAACTTCACTAGGTTCATTAACACATTGACGACCGACAGTCAAAATGTGGAACTTTCTAAGAAACCTACTATAGATAATTTTTTGGCACTCAAAATTTGTCAAAATGCCGTCGGTACCAAGAAAGATATTTCACTCTGAGGTTCCAACGTCCAGTTAAGTGCACGCTGTCCGTTTTTATTTTTTTACACAAAAAAACAACATCCTGCTATAAACTTTTATTTGAACTATTTGCGTCAGAAATGTTTATCTGGTCATCGTCTTTCAGATTCGCAGCTGCTGCGGAACTGTCAGAAGATTCTCCATTATTATTCCGGTCAGGGTTAAATGTTTTGTCCCTTAGGATATCATCACTCGAAAATGGCTCAGCGTCACTTTCAGAGAGACTGTCAAGTGTTGCCTCTAACTCGGCCTGAGTAAGTGGCTTATCATAGTCAAATACACATTTTCGTTTACGGGTATTGGGTGTACTAGTTCTGTAAAAAAAAAATAAACACTACTACACAAAAACAATAAAAAAATTTTTATCTTACCCCGCCATTGGTTCGCCGCCACTGTCCATAATTGTTAGCGATATTTGCTTCTTATCCCACTATTTCCTATTTGTAAGGTGTTATATTATGCTCTTCCGCGACACACCACGTGTACAAAATAACTGATGACATAACAACAAAGCGGTTCTTCTCCCACCTCCAAAAAACGCGTCATTTGCCACCACATGAGACTAAAAACAAGCAGATTTTACATTTTTTGCTATCCTGGGAACCAACGAAATAAATCAGTAGAGCCGAAGTGTCCGCACGAAATTTTAAGCACATTTAAACGCGCTATATTATATTCTTCCGAACTAACTGTACTGTACTAACTAACTCGAAAACCCGCGTATATACAGTCCTTATCTGTTCTGGAAAGTTCTAGTATTTTATGACGCTCCTAATATGCGTAAATACTGCAATAGACCAGAAGGTTCTAGAAAGCGCATTCACCAAAAATTTATAATCGAGGGACAGGACCGGCTTTAAGTTGGTGACCTCGCAACATTGCGAAGTTCCTCCTGGAACTTCTGTGTAGCCGGGACTGAATGTTTAAATCGGCAACTGGAAGCATTTCTACACTTTCCGGTCGTATGGAAATAACAGGGCACTGTCTTCATTGTACACTAATAACGGGGGGTATAGCTTCAGATTAATATGTGGACACCGGTATCTTCGAAGATCACTTCTATCATATTCCTGATGACTCGCCAATCCAACTGGTTGCTCTCTATCTTAGGCATAGCTAGTTTCTTCACGTTGGATTCCAGCACATGGTCTCGAAGGCTAGTAGCGCTTCCCACACATTCCGGTAGGTGGATCGATCTTGAAATTCGTTCTTTGTTACCAGGTAGAAGATGTACCGTGAATTGTGTTTGAGTCTCAATGTCTTGCCAGGGGTCGGAATCTTTTCTTCTAGTTTTTCTAGTTGCCCAAACTTTTTTCGGAAGACGGTTGCCAGGCCTCGAGCAATTATAATACTGGATGGGATGTTGTGTGCCAGTGAATAGTCTTCCGGGAGCGTAAACAAATCTTGTCGTTGCTCTGTAGTGACTCCAAATCTAGCCTTACCGGTACCTCCATATGCGCCCATAAACTCTTCGAAGGCAGGATCAGAATCTTCCTGGACATGGTTAACTCCTTCTTCTATGTCATGGTCTCCTTCGAATGGCGCTAGTCGATTTTGGTGAACTACTTTCGGTTTTCCATTGGGGATCTTGCTTATGCGATAGATGACGTCATTGATCCTCTTCTTGATCAAGTACAGACCCTCCCAAGATTTTTGTAATTTTGGAGAAAAGCCTTTTCTCTTCGTCGGGTTGTGTAACCATACTTTGTCCCCTTCTTGGAAACTGCCTTCTGTGGCCTGCGTGTCGTGCCGTTTTTTAATTCTGTCGCTGGCAACTTAAAGATTCTTTCGGACCAATTCGTGTACATCGTCCATCCTTTTTCTCAACTGGATTACGTAATATTCTCCAGCTAGATCCTCTCCAGGTCGACAACCAAATTCTAGGTCACAAGGAAGCCTCATTTCGCGTCCAAAAAGGATTTTCGCAGGTGTTTGACCTAGGACTCATTAATGGCGGATAGATAAGCCAATGCAAACAGGGAAAGATATCTCCCCAATCTCTTTGGTGGCTGGAGACTACTTTGGACAGGTATTTTCCAATAGTCCTGTTCATTCTCTCGACCATTCCGTCTGATTGTGGATGCAACGCCGTTGTCCTGGTCTTTTTCATTCCCAGCTTGTCACAAATTTCCTGGTATACACGACTTTCGAAATTCCTTCCTTGATCGCTTTGAACTTCCAAGGACACTCCAAATCGGCAGATTAATTCCTTCACCAATACATCCGCGACAGTTGTGGCTTCTTGATTCTGGATCGCGTAAGCTTCTACCCACTTTGTGGAATAGCCATCACAACCAGAATGTATTTACCACCATTTTCTGTCGTCGGAACTGGTCCGGAGATGTCTAAAGCAATTCTTTCGAATGGGCTTCCAACATTATACTGCTTCATGGGTACCTTTCTCTTGCGATGTGGTCCATTACTCGTAGCACAAGTCGTAAACTTCTTACACCAGTCCTTCACATCGTCGGAGCTGTTCATCCAATAAAATCGTTCACGGACTCGCTGAAGGGTTTTCTTCACTCCCAGATGACCTCCTGATGGACTGTCGTGTAACTTCCTCAGTACCTCAGCTACTCTTGATCTCGGGATAACTAACTGTCTCCTATTTTTAGAACCATCATCGTTTTCGAGAATTCGTTTCAACAGGCCTCCTTCAAGGACAAGGGAGTCCCACTGGTCCCAATATGTCTTGAGTGTCGGTGAAAATCTTGACACTTCTTGCCTGTTAGGTCGCCGATTTTCTTCCCTCCATTGCCGGATCATCTTCGGGTGAGGATCATTCTCCTGATCTTCTCTGATCCTGGTGGGTAACCATTCTTCATTGACAACTGTAGTTCTTGAAACTGCAGCTTCCTTAGATTCTGCCTTGTTGCAGTGGAAACAGTCTGCTGGGCACGGTCGTCTAGACAGAGAGTCGGCATTCCAGTGGCTCACACCAGCCCGATGTTCGATGTTGAAATCGTACTCTTGAAGTCTTTCAATCCATCTGGCGATCTGGCCCTCGGGATTTTTGAACTGCATCAACCACTTGAGTGCTGCATGATCAGTCCGTATCAAGAATTTCCTTCCATAGAGATACTGGTAAAAGTGTTCCACAGACTCCACTACCGCCAAAAGTTCTCTTCTCGTGACGCAGTTGTTTCATTCTGGTTTGGAGAGGACTTCACTGAAATATCCCAGCACCCTCTCCTGTCCTCCTTGGATCTGTGAGAGCACTCCTCCAATCCCTACGTTGCTTGCATCAGTGTCAAGAATGAAGTCTCCCTCTGGTAACGGATATCCTAGTATCGGCGCCGTCGTTCAACGTCTCTTCGGGGTTTCAAAAGCAGTTTGACATTCTTCATCCCAATGAAAAGTTCTGGTTTCTTCTATGAGTCAAGTTAGTGGCTTGGCAATATCTCCAAACTTCCTTATGAACTTTCGATAGTATGTGCAAAGTCCAAGGAAGCTCCTAACTTGATGTTTGTCGGTAGGTTGCAGCCATTGCTTGATGGAAGCAATTTTCTCTGGATCCACCGCCACTCCTTCATTGCTCACAATATGACCCAGATAGTTGACTCGGTTTTGGAATAACTGACATTTCTTCGGGTTTAACATGAGCTGGGCAGCTTGAAGTCGTTTAAATACGTCTTCCAGATTCTTCAGGTGTTCCTCAAATGTCTTCCCCAATATTACGATGTCGTCCAAATAGACCAGGCATGTTTTCCAAGACAACCCTCTCAAGACATTTTCCATGAGTCTTTCAAATGTCGCGGGCGCATTACATAGCCCGAATGGCATGACGTTGAACTGCCACAATCCGGATCCGGTGGTAAGAGCAGTTTTCTCTTTGTCTTCTGGGTCCATTTCTACTTGCCAATAACCGGACTTCAGATCCAAGGTGGAAAACAGTTTGCTGCCGGCCAAAGTGTCTAGCATATCGTCGATTCGAGGTAGAGGATAGCTGTCTTTCTTCGTCACGTTATTTAGCTGACGATAGTCTACGCAGAATCTGGTATTTCCATCTTTTTTCTTGACGAGCACTACTGGAGATACCCAAGGGCTAGTGGATGGTTCTATCACTTTCTCTTCCTCCATCTCTTGAATTATTTTTTCAGCTTCCTCTCTCTTCGCTCGTGGTAGTCTTCGAGCTGATTGTCTAATTGGCTTGGCATTACCAGTATCGATTTTATGTTTGACGGCTGATGTCCTGCCAGTCTTCCCTCCTTTTGATACGAAAAGGTCACGATACTGCAAGAGAAATTCTCTCATTTTCCTTTTCTCAGCTCGATTCAAGGATTGTCCAGCTATTGACAAAATCTGTTCAAATCTGTCATTAGAATAGTCAGTTGTCGTTGTTTGACGAATTATGGATGTCACTGGTACGCATGATCCAATTCTGGTTGACTTCTTGATGGTAATTGGGTGATCGTTCACGTTTATGACACGTACTGGGATCTCCTTCGTTGACGTAACCAGTCTTTTTCCAATTAGTACTCCTCTACCAACCTCTTCGTCGTGGTTCCATGGCTCCATCATAACCGGTATACCTTCCTCCATTATTCCCTTTAGCCGCGCTACTATCATGGTTTCGCTTCGTGCAGGTAGAACAGTATCTTCTTGTACAGTTGCCAACACCGTGCTGCCTGTTAGTTAATGCATTGACCAATGTTTTGGGATGCGCCAAACGAAGCGTCCTCTGCATATCAGGGTCACGCAAGCCATCAATAAAGGTCTGGATGCCCAGACATTCCATCATGTTCTCCGGTGCTGATGGATAAGCAAATCGAACTAGTCGGGCGACATCCACTTCATACTCTTGAAGAGTTTCGTCCCGTGTCTGCCTTCGGTTCTTCATCTGAGATTGGTACAAGTGTTCTAGATGTTCGTGACCATATCGCATGTCCAACCTCTTCTTCAGCTGCTCGAAGTCATCCGGTTCTTCAAGGGGTATCGTCTGAAGCACGTCTAAGGCATCTCCCCGAAGCGCGAAGGTTAAATTCACTGCCTTCTCCTTATCGGACCAATTATTCGCTCTAGCGGCTGCTTCAAACTGTTTAACATAATTGGTCCACGACATCTTTCCATCGAACGTTGGGGCCTTGACTCGGGCAAAACTGCCAACATCTTCTGTCTTGGGGTGTGCTTCTGACTTGCATGGTTTTATTTGTTTTATCTTTTTTTCTTCTGTTGGCGTGCTTTGTGTTCTTAAATCTCCTATTTTTCTCCATAACTCCTGGATTTTCTCGTCCATTGTTGTTATCGTATTCTCCATTTTCTCGTCCATGGTTGTTATCTTATTCTCTATTTTCTCAATATCTGATTTTAAAGGCGGAATTTTATTTTCGACTTCAGCGGCAATATCATTTTTTATTGATAAGGTATCGGCAGAAATATCGTTCTTCATAGCGGAAATCTCATTCTTCATATTAGCAGAAATCTTCTCATCTATAGTAGAAATTTTCTCGTCGATATTAGCGGAAATATCGCTCTTCATAGTAGAAATCTCGTCCTTCATTGTAGAAATCTTCTCGTCCATATTAGCAGAAATTGACGAGATTAAAGTGTAGGCCTCGTCGTCAAATAAAAATGTTTCCGGATCCAAGCCGTCATCTTCTAGTGCTATTTTCAATCTTTCAACTAATTCACTCTTCTTTCCGGACGTTTCCAGCTCGCGATTTTCCAATTCCGCTTTCAGTTCCGTCACTTCCAGCTCACTTAGTCTCTTAGACATTTTTACGTAAATATTTATTTATAGTATCCAACTTCTGACACCAATGTAATGTTTTTCTCATTTATTTAAATAGTTTTTACCGGTGGGATAAAATTATACACACTTTGGCTAATTACTATCTATTTATTTAAAGAAACACACACACTGTATTAAACTTAATTTATATACACACTATACTCAATGTCTACTGGTTTATTTACACTCGGTATATTAGTTCTAATTTATTTTCACAGCTTGGATATTACCCTATTAATCTGCACTATTTAATTCACTAATTCTTCCGAACTAAGTGTACTGTACTAACTAACTCGAAAACCCGCGTATATATAGTCCTTATCGGTTCTGGAAAGTTCTAGTATTTTATGACGCTCCTCATATGCGTAAATACTGCAATAGACCAGAAGGTTCTAGAAAGCGCATTCACCAAAATTTATAATCGAGGGAGAGGACCGGGGTCCGGTAAGGTTTGCGACCCTCGGAATTTTGCAACGATTTTTTTCTTATTAGAAAGCCCTATTTCTATAGAACATTTTAAAAGAAAAAAATTCTTGGATCATGTACTTTTGAAAGAGAAAATCGCAATTGAAAGTACTAAAAATCCGCCATTTTTTTCAAATTTTGACAATTTTTGACAATTATGTCTAGATATCAGATGGTGGATTGAACAATGTTGCCAGTTCTCATATCCGTAACTCGTTACGGCTTGGAAGTACTTTACACAAGGTTTTTTACTAAAAAATTTGTGGAAGATTTAGAATTTATAGAGAAAAATCCAAAAAACAATATTTTTTCACCATGACCACTATTTGGACAAATACCTTATTTGAAAAATAGTTTAAATCTCTTAACCTTTTGATTATGGCTAATGTAATCTTCACGATAGAAGTAGATAGAAGTAGAAAGTATGACGTTTTGAGACCTAACCTAACCTAACCTAACCTAACCTAATCAAACCAAACCTAACCAAACCAAACCAAACCTAACCAAACCAAACCATACCTAACCAAACCTAACCATACCTAACCAAACCTAACCAAACCTAACCAAACCTAACCAAACCTAACCAAACCTAACCAAACCTAACCAAACCTAACCAAACCTAACCAAACCTAACCAAACCTAACCAAACCTAACCTAACCAAATCTAACCAAACCAAACCAAATCAAACCAAACCTAACCAAACCAAACCTAACCAAACCAAACCTAACCAAACCAAACCAAACCAAACCTAATCAAACCAAACCTAATCAAACCAAACCTAATCAAACCAAACCTAATCAAACCAAACCTAATCAAACCAAACCTAATCAAACCAAACCTAACCAAACCTAACCTAACCAAACCTAACCAAACCAAACCTAACCAAACCTAACCAAACCTAACCAAACCTAACCAAACCTAACCAAACCTAACCAAACCTAACCAAACCTAACCAAACCTAACCAAACCTAACCAAACCTAACCAAACCTAACCAAACCTAACCAAACCTAACCAAACCTAACCAAACCTAACCAAACCTAACCAAACCTAACCAAACCTAACCAAACCTAACCAAACCTAACCAAACCTAACCAAACCTAACCAAACCTAACCAAACCTAACCAAACCTAACCAAACCTAACCAAACCTAACCAAACCTAACCAAACCTAACCAAACCTAACCGAACCTAACCGAACCTAACCAAACCTAACCAAACCTAACCAAACCAAACCAAACCTAACCAAACCTAACCAAACCTAACCAAACCTAACCAAACCTAACCAAACCTAACCAAACCTAACCAAACCTAACCAAACCTAACCAAACCTAACCAAACCTAACCAAACCTAACCAAACCTAACCAAACCTAACCAAACCTAACCAAACCTAACCAAACCTAACCAAACCTAACCAAACCTAACCAAACCTAACCTAACCAAACCTAACCAAACCTAACCTAACCAAACCTAACCAAACCTAACCAAACCTAACCTAACCAAACCTAACTAAACCTAACTAATCCTAACCCAACCAAACCTTACCAAACCCAACCTACATAATTGAATAATGTATAAATTAAATTAATATATTATTCACTATATTGCTATAAAACTGTATTAGGTAAGGTACAGCAGTAAGTTTGTTATAAACTCTTACATTACTTAATGTAAGAAATAAAGCAAATCTAAGATAAACATTATATTCTAAGGATGCCTAATATTTCGATTTTTATAATTATAAATGCAAATCATTTTATATTTTTATATATTCCTGTAATCTATTACAATGCAAAATTCATTCAACTAAAAGAAAATGAACACCATTTGACAACACCGCTTAGCTATCACCTGATCACACAACATTCATGATTTGTGATCGTGAGGTATCTTACACATAAGATTTGAGTGTGTTGGTTTATAACCTATAAGTGTCAAGTGAAAATAATTATGCTTGAATATATTTCTGAAAATTGGCAAAATTTAAGTATTTTCTTCGGGTTTTTTTTGTGAAACAGATTTACATTTAGTTAAAGATAATAACCTTTACAGTTTAAAGTGAAAATATTCATCGTGAATAGCATTAAATAGTGTTGAAAAAGTATCATTTTTTGAACTAAATTCGTGATTTTTAAAGTAATTTCTGAATGATCCAACGAAATTTTTGTTCTAATCTACTTTATTTAAGGGTAGCTATCAAATTCCGAGGGTCGCGAAGTCTACCAGAACCCAGGACCGGCTTTGAGTTGGTGCCATCGCAACAATATGTGCAGTAAACTGGACGCGGTCTCTACGGAAAAAACCTCATGTGCCGTATACTGGACGTTGGTCATCAAAGTGTTAACTATTCTCTTGTTTTTCACTAGCTACATTTCCCATAGTCTCTTGAAATTTTTTCACTAACTCTAGAACATACTTCCTACTGACCTGTTTATCTTGATATTTTTCGTTAAATAACTGAGCCGTTACATTTGCACACTTATTGTTCATAAAATAAAGCGAAATGATATCTACCCTATCCACAATGGAATGAACCATGGTATTTATTTTTCAAAAACACAATTAATCAAATCTTCTCCTCGATATAAGAATCCACTAATTTAACGTTTTGTGTGTGTCCGTATCGTATCCATTGGCTAGTGTTTTATAGCCGAGGCTAGAAAACTTGCCAAGGCATTGAAACTTCTTTTCTGCTATGTGAAACATATACAATTTTTTCTCCAAATTCGTTCAAATTTCACGTAAAATCCAACTAATTAAATTCACGCAATATTCAAATGTCATTGTCAATTTTTGTGATTCTATTGTGATTCAAATTATTTCTTGGAACGTTGCATATCAACAAAGTCCACCTTTTATGCATGTAAAGTGTTATTAAAAAGCCACTTTTAATTTCATTTGGAGAAAAATTCTTAAGTTCTTGTTATTACAAATTGATGAAAAAAATAATCTTTCCAAATACAACTCGTTCTTCAAATTTTATTGATACATTTTCTTTTACACTTAAACTTTTTTATTTTAAGGCAAAGACACTCAAACAAACCAATCAAGATAACATTTTATCAATCGGTTTGCTTTCGTATTTTTCCCAAATAAAAAAGTTTTCGAAGAATACAAAAAAAATTTCGATAAAATTTGAAGCACTTGTGGTATCTTTGATAATTATTCTCATACGTCAACATATGACGGTTTCATCATTTTGGCATCGACAACAGAGTCATTTTCTTGTTTATTGTTGAGAAAAATTATACTGGAATTCATGAAAATAAAATGTTGCATGTTCTTTCTACGCTTTTGTAGTTATCAATATATGAAAATATTTTCAATTTTCATTTACTGTGCGCATGGTGCATACCGTTAAAATTTTTTTGTGAACCAAACTGTCGATTTTGTATCCAATTAAAAGCCAAAAAATATATACATATATAAATTCATCTCTTTTAATAAAGCATTGTTCCACAAAGTGGCGTAGTAAATTTTATCAGTGAACACTTTACCTTTAATGAGCTTTTTAACACAGTGCTTAAATGCTCACACATATTCGATATATCTAATCAATGAATCGATGATGAATTCTGAACCGGACGACGACGGTATCGACCATCAGCGGACAAGACGAAGAAGGGACCGGTCCGACCGCTGAGGATTCCTATTTTCTCTCTCTATCGCACCTACGGAGTTTTCTTCTTCTTTTCGTCCGTCGAGTTGCCGACAGGTACAGTCGCGACTAAAATAATTGCAGTCTCTTTAAACTGAAATATCTTCGTGGTACTGATAATAAATAAATTTCGAAATATTTAGAAACGCCTATTCCATCGTCTTACATTGATGGGAAAATATTATTAAGAGTATTTTACAGCGTGTGTACGAAAAAAGTAAAAAACATTTCAACTTTAAGTTTTATAATGAGTATTTTCCTCATGTACATATTTAACGTTTCTTTGGATTTTCATATATAATATCACAAGAGAAAAAATTTTGTCGGCAAAATTTTCGAGTTTGTTGCTTGGCAATTTCATGAGCGAAATTGCCGAAATGCAACAAACTTGAATGAAAACTTGAGAACAATTTTGCCGACAAAATTTTTTCTCGAGTGGTATTCGACATGAACATTTCACGAGAAAATGACAAAAAACAATAAAATTAGAGAACTTTTATTTAACAATCCAGCATAAGCGAAAAAATAACTTATTTATTTATATAAAAAATACAGTTATGATAATTAAACGTTTGTGCATTATTTTTATCGTTATGTGATAGAACATGAACTTGCGGCATGTTTGAACTCGTACATACTAGGAAAATTTACATGATCTGGTGCGTTTTCATTTAACTTTAAATGGTGGTCAGAGTCCAACTGCAAATAAGGTTTCAAAGAAGTGGCATGGGAATGTCCTATTAATTTGATCATTTCTTGCTCACCAACACCTTTTTTGTAAGGGCAGAAATAGGGGAAGAGCGATGTGAATGGTTTGTTCCTTTAAATTGTTTTGTTGATTTCAATAGGCATGTTTTTGTATCAAATTCCTTTTTTCCAATTTGGATGGACTGTCAAAAAAAGCCTGTAACTTGTGATTTCTGGATTGGTATTCCTGTTTTCCAATAATTTTAAAAATAGAAGAGTAGGATAAAGATCTTTGTTATTATTGTTTCTTACCAACCATTTGCTACTGGCCAAGGCTTTTGCACCTCCTTGTGTGGTCTCTGAAAATATGGGATTGTATTCGATACGTTCCGTAAATTCTCCTTTTAGGTCTAATTCTTGTTGGAAATAATGTACTTAGTAGTTCACTGCCTCGTTGCTTTGCCAGGCAAGTTCAAAAGAGAATAAGTGGACTATTTTTTTCTGTGTGCCGTGTGGGGTCTTCATCATGAATTTTTATCATTTCCAATAATTCTTCTGTTGTAAGGGCTTTCGAACTTTCTCTTCTTTTCTTGAAGCTGTTTTAATTTCTTTGTAATCTTCCATAATTTTTGCTTTGGAGACACACGTATTTGGAGATATATTTTCTGCCTTTTTAATTTCGGCAATGGATTATGTTCCGAATATATTTTTTCTTCAGAAACACTCATTTTTGAACTGAACTAATCTGACGTTTTCTGACAAGAAATAACACGATGCCATTTTAAATAAATATCAGAACCATGCTAACAAAGTGTGTTTTGATCAACGCACCTTGAAAAAATTTTGTCGATGTAAAAATCACATGTGAATTTTGTCAAGGTAATTGCAAGTAACTTTATTGTCATTAGAAAATATGCCGTTGCTATGGTATTTTGCCAGTGAAAAACAACGTTCGTTGCCTAGCAAAATATCAATATCAATATCAAAATTATGGTGTTGAGATTTCGTTACATTTTCTGTCATTTCCAAATTAGGTGTTAAAAAAACGTAATCATGAATCGGATCGGAACAATTTCCTTTAATGAAATATCCCAAAACACCGAGAAAAGCATCCCGGAAAGGTGTCCAAAATATACATCTGGAGACAATTTACTGCTTTTTGTATTGGGTGAAAGTACAATTTAAAAGCAGAACTCAAAGATGTATAATTTTTAGTAAATTTAGCGCTACCCTTTTTTATTTTAATAAGTATATTAAAATTTTTCACGTGCTTAGAATTCAGAATATTCAACGGATGTGAATTATGTTACTGCGCTTAACGATTAATTAAATTCTCATTAACGATCGTGTCCAAGAATAATTTGTTTATAAATAATGAATAGATACTTTTTTTATAATTAGTAGTACCATTTTTGAAATTTATCTGTTTCAAAATTATGGAAATAGTAGATTTGGTTCCTATTTAAAGTTAGAGGCATCCAACTATATATTAAACTTCCCCCATTTAATTACTCAAATCTCACAACTGGGATCCTAGGGGCAAACATCATTACATGAGAAAATATCTAGTCAATTATATTTTTAGCAAAGCTGGTGTAATTTAATATTTTTTGACTCATTATAATTTTCTTGAGAAAATTTGCATCTTATAATTTTTTTAAACTGACAAATATAAATTATTATTTCTTTTTAAGTATAACTATGGTTACTTCAGTAGAGGAAATTAGTAATTGGTTCCTTTGTATTTCTTTTGTGTTTTATTTAATGTATGATATTATTTAAATAGGTACATACTGTTTGACTAAAATTATCTCGTTATTTTCTAAAGTTAATAATATATATTATCCACAGAAACATCTAAGTAGATTAGTATTTTTAGTTTTATATACATTGCATGTAGTTCAACTTTTTAATGAAAAATATCCAGATGTACTCATTACACAGAATTTATTCAAAAAAGCATTAAAGAAATTCTACGAGACAGGATCTCCTAAAGACAAAAAGAAATCGAAAAAGGCGTATAGTGAGGACGATAATGCAGCTACATTGCATAGTAATATAAAATTCTAAGTGGAGTTAATGAAAACTATAATTTTTGGAAAATCCAATTAGGAAAAAAAATGGCGGAAAATTAAAATTCAAAATCTCTTTATATCTTAGGTAATTGTAGAATGACATTTAGAGTTAGGAAAAAATAATGAAAGCTACTTTGACACTCATATACAGCGGATGCCAGACACCAGAATGACAAAAAAAATTATAGATATAGACAACGAGGAAATCCTAACAAAATGTTGTATAATGAAGCCATTGAAGACCTAAAAGAGTGTTAAGTGACTAATTCAAATTAAGCACTTTAGTACCACCTACATTATTTTATTCCTATTAATCATTTATTCATTTATGTCATGGCGTTTAATTCTGTTTTATTTTTTCTATTTATTCGTCATAGAGATGCAGTTATCAGTTCAGTTGTTATTAATAAGAGGATGACATATTTTGTAATTCGTACTCTAAAATAGATAATTTCTAACGAAAATAAAGTTTAATATTCATCAAAGAGGGAGGAGTATCGGAATGGAAAGCGAAAGAAAGAGGCAGGAAGCAATGACTCTGACTCTCCATTCAACGGGCAGGGAAGGACCGTTTGCATAATATGTTCTTGGAATGACAAGCTTAGGACAGGACAACGTCTGCGGAGTCCTCTAATTTTCACACACATTGTACACACTGTAGAAGGTTTCTCATAAATACACTTCATCAAAAGCGATTGAGATGTGGCGGAAGATTTGTCTGGCTCTGACAGGTCATCAACGGATTAAATATACTTAGCATCGCTAAGAAAAAGGAAATGGTTACTGAAAATTGTCATGTAAGTCTGAGAAAGGTAGGAATTTTTTGTGTATTACGTTTCCATTAGTACCATTTTAAACAATTGTTTTGTCGTTACCGCTCGACTACTGCCGGTAGACCTGAATCAAAGATTACAAAATATGTATTTTATTTTGTAATCTTTGCATGAATTTCCTGTAAAAACTCAATCGCTTAAGGGTTGCTGAAAATATTTTTCTATCTTGAAAAACAAACAAAACTCAATTTGAAGGGGACTCGGATATTGCAGCACTCTGCTATGTTATTTTGGTTGTTGTTATCAAAATGTTTAAATAGTTTTAGAAACAAAATATTTCACATTCAGTATAGTTTTATTGCGCTTTGTATTCGTATTCCTGTGGATAAATTCATTAAACGAAGCGTGTAGTAAATAGATTAGTTAACTAGTTTGGAAATAAATAAAAAACACAACCAGCAGATTTCTTTTATTCAAAGAAATCAAGTTCATCGTCACTCGACGGGTGGTCGCGAGATCTCAAAAAGTACATTGAAGTTGTTAATAAGAAACAACAAATACAATACCACTTGAAAATAGCTACATATCCTTAAAAGCTGTAAAGAATACGCGGACAAGTCACAGAAATTCTTCGCCTTAATTTTCACATGATTTATCAAGAAATCTCTACCACTAACAGATAAGATCTAGTCTATTTGTTACCATTTAACGATACTCCGTCCATTCAGGTATATTCTAAATCACAGTGGTACCAACTTGGCGACCATAACATTTAACACAACTACAATGATCATGCACCAAAGCTTTGTATCAATAATGAAAAAGAAGAAGAAAAAACCACGTTAATAGAAGTCCGACAAACTAAGGAATGTACACAACGTAGTTATGCCTTTTTTGTAAAGAATCATGAAGAGTTTGATGACAGGTACGGACTGAGTGTTAAGAAATCCACCCTTTTATTCCATTTATTAATTTTTTTTTGTATTCTTCCATATTTTTCCATGAAGATAGGATTATTACAACTATCTTGAAGGTATATGTATAATAGGACACTACCGCCTCAAAGGGCTCCCCAATAAGTTCAAATTATGGAGTAGAAAGAATTTCTGTGGTATGGAAGATGAAACCTCCATTCACAGACTTGCGAGATATCTTTTTTTAACTGCTAAAAACTAGTAACTCAATTTCCCGGAAGTAACCCAAATAGGGGAGTTGAGCCTCTCGTAAGTCATAACAGATTTGGTTAGAATTAGTCAAAACAGCTTAGAAATGGGTCATATATCAGAAGCATGAAAAAGGGTAATGATCTCCTTCATTCCAAAAGCTGGAAAAAGGGACACAACAAACTCAAAATCCTTAAGACCAATCAGTCTAACAGCGTTTTCGCTTAAAACGATGGAGTAATCGACTGAAAATTATATTAGAACGGAAATCCTAGAGAGACTACCTCTCCATCCACATCAGCATACTCACCGGGCAGGTATATCTACGGAGACTGCACTGGTAAAGCTGAGGAAGGATACCTGAGGTGCCTTAGATAACAAAGAAACTGTAGTATGTGCGTTTTTGGACAAAGAAGGATATTTTAACAATACTCCACATGAAGCTGTCGGAAGTGCATTAAATAGAAGAGGTGTGGACAACAAAACATCAAAATGGAACTGCTCATCACTAAAGTAGCAAATATGAAAACGAGTAAAGCCATAGTAATGTGAAGTCTGACTGTTGACGAGCTCCTGTGTGGTTTGACTGACCTCCTGTGTGGTTTGACTGAAGTGGGACTAAACATCAACCCCACCAAAACCATCTCAATAGCCTTTACTAAGAAAATAGCTCAACTTCAAAACCGTAAAACTTGATGGAAGCGAGGTTGAACGTAGACAAGAAGTCAAGTATCTAAGTCTGACCCTAGACAGTCAACTCATGTACAACATCCTGAGCTGGATGTACACAGCCATAGTAAGACCAATCATCACTTGGAGCCATTGAGTAGTAGGATAAAATCGGAAGCATTGACTAAACTAAAGTCTGCAGATGTTCCAAATTTCCCTGAATGAAGTTCGGGCCTCTGAGAATGTTCTCAGGAACTGAGTAAACAAGTGTCCTCTTCTTTATATACACGCACTAAATTTTACTATAATAGTATTTAAAAAACGTTGCGTAACGGATTGTTGAGTCTCTAATAAAAATTCGATACAAATTATAACGATATTATTCTCCATCCACTACTCCGTCGAAGTGAATCCTAATGTAATCGGTTCTGCTTTTCGCATAGTGCAAACAAGAACCTAGCTCGTTCATATTTTATAATATTATGCATGCGAGAGTTATTTCGCGTGACTGGAAAAAATAACTACGAAATAAATTACGTAGTGACAGATGTCTACACCACTCACACGTTTACCAACCAGAGGAATGTTCCGTTTAATTTTAATGACGTTTATGTGTTGGCGAATGTTTCCATGTAACAAAATGGACAGATAGACGGACGGACGGACGAAGGATAACGGGTCGTGGCTAATATTTCATACAGAGTGATAACGTTTGTTCAAATATTAATATGTACTGATATATGGGGCTTTAAAGTTGAATATTGTTACTTTTTATAAAAAAAATTGAAAATCATGACGTGAGAAAGCTAAATTTCAATGTTTATACATAACGTAGTGAACCATTTGAAAAGTTCATAAATCTTCCAAATGTGGTTGATCAATTTATTGATTGATTAGTTCGGTACCACTAGTCAAATGCTTCGAATCCACGACACCTCAGCCTTTAAGCTTTGTGTGAGGCTCTTTCCTTCTCTTCTCTTTGTATATGCCAATTGTACTCCTTAGGGTACAGTGACCAGTAAGTAATCCTATCGCTTATTCCCTTATCTGGCACCTGCTTTCGTTAGTCAGCGACTCCGAGGGTTTTCTGACCAGGAGTTTACTGTATTCCTGCTTTGGCACTTGGCTCCAATACGTCTGATGTTTTGTTTGAATCCACGAAGATTTACAACCACGTGCTTCAGTTTCCAATATTCCTATTGCCGGTTCCGGATCACCGAATGCAGTTTCAGACCCTAGCTTTGCTAGAGTGTTTGTCACTTCATTATTAGAGTATGCAGGTGTCCCAGGAGTTGGTACCAAAAACTTGGGAGATTATATCAAAGGAACTGATACCCAACACATTTTCGTATTCTAGTAACTTACTACTGCCGTTAAAAAATGTTGTTTGAAACTAACCAAGTCATTTTTTGTTCAAATATCTAGACAAACAATTATATATAATTATTTGTCTTCTGTAAGATTTTTTCCCTTCAAAATGTTGAACAAAATGTTCATATTTTTTAATTATTTTCAGCAGCAAATGCTGTTTTTTTTTGTTATCAATTTGTTTGAAGGACTCCATATGCCTTACTTCCTCCGTTAACGAACTATAGGGCTCTAAAGTGTGAAACTAGAAATGGCTGTTAATTAACGATAATTAAACGACTTATTGAAAATGAATCAAAATTCAACTGATTATAAACATCTTAAGTGCACAATGTCTGGTGTTATAAACAAATCTGCACAGCCCTTGTGAACTAAGGTACGGAGGAAGTTCAATGGTTGATGTTGCAATGGTTAGTCCGTGGCTTAGTTTACAAGAGAAGTAAGGAACAAAGATCCGAAGATCCAGAGATCCGACACAGGGCGTTGGAGCAATAAAATGCCCAGACGGCACCTATACGAACTCTGCAAGGCAGACCCTGGAGCTACTGCTTCAGACTCACTTTCCCGGAAGTCGGTTTCTGGAGGACCAGTCACCCATTCCACTTCCAACGGAATCGACAGAACGACCCAAAAAGGAAGATTGGAAGTTGGCAACAGACATAGTCACTCCATCGGCAATTGTATGGGCAGTGAACGAATTCTCACCGTACAAATCACCTGGGGAGGATGGCATTTTTCCTGCTCTGCTACAACAGGGCAGTTGAGAGCTGTTACCCCATTTGGTCAAGTTGCTGAGAGCTAGTCTGGCGTGGGGGTACATCCCTCTAGAATGGTCAGTGGCGAGGGTTGTATTGATACGGAAAACTGGGAAAGTTTATAACTCATTTCCCAAATCCTATCGTCCGATCAGCCTGACCTCGTTCTTAATGAAATGTCTAGACAAAATTTAAGACAAGCATATTAGGGAAGGAAGGTTACGAGAGTATCCGCTAAATCCCTCCCAGTATGCTTATCAAACGGGCAAATCTACAGATTTGGCGTTAAAGAATCTAGTGGGGAAAATCAGCCCTTCCCTTGGCAACAAGGAAATAGCGCTGGCGGCCTTCCTAGATATAGAAAGAGCGTTTGATAACGCCCTTCCAGACTCCATATGGAGAACGGTGGAGCGCAGAGAAATCTGCAAACCTATCCGTTACTGGATCAAAAGCATATTATCAAACCGGTACATCACTACATCACTGAATGGAGTCACGGTAAGGGGTCAATACTGGTTGACGATCTCCTGGGTGAATTATCCAGTCAGGGGATATATCTGCAGGGATATGCTGATGATATAGTAATAATTATTAGAGGCAAATTTGTAGAGATAATTTCTAACATCCTTCAAACGGTCCTAAACATAGTGCATAGGTGGTGCGAGAGGGAACAGATGTCTGTGAACCCCCTCAAAACCGCAATTGTTCCCTTAACAAAGAGGAAAAAATTACAGCGACTGCGCCAGCCAATTTTAGGCGGCGTGAGCATTTCATTTGCGACGGAGGTGAAATATCCAGGGGTAATTTTAGATAAACAACTCACCTGGAACGCCCACTTGGAAAGAGTGATAAACAAAGCCAGACTATCCCTCTGGAATCTCAGAAGGGTATGTGGAAAATCTTGGGGTATGAACCCCAATCAGATTTACTGGATTTACCAAACAATGGTCAAGCCAATTGTCACGTATGGCTCAGCTGTCTGGTGGACCAAAAGTCTGCAAAAGACAGCTAGAGCAAAGGTGCAAGGCTTGCAGCGAACATCATGCCTGGCCATTACCGGAGCAATGTCATCCACACCAACGGCAGCTATGGAAGCTCTCCTGCAACTAACTTCTCTCCACATTCATTTGGAGAAGGAAGCCAGGAGAGCAGCTCATAGAATGCTATCAGTGGAGAGGCAAATAAATGGACAGACTCTGAGGGATCGCTCGGGAATGCTGAGGGAAATACAAAATCACCACATTCTTGGAATGCCCTCGGATCTCTCTGTAACAAAACTTCACGTGGACAAGCCCTTTAAGGTGCTCATTCCCACGAGAGACCAATGGGATAGCAAAGAAATCTCCTTCCTGGAAACGGACTACGTGATTTACACTGACGGATCCAAAACCGGAAACGGGGCTGGAGCGTCGGTCTTCAGCAGGAAACCCAGAGTTGAAATCACAGCCAACCTGGGTAGGTACGCTACCGTCTTTCAGGCTGAAGTATACGCCATTGAATTGGCTGCAAAAGAGCTGATGAATCAACCTGTTGTTAAAAAGAACATAGACATCCTCTCAGATAGCCAGGCTGCTTATAAAGCACTGAGCTCGAACAGGATAGAATCTAAGCTGGTATATAACTGTATTCAATCACTTGATATACTAGGCACGGAAAACAGAGTCACTTTGACCTGGGTACCGGGGCATCGAGGAGTGAAGTGCAACGAGAAGGCCGACTCTCTGGCAAAGAAGGGATCAGAGTCTCTATTTATCGGACATGAACCATTTTTTGGCATTGCGGAAAGCACTGCTAGATCTGCCATAGCTACCTGGGCGGAGAGAAAAACCTTCACGTACTGGGCAGAAATACCGGGGCTGTCTCACTCGAAGGCATTCATATACAACCCTCCGAGTACAAAAAATGAGCAGATCCTGGAATGGAGTAGAACAAACCTACTCATTATGTCGGGACTGCTTACAGGACATCGTCTACTAAATCACCACCTAAAGAAGATGAGTCTGGTTCAGACCTCGGATTGTCGGTTCTGTAATTTGGAGAACGAAACTGCTGAGCACATACCATGTTCATGCCCAGCTTAGGGCAGGGTAAGGTATAACATATTCGGTTCTAGTACCTCAGAGCCGAGCGACTTCAAAAAAGTATCACCAAATACAACCATGGACTTCGTCAGAAGCACAGGTTTGTGGGGTGAATTATAATCCCTAGAGGTGGGCCACAATAGACCCAACGGGGGTCGCAGTGGAGGTGGCGAGATGGCCCCACTCATATAGAACCTAACTAACCTAACTAAGGATCAAATTTTATTTAAATCCTCTATCATCTCCCAAGTTTTTGTTACAAACTCCTGGGACACCCTGTATATTACATAATATAAAGTCGTTCAGAAACACTAGAAAAAAACAGCATTCTGTAGCACGTTTAACTGAAAATATGAATATTGGATTCAACAGTTTGAAATGAGAATAGAGCAAATCGCAAACAAATCTTATTGAAGACAAATTATTTATTGGATAGGTCTCTCATTTCAAACTGAGAAAATTACTTCAATACTCCCAAAATTAAATTTTCCAGTAGCAATAGAAAATCTGTTGTGTATCAGTTCCTTTGATACACCCAGAACTGTAGATAAAGAGAATGGAGAGAATCAATACAATGTGAATATTTTTAAAAAAATTTGTGCCCAATATTTATGGAAAACACTTGAAGCACGTGAAGCAAAAAGTATATCATACTCGTTCTCTCATGAGAAGAACCAAGCTTTTGTGTTTGCGTGTGGTATAATGAAAACGAAAAAAATTTATCTTTTTACCTACTTTACTTCAACGATTGAACAAAAAGTTGATATTTCCCTTTTCTAAGTTCATGTACACATTCGTTGTGAATCGACTTGCATAATTCAAGTTTTCACAGTTCGAACGGAAATATGGTTTAAAAATATAATGCAATGATGCGTTAACTAAAATATCATAGCAAAGACAGAGATGGATTTAACGATAACTCTGAAGTAATTTAACCTTTTAATTACAAGAAAAAATTTGTGATTGAATGTATATCTTCAGGAGGAAGTACCTACCAATCTGGCGTAGTTTGACACGGCACATGCAATTAAAAAATTCGCAACAACTGTTGCAGCAAAGTGGTACGCAATTTGATTTAATGATACGAAGGTACCGTTAAGCAAATGTCGTTTTCAAGTACGGAAGAAGCTAATTGCCCTGACAAATTTGAATAATATCAACCAAATCCTTTCATCCAGTTGGAATAAGTGATATATTTGAGGCAGGTATAGCGAGGTCGCAATTATACTTCCAGGTGTCAAGTATCAGATGGTAGGTGACGGGCGACGTCGCTTATATTTGTTTTGACTTGTTTTTAATGTTAATGTTCATACTTCACCTTGGTGGTAGAAGATGTCACCCGTATCTGCGAAATGCGACATATTGGCGATACGTCACTCAGCGCAGGGTGGATACTTCGTGGATGCTTTATACTATAAATATGCAATCTCTAAAGAAGATCGCGAGATGTTAATAAGTAATGTACAGAGAAGACCTGCAATTTGGATGTTGATCCAAACCACAAGAACGTGGATTACGTGGATAAAAAATGACGTGAGATTGTGGAGAGTAGAGGAAGATTCTTGAAGTCTCGGTAAATATGATTTTCGCTGTGCTGATAACACAATAAGTTCACAGGGTGAACATTATACTCTCTTCTATTTTTTCTAGAAAAATCTCCCACGTCATTTAGCACGAGAAGTACACGACGCGTTTTTGAACGACATTCTGGAAAATACTATTCGATCCTTTATTTCGGTCTGCAACCAACCGCTGTATAATCGCATTATCACTGCAACCTGTAACCTAAGTACCACCCGATACCTATCGTCTGTCGCCTTGGAAGTATAACTAAGGTCTGAGGTAGGTATAAAGAGCAGAACTAAAATATACCAATCAAATGTATGTCATTATATTGTAGGTATTGTAGAGTCCGAGAGTCCTTCAGAACTGCAACTAGTATTGATCTTCTGTTCGATTTCCGATTCATAAAGTCTGCATCTGTTGTTGTTTTCCATTCTCATATTCTTGAGGTGAACAGAGTCCAGAAGAAGCTTTTTAGCTTCATTTGTTAAAGGAGCATAAAATTGACGTTTGAGGGTGTGTGTTGGATGTATCTGTTCCTTCAGAAATAATGGCTAACTTATTTAAAGGTTGAAGTTAATCCACGCAGTGAAAATGCAAAAACAGGATTGACAAAACTGTAAAATAGAGCAGTTTTAAGAAAATAAAGCAAAAGCTGCTTAAGGCTATGTCAGAAAAGAAGACAAACACGGAAAAGAGATGACTCACTAAGCAAAAATGGATTTAATATTGTGTAGAAACCTGGCAGAGTGAAATTGAGGTTGAAACCCAATAATTCTTGGTGGATGTACACAGCTACAGTGAGAACAATAATCACTTATGAAGCCATAGCGTGGAGTAGTAGGATTAACCTATTGGCGATGAGAGAAAACCTCTCCAGAATTTGAAGATTAGCCTGTATTTGCAGAGGTATATCGTCATGTCGGATAGTCAAGCAGGTAAGCAGTTTTAAAATGTTGTGAGAATGCATGGAAAAACTCAATGAACTAGGCAAGAACAGCATCATCTTACTGTGGGCTCTAGAGCACACTGGAATATAAGGAAATGAAATAGCGAAGAAATAGGCTAAAAATCCCTTTTGGAGACCGGTACCCTTCAGCAGTATCAGCACCAAAGTAATATTGGAAGAAAGGAGGCAATGTCGAAAAAAGGAGAAGATCTGACCATTAGAAAAATCTAGTAGGGCTAAGACAATCAAATATACTCTTGAAAAACTACAATCAGATTAAAACAGTGTCCTTGTCCTAGCAGGACACTGTCGCCTACATAGGCACCTCAAGAAGCTCAAACTAGTGGAGTAAAAATAATGTAGATTCTATGGAATGAAAAAAAAACTTCTTCCACATATTTGCGGAATGCATAGCACCACAGAGTCCTAGAACACATCACCTTTGAGAATGCTAGATAGAATAGGAACACTAAACTAAATCTTGCGGGTATCCCAAATTTTTCTATTGAATAAGACTGAAGGAAATACTACTCTCTGAGACTTTTCTTAGGAACAGAGTAAAAGAAAGTGGGCACAATGGATCTTTTACGTTGTAGATGATCCAAAAATAGGATTGACAAAACTGGAAAAGAAACAAAACAAAAATGTCTTGAGGTTATGTCAGAAGAGATTAAAATGATGAAAGGAAGAAAAGGTGAACGGGATAATGAAGGAAAGAAGATGGCAGATGCTTTGGAGGATACATGAAACAGGAGATGAAGAAGGTGCTAGGTGAAGAAAAATATAACGATTTACGTGACCTAGTCCAGTATTAATAAATTATTTTCTTATTGTTCCGTAAGAAAATCCAAATTTGTTAAATTATTAATAAGCGTCTCTTCTAGTTCTGTATTTACGAAATATAAGAAAATCAATCGACGTATGTATATGCAAAACTTAACTTGATCTGTGTAGCTGAACCGGCCCAGAACAGAAACTTCTAATATGTTCTCTCTCGGTAGAAAGAGTGAGATTCTTCAAACTGATAATTTAAATACTTTATGTCGGTATTACTGAAAAGTAGAAGATAATTAGTCAACGAGTCCCTCAGTGTTACCAACTAATTAAATTAATAGCAAATTAGGTACTACCAAACGAGTAGGTACTCTTCGGAATGTTTAACGGATGGGATAGAAAGACGAATTTGCATGTTGAATACACATGATGACCATGTATAGTATTTCTGGACTAGAAGAAAGATGCTTTTAAGAAAAACTGATGAATAATTAATGATAAGAAACGAGATATGTCCTTTTAGTCCCCGTAGTGATTTGTCGAGTTATTTTGGCATAAATATTTTACACTCTGAGCGTTCCTTTTAAATAACTATTCGCCGTCTAGGTTTTATACAGGGTGTCCAGAAACGAAAACTACTTATACTAGATGTGAATTTATGGTTATCTACCCTAATTTACCTTCATTCAAAAGTTCCTCCCAAGGGAGCTAGCGTCCTTTGAAGATGACGGTTATCAAATTTTCAGCCTATCTAAAAATAACTGAAAGGTATTTTCCAAAAAAATGTGCACTTGTTTGTCTGAGTCTTGTGCTCTGTATGCAGGTGCACTGAGTGGCAATAATAAGCTAAAAAAAATTTTTTATCGCTTCGTGGTGAAAAATTTACTGATTTTTTTGGGCCCCCTCTGCTGTAGTTTGCATATATTGGTTTTAATCCTCTCCCCTGATGGTAAAAGAAGTAAATGTTTGTTTGCGGTAAACAATATTCTAGTGCTAATTCTCCTTTTTACTTATTTTACTATCTTCCCTCGTACATGTACATACCAAAAGATATATTAATCAATTTCTACTGCTACAAAATTAAGTAATTTTCCAAAATACCAAAAGCGTGAAACACATTATGTTGTACATAAGTTTCCGTATGACACTCACTAAATCAAATTGCTAGGGGGCCATAAAATTATGAAATTCTTTAGAGTGTTTAATATATCGACTGTGAATCGATAAATTTAATAAATACGACGATGACGTTGTAACCTTGTAACTTTTCGAACACATCAACGGCGTATGCTGTAATCAACAATACAAGTCGTTGACATTGAAATTTTAATGTTCAAGAGCAATGAAAAGTCTCCAAATTTGAGAAAACTACAAGAGATCAGAATCATTTACTGGGTCCGTTTAAGCTCGTGACCCTCGGAATTCTGCAATTTTTCTTATTTATTAGAAACCCCTATTGCTATAAAACAGTTTAAAAGAAGAAATCCCCGCATGAAACACTTTTGAGAAAACCACAAAATAATAAGTTACCTAACAAGGTTTATTAAGTTCCTCGCGAAAATTGTGATTGAAATACATTGGTAAATCAAAAGTACCAATTGAATAATATCTCATAGAAGTGACAGCAAACTTCACCCAGAGCCCCAGAGAAGTGTGCACTAACTGGACATGTATTTTCTGAAGGCCATGTAATGAATTATAAATATGACAAAATTTTAGTGAGTTTATTTATTATAAAAAACGACACTGTGCATTGTTATTTTTCATCTGTTGACAAGCCACAAACGCTTTTACTATTTTGTGCGCATTTAAAATCCTGTCGACTGTAAGTACGCGCTGTTATCAGCATTCTTAGTGCTAAAGGTGCGAAAGCAGCTGGAGTGCATCGTCACATCTATGAAATTTATGGAAAAAACATTATGAGTGACGTCAACCAAATTCCAGGTCACAAAGGAGCCTCATTTCGCGTCCAAATAGGATTTTCGATAAGCCAATGCAAACAGGGGAAGATATTGGTCCCAATCTCTTTGGTGGCTGGAGACTACTTTGGACAGGTATTTTTCAATAGTCCTGTTCATCCACTCGACCATTCCATCTGACTGTGGATGCATCGCCGTTGTCCTGGTCTTCTTCATTCCCAGCTTGTCACAAATTTCCTGGAATACATGGCTTTCGAAATTCCTTCCCTGATCGCTATGACTTCCAAGGGCACTCCATATCGGCAGATGAATTCCTTCACCAATACATCCGCGACAGTTATGGCCTCTTGATTCGGGATCGCGTAAACTTCTACCCACTTTGTGAAATAATCCATCACAACCCGGATGTATTTACCACCATTTTCTGTCGTCGGAAATGGTCCGGCGATGTCTAAAGCAATCCTTTCGAATGGGCTTCCAACATTATACTGTTTTATGGGTGCCTTTCTCTTGCGATGTGGTCGTACACTCCTTACACCAGTCCTTCACATCGTCGGAGCTGTTCGTCCAATGAAACCTTTCACGGACTCGCTGAAGAGTTTTATTCACTCCCAGATGACCTCCTGATGGACTGTCGTGTAACTTCCTCAATACCTCGGCTACTCTTGTTCTCGGGATAACTAATTGTCTTCTATTTTCGGAACCATCATCGTTTTCAAGGATTCGTTTCAATAGGCTTTCTTCTAGGACAAGGGAGTCCAATATGCCTTGAGTGTCGGTGAAAATTTTGACACTACTTGCCAGGTGGGTCGCCCATTTTCTTCCTTCCATTGCCGGATCATCTTCAGGTGAGGATCATTCTCCTGATCTTCTCTGATCCTGGTGGGTGACCATTCTTCATTGACAACTGCAGTTATTGAAACTGCAGCTTTCTTAGATTCTGTCTTGTTGCAGTGGGAACAGTCTGCTGGGCACGGTCGTCTAGACAGAGAGCCGGCATTTCGGTGGCTCACACCAGCCCGATGTTGAAATCGTACTTTTGAAATATTTCAATCCATTCAGCGATCTGGCCCTCGGGATTCTTGAACTGCATCAACCACTGCATGATCAGTCCGTATCAAGAATTTCCTTCCATAGAGATACTGGTAAAAGTGTTCCACAGACTTCACTACCGCCAAAAGTTCTCTTCTCGTGACGCAGTAGTTTCGTTATGGTTTGGAGAGGCCTCTACTGAAATATCCCATCACTCTTTCCTGTCCTCCTTGGATCTGTGAGAGCACTCCTCCAATCCCTACGTTTCTTGCATCAGTGTCAAGAATGAAGTCTAGTATCCGTGGTTAATCGTCTCTTCAGGGTTTCAAAAGCAGTTTGACATTCTTCATCCCAATGAAAAGTTCTGGTTTCTTCTGTGAGTCGAGTTAGTGGCTTGGCAATATTTCCAAACTTCCCTATGAACCTTCCATAGTATGTGCAAAATCCAAGAAAGCTCCTAACTTGATGTTTGTCGTTAGGTTGCGGCCATTGCTTGATGGAAGCAATTTTCTCTGGATCCACCGCCACTCCTTCATTGCTCACAATATGACCCAGATAGTTGACTCGGTTTTGGAATAACTGACATTTCTTCGGGTTCAACATGAGCTGGGCAGCTTGAAGTCGTTTGAATACGTCTTCCAAGTTCTTCAGGTGCTCCTCAAATGTCTTCCCCAATACTACGATGTCGTCCAAATAGACCAGGCATGTTTTCCAAGATAACCCTCTCAAGACATTTTCCATGAGTCTTTCAAATGTCGCGTGTACATTACAGAGCCCGAAGGGCATGACGTTGAACTGCCATAATCTAGATCCGTTGGTAAAAACAGTTTTCTATTTGTCTTCTGCCAATAACCGGACTTCAGGTCCAAGGTGGAAAACAGTTTGCTGCCGGCCAAAATTATCGTCGATTCGAGGCAGAGGAAAGCTGTTTTTCTTCGTCACGTTATTTAGCTGATAGTCTACGCAGAATCTGGTAGTTCCATCTTTTTTCTGGAGATACCCAAGGGCTAGTGGATGGTTCTATCACTTTCTCTTTCTCCATCTCCTGAATTATTCTTTCAGCTTCCTCTCTATTCGCTCGTGGTAGTCTTCGAGCTGATTCTCTAATTAGCTTGGCATCACCTGTATCGATTTTGTGTTTGACGGCTGATGTCCTGCCAGACTTCCCTCATTTTGGTACGAAAAGGTCTCGATACTGCGAGAGAAATTCTCTCATTTTCCTTTTCTCAGCTCGATTCAAGGATTGGCCAGCTAATGACAACATCTGTTCAAATTTGTTATTAGAATTGTCAGTTGTCGTTGTTTGACGAACTATGGATGTCACTGGTACGCAGGATTCAATTCTGGTTTCCTTCTTGATAGTAATTGGGTAATCGTTTACGTCTGACACGTACTGGGATCTTCCTCGCTAACGTAACCAAGCCCTTTCCAATAAGTATTCCCCTACCAACCTCTTCGTCGTGGTTCCATTGCTCTATCATATCCGGTGTACCTTCCTCCATGATTCCCTGTAGCCGCGCTACTATCATGGTTTCGCTTCGTGCAGGTAGAACAGTATCTTCCTGTACAGCTGCCAATACTGTGCTGTCTTCATATGGATGGAGGAATACCTCTTCGGAACCAACTTTAATGGTTTTGTTTCTAAAGTCTAACTGGAAACCATGTAGGTTCATTACGTCCATTCTCAGAATCACGTCTTCTTCGATGTCAGCTACGATTACCGTATGCGTGAAGTTTTCTGAACCAATTCCCAATTGGATTTGAGTCTCTCCGTGAACAGTGGCACTCCGGAGTCGCAGCCTCGTTGGCAGAAGCTTCTTCTTGGATTTTAATGTCTCCGGCCGGATAATGGTTCTAGTTGCTCCAGTGTCTATCAGCAGAGTATATTTCTTGTCATTCACTTCGCCATCCACATATACGCTGTCGTTACGGCATCTGAGAGAAGCTATTAGTATGAGAGGGTCTTTGGAACGATCCTGGGTCAGTGTTGCCCCCTCATGGCCGACCCGTTCTAGTTTTCCTGGTTCTGGGAATCTTTGGTTTGCTGGAGTCCTAGGGCGCTTACACGAAATGCGTACATGCCCTAGCTCGCCACAATTCCAGCATCTATTCTTCTTCGGCCTTTTGTCTACCATGCTTTTTATCAAGTTGACGATCTGGTCAAGTCTATCTTCGCCACCTTCTTCTTGAATGGTCCTGACTTTGTTGTACCCCGAAGCCTTCGTGGCTGCTTCATATTCAAGAGCAGCACTTAATGCATCGACCAATGTTTTGGGATGCGCCTCTGCATATCAGGGTCACGCAAGCCCATCAATAAAGGCCTGGATGCCCAGATATTCCATCATGTACTCCGGTGCTGATGGATAAGCAAATCGAACTATTCGGGCGATATCCACTTCATACTCTTGAAGAGTTTCGTCCCGTTCCTACCTTCGGTTCTTCATCTGAGATTAGTACAAGTGTTCTAGATGTTCGTGACCATATCGCATGTCCAACCTCTTCTTCAGCTACTCGAAGTCATCCGTTTCTTCAAGGGGTATCGTCTGAAGCACATCTAAGGCATCTCCCCGAAGCGCAATGGTCCAATTATTCGCTCTAGCGGCTGCTTCAAACTGTTTAACATAATTGGTCCACGACATCTTTCCATCGAACGTTGGGGCCTTGACTCGGGCAAAACTGCCAATATCTTCTGTCTTGAGGTGTGCTTCTGGCTTGCATGGTTTTGTTTGTTTGATATTTTTTTCTTCTGTTGGCATACCTTGTGTTCTTAAATCTGCCATTTTTCCCTCTAACTCCTGGATTTTCTCGTCCACTGATTTTAGAGACGAAATTTTATTTTCGACTTCAGCGGCAATGTCATTTTTCATTGATAAGATATCGGCAGAAATATCGTTCTTCATAGCAGAAACTTCGTTCTTCATATTGGCAGAAATCTTCTCGTCCATAGTAGAAATCTTCTCGTCCATTCGTCCATAGCGGAAATTTTCTCGTCCATATTAGCAGAAATATCATTCTTCATAGTAATAATCTCGTCCTTCATATTAGCAGAAATTGACGAGATTAAGGTGGAAGCCTCTTCGTCGAATAAAAATGTATGCGGATCCAAGCCGTCATATTCTAGTGGTATTTTGAATCTTTCAACTAACTCTTCTTTCTGGACGTTTCCAGCTAGCGATTTTCCAATTCTGCTTTTAGTTCCGTCACTTTCAGCTCACTTAGTATCTTAGCCATTTTTACATAATTATTTATTGATATTACCCCACACCTGACACCAATGTAATGTTTTTCGTTATTTATTTAAACAGTTTTTACTTGTGGGATAAAAACACACTAATATGGCTAATTACTATCGATTTATTTAAAAAAACACACACTGTATACTATCTATTCTATTCTATTCTATTCTATTCTATTCTATTCTATTCTATTCCATTCTATTCTATTCTATTCTATTCTATTCTATTCTATTCTATTCTATTCTATTCTATTCTATTCTATTCTATTCTATTCTATTCTATTCTATTCTATTCTATTCTATTCTATTCTATTCTATTCTATTCTATTCTATTCTATTCTATTCTATTCTATTCTATTCTATTCTATTCTATTCTATTCTATTCTATTCTATTCTATTCTATTCTATTCTATTCTATTCTATTCTATTCTATTCTATTCTATTCTATTCTATTCTATTCTATTCTATTCTATTCTATTCTATTCTATTCTATTCTATTCTATTCTATTCTATTCTATTCTATTCTATTCTATTCTATTCTATTCTATTCTATTCTATTCTATTCTATTCTATTCTATTCTATTCTATTCTATTCTATTCTATTCTATTCTATTCTATTCTATTCTATTCTATTCTATTCTATTCTATTCTATTCTATTCTATTCTATTCTATTCTATTCTATTCTATTCTATTCTATTCTATTCTATTCTATTCTATTCTATTCTATTCTATTCTATTCTATTCTATTCTATTCTATTCTATTCTATTCTATTCTATTCTATTCTATTCTATTCTATTCTATTCTATTCTATTCTATTCTATTCTATTCTATTCTATTCTATTCTATTCTATTCTATTCTATTCTATTCTATTCTATTCTATTCTATTCTATTCTATTCTATTCTATTCTATTCTATTCTATTCTATTCTATTCTATTCTATTCTATTCTATTCTATTCTATTCTATTCTATTCTATTCTATTCTATTCTATTCTATTTTATTTTATTACTGACGATTTAATGCCAAAACTTGACAAAAAGGTGATTCTTGACTAATGGAGTAGAGTTTCTCGGTAGAACACTAATGTTTATTATTTCAATTTTGATCCGACAACGGCGCTAAAACTGACACTCGATTATGTTGCAACCCTACTACTATCCTGATTTGTGACTTAATCTACCTAGATGTAATGTTTCTAAATATTAACAGAATTTTCTTCGAACTAAATTCGTAATTTTTAAATAAATAAATAAATAAATTTTTTGTTTGAATCTATTTCATTCAAGGTAAGCTTTCAAACAAATCTAATAATAAACATGAAATCCTAGGGTCGCGTAACCTGTTACGTATAAAAATGAAGAGCTGTAGAACATCCCTTTATCATTTTTCGCGCTCCCGGTATAATTTAAAACTATGACATTTGCGTTGGCGCCTTCGACCTCCAAACAAACGAAATACTTATCAGCACCGCCGAATCAGATAGCTGCAACCGATGTTGTTCAGCTCTAAAGACGTTTTTTTTGTCTCTCTTTCTCTTTGTCTCTGTTTATTTCGTGTATGGTTTACGCCTCGTGTCATTATTTCACACCGTTAACAAGGTGCGGATTGAGCCGCGACGATGTCAGATTAACTATTTATCGTTAAAACCCAGTATAAATACTAATGCTCAACATTTTTTGTTAATACCTATCTTGAACCGTTTTTGAGTTATGATGTTTTTTATATAAAAATTATTATTTTTTTACCATTTACTTGAAATTCAATATCCTCTATTGTAAAACCGGTTTATAGGGAAGTGTGTCTGAAAAATGTTCAGAATAACGTTAATATTTTTAAAATTAAAAAATATACAGGGTTTCCCATTTAGAAAAACGAAGTAATAAACAACTTCTGGTACAACCGGAAGTAGCAAATCGACGGCAATATTTTCATTAAATAGCTCTCTCATCAAAACCCCCTCATTCCAATTTTCATGAATCAGATACCTTTAGTTCTCGAGATATTTCTAATTGGCCGTTTATCTGCCGCACCCTGTATAATGGAATTAGAAAAATATTGAACAATTAATTTTTGTATGA
Organism: Lochmaea crataegi; assembly: GCA_947563755.1. Lineage (NCBI taxonomy): Eukaryota > Metazoa > Arthropoda > Insecta > Coleoptera > Chrysomelidae > Lochmaea > Lochmaea crataegi. The sequence continues at coordinate 6,880,470 of OX387435.1, forward strand.
ATTATAAAAAACTTTCACCGTTGATTATATTTTGTACCAGAAACAATATTACTTTTCCAAATATATCAATCCAATCCTATAAAAATATATAAAAATACAGAAGTACCGTGTTATTATCACGCCTAAAAAGAATTTTTATTTACAATGTTTAGATAAAAAAATATCCATTGATCGTCTTCCATTCAAATATAATTACCATAACTGGGAACGTTGAGTACTTCGTTCCTTATAAGGATAGAGTCCTCAACGTAATAGACATTTACTTTATACTACTTCTAAGTTCAATATCGCAGTATTCACTAAAATATGTAAATACTTTTAAAGTCGGTTTCCAGATATTTCATTAGCCAGATTATTAAGAGAAGTTGAAGTTGTAAATTCCTCACTTCAATGATAGGTTTTTTTTCGTATTATTTAACCAGCTGAATATTTCAGTTGTAAAATAATCATACTATTAGGCATTATCTTTTCGAAGAAACGAGTACGATACGATCCTATTGTTATCGGATTAACGACTACCTGCTGTGGGTTTTTCTCTTGAATCAATCAGGTTGGTGTTAAGTTGAAACGAAATATCTTGGAATGGAGTATAACAATATTTTATATTTATTTACATTTATTCAATATGGCAGTACAGTAAGAGTCATACAGAACTCTGCCAAAATACTAAGCGAAACAAAGAGAGTTTTTCAGAGAAAGCGCTGTAACAGTTGAAGATACCTATAAAGGTGGAAGATGATACAGATACAGATGATAATAAGGACACAGAAAACACAGACAGGAGCAAACACTCTTGATAAGCAAGGATTTAGATGTTCACCGCTCATATATCTCTATGTCAAAAATCTCCATATTATTAAATTTAATTTTGTTAGTAAACTTTGACCAAACTTACTTTTAAGGAGTTTAGGAATTATTTATAGGCTATTATAAATGTAGTGGTGGGTTAAACTAACTTAAGACGCCGACTGAAGTGAAAACACAAAATTTTAAACATTTTATGATACGCCAATGTTAAATGGTATTTTGATGAATAAATGAATCCCCTTCAACAATTTTATTGTGCGCCCACAAATAAATTGATCTCTTATAGAAATTTGATTGTACGATACTATGGTCGTACAACTGGAAACTTTTAAAAATACATTAACCCCCTTTGAAAATTAATCGTACTCCCATGAAACGTGGTAACAGTTAGGCGGTGACCAGCCCATGACAGTTGTCTCTATCAAAAAATTACACAACGCGGCTCAAGACATTTCACTTCAGTAAATCTGGAAAGTTGCTGAGTTAACTAGTTAAGTTTCAGTGCAAGTGATCTCATTTGTAGATATTCGATTGCCTAGAGCATAACTATACTTGTTTCTAAACTAAGAGGAGCGATTTGAATTTAAGTTGGCATTTCTGCTGCTTAGTGATTGGTCCGATTGTTGCAGCTTCACAGCTCTTTGATACCACTGACAACGACATTTGCCAGTTTTGTGTTTATTCATATAGAAATATTCATTAGTTCAATCTATATTACCACTTTTTTGCATTTGTTGTTTACTGTTTGATTTTATCAAAGTATTAGCTATGTTCGCTGGTTACCATCCGAACCAGTTCGGAATTAACTCTGAATTGTTTAGAGCGCATGCCTAGTTACGAACCAGTAAATAATTTTAATTATACCGCGAACGGTCTTAGATCACTTATTAGAACCTAAACGAAAACTTGAAAAAAAAAACAAAATAGATAATTTAAATTCACTTTTGGAGTGGACAGCTATGTTCGAGTTTGATATTTGCTTACAACGTTACAAACCAAACAATAGACAAGTGAAACAACCGAATGTGACTTAAATAAAAAACAACTGACATATCAATTGCGCTTAAGCAGCCGAACTGAACTTTCAATCCTCACCAAAATCAGAGAATCGATAACGAATCAATCCATTCTGATCCGCTAACACCGAACTATTGTTAAAAATTCAGAATTGTATTAACGCGAACGCCACTTTCCATAATGCGCATGCGAATAGTCCCTGAACTGGTTCGGAATTACATCCGCGAACAAACCTATTATATTCCATCCAAGTTAGTTGCTATTTTTATTATTTATTCAGTTTAATCAACAAAATCGATAGTCCATGCTTGTTTTTTCTTATTAATAATATAAGTTTAGAAGTAAAATCTTATTTATGTAAATATATTTACATCAGTTTTACATAATCATAGTACAATATTATGGTAATTTTCGATATGAAAACTTCTGTTTACTTTTAGTTTGTGCTATAAGTACCTTAGCCTCAAATGTAAATAAAGAATAATTTAAACATACAATTGCATTTTCTGCATACTTATTGACAAATTTTACATAAATTACTAATTATAACCATACATTTTTTCACAATAATAAGACATTTGGTTTCTACTTTCGCCATTGCCTGTGATGATTCGATATTTTAACATGCATTGATCCCTCATTGGCCACGACAACTGCGAGCAGTACAATACATATTTCACGTAATTGTCAATTAGTTCAAAAAGTCTGAATAGGACCCTTTCGGAACACACTCCCAAACTAGTAACTTTCAGTGGTGTGATTGAGGTTTTTTAAAACGCTCCTCCTAGTTTAAAAACAAGGTATAGAATATTTTCCCAGTATTAGCTCGGCAAATTATCTCCTGGTATACCACACAATGAAGGAAAAAAGAAGAACCCCACCTAACCTCATTTACTACAGCATGACGGTGACAGGACTCCCACCAAAAATGGCTCAACACGGATAAAGGAGTTTTCTTTCTTCTTCCTCTTTGAATTGCTTTAACAATTTTTTTTAAATGTTCGTTGCCAAATTCTGTTCAAAAAGAACGTTTCTTTGTTATCTCAGGCACTCTTCCTTTTTGTGTCCGCTACTACTTTCATATAAATGTTCCCCAGGTCTTCCACGGCGTCACTCACGCTGACATACCGCCTATCATCATCCTTATCTACAACGATTCATTCTTCTGTTTTTAGCCAGTCCTCATCGTTTTCTAGCAGCTTGTGTCTAATTTAATGATTTTTAACTTCCCGCTAAGATAATCAATGATTCTTCCCAAAGATTTTCGAAAAATCGGGAAGTTATTGTTTTTACCCCGTTTTACAAAAATCGAGGTTTCAACAAATCTCGACGTTTTGAAGCCCTAAGAAGCTTTCCTGACTATTTTTACGATGATGCGTGTGTGTGTGTTTTCATTTTTTCAAAATATCTCCGAATTGGCTGAACCGATCGACCTCAAAAATTAATCGGCTCTTAACCTTGAAAACCCGCATCGATCGCCACCAAGTGCGTCAGAATCGGTTGATGCGTTCGTGAGATATCGAAGAGCTCAAAAACATCGCAACTAGCGACAAAATCGCATGCGTTCGAAAATTGAATTTAGCGGGAAGATGCAGGGATGGCCTTTAGGGTCAACCGTTTTCCAGATTTTTTTTCTCAAAGATGCAAAAACTTTTTCACAAATGTATTTTACTTTTCGATCAAATTTTTCAAATTTCCTTTTTCTTCGCAGTTTATTGATTTTTAAGCTCCAACAACCTTTGACATTTTTTTGTGGCTCAGCCTGAAGGAGTATTTTTCAAATACAAATATATTTTTAGAAACTGGATGTTCGAGTACCTTGAAAAACACAAGAAAATTTAACAAAATTACACAAAAATATTGTCCCTGGACCAGGAAACCACAAAACTAATTATTAAATACAATGGGATCGTTGGTTAGATTAGTATAAACACGTACAAGACGATATTATGCTTCCGAAGCGTCAAATCGAACCTCACATCGTTTAACAGTCAATTGTAAATGTGATTTTAACGATATTTTACGTTTTTCTCCTATATTTTTTTCCCTCGGATTTTACAAAAAAAAGTTGAATACTTTCTTATTCGCCTTCAAAAGTCTTACAAAACTAGGCTTTGTACGAAAAAAAAATTAATTAGGTCCAAAGTTATCGATAAAAAATCATTGTTTATGCAATGGTAAATAAACAATTTTAAAACAAGCTCCTATCACTGCCGAGTCTCTGCGTTTCGTAAAATCATTCGTCCTTACTCACAGACATTATGTACCCAAGCTGGAATCTGTAAGTGAAATAGTTAACAAGTTACAGCGTTATTAACAAATTAACAAGTTATCGATCTACACTAGCTTTAGCGACGTTCAGCGACACGAAAATCATTTTTATTGGTAGCTTTTATCATTAAGTATCACAATACATAATTATTTTTCAAGAAAAAGTTATTTTGTAACAATGGCAGCGATTATTTGAAAGGGCCTTAGTTGTAAAATAGAATAAGTCATATATTAAAAAACTTTTTCAAATATATAATTCCATATTCTAATAGAAGGCTGAAAGACCCTTATTACGGAAAAAGAAAATTTAATATTCGTTGAGAAATAATGAAGTTACAGGCCGTCAAAGTCCAACGCCCATTGTTAAACAATTTGCGCGGTCGAGTTTGAACCTCCGCGGTGAGTTTTGGTGTGCCTCTTTCGACGTTTGGGTCCCTTCCCCCACCACGTGGGAAAGATAGCAAAAATGGTAGCGTTCCAAAGACTTTTGATGTTGTTTTCAAGACACTTACCGTTCATCCGAAATTTCAATATTTCAAACAATGAAAGTTCTCTGTACTCCGATACTGATTTTTTTTTGGCTACTCGCACAAATTGTCAGCACAAATTGGTTGTATGCTAATGAAAAATCAAGTTTACCTTGGAGTGTGGCAAATAACTCATCTATATTAAGAAGAGGGTGTTTATTATCCTACCGTTGCTTCATAATCTGCACACAGTCGAATTTTACCATTTTCCTTAACCACCGGTACCAACGGAGTACCCCAATCTGAGCTTTCAATCAAAGAAATGACACCCTGTCTTTCCAGCTCGTCCAGTTCAAAATTTATTGTTTTCTTGAAAGCGAATGGAATTGGACGGGGTTTATAGAATATTGGTTTTATCCCCGGAAACAATTTTAGCTCAATGTTTCCAAATTTATAACAGCCCAATACACTTTTAAACAAATCTTTGTACTTGTCTAATAAAATAAGCAAGTCTTTATCAACTTTGACTTCAACGGTAATCATATTGAGCTGAATGTTACTGACCTCTTTCTGTAAATTGAGTTTAAGCCCAAAAAGTTTGATTAAATCTCGACCAAATAATGGTGTTGAACCATTCTTGACAATTATTAACTTACAGTTTTCTTTGACTTGGTTGTTAAAAACGATTTGCACAAATATTCCACCTTTAGGAATTATAATATGATTATAATACTACCGTCATAACATTTAAATCTGACAGAGGTAGGCTTTAAAATACAATCAAAAAAATGTTTTTCAAACAGTTCTCCAGGAAGCACAGATAAAGCTGCACCAGAATCCAATTCCATAGAAATTTGTTTATTATATAATATAATATAATAACATTCAATTTAACTGGATTGATATAATCTTTGTTATTAACATAAAACGTATCAATAAAATCTATATTTTCAGCCTCTATGCTACCTTCAGAAGCCTCAATAAAATTTGTTTCAACCGGACAAACCTTAGCTAAATGGCCCAATTCTTTACATATTTTACAAGTCTATTGTTCATACTGACATCTAGCATAATTATGATTACCTTTTCCACAACTTCGTGTATGCTCTTCTTCACATACACAGGGCCTTTAAGTAACCCCGACACAAATCTGTCCTTCAGAAAGTCATTTAGCAAATTACCAAACTTGCAGTCACTAGCTTTATTTTTTATACATACATACTATTGTCGGACTGGGCAGATGTAAATTGCAGCGCTTGGTAATCCTTAATCCGTATACCTGATAAGAGTTGATAATAGAATCTGTAAATTGCAGCGATGGTCAAATTTGAGATTTTAATCCGACTTGTAAATTGCAGCGATTAAATTCATAACATAGGGGTGTTTTTACAACTTTTTACAACTTTTTCAACTAAACCTAACAAAACCTAACCCCAATCCTCTCTAAGCTCAGGAAAATAGGGGCAAACACCTTAAAACATAGGGGCAAACCTCGAAAAAATGGGAGCAAAACTTGAAAACGGGGTGTTTTTACAACTTTTTCAAATCTAACTAGGGTAAGATTAACGCTCTTTGTTGGCCGTGCGCTGCAATTTACATAGTTACTACGAACCCATACATGACCATTCGCTGCAATTTACATGTAAGGATTATAGAAACTCTGACCGCCGCTGCAATTTACAATCGCCGGTCGGACTGACTCATGTTCACCTTGTTTAAGATCATAAAATTCAATTCTTTCTTTATATATTGATAATCTTCGGGAGAACTGGCCTTTAAGAATATCACAAATCTCTTGATAACTTTTATTCTTTGGTAAAATGGGTTCACTATATCCCCCAGTACTTTATATACTTGTTCACCAATAAGAGTTAAAAGTACCGGCACCTTTTTGACAACTTCGACATAATTTGCGGCAAATTACTGATCCAACCTTTCTTCCCACGTGTTCCAATCATCACCAATTTTGTATTCTGCAATACTTAGTCCCAATTATACTCCGATAAACCGCTGGAGCAGCAGCTCCCAGTTAATCTTATATTTTCAATTAATATTCGAAATACTTTCTACCTCGTCGCCATTGTTACATATTCAAATATAAATAACGGTTTAAATCACTAAAAATGGTATTTTATTTAATACTTGTCAGGATCAGAAAAAGCGACAGACGTGACATTCCCATATCTATCAAGTCACCCTTTATACATAGTGGCCTTAATTATATTGCAATGTGCGTAAGGGGTAATGGGGTTTATTTTTTTTATATATAATAGATTATTGAATTGTGATTTTATTGTATTGTATAGTTGGGCGCCAATATTCATTTTAAAATAAAATAAATATGAAGTATTGAATACAGTTAATGATCTTTTTATTTTTTTATATAATTCCACCTATTAAAATTTTATTGAATTTACCTGACCTTTCTTTCTCAGTACAACCCTGTAACTTACTCCGTTAAAGCACGAAACTACCTATCTCAGTCGGATTCGTTAGTTGTGTTTGGAGTCGACGCTCTACGAACTCTTATTAATTATCTCCAAAATGGCTGTTCAATAATAGACAAGTTGTTGAATTAAACGAAGAAATATCATATTTTGTATTGAGAAACTAAATCTAACACAGTGGCAAATTATGTATGATGTATTACCATCCCTTCCACACTTGAAGAATAGTAAAAATAATTGCTAAATTCAAGAAATCAGCTTGCAAATGAGAAGTGTTTACAAAAACTATGGTTATCATATAAGTATAAAATCAATGATGAAAATTGCTTATCGACCAGCAAGGTAAGTGGAAATTAATTTTAGTGAAGTATTTGTTCATAAAGGAAAACTAGAAACTTGTTTAGTCTATAAGCGAAAGAAAAAAATAGATAGATGTTTACAATCTAATAATAATACATAAAAATATAAATAGTCACAGGTCACTATGTTAAATTTTTTGATAAAATTTGTGTCAAAACTGATATACGAGGATGGTCAAAAGTTATTTTGGTATTTTTGATTTTCTTACACACACCTTTTTTACACATATAATTATAATCTACATAAAACATAATGTTAAATGTACAAATCTAACATCTTAAAACCTCTTCTAGACATAGAAATCACCCTTTAAAAATTTCTCATTTTCAAAATGATTTCTTTTAAATTTTCGAAAATTAAAGCATTTTGGTTATTCAAAACCTTTTATAACATGTCCTTGCACCCTTTAGTTGCAGTTTATGTGTTTCTTTTTTATTTACAAGTGTTACTATAGTTTAATTTTTTAGGTTCACAACTGAAGTCTTGGTGGATAAGAATTTTCGATTCTAGTGTTGGAGGTAGGACTTCTTAGTCTTTGAATTGTTTCAGTAATTTATGAGAAGACTCCAAATAATGTGTTTCCACCCTTTTTTCTTACTATTCTCATCAATTAATATTTTTGAAAAATATGAAAAGATAGTTTTGACAATTGTACCTAGTATAAACTGTAAGTATTCTCAGTTACTTTATAATAAATCATACATAGGTATTTTACTATTATATTATTTCATGATAACAATCCTTAATGCTTATAATCATCAATACCTTTTATCAAATTCAGTTGCTGCTAAGTTTTTTAGTAGATTTGAACTTTATTTTGAATGCTATTGTATTTTCAATCCGTTACAATATATTACAATAGTTTGTCATGAAGTGAACAGCAGACACACAACTACACTTCATATTTCTGTAAATCGTAGGAAAGACCAAGAAAGACTTTATATCCCATTGTTATTTATACCAACCTTATAGATGGATGAAATTCAGATTTGCTTTATTGGATTGTTGACCACTATAACATTCTCTGGGATTATCCAGGATCTAAAGAAATGGGTACCATACAGTACATACTGAAACCTCTAACCGGAGCTTCCAGCAGGCATTAACTGACATCCAGAGAAGTAATGAATCGCCAGGACTAGGTAGTATTTATTTAGTTCTGCTTCAAAGAAGTGTAAACTTCATAGTTTACGGTAATATAGATAATTTTTCGAGCCAGTCTATTACTGGGTGTAACCTACAGGCAGCAATCCCAAAATATAGGAAAACGGAAAAGGTAGAAGCCAGAGAATTTTGTAACGTGCCTCCCTTCTTACACGTGGCTCCTGCCACAAGAACACGTCACTATGGACACCCTTGATGCAAAATTCGGGTTTTTAAATCTCGGGCGCCAGATTATTAACGTGGTTTGCTCCACGGCCCCTTGACCCTTAGCGTCAAGAGTTCCAGATAGCCTCAGATGGAGGTTACGGAAAATTCCAGGGGTCTGGTTGAATTCAATTTAACTAACTAGTGAAAATCCGGAAAAGCCAAATCTTGGTTCTCCAATCAATAAATTGCGGTTAAAAATGAAAATAATAGAAATTCAAAACTTTAATCTATTAATACTCTGTGGTCTATTTTACGAATAATTATTTAGTGACAAACAAATTAACAGGGAAAATAAAATGAGGTATGTATTACCTATATCTGGGATTTTAACGGACTTAACGGTCAGGTTATCAAATACGGTTCAAATCTACCGGGTTTTACGGGGTCCCTAATGCACGATTTAGATCTGCCGGGTAATCAGACAAATTGTAGCTAAGCCTCTTCCAAGTCTGATTAACCCTTGAATCCAAATGAAACCGGCAACTGTTATTCCGACGGGGAAAAAAAAAATATAAATAATGATCCTACGAAACGGGAAAAGAACGATTTAGATCTGCCGGGAAATCAAACAAATTGTGGCTAAGCCTCTTCCAAGTCTGATTAACCCTTGAATCCAAATGAAACCGGCAACTATTATTCCGACGGGGAGAAAAAAATATAAATAATGATTCTACGAAACGGGAAAAGAACGATTTAGATCTGCCGGGAAATCAAACAAATTGTGGCTAAGCCTCTTCCAAGTCTGATTAACCCTTGAATCTACTAAAGCCGGTAACTATTATTCCAAAAAAAATAAAATTTAAGAACGAGTTAGATCTGCCGGGAAATCAAACAAATTGTGGCTAAGCCTCTTCCAAGTCTGATTATCCCTTGAATCTAACTAAAGCCGGTAACTATTATTCCGACGGGGAGAAAAAAAATATAAATAATGATTCTACGGAACGGGAAAAGAACGATTTAGATCTGCCGGGAAATCAAACAAATTGTGGCTAAGCCTCTTCCAAGTCTGATTAACCCTTGAATCTACTAAAGCCGGTAACTATTATTCCAAAAAAATAAAATTTAAGAACGAATTAGATCTGCCGGGAAATCAAACAAATTGTGGCTAAGCCTCTTCCAAGTCTGATTAACCCTTGAATCTAACTAAAGCCGGTAACAATTAAAAAAAAATATTTTCCCAGAGTTAAACGGTACCCAACTATCGACACACAGAGTAAAAATATTCGTACTAGCATAAACTTTAAACTATTATACCTAATCCACTTGGATATCAATTTAATTTAAAACTACTGACAACCAAAAGCATAAAATAATTCGAGAATCCACTAATAATTCATATCAGTTAATTAATGTATAATAAACGCAGTAAATAAAAATTCGAAATCAAATTACGGTTGACAAATCTTTATTTTCAGATAAGAGAAACAAAATAAAAAAACGAATTTCAGTTCAACAACAAAAAAAGAAAAAAATAGCCGGTCGGAAAATTTTCAAAAAAAAAATACATTCAACAATTTAATAATAAGCGGCGATACGGAAAGTTTCGAATACACAGTTTATTTGTTAAAATTTATTTACCTTAATAAATACAGCCCACACACAATCGGAATATGGAATACACCAACTTTTCGCACTACGGTTTTTCGGAAGAACGTTTAACGGAGAATGCTTAAAGCCGAAAAAAAAGGAACTGATTCTTTTGAGAGAGAGCCAGACGGAATGAAGTTCGGAGCGCGAATAAGAAGCCAACCAAAAATGAATTGTTTCCGAATTTATATCCAAAATTTTAGTTACATTCTTCGGTGTGGGAATTAAAACGTGAAATCTATCTAGTTTCGACAAAAACTTGTAAGTATACTAGACGGCTCTCGATTAAATTAAAATGTTATATATACCGGGCGTCCTTTCAGTTGAAAAATTTAAATATCGGAAATGAATAAATTGTGTATGGTAGAAGTTGGATTTGCGTAACTCGGACTTATACTAAAATATACACCGGTAATAGCAACAAAATAAATCACTGCGGTAGTCGAAAGGGTTGTAAAGTAACGAGTTATATACACCCTAGTGGTAAAATAAAATATATTACGGAATAATAAAAAAAAGTAAAAAATTAAACTTGCAAAAAGCAGAAAAAAAAAATAACTCGTTACAATTTAGTTGGATAAACCCCTTTCATGCTGAATTTTAGCAAGAAATCCCCCAAAAAATTGACAAAATACTTACCATCTTCCTTTTTTGCCTTCTCTGACTCATCGATCTTTTTTTATATAGTACGCCAATGTCCATTGAAATATGTGTCAGTAATAATTTTCAATACAAAAAACGTATGTCTTCATTTTTGATTTAATATTAATATGCATATGAGATGATCCGATCGGGAGTAGTAGAGTGTGCAAGATCGAATGAACATTGCTATGTTATCAGATAAATACCATCTCCGATTCGGATAAGTTGTTAAGTATGAAATGTTCAGCACGAGAAGAATGCTACCCCCGAAAATTGAATTATAGATGATGACATGGTTCAAATTATATAGGTTTTTTTTTATCGTCGTTGCTATAGTATGTGTGGAAATAGTATATTGTGTACCTGGTAGGAAAAACTTGAGAATGTGAGTCTTCGTACGAGGTACATACGCATACCATTTTTCTGAAAATCGTTTAAATATCGGAAAAAATTCAATTTTGATAAAAGTATGATTACCTCTATCTATAAGTAAATATTGCCATACAATTATTTCAGGCCCGGTCTCTTCACCTACGAATAAATAAGCCTCATTCGACAAATAGTTATCGATCGAATAAGTTCAACGCGTCTTTTCACGTCATATTATCTGGTAGATTACTATCTGACAAATAACAGTTTTTGTAATCAAAAACGGACCTGAAATTTTAAATTTCTAACGTCACTGAGTTGATTTTTGACAGATCATATGGTTGATTGGTTAAGTTTGTATAGTTTTGTCTGTGTCTTCAGAGAGTGTCCTTCAAATAATTATATGATATGGATAAACAAAAACGATCGAGGGCTCCTAATTTCAGGCAAGCTGAAATTACAATATTATTACAAAAATCTTCAGGATTTAAAGCTATTATTGAGAATAAAAAAACCGATACTTTGGTTTGGAAGGATAAACAAGAGTGCTACTGAAATGATCAGGCCTTGTCCATAATATGTGATATTCTCAATTACGATCAGCAATAATTCCTTCAATCAAATCAAAATCTTATTATTTTGAATTTTACAACTATTATGTTATCCAAAAACACCAACATAGTTGAAACAGCTTTTTATATTATCTTAGGTTATAATAGGAGGGCTAAAATAATCGTCATTTTCGCTATTCATCATGATTAACCTTAAAAAGATCTACTGACTAGGGATGTTAAAAAATAATCGATTTTTATATAAATCGAATATTATTTTCTTATAATCGATTTTTAGTTATCGATTTTTATAGTAATATTAATCGATTTTATAAATTACGTGTTTAAATCGATTTTCGGAAACGGCTCGTATTATTGATTGACTATTTCTCAAAATTTTAACAATTATTGACCATTTTCCAAAATTTTAACAATTATTGACCATTTTTGACAATTATTGACCATTTTGACTGTTTTTTTAAATAAGTGACCATTTTTCCCAATTTTTGATAAGTTTTGACCATTTTTCAAAATGATGACAATTTTTAACCATTTTTGAAAGTTTTTGACCATTTTGACAATTTTTCAAAATTTTAGACCATTTTTCAAAATTATTGACCATTTTTGATAATTATTGACAATTGTTGACAATTATGGACCATTTTTCCAAGTTTTTGACCATTTTTGACAATTATTGACCATTTTTTACCATATTTCAAAATTTTTGACAATTTTTGACAATTTTTCAAAAACTAACAATTTTTGACAATTATTATCAACTATTTTTCAAAATTTTGACAATTTTTGACAATTTTTGACAATTTTTGACAATTTTTGACCATTTTTGACCATTTTTGACCATTTTTGATAGCTTTTGACAATTATTGGCCATTTTTGACAATTTTTCGAAAATGTTTGACAATTTTTCAAAATTTTTGACCATTTTTCAAAAATATTGACCATTTTTGATAGTTTTTGACAATTATCGACCATTTTTCCAAATTTTGAATATTTTTGACAATTATTAACCAATTTTGACAATAATTGTCAATTTTTGACAGTTTTTAAAAATAATTGACAATTTTTAATCATTTCTGATAGTTTTTGACCATTTTTGACAATTTTTCAAAATTTTAGAGCATTTTTCAAAATTATTGACCATTTTTGATAATTATTTGCAATTGTTGACATTTATGGAACATTTTTCCAAATTTTCGACCATTTATGACAATTATTGACCATTTTTGACCATATTTCAAAAACTTTAACAATTTTTGACAATTATCAACTATTTTTCAAAACTTCGACAATTTTTAACAATAATTGTCCATTTTTGACAATTTTTCAAAAATTTTGACAATTTTCCAAAATTTTTGGCCATTTTTCAAAATTATTGACCATTTTTGATAGTTTTTGACAATTATCGACCATTTTTCAAAATTTCAACAATTTTTGACAATTATTGACCAATTTTGACGATACTTGTCCATTTTTGACAGCTTTTGACAATTTTTGATAGCTTTTCAAATTTTCGACCATTTTTCAAAAAACTTTTGAAATCTTTGACAATTGACCATTTTTGACAATTTTTGAAAATGTTTGACCATTTTTCAAAATTTTTTTAAAGCTTTTTACAACTATGGACCATTTTTGACAATTATTGACCATTTTTGACAATTATTGACCATTTTTGACAGTTTTGACAAAAATTGTCCATTTCTAACAGTTCTTGAGAATAATTGACAATTTTTGACCATTTTTGACCATATTTCAAAGTTTTTGACAATTTTCATATAATTTTATTTGATTTTTAATCTGATAAATTGTTAAATATTCACCAATTGAGTGAATTCGTGGGGCGTGGTTTGATTAAATAAGCGAGCGAAAACGTTCCTTTTTTGCGCTAGAGCGTAAAGTAACAATCCTCGGCATTTGTCGACTTTACGATTTCATTTGAATATAGTAATTAGTCATTTTACGCAAGACTATAGAAAAACTGATTTTTGGTTAGGTACCTATATACAAACGTATGATAATCCGTCAAATAAACTTTTATCTGGAACTTGAACTGGCAAATAACTATTCGGCAGTTTATCTGATAGATAACTTCATTTTACAGTGAAAAGACAGTACTTTATTTATCTACAGAATAAAGTGTCAGATGAATAACTAGTTGGTGGTGAAAAGACCGGGCCTAGGTAACATATTTGTTACCTAGCTATGAAAAACTATCAATATAGAATGTGTCAAACTGTTTTCAAAATTTAAAAATGCGAAATAATAATAAGTGGGTGAGAATTTTCCATTTCTGGAACTCCTCCGGGACTTTTGGGGGCAGTTAAAACATAATTGACACATATCAACAAAATGTGGATAGTATGTTATAATGTGCTTCACTGATTCAACACACTGGCACTGATCGAATAAAGGCGAGGCTTCTTTAGACATTAGGAATTGGTAAGTTATGCTGGTGTGTCCAATTCTAAGCATAATTGTCATCACTCGGTCAGACCTATCGTGAGAGGAGGAAGAAAGTTTAGATCCATCAGGTATTATTTGGTGAAGCGCGGTGTCAAATTCTGGTCTGGGCTCAAAACTACATTTATCAGTGGTACATTGGGATTGGTAGAGGAGCTTTTGGCAGTTTCGTCGGCATCCTTATTTCCTTAAATACCCTCAGAGATGGCACCCATAGAAATTCTGTGGTCTTACCTTTGAATTGGAGTTGGGATAATGTTAATTTGAATTTCTGCACAATTTAATTTTTTGTTTATATGGTTTGAAGGTTTTCAATAACACTGAGTTAGTCTATGATTATAAGAATGTCCTCATTCATAGTCGGACATATTTCTAGTGAGATAGACTTTCTCATCTGCTGCTCCTACGCCTATTGATGTCTTGGAAGCATCTGTATATATTGTCTGGTGTTTTCTGTGAGAGTTAATTATCTCCAGAAAGTGGGTTTAGATTAAACTGGGTAGTGTTATCAAGGAAGTATCGTAGGTCGGAGATTTTTAATAACCAAGTTGAGTTTTTGAAGGAAATTGGTAAGGTTAACGTGAAATTTTTGAGATTAAAATCTGATCGCTTGAGTTTTTCAAGTACCTAATCCTGTCGAAAGATAACACAATTTTCCAACCGGAAATTACGGTTATCCACCAGTATATAATAGAAATTATTAGGTAGGAAAGAACATACCGTGCAATTGCCATGACAGATAGTCAAGCAGCGCAAAAGGCACTTGATTTCCTAATAGTATATTCTGTAGGTTTAGGTTCTATGTGAGAGGGCCTTCTCGCCACCTCCACTGCGACCCCAGTTGGGTCTATTGTGGCTCACCCGTAGGGATTACAATTCACCCCACAAGCCTGTGCTTCTGACGAAGTCCATGGTTGTATTTGGTGATACTTTTTTGAAGTCTCTCGGCTCTAAGGTACTAAAACCGAATATGTTATACCGTACCCTGTCCAAAGCTGGGCATGAGCATAGTATGTGCTCAGCAGTTTCGTCCTACAAATAACAGAACTAACAATCCGAGGTCTGAACCAGACTCATCTTCTTTAGGTGGTAATTTAGTCGACAATGTCCTGTAAGCAGTCCCGACAGAATGCGTAGGTTTGTTCTACTCCATTCCAGGATCTGCTTATTTTTTGTACTCGGAGGGTTGTATATGAACGCCTTCGAGTGAGAGAACCCCGGTATGTCTTCCCAGTACGTGAAGGTTTTCCTCTCCGCCCAGATAGCTGTGGCTGATCTAGCAGTGCTTTCCGCAATGCCAAAAAATGGTTCAGGTCCGATAAATAGAGACTTTGATCCCTTTTTTGCCAGAGTGTCGGCCTTCTCGTTGCCCTCCACTCCTCTATGCCCCGGCACCCAGGTCAAAGTGACTTTGTTTTCCGTGCCTAGTATATCAAGGGATTGTAGACAGATATGTACTAGCTTAGATTTTATCCTGTTCGAGCTCAGTGCTTTAAGAGCAGCCTGGCTATGACAGGATGTCTATGTTTTTTTTTCACAACAGGTTGATTCATCAGCTCTTTTTCAGCCAGTTCGATGGCGTATACTGCAGGCTGAAAGACGGTAGCTTACCTACCCAGGTTGGCTGTGATTTCAACTCTGGGTTTCCTGCTGAAGACCGACGCTCCAGCCCCGTTTCCGGTTTTGGATCCGTGTAAATCACATAGTTCGTTTATAGGAAGGAGATTTCTTCGCTATCCCATTGGTCTCTCGTGGGAATGGGGACCTTAAAGGGCTTGTCCACGTGAAGTTTCGTGACAGAGAGATCCGAGGGCATCCCAAGAATGTGGTAATTCTGTATTTCCCACAGCATTCCCTCAGTGTATTCAGTAACAAGGTAAGAATGAAAATTCGATGCGAGTGGAAAGTTCCGGGCGCGAGCCGAAGGCGAGCGTGAGGAACCACGAGCATCACGAATTTTCATTCTAACCGAGTAGCAGACCATACTTTCTCCACGATCAAAGATTTTAAATGGAAATGAGCAAAAGATAATTTATATTACAGAACTTAATCACAATTATATTAGGTAAACACTCAATGTGACGGCAGTAATTTCGACACTTACTCAAGTTTTGCCACTTCGAAGACAATCAACTGCGTCAAGGCTAATGTTATTATTTCTCACCAGTGTGAGAATATTATTCTATCACAGGAGAGAGAATGTAATAGTATATTGTGCAGCAAGTGGGGAAAGTTCAACTTTTCTCACGAGTAGTTTGTCGCACGAGCCCGAAGGAGAAAAGAAGAGAGAAGTAAGAAAAGTACTTTCCCCACATGTTGCACACTATACTTTTTCTACAACTACACAAATTTAAATCCGGAACGACATTTCTTTTCACTAAATTCTCCGTTATATTAATTATTCTGACAGTTCTGTGACAACTAAGTAGGTATCTAAAGATGACAGTATCCTACTAAGTTTTTGTCGATTTTATTCGATTCTCCATATAAATGTATGTGGCGTGGGCAAAGTGCCGTGAGAAATAATAATTCTCACAGTATGAGCAATATTTGGTTTTGAAACTAAGTAAGGTATGCGAAATACGTCACTTTTCATAGCAGTTAGCAAAATACATTTAAATTGCATGGGGACAGAGGTGTTGCAGAATATTTCTTCAATCTCAAGAGAGAGAATTCCAGCATTCTGTAATCAAATTCGATTTCAGAATTGGCAAATTCTGTGATGATCGTGGAGAAAGGTCATTTCTAAGCTAATAGTCGGTTGTGTGGTTGCTCAAGAGCCACGAAAGCAGATGAAATAGCCAGACTAGGACGTCAAGGTCATTCGTTGGATCAGAGCCCTTTTTCCCCTTTTTGGGAGCCGGGAGCACTGCAGTCTGTTGGCTTATTGTACTCTACTCCCACATTCTAGTAGACGATAAAGGTCCTCTGGATGTGTGCCATATTATGTTTCAGGTGGCACGTTGGCTTCTCCTCGAGTCCAGTGCCTCACAGTCAAATAAGATAAGGGTCTCGATCTCCATGTGACAAAGTCTGCAGCTGAGATCCCCGTTATATAGCTCCGTTTTAGGGGCATGACCCATTAGAAAACCTGTAATGATTCTTAGCTGATTTCTTCTGACATTCAGTAGCTTTTCTTAACAAATGTATCACCTACAAAGGTCTTACTGTGTATCTGCTTGGGAGTATTCCTCCACTGTTTTCTATGTTGGCTTTATACCCATTTTTGTATCTGTCCCCGGACCACTTTTTTGTGGTCCCAGGAACTGGTTGTGGTCAAACATATGTCGTTGCTGAACCTCTTCTCGCGAGTTCATCAGCTTGTTCATTTCAAGGAATATCTTTATGTCCCTGCACCCACACTAATTTTACTTCAATGTCGTCTGCCAGTTCATTTAGTTATTTCTGGTATTCCTCTGGATGTTACCTTGCGACTATTTAAAGTCGCAAGGGCTGCCTGGCTGTCAGTTAATATGCTTATCCTATGAGTATCAGTCCTGTATTCGTTAATTCTGACTCATTCTAGGATAGCATAAAATTCCGCCTGAAATACAGATGTATGTTTTCCCAGTGAGAAGGAACATCTTGTGTTCCTCATTTCACTATACATCCCTGCTCCTGTCCCTTCCCCAGTCTTTGACCCGCCTGTATACCAGGTATCACCTCGGGGAGATTTTAGTCTGCTTGAGAGCATTCTGTGAGATATCTTCACCTCATATTCAGGGCCGGGGAGAAGTTTAGTGGCCTTATAGACTGTTTTTATATCCAAAATGGCTTCACTTACGATGTCCTTAATGGATAGGTGTCCTGATCTAACTGTTTTGTTGGTTATTTTGTAGCCTAAATAACTCCATCCTTTCTTCTCCCATTATCACGAGGTGTAGTGAAGGAAGGCCAAATAAGGCTTGTAGTGCTGCCGTTGGCGTACTTCTCATGCACTCCGTAATACTGAAACAAGCAAGTCTTTGCACCTTGCCTAGTCTCATTATTGCAATTCTTTGTCCACCAGACCAAATACGCATATGTTATCATGGGTTTAACCACTACATTGTATATCCAGTGTATCATGCGCGGACTCAACACCCATGATTAATGTGGCCTTTCCATGATCAATGTGGCCTCCGTGTTTCTACTTTTTCTAGTTGTTTGGTCCATGTTTATCTTGAGTAAAAAATCAGCCCGAGATTTTCAACATTCATCACTATTGGAATCTCCGTACCTTGAAAGGATAGTGGTCCTAATCCCACCAGGTCCCTTCTTTTGGTGTGAGGCACTATGTTTGATTTGGTGGGACTTATATTTGAAACCACCTCTTCTGTCAATTTGGTTACTATGTCCAGAGCCTGTTGCATGCGTTCCCACAGTAGTCTAGCTGGTCAAATTTTCAGCTTACCAAGCAATTAGCAACCTAGGACAGCTGCTTACTTTCCTCGGATATACAGAACCCTTCCGATAGCACAATTCTGCACCTCAGACCTTACTGCGGTTAAAGTGGAATGTCCAGATGGAAAGAGTATATATACGGCGTTGATACCCGCATCGGTCTACCTCCTTTCAGATGCAGCCACCCTACCACCGACTAGAGAGATGGAGGTACTAGTGGATCATTGTCTCAACGAGAGACTGGAGCTCATTTTGAGTTGCTCACTTGAGCTGGGGCAGCAAGGATATCAACGCCCGAGGTAAGTCTCTATATGAATATATAATTAAGAAAGATCTAACAGTATTGAACAGAGGCACGGAGCCGAGATTTATTAACGCCCATAGCCAAACATTGATAGATATTACGCTGACGACAGCTAAAATATCAAACAAAATTCAGGACTGGCAAGTGTTAGATCACATTTCTATGTCAGACCACCGCTAGCTGACCTATACGGTAAGCCAATATCTCAGGACCACTGTGAAATCCCGTGACCCGAAGAGGACGGATGTAGCTCTCTAAAATCGCCTCTTAAAATGTGCTCTGTGGGAAACAGAGGTCCTGACTCCTGGCAATAATGAGGAACTGAAAAGTTACACAGTATCTATTCAGAACAAAATAGACCCTGCCTATAAGGAATCCTGTCCGATGAGGATGGTCCAGACAGGTGGCAAAATCAATACTTGGAGGTGCCCTGAATTGGAACACCTTATAAAGACAGCGAAAACGACCTTTGACAAGGCAAAATGAACAAAACTCGAAGAGGACTGGGGAGTATACCAAGCCAACCTAAAAGAGTTCAAAAAAGTCTGCAGACAAAAACAAAGAGCAGCCTGGAGAGCCTACTGTGAGGCAGTCGAAGAATTTCCACAAGTTTCTAGGCTACAGAAGGCACTCTCAAAAGACCAACATAAGAGTATCGGCACCCTGACGAAGGAAAATGGCGACAAAGCCGCCAACCTCCAAGAGAGCGCTGAGATTCTTATGGAAACTCACTTCCCAGGATCTGTCTTTCCTGGAACGACGAACTGGGCGGAAGTACCAACTTCACCCTCACAATACGACTAGCAGTTTGCTAGTGCAGTAATTGATGAGGACAAGATAAGGTGGGCCATTTCGGGCTTCTCCCCTTTCAAGTCTCCAGGACCTGGCGGTATAAGATCAGCCCTACTTCAGTGGGGGGATATCCTTATGCCGCACCTGGTTGGAATATTCAGAGCTTCTTTAGCTCTGAGGTATATTCCCAGAAAGTGGAGAGAAGTGCGAGTGGTATTTATACCAAAACCAGGAAGGATGGACTACACCTTACCAAAAGCATTCCGGCCTATTAGCCTCACACCGTTCTTTTCAAAAACAATGGAGAGGCTATGTGAGAGGTATATAAGAGATGAAGTGCTAGTTCACAACCCACTTCATCCAAATCAGCATGCATATGCATATATCCGGGAAGGGCCCTTCACCAAGTGGTTGGCAGAATCAAAAGATTATTGGACGATAAAGAATCCACCCAGGGTATATTCATAGATATTGGAGGAGCGTTTGATAAAACAACCTTCCCAACAATTACGCAGCAACTTAACTCCAGGAATGTACCCCTGGAGTGGGAGAATGGATACTCAAAATGCTCTCTAGTAGAGCAATAAGTATCAATGTTGAAGACATCGTAGTGAGAGGACTGGTCATGAGGGAATGTCCGCAGGGAGGGGTCTTATCACCCCTTATTTGGAACATAGTCATGGATACCCTGATTAATCAACTCAACAATAATGGATTCTACACAATCGCATACGCAAATGACATAGTTATCTTGCAGACCGGAAAATGTGTGAACACACTGTGCGATAGAGCGCAGGATGGGCTCAAATTGATAGAAACAGGGTGTAAGGAACACTCACTGTCGATCAATCCCAAGAAGACTGAGATGGTCTTTTTCACCAGGAAAAGAGGATTATCGGGCTCAAAACCTTCTATAGCAAATTAAACTTCTCTGAAGAGGTGAAATACCTTGGTATTACCCTCGACAAGAAGCCAACATGGAACTCTCACCTACAGAGCAGAGCAAAAAGAGCATATGTGGCTTATGAGCAATTTCGGAGGACAGTGGGACGCACATGGGGTCTTTCACCCCGTGTGGTCACCTGGATCTACACTGCAATCATAAGACCTACGCTAATGTACGGAGCCATTGCATGGGGACCGAAGGTTCTACAAGCAACGGCCATCCAAAAATTATATCAAATACATCGAATGGCTTGTTTAAACATCACAGGAGCCATGAAAACAACACCAACCGCGGCAATGGAATTAATTATTGGTCTGACCCCTCTGGACTTGTACGTCAAAGAGGTTGCGTTAATTGCCATGTTACGATTGCGTACGGCTGGTGTAAACCCCGAAGTAGGAGTGGGTCAATTGAGGCTGAGCCTATGGCGAGAAGCGCTTACTGCGCTACCTCTGCTACAGGCGGCCAATAATGCAATTGAGCCCCAGTTTGTGTTTACAAAATACAAATAAAACAGAACACAGTGTCAGATGCTGCAAATGCAATACGTATATATACCGACGGCTCAAAAACCAAAGAAGGCTCAGGATGTGGAGTTTACTCCAGATCACTTTGCTTAAGAATTAAGTGGGGAATGGGGAAAAATACCAGCGTGGTTCAAACAGAACTGGCTGGTATCTCAATTGCCACAAAAGAACTAACCAGAATAGGAATTTTTGTCAAAAACATAACAATCTGCACTGACGGCAGACAAGCCCTATTAGCCTTGAACAGACAACGTGTTACATCAGGTCTAGTATTAGAGTGCCACCAAGGTTTAGCTAACGCCTCGGTCGATAACAATATTATCCTGAGTTGGGTTAAAGGGTACGACAGGAGTAAAGGTAATCGCATTGCCGATTCTTTAGCCAGGTAAGCGGCTGGACTAAAAATTTTAGGACCCAGTGACACCTACGACCTGACGACTTTGACAATTGCGGAACTAGCCAAGCGTTACACCCATGCTCAATCCCTAAAGAGATGGGATGGAATCAAAGCATGCAGTCTGGCCAGGATTACCTTTGGCGATCCTGGGAAGCTGGCGCCGAAGAAATATTTGGCGATGACCAGCAAAAACCTACGCTTAACAGTAGGATTTCTCACTGGCCACTGTCAACTAAGGAAACACCTCCATACTATGGGGTTAGTGGACACACCTCTATGCAGAATGTGTGAACAGGAAGATGAAACTGTCAGGCATGTCTTATGAGTGCCCGCAGTTATCGTCAATGAGAGAGTGTGTGTTCGGTGAGTCTTGGCCTACACCTGCCGATATGAAGGAGATGTCACCTAGAGACCTTCCACCTTCCTGAAAAGGACAGGATGGACGATGACCTAGGAGGACAACTACTCGGGAGGTCACATGTGGCCTAAGTGCTGTGGGCCTAAACTCACCCTTTCCACTTTACAGATACAGATGCGTTCTCTCACTGTAGTATTAAATTTGCCTTGTGATATGATGACCAGATCATCCGCATATCCCGACAGTATGGAGTTCATCTTTGAGTCTCCTTATTAGTCCGTCCATTACAAGGTTCCATATTAGAGGACATAGGAATCCTTCTTGAGGACATCCCATTGAAACGCGGGCTGATAATGTTTTACCCATCAAGGATGAAAATATCGTTCGGTTTTTCAGCATGCAGTCTATCCATATGCAGCTTGTTTCGTCATTCAGAGCCCTTCTTCGGCGCTGCAAAAATGACTGAAAACAGTAATTTTTCGCACGTGCTAGAAGTGTTAGGAAGAATATTTTTCAACGAACAAGTTTATTCGCCAAATTCCGGTTATTGGTGCAATCATTTGAAGTAGTCAACGCAAGATAACAAAATTTTGATAAAATGGATGGCATACTCATAAAAAGTCATAGTTATGCATGCATGCATTTTTGGTGACGATTTAAATAATCACAACCACAAAAATTTGATTTAAAACAATTATCTTCAATTTAGTCATCACCACTTTCAGAACAAATGAAATTGAATAGATGAAGATTTTACCTGATGAAGATCCATACTGAAACGATGAAATAAAATAATTTAATTTGTTTAAATCTTCATTATTATTTTTGTAGCTTTATCAAACGGGTTTGAAAACAAATTAAATTGTTTTATTTCATAGTGACGAATGAAATTAATCGACCTTTCAAAATTTCCAGCCAAAAACCTGTTGCTGATTATTTTTATTTTCTGAAGAAAATTGTTAGTTTAACCGGTATTATAATTTTTGTTAGCTGCTGCTATCAAACGCATGTGAGTGAGTGTATCGCCTACAATTCGATCAGCTTTGTTATTTATAATATTGACCAAACAATGTGAAACCCGTTTCTGAATGTGATTTGGCAAAGTGGAATCGTAACGGTGTCAAAAATATGAATTTCCTCGACTTTAGGCTCAAGTTGTCTGAACGGTACTGGTAGGTAGTTTTATATTGTTTATAGTATGCAGAAAAATAAAAAACTAATGAGGGTAGATGAAGTATTATATTAAAAACAAATAAATAATGACAGTATCTAAATTGACGCAGTAAAGGTTGTCAATAGAATATATTAGACTATAATTTTGGTTTTAAATGGGAAAAATCAATTGTTGCTGCTGGAAGATTTCAATTTATGATCTACCTAGAGCAACATGAATTTTCATCACTAAACCACTACTATTATCCACTCGCTCTTGTGGAACTTGAATTTTAACTCATTCCATGGAGTCTTAGAAAAAACAAAACTCCTCCTCTTGGGCACCCCATCCGTGGGCACACTATATAAATAATGGATCTTGACGAAGACCAGTCTTAAAGCAGGTGCTGCACGTGAGGCTTGAATATGTTATCATGTAGTTGATGATATCACACACTTATGCTTAAGACGTGGATAAAAATATCGCACGACCAAAAAGGCTAGAATGGATCACAAAGGCTTTTTATTCACATCCTCCTATGAAGATGCTTTCTCAATAAAAAAAAAAGGTGAGCGGTCGTCGGACCGCCGACAGAAGCTTGCTTCTTATGCACAATAGAATGCGAAGTTGGGAAAACCATCAATAAAAATACGCGCAATAGAATGCGATGTTGGGAAATACATTAGGCCCAGTACGTTCTACTGAGTTTTATTTTATTGACCATTTTTTCCAAATTTTTGACAATGTTTGACCATTTTTCCAAAATTTTAACAATTTTTGACCATTTTTTCAAATCTTAACAATTATTGACCATTTTTGACAATTATTGACCATTTTTGACAATTATTGACCAATTTTGACAGATTTGACAATGATTGATCATTTTTGACAATTTTTCAAAAATGTTGACCATTTTAGAACATTTTTCCAAATTTTAACAATTATTGACAATTTTTGAGCATTTTTGACAGGTTCTGATTATTGACCATTTTTGACATTTTTTTATAATTATTGACAATTTTTTAAAAATCTTAACAATTTTTGACTATTTTTCAAAATTTTAACAATTATTTACCATTTTCGACAGTTTCTGACAATTATTGACCATTTTCAACAACTTTCAAAAATTTTGACAATTATTGTAAATTTTCCAAAATATTTAACAATTTTTGTTCATCTTTCAAAATTTTACAATTATTGACAGATTCTGGCAATTATTGACCATTTTTGACAATTTTTCAAAAATTTTGACCATTTTTCGAAATGTTGACAATTTTCAACAATTATTGGCCATTTTTGACAGTCTTTTATAATTATTGACCATTTTTTCAAAATTTTGACAATTTTTGACCATTTTTCAAAATTTTAACAATTATTGACCATTTTTCACAATTTTCCAAAAATTTTCAACCAATTCAAGCCTTTCAAGTGCGAACACGAAGAGTATGATTTTAGTAAATCTAGTTTACTATAGTCCTTACACTACCGACTAATCTACTGCAAATTGAAGCAGCAAAAAAGACGACCAAGAACGCGGATATTTATCATTTGTAATATTGCAAACACTTATTTAATTTAGGGATGAAATTTCATTATAATTAGTGATATCACCACGGTATTGGCTTCGATTTTATCAGTGTTAATGGGGTAGGTCTGTCATGTTTTTTTTATTATCTTTTCTTTGTTCACAATAATGTATGCAGGCTTCTTTTCCCTATAGAGTAAGCGGTTTTGGACTTTGGCGAATCTCTATTCCTCTTTAAAATACTTGAATATTATCAATTCTTGTCACTGAAAAGAAAAACATGTGTGAGTATATTCGAACATTCTAACCACAGCTATAATGGTAAATGTTTTTTGAGAGTATTTATAAATAAATCGCCGATTTTAAAACTTTGTCAGCATTCCAGTGAAATGAATATTTGACGAATTCGAATTCGGCATTTGGCAACGGTGTTCTCTTGTCGGCCATACTTTCCATTCCGAAAATGAAGTGAGAAGGCCAGTTTTTGGTGCGAATAAAAACAAATATCTCTCGGTTTATGTCGAAAAATAATTGGAATCGAAAATGTCTGGCAGGCTAAAAAACTTGCTGTTTCTCTCTATGTGAGTTAATGCTCTAGAATTCCAAATTGACGCGGCAAATTTATTTGTATATGGGATTGACTGGTCTTCTTTTTGCACCTTTGGACTTTTCGAGCCCGAAATGGCATTCTTTGAATATCGCTTCGATCATTTAAATTATATGATATGAATCTTCGTTTTTTGTACGAAGAAATTTACACAATTTCACCTTATAACCAACCTCTCTTATATAATATCGAACAATTTAAAATGTTGACTGTATGTTTGGAAATGTTTATAACTTTCATTCCAGTATTGTTCATATTATCTGTATTTTCAATCTGATTCTTTCTATTTCTCCTTATCATACTTTTTCTTATCGTTTTTATTCGGTTCACTACTAATTTTTTTCTGCATTAGGCATTTTCCTAAAATACCCCTTCCACTTCTTTATTATTGATTCAAGTCTTCGTTATGGTTTCTCAATTTCATCTTTATATCCATTCACTGTAGTTCTTGATTTTTCATTGAAGGATTTAATGAGTGAAGTGAATAAAACCTAGTTGATGCTAATACTTTGAGGATTTGGAGTTGTATGGTAAGTGATTAAAAATAGTAGCAACTACTTACAGTAGAAGTAACTTGAAATTTGGTGTGAATAAAACGAGGATACTTTCTGTAGGACGTAGTAAGAACTTCAAAACTTTGGAGCATGGTTACGTGTTACTACATTCCTCATCATGGCTATGTTCATGGATGTTCGGGCACGAAAAACGTATGGTGAGAGGAGTCGTATACAGAAATGTAAAGAACTGTTACGTTTTGAAAGTGATGGGTTTTTACCCGAAAATTAAGAAACTTGAGGTGGAGCTCTTACACAGCGATATCGTTTGGAGATAGTGTTGCGCTAATTCGGAGATCCTGGTAATCAACGTGGCGTGGCAGAGAACTATAGAATTGATAGGTCAACTGTGTATAAAACAATTAGTGTAGTTATGGAGTATATCCTAGCTAGAGGTCATTTATGAATACATTTTCCAATTACATTCCGAGAAATAAATGAAGCCATACTTCAATGGCAAAAAAGATTCCACCTCCTACAGTCATTGGCGCACTACATTGCATGCATGTTTTTTTTTTCGGGTCGAGATGGGAAACTCATGTTCGAATGTTCGAACCAAACCCACCTCAAACTCGCTGTTATCCCCGCCTCGGAATCACTACCCTAGCATACTTCGAGAAGGGCGGCGGTCCCTCGCACACTCCGCTCACACCGTCGTCTTTTCCCTACTATTACTCCTACCTCTCATGCCATATCGAGTCCTTCTCTCCTTCTAAACATGCTCTCTACTACGTCTCTCACCTCCATCCATTCGTCCTCCCCCTCAACATTATCTCCTCCATGTTCTCCCAGTATACCGCTTCCCCTAGTTTCCTCTCAAACTTCTTCAGTACTTCCTCGTTCCTCCAGAATCTAAGCACATGCCCCACATCATCCTCCAGTTCACACCTCTCGCACACACCAGTCTCTCTTTTCCCAATCTTGAGGAGGTATACCCTACTCTCGACCCTTGTCCAGTGAACACCTGTGTCAAGAAGTAGTTCACCTCCCCGAATTTCCGGTCCATCCAATCTCTCCTATTCCTAATCGCTCCTTTTAGCGCGCCCTCATACTCCATTCCCACCTCCATCCATTCCTGTACTTCCTCTCTGGTCGTAACCCTCGAGCGTTTGTTCCTGGCCATCACGTCCAATGGGTAGGACCTTGCCAGCACCGTTGCTGCCAGTCCACCCACTGTTCTGTACTCCTGCACCACCCTTAGCAGTATCCCTCCCTGCACCCGCAGAAGTGGCCTAACCCTCGCATTCACCCCCGCTTTTTCACCCCACACCTTCGCACCGTACAACATACTCTGCTCTACCGTCCTACCAATTCCCCTTCTCTTCCACTCTCCCGGCCCTTTCACATTACACATCAATCTCCCCAGCCATACCGCCCTCACTTTCCAAGGGCCAAATTTCTTGTTTCTCCAGCTGCCCTCCCTAGCTCTTCCCACCAAGCCCATCCTCTTCCCTCTATCCTTCCACTCAGCTTCCGTCTTCGTTCTTTCTTACACTCCCTCCATTGCATGCATGTGGAAATTAAGAAGCCATCACAGTTCGCTGACGAGTATATAAATCGAAAAGGTTACACAAGCATTAACGTACAGGCTACATGCGATGCGTCAGAAAAATTTACTAGTTTTAGTGCTGAATGGCTGAATGATAGTAGAATTTGAGGACGAAGTGTAGTTTGTTAGGTGACTCTGGATACGACATTTCCCCATGGCTCATTACGCCATTTAAGCCGCCTCACAATGCCATTGAACAACGATTCAATGTGGCCCATGCATCAGAAAAAGCAAAGGTTTACAATTTTGGAAACTGCGTCCGAGTATCAGCGGAACGTGTACCAAAAGTGATAATATGTTGTGCAATTTTACACAATGTAGCCAAATACTTGAAAGATGACCTTGTCTATAACAACAATGAAGAATTGGGAGACGATGCAGGTCCTGGAGTTGCTGCGGTCAATGAGAATAACGCAACCAAACTTAGAAGTGAGCAAAATCGAAGGGATATGTTAGCATTTATTTAAATATCTGTTGTCCACTTATGTATTCCTCTACTACAATTGTGGATAACTTCGAAATGAATCGGGATAAAAGTGTGCGGTTTTCACTGAAATATTTCATTTTCATCAACATCATCATCGTAGGATTTTATGGTTTGTACTCCAGGTCTTACATAGGCGCTGCGCTGCCTCATTATCCGACTGCTGTATTCGCTGCTCCAATTGTTTGGGTACTTCCACTCCGAGGTCTGTACTTCCTGGAATTTTTTGAAACACCGGATTTTCTGCCAGTCCTAGAAGAGTCAAAAACTCTTCCTCCCACTCCTTGAGCTTGATGGGGTTATTACCCGTAGCTTTCACATCTGTTTTTTTCTTTAATTTGGTCTTAATATTGTTAAACACTTTGTTTAATTGTGCCGATGTCATTCCTTTACCGACTGCGGGGGAATACTCTTCAGCAATAATTTCCCAAGCGTGTTTTTTGGCTATGACCACTTTAGGTATTCTAGATTTTTCGCAAATTACTGCATGTTCTGCAAACAATCGGACAAATAACGCACGCTCACAACCCTTCTCATCTTCTAACTCATCTTAGCTAGACGATGAAATTTTATTATTGTAAACAACTTAACACAAAACTGATAACAATCGACTGGACGCCTGAAAGGTTATTTACGGAATGTAACTAGACCCAACATGAACATGAAAAGTAGATATAACTACCATGGAGAAGTAACTAACCCAGTAGTTGCTTCTTACATTTTCCGGCTGATACTTCACTTTCTCAAGTATTAGCATCTGCTTATTCACATAAAATTTGATTGATGCTAATACTAAACCGTAGATGCTACTTACATATTGTTACTTTTTATTCACTCCACTAATTGTCTTTTAAACGAAATCACTAACATCGTATTATTGCGAGAAAATAGACCTTTGAATGCGAATTTTGAGATAATTATGGGGAGAGATGAATAAATACTTTTTTCAAATTTTGAAAAAAGGATATCTTATACGAAAAATAATCCTCAATCAATGTTGTGGATAAAAAAAATTTTTTGCACAATTTCTTTTGTTATCATGGAAAATAAGAGTCTAGAAGCTAGAGGATGATAGTGACAACTTCAAAAAAATCATAACTTGCTGAAAAGTGATGTTTCCCAAAAATATATTTTTTTTATTCATTTAGAAAACTAAACTTTTAGGTAATTTTTTTTTAAACTGCATACATAGTTAAAACAGGAACGATACTTCCTAACCACTTTTTATTTACCCCAGACGTCCTTCTGAAAAAAAATCCCTCAAATTGGTTATTATACAGGTGAATTTTTGCATTTTACAGGTGAATTTTTGCAAGAAAGGTTGTATTTTATGAAATTTACGGTTAATTTTGCTTTCAACTTATAGTCAACATTTTTTTCTTGCCCATTTGTATACTTTCTTGAATCTTGAGAGTTTTCAAAAACCACATGCAGGGTGAACTTTTTTTATATGATCCAAAAGAAGTAATGTTTAGACAGGTCCTGATTTTTTTGTAGTTTCCTTGAATCAGTTAATTAGACGATGTACCATAATATGGGAGCGATCAAACCAACCGTAGAAAGTTTTCGACCGAAAGAAATATCAGTAAAAGAATGTAGATTCTGTGGAATGGAAGAAAAAACCTCCTTTGGCATACTTTCGTAATGCATAGCTATATCACAATACCTAGAAGACTACTGGATAGAAGAGGTAAACTTACCTAAACTGAAACCTAGGATATCCTAGATTAGATTAGATACAAGGGGGTAAATTGGCCCTGTTGGCCTAACCACACTGCGACCTATAAGATCTTTTGTGTATAGCCTAAATCTATATTTTAATCCAAGAGATCTAGGCTTCCGAGAAAGTTTTGGAGCTTGATCTGTAACCAGATCAGGCTTTAAGTAGACCTGTTCCAGGTATTTAAGGCGTTGACATACAATAACCCTGCAATCGCAGATAATGTGTTCCACCTTGTCCATCTTATAGAGATGGTATCTGAGTGAGCAGTGTCCAGTGAGAATTTCTGTGATTTCTCTGAGATCAGATTTCTGAAGCTCCAAGAGCAATTTAGTGTAGTGAGCAGAAGGTCGTATCAACCTGTTTGCCTGTCTTTGGCCTGGAGTATTTTTCAAGTAGGCTACAGTAAATTCCTTTTTCGGACTTATTCCACGATGCTGCTATTTGGGATAGCACAAAGTGATTCGGGTCCGATAAAAAGGAGTACCTACAAGCTCCTTCCTTTGCGAGGCCATCTGCATTCTCATTTCCGATAATTCCTTCATGCCCTGGCACCCTGCATCTAGCCAGCTGCTTAAGGGACTGTTTGCAGTTCCAGACTGTTCTAGAGTTATAAGTTGCAGACTTCAGTGCCTTCAAAGTAGCCTGACTATCAAACGCAATAAACATTTTGACTGAGTTGAGGCGTTTTTTGAGTCACTCTTCAGCATAAATATTTATTGCTAATATTTCTGCTCGGAATATTGTTGGAGTGTTTTCCAGGGCAGTTGATATCTAGTATTAGGACCTGTAACCCCTATTCTCACTCCTTCGTATGTTTTTGATCCATCAGTGTAATAAGTGCCCTTCCGTAATTAGAGCGATTTCGTTTTTTGTTGATAACAACATTCAACGAGAGTTCGAGTTTTATCAAATTTCCATGATTAGTATGAAAAATAAAACATTTTTTGTGGATAATAATTGCTTCTTGCAGTTCCCTAACTCAAAAGGTAACCATGATTGCGTCCGGCTGCTAGTTTCAGCGTCATTTATGGCGGTGAAGGGAATATTCTTAGAAAAAAACAATCACTGTAACACTTTCGAAATACATTAATTTTGAGGTCAGGACAAACGATTTAAAAAAAGTTCAGACTTTCTTCTTCAATAACATTTTCGAAAAACAAATTTTTCTCCAATGTATGTACCAAGTTCAACTTTCAACTGGTCAATAGTTCCGTAGCACTCGGTATATATTGTTCTCCACTTTACATCCTGTAAATATCTATCTGTTCTTTTTCAAATTTCCGCTCCGATTTTGTAACTAGTTTGAAAAAAAAGTAGTCGACGACATCGAATCTCGTCTTAAAAAAAAGAAACCTTTTTTACCGAGTAGATAGCCACATCGTAATCTACATTTATTCCGCTCAACCAAGTTCGAAGTAAACTCTCCGGCCCATTTGAATAAATTTAGAATTTGTTACACATAAAAATATAAATATGTTAATTTGATGAGATGCCTGTCGAGTATGTCCCATCAACTTAAGCTAAATAGATATTTTAATTGTACAGATATGGCGGGCATTTTGATATGTCAAACCTTTTCTCGATCGAAGATTATGTCATAATACGTGTGGATGTGTTATTATATTCAATGGAATTTACTTATGTGGGCTTAGCTGATGAAATAAGGTGAAAAATCTCTTAATTTTTTTTAATTGTGAGATTTAGTGTGAAAGAAACGAAAGTAGTTCTTGAAATATACAGCTTGTGACGGATTTCATTCCACTAATCACCGTTAAAAGATTCGGAGGACATTGAATCAGAGACAGCAACCCAAATTGTAATTCTGTCATCTTTAAAATCTACCAACTGGTTTTTCTAGCTTAGTTTTCGTCTACCTGTGTGTAGATAACTTTTAAACACTATTGTATTTCTAAGTACTCTCCACGAATAGAAATGTATTTTTGGATCCTTTCGAACCAATTCTGGAAGCAGTTATTCCACTCGCTTGTTGGTACATCCAAAATAGAGTTTTGAAGGGATTGACTGCGTCTTCTGGGGACTGGAACCTTTGGCCACGCAGTTCATTCTTAATTCTTGGAAAAGTTAAAACGTCGGTAGGATTTAGGTCGAGACTGTATGAAGGATGGTCCAACAACTCTATGTTTTCTTGACTTAAAAACTCAATTGTTTTTCAAGCTGTGTGGGAACTTGCATTGTCTTTGGTGGAGGATCATTCGTCGTTGGGGGCTGGTTTTTCGAAGCTCAGCAACGACTTCCGGTAAACAAATCGTTATGTACCAATCAGCAATAACAGTTTTTTGATCTTGCAGAAAAATTGTTGTTACATGTCCCGCTTTTGGGACAAATGTCGCCACGATCTTTCTGGAAACACATCGAGAACTAATAACCTTCGTCGGTTTTGGTTCATCTTGGACCACCCAAACATCCGACTGACGTTTATTGTCAGCTTCTTAAGACTAAATCCAGGATTCATCACCACTGACAATACTGTATACCTATATTTTTTGAGTTTCCTGTGTTAAACCGGTTCATAGTTTTTTGACACCAATTGACTCTAATTGCTTTCTGTTCTTCCGTCAACAAATGCGGTATCCAACGAGAAAACGTTTGTCGTCTGTTTGTAAGGTTATTGCTGCCGTTTTTGTGTTGTACTTTCAATATTTTTCAAAAACTCAAAAACATCATACAAATACATTGGAGCATAACCTCAAATTTGATTTTCTTTTGTTTTCTCATACACGGAACCACAGGTATACGGATTTACTATGATAGAACTTATATAATTGGTCGGCTTAAGGGCAATAGGCGTGTAGGGGCTAGTACGTCACTCCGCATTACACCATTGAAAGCAGCCTTTACAAATGGCGCGTAAAATAGTGTGTTTGAAATGAAAATTATGTAATTTATTGCATGATTGATATTATAAAACAAATAAAAATATATAATTACTTCACATAGTAGTTTTCAGATATGGAGATCACGATTATACTGTTTTTGAAAATTAGTGGCCTTTGACTGACGCATCAACTTTAAAAATTCAGTTTAGGTAAAGCTTTGAAGAAAGCGGTCTGAAACTTTGGCGTTAAGTTACCTAAACATGACAGTTAATTTTGACATTAGATATTTGTATAATAATCTATATGATCTTTTGTGTATCTATACTCTACCACTCTAACAAATAAGCAAGGTATAAAATATTATATCGAGGATAAGTCAAGAATAAGCAAAGTAACTACTTATAAGCTCGGAATAACTAAAATATAAGTTATACTCGGTATAACTATTTAGTCGAAACTTATACCTAACCCTACCCTAGTTTAACTACGTTATAACCTAAAAATCATTTGGCGCAGTTTAATACTGATTTTTTATTATTCAACAAAAAATGTTTTTGAGAGCTGTAGAAGCTGTTGAGGAGGTGAATAACTTTATAAATAATATAGAAAACAACAGAAAACAAAACTTTCAAGGAATGAGAAGACCTATTCACTATACAGAGTGATTCATTACTAATTGGAAATGAACAGTAGAATCCTGTCTTCAAATTATGAAGATTTAACCCAAAACACCTAAATAAAATGTAGCTGCTTACTTAGTTACAGGGTGTTTTATTTAAAAATTTAAAAACTATTTGTGCTCAGTACTTTAAAACTGTTTTACGTATTCATTTTATATTTCGCAGAAAGTGTAGACACTGTACACTAAATTATTTTAAACAAACGTTTCTGGCTACTACCAGATGCGCACGACAGGGGCAAGTGACAGGTTAATTGTTTCCTAATCCTACGCCACTGGCGGAATAGAAATTTTAGCACAATTTTTCATAACTTAATAACTTAATCTGACGTTGGAACTTCGAAGTCAGCAAATCGAACGTTATTTTTATTTAGACAGACAACGTTTGCTTAACGTTCATTTTTACCTTTTTCGTGTGTTTGGACTAATCTGGAACAAGATGACGTTCTAAGAACGTTTAGATCGGCATGTTACAATTTTGGTCATAAAAACATGCCCAAATCTTTTTGTTCCAATTTTTGGACCTACGGGCGGACGTTTAAAAGTAGTTCAAATATTCCTTGTTCGGAATGATGGAGGGGTCTTGCTGGAGATGTAGCTCATTCAGTTTTCGAGGATACCACAATTGCCCCTTCTCCTCCCAACGATGGGGCACGGGCTCAATTTCGTTTAATTCTCGAATAAAGACAACTTTAAAAAAGTGAACCATTTTTATGTTAGAAGTGGTGAGGATCATGTGAGGATGTTGCTGTTATGTTGTTGAGAGGTTAGGATTTTAAAAATGACAGGTCGTCTTTTCGTCGCATTAGCCACGGTCCGCAAGGTTGGCCTTGCGGTAGTTGGACTATTTAGTCATTGGGCCGTCGAGCCAACCTTCAACAGACGTTGGATTCACATACCGTCATTTGAACGTTTACCAATCGTGTAACGGAAAGGAAAGTTGGGAAAGGTCGCAATTAGGTGTGGAAGAAAGGTGTTCTTGTCCAAATAGGTAGTATTTGGGTATAGATTAGGTCGCTTAACAAAGTCCACCATGTTGGCCTGTACTCGAATTTATTCAGGAAAAAACCATATTCTAATGCACTTTTGAAAGTTTTGTGACCAGCATTTGTGTTGCTGGAGACTTTGTATACTATTTTTAAATATAAATGCAGACATTAAGAAAAATAATAAATGGCAGAATTTTGTTTTTTCCTTTTTTAACAAAAATTATTGATGCGCGATTGTTTTTTGCCACAATATTGGCAGTGGTTCATCAGAAAACTGAACTTCGTTGAAGATTTTTGTTTTGCTGGTAGTAAAAATGTGTATATTTTACTGTACATGATTTGGATGATTCAAACTAAGACATCAGATTGTTAGTTAGAAATACTTTATCCATCTTTGGTCGAGTTTCAAAGACTTCCACATTTCTTCCAAAATAAATTACTTAAGTTATAAAATACCGAAAGTCCAAGGTCCAAATGGACAATATAATATTAATCGAAAAGAATGAATGTCCAGATATACTAAAATTTTTCTGTGAATGCTATGGATCTTATGATAAGAATTTTGTCTTTGGTGGTTTGGGATAGCAGCCTGAAAATAAGAAATATTGTTGCCCATTGGCGTGGAAGTACCCATGACTCCCTCATTTTTAATGAGAGCACGCTAAAGCAACGTTTGGAAGATGGGGAATTCCACAGGCTGCTACTAGGAGACTCCGGTTATGCATGCACTCCTTATTATTTTACACCTGTTCTCAACCCAAGAACTAAAAGTGGAGAACGATACAACTTTACACATATTATAACCCGTAATACTGATGAAAGATGTTTTGGTGTTTGGAAAAATAGATTCACGTGTTTATTGACGGGTTTCAGAACATCTTTGGATAACACCAAAATGTATGTAGTAGCTTTGGCAGTGCCACATAACATTACAATATAATTGTATGAGCCACCTTTTGTTGAAGATGGTATGCAACATCCACCTCATTCACCAGTAGCACCAGTTACTCGCCAAAATGTACTTCGTGGAGCTGCAGCAGGATCCTCTTTTATATAAGGAAACTTCTAATGAAATATTATAGAATCTTACTGCATAAAGCAACTTTTTTTGTAAAAAAATTGATTTCAGAAATAAAGGAGCCAGTGTAGTTTTATAAAATTGTTTTGTAACGAATGAATGGAATATTAACACAATGTGAACAATAAATATTAATAAACCTGAGCTATACTGAAAAATTAGAGTAAACCTGAACTAAACTAAAAAACTACACTAAACCTAATCCTTACCAAAAAATAAAATGAAATTACGGACAACAAAATAAATTTAACTTAAATTACTTTTAAAATTACTATTTAATGTTATCGAATTTGTTACAGTTTTTGCTTAAGAATTTCTTCCTGTAATTTTAAATTTTTCATGAGCTGCGCTTGTTATGACAAAAATCATATTAAGCAAGTAATAATCGTATTACCTCATGTGAAGTACTAGGTACATTTTCAGCATCAACATAATATATCGCTTCCTAAAAAAAATGTACAGCACATTGGAAAAAAAAAGCATGTAATAGTCTACCTTAGCAATGTCACAATGACAAATATCATATTAAGCAAGTATTAATTATAATCATCATCATGGCCGTTCAATCGCGAGGGATTATGACTAGCTCAATAGAGCTGTGTTTAATCCTATTGACGAGGTGGATTACTCCTCTTATATCAGTGCGACTATAATCTTTTATCTGTCCTGACCTCATTTGTTATAGTTCTCCATTTTCTTCTGTCTCTGCATTCTGTTTTCCAGTCTCTGATTTTCAATGCTTTTATATCTTCCTTTACTTGATCCCACCATCTGCTTCGTGGTCTTCCTCTTGTTGTCGACTTCAATGGAACCCATGTTGTTATTCTTTTTAATATTTCTGTTGGTGCTCTTCTCATAATGTGTCCCATCCATTCCAGTCTCCTTGCTTTTATATATCGGACTATATTTTCTCCACCTGCTTCCTTTTCCAATTCTATGTTTCTTTTTAATCTTGTTTCTCCATCTCTTGTTATGTCTGGTCCAAGTATTGTTCTCAATATTTTCCTTTCTATTATTTTTAGATCTTCTATTTCTTTTTTGTTTATAGTTGTTGTTTCGAGTGCGTAAGTAATGACTGGTCTGATCAAAGTCTTATATATTTGTATCTTTGTTTTTTTGCTGATCGATTTAGATTTTAATAATTTCTTATTTATGCCAAGCATTTGGTTTCCTTTCATTATTCTCTCTTTTATCTTGTTTTTACAAATTTGTTCTATAGATATTCCTAAATAATTGAAGCTTGATACAATTCTAAACTTGTAATTTTTTATTCTTAAGTGAGTATCATTGTTCTGTTTTTCTTTCCCCACTCGCATATATTTTGTTTTAACTTCATTTATTCGTAGCCCGAATCTTTGTGCCTCTGCGTCTAGCTTCTGTACTGCTTTTATTAGACTTTTCTTAGTTCTAGTCACTATGGTGAGGTCGTCGGCATGAGCAATTAACTGTGTCTCGTTCACTATAATTTTTTTCTCGTTCAAGTTTGCATTCCTTAAACAGTTTAAACAGTGTTGGAGAAATTGAGTCTCCCTGTTTTACACCTTTATTCATTTTAAATTCTTCTGAAATTTCACCTTGAAATTTTATTTTCCCTTTAGTGTTTCGTAGGGTCATTTCCACCCATTCCCTAAGCTTCTTTGGGATTTCTACTACTTTTAGTGTTTCTATAATCTTGTGTCTTATGATTGTGTCAAATGCGTTCCTGAAGTCTATAAAAATGACGTGTAGAGCATCATTGTATTCCAGTGATTTTTCAAGGATTTGTTCGATGGTGTGTATTGCCGTTACTTTTGATTTTCCTGGTCTAAACCCGTTTTGGTAGTCTCCTATTATATTTTCTGTGTATGCCTTCAGTTTTTGATTTATTATGTTTGCAAGTATTTTGTAGGTGGAATTAAGTAGGGTTATTGGTCTATAGTTTTTGCAGACTTCCTTATCTCCTTTTTTGTGGATGGGTGCTATTATTCCTGTGTTCCATTTGTTTAGCATCATATTTACCGCCCAAATTTGTTGTATCCGTTTGGATATTGTCTCCTGAAGTGGTTTCCCGTAATACTTCAATATATCCGCTGCTATTTTGTCTTCTCCTGTGGCTTTTCCGTTGATAGTTCTTTTTATTTCAGTCGCTATTTCTTTTTCAGATGTGCAGTTTAACGTGATTTCGTTTTCTGGATCTGCTACTAAGTCTCCTGCTACCCTGGGGTCCTCAACATCATCTTCATGAAGCATTCTGCTGTAATACTTTTCCCATATTTTTATCATTTCATATACTGTTACGCCATTTCCATTTTTTATTCCCCTTGTTTTATTGGAATATTTGGTCGGTGCTTTTATCTTTTTGTAGAATTGTTTTAGGTGGTTGTTATGCCTATCTTCTTCTATTTCTTTCATTTTTCCATTTATCCAGTCATTATTTTTATTTTTGTATGTTGCATTTGCCCTATTTCTGATTATCTCGTATGATCTTCTGTCCGATCCTTGGTTTGTATCTATCCACTTTAATCTTGCCGTGTTTTATTTCTTCATACTGTTGGTCATACCATTCTTTTTTCTCCTTTTCTTCACTCTTCTTCCCTATTATTTGCTGTGCTGCTTCCAATACGACGTTTTTTTATTTTTTCCCAACTATTTTCGATATCTGATGTAATAAGTGTCTGATTTTCAATATTTTCTGTAATTTTATCTTCATATTGTTTCCTTATTTTTCCCGTTCTTGAACTCTCCACTTTAAGAGTGCTTGTGTTCATTGGTGCGTTATATTTCTTTGCATCTTTTAGTCCTCTAATTTTTGTCATTACTAGATAGTGATCCGTGTCTGCGTTTGCGCCTCTGTACGTTCTTGTGTCTATTGTTTTTTTGCAGATACCTCTCTTGGCTAATACGCGGTCTATCTGGTTCTCAACTTGTCCTCCTGGGTGCCTCCAGGCTACTTTGTGTTTTTTATGGTGTATGAACTTTGTTGATAGTATTGACAAGTTCATCATTCCAGCTAACTGGCAGAGTCTTTGACCGTTATCGTTAGTTTTGTCATGTATAATTCCTTTTTCGCTACCTATTATTTCTCTAAAGTATATTTCTTTACCCAGGTTTGCGTTTGCGCCTCCTAATATTATTATTTCGTTTTTCTTTGGTATTTCTTCGCAAAATTTAATGAGCGTGTCATAGAATTCGTCCTTGGCTTGCGGTTCTGCAGTTTTCATTGGTGCATAAATATTTACTATGCTTATGGTGTTTTTCCTCATTTTTATTTTAATATTAGTGTTGCGATTCTTCCATTTTCTGGTTTGAAGTTGATTATATTTCTTCTAATGTTCTTCCTAACATAAAACCCCACTCCGTTATGTCCTTGTTTATTTTCTCCACTGTAGAAAAATGTATATTCACCTTTCGTTATTTCTTCATTTTTTTCCCATCTAACCTCTTGAACTGCTGTGATATCTATATTATATTTTGCCGTTTATTTGCCAATTTCTCCTCAATCATAATAACTGAGTTAAGATATATATTACCTCATGTGAAGTACTAGGTACATTTCCAGCATCAACATATATTGCTTCCTAAAAAAAATGTTTATTATGTTGAAGAAAAAACAACAATAATGTAGTCTACATTTGGACTGTCACAATCAAATTCGTTGAGATCTACTTCCAACTCCAGAGGAATCATTTCGGCCATCTCCAATATCTCTGGAGAAGGAGATAGACGTTTAGGGCCGCAACCGGTTTTGTTTTGCTCCCTTCTCAAATGAGTCATTTTCCTCTTACAATTCAGTTTAACCAATTTCCACTGATTCATCAATTTTTTTTATCTCTATATCTCACATTATCAGAATTAAACCTGAAGAATATAATAACATTGCTTAAATAGAAAGCTTTTATAAATGTTCCAAAGAGGATCAAATTAAATAAAACTCGTTAATCATTCAACTATTTGAATTTATTCTCTTCAATGTCACGGTTACACATCGACTCCTTATTCCCAATCATCCCATTTCCAAACAGGCCACTTCACTTTTCAGAACTCCTAACCTGTCCCCTCTATCCTTCTAATGAGAGATGTGATAAACTATAAACAATACTTGGTTCACAAGCAAGTGATTTGTTAATGGGCCTTGTCTAATAAAGTGGGGTGACATGTTTGTTAATGGGTCTAATAAATATAATAGGCTAGAAAATGAAATATAACAGGTTTTGGTACAAAATTCAAAATAAACACCTTTCAAGATGTACTTACCTCTCAGTAATTTCCAACCATGCATTTAATTATGTCTTGTTTGTGTTGGTCCTCAAATCTCTATTCTCTATTATGCTGAGATAGTCTCCCACAATATCCCTCAGAAGGCGATGAAATATGTACTTTTTCCCAGTTGATAGAGTGTTCTCTTTTATCACTGGCCACCTTTCTATCGGAATATTTAACAAAAAAAAATATAAAATATCAAAACAACACTAAAAAAATGCGTCTCCACGTGCTTATACAAGTGTTCTTCTTTTCGTTAATTCCAATACCACAGCATATGAAAGATCAGACACACGAATTTGTGCTGTTCTATGTACTTGCGCTTCTCGAATAAAGGGAGAATAGTTATGTGTGTTATACAGAGTTTATTTGTGAAAATTTGTTGTTATACTTACCTTATACTTGGGATAACTATTCCTAATATAAGTTTGGAATAGCCTAAGTATACGAGTTTTTTTATTTATAAGACTAATACCAAAAGATCTAGGCTGAGAAAGCATATTATCCGTTTTGGAGCTAGGTCTGTAGCCTTATCAGGCTTTAAGCAGACATGTTCTAGGTATTTAAAGACAATTACCCTGCAAATTGTAGATAATGTGTTCCGTCGTCTCATCTGCATCGTCCACTTTGCTGATCTTACGGAGATGGTATCTTAGTGAGCAGTGTCCAGTGAGAATTCCTGTGATTACTTTCAGATCAGATTTATGAAGCTTCGAGAAGAATGTTACCTTTTTGCTTCTCTATGACCTGGAGTAAAAATAAATAGATCGAATGAAAAAATATTAAATATTTTGAATAAACAGTTCAAGATATTTATTTATTAGAAACATCCTTAATTCCTCCTCAATCTAGTCCAAAATCAATACAATTAAACCACACATTCCGCAAATAAAACCGGACAGTCTAATTATTGTTTACCTTTCGAGCTGCCATAGAACCTTACGAATCTAACCTCGACATACGATTAAGTAGATACCAGCAGGGGGGCAAAGAAGGTTTCGGAACCCCTGTGGCCGGCTATAACTCACCACCGTCAAGCAATTATATTCGAGTTATCATCTGGACAAGGTGTCCGATGGTTATTTTCCTTTTTATTAAAAGGATATCGCGAAAGTTCTGCACTTAATTAGTTGTACTTCTACACCATAACAACAGTCAGCCTAAAAACAGGATATTTATTTACGACCTCAACCTTTATATTATTCTCCTTCATTTATAAGCTTAATATGTATAAAATAACTGCGAAATATTTTTTCACCTAACAGTTTTTATTAATTAATACAGGGTTATATGTGTGTATGTGTATTGGGGTGATACTCACTGAGTGCATTGGGACGTTTCGCCCCCGCCGTTTCGTTCACGCCGTTTCACCCCCAAGAAAAATAGTACATTTTATTTTATGTACCTGTACATTTTAGAATTACACACATACTTTTATTGACAGATAGATAGTGAAATTATATCTTAAAGAAATAACAAATTCTACCATTATATTTCCAGAATTTCACTTGCCCCAGATATTGATTTGTTAACGTGTAATGTTCCTTGCCCTCACAATTTTTGAAGGTGAAAGAATGATTTTATCAAAAAACGGACTGTGGCAGTCAATTTCTCGTCCCAAAAAACCCCTATTACGAAATCTTATAATTTTGAATTTTAAATTTTTTGTATTGTATATATTTGTAATTACATGTTATTTTCAAAATTATCTGCCTTTCAAAATTATTGTATTTATTTTTTCGGGGGCGAAACGTTCCATAACCCTCACTGAGACCTAAAAGATCCATTGTGCCCCCTTTTTTCTACTTAGTTCGTGAGTAAAGTCTCAGAGACTAGTAGCTCCTTTAGACTCATTTCTCGGATGAATTTTAGGATATTTGCAGGTTTTAGTTTGGGTTAGTGTCCCTCTTATATTCAGTAGTCTCCTATGGGTTGTGCTCTTGGATTCTGAATTGCTATGCAATCCGTAAGTATGTGGATGGATGTTTCTTCTTCCATTCCACAGAATCTACATTCTTCTTCATCCACCATTTTGAATTTTTTCAGGTCTCCATTCAGGCGACAGTGTCCCTTTAGAACACCTGTTAAAACTTTTAGTGCTTTTTTACACTGGCTTAGGCATTCATTTGTTATCATTTGGTTGTAGTCACCCAGAAGTATATTTGATTGTCTAAACCTTACTAAATATTTCCCTTTTTCCGGTTTTACCTATTTCTCCCAATATTACATCCATCTGCTATTTAATTTCCTTCTATTCCAGTGTGTCCTGGAATCTACGGTAAGGTAACGATGTTGTTCTCGCCTAGTTCATTGAGTTTTTCTAGGGATTCCCATACCATTTTGGAATATAATACAATCGGAAAAAATATTTTCTGAAAAATATTCAAAATGGTTTTACAGAGTGATTCATTAATGCGATAAAGTCCAATATCCTGTAAATCCTCAATGAGTGATTCATTAATGCGATAAATTCCAAAATCTTGTAAACCCTCAATGATATTTGAAGAAAATT
The DNA here is from genome assembly GCA_947563755.1 of Lochmaea crataegi. Lineage (NCBI taxonomy): Eukaryota > Metazoa > Arthropoda > Insecta > Coleoptera > Chrysomelidae > Lochmaea > Lochmaea crataegi. Next base: position 6,922,473 of record OX387435.1, read on the forward strand.
TTGACAACGTGTTCCAGAACGCCGTGCCAGATCAAGGGTACATTTTTTTAAATGTACCTCATTTCAAATTTGAATTCGGCTTGATTACACTATTGCAATGATATATGGTTGTGATAGGTTATACAGTGTATTGAAAAAGTACTGACCACTTTTTCCTGAAAATCGTAATACTTTGAACCGCACAATTTAAATTAATCTTTCACAGCCATACGTCTGTGATGATCGTCTAGTATGATAATTCACTAGACCTGCCTTCATATCTGAGAAACCGTATACATAGCCATAATGCGCTCATTCAGTGAATTGATTGATAGTTTTCCTAAAAAGTGGATTTGACGAGCAGGCCAGTTCTCTAGACACCAAGATCACCAGAGTTAAATAAAGTCGAGTTTTTCTTCTGGAGTTATGTTAAAGATCAGTTGTATAAAGTACCTGTCACTACACCAGGCAGGCATAATGTTAATGATCAAACGCTTAAAGATCTTTTGAAGACCGTCTCCAAGCCTGCATCAATGTAGAGGGTTATAAAACCGATATATACAAGTTTGGGCTCGCCGTGGTTTCTTAATTATTGAGGTAGGTTTAGTGAATTATGATACTAGACGACTATAACAGACGTATTCTTTTGAAAGATTGATTCAAAATTGTGCAGTTCAAAGTATATGGGGCGTTGAATTCATTTTCACCAATAAGTGGTCAAAACTTTTTAAATATACTGTATAACCTATTACAACCTTATATAATCGCAATAGCAAAATTCGAATGAACCTTTGATCTGGTACGGCGTTCTGTAACACGCTGTACAATTGCGAATAATTTTAAAATATGAGCCTTTAGTCTGGCTTCAATCGATCAAAATTTTATTTAAATATCCTGGAGTATTTATAGTTCTTTTCACTAGGAAACTGACTACAGTTGACTTAGGCTTGAGGTTTTAATAAAACCATAAAACTTTTCGGACTTACCGTGCAGGGCCGCACTATACCTGATGAAAAAGAAAAAGTACTAAGTAAATCAATTTATTAATTTTTTTTTATATTCCCCTTACTAATGAGTAAAGTTCGTTGGGAATTAAATAAAGAAACAAAAATTTACAGTAATACTATATTTTAACAGTATATAAGAATGTGTCGAAATAAAGATTTCTTTTATACCTACTTATATGTTACCATCAGGTACAAATTGTCATTATTGCCGGTATTTTTTGACCACCTGCAAATAATACATTGCAATAAAATAAAATATTCATAATAAGAATGACCCAAAAGTCTTATAGAGTTTTCAGGTAATAATTTATTATTCGCCAACAACAAAATAAATACGACCCTGTCACGGCTAATACTTTTATGGCTTTATTGCATGTCATTATCCCATCTCAGGTCAGGTCAGTTTCTTAGATCGTGAAAAGAACTATAAAAGATATTGGACTTTGCCGCACTAATGAATAACCCTGTATACTCATTTTCTACGTTAATACCTCCAAAATATGGATTATTGATGCTTATTTCCTTTATTACTCTTGATTGCGTACCATTCAGAATTCACCGTTTTACGTAGCTCTAATGGTATGTTTGCAAAAAATCTGGTGGTGTCAAAATTCTTCGAGTACACAAATTTGCTCGATTTTATCTTTGGAAGAACTCGCCGAAGGTCAGGATCTGTGCCAGAGCCATTCTGACTTTCCGGGAGCATTCGGGAACAGTATTACCTGTTTAGTTAGCATAGGTGGGGTAGTGGAAGGGGTACGAATTAAGTAGAATATTCTTGGGGATATGGGAACGGTCAGCCGGAGTGGATTCTATGGATTCAGGTAGGAAGTTTCGGTTCACGTAACAATACAATTTAAACGGTTCAAAAAAGAATAATACTTATACATTATTAGAAATTAAATGTTATATAAAGGAACTTCTAATTCAGCTAATTTCCTCTGAGGACTCTTAAATTTATTTATGGCCGTATTCACCGTTTACACTTGTCTGCACCATCGATTCTAGGTTAAAGCAGTTTAAACTTAAATGCCCAATATTGGGTGTTTACCTTTAAACCGTTCTTTTTGACACTTGGGTAGCTTATGTCAATGTCTCATAGAAGGTTGATTAGATTTGATGAGGTGACAGTCAAGAAAAAGTTGTTGATTCTAATTATTTAAACTGTTGCACGTTTTGTCCAAACTACATGTCATTTTGGATTTCAAATAACAACCATCACGTCTATAACTGTGAACGAGGGTACTCAGAACTGAAATAACGTGAAGCATAGTCACAAACGAACGTTTTTCACACAAAAATATTCCTAAATTTTTCGACGTTGTCGAACTTCTTTCAGGTTTATCTAAACTTCGTTTGGTGCATACCAAGGCCACATTAATGGCGTTCAACTATTTAAACCAGTTTAGTTAAAAGGGTTTAGTACTAAAAACAGTGCATACGGCCATTAAAGAAATAGTACTGAATCGGTCACAGTCCAAATTGTTACCCAAATAAGGCATTTGATATAGTGGAAAGTTAAAATTATAAATTATTGAAAAGAAAATCTTGACATTTCTAGTGTCTTTTTGTACAATTTTCAATAATACATTGCAGAAGTAAAGATGAATTTAATGTAAGTATACCATTCCCGATATAATTTTAAATAATAAACGATGATCAAAGTTAGTACGTTGAAATTGTAAGATTTTCATATGCAAAATATCACGAATATCTAAGTAACTAACTACAAAAGGCGAAGGATTATTGTCCTGTCGGATAGTCAATTAAAGTGAATGTTCACCTCCCCAAAAAAAGATATATATTGTTATGTAATGTTATTGATCCACGTTGGTGGGCCAAATTGTTATGAATACGTTAATGTGTTAATGCCCCACGTTGATGGTCCAAATTTGATATGAAAAGTTATATTCCGTTAACGTCCCACGTTGGTGAGCCAAATTTTGATGTATTGTTTTTAATACACCAAATGTTCCACGTTGTACGCCAATTTCATATTTTTATTTTAGGCAGGTTCACTGTTATACATGCGTGTATAACTTGCTGCCTACGTTACTAATATTTTTTATTTCTCTTCGTGGAGTGTTGATATTTTGAATTTGTTGCTATTTTTTTATGCTCAGCTAAACTCAATCAAAACAAAATTCTCCATCAATGACGTGCGGTTTAATTCCTCACAGATGCATGTTTAACAAATCAAACTCCTAAACCTTCTTGTTGAATGCATAAAATTTTATTGAACAATAACAAATAGGAAACAAAATTTTTATCAAACTACAAACCTAAATACAATAATTTCAAATGTTCACTGATCGTGACGTTGACTGATGACAAGCTTCTTGTTCGTTTTCACAAAATGGCCTACAGTTCACGCCACGATATGTATTTAATGAAATTATTCACAATTAAAAAAATTAATGGTATAAATTATTATTATAAAATATTATGCCATGACTGAGTTGTCGTCAACGAAGTTTGGAAAAATCCTTGAAGTTTATCAAGAAATGTAAGTATTGTTATTAAGTTCTATCATTAGTCAACCAAATCAAGTATAGTTATTAATATTCGTTAATCACTAACCTTTGGGTCGCATTGAACCATCAATGCGATTCTATTTTAACTTTATTAAACATCAAGAGTTTAATTTTAATTTCTTTCAGCAAACATCAGTATCGAAATGTACTTCAAAATAAAAACACACCTGGAGATAGTATTAAGGTTTTTTTTGGATCTCCAACAAGTTACTTTAAATTGGAAATATTTTTATTTCTTCAATATTTTGTAAAATCGGTGAGTATTACTCTTTTCTTCATGATTTAAAATGTTAAATTTGATTTATAGTATTTTAGTAAACATCAAGATGTCATTTCTTGTCTATTTTTCTTGACTGTCAAAATTAGGTTATGTTCCTACTTGATTATAAAATTAATCTTTTTTCTAGGTTAATAAAATTTGAAACAATTGAATGTCAGAGAGAAGCCAAATACATCCTCCCTGAACGACGACTTTTATGACAATAAACTGATAAATTTGGGTTCTCTAACCTCATTTTTATGGTCAAAATTTTCCCAAATTTCTTAATATGACTTCAGGATATGCAAAAACCATACTAAATTAAGCCTATAACTAAAATAAACCCTCATTCGCGTTCCTTTTGCGATTTATTGCTTATATAGAAGATTTCAATATTTGTCACTTGATTGTTGTAAAAAGCACTATATTCTGTTATACACACGCGAAATGATTTTGAAGACACTGTATTCTTTCGTAGAATGTTTTTCACATACTTTCCTTCGCCTTTCTTATGCTAATCTACAATCTTTTTCTATTTTTAAATATCAATGTCAAGGTTATGCCTTTTATTACAATTGTGTTCTTTCTGAACCTTATATCATTGCTTTAATGATATTGATAACCTTTTTAAACGTAATATCAACATTTACTAATAGAATTATTAACTAAAAATCTTATTAGAAAATTTTATTTATTTGGTTTCATATCTGTCAAATTTTCTTGTGACTACATATCTTTAATTTCACTCCCTGTGAATTATAAATTGTTATTTGATTGACTTTGTTGTTTATAATTGAAGAGAAAGGATAGTTAGAACTTATTCTTACATCAAATCGTCAATATTAATCTCCAGTGAGATAGTCTGGACCTAAGCTTTTTTGAGATAGTTGTTCGAATGACAAATTCTCATTATTGCATTTGAATTGTTATCAAATCAAATATTCTAGGTTTTTGTAACTATGTAAAAGTGATGATGAGATAAGTTCAATTTCATTAAATTAATTATATTTCTTTGTTCACATACAGAGTGTTTGTTTGTTAACATACAGAGTATTTGTTCATCTAGTGTCACAATATTTTTGTAACTTCAGTAGTTTCTACCTTTCTTTCTCGTTGAGTTTTACATGTATTAAGTTTATCCTTTGTGAGGTTATTTATAACATCACAATATGTACATTCAAGATAAAGGAGCTTAAGTTTTCAAATTGATCAAAATGCTGAAGCCAAAATAGTTCCAAAGTGGAAATTAAAATAGAGTGCACTGATATTCAGTATACATACAGTTTATAGTAATTATTGATGATATGAATGTAAAAACTGCTCTTTAATTACATAAAAAAAAACATAATTCACTACCAGTGTATTTTAAAAAAAAAATTGTACTTCACACTATGTCGTGCCAACTTTAAGACTAATGTAACGTTTATTCTAATTTATATTTACAATCAATTTATATTTACAGATTTATATGTAATTCAGTCCTTATTTAATAATTTATCTAATACACTAAACACACTAATTATAATTTATATGAGAGTCACTTAATAAACACTTTATCGAGGCGCGATTACTTTCCTTCGGTATCAACACTGACTGATTGACTGATTGCCTGCAGCGATGCTTGTGGCCTATTTATACTCGCGAGCCGTAATTCTAGAAATTCGCTCGACTTTCTGGCGGATGCACTGGATGCGGTGGGTATTCTCGATGTTTCTCGAAAATTGGGCGGAGGAGCCATAGTCGTCTCATATGGGGATTTCACTGGGGGCACTAAGTGAGCATATTAATGCAGTAGCTCGCGTAACATTGCCCCCTCCTTAAGAGACAGTTCCTCCTGGAACTAGCTAGGAAACTGGCACGAGATGACTGTATCGGCAACTGGTCCCCTTGTTGCATTTTCCAGTTGTATGGAAGTAACATGCGATCGTCTTCTCTGTTGGCTGTGTCTCCCGAGCATGGCCGCAAACCAGTACCTGCACTTCGGTGTCTCGGAAGATTACTTCTACCATGTTACGGATTATTCGCCAATCTAAATGCCTACATTCAATCTTGGGCATGGCTAGCCTATGCACGTTCAATTCAAGCACATGCTCCCTCAGGCTTCGTAATGCTTCCCAGACATCCTCGTACGTTGGTCTTTCGTCGAAGGTGTTCCTTGTCACTAGGTGGAAATTGTAGCGGGAGCCATTTTGCAGCTTCGAAGCTTTACCTGGTAATGGTAACTGGTTTACCAAAAGTCGTGCGCCACTCTTCTTTATAAACAGAGATGCCAGTCCACGCGCATCGGTTACGCTGGCAGGGATGTTTATTGCCAGTGAGTATTCCTCCGGAACGGTAAGCAGGTCTTGTCGTCTCTCAGTGGTGACGCCGAATCTGGCTTTTCCGGTGCCACCATAAGCACCCATGAACTCTTCAAAAGCAGGATCGGCTACTTGCTGAAGCTGGTTTACTTGCTCATCGTGGTCACCCTCGAATGGCGCTAATCGGTTACGGTGTACCACATTTGGCTTTCCATTTGGGATCTTGCTGATACGATAGATGACATCGTTGATTCTTTTCTTCACGAGGTACGGACCGTCCCAAGCTTTCTGCAACTTTGGAGAAAAACCCTTTTGTCTTCTTGGGTTATGCAGCCAGACTTTGTCTCCTTCGTGGAAACCTCCTTCCGTAGCTTGCGTATCGTACCTTTTCTTCATCCTATCGCTAGCGATCTGGAGATTCGATCGAACCAGCTCGTGTACGTCGTCCATTCTTTTTCTCAGCTGGGTCACGTAATCTTCACCAGCTATGTCTTCTCCGGGTCGGCATCCAAATTCAAGGTCGCAGGGTAATCTCATTTCGCGTCCGAACAGAACTCTTGCTGGTGTTTGGCCGGTAGACTCATTGATGGCGGATCTGTAGGCCATCGCGAATAGCGAGAGATATTGGTCCCAATCTCGCTGATGGTTAGATACTACTTTAGACAGGTATTTGCCAAGGGTTCTGTTCATTCGCTCTACCATTCCGTCCGACTGTACCTGCTGCCATTTGCTGTCGGTGGAAACGGTCCGGCAATGTCCAGGGCAATGCGTTCAAAAGGGCTTCCGACATTGTACTGCTTCATAGGGGCCTTTCTTCTCCCGTGCGGTCCATTGGTCGTAGCACAGGTAGTGCACTTCTTACACCAGTCCTTCACATCTTCGGAACTGTGCATCCAATAAAACCGTTCTCGCACTTTCTGGAGGGTCTTTTTCACACCTAGATGTCCTCCTGACGGACTGTCGTGTAATTTCTGCAGTACTGCTGCTTGTTCTTGGAATCACCAACTGTCTTCTACTTTCGGAACCCCCATCGTTCTCGATTACTCGCTGTAGCAAACCGTTTTCCAAAACCCGCGAGTCCCACTGGGCCCAATACGATTTCATCGTTGGCGAGTACCTTGAAATCTCCTGCCAAGTAGGTCGACAGTTCTCCTTTTTCCAATGTCGGATTTTCTTCAAGTCGGGATCGTTCTCTTGTTCCTCTTCCAACTTTTCTGGTGTCCATTCGTCGGTGGTCACCGTGGTTCATCGAATCGCAGCTTCCTTAGCTTCTGTTTTGCTGCAGTGAGAGCACTCTGCAGGGCATGGTCTTCTAGAGAGGGAGTCTGCATTTCTGTGGCTTATTCCGGCTCTATGCTCAATAGTGAAATTATATTCTTGGAGCCGCTCGATCCATCTAGCGATTTGACCTTCAGGGTTCTTGAATTGCATAAGCCACTTAAGTGCTGCATGATCGGTTCTGATCACAAATTTCTTCCCATACAGATACTCATAGAAGTGCTCCGGACTTCACTACTGCTAGGAGCTCTCTTCTTGTGACGCAGTAGTTTTGTTCTGGTTTGGAAAGGACTTTACTAAAATATCCCAGAACTTTCTCTTGTCCTCCTTGAACCTGTGATAGCACTCCTCCAATTCCAACATTGCTAGCATCAGTATCTAGTATGAATTCTCCCTTTGGTAGTGGATAGCCGAGTATAGGTGCAGTAGTCAAGTGCTTCTTCAAGGTTTCGAACGAAGTTTGGCAATCTTCGTCCCAGCGAAACTCCCTTGCTTCCTCTGTAAGTCGTGTCAAGGGCTTAGCGATATCTGCAAACTTCTTTATAAATCGCCTGTAGTATGTACAGAGTCCAAGGAAGCTTCTAACTTGGTGCTTGTCGGTGGGTCTTGGCCACTTTCGTACGGCAGCAGCTTTTGCTTCGTCTACAGCTACACCATCCTTGCTGACTACATGGCCTAGGTAATTGACTTTGTTTTGAAATAGTTGACATTTCTTGGGGTTGAGCATCAGTTGGGCAGCTTGCAACCTTTTGAAGACACCTTCCAAATTCTCTCGATGTTCTTCGAATGTCCTTCCCAAGACTATGATGTCATCAAGGTACACTAAGCATGTCTTCCAGGACAACCCTCGCAATACGTTTTCCATCAGTCTTTCGAACGCTGCGGGGGCATTGCACAGCACAAATGGCATAACGGTGAAATGCCATAGACCAGATCCGGTGGTAAACGCTGTCTTTTCTCTATCGGCTGGATCCATTTCTACCTGCCAATATCCAGACTTCAGGTCCAAGGTAGAAAACAATTTGCTACCGGCCAGCGTATCCAGAGTGTCGTCGATTCTCGGCAGAGGATAGCTATCTTTCTTTGTAACATTGTTCGACTGCCGGTAGTCCACGCAAAACCTCGTGGTTCCATCCTTCTTCTTTACCAGAACTACCGGAGAGACCCAAGGGCTGGTAGAAGGTTCTATTACCTTGACCTTTTCCATCTCGCGAACAATTCTCTCCGCTTCCTCTCTTTTGGCCTGTGGTAGCCGTCGAGCCGATTGTCTTATCTGTTTAGCGTCGCCGGTGTCAATTTTGTGTTTGACAGCAGATGTTCTTCCTGTCTTTCCTCCTTTTGGTACAAAAAGAGATCGGTATTGTAGCAAGAGTTCTCTGATTTTTTTCTTCTCTTGAAGGCTAAGGGATTGTCCAGCCATTGCTATCATTTGTTCAAATTTATTGTTGGCATCATTGGAGATTGTTGTTTGATGAATTATCGACGCCACTGGTACGCAAGTTCCAATTTTGGTATCCTTCTTCATAGTTATTGGATGGTCATTTACATTTATAATGCGTACAGGTATTTCTTCGGCATCCATGACTAACCCTTTTCCAACCAAGATTCCTCGACCAACCTCTTCATCGTGATTCCATGGTTTCATCATGACCGGTGTTCCTTCTTCGACGGTTCCTTGTAGCCTTGCCACAGTGAAAAATTCACTCCTTGCGGGTACAACTGTATCCTCCTGTACGGCTACCTGAACAGTCTTATCCTCGTGTGGGTGAAGGAATACCTCCTCAGAACCTACTCTAATCACTCGGTTCTTGAAATCTAGCTGGAAGCCATGTAGTCTCGGGGCGAATAATAGTCCTCGTTGCTCCAGTGTCCACCAATAGTGTATACTTCCTTCCATTAACTTCACCATCCACGTATACACTATCATCGCGACATTTCAGAGAGGCTATATTAGGATGAGAGGGTCTTTGGAAGGTCTTCGGGTCGAAGCTGCCCTCTGAAGGTCGACCCTTCCTAGTTTTCCTGCTGGGCATTTTCGTTTGTAGCAGTTCTCGGTCGCTTGCACGAACTGCGTTCATGTCCCATTTCTCCACAATTCCAGCATCTCACAGCTTTCAGTTTTCCATTTGAGATGTTTTTCATCATGTTGACAATCTGGTCGAGCTTGTTCTCAACTTCTTCGTCTGCTACAGCCCTCACCTTGCCGTATACTCCGGAAGCCTGTGTAGCTGCTTCGTACTCCAAGGCTGCAGAGAGTACGTCGACCAGTGTCTTATGCCGAGCCAAGCGTAGAGTTCTCTGCACTTCATGGTCACGAACTCCGTCGATGAATGTCTGTACCCCTAAACATTCCATGACATTCTCCGGTGCCGATGGATAGGCAAACCGCACCAACCTCGCAATGCCTGCTTCGAATTCTTGCAGAGTTTCGTCGCGTTTTTATTTGCGGTTTTTCAGCTGCGATTGGTACAGATGCTCCAGGTGTTCCAGGCCATATCTCATATTCAATCGCTTTTTGAGTTGTTCAAAATCTTCGGCCTCTTCCACTGGAATGGTCTGGAGGATATCCATGGCGTCTCCTCTAAGGGCAAGACTTAAATTTAACACTTTTTCCTTCTCACTCCAGTTGTTTGCCTTTGATGCCGCCTCGAATTGCTTAAGATAGTTCGGCCATGACGTTTTACCATCGAATGTTGGCAGTTTCACTCGGCTGTTAATATCGTTTTCCATTTTTGGTTTCAACTCTACTTTCTCTGCCAGTTCGTCGTTATTCGGGCCGTGCCTAGTTGTAATATCTGGTTTATTACTAGTCTTCCTTTCGATTTCTTTGATTTTTTGTTTCATTTCTTGCTCCATTCTTTTAATCTTTTCTTCCACGGCAGAAATATCAGTCTTCATGGATGTCATTTCATTTTTCATGTCCGTCGAAATTTTATTCTCCATGTCCGACATTTTGTTTTCCATGTCCGACATTTTGTTTTCCATGTCCGCCGAAAGTTTACTTTCCATGGATGAAATTTTATTTTCCACGTCCGACAATTTGTTTTCCATGTCCGCCGAGAGTTTACTTTCCATGGCTGAAATTTCGTTTTTTATATCCGTCGAAATTTTATTTTCCATGGAATGAAATTTTATTTTCCACGTCCGACAATTTGTTTTCCATGTCCGCCGAGAGTTTACTTTCCATGTCCGACATTTTGTTTTCCATGTCCGGCGAAAGTTTATTTATGGAAGAGGTTATAGAGGCGGACGCTTCGTCGGTGAATTCAAACGTTTCCGGGTCCAATCCATTGTTAATCATAGCTTTTTTTAGTCGTTCCACTAACACTGACTTGACCCCACTTGTGTCCAGTCCGTAATCCTCCAACTCTCTTCGAAGCTCTGAAACTTTTAATTCACAAAGTTTCTTCGCCATCTTCCTGTACATTTATTTATTTATTTTTTTTTTTAACCCCACACCTGACACCAATGTAAAGTTTATTCTAATTTATATTTACAATTAATTTATATTTACAGATTTATATGTAATTTAGTCCTTATTCAATAATTTATCTAATACACTAAACACACTAATTATAATTTATATGAGAGTCACTTAATAAATACTTTATCGAGGCGCGATTCCTTTCTTTCGGTATCAACACTGACTGATTGACTAATTGCCTTCAGCGATGCTTGTGGCCTATTTATACTCGCGCGCCGTAATTCTAGAAATTCGCTCGACGTTCTGGCGGATGCACTGGATGCGGTGGGTATTCTCGATGTTTCTCGAAAATTGGGCGGAGGAGCCATAGTCGTCTCATATGGGGATTTCACTGGGGGCACTAAGTGAGCATATTAATGCAGTAGCTCGCGTAACACTAAGATATTGACTGACCTGCAGTAATCTCGTTAATAGACTCAGTTGACTTTGACTTTTCCTAATTAATTCATCGTAGTGGCTCAGCCTTGTTATATATTGACATTGTTATTAATAAAGACAAATTACCAAACTAACAAGACTTTCTAACATCATGTTTATGATATTATTATGTTGTTAGTTGGCTATTTAAACAAATTATTTTAGTTACACACACCCAGCACCAAACTACTTTACACCATTGAGGCTGAATTTCTTAACAACTGATTCTATCGCGTACTTGCTAGAGGCTGATTCGTTAAATGTCGATATTTTACTGGTACTTGAATCATCAGCAAAAGGTGTGTATTTTCATATAAACACTGATGATTCTTAAGTGAAAACACTCATTTTTCATACACACAAAGAATACTTTAATACAAGAAGTGATGCAATAATACTGATGACTTTTTTACTCAAGTACATTTAACGTAATACAACAACTCGCATTTCATTTGATTTTTGGCAAAAATCAGCCATCGGTTGTGATTGTTCGTTGTCTAGCAAAATCACTGCCAATATCATTATCATAATAGTCGGGTCAATTTAGTCATTTCAAATAACAAAAATTCCGACAGAGCTGAATTTTGGCAGAGCCCTTGTAGACCGGTAGCCCATGACACATGTAGGCTTCATTATTTCAACTGGAAGCCGTTTTCACCATCGAGTTTCATGTGAAAAACAAATAGATTAAGGTAGTGGAGGCAAATATGGCCCACTTTAATATATTTTTTTTCCATGGCACCAGAATATTTTTCGGAATATTTTTTTCAACCACATGATAGGTAAGTATGTGGCCGACATACCTATGTAATTTAACCTGATCAGAAATGATTCGTAATAGATTTATATAAAGGGTGGTCCGTAAGTAATGGTAATGGTAATGGAAGATTCTTGGCCTCAAAATATTACGATATGATTCAACTTGCTTTAATAAAATATTGATAATGGAAGATATACAGGGTGGCAGAGTTGAAATGTAAGAAATGTTTTTTCTCAGTAAATTGAAAGCTTTTGGATATACAAACGTAAAAATTTTAAGATGGGGGTTTTAAGGCATGAGAAATCTTAATATGCTATCCGTTTCGATGTATTTTCTAGAGGGCGCCACATGAGCAATATTGTTGGTGTAACTATGCTTTTATTTTTTTTATCGTTAACGCTATCTCTCTTTTTATTCAAAAAATTAAAACTACATCATTTTTGCGATAAAAAGGTATACCCCCCTACATAATTTTTATTTTATTTACTAGCACAAAATAATCACGTTAGTAGGAGCTGATGTCAGCAAATTTATCATTACAAATATTAACGTAGTAGGTGCAGATGTCAACAATACTCCTGACAGTCAATCATTCTAATTTCCTTATTACAAATTTGTGACTAGTCATACCAGTTCATTTAAGAAAATTAGAAAATGCCGTGGCATAACAATCTTTCAAACCTAGAAAAGAGAGATATGTTAGCTATTTATTGCCAACAGAATTTCAATGGGCGTGCTGCGCTAAGAGAATACCTACGAAAACTTCCCAACAGATTGCAACCTGGTAATCGATTATATCAAGATCTGTATGGGAATTTAGGTGAAAATGGATCATTTCTTGCTAAACGAGATATTTCAGGTCGTCCGAAAATTATTACGCCTGATGAAGAAGACGAAATACTAGTTCGCATTGTGAACGGACCACAAATAAGTTCAAGGAGACTATCTGCAGCAACAGGAATAAGTAAGACTTCTATTCTAAAGTATTTCACGTAGAAAAATACTGTCCGTTTCATTTTTCATCTGACCACAATTTATTACAAATAGATTACCCTGTAAGATATCATTTTGCACGTGATATTCGGAACAAACAAGATAATGTCCACACATTCGTCAATAGGATACTATTTACAGATGAAGCCACATTTACTCGCCGTGGAATTTTCAATTTAAGAAATAACCATTTTTGGGACGTCGAAAATCCTCATTTAACAAAAGAACGGCATTTTCAACACGAATTCAAAATCAATGTTTGGTGTGGGGACATTGGCGAACATTTTCTAGGACCATACGAGTAGCCACAAAGATGAAATGATAACAATTATTCACTTTTCCTACAAAATGAGTTAATTGATATGCTCGATGATTCACCAGTCAATTTGAGACATAACATTTATGCAGGACGGGGCTCCTTCGCACTACACTCTTGAAGTACGAAACTATTTAAACACCCTGTTTCCTAACCGCTGGCTTGGTCGTGGTAGTCCCTTTCCTTGGCCACCACGCATTCCAGAATATAACCCCTTGGATTTCAGTATATGGGGCACAATGAAGGAAATAGTTTACAGAAACCCTATAAATAGTCGAGTTCAACTTTGGCAAGAAATCAGACAAAATCTTTCAAGAAACGCATTGATAAATGTATCGAGATGAATTTCGGACATATTGAACAATTACTGTGAAATAATATTTAAAATTTGCTGTATTTTTAAATGAATTGTTTTTTTTTCTTGATTAAAAGTTATTGGGTTCATGAGGGTTACTTTATTAATACGTGAAAGTACTAATGAATAAAATGAAAATTATGTAGAGGGTTTTTAAAATGCGAATATCTCGAAAACTAGCAACCTTTAAGACTAATGATAAGTATACATTTTTCTCACAAAAATGATGTCATTTTAATATTTTTCAATAAAAATCGAGGTAGCGTTAATGATAAAAAAATTAAACCTTACCATCCATCAAATCTTACCATCCGAGCCATGCGGCCTTAAATTGACATACTGTACCTATATAAACATTCCCTCATGTATTAATGAAATTTTCTATGTTGTCAAAGATTTAATGATTCGCTTTTTATACATTTATCTCAATTATATAATAAGTATTAAAGGACATATATTGAGGAACCATAAAAAAATTGGAGTCATTTTAATAATACGAAATATTAAAAAAAACGCGCCAAGTATGCTACCTTTCCAGGTGGTGTGGAAATGTGTGCATATTGTATAGAATATAACTCGTTTGACTTTTGGAATTGTGATATTTCAAAATGGTGCTTCTTAGATAAAAAAGTATCGAGACCATTTTTGTAGATAATTTTATGATCTACAATTTTAGTTCGAGCTATTTTTCGATAAAATGTACCGTTCACGAGAAAAATCTAAAATACCGAACATATTTGACCTGGAATAGCTATTTTAGCACACTTAGGAACGATGTGGACGTTCAACACTTTATCTCGAATGGTGTACCCAATGTCTTTGCCAAAATTCAGCTCTGTCGGAATTTTTGTTATTTGATCACTATCTTTCCGGCTAAATTAACCGGACTTTAATCATAAAATTAAAATTCTATTTAAATTTCCTGTGCCGATTCAAAGTGGTTGGTGATAAATCACGAAAAATCGATTCGTTTGAAAAAAGGACAAATTTCAACAGAAACAATTAGCAGTAGCAACCATTAGTGTTCCTCGTTAATTTATTATTAGTCTAACAGTCATCATGCGTATTGATATACGATTTTTCAGGCAAGCTAAATCATTACAGTTAGGAAAGAACGTTATCGGTCATGCAGAGGATCCTGTTAAAGGGTATAGGAAAGTTTCAACTTTTCCTCAGTGATTATCCTAAATTGGATAATTTTTAAAAAACGTTTTCTAGAGTGATCGAAATAATTTACACCGAGTGTGTACATTTCCTCAGGTCTTACCATACCTTGTCCTACAATATATATACAGTGCTTCTCAAAAGTTCCCTCTCCCCCTCTTTTCTTTTGAATGGTGATACTTAGACTGATGAAATTTGGAGGGTGAAAATGAAATATTGTAAGCTTCTCTACTACTGGTAACAGGTGACGTAATAGGTATCGGTGACGTCACCATTGTCAAAAAAGTTGAAGTTTTTTAATTAACGTTCTTACATGCGATAATATCTCGAATTTTTAGTTTAATTATTGTTTAACGATGCCCCGATCGCCCTATATCGAGGACTTGTTTGAGGGAGCTTTTTCATAAGTTTCAACATACCTACAGGTAGTGTTCATGATGCCAAACGATCGGGTCGACTAAATATTGGTATTGATAAACAAATTGATATAGTTGCAGACATTGTAGTAAACCCTTCTTCTTCCACAGCCCAAGCAGCGTCTACCTGTGGAGTTAGTCTTAGTGCAGTACACATGGTGTTGACCAAAAACAAATTTCACCCATACAAATTAAAAATGGTGCATCAACTTTCAGATGACGACCCCGACCGAAAGCTGCATTTCTATGGAAATATCTCCACTAAAATTGTCCAACAGCCAGACTATGTAAGAACAAATTGTTTTAGTGACGAAAGTACTTTCTTCCCTCATGGAAATGTGAATACTCAAAATGTGAGGTATTGGAGTGATATAAATCCTCAAATGTTCCGTGAAAAACATACACAGTTCCTATTAAAAGTAAATGACTGAGCAGGTATTTTGGGGAACCACATAGTCGGGCCTCTTTTTTGAACTCTAATTTAACCGGTGAAGTATATCTCGAGATGTTAGAAAACGAAATTCAAATTCTGGAAGATAATCCAGATGAATTTGGTAACTTGGAAATAACGTTCCAACAAGATGGTGCTCCTGCACACTATTACTTTGCAGTAAGACGTTATCTAGATGAGGAATATCCTGGTAGATGGATTAGACGACGCGTTCCAATAGAATGGCCAGCTCGGTCACCGGACCTAACACCTTTAGATTTTTTTCTGTGGGAATACCTTAAATCTAAAGCTCCTGACAGTATTGACGTTTTAAAACAACGAATTGTTGAAGAATGTAGGGCAATTCCCCCTGACACATTTTATCGAGTCCGACAAGAGTTTAATAATGGGATGTTTTATTGCCAGGAAGTAGATAGACCACATTTTGAACAATTACTATAAGAACTTGTTTTTAAATATTTATTAATTAAAAGCGAAAATCAAATTTTAGTGTTTATTTATTTTAACCATCAAAAACATCGTAAATCCAAAAAAAATTAGTATTATTGAATAGGTATTCTAAATACTTTTCAAACGAGGTGTCACTTGCCATAAGGTCCCATCTAATATTATTGGTTTCAGTTGCCTGGTGACGTCACCGATGCCTATTACGTCACCTGTTACCACTAGTAGAGAAGCTTACAATAGTTCATTTTCACCCTCCAAATTTCATCAGTCTAACAATCACCATTCAAAAGAAAAGAGGGGGGATGGGACTTTTGAGAAGCACATTATATATAGTCAGATGGCGTACTCGGACAAATATTTTAAAACTGATTTTGCAACCTTAACGTAAACTACCAACTTTACAACTGGTCTCTTGTAAATTCGGCTAAAAATTCATTATCCGTAAAAATTCCACGGAATCTTCAAAGAAATTAATTTTCAGAGCAGACATATTTATGATAATTGAATGAATAAAATGTTCTCCGAAAAGCTAATACCGGAGAGCTACAGCTGGAGAATGTGCTTAGTTTATTTACTGCGTCTAATATATGTAAAGTACCGCCCGTAACTTTTAACTGTATTGGTCGGACCAAACCTTTTTCGGTATAGAGAATAATAGAGATGGGCCGTTTAGTTCCGACGTTGTTCAGTCAGTACTGCAAAACTACATATTACATAAAAACCACTGTTGAATAATATATTTTATGTATTTTTGAGGATCGTTAAGTTAGGTAAGGTTGGCGGTGAGTGTGTCTATTAGGCCCTCCACTGCAACTCGCAAGACTACTGCTTGCTGTTCAATCCTATTCTTATTTCACCAAATAAATTCAGCTTCGTAACAAAACCGATTGGTTCATTCGGTGAAAATTAGATCCGAAGACGACAGAAAGGCTCCACCAAACATCAGATAACTGCTTCGGCTCGCGGTGGGCCAGGAAGAAAGTATACGCTGTGCTGTTCCATCATGTTTCAGACAAAGACGGTTTTTCCGACAATCCAAGTCTTATCATATCATGATTTAGACGACAGTGACCTGTTGGATAACATAGGTCATGTCTGCTAAAGACTAAAACTTGTTTGGGGACACTCTCCAAAGGCCATTGAACTAACCAGTCCAGGTATGTTTCTATGGCAAACTTAATGATATGCCAATGACAATGCCATACCCTTGCAAGGATGTCTTCCTTTTCATTGTCATCTATTCTATTCGATATACGTAGGATATCGGGTCACTATAATATTGCGTTCTACAATAGAGGAATATCTGCATTCCAAGTATAAACCATAGTATAAGTTCTATTCAAGTTTGAGGGTATAACTGATTAACCGAGGAATAAACTTATATTCTACACTGGTAGGTTTCGCATAAAAATACGAACAACAATTGCTGTAATGTCTTGCGTCAGAAGATAAGGAAATTGAAGAGATTATTATACCGATCCTAAAGTATTTAAAGTTAGGTGGAGTATAGCATAAGTTGAATGTTTCTAATTTAAAAAAATTGTTATCAGACAGAATTATTTTGAAGAATATGATGAACTGGAATTTTGCTTTTGGCTACAGAAACAAACATGTCTGCAGGCCTTATTCTTCCCTAGAATTAGTAACCATGTTAATTTTTTGCATTCTGAAATAAATTTAATGATAATACCTACTTAAAAAATTAATGTCTTCAACCTCTTTCATTAATGCCCGATTACCCACCTTGGCATAACAAGTAAGCCAGGCTCAAAAAATTAGGCTCGCTGCTCCGACATCTGAGCGATGCTTGTATGCACGAAATTGTAAGCACAGCTTTGTCAATTCAAGAGAAGACATAGGTTATTGTACGTAAGCGTGGCTTTACTAAGCAAAACATGGTGCAATGAGAGATTGGAATTATCAGGAAACTAAGGACAGCTCAGACCGGGAGGTCGATAAACATCCCCCTAAGTCAAGTCGTGAGAAACCGTGACGAGGGCTGAGTGGCACAGGGTGACAGTGTCGTGAACGGTTCCTTTGGGGCACCAGGTCGCACCCCACCGTATTTAGACCTTACCTCCGTATGCGGGGCTCTGCGGGGGTGGACCGTTTTATTCCCTAGCTACTCGTGGGATCTATATGGAACACAGTAGCACAGTTAAAAAAGGCCAAAGTGTGCCCAAGGCCAAAAGGCCAGGACACACAAAGGCTAAATATATAAACCAACCAACTCATCAGTCCGGGTTCAGACAATTACATAGTTGCACAACAGCTCTCTTAAAAGTAACCGATTATATCCATGCATCTTTGGACGCTAATAAATTAGTACCTTTAGTTTTACTAGATTATTCCAAAGCCTTTGATCGAATAAATCATGAGTTATTGTTTTCCGTGTTACATTTCATTGGTTTAGATATAAATGCTATAAATTTGTTTCGTAGCTACCTCAGTAATCGTCAACAAGCAGTTATCTACTGCAATAGGTCTTCTGCATTTTTAAAAATTAATTTTGGAGTGCCTCAAGGTTCTATACTTGGGCCAGTTCTCTTTATAATTTATACACATTTATTTTATAAGAAATTGCAATACTGTTCGTCTCATTTTTATGCGGATGATGCGCAGTTGTATTATTCTTTTAATGAAGAAGACGCGGTTGAGTCCTGTCAGCATGTAAATGAAGACTTAAAGTCACTGATAGCTATATCCAATCAATTTTGTCTATCACTGAATAGTGCTAAGTCAGTTGCACTTTTATTTGGAAAGCCAATGGCCAGGAAGAGGTGCTTAAGCTTAATAAACTTAAAAATTGATGATAATACTATTAATATAGACGATAGTGCAAAAAATTTAGGATTGATCATTGACTCTAGTTTACGCTATTCGTCCCATGTAACTTTAATCGTTCGACACGCCTTTGCTAATCTCAAATTAATATAGAGCAGCCGGACAATGCTTACGAAAAAAACAAAAATGTTATTATGTGAATCACTTGTATTATCACAGTTAAATTACGGCGATGTGGTTTTTGGGCCTAGATTATTAAAAAGAGACGTACTAAGGTTACAGCGTATTCAGAACTGTTGCATCAGGTTTATATGTGGATTAAGAAGAAGAGCACCCACTTCATTATATTATAAAGAATTGCATTGGCTTACTTTGGAAGAACGTCGCAAGGTACATGAATGTGTATTATACTATAAAATTTTACATACACAAAAACCTCCGTACTTGTACAATAAACCTAGATTTAGAACTGACGTACATAATCTAAACCTGAGACAAGTTGGTCGCTTAACGATGCCTAAACATTCAACCGCCTTATTTGAGGGCTGCTTTTCATTTAATGTAGTTAGGATTTGGAACTGGATACCCGATTATTTAAAAGTACTCACATTGAATAGATTTAAACGTGAAATTAAGAGTAATTTGCTTAATGGTAGCTTAAAAGTGTAATGGAAGATGGATACCTATAGTATCTATATTAATTTTATTTTTTTTTTGAATTTACTGTTTGGACCCTTACTTTGTGGAATCTACTAATATAATTATTTTGAGTGAGGCTGAGGGTTTCTGAGTGGTTCCACTTTGATGGGGGGGTGTTTGGGAGTTCGTGGTTGATGGTGGTTTCGATATTTTTAATGTCGAAATAGTGATCAATGTTGAATTTTTGAATATTTTCTGCTGGGGTGGGGTTGCTTGGAGACTTTTGGTTTCATTTGAAATAGTATTATTCATTTTCTTTTTCATAAAACTTGTAATTTCTGGTTTCAATCCAAAATGTTAATATTAAATCATAATGGATTTGTAATTCTCTTCTTGGTAAAGGATTTCTCACTATTTTATTTTTTTTATTATTATTTTTTTATTGTTTTTGTAGTTTGTCTTTATTTTGAGTTGTATTCATAGGTATAGTGTATAGGTATTATTATTTGGTAACTGGTTGAGTGGAAGAGCAAATTCTTGATTTATTCAAGAAATTTGAACCCTGCCATTTGGCAAACTGCTGTGTAACGTTATGAACCTATTTTTTTTGTTTTTTATTTGTATGCACTGTTTGTTTGGCCAATAAAAGCATTTATTATTATTATTATTATTAAATAAGGTTCCTAAAGCCATAGGACAGGGAACATCTGAAGAAAACCTAGAGGCTGCAAGGCCCGGGAATTCGAAAGATATATCCCAAGCTGAAAGGCAAGGAACAAAACAAGGCAAGTCTGTCAGAGTGAATGCGTTGGAAGACGTAGATCTTATGACAGACGAGGAAATCAGGGCTGCAAAACTATCCGGAGTCTCTAAAGCCAAAGTGAGCAGATTGGTGAAGCAAGGCCAGGATTTCTTTCAGGCTAAAAAAGCCAACTTCACCAAATTTGCGGAAAGGGCAAAGGAGGTACTGTCAAAGCCTGCGAAGGCCGAGACAAAAATAAACATGACCAAAGGCTCCAAAAGACCAAGGTCAGATGGAAGCACACCCGATAATAAAAACAAAAGGAAAAGGCCAAAAACCGAAAGTGTGACTTTCAGCGAAGCTGCAGCTTCCGTCAAGGTGGCTGTAGCAGAAACAAACTTTCCGGAAGCCAAAATGGATACGGACAAGCTTAAGGCAGTCCATAGATCTGTCATGGCAACCTATGAGGCTATCACGGAAGAAGGGCCCCAGGTCCGCCTTCTGAAAAGCACGCATAGACCGGGATTTTTGGAATACACTTGTGCGGACAGCATAAGTGCAAAATTGTTGGCAGAAATCATCCCGACGCTGAAGCCATGGGAAGAAGCTTTCCTGAAGGCACTAGAAGGGAATGATATACCCAAACCACACGCCTGTACGGTCTTCGTACAGGATGAAGACGGAGAGCGCCTAGATTCCAACAGGATCCCTAACAGATTAAGGATAAGTAACCGCGGGCTCAAGACGCACCTTTGGACAGTCTGGGGGAAAATCCCCTCAGTCAAAGGAGTGCTATGGATCTTCTCCATGGATTCTGAGTCCAAGGACTCCTAAAATTAAAATAGCACCCTTCTTTGTGATAGAGAAATTAACCTTCCGCCTAAAGGAGGAAAAACCAAAAACTCTGGAGACAAAGCCTGCAGCTTCATCCAAAGAACTAGAGGGCACTGCCCAAACACCCAAAGCTCAACATGAGGAACAACCTTCCGAAAGTGGAGTCAGCATACTCCTAAGGACACCTGTCCAAGAGATAGCTGTACCCATGGAGGAGGGAGAGTCCTCAGAGCAAGAGCAGAGGGACTCTTCACCCCGGTGAAGCAGATTGTAAGGGTCCTGCAGGCCAATCTTCAGCATGCAAAAGCCGCCTCGGCAACGCTAGCTAGGAGATTGGATCAAGAAGGCATTGACGTGGCCCTCCTTCAGGAACCCTGAGGATGGATGAGAAGATTGTTGGCCTATACACTGAAGAAGGCAAAGTATTATACATAGCAAAGGCCACAAAACCTAGAGCATGTATAATTCACAGTAATAGGGTAGATTGTACACTGATACCGGTGCTCTGCACCGATGATGTTGTTACAGGAAGAAGGAGAGAAGAGACTGGTTGTATGCTCCGCCTACTTCCCGGGCGACGAGGCTGAAGGTCCACCACATATAATAAGCGACATAGTTGCACACTGTGTGGAAAAAGGATTAAACTAATCATAGGATGTGATGCCAATGCACACCATACCACCTGGGGCAGCACGAAAATCAATAAAAGGGGTGAGTCCATTTTAAATTTCATCTTAACTGAAGGGTTAATAGTTTCCAATATAGGGAACAAGCCTACTTTCGTTACTAGATCTCGTGAAGAAGTGTTAGATTTAACACTGTGTACGAGTAAAATTAGTGATAAAATAACAAATTGGTGTGTGTCTGATGAACCGTCATGCTCGGACCACAGACACATAAGGTTTTATATTAATGTTACTCCATTGGTAAGCAAGTACCGAAATCCAAGAGATACAGACTGGATAGGAAATAAAACGTCCCTCAGTAGAATCCTCGAGGATGGTACTGAACCGATTGACGGCATTGGAGCTATAGAGACGGCAGTAGAAAAAGTAAGCGAAGCGATTAAGGCGGCCTACCAAGAAAACTGTCCGGAGAAAACAAAAAAGAATACAGGTAACACAGTTTGGTGGAACAACGGCCTAAAGAGACTCAGGGCGGAGGCCCGCAATCTTTTTAACAAGGCCAAAGGAGCCAGGACTGGGATACCTACAGGTATAAGCTCACGCAATACAACAAAGAAATTCGTAAAGCCAAAAGGAACTCGTGGAGGAAATTTTGTGAGGACATCTCGGGTGCCCCCGCATGCTTCCGAATCCATAATGTCCTGGCAAAGGATGGGACAACCAGAAAGGAAGCAGGTTTCATTAGGAAAGCTAACGGCACCTATACAGAAACCAGAGAGGAGAGTTTAAAGGAACTAATAAACGTCCACTTTCCAGCCTCATCAATTCTGGCCACCGACGCAGTTAGGCCTACCATACGAGAACGAAGGCCAAACAGGCCAAGTTCTACGGATTGGAAAATAGCCACTGAAGTCACAAGACCAAATAAAATTAGATGGGCCATAAATAAATTTCAACCATTTAAATCCCCAGGGACAGATGATATATATCCCATTCAACTACAAATGGGAATCGATGTGTTAATACCACACGTAACTAAGATCCTCAAAGCTAGTCTGGCATGGGGATACATACCGGAAGTATGGCAAAAGGTTGAAGTCATTTACATACCCAAGGTAGGTAAAGTGTCTGACTTAACTCCAAAGTCATAGCCAATAAGCCTATCCTCCTTTCTACTAAAAACATTAGAAAGGTTGCTGGACAGGTACATAAGAGACGAAGTGTTAAAGGACAAACCCCTAAGCAATCGTCAATATGCCTATCAACCAGGCAAATCTACGGATCTAGCGCTGGATGATCTAAACAGGCTTATCTCAAAGTCAATAGAAGACAAAGAGATAGCGATGGCCACTTTCTTAGACATCGAGGAGCATTTAATAATGTTAATACGAATTCATTGGTTAATGCAATGAATAGAAGGGGGACATCCACATCAATATGCCGATGGATAAAGGCAACTCTGGAGGATAGGATAATAAGCTCCACTCTGGGGCAAGTCACCATCAAGGCAAGGACGGGTGGAGGATGTCCACAAGGAGGAATGCTATCACCTCTACTATGGGCAACCTTAGTAGACGACCTCCTTACAGAACTGTCCGCAGCAGATTTTTACTGTCTCGGATACGCAGACGACATCGCTATTGTAGTCAGAGGCAAGTTTGCTGGGGTGATATCGGAAATAATGCAAACAGCCTTAAACATAGTTGATAATTGGTGCATAAAAAAGAGACTAACAGTCAATGCTCAGAAAACACAAATTATCAATTTCACGAAAAAGACGGCACTTCAAGGCCTGAAGCCAGTAGTGTTAGGAAGAGAGGTGATTCCATTTGCCAAAGAAACTAAGTACCTAGGAGTACATTTTGATCAAGGGCTTTCATGGAACACTCACCTTCAGAAGACCACACAGAAAGCTACCATTGCCCTTGGCAGATGCAGAAGAATGTGTGGGAAAAACTGGGGACTTACCCCAAAAATTACCCAATGGCTATACACAAGGGTTGTTAGACCAATGATAGCCTATGGATGAGTAGTGTGGTGGACAAAGACACTGCAGATGGGAGCTATAAGGCTATTGAGTAGCACACAAAGGCTTGCTTGCCTGTGTATTACGGGAGACATAAAAACTACTCCCACAAGTGCGATGGAAGTCTTGCTGAATCTACCTCCCCTACACATCTTTATACAAGGCGAGGCCAGATCTGTAACGCACAGATTACTGAAAAGTCAACAACACATAAGCCAAATGCACGGTGCTGACTATCGAAAGCTAATCGAGGAGCTAAAAGTGGATGTCTTAATGGGGCAACCCATAGACGCAACGGCTACGAGATATAGCTTTAATAATAAATTCCAAATAACTATACCAGGTAGGGAAGACTGGAAGAAAGGTGTACCCTTACAGGCTGAGGCGACCTGGTATACAGACGGTTCCAAGACAAAAGTAGGTGTAGGAGCCGGAATTGTAGGGCTAAAACAAAGGATAGCTATTCCAATAAGCTTATCAAAGAACGTCACAACTTTCCAAGCGGAAGTGACGGCTATTCACCACTGCGTTGAAGAAATTAAGGAAAGGACATACCGTTCAGTTGCCATCTTCACCGACTGTCAAGCTGCACTGAAGGCACTCGATTCCATAGAGGTCAATTCTATGGGATTGCATAGGTGCCTTAAACGCACTTGCAGACCATTGCAAGGTCATGGTAGCCTGGGTACCAGGGCACGAGGGTCATAAGGGCAACGAATTAGCGGATGAAACGGCCAGACAAGGCTCATCAATGCCATTCATTGGACCGGAACCCTTCTGCGGCGACGCAAAGTCGACAAGAAATATGGCCACAAAGAAATGGGTGGCACAGAAATCTCTAGAATGTTGGGTAACCTCACCAGGACAGAGACAGGCGAAGCAGTTCATTAGAGGACATTCGCCAACTTTTACAGCAAACCTAATGAGCAAAGATAGGAAAACTGTCAAAGCCGTAGTGGGTGTGTTGACGGGGCACTGTAAGCTTAACAGGCACGCAGAGCTAATGGGGTTGACAGATGAAGCTATGTGCAGATTCTGTCACCTAGAGGAGGAAACTGCAGAGCACATCCTATGCCAGTGCGATTGCCTGGCGAATGTGCGGTTTCTTGTACTAGGCGATGAGAAGCCACCGACAGGGAACTATATAAAAGATGCAGTCTCGAGGCTGTTTGGCTACTTGAAAAGAGTCGGGCTGGAGAATGTAATCTAGATTCAGAGGACCACAATAGAACTGAAAAGGTCGCAGTGGAATAGGCCGATTAACCACCTCATCAAATATATCTATCTATCTATCTAACATTCCGAATTCAGTTATTTCTCTTCCACTCGCTAATTTATCAAAACAAACCAAGAAATTTGAGTTATGGTTAGTTAAAATGTCAGAGTTTCCCGCTTTTCAAAGAGTCAAACGTCAAAAGGTTTGTTCATTGGAACTACCAGCGAGATATTCTCAGAATAACTACCTGTCATAAAGATCCATTGTAGAACCGACAACCGGTTGTTTTAGGTATAAATCTAGGTAGAAAATATCGAAGGAATAACTATACCTACTGACTTTCATACTGGAATTGTAGAATCGGCCCTAAGCAGGATAATATGATAATTGATATTCCAAGATCGCGAAAATGACGAAAGTATGCAAATATTGCAAAAAATCCGTGGTAAACTCAGTTGTAAAGTGTATAAGTTGTGAAGCAGTGTATCATAATTCATGCGCTTTAAGAATGGCAGGTCTAATGGCCTTAGGAGAGAAAAACCATGTGAAATGCTCTTCAAGATATGTTGAGGTTAAGATAGGAGATGCAGAACTTACAGAAGGAAAAACATCACAAATCGTACATAAATTATTGGAAGCTAAAGATGATATTTTAAAAGGTAAAGACGAAATAGAAGAACTTAACAAAAAGCAGAAAGAAGCAAAAAATGAGAATAAAGATCAACATCAACAAAAAAGTGATAAACATAAGACGACCTATGCTAGTCAAACGGCGTCAAACTTAGTAAGCAAACAGCCAGTTCCACAGGAACCAGTTTTACAAGATGGCGAACGCCGTGACCTTGGCAGTGTCAGAAACTATTATTCCTCGTTTTTAAATAAACATAACCTTCAAATCGATAATAATAGAACAAGAATGATCACTCAATAAGAAGTAAACAATGCCGTTTTACAGGCCCAAATAACGAATAACATGCGAGAGATTCAACAGATGGAAGGTCAAACACAGATATCCGACAAAAATAATGAGTGGCACGTAACCAAACGAAGGACGCGGCGATTTGTTGTAGGTCGCAATGAGGATATCAATCAAATTAAAGCTATCCCTCCAGCAAAGGAGGATCCTCAGTTATAAAACCTCTACAATGAACTCTACTCTACTATGTATCATGGTTATTGCATCGAATACACCGTAAGTAGATGCATCACAAAAAAGGGGTTAAACCCTCTACATGTAGCGTTAGAATCAGTTGATTGGAAGATTGCTTGTGACGAAAGCAACAACATAAATAAAATAGCAGAGTTCATTAACATGACTTACTCTTGTAAATCAAGTTTTCCCATTCAAACGAATCAATACCAGGGACAGAAGACCAGTGACATTTTTTAATGACAAATTAAAACAAATGGGAGAAAACCTCCAGGTGTTAAATAGTATTAGCGCTGCAACACCAAAACGCATTTAAAGTTTATAAAAAACAACACCAGAGTACTATACAAAATGCCAAAAAAATGTCATACGATAATTTCATCAATGAATCAAGTAACAAATCTAAGGACGCTTGGAAGTTGATTAACTATGAGCGCAATTTAAATAAAAAACTTTCAGCCTCAAGCAGCATTTCCCCTGATGAATATAACATTTTTATCACAAATGTAGCTGAACAAATTGTAAAATATCTACCCTCCTGCAACATTAATCCTCTAACCTATCTTTTTACACTCCCCAAACCGAGCACTTCTATTTTTCTCAGTCCAGTTAATGAAGTTGAAGTCAAACAAGCAATAATTAAATTAAAAAACTCTGCTTGCTTGGACATATACAACTTAAACAGTAGAATGATCAAAGAAACCATACACTTTGTTTCGGGTCCATTGAATGTTCTTTTCAATCGTTGCCTCTGTGAAGGTCTATTTCCAGACATCTTTAAAACCAGTAAAGTTATTGCCATATTTAAATAGGGCGATCCAAATATTCCAGATAACTATAGACCCATATCTATCATTCTTACCTTTGGTAAAACTTTCGAGATGATAATTAAAGATTGCTTAATTTCTTTTTTAAATGCTCACTCAGTACTTAATAAAAATCAATTATTCGGTTTTAGGTCTAACAAATCAACAACCCAAGCTGTGATGGCTATAGTTGTGTCAATAGTTGAGTGTATAGAAAGGGGCCTAGTGTCTGCTCTAACTTTATGTGATATAAGTAAGGATTCCGATAGTGTAAACCATGAGCTCCTACTAGGTAAACTGGAATATTATGGTATACGTGGCAAAGCTTTAGATCTAATGAAAACCTACTTATGTGGGAGAAAGCAAGTTGTTCATACATCTGGAAATTCTAGCACATGTAGATCCATTTCGCACGGTGTACCACAAGGTTCCATACTGGGACCAACTCTTTTTGTGGTATATACTAATGACATTTTCAATTTCTTACTTCCAAGCTTATCATTTTACTATGCAGATGATGTATCAACAGTAGAAGCAGACTCAAATGTTAACGACTTATTGGACCTATATTCTAGGGCAGATAATAAAGCTGTAGCTTGGTTTACTTCAAATTATCTGAAACTAAACAGGGATAAGATTCATAAAATTATATTATCATCAAATCGACAAGTAACAACGAAGCAACATGTAGATTTATTGCGGTTTAAAATTGATGACATATTAAATTGGGAAGCGCATATTGATGGTTTATGCAAAAAACTTTCTACACAACTATTCGTACTAAGACAACTGAAAATGTGTCTTAGTCAAAGTATGGTATTACAGATGTTTCCCTTTTTAACAGCCACTTAACCTTTCGTATGCTATCAGGATCATTGCCAATGTTTCTCACAGAGAACACTGTTGTCCTTTATTTCAAGAACTTAAAAGTCTACCCTTGCCATGTATTTTCATACTTTGCACTGTTTTAGAAATACACAAAAATAATACTAAGTAGGTACGTTACAAATGCTGACTTTCATAATTACCCAACTCGAAAAGGTGCACAACTGTGGCCTCCATTTTATCGACTAGATCTATCAGGCCGAAATTCACTCAACTTACATTTATACAATGAAATTTCAGCAGTTATTACTGGTTTGAGTTATAACCGTTTCAAGGTTAGAGTTAAGCACTCACTATTGAGGCACTGTTTCTACTCCATCGAGAAGTATCTGAATTGTGAGACATGAATCTTTTAACATGTTAGTTTTTGTTTTAATTTTAGAAATAACTATTTTAGATGTAATTAGAGTGTATTAACTGCAACTATTGTTCTTCTCACTTTGTCAGTTTGACTTGTCACTTTTGTACATTTTGTATTTAATGTGATGAAATAAATCTATTTATCTAATATTTCTATCCTGGGTATACGATCTAGAGCTTGAGGGTGTTCTAGAAATCTGTGTACTACTAGCTATCTGATTTAAGTAGTTCGCCCTTACGAAGGCCCCAGTCATCTTTTAAGAAGGAGGTTTTTATGCTATCCACTTTGTTGTATCTCATCATTAACGCTTATTAACTTCTACAGTGACTCTATGCAGACAAGCGACAATACGTTGTTGTCTTATAGATTGGCTGTAACTTTAGAGTTATTAGTTGATATCAATCAAGCGTCAAAAATTGATTCGTGCAATTAAGAACAGAGATAAAACCAGACATGAAACCCCCTTCAAAACACGAGGATCTTTCTCAACACTTTTCTTTTAGAACGAAGTCAGAATAAAATCAAATATAAGGAAAACAATAAAATTGTAACTTTCCAGAACTTTTTAGTTGTTGAAACCATCAATTTCTGAAAGGTTTTTCACATTCCATACACTTTTATCTATTAAAAAATCACCGACAAAAACTGAAATAACATACTTGATGGAATATTATGGTTCGGTAATTTCCGTGAAGCTCGAGATGTAAGAGTTTATTAAGTAACATATTGAACGTCAGAAAGTGACGCATGCGCTTTGAGCAATTAACAATGGTCGTGTTCAGCCGGACTCAACGGTTGGAACTAAGTACCAAACATGTTGGGTACGCTGGTCATGGAGACTATATATGGAGATCGAGCTGCATGCATTCCAATGTCTGGTCATGGTAGAGGGCGCCAGTCTTAAACCCGTACCATGACATCTGACGGCAGAACTATTAACAGCCAATCATAAAACTCGAGTTCATGATGTTTTATTGGTTGCTAGTTCGCGGTTTACGTGTGAAGTAAGTGGAGTTAGGAAATAGAAATGGAACTTTTTGTGGATAAGAAATCCGTTTTATTTCCTCGTTTTAAAAAATATCGAAAATTGTGATCGTTTGGTGGTAAAATAATTAGCTGAATGTATTTCTGTTTTTACGTGATGACAAATACGAATATCTACTATCATGTCTTCTTTTCTGTACGGAATTTCAGAAGACATTTAAAGCACAATTACAATGAGTATAATAAGTAAAAATAATTCCTATCATTCTATATCATTTTTTTAGTACTTTATCTTGAGAATATAAAAATCACCATTTAAAAAAGGTTGATTTCCTAATGAAGCAAACACAGTGCAAAGTCACTAATACTAAAATACATAAGTTCACAAAATAACAAGATATACAGGGTGCGCCAATTATTTCCACTCGATCTCTAGCACCGAAACTAAAAGAGGTATCAACAAGATTTCTTGTAGGTTTATACGGTGTCACTCGGACTACAATTGTAAAATATTTTGATGTATACAGGGTGGCTAATTTTTGTGGAATGAAAATTAATTTGGTTTTTTTAAATTGAACACCCTGTATACGATTATGTCTTCTGATTCTACTTAATATTAGCTTTACGGTAGTTTTTTGAATTTGTAAATCCGACGCGGCGTTGACAAGTTATTCCTATTATAAGCAGATTTAATGAAAAAACAGCACTTCAGAAATATTAGCACAATAAACACATTTTTTCAAAAATTCCTCCAAAAGGCTACTATGATGTAAATGAAACATACACCTACCACAATAATTACCCAACATCTTCACCTGTTGCACAGGGTGATTGCCGATGGCGTGCAAATAGTCTAGTTTTCAAATTGCAATAACTTAATTTTTTCAAATGGGACACCCTGTATATTTTTCTTCAGTTAGAAGCTCTCCTTAATACACATTAAAAAAATATAGGGTTTTGGACATCTAATTTTACTATTTACTTTAATAATTGACGTTAAATGAGAAATAACATATTTTACACAATTTTTAATAAGTACAAAATTTTACAAAGTTTAATCGTAAGAAAACTTCAATATTGAAAGTTAAAATTTATAATAGGTGTTCAAAATGTCTTCCATTTTCATTTATACATTTTCTTGCCCTTTCTTTCATTGATTTACGCACATCTCTTAGCATTGCAGGGGTAACCTGTCTAAATGCTGCAGTAATTCTGTCTTTCATATTTTGTTTTGTGGTAACCTCTTCTTTGTAAACAATATTTTTAATAAAACCCCACAAGAAAAAATCGCAAGGTGTAAGGCCCGGCGATCTAGCAGGCCAATTTGTAGGTCCTGCCCTTCCTATCCAACGATCCTGAAATTCCCTATTTAACCAATTGCGAACATTTAATTGGTAGTGTGGTGTGGCACCATCTAATTGAAACCACATTCCGTTGCGATAATTTTGAGGCACATTTTGCAAAAGGTTTCTAAAATCAAGTTCTAAAAAATTTAAAACGCAGCTCCATTTACAGTCCCATCAAAGAAATAGGGACCAATTACATAATCACCTATTATTCCCGCCCACACATTCAAAGACCATCGATACTGTGATGTGGTTCTAAATAAATGTTCATTGTGGTCCGAATAATAATGGAAGTTGTGTCTATTTACACAACCGTTCTTATGAAATGTGGCTTCGTCGGAGAATAAAACTTTGTTTAAAAAGTTACGCTCTGTATTTATCTTGTTTATTAACCATCTACAGTATTCTTCTCTACGCGCGAAATCACGCGGTAACAATTCTTGGTGAAGCTGTATATGGTAAGGGTGAAATTTATTCTTCTTTATTATGCGTCTAATTGTGGTATTGGAAATATCTAACTGATTGCTTATTTGCCTTGTGCTTACATTGGGATCTTCAACTATACTGATCATTACTTTATATTCGTTGTCAACAGTAACAGCTGTAGCATCACGTGAATGTTTTTCATACTTGACGGTTCCCGTTCTATCAAATCTATTCTTTAAATTCTCAAAAGTATCCTTTTGTGGATGACGTCTTTCTGGGTATCTTTGACGATAGACCCTACTAGCAAGAAACGCATTTTTTTGACATTCACCCAGTATCCATATCATATCAATATTTTCTTGAACACTATAATTCTTATTATAATCCATTTTTTATACCTAATACCGATTAAATATAGTAGACGTGATATAATACAAAATTTTATGTTGACAATTAATGCTACAACAAAATATACCTACTGTCATTTTCATAGATAACTTGTTTTCTTATTAAAAATTGTGTAAAATATGTTATTTCTCATTTAACGTCAATTATTAAAGTAAATAGTAAAGTTAGATGTCCAAAACCCATTATTTTTTTAATGTGTATTAAGGAGAGCTTCTAACTGAAGAAAAATATACAGGGTGTCCCATTTGAAAAAATTAAGTTATTGCAATTTGAAAACTAGACTATTTGCACGCCATCGGCAATCACCCTGTGCAACAGGTGAAGATGTTGGGTAATTATTGTGGTAGGTGTATGTTTCATTTACATCATAGTAGCCTTTTGGAGGAATTTTTGAAAAAATGTGTTTATTGTGCTAATATTTCTGAAGTGCTGTTTTTTCATTAAATCTGCTTATAATAGGAATAACTTGTCAACGCCGCGTCGGATTTACAAATTCAAAAAACTACCGTAAAGCTAATATTAAGTAGAATCAGAAGACATAATCGTATACAGGGTGTTCAATTTAAAAAAACCAAATTAATTTTCATTCCACAAAAATTAGCCACCCTGTATACATCAAAATATTTTACAATTGTAGTCCGAGTGACACCGTATAAACCTACAAGAAATCTTGTTGATACCTCTTTTAGTTTCGGTGCTAGAGATCGAGTGGAAATAATTGGCGCACTCTGTATATCTGTTGATGTTCTGTAACTGAACTTGCACAAAACATTCACTACATTATTTTGAATCCTCTGTATATTATCTATTATTGTTATCTCACAAGAGCCCCGGACTGGAGTTGGGTAGCTTAAGATTGATAAGAAGTAATCATTACAAATTAGTTTCACCGTCTTATGGTCTTGGTAATCCCTACATTGGTAACGTACATCAAACATAAATTTTTTCCTATTGTTGTACATTTCCATATATGCTCCATTGTAGTTTCTCATCTTATTTATATTTTCATTTCCTATTTTTATCTGAATATCAACTGAATTCATATTTTTCTGTATAAAGAGCATATCAGTAATTTTTTCAAATAAATCTTACAACTTATTCCTTAACAACTATTTCTGGCTTTCCTTCAAATCATTCACTTTTTTCTTCCAGTTCTCTTGAATTGTACTTGTCTAGAACAGAATGGTGTCGTCAGAAAAAGTAAAGTATTTTGTGTGCAATTTTTCTTTTTCTAGACTTCTCACAAGTAAGGTATATCATAATAAATATTCTTCGTCTTAAATCAGCTCCACTACCAACCAATATTGCAATAATTTTTAACAACGCACACCGTGATTGTTTACAGCTGTCCAAATTAACAGTTTCGTTCAATTGTACCACCCAGATGTAATGCGCTTAGCGCATTTGATCAACTGGCGTAGACATTTTAATATAATCATTCTAAATGTCATGTTTATAATTTGTCACGTTTGTACTTGACTTTATTTACATTCACAATGATAAAGTTGAAAGGTGATTGCGATATGCCAAGCTAATTACCTTTTTCTGGTAGAACAGTGTAAACGAAGTTGGATATGTTAGGAAAAGGCTAATGGAGGGAGAAAAATTCAGCATCTGAACGCTGCGTCGAAAAAGTTGAATGTAGAAGTTGTAGACAACTGAAAAATAAAAAAAAAGTGGGCAGTCACGGGACGCCCGGCAGATGTGAAACATTATAATAATAATAATAATAATTATTATTATTATTAATATCATTATTATTGCCAATTGTTCTCATCTTCATATACAAATCACAATCCTAACAAATAAAAAAAAAATTATCACCGCGACCCGCATTCGAACCTTACGCCTACAATAGGGTGTTCAACAAAAATAGATTCTTGTTTATGCATAACAGAATTCTAAAGAGAAAAATTATATCGCGCTATATTTAATCAAATTTAATATTGTAGTTTTGTTTTTAACCCCAATTAAAAAATCGTATTTTAAAATTTTTTCAAATCCGCCTTTTAGATTATCATGTCACTAGTATAAATTGAAGTTAGGCACAAATTTTGACATAATTATGATAAGATAGTGTAGTGACAAAAATTGGAGGAGAAAAGAAGAAGTGTAGGATAGATTGATTTAGTTTTGGTTTATGGAAAAATACAATAGGTTCAATGAATATAAACATATACAGATTGCGAATATCGGGATCTCGCTATCCGACTTATACAAGTACGACAAGGAAAATATGAGCAAAACTACGTGAAAGAGAGAGAAGACTTGTTAGCTCATCGATCATTCCCCTCTACCAAAACAGTTGGGCGTGTGTTCATCGCCCCCCTTTTTCAACCGCTGTTGCCAGAAGCGCAGATTAATTTGTACAAATGATATTTTTGTCTCGTTATCATTAACTTTTTTTCGAGCTCATGCACTATTAGGTAAAATTAAACACTTTCATCCGGCAACAGTGTCCTTTACATAGAGAAGCAGCGTTAAAGCAGCGTTGCCAGTTTAGAATGTTTGGTACTTTCTAAGTAATGAATAACTTATTTTGCATTTGACTTTTAACACCGGATAACGGTGTATTTACTGGGAGAAAATCGAGATTGGTAATATTATTGACTTTTGAAAAATAAGTGAGATCAACACAAATAAGAATAAAATAACGGAGTTCAAGAAAAAATTTGGACAAATTACAATCTGCAATAAATAAAATCCGTACACTGCTTTCGATTTAACAATTATTGGTATTTAACATTGTTGTCGCTTGAAATGCCGTTGAAAATTTTAAAACAACGATAGAGAAAAATTACGAATAATTTTTACAGATAAGTACATTTGGCAACACAACAGTTAAAATAAATAGGAGGGGACTAAATACACGCCCAACTGTTTTCGTAGAGGGGTCTGATCGCTGGGCTAACAAGTCTTCTCTCTCTTTCACGTAGTTTTGCTCATATGCATATTTTCCTTGTCGTACTTGTATAAGTCGGATAGCAATATCCCGATTTTCGCAATCTGTATATTTGAAATAAAGAGTTACTTTCTTTATTTGTATGTCAAAATTAAATAAATGACGTTTAACGTAAAATAAAATAGTACCTATATTAACAGATAGTTTACTAACCTTTGGTTTGAATCGGTAGAATTTGTTTCATAAAGCAAAGCTTGTGCACCGTCATTGAACATTTTATTCGAGCCCATACTTTGATATCTTTTATTCCGTCGGCATCAATATTTATGTGAAAAAATAACAGTTCGTGAAATATCGCTCATCACTGAACATAATGGAATCAGACAGTCATGCCGTTTGCCGTCACGGCAAACCAGTACTGCAATAAAGTACTGTTGTAAGTTACTATTGTAAGTTTTTTATACAACCTCAAAATTGTAGAGTAAAATGCAAAAAAAAAGATTTTTCATTTTGTGTTTTTTCTATTTAAAAAACATAATATTAAGATCACCAGCTTGGTAGGATTGTAACTTTTTAAATACAGAATAAGCAAATCTATATTTTTCCAAAAACACACCTCCTTTGCAGAAAATGCCATTTTTCAATGCACTGGAAAAAACTTTTTCTAGAGGAGACAAAGTTTTGACAGTCCCTATTTTTGTAAAGACAACTTTAAATTTAAAACAAAAATATTATATTGTATACCTAGGTGGTAAAGTAGCATTTTTCAGGCCGAAAGAAGATATGAACAGGCGAGGCGCAGCCGAGCCTGGCCACTTCTTGAGGCCTGAAAAAAGCACTTTACTGCCGTGGTTTACCCGTAATTTTTTATCCTACACAATAATTGTTGATAATATTTTATATAAAAATTTTATTTTCGCTATATTTTTTTACTTGCTTGGAGGCACACCAGTCCATAAATAGCTTGTATTGGAGGTTGTATTTCGCTTTCGATTTTTCCAGTGATGAGTCAAGCGTGACCTGGTTAGCTTTATCTGTTATTTCAGGCGGAGTGAGATACATTATTTCATCTGATTCAAGCTCCATAACTGACGAGTTAACTTCAAACAAACATTCATCTTCTTACTATAGTTGGAAATTGTATATCATTTATTGAAGTACGACTCAGATATTTATAGAAAATATTATTATTAATATTATTAAGAGTACTGAATTTTTTTTTTCAAGTCACTTGCTTGGAATGATTCGTTAATTACAGATAACGTAAAATAAAAAAAAATATGAGTAGATTCCACAAAGTAAGGGTCCAAACATTAAATTCAATTAAAATAATGATTATCTATTTTTTTAAAACGATAATGGTCATAATATTTTTTTTCTATACAATTTGAAAGGCTTATTTACTAGACTGTAGTTTGTATGAAAAATGTTGTCGCTTGAATTACTTATAAAATTCTCACAACTTCAGTCCATATGTTCAAGCTTCGACCAACTTTCTCTATTTACTCCGCAGAATTGAAGAAAAATTGAGTGATAATTTAACTGTTCTTAAGCATATTATAAAATAGCTTTTAGCTACATTTGTTAATAGAACTTAACTTTTCACATTTCCAGATTGTGTTCGTCTTCATGATCAGTACCAAAAGAGATAAGTTCTAGTATAGTTTAGTTCTTGAACTGTACTATCAGTTCGAAATTCTAACGATTATATTTTGAATTTTTTCACATACGATCGTACCAATAGCTTGAGAGATGATATAGGGACTGAAAATAATGATACTTTATATGAAATACTCACTATTTTTATCCCCTCTATCATTTCCCAAGTTCTTGACACGAACTTTTGGGACTCTCTGTATGAAGATATTCCAGTTGTAACTGATTCGATTGGAACGGTGTACAACTCTACTATGCAAACGCGGCAATTCTCTTGCGTAAATGTAAATTAAATTAGAAAATGTGTGTTGACAATTTACATTTAAATATCTTGTTTAATTTCTGTTTTTCTGCTAATTCTTCAATTTTTTTTCACATGGAGTTCATGTGTGTGTGCTTACGTAATTTCAAGTAATTTATGTGCTAATTTTATGTGTACAGGTGTATTCGATACAAATAATTCACCCTTTATTAGTATTCTTTTGGACAGTCTGGCTGTGTTGTTTGATTTTATCTCTTTTTTTTATATAAAAGTATTACGACACCGTGTGTGAACCCGTCATTTTTCTCCTTCATCTTGATAATATTTTCTTGTATTTTTCAAATGAAAATCCGATAAGGACGACATCAAATTTTACCGGAAATTATATGAAAATTTGCAATTCAATTAGAACTGAAGAAATTTTTCACAAATTTCAACATTTTAACTCGCTAAATAATTGTAGAGCTTGTGGCTTTCCTGAGATACTTCAATCGAAAATTGAAATTACATCACAAAAAATTTGGTTTATTATTTTGATTTGAAAACGAATTCTCCTGCTATTTCTTCTAATTTGTTTGGACGTCGGACTTTATAGCACTGTATCTCACAAAAACTCTAAGATACAGATTAGAGCTACACGGCAAATTCTAGCTGAAACTTGCACTAGAAATTGAGGAAAATCTTTGTTAAAAAAAATATAAGTAATCTGTCGACCACGTATAAGCGATACAAAATTTTTCAAAAAGAATGTTAAAATTTTGAGGCTAGAATTTTCAAAAATTATCTTTTAATTCCACAACATAAATATAACATTATATTACTCGACCGATTTCACAAATTACAAGATTTGCATCGTCAGAATGATAAATTATCTATCTGTTCTTTCAGATATATTTCCAGAAGGAATTTTAGGATATCCGCAGGCTTTAGTTTAGGTAAAAGTCCCTTTTCGACACAGTAGTTTCTTAGGTGTTGTGCCCTAGGATTCTGTATTGCTATGCATTCCGCAAATATATCAATGGAGGTTTTTTCTTCCATTCCACAGAATACATTGTTACAGATCAAAAGTCACATGCAAACACTTACTCAATATGTCAAATTTTACCAACAAAATATAGTGAAAATAAATAAATATTAGGACTTACTCTTCACATTTGTGTTTATTTTGTATTTTAATAATACTACTTTTACTTAGAATTCGTAATTGACCTACATTTCCTCTTTTAAATCTTACTTATACTACATCTTCAGAAGTTCATCTTGCAGACTTTCATATCCACTTCCCTAAAAATATATGTACAAATAGAAAATGATTCTTAAGTAGTGATTGCGAGCTAGATCAGTTTCAGAATATAAGGAATTTAGTGTTAAAAATAAAATATATATCTCAAAGGTTCAAATGTTTACATTTGGATCATCTAGGTTAAATTGACATCTGTCAGACCAAGAAAATAAAATAAAATTAAATGATTGATAATCAGATATGACTGATAATCAATCACTCATTAACAAAGTGGTAGTTTTACAAATTCAGTACATTATTTATCCTTTTCCATCTTTGTAAATTTACATAAGCATATCTTTTGAACTCTTAGAAGCTACTGGTAAAGGAAAAGAAACAACCATTCAGGACAGGTTGTGATCAAGGGAAGAGAGATATCATCTCATTTTGCTTTTGGATGCTAGCTAAGAGCACATAACGTTAAAGTAACGGATTTTTTGTAATTTACATAAAGTTTAGAAAGGAAAAGTTTCCAAGGTTCCTTAGAACTGGAAACTCAACCAGTGGGTTGGATTTATTCATTTACAAACACTTACGTTTATTTCTATTTCAGTCCTTCATCTGTCACTTTCTATTTCAAATTTCAACTTTTACCTTCCATTTCAACTTCAACCTTCAACTTTCAACTTCCATTTCAATTTCAACGTTTCCTTCATATCAATTTTTCACTCTTCTGACTTTAATTCTTATTTTGGGATTCGACTGGTTCTCACATCGTTGAGGCATATTCAAGATCCTCCTTCTCATTTGGCCACCCAATATCGGCTTAAGGGTGATCGGAACCTCCTAAGAATCTGTGTGGACCTCTGGATCATCATAGGACAATTGTTACCCTGATCTACACGTGCGGGGACTATATTTTTGGTATTCAACCCCTACACGTCCTAACCTTTCGCAAGTGGTTATCCCAGGTAGCATAGGTTTAAGTAAATCCCTAGGACTTCTCTCCGACTACTTCGTATTCTACCAAGAATAAATTTAATTTTAATTGTACATTCAATTCAATGTAAATCATAAATATTGTGAGTCCTTGGGTTATTTTCAATAAATTCATATGTATTATAATTATATTCATCTAAACTTTTCTCAAATTTGCACGTGGTTATAATTTTAGACATAAGTCAACGTTCAAATTTGATATTTGAAGTTTAATTATATCGGTGGTTCTCACCATAGATAAACCACGTGTTCCCTAACTTCACTTCGTATTTTTGTAAGAACCACTTTTTGTGAGTACCTTCATATACATACTTGTAATCTGTATGGCCTACCACCTGTTAGGTAAGTTAATAGTATTTAGTAATCATATATCTACATAACGCGATAGTTATATTTATCCCCTTAAGAACCCCTTCCTTAACCCTGAGATATTCAAAGGGGTGGTTAGTATCTTTATTTATACCCTTTCTCTGCTTAACATCCTTTATAACAGGTGTTGTAACATTTTTGTTGCACCAATAGTTTGAGCTTTTTTAGGTGCCCATTCAGGCGACAGTGTCCTGTTAGGATACCTGTCAAAACCCTTAGTGCATCCTTAACCTGGCTTAGGCATTAATTAGTTCTCACCTGGATGTGGCTTCCCAGGGGTATCTTTGATTGTCTTAGCCCTACTAGATATTTCCAATGATCAAAGCTTCTCTTCTTCTCGGCGTTACCTATTTCTTCCAATATTACATTGGGGCTGATACTGCAAAAGGGTTTCGGCCCCATCTCTCATTTGCTTCTTCATTTCCTTCCATTTTAGAACCGATTCCGTAAAAACTCAGTGCTTTATTGGCTGCTTGACTATCCGACATGATGATAATCAATGCCATCTATGTTTCATCAATATTCATCTGGGCTCACTTTTCTATGGCGTCAATTTCCGCTAAAAATATCATTGAGGTTTTTCCCTAGCTTTCGGAGTGTTTGGTTTCAGGCCCATACATTCCTATATCAGTCATTTATATTGCTTTTGAGCCGTCAGTATACCATTAAATGACATTCTTTCCAAGTTTGGTAATGATGTTGTAAACAAACATGTGATTTTATTCACACCTGATTTTAATGAGCCAATATTTATGTGAGCACAAAATGCAATATTAATCTTTGAAATTTGAGTAAAACATTTTTTTTTGAAAAATTTATTTCTTTCCATAATTTTATCAATCAGCCACTGACAACTGGAAAGTAGATGCACCGAACTATCTCAAATAATAGATCAAAATTCCTTAGCACTAGTCATAATACGCAAGAAGTTAATTAGAAAGCTCTCCAAAAATTAAATTTTATAAGCCAGTGTTATTATAATTTTGAAAAACGACGTAAATGTTAATTCCAAATATATTTATAGTGTTTGTATCATCTCGGTTAATATTTATCGATTCCACGGTAGACAACATCGATTCTTATTTGTATTTTATTCAAATAAATTGTGCGGAATGTAACCATTTGTACATATATACTGACAATATATATGCAAGACCGGTTGTCGTATATTAAATTTTATTATTCTTTAGGTGGTTGGTAATTTTCCAACCTTGCTACGAAATTGGTACTTTAACTTGTATCAAAGTGTAGGAAGGTATTAAAAATTATTTTCGAATGCAATAAAAATAATAACCAACTGTCCGATTCGGAAAAAAATTCACCATCCACAAGTATTTTTATGGGATATGTTTATTGACTTGGAAAGTTTGCATCTTCATATATGTTGTAATATTTCTCTTGCAAACTACCAATACATTTGAAATATATCTACTTTGGTGAAATAGATTTTCTTTAATAGGACAATACGATTCAATCATGAAATTAAGAACGTTGAAGAGAAACTTAGCATCTACCTTTCGCTGGCGATGGCATTAGAACGATAGAAACAAAGATTAAACGCCGCTTAACTAGACTGGTCTAATGAAAAGTTTATTGAAAGTTTTGTCCCTAAATATTTAATTTTCCTCGCTGATTTAATTTTTATGTTATTTTGGATAATTAGGTCGAAATTTGGGAGAGAAATTGTTTGGGAGCTAAATGTTTTTCCAAAATTTATAGATAGGAGTCTGTCGTCAAACCATTCCTTAAGTTTTTCTAAATTTTTTTCTACCTTAGTTTTCAATTTAAACCACCTGCCTAGTCATTAACCAACATGAGTGTGGTACCTTTCGACCACGTCATCAACTAAGTAACCTCCTTTTCCAGAAGAATGTATTTAGGACTATTTTGTATCAGGCATCCAAAAATTTAGATATATAGGAAGTATTGTTGTCCAAAGCAAGTGTAAGCAGTTACCAAAGTAGATTTTTCCTGGATAAGCTCCAAAAACGGCAAGAGTTTTTTTCACGATTTTCTTGTTCTTTGTGCATGAGATTTTCTCATTTCCTCCAGGAAAGGTGGATTGAGAGCCTAGCCTGGAAGTATCCCAGTGGTGGATCGTCAGTCAATTAATGGTGAAGTGCCTTGGAGATTTCCTAGAGATGTCCTAGAGATATCCTAGCGGCTGTGTTCACCTAAAATTTTAGGCGTATTGGGATATGTGGGAAACTTCAATGTAATGGGGTACATAGTGTTGGTTCGGCTTTTGAGGTTAAAAAGGGAGGCAGTTGTTCAAAATTAATGGAATATTGAATCTACTGAAAGCTTTCCAACATAATATATATGTCCCATATTATGCCATTAAAAAATGAATGAATGAAGTTAACAATCTAAAGAAGGAAATATGCTAATAGTTTAAAAATAACTAAAATATAACAAAACGTTATGTTGTTATAGTAAAATGGATAAATTATTACTGAAAAATATAATACTTTTCTGATACGTAAGGCATATGTACTGGCAGAATTGTATTTTATATACACGGAGGGAATATTTTATAGGTTAAAATAAATTCATTCTGCAATGAAAATGTTAATTAAGTTTAAAAAACTTGTGAACAATTTCACAAAAATACAACAAAAGGGTTTATACAGAGCGAGGCT
Organism: Lochmaea crataegi; assembly: GCA_947563755.1. NCBI lineage: Eukaryota > Metazoa > Arthropoda > Insecta > Coleoptera > Chrysomelidae > Lochmaea > Lochmaea crataegi. Next base: position 6,963,918 of record OX387435.1, read on the forward strand.
AAATTATGGAACAAATTCATTATTTTGCAAATAATTTATTTTAGATAAAAATCCAGAAATAGGTCGATTTTTAGTTTCAAATGCAAATGCAAATGATGTGCGAAAATGATAACGTCACCACTATGCCAGAGTACTAATAATACCTCATTTGAAAGGTCTTTTAATGACGTATCCAGCTGTATCATACTTAACTGACTAATTAAATGCTTATACAGAGAAAAAAAATTAATTCAATCGGACAATAATCTTACAATTTTTATCGATTAATAGCTACTTTATTTTTGACGATTAATTCCTGTTGTGTTTTTGTGTATTTCTTTAGGTTTGTCCTTTTTTTACTAAAAGATGAAGTTTAACGACTACAGTTTATTGTTAATAATTGTTAACAGTAGTGGCAAATTCTCAAACTGAAAAATTAAATTAATTTTTTCACTACGTAGAAATAATAATTGACCAACTATACCATTACTGAATACAGTATCAGAAGACCTTTCAAATTAGGTATTACAAGACCCAAATTTCAATTTCAAAAAAATTAACAATTACGTCACCACGTCAAAACCGGTGACGTCAGCATGTTCGCACTTTATTAAGAAAATCGGCATTTAAAATTAAAAATCGACCTATTTCAGGATTTTTGTAAAAAGTAAATTGTTTACAAAATAATGAATTTGTTACATAATTTAGCCGCGCTCCGTATAGTGTTAATAATATTAACTTGAAAGAAATAAAATAAATAATTATTTTAGAATTGAAGCTGAATGTACAATACATAATAAGAACATGCTGTTTTGAAATAAATCCAAACTATGGGTAAAAAGAGTAATTCTGCAACAGAAAAAGTCTTATAATTAATAATATTTAGTGTGAAAATAATCCAAGAAACAGAAAACTAGATGGCCACGTGGCAAATAGTATTTCATCTCACTATGTAGAAGATAAAATATGGTATGTGATAGGAATCATCTCCACGATTACAAGGTTACAAGAGTTTCTGGATACCCTGTATAATTCCTACATTTTCTAGGATGATCTGGTTGTAACTTCACAAGCCCATCTCATTTCTGTGACTACTTGCTTTTTTGAAACCCACGTTTCGATTGTATACATTATTATTCCTATTTTGCATAACTCTACATTCAAAATACAATTCTTTCTGGTAACGAATTCACTTGTATGGCTTTTTTGCCACCCTTGCACATTTCAAGCTCGTCAGCAATTTAACCTCCGCCCATAGGACATTTAAAGGGAAGCAAAATGATTCAGGTGTTCGCAATCAGTGACAAAGATGACTGTTCGAATCACATTATAATTACAAATTCTTGTGTCAGACAATAAACGGGTGTCTAGAATCGTAATTTTAATGAGCTCTACGACCAAATTCGAATAATAATATCATAGGCGTGTCTATGTATGTAGTTTGTAGATGATTGTAACTGATAACAATAGAGAGTTTTGGATTTTTTAAATATTGCTTTGCAGTAATTTAATGTTACTGTTAGTGTAGTTTTCGAGTCCCTTATTTTTGTCTCACCTAATTTTCTCTACTTTCTTCAGCCAGGATTCCTTTAATTAAAATATATAGGTTATCACACAAGTTACTAAGCAAGTCATAGTTCTGAAACGGTTGAAGCTGACTTTAGGCGGACAACTGCAGTATCCATATTATTTATTATAAATAATATTGCGAATTTTATCGAAGCACGAATGATCGATCGATTTTTGTTGATTCTTCATTTAAACATATGTGGTATGGGCAAAGTGCGGTGAAAAAATATTTCCCACAGTATGAGCAATACGTGGTTTTGAAATAAAGTAAGTTATGAGAAATACGCTACTTTTCAAAGTAGTTGTAAAAAATAGTAGTTTGTACAACTAGTGCGCAAAGCGTCACTTTTACCACGAGCGCCAAAGTGCCGCAAATCTAGCTAGTGGGAAAAGTGCTTTTTTTCGGATCGAGATGGAAAAATCATGTTCGAATGGGTCCAAGACCCAAACAGTGTTGGACTCATCAACCAAACCCACCTCAAACTCGCCGTTAGCCCCGGAATCACTACCCTAGCATACTTCGAGACGGGCGGCGGTCCCTCGCACACTCTCCGCTCACACCGTCGTCTTCTCCCTACTATCACTGCTACCTCTCATTCCATATCGAGTCCTTCTCTCCCATAACCATGCTCTCTACTACGCAACTCACCTCCATCCATTCCTCCTACCCCTCAACATTATCTCCACCATGTTCTCCCCGTACACCACCTACCCTAGTTTCCTCTCCAACTTCTTCAGCACTTCCTCGTTCTTCCAGCAGCTACAGCTAAACACATGCCCCACATCATCATCCAATTCACACCTCTGGCACACTCCAGTCTCTCTTTTCCCAATCTTGTGGAGGTGCCTTACTCTCGACCCATGTCCAGTGAACACCTGCGTCAAGAAGTAGTTCTCCTCCCCGAATTTCCGGTCCATCCAATCTCTCCTATTCCCAATCGCTCCTTTTAGCGCGCCCTCATACTCCTCCCACCTTCCCTCCATTTCCTCCTCCATCCAATCCTGTACTTCCTCCAGCGTTTGTTCCTGGCTCTCGCCATCACGTCCAATGGGTAGGACCTTGCCAGCACCGCTGCTGCTAGTCCACCCACTGTCCTGTACCCCCGCACCACCCTCAGCAGTATCCCTCTCTGCACCCGCAGGAGTGGCCTAACCCTCGCATTCACCCCCGCTCTTTCACCCCACACCTCTGCACCGTACACCATACTCTGCTCTACCGTCCTACCAATTACCCTCTTTTTCCACTCTTCCGGCCCTTTCACATTACACATCAATATCCCTAGCCACGTTGCCCTCACTTTCCCCTTCTCTGCCGCCTTCAACATGTGTGTTCGGAAGGATAACTGACTATCCAGCCATACCCCTAGGTATTTCACAGACTCCTACATACGAATTATATTTCCCTTCCCCATCACCCCCACTTCCTTCGTCTTGCTCCGTCCCTTCACTAGCAACCCCACCGTCTTATCTTCAGCCACTTACAGTCCGCACCGCTCTATCTTCTCCACAATCTTCCTACACATTCTCTCCCCCTTTATTTCTATCTCCGCCTCTCCCTTTGCCGTACATACCAGACACACATCGTCCGCATACACCGTAACCTCACATCCCTCCTCACATACTATCCCACAAACCTCATCAAACACACATTTCCAGAGCGTTGGTCCAAGAACCGAGCCCTGGGACACCTCCAGCCTCCGTCTCATACCTCCTCCTTTTGGAGTCTACTACCACACGCCCCGTTAGGTAGTCCTCTACCAGGTTGACCAACTCCTGCCCCACTTCAAGCCTCCGCAACGCGCTCGACACTGCCCGTTTGCTGACACTGTTGAACGCGTTCCCGACGTAGAAGAACACGAGGCCAATTTCTTGTTCCTCTAGCTGCCCTCCCTAGCTCTTTCCACCAAGCCCATCGACCTACCCAGTGCCGAGATGCATGATTTCCCGTGCTGGTTTACACTAAAACCCCCATTCCTACCAACTTCCTCCTCAATCATATCCTTTATTATCCCCTCCATCAATATACCCAACACAGCAGGCAGATAGGCCTGTAGTCTCCCGCCCGCTTCCCCTCTCTACCCGCCTTCTTCATCAGTATCACCCTGGCCACTTTCCATCCTTCCGGGATCTCTTTCTCCCTCAGCTCCCTGCTGAATAGTTCCAGAAGTACTCCCCATTGCCATCCAACAGCCTCTTCATCATATATCCCCTCAGGCCTCTACCTCCTCCGCTACTTCCCACTTCTCTACCGGCCTTATCCCCCTCATTTTCCCTACCCCCCTAATATCCAGGATTTCTCGAATTCTGCCCCCCACTCCTCCTTCTCCCCCTGTGAACAATTTCCCTATAATCTTCTTCGAATCTTCCTCAAGCACCTCGTTCCTATTTCCACCCATCCTCTTCACCTCTATCTCATACGCCTTTCCCCTACTACGCTCCAGTTCCTCCTTCTTCTCTTTGTATCCCGCTCGGGAAATGGCCTTGCGTACAAGTTGTATACAATATTTTTTCTACAACCACATTTATTAATGAAAAACCAACAAAACATTTCTGAAAATGATTGAATGTTGTTTATTTCTCTCCAGTTCATAAATTTGTTATATTGTTTTTGATATCTGTCTTTCGAAACCTAAGGTAACAAATTTTCGGTTGCATTTCGTGCCTTTTCGATAATACTTGCAGGAGTATTTTCAGTGTCGGAACTGGACAACTCAAGAGATAAATTTTGATCTTTTGGTTCATAATTCCCAAAATAATGCTTAATAGGTTAATTTTTTGATAATTAATAAATTAAAATGAATAATCAGATAAATAGTTTACTTACTTTTGGTTTAAATTTAAAATTTGTACACCCAGAAGTTCACTATAATCAATATGTTGAATTGTCAAAAAAAGTCAATAGGTCATAGTTTGCTGTGTTTGACATTTTGGTGCGGAAAAGTGCCATAGCGTGTACTTTTCGCATTACTTTTCCAACGGTTATCAAAGAAATTAAGAAAAGTACTTTCCCCACATGTTGCACACTATACTTTTTCTACATCTGCACAAATTTAAAGAATACAAGTAAAGTAACTTAATATTTATTTTTATGGTTAGTAAAACAAAAATAACACTAAAGTATCCTATCTCTAGACTGTTAAATAATTTTATTTAAAATTATAGTTGATGGTGAAATTTGTACAATTTTGTATGGTCAAACCCGGAACGTCATTTCTTTTAACTAAATTCTGCGTTATATTAATTAATCTGACAATTTTGTGACAACTGAGTAGGTATTTAAAGATGACTGTAGCCTACTAAGTTTTTGTCGATTTTATTTGATTCTCCATATACATGTATGTGTATCAGTAAATCTATTACAAAATTGAGTTTTTGTACATGTTCTCCCTGTAAAAATTACAGTTTGTGTGGGTGATCTAGATTTGTTTATACCATTAAACACGTATTATGTACGGATGTACATAATCGATAACCAAAATTTTATATTGTTCCAACTTATAGTTTAGAAATTATGTATAAACATAAGTTTTTATTTCTAAACTTTAGAGCAGAAACTATTTTGGACCAAAATGAACTGATACCTCAGACCCCCATAGCCAAATACTTTGAAAATCTTATCTGTACTTTTTTCCTATTGATACAAAATACCAATTTAAAAACTTTGCGGTGAGTTGAGTGAGTAAACTTGATTTTCTCATCAAAATTTAACAAAATAAAAAGACATTAATTTCCGAATTTTAGATAAGTGGTGATGTCAAATTCTGTAGTTAACACACTGTGTAAAAGCTTCTCTTGAGAAAGCTTTACGACCCGACGAGTACATTTTTATTATTATTTCAGCAAAATAAATAATTACCCATTTTTTAATAAACATATACAATGTAACTACCCGTTAAAAGAATTAATAATTGAAAAATGCAGACTTACTCATAAGTTAAATGTTCCACGGATACTTTTAGTCATTATCATAAATTTATGTTTTGGATATCGTCCCGTCCCATCGAATATTTTCAATAAATAAAACCCACTCACAAAACCAGAGTGCGCCGGCCTGGGGTACTCTATAAATTCACCGTTGTTCGAGGAACGCTTCTCGATTTTTGGTGACAATGTAAATAAAAATGAGTGTAAATAATGGCGGACATACCTATACAACTCCGGAGTTATTATTTGCCTACCTGTCCATTATTGGATTTATTTATTGCATTTGGTTGCCGCCTTGTTTAAAATATTTGCTACTATAACACTATGGTAGATGACATAGGAGTGTAACTCAAAACATCTGGTCAACTATAGTTCTTTCCAGTGTTTTTGAAGTAATTAAACAAAAAAATATATATAATGATACAAAAAAATTTAAATTTACCAGTTTATGTTACTGGATAACTTATACTCCAGGATTGAATCCAGGCAAATTTATTTCTGGTAGTTGTTCTCCCAGGAACTTACTCCAGTTAAGTTTCTTAGGGGAGTTTACTCCAGGGAATGGTACATTCTAGGAACTTGCCCAGGAATGGTATATTCAGAAACTTGTCTTTCTCAGGAATGGTATATTCGGAAACTTGTCTTGCTCAGGAACGGACATTCAGAAACTTGTCTTGCTTAGAAACGGTATATTCAGAAACTTGTCTTGCTCAGGAGCGGTATATTCCAAAAATGGTATATCAAGAACTGTATATTTCAAAAATGGTATATCTCAGGAACAATAAATATCAAAAATCGAATGTCAGGTGATTAATTTTATGTCATCGAAATAAGTTATTCAACACATTAATAACACGCTATAGAGAGTAAAATTGAATAGGTTGTGGGCCCATATATGGCTTGTGCTAATAACGGTTTAGATTGCTGTAGTAAAATCAAACTGGATGGAAATGGCTCTAACTATCAGTCGTTGATGTTTCAAATAACGATTCTATTGAAATCTGACGGAGTATTCGATGTAGTTGATAGAACAAGACTCAGACCTTTGGAAGAAAACGATAAAAAGGTATGGGACAAAGATGACCTACGTGCTCAGAAGTTTATAGTGACATCAATTCATGGGAAAATAAGTTCACATCTAATATCCTCTCTATCGTCGAGTGAAATGTGGATTAGAATTCTAGCTCTTTTTGGTAGCTGAAGCTAGCTTACATACACTGCAACAACAATTTTATGCATATACTTACGAAGATCATGGGGTAGTAAGTACAACATATAGCTAGGCTGGAAAATTTAACGCATCAGTTGAAAAGCTGTGTGTGAAGCTTAGTTCACAGCTTGCCTGAACTTACTATCTACTTATCGAAAAACTTATCTAACTAAACAGAAGACTCATGTAACGCTTACTTGGAGGTTCATCTGACCTGACACTTACCTACAGGTTACCGTCCATCCACCGAGGGACTTCAACTATAAGCAATCACTCCAGATAAGTAGCTTAAGAGCAGATAGTGATTTTTTATAAGCTTCCGCCATGCTAAAATATAAATACCTATGTCGTTCCATTTAAATCCAAACACATCGACAGTTTAGTTAATCTCTATGTCTTCAATAATTAGTGTAACAAAACTTACCAGAGATAAGAATTATCGTTTAAACCAGTTATTTAACAACATTTATTGTTTTCAAATTCTAATTCTTCAATATCTCTGCGGCTTCACAGGAATTTTATTTCGCCCTTTCTTAGCGATAGATTCAGAGAGACCAGACAGCAAACTGCGTTCACACTTTCCTCTCTCAGTCTTAGCGCAGAACCTCTAGTATATGCGCATATGTCACATGTAAAAATCAATACTTCCCTGGAAATGTCTACTATACCACTCTAACGTTAATGTAAGAAACAATAATTACTATTTCACAGATAAGAATATGAATATAGAATCAACTGACGTCGCTGGAGCGCTTACAGCAAAACAAACAACATATAAAGGAAACACGAAAAAAGCAGAAAGTAGAAGATTTGAAAAGAAAAATGAAAGAAAACCAGGAAAATGCAATTATTGTAAAAAGCCGGGGCACTGCTCTACTCACAATGGTTGATGAATTATACGATGTTTAAAACTGCAAAAGATATAACTATTGTTGATGGAACTATTATACAAGATGTTGGAGAGGGAACAATTCCAATAAAAATTCAAACTAGTGAAAGTAATTGGATATATTATGAAATTCAAGGTGTATTTTTCGTTCCACAATTGAAGGATAACCTTTTTTCAGTTAGTGCTGTTGTTGATGAAGGTTTTACTGTTGAAACTGACAAAAATTAAAGTGAAATAAGAAAACAAGGACAACATATAATCAGTGGTGAGAGTGAAGGGAATTTATTTAAATTGCATATCCGAATCCGAAGAAAGAACACTGATGAAACAACTACTGAAACATTACAGAGCTGGCACGAAAAATTGGCGCATCAGAATATTCAAAACTGTGTAAAGGCAATGAAAAGCTATGATTTCTCAACGGAAAAACCAAACAACTTCCAATGCGAAGCCTGCATCATGGGTGAATAACGTATCGAACCATTCCTTAAATATTATTCAAAAACATCAGCTCCTGGTGAAATAATACATGTAGATGTTTGCGGTCCAATGGAAGATACATCTATTAGAGGATCCCGATATTTTTCGCTAATGAAAGATGATTTTTCTCATATAAGAACAGTATTTTTCTTTAAACGAAGGATGAAGTTTTTGAAAAAATCAAGTAGTAGGTACATTCCACGTTTTGAAAATGAAACTGGGAAGAAAATAAAAATATTGAGATCACTTAATGGTACTGAAATCAACAATAAAAGTGTGAACAGCCTAGTGACAAGTAATGGGATCAAACATAAACTGACCGTGGCCTTCGCCTAAGAATAAAATGGTTGTATAGAACGGGAAATGCGGATAATAGTTGAGGAGGCATGTTCTTTACTATATGCTGAACAACTTCATAAAATGTATTGGGCTGAGGCTGTCAATACAGCAATTCATGTAATAAATCGCACAGGAGCAGGTACCAAAAGTGACAAATCTCCTTTCGGATTATACTATGGAAGTTTTTGTTCATGTACCCAAGGATATGCGACGCAAATTTGACGCCAAACATATAAAAGGAATTTTTGTTGAATCTCCAGATAATACAAAAGGATATCGAGTTAATTTGCCCCAAAAACGCATAATTAAAATTTTTCGTGATAGCATCTTCAAGAAACAAGAATATCCAATTGTAGTTAATTCACCAGTTATGGAGAAATATTATAGAGACATTGAACGGGAAAGAAACATACATGAAGAGGAATGCGTCAGCAGTCGAGAACAACAAGGAATAATGATCACCGAAAGCGAAAGGGAAAATAATGATAGTGGAAATTCATCGAGACAACTGAGAGATCGAACAAAAACTCAAAAACCCGATAGATTCAATGACTTTGTTTGTTACATAACTGAAGAATATATGGACTACAGCCAAGCTGTTGGGGACGAAAATTGGAGAAGAGCTATGGCAATAGAGATCGATGCCTTGAGAAAAAATGGAACATGGGAGCTGGTTGAAATATTGCCCCACAGGACTGCAATAACCAATAAGTGGGCTTGTATAAAGAAAGTAAGAGATAATTACAAGGCAATATTGGTAGCAAAAGGGTAAAGCAGGAAATATGGACGTGACTATAATGTAATATTCAGTCCAGTAGCTCAATACAATACAATACAACTCTCTTTGCTCTTTTCTATTGGAAAGGATTGACATAGGTTCATTGATTTGTAGCCTTCCATATATATTTTCAGACCGAGATGGGGAACTCATGTTCGAATGGGTGCAGGACCCAAACAGTGTTGGACTCATCCCCAAGTAGATGCCTACCAACCAAACCCACCTCAAACTCGCCGTTACCCCCGCCTCGGAATCACTACCCTAGCATACTTCGAGACGGGCGGCGATCCCTCGCACACCTCTCTGACACTCCAGTCTCTCTTTTTCCAATCTTGTGGAGGTACCCTACTCTCGACCCATGTCCACTGAACACCTGTGTCAAGAAGTAGTTCACCTCTCCGAATTTCCGGTCCATCCAATATCTCCTATTCCCAATCGCTCCTTTTAGCGCGCCCTCATACTCCTTCTCCCTTCTCTCCATTTCCTCCTCCATCCATTCCTGTACCTTCTCTCTGGTCGCACCCCTCCAGCGTTTATTTCTGGCTCTGGCCATCACGTCCAATGGGTAGGTCCCTGCCAGCACCGCTGCTGCCAGTTCACCCACTGTCTAGTACCCCTGCACCAGCCTCAGCAATATCCCTCTCTGCACCCGCAGGAGTGGCCTAACCCTCGCATTCACTCCCGCTCTTTCGCCCCACACCTCCACACCGTACAGCATACTCTGCTCTACCGTCCTACCAATGATCCTCCTCTTCCACTCTCCCGGCCCCTTCATATTACACATCAATCTCCCCAGCCATGATGTGCTCACTTTCCCCTTCTGTGCTGCCTTTAACATGTGTGTTCTGAAGGATTATTGACTATCCAACCACACTCCTAGATATTTCATAGACTCCTCCATACGAATTCTCCTTCCCTTCACCATCACCCCCACTTCCCTCGTCCTGCTCCGTCCCTTCACTAGCAACCCCACCGTCTTATCTTCCGCCACTTCTAGTCCGCACCGCTCTATCTTCTCCACAATCTTCCTACACATTCTCTCCGTCTTTCTTTCTATCTCCGCCTCTCCCATTGCCATATATACTAGACACACATCGTCCGCATACACCGTGATCTCACATCCCTCTTCACATACTATACCACAAACCTCATCAAACACAAACTTCCATAGTGTCGGTCCAAGAACCGAGCCCAGGGGCACTACAGCCTCCGTCTCATACCTCCGCCCTCTAGTGTCTACTATCACATGTCCCGTCAGGTAGTCCTCCACTAGGTTAACCAAACCCTCCCCCACTCCAAGCTTCAGCAATGCGCTCAACACTGCCTGTTTGCTGACACTGCTGAACGCGTTCCCGACGTCGAAAAACACGAGTAGGGCCACTTTCTTGTTCCTCCAGCTGCTCTCCCTAGCCCTTTCCACCAAGCCTATTACCCTGCCCAGCGCCAAGATGCATGATTTTCCCTTCGCAAACCCGTGCTGGTTTACCCTAAAACCCCCATTCCTACCAACTTTCTCCTCAATCCTATCCTGTATTATCCCCTCCATCAATTTACCCATACCACACAGCAGGCTGATGGGCCTGTAGTCCCCCGCCCGGTTCCCCTCCCTACACGCCTTCTTAATAAGCATCACCCTAGCCACCTTCCATCCTTCTGGAAACTCTCCCTTCCTTAGCACCTTGTTGAATAGCTCGCAGAAGTTGTCATCCAACAGCCTCTTCATCATATCGCCCGTCAGGCCATCGATTCCTGGATATTTCCTTACTTTAATGTTCCTCCCCCCCTCCTCTACTTCCCACTTCTCTACCGGCCTTATCCCCCTCATTTTCCCTACCCCCCTAGTATCCTGGACTTCTCGAATCCTGCCCCCAACTCCTCCTTCTCCCCCTGTGAACAATTTGCCTATAATCTCCTTCTACCAATCTTCTTCTAGCACCTCGTTCCTATTTTCACCCATCTTTTTCACCGCTATCTCATATGCCTTTCCACATGGATTATTTTTCAGTTCCCCCAGTAATTCTTCCCACTTCCCTCTCCACCCTACGCTCCATTTCCTTCTACTTCTCTTTCTATCCTGCTTTCCCATCTATCCTTCCTCTTGCCCTAAGCATCCTTCTTCGTCTATTCTTACACTCCCTCCACAGCTCCTCTATTTTCTCATTCCACCAGTAATTAGCCCTCCGCTCACGCCTTTTGCTCCTCTTTCCCTGTCTTTAACAGCCCCGTATCACATTGTATAATTCTTCAACCTCATGTCCTAGTCCCCTTTCTATCTTCTCTCTTACTTTCTTCCCCATTCTCTCTGCCTCGGCCTTCGTCCACCTCCATCCCCACTCTTCCGATAAATCCTTTCTTCCTTTTCTTATATCCGTCTCCACATACCTATGTAAGCTCAATCTTTCCGCATCCTCCAGCATACTCCAACTACTCACTCTTTCCACCTGCCATTCATCACATGCTGTTATATCAATGAATGAGGAACCCCCTTCACCCCTCACGAAGTAGTCCATCATTCAGCACCGCCAGCCCGTTGGATGTCAAAACTTTCTCCAGGATCTCCCCTCTCCTGTCCGTTTTCTTCCCCCCCATGCAGTATTCACAGCATTGAAGTCCCCTGTCTCCTAATTATCCTCCTTTTCCCTTTTGACACCCTCAGATCGTCCTCCAATCCCGTAAAGCTCCTCTCATATTCTTCCAGGCTGACATTTGGGCTTATATACACACTATACACCACCATGTCTCCCATTCGCACTCATCCTTTTCCTTTTCCCACTTCATCCGCCCTCGGTCCATCTCCCACCACTCTTATTCCTGCCTCTCCTGTATCCATCCCTGCTTTCCCACATATCTAGCATTTACCTCAGATCCTCACACCACATCCACTTCCCTACTAAAAATCACTTCATTCAATATATCATGCACTATCCTGCATTTCCCTAAATTTATCTGCAGCACCCTCCATCCATCCCCTACAATCCCTCTTCCCGCGCACTGCTCTCCCCTTCCTCCAATTTGGCCAGACTCGTCCCCTCTGCGGGGTCCAGAGGGTCCCTCCCATTTTTTCCTTCCTGTTTTCCATTGTCTCCATCTACTCCCTTCCTTCCCCTACTACATTCTATCTCCCCTGGCCTGAGTCCCCTTTCCCCACATACCCTACAAAGGAAGGCCTGCCGACATTCTCTGGCCATGTGACCCTCGCTCTTACATAGCCACTTACTCCTCTCCTTGACTCCCTTCACCTTACACCCTGCTACTTTGTGCCCCTTTATCCCACATCCAAAGCATCTGTCATCCTATCTACCCTCTATAGCCTTCCATATAGAGTAATCTGTCTCCCCATTCTAGATAAAGTTTCATTGAATCTTCTGTTACTTTCTGTATTTCCCATTTCAGAGTTTGGCTTCTATTGATTAAAATCGTTTTGTCAGAGGACTCATTTGTTTGTTGCCCTTTTCGTCAGGATTTTCTTTCTTCTTTGACTATATTTATAATTCCAACTGAATAGTTTATGCCTTTTGTAATGTGGGTGATTCTTTTGGCATTATCAAATGCTGTAAATTTCATTAAATTAATGAAATTTCCAGTTTCTATTTCTAGTTATTCCGGAGCAGTGCTAATTACGCTTTTCGCAGTGAAATTAAAGAACTAAAAATAATTTCCAGCAGTTTTCATTGGGCGATTTTGTTGAAAAAATCTTTTCCGGAAGCTGTACGGTGCATACTTGCTTAGATACAACCGCTCACCTATCTTAAGCAAACACTCGGTACGTAGTGGAAAAGTATAGCTTCCATATGAAAAAAAAAATTCTCAGAAACGGTTGAGAATAGGTACAGGGAAAAAGAGTTGTTTAAAGTATCCCTAAAATTTAAAATTTACTGGGTTGTTCAAGGTATTAGTTAGTAGTTATAAAAAAAGTTGGTGAATTGTAATTGTCAGAATCAAAATATTATATTGTATTGTCAAGAAATATAAAGTGATATATATTCAAACCACTAAAAGTAATTCCACTGCCGAGTAAAGTATATTTATTTTGTGTAAACAGTACTTCCAGATAGTTTTATATCTGGGGAAAGGGGACACAGGCCAGGGGAGATATAATGTAGTGGGGGAAAGAAGGGAGTAGGTGAAGACGATGGAAAACAGGAAAGAAAAAATGGGAGGGACCCTCTGGACCCCTCAGAGGTGACGAGTCTGGACCAATGGGAGGAAGGGGAGGACAGGGCGCGGGAAGAAGGAATGTAGGGGATGGATGGAGGGTGCTGCCGATAAATTTAGGGAAATGCAGGATAGCGCATGATATATTGGATCAAGTGATTTTTAGGAGGGAAGTGGATGTGGTGTGTGGATCTGAGGTGAATGCTAGATATGTGGGAAAACAAGGATGGATTATGGATGATACAGGAGAGGCAGGAATAAGAGTGGTGGGAGATGGATTGAGGGCGGATGATGTGAGGAAAGGAAACGGATGGGTGGTAGTGCGAATGGGAGACATGGTGGTGTACAGTGTGTATATAAGCCTAAATGTCAGCCTGGAAGAATATGAGAGGAGCATCACAGGATTGGAGGACGATCTGAGGGTGTCAAAAGGGAAAAGGAGGATAATTAGGAGAATGGTGACAGGGGACTTCAATGCTAAAAATACTGCATGGGGGGGGGGGAAGAAAACGGATAGGAGAGGGGAGATCCTGGAAGAAGTGTTGACATCCAACGGGCTGGCGGTGCTGAATGACGGACTACTGCCCACCTTCGTGAAGGGTGGCGGGGGTTCGTCATTCATTGATATAACAGCATGTGATGAATGGCTGGGGGAAAAAGTGAGTAGTTGGAAGGTGCTGGAGGATGAGGAAAGCTTGAGCTTACATAGGTATGTGGAGACGGATATAAGGAAGGTGAGAAGGGATTTATCGGGAGAGTGGGGATGGAGGTGGACGAAGGCCGAGGCAGAGAGTATGAGGAAGAAAGTAAGGGAGGAGATAGAAAGGGGACTTGGACATGATGTAGATAGATGAATTGTACGATGTGTTACAGGGCTGTAAAAGAGAGGGAAAAAGGGGCAATAAGCGTGAGCGAAGGGCTAATTACTGGTGGAATGAGGAAATAGAGGAGCTGTGGAGGAAGTGTAAGAAAGAACGAAGACGGATGCTGAGGGCAAGAGGTAGGATAGAGGGAAAAGGGGCATACAAAGAGAAGAAGAAGGAACTGGAGCGAAGGGTGGAGAGGGAAAAAAGAGGGAAGTGGGAAGAGTTACTGGGGGACCTGGAAAACAATCCATGGGGAAAGGCATATGAGATAGCGGTGAAGAGGATGGGTGGAAATAGGAGCGAGGTGCTAGAGGAAGATTGGGAGAAGGAGGTTATAGGCAGATTGTTCACAGGGGGAGAAGGAGTTGGAGGCAGGATTCGAGAAGTCCAGGATACTAGGGGGGTAGGAAAAATGAGGGGGATAAGGCCGGTGGAGAAGTGGGAAGTACAAGAGGGGGGAAGGAACATTAAAGTAAGGAAAGCCCCGGGGATAGATGGCCTGAGGGGTGATATGTTGAAGAGGATGTTGGATGACAATGGGGAGTACTTCTGCGAGCTTTTCAACAGGGTGCTAAGGGAGGAAGAGTTTCCAGAAGGATGGAAGGTGGCTAGGTTAATACTCCTTAAGAAAGTGGGTAGAGAGGGGAGGCGTGGGGGGGACTACAGGCCCATCAGCCTGCTATGTGTTATGGGTAAATTGATGGAGGGGATAATAAAGGATAGGATTGAAGAGGAAGTTGGTAGGAATGGGGGTTTTAGGGAAAACCAGCACGGGTTTGCGAAGGGAAAATCATGCATCTTGGCGCTGGGCAGGGTGATGGGCTTGGTTGAAAGGGCTAGGGAGGGCAGCTGGAGGAACAAGAAATTGGCCCTACTCGTGTTCTTCGACGTCGGAAACGCGTTCAACAGTGTCAGCAAACGGGCAGTGGTGAGCGCGTTGCTGAGGCTAAGAGTGGGGGAGGGTTTGGTTAACCTAGTGGAAGACTACCTGACGGGACGTGTGATAGTAGACACTAGAGGGAGGAGGTATGATACGGAGGCCGGAGTGCCCCAGGGCTCGGTTCTTGGACCGACGCTATGGAAGTGTGTGTTTGATGAGGTTTGTGGGATAGTATGTGAAGAGGGATGTGAGATTACGGTGTATGCGGACGATGTGTGTCTGGTATGTACGGCAAAAGGAGAGGCGGAGATAGAGAGAAAGGCGGAGAGAATGTGTAGGAAGATTGTGGAGAAGATAGAGCGGTGCGGACTAGAAGTGGCGGAAGATGAGACGGTGGGGTTGCTAGTGAAGGGACGGAGCAAGACAAGGGAAGTGGGGGTGATGGTGAAGGGAAGGAGAATTCGCATGGAGGAGTGTGTGAAATACCTAGGGGTGTGGTTGGATAGGCAGTTATCCTTCCGAACACACATGTTGAAGGCGGCAGAGAAGGGGAAAGTGAGGGCAGCATGGCTGGAGAGATTGATGAGTAATGTGAAGGGGCCGGGAGAGTGGAAGAGGAGGATCATTGGTAGGACGGTAGAGCAGAGTTTGCTGTACGGTGCGGAGGTGTGGGGTGAAAGAGCGGGAGTGAATGCGAGGGTTAGGCCACTCCTGCGGGTGCAGAGAGGTATATTGCTTAGGGTAGTGCAGGGGTACAGGACAGTGGGTGGACTGGCAGCAGCGGTGCTGGCAAGGACCTACCCATTGGACGTGATGGCTAGAGCCAGCAATAAACGCTGGAGGGGTGCGACCAGAGAGGAAGTACAAGAATGGATGGAGGAGGAAATGGAGAGAAGGTGGGAGGAGTATGAGGGCGCGCTAAAAGGAGCGATTGGGAATAGGAGAGATTGGATGGATCGGAAATTCGGGGAGGTGAACTACTTCTTGACACAGGTGTTCACTGGACATGGGTCGAGAGTAGGGTACCTCCACAAGATTGGAAAAAGAGAGACTGGAGTGTGCGAGAGGTGTGGAGTGGAGGATGATGTGGGGCATGTGTTTAGATGCTGGAGGAACGAGGAAGTGCTGAAGAAGTTGGAGAGGAAACTAGGGGAGGCGGTGTATTGGGCGAATATGGTGGAGATAATGTTGAGGGGGGAGGAGGAATGGATGGAGGTAAGTGGCGTAGTAGAGAGCATGGCCAGGGGGAGAGAACGACTCGATATGGCATGAGAGGTAGGAGTGGAAGTTAGGGAGAAGACGACGATGTGAGCGGAGAGTGTGCGAGGGACCGCCGCCCGTCTCGAAGTATGCTAGGGTAGTGATTCCGAGCCGGGGGTAACGGCGAGTTTGAGGTGGGTTTGGTTGGTAGGCATCTCCTTGGGGATGAGTCCAACACTGTTTGGGTCCTGGACCCATTCGAACATGAGTTTCCCATCTCGGCCCGAAAAAAAAAAAAGATAGTTTTATATCTGCTGGTTAAGCACTTGGTAAACCTTGACCAGTGACAGGACCTACCGAGCTGCTGATATGGAGAAGAACAAAAGAACCCTAGAAACCCATAGAAATGCTTTCCAACGGACAAAAAATAGCAAGACAATTATGATCTTCTGGAAGAATGAGAAAGCTAGAAGATAAGATGACAGGTATTGCTAAATTAAGTCAACTTTTTCATGATTTGTCTAAGTTATAATCAACTTCCGGCTTAACCAAATATCATTATTTAATATATATATATATATACGAGGCTATACACTCCAGTTGGAGTTGTAGCCGCTCCGTTTGAGCTCTTTTGACCCTATATCTTGTGGGGGGTCAGCCCACTTTTTCTTGCTGCATATCTACAATTCATTAGATGTTTTTGCCGCTTCAACAATTGCTCTCCACGCCCTTCTGTCCTGCATCTGTCTCATCCCGCCTTGTACTCCCAAAATTTGTATATCCTCCACGACCTGATCTTCCCATCTAGCTTTTGGTCTTCCTGGTAATCTTTCCTCATTAGGTCTCCATTCTGTAATTCTCCTTACCGCCTGTGCTTTCTCCATTCTTTTAACATGTCCATACCAACGTATCCTTTTCGATTTAATAGAGTTTACTATGTCCTCATTTTCTAATATATTCCTAATTTCATAATTCATAAGTCTTCGGTACTCGTTATTTCCTAGTTTCACTGGTCCATAAATTTTCCTAATTATTCTCCTTTCATATATCCTTAGTTGCTCTTCGTCCTCATTTGTAAGTCTCATAGTTTCTGCCGCATAGGTTACTACAGGTTTTATCGCAGTCCTGTAGACTCTTAACTTTGTTGCTCGGCTGATTCTTTTACTCTGCATGATATTTTTAAATTTATTATATGCTCTATACCCTGATTGAATTCTTTGCCTTATCTCGCTTTTTGTGTCATTTTTGTTACTGATAATTGTTCCCAGATACTTAAAGGTGTTAACCACTTCAAAACTGAATTCATTTAACTTCACTGCTTCTGGTTGATAGACTTCCTTTTCTCTTTTCATTTCCATATATTTTGTTTTTTCCTGATTTATTCTTAGCCCTCTTTTTGCCGCCTCTTTTACAATTTTCTCTAGTGTTTCCTCCAGACTCCTTCGGTCTCTCGCTATTATAGTTATTATTATATATCATTATTTAATAGAGGCACATTAAACTTAAGGCACCTTCTGTTCTCGATATATTTCTAATCGGGGGTTTACCTGCCAGATCCAGTGTATTCAAGAAAATCTGCTATGGGAAATAATAAAACTTTTGGTAATAACAATTTCTTTCGGAAGATTCTGAACATGATCATCTTTCCCTAAACTAGGATGCCATCAATAAGATCCATTGTCCTCTATTATTTTTCCTTTTAAAGAATTCACGAAAAAACAAATTATTTATTTTTGTGTCTCCATATGTTGCTGTTTCAACCATAAATTACGTTAAAAACGTTTAAATAAATATACTAATTTTGCGGAAAGAGATACATAAGTACGCGAATTCATTAATTTTAACACGTTATTTCCAACTGTGATTTAATTAAAATTTATTTGCCGTTCCGAGTGAGTACCGTTTTTTAAGTAATGGTGTAATTTTAATCTGCTCTTAAACGAAAATCAATCAGTGTATTCGACAGTTGGTAAGGCAGTAAGACAAATTTTAAAAAGGTCTTTCGCAATAAAATTGTAATCGTTTCGCATTTATTATACTACGAGAATAGAAGAAATATTATTATCATTGAAACCAAATAAAACAAGTTTTTAGTGAGAAGGAATTCCATATTTCCTATGTCTTTCGAGTATGTTACTAAAAAATATTCGTCCAAATAAAGAAACCAACAAATCTGCACACGGAACTTATGGTCATAGGCACGTACATGATTCGTCCTGCAACGGCAATTCCTGTACTACTTGAAGACTGTCCATTACGGATATATTATGATATTCAAATCAAATGGTACTTGAAGAGAAATATCTATCAGTCCCCTGGCACCTACGTCTTCGGAATAAAATAAAAATAGAAGATTCTGGGTGCATCTCATATTAAAAAAAATCGCAATAAAATATTAAGCCATTGCGGCTTAGGAGTTATTTGAAGAAGTCTGTAAATTGCAAACATTCCATACAATTACATCCTTAATGGAATACTCTTGTGAGATACTATTGTACAGAAGCGGATGATTTTCAATTAACCGCACAAATTTAACAAATTTATCAGCCATTTTACATAAAATTACTACCCTTCATCCTGCACATGCAGCTAAGCGACTGACAGCGATCTTCAGCTTGTCTGCTTTGACAAATCGCCACCAACACTTAATTGATGCAAAAGCCACAAGATATTAAAGCTATATCTTGTGGCATAAATTCCAAATAACCATATCAAGTAGCAAATACTGGAATAAAGGTGTACTTATACAGACTAGGGCAACCTGGTGTACGAACTGCTCTAAGGTAGGAGTGGGTGTTGGGCTTAAAGAAAGGAAAGCTATTCCAACCAGCCTATCTAAGGAATTCACAACTTTCCAAGCAGACGTGACGGCGATTCACAACTGCATTGAAGGAATTGAGAGGCAGGGCAGGACATACCGTTCAGTTTCCATCTTCGAGCAACACTGAAGACGGAGAAGACCGATGCAAAGTCATGGTAACCAGGGTACTGGGGCACAAGGGTCATAAGGGCAACGAAAAGACGGATAAAATGGCTAAAAAAAAAGCTATTCATTAGACTGGAACCCTTCAGCGGCGTCGCAGAATCGACAATAAACATGACCACAAGAAAGTGTTAGTCCCAGAAATCTATAGAAAGATGGGAAATCTCACCAGGACCGAGACAGGAGAAACAGTTCATTAGAGAACATTTGCAAAATTTACGGTCAACCTAATAAGCACGCTTAATAGGCAGGCAAAGCTAATGGGGTTGACAGACGAAACCATGCAGACTATGTGCATATTCTGTAACCTAGGGGAAAAAACTGCAACTGAAGAGCACGTCCTATGCCAGTGCAATTTCCCGACGAATGCTTGGTTTCTTCTACTTGGCGATGAGAAGCCACTGGCAAGAAACTATATGAGGTTCAGACCCGAGGCTGATTGGTTTCTAGATTCGGAAGACCACAATATCTGGAAAGGTTGCAGTGGAATAGGTCAATTAGTCACCTCATCAATTCCAATCTAATATAAATTCCAAAGTGAAGGATTTCTTGAAAAAAAAAGGTGCAGGTATAAGCCGAGGAAAGTAAACGCTTTAACGAGATAAGTGGTAAAACATTTTTTTCTTGATGCAGCATATAAAAAAATTTTTAAGTATTTAATTGTTAAAAATTCTTATTCAAAAACGACAAAAGAAAAAACATTTTTTGTTCCAAACAACAGTGAATACAAATTCATCCCAGGTGAAATTTGATATAATCTGTACTAAGATAGCAGAAAAGGATTCATTTTTTCCTCGGTATAGAAATGGAAAGATTTATATAGTAGTTTTCTGTTCTATTTTGGACTAAAATCACACTAAGCAAGTCCACTCTAATAAAAATGTTGCAACGTCAGATTCTACGCAGCATTGCCAATTTTAACTATTAATATGGGAAACTTCCAAAATGATTCTATTTTCAAGTGCAAAAACTTAAAAATCACATCGTAGGTGTATAACCTATGATTAGTTTTTTGACTTTTTCGTTTTATTCAAAATTATTACTGTCCAGCTCAACAGTTTCAGTAAAGTTATTAATGCGTTGTTAAATTTATTACTAACTATACTAGGTTCAACGAAAAAAAAAACGAGCCGTCAAGATAATTTTATTCAACAACTCGTGTTCCACAACGTGAAATTGCTAATTATGATGTTGAGAGTAGCTATAATTCATTAAAAAGGTCATACCGAACAACGTGCGAATGCCATTCTTTACTTATAAGCTTATCTCGCATATTAGGCGGATTGTAGTAAATGTAACGCTTAATATTTTATCGAGATATAAACAGCTCGTTTAAATCTGGATCATAATTTTTTTTGTACAATAGAAAATTTCATGTTTCACGGAGAGAATATGGAATATATAAACCACATCACTTTTGTAAACATTTTTTTCTCATGTCAGTTTGAGTACCTCTTATGCATTGAAACGTTGTTTGTAATGAAATTCGGGCAGTATGGAGAATAAACCTTCGATTCGTGGATGAAATGGACATCAGTATGTATTGTGGTGTTTTTCTTATTCATCCAAATAGTTTTTACGGGTAGGATAAAATTATACACACTACTATGGCTAATTACTATTGATTTATTTATAGAAGCACACACTGTAATAAACTTAATTTATATACACTTTACTTAATGTCTATTAATTTATTCACACTCGGTATAATAGTTCTAATTTATTTTTACCACTTGAATATTACACTATTTATCTTCACTTTTTATTCACTCTCTGATTACTTAAAACTTTCTGTGAACTAATTCTGAACTGTACTGTTACTAACTGTTAACTCACTCAAAAACTCGCGTATATATAGTCTTTCTTAATTCTGGAAAATTCTTGAATTTACCAAGCTCCTCATATGAGTAAACACTGCAGTAACCAGAAAATTCTAGAAAGCGCATTCGCCAAAAATTTATAGTCGAGTGGCAGGGCCCGCTTTGAGTTGGTGACTTCGTAACAGTATGTATGAAACCTGAAAGATCTATTGTGCCCTTTTGTTCTACTTAGTTGTTCCTTTTGACCTATTCCCCAGAGAAAATTTAGGATATCCCCAGGTTTTAGTTTAGGTAAGTGTCGCTCTATCCAGTAGTCTCTAGGTGTTGTGCCCTGTGCAATCCGCCAGTATGTGAATGGAGGTTTCTTCTTCCATTCCACAGAATCTACATTCTTCTTGCTACACTAGTTTCAGCATTTTGAGATGCCCATTCAGGCGACTGTGTCCCATAAGAGCACCTGTCAGAGCTCTTAGTGCAGTTTTACTCTGGCTTATGCATTCATTTGTTCTCACCTGGTTGTAGTTTTCCAGGAGGAGTTTCTGTAATGATCTAACCCCTTCTAGATTTTTCCAATAGTCAGATTTTCTCTTCTTTTCGGCATTGTATTTCTTTCAATATTACATTGGAGCTGATACCGCAAAAGGGTTCCGCACCCCCCCCCCCAAAGAGTGTTTCAGCCCCTTTTTATGCTATCTCATTTACTTCTATTTCAGTATGTCCTGGAACTCAGAGTAAGGGGGCGATATTGATCTCGCCTAGCTCATTTCCTTACCATTTTAGAAACGGACCTTTAATTAGTTTAATGATTATTTTTGAAAAGAAAACTACTTTATTGGGGGTTTAATTGGGGCAAATATTGGAGTTGGTGACGTCACTAGCTCTACGTAAGCGTCACCTGTTCACCTTTAGATTAGATTAGATTTGATGAGGTGGCTAATCGACCTATTCCCCTGCGACCTTTGCAGATCTATTGTGGTCCACTAAATCTAGATTACATTCTCCAGTCCGACTCTTCTTAAGTAGCCAGTCAGCCTCGAGACTGAATCTTTCATGTAATTTCTTGCTTCTCATCGCCTAGTAAAGCACCCATTCTAGCTTAGAATTGACCACTATGGCATCCAGCCCCTTCAGTGCAGCTTGGCTGTAAGTGAAAATGGCAACTGAACGGTATGTCATTTCCTGCCTTTTAATTCCTTTAACAAAGTGGTGAATCGCCGTCACTTCCTCTTGGGAAGTTGTGACGTGCTTAGATAGGCTTATTGGAACACCTATCCTTTGTTTTAGCCTAAAATTCCGGCTCCTACAGCCACTTCTGTCTTGGAGCCGTCCGTATACCAGGTTGCCTCAGCCTGGATGGGTACACCTTCCTTCCAGTCTTCTCTACCTGGTATAGTTATTTGGAACTTATTTTTAAAGCTATATCTCGTGGCCGTTGCGTCAATGGGTTGCCCCATTAAGACATCCACTTTAAGCTCCTCGATAAGCACCGTGCTTTTGGCTTATGTGTTGTTGACTTTGCAGTAGTCCGTGCGTTGCTGATCTAGCTTCGCCTTGTATAAAAATGAGTAATGGATGCAGATTCAGCAAGACTTCCATCGCACTTGTGGGAGAGGTTTCTATGGCTACCGTAATACACTGGCAAGCAAGCCTTTGCGTGCTACTCAATAGCCTTACAGCTTCCACTTGCAGTGTCTTTGATCACCACACTACTGATCCATTGGTCTAATAACCCTTGTGTATAGCCATTAAGTTATTTTTGGGGTGAGTCCTCAGTTTTTTCCACACATTCTACTGCATCTGCCGAGGGCAATGGTAGCTTTCTGTGTGGTCTTCTAAAGGTGAGTGTTCCATGAAAGCTTTCCTTTCGATCAAAATGTACTCCTATGTACTTTGTTTCTTTGGTAAATGAAATCACCTCTTCTCATAGGACTACTGGCTTTATGCCTTGTGGTGCCGTCTTTTTCGTGAAATTGATAATTTGTGTTTTCTGAGCATTGACTGTCAGTCTCTCTTGTATGCACCAACTATTTGTTTGCATTCTTTCCGATATCACTCCAGCAAACTTGCCCCAGAATAGCGATATCGTCTGCGTATTCAAGACAGCAAAGTCTGCTGTGGAAACTTCTGTAAGGAGGTTGTCTACTAAGGTTGCCCATAGTAGTGGTGACAGCACTTCTCCTTGTGGATATCATCCACCTGTCCTTGCATTGATGGTGACTTGCCCCAAGTGGAGATTATTATCCTATCCTCCAGAGTTGCCTTTATCCATCGGCATATTGTTGTGGATGTCCCCCGTCTATTCATTTCATTAACCAATTAATTCGTGGTAACATTGTTAAATGATCCCTCGATGTCTAAGAAAGTGGCCATCGATATCTCTGTGTCTTCTATTGACTTTGAGATAAGCCCGTTTAGATCATCCAACGCTAGATCCGATTTTCCTGGTTGATAGTCATATTGACGATTGCTTAGGGATTTATTATTTAACACTTCGTCTCTTATGTACCTGTCCGGTAACCTTTCTAACATTTTTAGTAGAAAGGAAGATTGGATTGGCCTGCATGACTTTGGCATTAAGTCAGATACTTTACCTACCTTGGGTATGTAAGTGACTTTAACCTTTTTCCATACTTGCTGTTCACCGTTACCGCGTAATCGTCAGATCTTTTGTTTTGTGCCGCCATGTTGTAGTAAGTGAGGTTAGGTTGGGCCTTTCTTCCTTTTCCTTTATTGAATAATATCACAGGGGATCATTTTTCCAGTTTATATAGAGAAAATATTCCAGGCAGTCGAATATCTCCAAATGTAATTACTCGAACTAAATTAGCACCTATGAACATTTACTGTAAATTTTCTTTGGTTTTTTGTTGTTAGAGTGTACGTTTATTCTACATCAATTATTCTGTAACAACTTTTGCGTTTTTGTCCACCCTGTATCAATTTAAATGAACCTGTGATACATTTTTGGGATTAGCTTGGAAAAAAAGGGGACCCGTTTTATTTAATAAAACAAGTGCTGACATCATTACTAAAATGTTATTCACCCTGTATGATAGATTATTCTTTGAAAAAATATTTAATTAAAAAAAAATCTACCTATTTCGAAACTTTTTTATATTACTGTCTGTACTTAGCTATTAAAGAATTTGACCAGTACTTTAAGGACAGTCTGTATAAGTACTCTATTAGTACAGAAATATAATAAGTTATAAGAAACTAGTAGACAATAATCCATTCTGAACATATAATCGAATGCCATCCTCTACCAGTTTTCGCGTCCTACACTCGCATCGATGCAATTCTTTACCACTGCCTCAATAATTAACAAAAATACATTGTACAGCTTGTCCTCATTTGCATGCTACATACTCATACACGTCGTATTTCTTCTTCTAAAACACAAAACCTGACACACGCTTGAATTATTACGTCATTACATATGAAACAATGCTACGCGCCGATCTTCTTATCTGTTCGACATGACTTTCTTAAAAATAAATACATTGATAAATTACGTGAAGAAATCGACTTCGAATTATTTTATATAACGAAACAAATGGTGTTTTTAATACCTCAGAAGAGAATGCGGTTTTATCTATTTAGTACATTCTGAAATAGACGAAAGATTTCCTCTTAAATTGCATCACAATAAACCGATTTGGCCTGAGACAAACTAATTTGTTCTCAAATCCGGTTTGACTGGTGACATTTTATACGATTTTCAACACACTAGTTCCGTATAATTCATACGAAAACATATTTTTAAATTTTTAGAAAACATTCAAGATGAATTGGGATATCGGATAAAAACGGGATCTATTAGAAGAGTTAAAGGCTTTTAAAATGCATGAAGAATATATATGGTTGCAATTAAAAATGGACATACAGTGTTGCGTCTTATCCGCTATTATCGCATAATTAATCTGAAGCAATCATTTGAAATAATTATATAGGTTACAAAGATTCTAAAACTTATCATCTTATTATATATACTTATTTTTATATTACAATTTTTATTAAATTTATTTTAGTAAAAATATGAATACAAAATAAGTATGACAATGCGCTATCTTAGCTAAAACACCGATCACAAACGTGTGACGTCAACGTTTTGTATATCGTTCGAACTTTTATCGTATTTTCTGGTTTTGTATCGTTCAAATGATATTTACTCGTTATAGAATTCATGACTATCACTCAAAATAATTCAAATTAGTTATCAAAATGAATTTTCGGCCCATTTAATAAAGTACCTGACAGATCAATTTTTAATAACTTTAGGAAGTACCCATCTCGGCCCAAACCACTTCCTGGTAGAAACCCTCGACAAATTTCAACCCCTAATCTATGCAATCATTTTTTTTGAATGGTGGCGGAGTAATGAACACTGGTCAGTTATAATACATTTATCCTGAGTTGTCGAAAATAGTTATTAGTTTTATTCTGATTCTTGACCAGTGCGAGTAAAAACAATTTAAATTTAACTTCGGAAAATGGCAACATTTGTTCATCCAGAATTTAAGGAAATGACGAGCCAACGAGGAAACCACCCTTAGTGATAAATAACTTTGAATTTAAACAACAAAACCGGAAATTAGCTTCAGGGGAGACAAAATGGAACCTAACCTAACCTAACCTAACCTAAAAACAAATTTTTGTTGCTAAAAAAATTGAAGAGTATAAAAATAAAAAGATTTCAAAGTTGTCTTATGCTAAAATATTATCATATTATCATTCATGTATATAACTTAATGTAAATATGTATAAATTGTTGTAATATAGTTAGCTATTATATTTATATGTAGACATTAATAAAATCCAATCAATCTGATTGAAGTGTACTATTGTAATAAAGGTGGGCCGAGATGGGCCATTCCAAAACAGGTCAATTTTACACTCGGGCCGACTTGGGCGATTTTTATTCAGTATACCTGCCTGATGGGCCGAGATGGAAAACGCCCTTTTTAATATGCAAACTATGAAATATTTACAGATGTGTGATGTCATAGAGACGCCATTACTATTCTAGCGTTTTGGTGCGAAATTTCGATTTTAAAAACGTAAATTTCTCCGTTAAACCCTTCATTTTTCAGGAAACAGCATTTTTTTAATAAAGCTTATGCATACAAACATCGTGGAATAGTTTTTCAAAATCAGGCATCATCCCTATTGGTAAATGGTGATTCATTGTAACTTTGTTCTCCATATTATATTCCTCCCATTGTATGTTCTCCGTTGGAACTCTTCTTCTTTCCTTATTTATCTCCATCTTAATGTGGTTGAACACAAAGTCCAGATTTTCGTTTTATTCTACGGCTGCCAATTTTGGTGAGGTGCTTTCTCGACTCCCCCATAGAGTTCCTTTGTCTTTGTTAATCTCTGTTAATTAGAATGAAATACCTCACATCCAGACAATTCATCTTTTACCTGTACAGCAAGTCTTTGTTCTAAATATGTTATTAGGTCATTTCATTTTGGTCATATTTATCCACCAAACCCTTCCAATACCGTCAAATGTCCACAACTTACTTTTCATTTGGATTTCCCCCTCGCTTCCCTCTTCAACAAAACTTTGATGTTTCCTTTATAAGACTCTTTAGATATTTACTTAATTATAGTTACCTGTAAAAAATTGTCATATTTTAGTAAAGCGTGTTAGCAGAATATGTCAAAGGTAATATTTTAATACTATTATAACGCCTTACAAAGTTTTTGAAAAGTGCTTTTCAAAGAATAGACCGTTCACTAAGAAGCAACAACTACTTCTCGGGCTATATGCCACGACAGAAATTGAATTACACTCCTAAGTTAAACGGGGTTGGTATATCTGCAAGATATAACCAACCATTCTGGTTTGTAATTAGAAGGGACAAAATCACTTGTAGACCTGTTTTTGGCGTATTTGCGCCTCATCAGTACAAGGTAGATGCAGATATAGGTACGCCCCGCTCAACTTAGAAGTGTAATTCAATGTCTGTCGGGACATATAGCCCGAGAAGTAGTTGTTGTTTCTTAGCGAACGGTCTATTCTTTGAAAAGCACTTTTCAAAAACTTTGTAAGGCGTTATAATAGTATTGAAGTATTACCTTTGACATCGACCCTTTAGATGTTTGTTCCACCATCACCATCACCATTATCTCTCTTATTGTTTAATTTCTTTTACTGAATTTTACTCCTCCATAGGAATTCTCCTTCCCTTCACCATCACCCCCCCTTCCCTCGTCTTACTCCGACCCTTCACTAGCAACCCCACCGTCTTATTTTCCACCACTTCTAGTCCGCACCGCTCTATCTTTTCCACAACCTTTCTACACATTCTCTCCGCCTTTCTTTCTATCTCCGCCTCTCCCTTTGCCGTACATACCAGACACACATAGTCCGCATACACCGTGATCTCACATCCCTCTGCACATACTATACAACAAACCTTTTATAGCATCGGTCCAAGAACCAAGCCCTGGGGCACTCCAGCCTCCGTCTGATACCTCCTCCCTCTAGTGTCTACTATCACACGTGCCGTCAGGTAGTCCTCCACCAGGTTAACCAAACACTCCCTTACTCCAAGCCTCAGCAACGCGCTCAACACTGCCCGTTTGCTGTCACTGTTGAACGCGTCCCCGACGTCGAAGAACACGAGTAGGGCCAATTTCTAGTTCCTTCAGCTGCCCTCTCTAGCCCTTTCCACCAAACCCATTACCCTGCTCAGCGCTGAGATACATTATTTACCCTTCTCAAACCCGTGCTGGTTTACCCTAAAACCCCCATTCCTACCAACTTCCTCCTCAATCCTATCCTTTATTATTCCCTCCATCAATTTACCCATACCACACAGCAGGCTGATGGGCCTGTAGTCCCCCGCCCGCTACCCCTCTCTACCCGCCTTCTTCAGCAGTATCACCCCTGGCTTGTGTCCCCTTTCCCCACATACCCTACAAAGGAAGGCCTGCCGACAGTCTCTGGCCCTGTGATCCTCGCTCTTACATAGCCAGCACTCACTCCTCTCCTTGACTCCCTTCACCCTACACCCTGCTACTTTATGCCCCTTTATCCCAATACTTACCCTGTTCCACCGCAATCTAATCTCCTTTTTTCCCAATAAGGCTACCGCTTTTTCCCATCGCATTTTTCGCTCACCACCGCCATTTTCATCCCGTTCCTCTCCCTTAATCACCGTTATCCCTTTCCCAATCAAATTATCTATTTTCCCCCTCACCTTTTCATCTTCCATCCACGGTTCTATCCCTACCATTTTTATGTTTTTTTTCCCTCCCCGCTTCCACCACCCTAGCCCCTGTCACCCTTTCCTTATTTCTTCTTTGCCTCTATAACCACCTCCCTATTTCTTGAGACTCTGAGTCTATCCACCCACGCTCCTTTCATCTCCCCCAACCCCTTCTTAATCCTCTCAATTCCCTCCTGATCTATTTCCCCGATATCCTTTCCGCATTCACCCTCACCCCTTTCCTTTCGGTAACTACCTCCTTGACCCACTCCATGTCCTCTCCTTTTTCTCCTAGTATCGGGTACCTATCCCTTTAAGCTAAGTCACTTAATATTTCGGTGATTTATCGATTAAAAATTGAACTTGAATAAATTTCTTGCGAAGAATCGAGTGAAGTACGATTCAATCGAAAGATTGAAAACGTTACAGAATACCTGTACTATAAAGTAAGGTGCGTTCTGATACAAGTCTCAATTCCAATTGAATTGTAGAGGGATACCTGATGTTTCCGTGGACGTACAAATTTATATGGACTATAAAAACATGCGACTAAGAAAAATAGTATTGAAAACATGTTAAATCCAAGATTCTTGGAACCAATCGATTACTCTGACCGAAAACTCGCGGAACTTCTTTTCTATGCTATTCGAGACGGACCACCGTGAAATGCGAATTTATTTGTACGTAAGTATGTAAAGGAATAAAATGCGCAAGAAGTGATTCTTATTGGTACAGTAGACGTCTGTCAATTGAAATACCTTTTACTTAATTCGGTAATTCTAATTAGTTAGAGATGGTTCCGAGTATAAACTTTTTTTCCAACAGGTACTTACGTTAATTTTTGATAACTTTTGAACCTCAAAAGTTTTCTATTTTTGAACAGATTGCAAAATAATTATTTCCTTAACTAAAATGATACGTACTGAACGTACTAAATGAAGGAAATAAACCGACTTTCGTTAACTCAAACAGAAAGGAGAGGTTATTGATATCACGATTGGCACTCATTACATAAGTAACTTCGTGAGCAATTGGTATCTGTCCGAGGAGGAAAGTTTTTCTGACCACAGACACATATATATCCAAATTTCGGGAACTGAACCGAAAATAGAATACTATCGTAACCCGCGAAAAACGAACTGGGAAACATTTACTGCAGAACTAGGCAATAGTTTAGACCGAGCGATAGTAAAAATTAAGAACACAACAGACCTAGAGATAGCGGCAGACCTAACACAGGAAGCAATTATCTCAGCGTTTGAAAACAACTGCTCAACGGTGAGGAAGAGATCCAACAGGAATGTGCCCTGGTGGACAAATGAACTTGCCGAAAAACGGAGACAGTTAAGAAAGAAGTTTAATAGGACTAAAGAAAATTTAGAAGAGTAGACGGATTATAAGAGGGCCCTAACTGAATACAACAAACTGATAAGGAAAGTAAAGAGAGACTCCTGGAGGAGGCACTGTGAGGAGATAGAACAGACTCACGAGTGTGCCAGACTGCAGAAGATTCTTTCCAAGGATCCTTATCAGACTATACACGTTATCAAAAAAGATAGCGGACAATACACTGGAAATGGGACAGAAACCATGGAAGAGCTACTTAAGGTACACTTCCCTGGATCAATACCTACCATGCAACCGCAAAACTCCCCAGTGACAGGACTGGATCGACCACGATGGGCATCCAGGATGGACTGGCGAATAGCGAAGGCAGTGGTAGACGTGGAAAAATCAAAATGGGCTCTAAACAGCTTTAAACCATATAAATCACCGGGACCAGACGGGATTTATCCTATCCTACTTCAAAAAGGAGGCAACACACTACACTACAGGGTATGTGAATTGCTCAGAGCAAGCCTAGCTCTAGGGCATATTCCAAGAACTTGGCAACGCATCAGAGCTACATTTATACCAAAACCTGGAAAATCTGGACAGGACACGGCTAAAGCTCTGAGACCAATCAGTCTTATGTAATTTATGCTGAAGACTCTTGAAAAACTTCTTGATAGACACATCAGAGACTAGGCTACAAGACCACTACACCAGGATCAATATGCATACAGAGAGGGAAAATCAACCGAAACAGCATTACATCAACTCGTCAAAAGGGCTGAATACGTGCTGGAAAATAAAGAGGTGCTGCTCGCAGCCTTTCTAGATATAGAAGGCGCTTTTGACAACACCTCCTACGAATCCATAGCCAAGGCAACGAGGAAAATTGGGATCGATGCCACGAGCTGCAGATGCTCAGAAGCAGGCTAATAGAAGCAACTCTTATGGGGGAGACAATGGCCGTGCGTGCAACCAGGGGTTGTCCACAGGGGGGAGTACTGTCCCCGCTGCTGGTGGAACCTGGTCATGGACGGGCTCATTAGAACCATACACAGAGAAGGATTTAACACCATAGGATATGCAGATGACCTGGTAATTCTATCCCAAGGTAAGTACAACAGTACAACCAGAGACAGACTCCAGATGGCTTCAAATATCCTGGGGTTATCCTAGACCCAGGTTTAACTTGGAATCGACACCTTCAGCACGTGATCAAGCAGGCAGAGGTAACCTTCATGGTTGCCAGACGCACATACGGCACTAAATGGGGACTTAGACCAAGCAAGGTACACTGGTTGTACAAAATGGTTGTCATCCCCAGGATTACATAATATGCATCTCTGGTCTGGTGGCCAAACATCAGACAAACCTCTGAAATGCTAAAACTAAGCAAGGTCCAAAGACTTGCATGCATCGGCATTACAGGGGCAATGAGGACTACTCATACAGCGGCGCTGGAGACAATGCTAGACCTTCCTCCGCTACATTGTGTCATATTGTGCGGAGCAAGGGCAGCTCTAACCCGACCGGAGAAAACATCAGACCATGACGTGGCACATGGGAGAGGACACACAGAAATAAGGCATCTGGATGACGACATCTTTAAAATGCCAACAGACCACATTACCACCAGATATATCTTTCGCAAGAACTTGTCATCAAATATAGAAAGGAGCTTGAGAAAGAGAACGCACCACCACTCAGTAGAGCAAATGAACTGATCTGGTACACAGACGGATCAAAAAATGAGCTCGGCACCGGAGCGGGCATATACAGCAAGTCGAGCAAATATGAAGGAATCGTCTCGCTTGGGCAATACGCCTCGGTATTTCAAGCAGAGGTCTATGCAATACTTGCATGTGCAAGGGCAAATAACATGAGAGCCTACCACAACAGGCAGATCAAGGTCTACAGTGACAGTCAAGCTGCCCTTAAAGCACTTCAGAGCTTTAAGGTAACATCTTGGCTGGTATGGGAATGCGGCGAGGAACTTAGAAGACTGGCGACTCGGAACAGTGTAACACTGGAGTGGGTCCCAGGTCACAAAGGAATCGCTGGCAATGAAAAAGCTGAGGAACTCGCAAGAACAGGATCGTCAACCCTGATGAACGGACCCGAACCAGCTGTGGGCATTTCCAGATGCTCAGCTAGGTCATGGTTGAAAGGGTGGGTAAAAAAACAACACAATAATTACTGGAAGAATACGCCCACAAAGGAGCACCTGAACAAAATAGGGCTGTATAACGGAGTCCTTACATGCAGAAGATGCAAAAAGGAAACCGAAACAGCGCTGCATATACTATGCAACTGTGAGTCGCTGGACCACAGGAGGCAGAAACTGTATGGTAGACCCCAAATGACTCCAGAAGACAACCAACCAGCAAAGAACCTGTATGAGCTAATACAGGAACCGGATTGGCTGAATAGGCTGTAGTCAGAATACTAGGAGGATCCACAATAAGCCCAGGAGGCTGAGGTGGTGCCGGCGAAGGGACGGCTCCTTAAAAAAATGATACTTTTCCGCATGCGACCGCAGTTGTCCTCCTAACAACAATATTTTTTCTACGAGCGGAAAATAAAAATCTATCATCCAATTAGACATAAAATAACTAGATACAAACTAGTAATTTTATCAGTACATATCTTCTGTATGTTCCTTGTGGTGTAACCATTATTCTTTTTGTTCATTATTTTGGGAAATTAAACCACAATCTTTTTTATATTTTTCAATTCATAATTACAAGAAGAATTTATCAGTTACCTTCTGGGCTATCAGATAATTCTGATTAAACGACATTTATTTCATTCACTTAGGGCCGCTTTTATAGGTTGCAGTTATCTGTGACTTTCACATAACTTCTACTTTAACCTACGGATGCATTGTATGGGTGGATGTTAACCCGAAATTGTATACGTTAACTTACTAGGTGGATGAGGTGCCAGATAACTTGAAGATTTGACATTTGAAAGCATTATTTATTATTATTGTGAGTTTATTTAATTTTTCATCATTTCATTTTCTGTCTACGATTTTGTTGAAATGTATGAGGAGATTCAAGATATATTTCTGGAGATGATTACAGATGACGAGAATAATATTATTGTTATTGTTGAGGCACCCCGTCGAAATAGGATATTCAGAGAAAGGCCTGAACATATACACCTATGGTCAGATGATGAATTCTTGAACAGATTTCGTGTTAGTAAATATTCTGTTAGGCAACTACTAGATATCTTAGAGCACCATTTAGTGAGGCCAACAGATCAGTTAATATATACTAATTTATATCACTATTTATCATACTAATCCAAATTTATACTCTAATTTTAGAAATCATTAGCATTGAGGTTTTATGCCACAGGAAATTTTCTAATCACTGCAGGTGACTTTGGGGGAATTCATCAATCCACAAACTGTAAAGTAGTAGAAGAAGTTACAAGGGCAATTGTATCATTAGCTCCCATTTACATTCAAATGCCCTTCGCAGCAACAAATAGAAGAAGCTAAATTACATATGTATCAGCTCGCGCGATTTCCCAATTGTATTGGTGCAATTGACTGTACCTACACATTTCCAAATTCAATCACCTGGTATGTCAAACAAGTTATTCAGTACAATACATTGCAAAAATAATAAATGAATTGTTTCCATCTGATTGCCATTGTCCAGCTTATTTTGTATTTTAGGAATAGAAAAGGCTATTTCTCATTAAATGTACAAACAATTTCTGATGGAAAATAAGAGACATTGTCTGTAGATGGCCTGGGTCTGCAGCAGATTCGACAATTTTTGATAACTCAAGGCTCAAAGCTAAATTAGAACAAGGGAATTAGGGCAACAGTTATATTGTAGCTGATGATGGGTACACTTTAACAAAATATACCATGATCCCACTGAATAACCCCCAAACTGAAGCAGAAATACTATACAACGAATCTCAAATCAGAACCAGAAATATTGTTGAAAGACAATATGGAGTATGGAAAAGGAGGTTTCCAGTTTTAAAATTAATATTGAGATTAAAAGTACCAACAACGATGGCAGTAATAGTTGCAACTGCAGTTTTGCACAATATAGCCATTGATGCAGAACCTGCTGAAAATAATTTACATATAGATAATGCTGATTTTGACCAGTATGGACATCAAAATGTGGATGTGGGTGGTGAATTAGAAAGACAGGCCTTGATTCAAGATTATTTTCAAAATCTATAATAATGAAATAATATACAAATATATTATACACAAAATCACAATCGAAAATTAAATTATAATTATTCATGACAAATTTTTCTTATTCATACTGTTTATTCACTGTCCTATTGCCTTTGTAATATTTGGAGCTCTAGAATATGTTTCTCCATTTTGACATCATGTTCGGCCTTTGACTGCATCATATTCAATTCATGTTCTTCTTCTTTCATGTGTTTCTCTTCCAGTAAGCATTCTTTCTGAACTTGAATGAGTTCTAATTTAGCTTCAGACAGAGTATTAATTTTTATTCTGCAGTCATCAGTTAATTGGCTTTTTTTCTTATAACTTAGATTTTGGTGAGGGTCCCTGATGAAACTCTCTACTTCTTCTACTTCTTTTGAGTGGTATTGTTTCTTTGTTTCCTTCAAATTGTTCAGACATATACCTAGATGAGCAGGATGGTTCAGTTATGTTCTTTTCTAAAATAAATATATATTATAAATAGATGCAATAAACAATTGTCAATATCTTAGAATTTTCATATTTTTTTCATTAAATAGTGGAATTAATCAGAAACAGTTTTATTTATGACAGTAATACGAGTAGATTCCACAAAGAAAGGGGCCAAACAGTAAATTTAAATATTGATACTTACTAATTTGGTTTATATGAGTGGCCTTAACTCAGTTACGGTTGACTAATTTCAAAACTACAGTTTTCGCATTTGTAGTGTTCACACAACTTATATTGGAAGATAATGATTAATTCACTGCTGCCTCTTCCTCAGAGGGCTTCCAATTTGGGCCAAATTCTGTCAAAATTCCCGAGTTCCCATTGACATTTAGTTTATCAGATATGGGACCTTTCAATATTTTTGGGTTCCATTTGCTCCAGGCACAAGGAGAGTTTTCTTTAGCAACTAAAAATATGGAATATAAAAATTATCACTTTCATTTATTTACTATGTACTTAGGACCATCAGTCTCTGGCTCATCGGCAGCTGACTCCAACTGCTCAATAGTCTCATTATTTTTGTCTTCGTATAAAATTCCATCACTATCACAATAATTATGTAAACCAGTAACAGCCGCTCCTATGACTTCTTTCACTTTTTTATCTATTTGAGTGATAATTATTTCTCTCTTAGTACCACCTACAGTCTTATAAATTTCATTTCTCTCAGCCGCAAACTTCTTCTTACTTTCTTTCTTAATATTAATCCACTTTTCTCGCAATTGTTTAGTTGTTCAGATATTGATGCCACATTTTTCTCTTTCCAGGAAATAGCATCGGATTCTTTATTCTCGATAAGATTCTTATACTTTTCCACAAGAGAAATAAGAGTTTCTACCTCTGATTGTGTAAAGTTGAATGATCGGCGGTTTTTTCCTTTCTCCATTTCCGGCAAATTTCCACAAATACAATTGGTAATATTTAATACTGAAAGAAGGTCGGTATCCTACTCATATAATCACAATGAAAAATGAAAAATAATGTCTGAGTGAGAGATATGATTATTTTTGTTATAAAAATATGTCTAAATCAGTTTTGTGATTTTTAATTTTTAAATTATTACCCATTGTGAAGAGTGCAACAAGTCGCCTGCCCTGATATCTCTGGTGCAATGAGATTGTGTCCCTGCGCAACCTTAGAGGTAATGCTAGACCTTCCTCCACTAGGGAGGAACGCACTGAAAAATACAGGCTAATTCAGGCTAAATCTTCGAAACCCGGCAATCTAACGGGACTACATCCATAAAGATGCCCACGGACTTTATGTCAGCGAAACAGGACATCGAATTCACGTTAGACGTTGTTATCAACGAGCGTGAGTTAATCGCTCACTTACAATACGTATGGGTCAAAAACAAATGGAGGAGTAGATACTAGGATATCAACAGCCTTGGAAATACTCCTCACTCTACAATAACAATATTCCAAGTGGAAACATTGGCAATAGATTTTTATTTTAAAGAATGCTTTAAAAAAACGCCTCTACTCAGTCAGATTATTTATTGTGTCTGATAGTAAGTCTGCTTAGCATCTTAAGTCTACAGCTTGTGAGACTCTTTTTTGCATTTGCGAGGTTTCATAACGAGCCGTATGCGAATAATTTTTGGAATTATTAGTCAAAGACTAAAATCAAAATTACTTCTCGACTTATAGATCCAAGGATCTTGCAGGTAATGAAATTGCGGACCAGTTAGCTGAAGAAGGCTCTAAAGGAGACTCATGGGTCCGGAACCATTTTGTGGAATCACAAAAGATTGCATAAGAGGGGAAATCGGGAACTGCCTAGATAGGGAGCACCAATTCAAATGGAGGTTGACCCAAGGACACCTCCATACAAAGAGTTCACTGAACAAGGTAGACAAGCATCTCTCAACTAGGCCATTGAAACTGGGTAAGAGACAGTTACCGACCTGGTGACTGGACACTGAGGAAACATCTGTACAAAATGGGCAAAGTTAGTGAACCTATGTGCAGAAAATGTGAACTTGATGATGGAACACCTACTCACATACTCTGCTTCTGCGAGAACTCACAAGTACAAGACGGAAGCACTTTGGTTAATACAACCATCACAACTACTGAAAATTACTCCAGTCAAACTAGTGGCCTTTAAAGAAGACACGAAGCTTTTGGAATGGAAGTAGACAACATAGGAAATGGTACAAAGATTCAGTGCAAGTACCTGGGCTGATGAGCACAACCCAAATATAAGAACTAATGAATTAATGAATAGATCCTAACATACACTTGAAACATAGATGCAAAAAATAATCGACAATTCATCAAGATCTTGTTATATTACCCTTGAATTTTCGTCACAAATTCACATAAACTGCCGATATTATAGCCTCGATATCGAACCTCAAATTTTATTGGTGATAATCACGAAGTGTGTCTGTCGGCAGGTACAAATTTTCTAAAAATAAATCAATCGGCAAAACTGTGAGCGAACAAAAAACCGAAAAAAATTTGAACACAATGGATACCCGAGAAAAGAAGCGCCAAACCAAGAAGTCCATCCCAAATAAAAAAACAAATAGATCAGATAGTGAAACAGTTGTAACGGTGACAAGGAAGACGAGCCAAACTAATAAATAACAATAACAGTCTATAATTCATTTGGAGAAGCAAAAATGCCAGTCACTATACAGAAACTGACCACTGCATGGTTTTGATTTTTGACGGTGTCTCTTCTGTGAAGAAATGTATTCAAACCCGTGAATATTCATAGAAAAAAACGCAGAACAAGTTTATTATTGAACTATTGTTTAACTTGGCTGAGCATATTTGAACTACTTCCTTAGATTAATAAATTCATTCATAAAATGAGAATAAATCCAATCTCACAAGTGAAGGGGAACGAATGTAATATTTTCGATATTTGAACAAAAATTTGCTTCTTGTCCATATATTATTATAATATTATTTTATTTTCTTTAACCATTTATTATAATTTAATAAAATAACAAATCAATATTATCAATATTATCAATAACTACACTTTTTTTCACATATTATTCAAATATCGTAAATTTAGTTCTGAAGTAAATACTTGTATCATAACCAAATTCTATAATAACAATTGTATATTTTTTACTTCATTGTGACATATAAAATAAACATTTTGAAAACGCGAAACGTCAGAAATATTTTAATTTTTCGATGTATTAACAAGATTAACCATTCCCAAGAAATAAAAAGCAAACGAATATTATATTATTATATAGCGAACGAATGCATTCTTCAATATTTCGTTTAGTTTCACAGTTGTTCATAATAATTGTGAATCGTACACCAGGGGTATTCATGCTCTTAATAAAAAGCAATTAGTTGTGAAGCGTTTGAATTGTTCCAAACCATGCTGAACTAATAATAACATCAAAACTCTTCATTCGCACACAGCTCATATACTACTTGTTCCAATTTATCTCGCAATTGCAACTGAGACTAACAACAACCGTACCGTAGCCGTCAAAGCAACAATACTTACCATCGGCAAAAACTCATTCCTTCAAAAAAATATTGCCCCAACGTCACCAGCATCAAACACCGTTACAAATCCAAAACAGTAGAAATAACTGAAATTCGATCACGCCCACCAATCGCAGGCTACTATATTCCATCCTCTTCCACCCTCTCCTGAGACAGTTTGAATACCAAGTTCCAGCTCCCCGAGCTGAAGGACCAGTTCAACGATACAAGAACATTATCAGTGCCTATTAAATTTTCCCGGTTAAACTTTCCTTCCTCACTGTGTTATGCTAGCATGGATATTCAGGCCGATTATCTATGAACTACTCTTCATCCTTGGGGTACTATCTACGCTGAATATCTTATACGGGAAAAAAATCCCTATGTTAGGTTAGGTTCATGATGAGTGGGTCTATAAGGCCCTCCACTGCGACTCGCAAGAGTCCATTGTGGCTCAATCCCTATGTTACCGAGTTTTCCATTCCCCGCCTAGTAATCTCTTCGGCAGCAGTTCCAGAAAATGATGTGAAGCGGGTCATTTGTTATGATTGTAAGCAGCCAGGTCATTATGCTAGGGGTTGTCCTAAGAAGTTTTGTTTCAAATGTAAATTGGAGGGTGTGACAGTAAAATCGTGCCCAAGATGTAGCAAAGGACAGGAAAACGACAACCGGCATGCATAAGTGATCGAGGTAAGCATGTCGACCAGTCCTTCTCGGTCGATAGATTCAAAGTTTTATTTGACAATGTTATTGAGCATGTATCGGGAGATGGAAGGCCATATATTACTGTAAATATTTTAGGTAAATGTTTGCTAGGACTGGTTGATTCCGGAGCATCTTGTACTCTGATAGGCAGTAAAGGTTTATCCCTCATTCATGAGCTAGGTTTAAAGATAGATAAAAGTCGTCTTGTATAGTTGGGAATGGGAACCGTTGAGGTATTGTTGGAGTTGTTGAGCTGCCGATTACTCTCAAGGGTCGATTTCGGATGCTTGAGGCGATGGTGGTACCGAAGATTTCTCATTTGTTGATATTAGGTATAGATTTTTGAAAGTTAATGGATATTATACCAGATCTGCGACATAATGGATGGCAATGTTCCAACGAGCCAGTGGTTGTGAATTCCGTGGTTCATGTTAATGGTCAAAATCAGTTGTAATCTTTAGAAAAATCTAGGCTACAAGCAGTTGTAGATAGGAATAGTGCTTTCATAGGTGTAGCCTTGGGGTGTACTAATAGGGCAGAACATGTCATCGTTACCAATAGTGCGCCAATCAAACATCGCTACTATCGAGTGAATTCTGTCGTTCAGAACCAGATTGACCAAGAACTTGATGATATGTTGAGGCAGGGTATTGTTGAACCTAGTAATAGTCCCTGGGCATCACCAATTTTACTTGTGAAAAATAAAGATGGCAGGTTTAGATTTTGTGTAGATTTCAGGAAATTAAATCCAGTAACGGTGAGAGATAGCTATCCTCTACAATTACTCTCAGATACGTTAGATAAGCTGAGAGATGCTAAGTATTTATCTAGTCTAGATGTTAAAAGTGCTTATTGGCAGGTGCCAATGGATGAAGACGATATTGGCTGCAACGAGGTGGTGCTCCACCTCACTATGCGAGTGTGGTAAGGCAACACCTAAATAATGTGTTTCTCAGAAGATGGATTAGGAGGCATGGTTTTATCGAATGGCCCCCGCGATCACCCGACATGAATCTTTTAGACTATTTTCTGTGGGGTCGCTTAAAAAACATCGTTTATAAAACAAAACCTGCCAATATTCAGGAATTAAAAGTTGGGATTACCGCAGAGATAAGAAGAATTGAGGAGTCAGGGATGATGCAAAATGTATTGCAAAGTTTCAAAAATCGCATGGCCTGTTGTATAGAAGTAAACGGACAACATTTTGAGCATCTGCTGTATGTTTTCTAAAATTCCTAATTCTTCTACTACTCAAATATGTTCTGTTCATATCTCTAACATGGAACAAACACTGAAGGATTTGTCTTCAGTTGCTGTAGGTTTTCTGCGCCATGATTTGGATAAATATTTTCTATTATACTTATCTGAAAATACCTTGTTTCCATCTGTTTTTACAAAGACGACATTTTCAGAACAGCGCACGGAAAATTTTCCCGATTTCCGATTTTTTTTCCGTGCGCTAAATAAAAAAATACAATTGAAATTAATTATAAGAAAAACATGTTTTAAAACTAACATGAATTGAACTGGAGATTCACTTGAAATAACATACAGTAGAAACGGTGAAGCTTTTCCATCACGTGATCCAATCTACGATTTATGAAACACATATTTTCTACATTCTATCTTCTTCTATCAATATAAATCAAACATAACAACGTTCGATCGATTGTCTTCTACACAAGACCAACTACAAGACATACGTAATAGTTTCTTTAAATTTGACGTAGTAATCGTAAAAAGAGACAACGATATAATTGACGTAACGTGAATAACTGATCGTACTAAAAGTTGAATTTGACACTACCGCATTTGAGGTTAGTTTACTGTCTTATTTTCAGCGATTTTTTGGATTCAAAGTGTATCAGGGAGTACGGTCCTGACAGTAGTTAGAACCACACATTTTATTTCGTGTCCTACGAAAACCCATAATAATTAACGTTTAAAGTCTAATTAATAGTTCTAAAGTGTACCCACAGTACCTATTGTCTATCGAGAAGACATCAACGAAGAAAATTGTTGTGAGTACAGATATATTACATCTATTTTACAAAAATTCCATAAACTATACGAATAAACCAAGACTGAAATTGAACCTGACCAGATCATAGATACTAGTTTTTGTTATCTCTGGTCATTAGTGGACTGGTTTCCCCTGGCTCAGAGTCGTACTTAGGACCAAACCATGCTTAGGGAGAATACCTCACCATGGCCGATGATAATATGATACACCAACCAACAAAATCCACCACTTACTCAAACATCCTAAGTCAACAACCTTTATATAAGTTTCCCACAAAAAAACAAGCAATCATTTTCCAGTCCATTGATGGTGTTAAAATCCACGACTACATCGTTGCAGTAGGCTCCCTCATTCAAGCAAAAAACGTTATTTTCTCATCTAGAGTACCTAATGGACGAGTATGCATATACTTGGCCAATGAAGAATTAGTCGACACCTTTATAAACAAACACAAAAA
This sequence comes from Lochmaea crataegi, assembly GCA_947563755.1. NCBI lineage: Eukaryota > Metazoa > Arthropoda > Insecta > Coleoptera > Chrysomelidae > Lochmaea > Lochmaea crataegi. The sequence continues at coordinate 7,004,911 of OX387435.1, forward strand.
AATAATACTTAACCACCAGGTCCTTGAAGCAAGAAGACTAATTACCCCTTCTCAAAGACTGCTATTATCAAATGTGTCTCCAATTATTCCACATTTGGTAATTGAGAACCATTTAAAGTTAATGCATATTACACCTGTATCTAAACTATCCTTCCTGCGAGTTGGCATGGCAGAGGAAGAATATAAACATGTATTAAGCTTTAGAAGACAAATCTATATCTCCCCTCCCACTCAAACCACTCCAGAATCAATCCTCATAAACTACGACAACACACCATATAGAATATTCCTATCATTGGACAATCTAAACTGCCCGCATTGTAATCAAACGAGCCACTCTTCAGCTGAATGCTCTCTTGCACCCCAAACATCCGAAAATGTTGATACTATGGAAATCACTGAATCCACTTCGAAACCCTCAGTCCAATCTACTACAAATAATATCCCTGAAAATATTTCAGGTACAACAGAATCACCGAATCTCCTAAACAATCAAACATCCAACATTCCTATAAATCACCACAACACAGACAACCCTAATCCTTCCTCAACAAAGGTGGTAGCAGAAACCGAACTCATACCACCCCAAAAAATGAATAAAAGGCCCCTTTCTATTTCAACTCCACCCACACCCGACTCTCCAAACAGCCTAGAACCAAATATTTTTCACAAACCAATAAATATGCCAAAAAAGAAAAAAAAACCATCCAAACAAACAACCGAATCAGATTTAATCTTATCCCTTGAAACTGCAAAGTCATTGTTTGATTCCGAAAACTGTATACTCAACATAACTGAAACTGCTGATCTTCTTGAAAATGTCAAAGGTGCACAAAATGTTATTGCAATAGCTAAAAACTACACTGATGAGGTCGAAGGTCTAATAGCATTCCTTAACAAATTACACTCTCTCATTAACGAAAAAACCCTTAAATCAAGAATAACTCGTGTGAGGAAAAAACTAAGTAAACAGCTACTTGAAGGATACTCAGATGACAGTGACACCCAAACCGATGACTACGATTCAACACAACCACTTTCAGACAGCAATACAACTAGTATATCCAAAACTTAAATGGCAACCAATAATCCCTTAAGTTCATTATTCAGTGGAATTTAAACGGGTACTTCACCCGATTGGATATGCTCAAATTACTTATTCAGGAGAACTCCCCATCTATAATTGCCCTTCAAGAAACTCGCTTTAACCAATCACAGCATTGCCCTAGAAACTTCACGGGATATTTTTGTAACAGACCTAACCAAACTATTGGTAGTGGAGGCGTTGCCATTTTCGTAAAAAACAATTTAGAATCAACCCGAATACCCCTAAATACAAACCTAGAAGCAATCGCAATCAGCGTGCTGTATAAAACAAAAATCAATATATGCAATATTTATATACCCCACCCAGCACAAATAGATTTTTCAGAAATTGAAAATTTATTTAAACAAATTCCCGCCCCAAGAATAATTTTAGGTGACTTCAACTGCCATAACGTTACCTGGGGCTCAGATATTACAAATAAACAAGGCCAAGCTTTAGAAAATATAATCAATAATTCAAATTTAAATCTATTAAATACAGGCTGCAAAACCAGATTTAACGCATTCACTGGAGATGCATCAGTATTAGATCTATCATTATGTGACTCTTCCCTTTTGAATATTCTTACTTGGGACACTCTGGCCCACCTCTACACTAGTGATCATTGGCCAATACTAATTAATAATCTCAATGACAGCCCAGTCATAAAACCACGAACAACAAGATGGAAAACTGACTCTGCTGACTGGGAGCTATATGCAAAAACAATCATTAATAATTTACATAGGATGAACTTCACACAGGACATTAATCTCATAGTAAAGAATTTCAATAATATCATTTTGGATTCAGCTACTTCCTCAATTAAAAAAACAAACCCAAACTGTAGAAAGCAACCTGTACCGTGGTGGAATATAGAAATATCTAAAGCAATAAAAGAATGTAAACAGGCCTACAATAAACTTAAAAAACACAATATACCTGAAAATCTGTTAAACTTTAAGAATCTAAGAGCAAAAAAAAGGTACCTTATTAAAAAATCGAAAACTGAATCTTGGATGAAATATGTTTCCTCCATAAACCAACTCACCCCGGTATCGATAATTTGGAGAAAAATAAGAGCAATCACATCCTGCCGAAATAACGATAGTATCAACACATTAACTGTTAATAATAAAAATATCTCAAGAAACTCCGACATTAGTGAAGCTCTCTCAATGGTTTATAAAGAAAGCAGTACAAACAACAAAAACCCAATACCATTTATAACACCCACTAATATACCAAGTAACGATGGCCCACTGAATGTCCCAATATCATTTGAAGAACTATTAGAAGCCATCAAGTCTTCAAAAAACTCTACGCCAGGACCTGATGATATCCCCTTAATATTTCTTTCAAACCTTCCAGCTCCAGCCAAAACAAATCTTCTTTGTATATACAATAGAATATTCTCATCAAATGAATTTCCAGATTCTTGGAGGAAAGCAATAATAATTCCTATCCTCAAACCTTGTAAACCCAAAAATGACCCCTTATCTTATAGACCCATTTCTTTGACATGTAACAGCTGCAAACTTCTTGAAAAAATCGTTAACAAAAGACTTCTGTGGTACCTTGAGAAACATAAACTGTTAATAGCAAATCAAAGCGGATTTCGCCCTAACCGTTCATCCATAGATAATTTGGCAGTATTAGACACTGAAATAAAAGATGCCTTCGCCAACAAACAAAAATTAGTTGCAATATTTTTCGACATTAGCAAAGCTTATGATCACACCTGGACTTCCTATATCCTAAATACCTTAGTTAAATGGGGTATCCAAGGCAATATTTTGAACTTTATTAAAAACTTTTTAACCAGGAGATCCTTTCAAGTGAAAACGAACGACGAGTTATCCGAAGAAAAACACCTGGACGATGGGCTACCGCAAGGATCAGTTCTAAGCGTAACTTTATTCCTGATCGCGATTAATGAAATAACTCAAAATATCAATCTACCAATAAAAGCTTTATTATACGCCGACGATCTTGTGCTCTACATAAAAACAAAGAACCTGAATACTGCTACAACCATTTTACAAGCAGCATTACATAAATTGGAAATATGGTCCTCTAGAACAGATCTTACATTCTCAAAAGATAAGACAAACTATATGATTTTCGATACAAAAAAAGTTACTAGACCTCTTTCTCTTACAATTAATAACAATGATATAAAATACAGCCAATCCTCAAGATTTCTAGGACTCAACTTCGACCCACAACTGAAGTGGCATGAACATATTCGCAGGATTCGCATTAACTCTCAACCAGGACTTAATTTGATAAAATATTTATCTAGCAATAAATGGGGGTCTGATACAATAACACTTTTAAGAATATACAACTCCCTGATTAGAAGCAAATTAGATTATGGCGCGTTAATATACGATCCAAGCACTAAAACCCAAATACAAAACCTTGAAAGACTTCAAAATCATGCTCTGAGATTAGCAACTGGTGCATACCGAACAAGCCCATGCTCTAGTTTGCAAGTAATTTCAAAAGTTATGCCATTAGACCTAAGACGTACGTACCTTCTTCTCTCCTATGCCTCCAGAATATCAGCAAATAGACATAATCCTGCATTCAATTCTCTTTTTTCGAATCCACCAATCATTTACGCAAATAAAAAATATCTCCCACTCCACAAAAAGCTTGAAGATTCCGGCTTTGACCTCCAACAATTTCACAAAACACTCCCTATCACTTATAATAACCCACCATGGATCATTAATATCCCCTCTATAAACACCTCCTTACAAATATTCCCTAAAGACTGTACCAACCCTGTAACGATCCAATCCCATTTCTTAAGAATACTGAATGATTACCAACAACACCACATAATGTACACAGATGCATCCAAATCCACAAGAGGCGTGGGAGCAGCAGTTATTTCCGGTGACTTAAAATATAACCTACGGCTACCAGATTCCAGCAGCATATTCACTGGAGAACTTACAGCTATATTACAATCCTTAAAATTGCCTGTGCCCAACAATAAAAACATTTTGGTTATTTCCGACTCTCTAAGTGCCGTGCAAAGTCTAAAATCTGTCTACTCAAACCACGAAGTCATTCTAAGAATCAAGAACCAACTTTTCAAACTCCAGGCCCATAATAGGAATACATCCTTGTTATGGGTACCATCACACACCGGTATAAAGGGTAACGAAGACGCCGATATCTCAGCTCAAGAATCAGTCAGCAACAGCCATACCCCAAAATTGGAGATGATACCACACCAAGACCACAAAGCAACTGTCAGGAGCTTTGTTGTAGATAAGTGGCAACATAAATGGAACCTTCAGAACCATAACAAAATGTATGAAGTAGTGACAAATGTGAGAGAAACCCCCTCCCTACCGACTACAAGAGCTGAACAAATTAAAGCTACCCGACTAAGAATTGGACACACAGCCTTAACACACAAATTCATAATAAATGAAGAAGACCCACCTCAATGTTCCCAATGTAATGGAAATATGTCCATTAAACATATTATCCTAGAATGTCCCCAGTTTGCAATCCAACGAAGACAGCATAAGATCCCCAACTCCTTACAGCCAGCTCTCGGAAACCAAATCAATGATTCCTTGAATTTCCTCAAAGCCATCAACATGTACAATTTATAATCATAATGTAACTAACTCTATTGTAAACACTGAACTGCCAATAACCCTAGTGGTTGACGCAGTATGTTAAATAAAAAAAAAAGTGTATCAATTCCTAAAATCAGTTCTTGTAAGAACTAATTTGACTTTTTATTCCATTTAACATTGGTAAGTACTAATTTATTACAATAACAACTTGTAAACTTTTGACATTTCATAACACCTAAAATGCCGTGAGACGGGAATATTACAATGCTTATTTTACTACTTATTGGTGGTAACTAGTATTTATAATTCTGTACAATTTGTAAATCTCTGCAGAATTTTCAAATTTGCATGAATCAAGTGTCTGATTGTACTTGTAACGGTATATTAACCAACAGTTATTTTTAGAAAATGCCTTGAAAGTGGCTTAATTAACAAGCACGGGAGTTTGTTGTGAACTTGATTGAATATTTTGAGATGGAAAAAAACAACGGCGGACCCTTTCAACCTATTTCATCTGTTCAGGAGGTATTATACTAAAGTTAACATCTATTTAAGGACATTTCTATTTAATATTATATTTCAGAGAGTGGCAACTGCATTGAAAATATCTGTGAAAACGGTATGTTCCCTTGAAAAAAGTAAGGAAAATATTCCAACTTTCCCAACGTCACTCAGTCAAACACCTCGATTAAAACTAAAAACAGAGGATTTACTCGAGGGAACCAAAATGGCAGTACGGAATACCTTATATAATATGTATGAACAAAGTAAGTAAACAAACATGTGAAACAATAATACAAGAACATGGGAGTTCCTAAGCCTTACATTACAGTCAGCTTACACTTTAAATAAAAGAGAAGTGAAATCATAGTACCTTAATAATTAAGATTACACATCATAGTGCATGTAGTATTATCCATACAATGAGATTTTTCACCAGCAGCTTATAGTGTGGTATATGAAAATCTTAGAAAACTAGTAGTTAATTTAAGGTAAGTTCGATTATAGAAGTTATGAGTAATGAAAGTTTTAGAATACAGAAAGTTGTGCATATTTTTAATTTGAATGTGATAAAATATAGCTTCTATATGTGCTGATTTCTAAGTTGAGTACTGTCCATAAATGTTTACCAATTTGAATGGTCTGAGTGTAGATTGTGTTTTTCACAATTTAGTATTCTAATTTGAATTTTTTGATGTCACATACGGAGTTGTTCTATACATTATTTGGTACAAATAATAAAAAAATCTGAATATCAAAAATTTGTGTTCAAGTTTAGTATGAATCTTTTTTTTGTTTGAGATAATGATAATTTCAATTTTTTTATTTTGTTAGGGAAACATTTTACTGTTACAACCATAAATGATGAACTAAAAAATTAGGAAATTCTTTCTGTTGGAAATACCTCTTTATTCGTATTATTGAAACATTTGGGATTTAAATATAGAAGGGAAGACAACAGAAGAGCATTAATAGAACGAACAAATATTGCTAGCCAAAGAGCATGCTTCCTTCGAAAATATAGAGAAAATAGTGATAGAGTTTTTTCAAGACAAATTATATTTTTAGATGAAACATGGATATATGCAAAAGGAACTAAATTAAGTTCTTGGCAGGACAGTAATGTTAAAAGTGTACGTAAACCAGGAGGTTATGACGGTAAACGTTTTATTATTGTTCACGCTGGTTCATCCAAAGGATTTCTGGAAGATGCCAGCTTAGTGTTTTCCTCTAAATCATCGTCGTTAGATTACCACGGTGAAATGAACGGTGAAATATTTACAAAGTGGGTTACGACACAGTTAATTCCGAATTTAGAAGAACCGTCGTTAGTGGTAATGGACAATACGCCTTATCATAGTATACTAGCAGAAAAGCAACCTTCCACTTCGTCAAAAAATGATGAAATTATCACTTGGTTAAAAGCCAACAATGTTGACTCTAATGAAAACCTCTCCAGACCTGAACTATTACAAATTGCTAAAATTAACCGGAAAGAAATCTGTTGTTGATGAATTGTTCCGAAAACATAGTCATGAAGTCTTAAGGCTACCGCCCTACCATTGCGAATTTAATGCCATTGAGCTTATTTGGGCCCACTGCAAAACATATTATAATAAGTATATTGGCAGAGACGGATACGGCGATGAAAGGGTCTTGAGTATGTGGAAAGAAGCATTGGAAAATTGTAGTGCAAATGTTTGGGATAATTGTGTTAGGCATACCGAAAAAATAATCGAAGACTGGTTTACTCGAGAACGAAATTTGGTGAACATACATATTGAACAAGTGATAATAAATACTGGTGAAGACAGCTCAGATTCTGAAATGGATCAACTATAAACCAAGATTTGTCATATATGATGTGTTTTTTCGTTTCTAGTACCTATATGTGTTTACATTTTATTTTTGATGTCTGTTGCGGATATTTCTGTTTTTTACTTTTATTATGAGGGATTCCATTTGATGTGTTGCCCTGATGATGGTAATATATTTATCGAAATGTCCACCTTCAAGCTGTGTGGGAATCTTCTATTTACAATCTATAGCCCATCCAAAAAAAAATGTTCTAATACAATCAGTTTAGAAAGTGTGATTTTAAAAGTTTTAGAGGACACCCTGTCAGTAGACTAAACATTACGTCAGTTTCATGAACTTCATAAATTATATGTACTTATATAAAATACAAGACATCCTACAAAAAATCAGCTCTCCACTAATAAGCCAGCATGGTTAATATTAATTTTGGATTTTGTAACTTCTTCACCCAGTATATCGATAGTTTTAATAAATATGTCAATGTTAACCACATGAATGAAATAAATACATTTAAAAAAGTTAAATTTTTTGTTTAATTACCAATTCGTAAAAGGAATATTAGTCATAACGATTATTCCTATTGAGTTGACACAAGTTTTGATTTAATTTATATGAACAATATTGCTGACGTAACAGTCACGTGATGGAAAAGCTTCACCGATTCTACTGTAGTTCATTATTATTCCGGAAGAAGGAAAGATCTGACAACAATGTAAATACCACCATAAAATCTATAAAAATCGTGCGATCTGTTTCCGAGATAATAGAGGCGTTCCATACTTAAAACTAACTCTGTATATACAGTGCGTGAGTTTCACTTGTAGTCCTGTACTTCAACGATATGCGATGTGTCTTCGGATGTGGTACAGTCAAGAGAAATATAAATAGGTAAATGTTACCAAACTTCTTTGTGCTTCTTTGTCAATATAGTATTTTGGTTTGTGGTTAGATGTGGGGATATCGCTGTTGTCGCATTCTTAGCTTTTCCTTTACTGAGCTAATGTATTGATATGGTTTCAACGTTGTCTCCATTCCAGGATTATGTTCTCGGGGTTTCTGGACGGATAGCATCCACCTTGTACTGATGAGGCGCAAATACACCGAAACCGGTCTACAAAGTGATGTTGTCCCTTCTAATTACAAACCAGAATGGTTGGTTGTATCTTGCAGATATTCCAACCCCAGTTAACTTAGAAGTGTAATGTCTGTCGGTGAATATAGCCCGAGAAGTAGTTGTTGCTTCTTAGTGAACGGTCTGTTCTTTGAAAAATATTTTTCAAAAACTTTGTGAAGTGTTATAATAGAATTAAACTATTATCTTTGACATCTATTAGTAACACACTTTACTAAAATATGACAATTTTTTACAGGTAACTCTAATTAAGTGAATATTTCACAATATTTCGTTAACTTGGTATCTGGGCTTGAAGATTGAATAATAAAAGTTAATAAATCCCTCATTGTACAGCACATTGTACAATAAACAGTAACAGATCCGTAGTCGGTACAATTTCAATACTAAAACTTAATATATACTAGCCAAACATTTCAGTTGTAAAGTAATCATACTATTAGGCATTATCTCTTCGAAGAAACGAGTACGATAAGATACTGTGCTATTGTTATCGGATTAACGACTACTTGCTGTGGGTTTTTCTCTTGAATCAGTCATGTTGGTGTTAAGTTAAAACGAAATATATTGGAATCGAGTATAAAAGTAGGTACGTATACATCATCCGAACGGTACATCTACGCGAGTGTGAGATACAAGGCAGTGACAGGGCGTCCGGTGAGTTGCATCCCAAAAAGTAAAATTTTACCTGAACGAAAAAAGGCAACCGTCGAATTGCATCCGAAATACAAAAAGGTCTGTTCAGTAATAATCGCCTATCATGGTCAAAGGCTGGTCAAATTTTACAGCAATGTTGCCGATACCTAACCTAACCTACATAATTGAATAATGTTTATATTAAATAAATATATTATTCACTATATTATTATAAAACTGTATTAGACGCAGTTTCGGAAATAAAATTTAGTATCAATTACGATATCAGAATAAACATTACAACAATGCCTTTTATTTCATTATCCACCAGTTTTAGACACAATATTAAATTTGTTGACGGGATGCAACTCAGCGGTTGGACGGATGCAAGTCAGCGGTCAAAAGTTTGGCCTGCTCAAATGGGATGAAACTCACCGTTCCCGGAGACGGATCATGGTTTTGTGAGACCCCCAGGTCTTACCTGACCTATTGACCCTATTTAAAAAACAAGTGAAGTACTCGAATATACCTACAGACAACAAAAATTCATTTTTATTCTTTGGTGCCTGAATATCAGGCCCCAACGATGCCCCCCCTTTATTAAGGCTTAAAGCACAAGCCTCATTCCCCTTATTTGGTTCTTGGCTAACCCTGAAAATGTAAACAATTCGGCCTCTTGAACATTTAGTCTAAGACAACTTTTACTATTAATAGTTTCATTCTAACTAAGAACACTAAGTATGATCCTAATACCCGAATCGAAAGTAAAAGTAAACATTTGCATATTTTCCAACTTTGAATATAGTCAAAATGGCATGTTCACATAATTATATTGTTTTAAATAAATCAATTTCATATCCTGTCGTAAGCCGATCTCCCACTATTAACTTCCTATAAAGTTGTTATTTCAATCAAACAAAGAGTTTATTGTAAAAATTTATTGATTCTAAAAATTCTTATATCGATTCTCATATACTTAACCTTTTTTCCACTATAATGAGTCAAAGTATTTCATGTTACTCACAATAAGTGAATTTCTGCAGAACAATATAACTATCATTGTCTCGTGTAGAATTCTCATTATTTCCTGCTGTAAACTGTACATATAACTGGGATTATAACCGCAAGGTTGGTCTTTGATACAATGAGCTAGTGAAAAATCAGTGTCCATGTAATAAATAATAGATGTTTAGATAGCTAGTGAATGTATGTGGTTTATAGATTGAATTACTCTGAAAATTAAAGGCGAGATACATTTGCTAAAAACACTACTGTTGGTTGGTATGATATCAATAAGGTGTTTAATATTTTAAGTAATGTATTTATCATGCACCCGGTATAGTCCACCACACATATTTACCTTGATCAATTAGTACATGGAGGCTAGATAAGGAGATCGAACTCATACGGAAGAATTGACAAAGCCTGTCCACAAAATATCTATCTAAGCTGTTTGTTTTTTTCACCGCGGCGTCGCCACTGTAAATCCAATACTATTCAAAAACAGTAACCTCATTTTTCTTAAATGACAGTAATCAAATTGTAATCATTACTTATGATAGTGAATGATAAAAACTCAAAATAAGAAATAGAAAGATCAAAATTGTAAAAAATTCAAAATGGGGAAGGTGTGCTTTGTTAAAAATTGTTGCAATAATGGTTGGTAGTGCAGCTAATTTGAAAAGAAGACGTGAATTGAATTAAGGAAAGCCGAAGTTGGTTCCGGTAAGGTTCGCGAGCCTCGGAATTTTGCAATTGAAAGTACGGTTCTAGTAGACTTCACGAGCCTCGAAATTTTATGTTAATTTTATATTTGTGTGATAGCTCACCTTAAATAAACCAGTTTAGAACAAAAATTTCGTTGGATCATTCAGAAATTACTTTAAAAATCACGAATTTAGTTCAAAAAATGATACTTTTTCAACATTATTTAATGCTATTTTACGATGAATATTTTCACTGTAAACTGTAAAGGTTATTATATATAACTAAATGTAAGTCTGTTTCACAAAAAAAACCGGAAAAAAATACTTAAATTTTGCCAATTTTCAGAAATAATATAAAATACACTAAAATCTTATGACTAGATACCTTACCTTCACAAATTAAGATTGTTGTGTGATCAGGTGATATCAAATGGTGTTTATTTTCTTTTAGTTGAATTAATTTTGCATTGTAATAGATTACATGAATATATAAAAATATAAAATGATTTGCATTTACAATCATAAAAATTGAAATAATAAACATCCTTAGAAAAAAATGTTTATCAGAGATTTGCTTTATACCTTACCAAATATAAGAATTTATAAAAAACGTACTGCTGGACCACAAGTATATATAATTACTTTGAAATCAATGAATTGATACTTCGGAGCTTAACCTCTCTAGTTTATTACATTGTTGAGTTTCATTTGGTTAATGTAAGTTAGGTTAGGTTTTGATTCTAGTTACAGTTTGATCTGTGTCAGTTGGTCAGGAAGCGATATGTGTTAAATTATGATGAAAACTATTGATTGTCATTACTATTATTTATTGAGGTTATTTCTATTGTTATTTACTATTTTCTTATTTGTTTTCTGTTTCTTATTTTCTGATATTGTTATAGATAGTTACACTTTGATCTGTGTCCTTTGGTAGGGAAGCGATGATGAATTGAATTATGAAAACTATTGTTATGATTATTATTTGTAAAAGATATGTTATACCTAATTATACTAATTCGGCACTAAAAAATTCCATTATAATTTCACTACAAATACTTGTGACTGTAAGTCGGGTTATAATTGGTTCGTCGGGTGGAAGGAAATATGTGAAACTTGGTATATTCCCTTCCCCTTCTCGAGAAAAAAATATCAAATAATTTGTATTCCCTTTTTGGAAAACTTGTGGAATACAAATTATTTAATATTTATGTCTATCTATATACATACATATTTATTCCCTTACCCTTCTCGAAAAAATATCGAATAATTTGTATTCCACATGAAGTTTCCCAAAAAGGGGAAGGGAATTCTTTGATATTTATGTCTACATTTATACATACATATTTATTCCTCATCTAGGAAAAATTCATGTTGAATATAAAGTATTTACTTAACTATTTTTTTAAAAAAATATCTGTCCAAATAGTGGTCGTGGTGAAAAAATATTGTTTTTTGGATTTTACTCTATAAATTCTGAATGTACCACACATTTTTTAGTAAAAAAATTTTGGATTAATCATTTTCAAGCCGTCTCGAGTTACGGAAATGGGAAATGGCAACATTATCCATCCAACGCTCTTTCTAGAATTTGTGACCATCTGATATCAAGACATAATTGTCCAAAATTTTTGAAAAATGGCGGAATTTTAGTACTTTTAATCGAAATTTTCTTTCAAAAGTGCATGATCCAAGAATATTTTTCTTTTAAAATGTTCTATAGCAATAGGGCTTTCTAATAAAAAAAAACGTTGCAAAATTCCGAGGGTCGTAAACCTTACCGGACCTGAAAGTACTAAAAATCCGCTATTTTTTTCAAATATCTGACATAAATGTCAACAAATTTGACAATTACGTCTAGATATCTGATGGTCACAAATTTTAGAAAGAGCGTTTGGATGGATAATGTTGCCATTTCCCATTTCCGTAACTCGAGACGGCTTGACAATCCTTAATCCAAGATTTGTTTACCAAAAAATTTGTGGTAATTTCAGAATTTCTAGAGAAAAATCCAAAAAACAATATTTTTTGACGGCGACCACTATTTGGACCGATATTTTATTCTAAAAATGGTTCAATACCTTATATACGACATGAGTTTTTTCTAAAAGGGAAAGGGTTTAAATTTATGTATAAATAGATATCAAATATCAAATAATTTGTCATAGGTAATAGTTTAATAGTATTATAACGCCTTACAAAGTTTCTGAAAAATATTTTTCAAAGAACAGACCGTTCATTAAGAAGCAACAACTACTTCACAGTTGGTGGTTAGATGTGGGGATGTCGCTGTTATCGCATTCTTAGCATTTTCTTTACTGGTTAATGAATTGGTGTGGTTTTAACGTTGTCTCTAGTCCAGGATTACTTCTGGATGGATAGCATCTACCTTGTACTGATGAGGCGCAAATACGCAAAAACCGGTCTACAAGTGATTTTGTACATTCTAATTACAAACCAGAATGGTTGGTTATATCTTGCAGATATATCAACCCCGTTTAACTTAAAAGTGTAATTCAATGTCTGTCGGGGCATATAGCCCGAGAAAAAGTTGTTGCTTCTTAGTGGACGGTCTGTTCTTTGAAAAGAATTTTTCAAAAACTTTGTAAGGCGTTATAATAGTATTAAACTATTACCTTCGACATCTACTGCTAACACGCTTTACTAAAATATGACAATTTTTCACAGGTAACTGTAATTAAATAAAAATCAGATAATTTGTATTCCACATGAAGTTTTCCAAAAAGGGGAAGGGAATTCCCTCCCTTCATGTGGAATACAAATTATTTGATATTTTTTTGAGAAGGGTAAGGGAACATTCCATGATTATTGAGAAATTGGAAAAATGTGTCCCTCCCCTCCTCGAACCGATTATAACTCGTCCAACAGTGACAAATATTTGTAGTGAAATTGTAATAATAAGCAATAACATACCTCTTGCAAATAATAGTAATAACAATAGTTTTCATAAAATTCAACATCGCTTCCCAACCAACTGGCACAGATCAAAGTGTAACTGTCTATAACAATATCAGAAAATAAGAAACCGAAAACAACAAAAATAGTGAATAACAAGACAAATAACCTCAATAAATAATAATATCGCTTCCCAACCAACTGACACAGATCAAACTGTATCTAGAATATCATTAAATAATAAGAAACATGAAAATAGAAAAAACAAATTACTAACCTAACCCAACCTAATCTTACTAGAAAGGAATTTGTTAATATTGAAACAAGAGCCTATATTATTTTGCTATAAAATTCGTGATACATGAAAAAAACTTTGTGGTCCAACAGTAAGTTTGTTTGAATCTCTTTTATTTAATGTAACATCACATTCTAAGGATGTTTATTATTTGAAGTTTCATGATTTTGAATGTAAATAAGTATATATAATATATATTTTTATACAGTGCCCGTCTAAAGTCTCCCCCCCCCTATCTATTTCATGAACTATAGAACTTGAATCAATAATTGTTTGGGTGCCTGAAATAGAGTACAAATGCAACGTTTTTGATAGTATTTCGTGACGTCATCATTCAAAATGGAGGACGGCAGCCATTTTGTAAGATAATTTTAAATGGGATCATATGGCAAGTAATACATCATTTGAATGCTCGTTCCAAGTCCACCATCACCATCAAACTATTTCTACTTATTTATGAATTTCAACGCAAAAACGCCAAATTGTGAAAATTATTACATGGTATTACTTTAAATAGGTTCTTTATGAAGAACCTCCATTGCAATACTGGCTTTAAGCATGAAATACCATAGTAACGCAAAAGTCAATATAACCTTTCGTTAAGATACAGAAATGAATAATAATAATACCAAAAAATTATTAATTGAAACAAACAAGTTTAGAAGAAATCGATCTGCATTCTTCACGAATCATTTGTTTGAGATCTTCAACCGTGCCGACTAGCGTACTATAAACGTTTGTTTCAAGATAACCCCACAAAAAGAAATCGAGTGGTGTCAGATCAGGAGAACGAGCAGGCCACTTTATTGAACCCTGTCGTCCTATCCACCAGGGTACTGCTCGTTTGAATATGGCCTTACTGGTCCTTAATAGTGGGGAGGAGCACCATCCCGCTGAAAAGTTATCTCCAAATCACGGAATTCATTAGGATGATCCTCAAGTATTTCAAGGATTAGGGATTCAATAGCATCTCGAGATATATTTCACCGGTCAAATTCGTGTTCAGAAATACAGGTCCAACAATGTAGTTTCCTAGAATCCCTGCCCACGCATTTATTTTTTGAGGGAACTGGGTGTGTCCTTCATGGAAAATGTGAGGATTTGTGTCACTCCAGTATCGCACGTTCTGAGTGTTCACATTACCATTAAGAAAGAAGACAGACTCGTCACTAAAACACACTGTTTTCAGATAATCGGGTTCTTGAGATATTTTCTCATCTATTTTCTTGCAAAATTCAAGTCTGCGATCTGGATTATCTTCTGTCAGCTGGTGGAGCATTTTCATTATGTAAGGGTGAAATTTATGTTTCTTTAAAATTCTTTGTACAGTTTTTGGACACACCTCACAAGTATCTGCAACTTTTGAAGTGGATTGTGATGGGTTCACTACCATTTCCGCAACTATTTCAATTTGTTTATCTTCTGTGATGCTTGGCCGTCCACTTCGCTTATCGTCATTAACGTTTCCCGTCCTCTGAAATTTTTCTAATAGCAGGTATTTCCTTGATATTGGCCGATCTGGATGCCTGTCATTAAACATTCGTTCGGCTGCGTGCAAATTAATTCTAGTTTCACCAAGAATTGATATCGCTTCCACTCTGTCCTCTAGACTACGTCTCATTTTGAAAAAGTTGTAGTAACAAATAAAAGTAAAATAACACTGAATACTTAAGAAGTCTACTTTTAAATTAAAAAACACGCAATTTTGACAATAGTACGATGATAATGTAAAAAATGAACCGATTAATAGACCAATGAGAGGGGCAATATCCAAGCGACCAATGAACACGTTCGTTTTTTCTAAATGAGCAACTGGGTTGAAATTCATAAAATAGTTTGATCGTGATGGTGTCGTTGAACAGGACTTGGAACGAGCAGTCAAATGAGGTACTACTTGCCATATGATCCCATTCAAAATTATCTTACAAAATGGCGGCCATTCACCATTTTGAATGATGACGTCACGAAATACTATCAAAAACGTTACATATTTACCCTATTTGAGGCACCCAAACAATTATTGATTTAAGTTTTATGGTTCATGAAATAGATAGCTAAAACTATCACCTGATCACACCACAATCCCAATTTGTGAAATTATGCTACCTAGACATAAGATTTTGGTATGTAAATCTATAACCTATATTTGTCAAGTGAAATTAATTATGCTTAGACATATTTCTAAAAATTTAAACATTTAGTTTAAGATAATAATCTTTACAGTTTAAAGTGAGAATATTCATCGTAAAATAGCATTAAATCGTGCTGAAGAAGTACCATTTTTAAAACTAAATTTGTGATTTTTACTTATGATTACTGATAGACCGGTAGTCCATGACACATGTTGGATTCATTATTTCAAATGGAAGCCGTTCTCTCCATGGAGTTTCATGTGAATAACAAGTAGAAAAAGGATATTCCTCAAGACCCAAACTTAATAATCGACGCTACAGTGGACATTGGAAATTTTCACGAGACTACAACAATTAACTAATGGATGCCGTGTACATGGATGCATTCCTTGAGTACTACTTTATCATAAAAAAACATGGCATACAAATCCAAGTGATACTAGGGTTGATAAGAGAGGATTAAGAATTCATAAAAAGGTGGAAAAAAACAATTAACTAACGTATGCCGAAGAGAGTTTGGAATTTGCTATCTTAGTAGATGCTAAAAACATCAGTGGCATACATTTTGTGGCGATACTTCATTTGTTAATAATTTTCCAAATATTATGTAAAATTCATAATTTAAAACAATTAACTAATGCTTTAAACTTGCTGTACAGTGAAACATTTCTATTCTAATGCTAACTGCAGATTGGCTTCCAATTCCTTATGCTACTAATTGTTATAAACTACTGTTAATGAATAAAAATATTGATCATTTTCGAACAATTAACTAATGTTTGCCATTTAGTATGAATAATCAACTCTTTATTTCCACGTATTTTTTTTTAATAATGAATCATACATGTGTCATGGGCTACCGATCTATGAGGGATCCAGCGAAATATTTGTTCTAATATTATTGGTAAGGTATCAAACAAATTCAAATTTGACATAAAATTCCGAGGGTCGCGAAGTCTACCAGAACCCCAAAGTGTTTTCAGTTACCAACGGTGATTAAAAAGATTGAAAGATGAAGATGAAAAAGTAGGAAAGAATATTTATTATGGTGAGATTCAAATTATATACATTACTTGTAAGAAGTCTAGAAAAAGCACAATTGAACACAAAATACTTTACTTTTGAAATTAATAGTGTGCATGAGCTAATGTCATTAGTAACTTGTGCCTCTAGATTAAAAATATATTGTATTTTTCATTATTATTAAACAGATTGAATATTGTGCTTCGAGATTTTGGAGCATTGGGCTTCATCCTTCACCTGTTGAACTATTTCACTATTCTGTTATAAGTTTTTGAAGCTCATTCACTGTTATTTTGAGATAATTATCACTGATCATAGTAATGTCATCTACATACTGCAATATGTATGTTTGCAAATTAACATGTTCTGGTGCTAAATCTAACAAAAAATTTCATTTTTATTCTCTAACCTCACTCACCCTACATTCTGTATATTGAACTATTAACCAATAAAACACCATGAACTCAAAATGTATCCAAGGCTTATGATTGGCTGGCATTGTTCTGTAGTCAGATGTTTTTGGTATTGGATTTAAACTGGCGCCCTCTATCACGACCAGAAATTGGGATACATGGAGTCCGATCTCCTTTTATAGTCTCCATGAATTAGTAGGTCAATAACTATTGACACATATAAGACATCAGTTGAATCTAAAATCCATAGGAAAACATACGTGATACCTGTCAGAGTAATGTTAGTCCAGAGATATAGTAATATTGTGTTCTAAGTGCAGTTGAGTAATTTCTAATCTTAGAAATAAATAATTCCAGCGAGAAGTATGTAGTATTGATCCGTCGCATCATGGATGATATTCAATATTTCCTCTGGATCCCATTCCTAGTAGACTATAATAATATTAGAATGTCATACAAAAAATATTTTATTTCACATGTTATCAAGGATATGAACCTTAAAAATTTGACAACAAATTTTTTGCAGTCTTAAACTTCAAAATATTATTGATTGTCTGGTTGTCGAATTTTTTCTTTAGTGTCAGATAGGGAACAGAATTTAAAAAACTTAATTTTTTTTGATAACGTTAGCAAGAACGCTACCGAAACGTTGAATTAAAAAATATGAGAAAGATTGTTGTTTGATTTCCCAAAATAAATAAGAAAAAGAATCATTAGCCACTTCCATCCAGAAAAAAGTTGTTGATACAAAAGATCAGCAGTTGTTTTAGCTTCTTAAGAATTGTAATGAATAATCTGAACTTCTTCCTCCATCTCAAGACATTTAAATAAGGAACAGAAAGAAGACATTCGGAATAAGGAGTAGGGAATGGGAATATGGGGAAAGGAACTTGTTGCAGCCTACTGGAAAAAACTCCAGGCCAAAGACTGGCAAAAATATTAATACGACCTTTTTCTCACTACGCTAAATTGCTCTTGGAGTTTCAGAAATCTGATCTCAGAGTAATCACAGGAACTCTCTCTAGACACTGCTCATTCAGATACCATCTCTGCAAGATAGGCAAAGTGGACAGTGGAACATGCAGATTATGCGATGATGCAGATCTCTTGGACTAAAATGTAAATGTGGGGTATACACATAAGATATTATAGGTCTCAGTGTGGTAATGCCAACCGGGCCAATCGACCCCCCAGTTTGGTGAACTTGATGGAAACTTTAACTTCTCCAAACCTGTTCAAAATCTCAATAATATATGAGGTATTTCATTTGAAGGAATGAAGTGTTCTGCCATAACTAGTTTTTAAATATGCGTATATACTATGGAACGAACAACAACAACTAAAATAAAAAAATCGACGTGTCTAAGCATCATTAACTATACCTGATGATAAAAATGATATTAAAAGTAGTCAAGACTTTTCTACCACACTGTATATATAGATGTAGTATAGTACGTATTGCGTGTTCTCAAGAGATTACTCATGGAATTTTCCCATTCGTGCCTTTTGTAACACTTATTACGATGTACGATAATATTGTACAAATCCACTCTATGGCTCTTTAAATTTGGTTTCGCATCCCTCATTACCCCCATTCGCCTACCTTTATCCATTCTCCCAGCATATCCATACCATCTAAATTGTTAACATTCAATATTCCGCATATTTAGTTTACAAAAATGTTAAATGCAGTCGATTCATTTATAAAAATGTCGTATTTAATTACTCGAAATGAATTTAAAACGATATTACGAGTGGCTGAAAACTGTCGTTGAGCGTTATCTTGACTAATATTATAATAACCACACTGCATTATAATATTGTACCGTAGATCTCACTGAATTGGTAATTACCTACAATAAACACCGCTAACGACTCGTTTGCCAGGAGCGGACTCGCATACCATACCTGCTAACGTGCGTTTAATTTAATTGCGATTTACCATAACTGGATAAAGGTTGGAGAACATTATTCACACTAATCACACACTAATTCGCTTCGTTGTTATCCAATTATTTGTCTAGTTCACATGCGTCGTCTTTTTGCCTTTTCAAAAAATTATAAGCAATGTGTCATTCCAATTGCATCTAGAAAATTTTTGAAATAGTCCCTGCATAAAAAACTGCAAAAGTTATGAAGAATTTATTGAAAAGAAAGAGGGAGTTCTGTTTTTTCAAATATGTCAGAAACTATTGCAGATATCGGAAATCGATAAAAAGATTACTCTTGAATAATAAAATTTCATAAAAAAAGTTCAACGTCCCGAAACTCTAGACGCTTCCACGAGCGATGGGTGGTTCGCTTTAACGGACCTAGAGATGGAATGTTCTTTAGCATTGGCCGATATACGTCTGTGTTTCAATCAGAGACGATTGCATGTATTGATGCAAATAGGCTCTGCTTACAGCTATCAGCAATTCAACCACTAAGTTTAGACTGGTAAGAAACTGTATAGAATCCTCAATAAGCAGGCAAGAGACAACAGTGTCTCTAGTATGTTTGCCGGAACATGAGGGGATTGCAGGTAATGAATTGGCGACCCGGTAAGCTATAAAAAGCTCTAAAGAAGACTTCAAGGTCCAGAACCGTTTTATGGAAACACCAAGGTTTGCATAAGAGGGGAAATCCAAAACTGGCTAGATAAAGAACAATTTAAATAGAGGTTGACAGAAGGTCACCTCAATAGAAAGAGTTTACTGAACAATGTAGACAAGGAACTCTCAACTAGGCTATTGAAACTGGATAAGAGACATTTGAAGACATTTACCGACCTGGTCACTGAACACTGTACCTTGAGGAAACATCTACACAAAATGGGAAAAGTCAGAGTGAGCCTATTTGCAGAAAATGTGAACTAAGGGATGAAACACCTACTCACATACTTTGCTTCTGTGAGAACTTATAAGGACTCATCCGGAAGCACTTTGGAGAGGAAATAATACAACAATTAAAACTACTTAAAATAGCCCCAATCAAACTAGTGGCTTATATAGAAGCCACGAAGCTTCTGGAATTGAAGTAGATAACATGGGAAATGGTACAAAGATTCAGTTCAAGTGCCTGGGCTGATGACCACAACCCAAATATATGAATGAATTAATAGATCATAAGATACACTTGAGATTTAGATAATTAAAATAATCGGCAATTTATCAAGATCTTGTTATATTACCCTTGAATTTTCGTCACAAATTCACATAAACTGCCGATATTATATCCTCGATATCGAACCTCAATCGAAGCTTCTGGAATGGAAGTAGTAATATGGGAAATAGTTTAGTTTAAGTGCTTGGGTTGTTGTGAGCAACCCAAACGAATTAATGACTGGGTGGTTCGCCGAGTGGAATGGAATTGTTTCTTTACTGTTAAATGTGAATATTGGGTAACAGTCAGTAACATTCAGGTACGTCCATAAAACATTTAGTCCAGGATCAATGGTACATTTTTGCACTTGATTACTATCAAGCTAATTTTCCGTGAGTAGCTTCATTTTGATGAGACGCCCAACAATTTCCTGTACGAAACTCTTGATTGTGGTAGTGACCAGAGGTAGCAAGGATAAAATATGTCGATTTGATGATTCTCAGAAATTTATTACTAATTGAATTTTTTGAAGCTTGCTTCTTATTGCACGACATAGGACTTTTGAGAAGGCTAGTGAACTCGTAAAACGTGTAACCGTTACGAAAAGTCCGTCACGCAACAGTGTTGCCATATTTCTGACAAGGCTAGTGAACTCGTGAAACGTGTAATGTTACGAAAAAGCGAATAAGGGTTCGCCACGCAACAGTGTTGCCAGATTTCTGAATAATCCACTAATCCAATGAAATTTAAATTGAAGCTTGCTTCTTACTGCACGACATAGGACTTTTGGGAAGGCTGGTGAACTCGTGAAACGTGTGATGTTACGAAAAAGCGTTTGTCACGCGATAACTCATTCAAGCGACTGTGCGCAATCTCTCTTGCCGCACTGAGCTCGCACACCTACAGGTGTGAAAAATTGTCAAAAATTGTCAAAAATTGTCAAAAATTGTCAAAAATTGTCAAAAATTGTCAAAAATTGTCAAAAATTGTCAAAAATTGTCAAAAATTGTCAAAATTTTGAAAAAGTAGTTAATAATTGCCAAAAATTTGAGAAAATTATCAAAAATTGTCAAAAACTGTCAAAATTTTGAAAAAATGGTTAATAATTGCCAAATATTTTCAAAAATTGTCAAAAATGGTCAATAATTGTCAAAAATTTTGAAAAATGTTCAAAATTGTTGAAAAATTGTCAAAAATGGTCAATAATTGTCAAAGACGGTCAATAATTGTCGAAACCAATCAAAATTCGTCAAAAATTGTCAAAAATGGTCCAAAAGAATCAATAATTGTTAAAATTTTGAAAAAAATGGTCAATAATTGCCAAATATGTTAAAATTTTTGAAAATTTGTCAAAAATGGTCAATAATTGTCAAAGACGGTCAATAATTGTCAAAATTCGTCAAAAATGGTCAATAATTGTTAAAATTTTTGAAAAATTGTCAAAAAATTTTAAATATGGTCAAAAATTGTCAAGAATTTGGAAAAATCGTCAAAAACTGTCAAAATTTGGAAAAAATGGGTAATGATTGCCAAATATTTTCAAAAATTGTCAAAAGTTTGGAAAAATGGTCAATAATTGTCAAAAATGGTCAAAAATTGTCAAAATTTTTAAAAAATGGTCAATAATTATAAAAAACTGTCAAGAATGGTCAATAATTATCAAAATTTTTGAAAAATGGTCAAAATTTTTGAAAAATTGCCAAAATGGTCAATAACCGTCAGAACCTGTCAAAAATGCTCAAAAATTGTCAAAAATGGTCAATAACTGTTAAAATTTGGAAAAATGGTCTAAAATGGTCAAAATTTTTGAAAAATTGTCAAAAATGATCAATAATTGTCAAAACTGCCAAAATTGGTCAATAATTGTCAAAAATGGTCAATAATTATTAAAATTTGGAAAAATTGTCAAAAATGATCAATAATTGTCAAAGACGGTCAATAATTGTCAAAATTCATTAAAAACTGTCAAAAATGGTCCAAAATTGTCGAAATTTTTGAAAAATGGTGAAAAATTCACGAAAAATGGTCATTATATTGTGCATAGGAAGCAAGCTACTGTCGGCGGTCCGACGATCACTCACCTTTTTCTGTTAAATCTCAAGATAATTATCTAAATTATTCGGAAAAACATGTGTCCTACAAAATGTATTGTTTGATCAAAGAGTCCCCTCCTTCCAACATGTATCGATAACGAGGTCATCATAAATGATTACTATCCAGCTGATTTTTTTTTACTTAAGTAGTTAATATTTATATAAATTAACAGTCATATTGTCCTACAAATTGCGTGGTACGTTATCCCGGTCTTACGCTCAAAAGTAGTAGTACAGATCCTTGATGTAAAAATAATTACTATCAAACTGAATCTTCGTGAATAGCTTCGTTTCGATGAGACGCCCAACAATGTCCTGTGCGAAAATTCTCGATTGTGTTAGCTAACAGAGGTAGCAAGGATTAAATATGTCGATTTGATGATTCTTAAAAATTTATTACTAACTGAGTTTTTTTTTTGTAAAATCTCAAGATCAAGATTAAGAACAAATACAAATAATAATTAATTGAGGCACGAGTAAAAAAAATGTACTTAAACATAAATGAAATTTATGCCAAACTTGGAGATCTTGTTCACTCGTCATATGCCATAATTTTACAGGAAATGATTACAATCCTGCTTTCTTTCGTAAAGGAAAAAGGGACCTTTCAGTATTTTAAAGAAAAATTTTCAAGAGGCTTTTATTCAACTCCTACGAATTGAAAATACAGCATTGAGGTAGTTCAAATGATTGAAGAGTATGTATGCAGAGTGTATTCATTAAAAACAAAAAATGATATCAACAAAGGACGGTATGAGCTATTTGAAAGAGGGTATAAATCAAAGAATGAAAATGAAGAAATTTTAAAACAAAAAATCGTAGGATATGATCCTTCCAGTTTGCCACCAACAATACAAAAATTGTTGCAACAAATTAAAAGAACTGCATTCATCTGCAAAGTATGGTGTAATGCACATATGCGGTGCCCCACGGAAAAATTTCCAGAAAATTTTGGATGGACGATAATTGAGGGCAATATATATGAGTATTATTGGTTTGATAGTCCCCAAAGTCCATCTTCTGACATACAAGGTACCCTATTAATATTATTGTTATTTATTGATTGATTATTCATTATTATATAATTAATTTAATTTTTTGTTATTACAGAGTCATATATCACAAATGAGGAAAGTGAAATAGATGAAGTGAAGTGAAATAGCGAAGATTATGAAGATTTATCAGATGAAGAGGTTGCATTAATGGCCATGATACGAATGCGCACTGCTGGTGTAAACCCCGAAGTAGGAGTGGGTCAATTGAGGCTAAGCCTATGGCGAGAAGCGCTTACTGCGCTACCTCTGCTGCAGGCGGCCAATTGAGCCCAAGTTTGTGTTTGATAAACCCTACAAAATACAAATAAAACAGAACACAGAGTCAGATGCTGCAAATGCAATACGCATATATACAGACGGCTCAAAAACCAAAGAAGAGTCAGGATGTGGAGTTTACTCCAGATCACTTAGCCTAAGAATTAAGTGGGAAATGGGAAAAAAATACCAGCGTGGTTCAAACAGAACTGGCTGGTATCTCAATTTCCTCAAAAGCACTAACCAGAAAAGGAATTTCTGGCAAAAACATAACAATCTGCACTGACGGCAGACAAGCCCTATTAGCCTTGAACAGACAACGTGTTACATCAGGGCTAGTATTAGAGTGCCACCAAGATTTAGCTAACGCCTCGGTAGATAACAATATTATCCTGAGTTGGGTTAAAGGGCATGACAGGTGTAAAGGTAATCGCTCTGCCGATTCTTTAGCCAGGAAAGCGGCTGGACTGATAATTTTAGGACCCAGTGACACCTACGGCCTGACGACTTCGACAATTGCGGAACTAGCCAAGCGTTACACCCATGATCAATCCCAAAAAGATGGGATGGAATCAAAGCATGCATTCTTGCCAGGCTCACCTTGGGCGACTCTGGGAAGCTGGAGCCGAAGAAATATTTGGCGATGACCAGGAAAAACCTACGCTTAACAGTAGGATTTCTGACTGGCCACTGTCAACTAAGGAACCACCTCCATACTATGGGGCTAGTGGACACACATCTATGCAGAATGTGTGTACAAGAAGATGAAACTGTCAGGCATGTCTTATGAGAGTGTCCGGAGTTATCGTCAATAAGAGAGAATGTTTTCGGTGAGTCTTGGCCTACACCTACCGATATAAAGGAGATGTCTCCTAGTGACCTGTCCATCTTCCTGAAAAGGACAGGATGGACGATGACCTAGGAGGACAACTCCTCGGGAGGATGTACAATGGGTCACATGTGGACTAAGTGCTGTGGGCCTAAACTCACCCTCCCCACTCTACAGATACAGATATCAGATTAATTTTTCTTATATATAAATACACAAATTTTTGGACCTAGTTTACTAAAAAATAAAGTTATTTAGATTTAAAAAAAGATTTTTTCACTATATCTTATGTTACAAATAGGAAAACGAAAAAATGACAATTCTTGTCGGACTAGTCATACATACTTGCTTTCTTGTAGGACATTGTTTCATTTGGGCAGAGAACACACTAACCTATTATCTAATATTTTTGTCTTACAGTTAGTAATGAGAAAAATGGTCTTGTGGTATTAACAATTTCTGAGCGTTGGACCGGGATAACGTACCACGCAATTTGTAGGACAATATGACTATTAAATTATATAAAAATTAACTAAGTAAAAAAAATCAGCTGGTTAGTGATCATTTATGATGACATCGTTATCGATACAAGTTGGAAGGATCAAACCATTTGTAGGACAAATATTTTTTCGAATAATTTAGATAATTATCTTGAGACTTAACAAAAAAAAATCCAGTTAGTAATAAATTTTTGAGAATCATCAAATCATTTTATGCTTGCTACCTCTGTTAGCAGCTACCACAATCGAGAGTTTCGTACCAGAAATTGTTGGGCGTCTCATCAAAATGAAGCTACTCACGGAAAATTAGCTTGATAGTAAGCAAGCGCAAAAATGTACCATGGATCCTGGACTAATTAATGAACAAAAAATTTTTTCCGCAATTTTTCGAATAATTATGTCATTGTAAGAGATTTTGCCTAGTGGTAGATAAAATCCCTGATAATTTGGAAACTGAGTACGTGGGATCTTTTTCCACTCTCTGGATGTATTTTTAGAAGGCTATAAAAAATTTCAGTTGGAAAAATTGAAAATTTTAGATTTTCCATTTTTTCATCAACGAAAAAAGTTATTAAAAATATGAAAACTCAAATAAACATATTATAAATCGTTTTCCTCAAGTAGCTCATTCCATTTTTTTATTGTTAAAAACTACACAAAAAATAAATTTTCTGTTTCAACTCGATTTTTTGGCATAAAAAACTTTTTTGGGGGAAAAATAAGTATGAAGCTTTTGTAGTGCATTAAATTTGCTACAAAAAAGTTCATGTAGAACAAACTTGTCCAGTCAACAGTTGTTAAATTATGAAGCTTGAAAGGTTAATATTAATAATAATTGACATCAAATATCCTTTTAAATTTGAATTGATTGGTCTTACATCAAAAATAGTAATTTCAAAAATGAAAAATTAAATGGCCCCGTATTATCTTTTGTAAGTTAAATTTTATGGCAGGATCAATGAATTATTTAAAGATTTGGTGTTCATTATTATTAACATTCACCTTTCAAGTTCTATAACTCAAAAACTGTTGTTCGGACACCGTTTGTTCAGAGAAACTTTTTTGTATCAAATTTAATGCTCAACAAAATCTTCATATTTGTGTAATCAGTTCCAAGATGGTATGGGAATGCCTAGGAAAAGTCAATGAACTAGGCGAGAGCAGCATTGTCCCCTTACTGTGAGTTCCAGGACACACTGGAATAGAAGGAAATTGAATAGCAGATGAACTAGCAAAGAGGGGGGCTAAAACACCGTTTGGGGGACCAGAACCCTGTGCGGCATCAGCTCCAATGTAATATTGGGAAAAAATAGACAAAGCCGGAAAAAGAGAAGATCTGACCATTTGAAAGATCTAGTAGGGCTTAGACAATCAAAGATGCTTCAGGGTGACTACAACTAGTTGAGAACAAATGAATGCCTGAGTCAGAGTAAAACTGCACTAAGAGTTTTAACAGGTGTCCTAACGAGACACTGTCGCCTGAATGGGGCACCTGAAAAAGCTCAAAATACTGGTGGAAGAAGAATGTTGATTCTGTGGGATGGAAGAATAAACCTCCATCCACAAACTTGCGGATTGCACAGCATTTCAGAATCGTAGGGCACAACACCTAGGAGACTACTGGATAGAAGAGGGACACTTACATTAACTAAAGTCTGCGGATATCCTAAAATTCCTCCGGGAAGTAGGTCTGAAGGAGCTACTAGTCTCTGGGGCTTCGCTCAGGGGCTAAGTAGAAGAAAGGTGGCACAATAAATATTTTAGTGAATATCACCCCAATATACAAGCATACAGGCAATGCAATGTTTTCCGAAAAAAAAATCTTATTACCGAAAACTCAAGTTGATACCGAAAAAAAAAGTTTAAAGTGTTATTAATATCAGAAATAGAGTTTTTGGATGAGTGAAGCCTTTAATTCAATTAGGACTTATTGTCCAATGGTAATAATATTTAAAGGGGAACTTTTATTCTATCGCCTCAAAATGTTTCGTCCATCTATCACATGTCGAGTTACAGCCAGCCACGGAGTAGGGGAAAAGTGAAAGGCACAAGGCCAATATAGCGGTGCCCATGACTCGCATCAGCTGACTGTGTAGTCACCGAACATAGACAATTAATACTAGGTTCACTCGTCGTCGGCACTTTCATGCAGCACTGATAAACGGTCGTTGAAAGACACCTGTTTCGTATATACAGGGGTCGCGCGAATTACTACCTTCATAGGTTGTTGATTTCTAGACGGAGTGTTTGGTAAGGGAGCTGATAAAAATGGAAAACTATTTCAGAAAACGATATTGTTCTAGTATTTAATTGAGGACATCAATTATGAGGAATAAACTAGAATCATTGATTAGAATAGCTTATACAGTGTGCGGCATTAGTGCGAGGAAGTCCAATTACTCACTTGTCGTGAGAGATACGAAACATATTTTTAATAATATATATTTTTTTAAATGGAACACTGTGTTTATTTCCACATTTTTTTATTCCCCTCGATTTTCTTGTTTCTGCGATATGAGGTATTGCAATGTTATACGAGATAATGTAAAAGATGTAAGCACTTTTTTATTAATTTACTAGTAACATCAACACCCTGTGTACCATTGTATAGATTTGATATCAAGAAATCTATTTACGTTCAAACGATTTTTGATATAGTTTACTATTGTCCAAAATTATCAACATAGCGCGATATTAGTTTTTTTTATATACAGGATTGGTCATAAATCGGAATGATCATTTACTGGGTTTTCTTAAATGGAACACCCTGTATTTTAGTATCGTAATGAAATGGTATTGTATGGCACTTTATTATTTCTTAAGCATTCCCTATACCTAATTGTCCTAATTTGTGAGTTATTGATGATACTTTCAGCCAAACATTATTTGATTAGTTTGACCGTCGAAATATTTAACCAAAAATAATTTTTCAAAAAAATTACAAAATAATCTAGTCTGATCCATAATTGATTAATATCAGGTGAATTACCAAAATACATGAGTAAATACTTAAGATTGTTGATGTAAAACATTTCTCCACGACTATATAATAATGCACAAATTATTTATACATATTTAGCTGAATAATGATATACATTCTTCACACCAGTGAAGAATGAAAAAGAATTCACCCTCGTTAGCCAATCACATTCTATGATTATCAGAAATCACGCTAAAATTAACAAATTAAAACGTCAAATACCTAACTACTCAAAATAAGCAATTGTAATAACTTCCCCATAAATTTTGCAAAAGAGTGAATCTAAATTAAGTACTCACCTATAATTATGTTATCTCTATTAATATTCCTAATAATGTTATAATTTCATTTAAAAACGTAAAGGTTTCTATTAATGTTATAAATGAAACTAACTGTTTCTAATTAATTCCACTATTTAATTAAAAAATTTATGAAAATTATTAAAGGATATTGATAATTATTTCGATATTCACATATCATCATCAGAATGACAGAAGTTACATTTTATGTGATGCCTGCTTGATGTTTAATATTTTGGCTAGACCAAATAGTAAGTGACCTATCTTGTGATTGACTTAATATATATGAATAGAAAAAAGAAGATGTGATTTTACAAATATTAAAGCTTAGGTATTATTAGCCCTATGGGGATATCCTGGATATCTTTTGCCCATTTAAGATCAGTATAACTGTGCAATGATATAGAAAACCAAGGAAAACTATATCTGCTGATCTTTACAATAGTTACTTATTAAGACAATTTATTAGTGGAGAGCTCCCTAGATTTATCTGTTCATTGACAACTTCATATTGTGGGTCTCTTAAGTGTCTTCTTATTTCTAGTTCTTCAAGGAAATCTAGTTCTTGTTTCTTATCACAAATATGCAGAACTTCTAGTTCTGTGTTAGGTGTTAATGAATGTTTTGTGTCAAGAAGGTGTTTTGCGTAATGTGATTTATCTGGCTGTTTTAATCTGTATGCTCGTGACTGTTCATTGTATCTAATTTCAAAATTTAAAGGTTTCTATTAAAAATTTGAGTAACCTATACCTATTCGTGTTCTTTACATTTTATGTAGTAAATGTGGTCGATAGCTCAGTGGTAGAGATACTTGACTCTTACGCGGGCGAACAGGGTTCGATTCCCAATGGAAGAATTTTTTTTTAGCATAGTCGTGGAGAAAGTATAGTCTTTTACTTGTGTAAAATGGCTATTATAATAGCCATCACTCTACACTCGTTGAAGAATATACTATTCTAAAATCACACAATATTCTAGTTGGCTATGACTTTGACAATAAACTGGTTTGAAAATTTGACATTAGATTACTTTTATTAGTTCCTATTTACTATTATCAACATGAATTTTCCTCAGGAAGAGCTGACTGATATAGTTTTTGTGCTAGGAGAATGTAACAAAAATGTGTTACTGGCAAGAAGAATTTATCCTCAGCAATTCCCTGATAGGCGATAACTAAGAACAGAAGAATTTCAAAGTTTATAAGAACGGTTTCAACGAACCGGACTGCACGTAGGTAGATTACGAGAGATCTGAAAGAACAAAAACTATTGTAAATGAAGAAAATGAATTAAATGTAATTCTTAGTGTCACTGAGAATCCACATATTAGTACGAGGACAATTGAATATGATGCATCATTATCATGCACAATTGCATCAAGAGCTTAAAGAGGATGATTATAATAAAAGAGCAGAATTTTGTCGGTGGGCGCAGGAACAAATTCAGAATTATGCATCTTTTTTTTTAATTAACACGCTTTTATTAGCTTAACCTGTATGTGAGATTGTGAGTTTGTTTGTAACTCTCCTAGCAAGTGGCTTATTACTGTTAGTATATCCAAACAACTTAAGTACGTTCATTGGCCGAGCGGGCTAAGGCGCGGGTCTTGGATAATGTTGGATTCACGGGTTGTGGGTTCTAATCCCGTCCACGGGTAAGAAAAAATTTTTTTTACACTTTTTTTCACTTTTTATATAATGTTCACTTGTACGTATGTATGTTTGTTTGTTTGTAACGCAACCTTTAAACTCGATTTTTACCCACTTTAAACGCTCAGATTAATTCGAAATTGTGAACACTTGTCAAGGACCGATGACAACACAATGTAGTAGTAAAATATACAATGTTCCATTAAAAAAAACATAACTCTGATCTGGCATCGAGTTTGAAAAAAACATCAAAAACAAAAAATACACCTTATAGTAAATCGAACTAAAAAGTAAAAAATAAATATAGTCGGACTAAAAAGTTCAAAATAATTTTTAAAATAAGCTTAAAGCAATAATGAACGAAAAATACTAGTATTTTTGTGAAAAAAGCATCGGGCGCTCGATATACGAAAAATATGGCACAAAATGCCCACGCTTTTTTCACAATAATACTAGTATTTTTCGTTCATTATTGCTTTAAGCTTATTTTAAAAATTATTTTGAACTCTTTAGTCCGATATTATTTAAAAGTGTGTTTTTTAGTTTTTTTTTAAACTATATTTATTTTGAATGTGTTTTATTTGGAGATGAATCCACTTTCCACAAGAATGGTACTGTAAACAGACATAATTTCCACTACTACTCAAATTCTAATCCGCTCCACCTTCTCATACATAGTCGGATAAGATGGTCATTGAATGTTTGGGGTGGAATTATTGGAAATTATTTTATCGGATTTTACTTTTTCGAGGATCACTTAAACGGAGAAATGTATCTACATTTTCTGGACAACGATTTGACGGAATTATTGGAAATAGTACCGTTAAACATACGTCAGAGAATGTGGATATTACATGACGGCGCTCCAGTACAAATGAGCATCTAAATCATAATTTTCCTGGAAGATGGATTGGAAGGGGAGGACCTACAAGGTGGGCACCACGATCTCCAGAGTTAAACAAGCCAGACTTTTTTTTCTGGGGCTATATAAAAGATAAGGTGTATAAAACACCTCCTACAACTGAAGAAGATATGAAGGAAATAATTAGAAATTAATTCATGAACTTGAGCAGAAATGTGTTAACAAATTTGAGTCACCCTTTTGAAGATCGCTTGCAATTAAGTATCGACGACGATGGAGGTCATTTGGAACATCTATTTTAAATTCAACGATTTTCTTGTTATTTTTGTTAAGTAACTATATTAAACGTTACTTCCCTTTTTTGTTTATTTGAGAATGGGTATTAAGTTTGTGAATATTAGTAATTTGGATTTTGTATAATGATGCTTATTCTTGTGATACAATAACCATAACCCATTATTTTCATAGCCAACTAGAATATTGTGTGATGTTAGAAATGTTTTATACACCAACAGTCTTAAGTACCCATGTATTTTGGTAATTCACCTAATATTAATCAATTATGGATCAGACTAGATTATTTTGTAATTTTTTTTTTGGAAAATTATTTTTGGTTAAATATTTCCACCGTCAAACTAATAAAATTTCACCAAATATTTGTTTCAAATAATGTTTGGCTGAAAGTATCATCATATCATCAATATCAATAACATCAAATCAAGGCAATTAGGTATAGGGAATGTTTGAGGAATATTAAACTGCCATACAATACCATTTCATTACGATACTACTTTCCATTTAAGAAAACCCAGTAAATGATCATTCCGATTTATGACCAAATCCTGTATATAAAAAACTAATATCGCGCTATGTTAATAATTTTGGACAATAGTAAACTATATCAAAAATAAATAGATAAATAGATTTCTTGATCTCAAATATATACAATGGTACAGGGTGTTGATGTTACTAGGAAATTAATAAAAAATGGCTTATATCTTTTAAATTACCTCGTATAACATTGCAATACCTCATATCGCAAAAACAAGAAAATCGAGCGGAATAAAAAAATTTGGAAATATACAGGGTGTTCCATTTAAAAAAAGGTAAGTTAGGTTCATTCTGCCAATATGGGTAGCCCTGTATATTTGGAAATATTTCCAAAATATGGTCCTATATATGGCTTAACTTTTATCTCGATAAAGTTTTTTCGTATCTCTCACGACAAGTGAGTAATTGGACTTCCTCGCACTAATGCCGCACCCTGTATAAATAAAATATTTGTTATTCGTCAAAAATGTACAAATATATATGTAAATAGAATATAACGAATCCACATGTAAACCTTGCACTATAAAAATATGAAAATATTGTATGGTTTTATGAAACCACGATACAAGTGAAACTTTTTTTTCGGTATGTAGGCAATTAACTGAAAAATTTCGGAAAATTATTCTATTTAGGGTATTAAAATCGCGTTTTTAATCTTGATAATTGGAAAATGGGAATGATAATGGGAAATCCATAGTAGACAAGAGAAGAATCTGCTCCACTTGCTCCACTGAATAAGTGAGATAACTATTTAATCTTGAATTAAAAAATGATAGAAATATGTCAACCACGAGATATGTTACTACGATCGATGAGGTTTTTTCTAGATACATGGAAAAATTAAGATGTAGGTCATTATTTACTTATTTTAGTTACCATAAAATATTAGTTACATTTATATACTGTGAGACTCAAGGCGAAGATGAAGTTATTGATAGAATAATTGGAGTTTAAAATGATTCAATGATTTAAATAAATATTGTTCTCAGTTTTTAACATGAGTCTATCATCTGAATGATTGTATTTATTATGTATTCCGTATTCTAATACGCAGATTGAAATTAAAATTTATAGTTGGATATCTTGTCTACTATTGATTTCCCATTATCATTCCCATTTTCCAAATATTAAGTTGGGATTAAAAACGCGTGAGTTGTGGTAAACAAGTCTCCAGTTGCTTAATCGGACCATTAGGAGTTCCTAAACGAAAGGCGGATTCATGCAACGTTCATTATAATTACATTTTCATTATATTATAATTACACTTAAATTAAATTTTCACTTCCTAATTAAACCGGTTCATGGAACGAGTTGATTATGGATTTGCAAATGCGCATGAACTGACAAGAGTGATAAGACTGGCAATTGATAAATGTCATATTTGAATCGTTTGTTGTTGTGTTGGAAAGTCGGTTATTTGCAATTATTTAGAAATTATGAGGTTCTCACGGCAAAAGCGTGTTGGAATAGCTATCAGCTTCACTACTTTTGAAACTATTAGTGTTTGCTCGAAATAGAAGGATGCTATTTCATGGTTTTCACTAAAATTATAATTTAATTATAATTTATAGTTGAAAGTTGACCAACTTCTTAATGCAATAGTGAAATTGAAATTCGATAATGTGGTTGCATGAACATCATATAGGAAACTATAGTTCTCAACTTTTTATAATGTAAATGTAATTATAATATGATGAAAATGTAATGATAATGAACGTTGCATGAATCCGCCTTTACTCTATTATAAAGTGAAAACTCCACTAGTCGACATACTAATGTGACGTCTTGCGCCTCAAATTTTTCATGTGCGTGCTTGGTAGTGGTTCCCCTCTGAGGCGAAAAGAAATAAGTATTTGAACATTAGATTTGGGTGTAAATGAAACAAATAACGTATAAATATAAGAATCTTTCTTTATTAAGTACATATTAACAATGTATAGAGGCGTAGTGTTATGTGGGAAAAATTGTTTACAATCATACCGTTTACGAAGAATAGGACAATCTGTATATTCACAATAAGAGTTGCATATTGGGAATAAAAATAAATAGTACCGCATTAAAAAAATATATAAATATGTGCATAATATCTACAAACTTATATCTTATTATAACTATACACTTTTATATTTACAAATAAAAAATAAACAAGTTATACTCCCTCCATTAGCTTAGGAGTTTTCGGCTAAAGTTACTGAAAAAGTAGATTTTTTATGTCGTTACGTTGGTTATTATATTAAAAATTCAGACATTTACCTTCGTATTTTAAGAAAAATTGAATTCTAGGTTGAACAAATAGTTTCTCAAGGTCCTTAGCACCGTTTTATTTGTTATCTCCACACCTTTCAATTGCGAAAGTTGGTTAAAAACGAAATAGTTATTCTAACAAGCAAGAAAACACACCTAAATCTGCAATAAATGATATTTAAAAGAATACCAAGGCCAAAGGCACATAATCTGATCTAGTTTTTACGTTGTCATTCCAATCGGTGAGTTATAATAATTGATTTTTATAACAATAAAATGTATAAGACAGAAAGAGAAATGCTTTATTGCCATGAAAAAATATTAAGTAACCCGATGAAACAACTGTACATGAAAAAATTAGTAATAACATTAGTAATTATTTACGGGGTATCCCAAATTGGAGGAATTTGCATAGTATTTTAGAATTTAGAAGAGATAGAAGAAAACTAGTGAGTCAATGTACATTATTTTCTCAGTAATTTTAAATGGATTACGCTGTATCTTATAATATTCTCGGAGAGTACATTTTTATCAACCATTTCCCATACCTCAAATTATTAGTTTTTGAGATACTTTCATTTTTCTACTTGAGGTATGGGAAATAACCGGAGTACAGTTCAGTGCAGCAGGCAACTAATTTTTAGGGGGCTCAGGTTGTTAGATATGACATGATTGTAGGTAATTTTAAATGGGACAGCCAGTACATTTTGTTTTTGTTTGTTTCCTTTCTTAATTCTCTCTCAACTGATATGACATGTTATATCTCTATTATTGAAGTCACTCTTATGAATTTTTTTTTATCCCCGATTAAGAAAATCATGGAGATTAACTTGTGATGTACGTGGAGGCCACCTTGTTGGTTCGTTGGTTCCCATCCACCGACAAGGAAATACTGAAGATCTGTACGAAATAGATGCCAACTAATCAACCAGGAGAATGGCGCATATTTTGATAGGCCAACCAATCGACGTATAGTAATTTACCACGTTTTATTTAACTCGCTTTTCTTTTATGATCGGGCGGAACTTTGTACATAATTTTAAACTTATTTCTAGATGGGTAAGAGACTTAAAATTTTCAACATAATTCAGAATTGGATGACAATAAAAGAAAATATGGAAATAATTTTTAAAAATGGAGAATTATTGATAAAACGTAACTTTTTTAGTTTTGATATATAATGGTCTATATATAACAGCTTGGTGGATAAAAATATGATGACTTCGTAGCCGAGTGATTTAGAGGTTTGGCTGCCAAAATTATAAATTGTAAGCTTAGTGTTCGAGTCTGGGTCGCGGTGATAATTTTTTTTATTTGTTATATTGTGTATATTAATAACCTTCAATATAGTTCCTATTGATCCGTGAACACACCTTATAGTAAATCGAACTTAAAAGTAGAATATAAATAATTTTTTTTCAATAATAATAATAATAATAATAAACTTAGGGCGCATGCGCCATAGCAACTTTCTACATTTTTATAGAACTGTCGCATGCGCCCTACGTATATTATTATTATTTTTTTTACTTCTTAGGTTTTTTTAAAAATGTGCTATATTAAAAAAAATTATTTCATTTCTTTTTGACAAGAATCCTTTTAGAAATTGGATAGTGCCATCACATAAAAGACATTACATAGTATAATTCTGAATGTTTTGGACACGCAAATATTTTTCAGTAATTTGCATTTAATACTAAGAAAAAGTACTTTTTCAGTTTTTTTTAGATAACGTGAAAAGTAATGGATCAATATCAGTGGTAGGTATAGAAAAATCGTAGGTAATTAAAATACGACTTGATCGGATAACTAGTAACCGAGGAAATTTGGAAAAACAGGCAAATGAGTCATTTTTTTGAAAACTTATCTTCGTGATTTTTTTATTTTGAGAGCTGAAACCTTTTACAATAGAAGTTATTCATATGCACTTTATATGTCCGAAGAGCAGTGGCTAGGCGACGGTTACTTTTATCGTAATTGCAATTTTAATTCTTTTATGCGATAATTTGCAACGAGTGCATCATCGATAGTTCGATTTCAAGTTTTGAAAAGTTTAGATGTAGAACAAAAAACGTTTATTTTCGATTTTTAATCCCAAAAAGGCCGGGAAATCAGCGGAGTTGTAGGGAAGCGGAAAACGAGGAGAGGCATACCATATAAATATAAAACCTCGCTTTCGCGCAGCTTATCCATTCATCTTTCATATGATGGCACCATCCGTTTTCTACTGGGATTTTTGTCAAAATTATTTAACTATTGCTTGTCCTATGAACATTAACTATGCTTTTCTTTTATATTTCGGGAGTAAAATCTATATTTATATTGTTTTTCATTGTCATTGGCTTGCTATTTTGTTGTTATTATGATGAAATTGTTGTATTTACATATTAATTATGCATATTTATCAAATACATTTTTTTAGTAGCTGGAAATAGGTATAAGGGATGTACCGGGACATTACATTTTATCTTACCCTGTAGTAGAAATGATGAGAAATAGACAATATCAGGTAGAAGAGGACTCTCCTTTGGTTATCTCATTAAAAGTTGTTTGCATGCACTTTCTTATATTTAGTAAGATAAATAAGATTGAGGCTTTTACTTGATGAAGATCCATACAATTGTTTCATTTCATCATAAAGAAGATATTTGAGATAGCAGATTGGGTCAATTTTGGAAAATCGCAAACTTACTGTAAATCTAGTTGGGTCTTGGCTTGTTCAACAAAAAAGTAACTCATGATATCTTAACTACTTATCTAGAAATTGAGAATTGGTATGGAGGGATTAGTAAGGGTGAACTATACTTTATATATATTTTCAATTAGTAATGAAACACCCTGTGCTTTAAATTCATATAATTCAGCACAATTTTTGTATTATCAGTTTCTAGAACTATAAATTATTCCAACTTCAAAATTTTATACCTTCAAATGTATACTGTCTGTTCATTTAAAATCACCCATCATCAAAATCACTTTTTGTTACGGTTGGGATAACAATGAGTCCTTCCCGCGATTATAACAAAAGAACAAAGAAACAAGAATGGAATTCACCAAAAATATTAAATAGACAAAACAATAGTTGTTAGAAATTTGAAATAAGAATGTAGAAGAAGCGTATGTAATACGCAAACTTGAATGTTTAATTCAGGAAATGTGCTCATATCACGAAATACCTGTCAAGACGTGAAGCAAATAGCGTTAAGAGTCTTCAAAGTTCTTAGTCTTAAGAGAATGGGTTTTAATACATAAAATATTTCAAATGCTTTTGAAAATCAAGTTAAATCGTGTGTCAACGTTTCTGTCTTATTTTTCTTAAACACCGTAAAACCGCTAACGTTACTATGTACTAGAATATATTACCGGTGTAGGATACAAACATAGTTGCCAAGTCCAATTCCTGATGTTTATCTTGAAACAGGTGTTCTTAAGTCCTTCATTTATTTATCTACTCCTCAATAAACATTGTGTTTTATAGCGGAATAAAAGGAAATACAAAAAAATAGCAGAATTAATTAATTATTGTTTTTACTTATTCTCCGATTTTCACTCAATACTAGATAATATTGATTAAAAAAATCATTTATGTAAAAAAATTTTCATTCTAAATCGATTGGTAGGTACCGATTACAATGTAATTGTAACTATCAAATTTCTCGATTTAGAATACTTTTTTAACATTTTGCGTTTTTCGCTACCCTCACTTTAAAAACCATTTCGGTTATTGATAATTTTTCTCCTGATAGATTGGTCTTTGAAAATGTTATTTATAGTTTTGAGTTTTTACACGTTTGTTGATAATATGTTTTTTTTTTAAATTTCATCACACTGTTTTGAGATAAAATTCAAAATTCCATAAGTCCATAAGTCCATTTTTCTTGCAAAAAACTCAATTCCACAAATTTTCAGTCGTTTTCTAAATAAAAATGTTGTTTTTTCGCATTCAACTATGGTGTCGTCGTCTGACGAAGATGATTTGATTAAAGGAAATTTTAAATCTGCAAAGCTACTAGTGAACGATGAAGAATTTCATATTATAGAACGTTACCTGGGACATATATATTACTTTTGGAACTAGTTGGTCCATATTTAAAAAGATGAGATACTAAATTTAGAGAGACAGTTTCAGCTGAAGAATATTTGTTAATTTTATTGAGGTACAAGAAAAAAATCTATGCAAAAAATAGATTGTTGTGA
The DNA here is from genome assembly GCA_947563755.1 of Lochmaea crataegi. Lineage (NCBI taxonomy): Eukaryota > Metazoa > Arthropoda > Insecta > Coleoptera > Chrysomelidae > Lochmaea > Lochmaea crataegi. The sequence goes on from OX387435.1 coordinate 7,043,052, forward strand.
TGGAGTTTCTGCCCCTATTTTTACTTTGCACATTTTTCCCCAGGTTACTTCTGCCGTCCTTCTATTACTATATTGTTCTACTGTGTGATCATATAAATTTTTATTTCTTGAATAAATCTAATACTTTCATTAAGATCCATTTTCTTAAGATCCATTTTCGAACACCATTTTTTGTTTTAGAATTTGCGTTTTCCGAAAGTTCTGACAATAGGTTAAATTTTAGACGACGCTACAGAAGAATCAGCTTTAAAAAAACTTCAAATTCAACCTTTACCAAGTTTTACCAACAAACATTATCATAAACAATCATCTCCAAAAAACAATTTGGGTCAAAGCTTTGTCATTTTCCAATCCATTCCTCCAAAAGTGTGCCTGGTACTCAGACTGAGGAAAGTATATTTTGATAGACCAACTCTTGTAGGGGCTCCAAACGAGTTTGGATTTATTTGCAATGTGCTCATTGCCTTTATAGCCGCTTAGCTGTCGTAGTACTTGGCAATGGTCTTTTCCGTAAACTCTTGCCCTAATGAATATCCGGCACAGTCCTGTATTGTTGTAGCTTCTGCCTGGAATGTCATCACCTATTTGCCTCAGTACAGTGTCTTTAGCTTGGCCATTTCTGCATTAATTGGAGGTCCTTCTTCCCATGACACTCAGCCTGTTATGACGTTTATGAAGTTTTTCCCGAAGATATACTTGGGAAACGTCTAGTCTGATGACATTTCTTTTATGGGGTCGATTTCCAGCTCTTTGTATAGTTCATTGTACATTTTCCAGTGGAAACGTCTGGCTTGGACTGGAACCATTTTGCGATATCAGCATCGACTTCAACTTAATGACTAAGCCAGAGAGAGAGTTTTATTATGTGTCCTGGCTCCAAGACTCTCCTCCGGAGCTAAACAGAACGAGGAGGCACAATAGACCTTTCAGATCAATAAACTATAAAGATAAAAACAAAAAACGCTAAACCAGAAATGTTGCTCGAAGAACTGGCATTGAATAGAATCGTCAACTCGAAGGACTTAAAAAACCTCAGTTGTGTAAAAGATGTTCTAAGGTGAATGGTATTAATTGAAACATTCCCATCTTGACTTTCTTTATTTACAACCACTTCTATAGTAGATTTTGATGCGGCAACGTTGTGAAAGCTTAACTCACGTCTCATTGTTTGTTCTTCTCGTGATGTGTGTGTTTTGTATTTGAATAAAATGTAGAAATGCTGTCTCTTTATTGTTATTCGAACATTTAAAGTGTAGCAAAGTGTTTACCTTTACTTTCTACTGTTCAATTTAACTGCATACTTCGAAAGTGGGTTCTTCCGGTTAAAAATTCAGTAACATTATGCACACAGTTGGTTTATTCAAATTGGCCAATCCTGTGAAATTGCTATGCGGTTTCGTGTTTCGGTCGTGAATAATAATAGCCCATTTTTGAAATAAATACAGTCGAATCGCCGTGTGGTTGTGGTATAAGCATTTGGTAACGGTGTCCAGATTATTTTTTGGGCACATTTATGGAGGGGATGTGATACTGACATATGTTATACATTCGTCTTTCCATGTTATTCACCACGCTCTTTCTCACGGTCGCCATTTTTAATCCATTCCATATTAAAGATGTCAAACGTCACCAAGGAAAAGCTAACACCATTTTTTTGGTGTCAAGTTTCGTATGATGAAAAACAAGTTATCTCAAAATCAAAACATTGTCATCTGTGCTAAACGAAATTTGGGGGATTTTTGGAATAATAACCATAGAGATAGGTACTACAGATAGAGGCAACAATCCAGCTCGGAACCCGTCAGCTTATAAGAGAGAGATAAAAAGTCAGAGGTTCAGGATGTTTTTCTCCAATGGCGCACATGCTATAGACGAGAGACAAAGACAGAAAAGCCTCTAACGTCTGTCTTTTTCTCTCTCACCGGAGCTCAGACGGATATTCCCTGTAGAAATTGTAGCCATTAGTTTTGTTAAATTGTATTCTTTTTAGCACAAGTCACATTATTGGTCTTGTCATTTCAGGGTGACAATATGTCAGTAATTTTATGAAAGTTTTCAATTGTATTTTGACAAAAAGAACAGTCGTGAAATAAATATTAGTAATAAGTCATAATTACTTTCTTTGGGGCTTTACTAATACATTTTTGGATCTATCACGATCATTATATACTACTATATATTTTGGGAAGTCCTTTCAAACGGGTAGTTTGATTGTGAATTCAACATTCTCACTTACACATAGGCTTTTTGCCTCTATCTGTAGTATCTCTATGATAATACCACAGAAAAGTCCCTGTGGCTTAGTTGCGTACCATGACTCCACTAGATGTCTCTTTTGTCCAAAGAAAGGATAATGTGCGAAAGACTACAGTTTGATAACAAACAATGAAAATCGAATATCGAGTATCGAATAACTATCCTTTTATGGTAAGCGCAACCGTTATGGGTCAAAAGTCTCATTAATTACATTATCTACCACTACTATTAACAAAATATGCATTTTGTTAAGTTTAATTACGTGAAGTGTCAATTGCCACCGTATTTTAATGACATACATACGGTAATAAAAATGTTCATTGCAATAGACTAACGTGTGTAAATATGGTAATCATCTTCAATTAATGCCGTAGTTTCATTTACAATCAAATGAGGCATTTATCTCGGTAATAATTTGAGAAAAAATTGTTTAGTTACCACGTTATTTCTAACTAGAAAATATTTGTTTGGTTTTCCTGTGAAACAATTACAATAAGATCATTAACCACAAGAAAACGTAAACGACGTAAATAAGTATATAGTGAACATAACATTGTGTAGTTTGTAGATAGATAAACAGATTATTACAGTAGGTAAAAAAGTTCAAATAAATACTTTTTTTGTACCATAATCGCTTGGCGTTTGTTGATGATCTTGTTCGCTACAATATTTCCAATAGCTTGATTGATCATCGGAAAATATGACGTAGATTTACGAAACCACTGTTTTCTTGTCAGTTTTCTGCTCACTATTTTAAGATGTCTAAAACTGTAGCCCAACTTGATAGATAAGTGTAATTTTTCAGTAAAACTTACTACACGTTATAGGAATTAATGTGGTAACTTTTATTTCTTTGTAAAAAATGTAAAAACGTCCATTAACCAGGTAACCCATCATTTTTTGTTACGAAAATTGTAGTAATACATTTCAAATTCTTTGTAGTAGATTGTACATCACTTCTTTATTTTTTTAAATAAGAATATCATTGTTGAAAAAACTTTATTATTTTTAGATTCTCTATTATCTCCCAAGCTTTTTGTACAAATTCCTGGGACATCCAGTATACTGAAATTCCACCTCTAGTGACAACTGACACATTGGTCGCGTTCATCCCAAGTTGATCGGGTAGCGATTTTTAGAGCAACCCATCGATTCTTAATGGGGCCGAGCCTGGACCAATACTGGGAAGACTAGCTTTGGCGTACCTGTATAGGGCCATGCAAGGGCCAGGTCGCTTAACCCAAGCTTGGGCCAAGACTGCCTGACCTAGCATTGGCCACGCCATTGACTACCCATGCTTGGGCCAGGGCTGGATAAACCAGCCTTGGCCATGCCCATGATAACTCAAGCTCGTTCCAGGGCTGGATAACCCAGCCGTGGCCGTACGATGGTGACCCAAGCATGGACCAGGGCTATCTAACCCAGCCTTGGCCACGCCAATGATAACCCAAGCTCGGGTCAGGGCTGGATAACCCAGCCGTGGCCGTACGATGGTGATCCAAGCATGGACCAGGTGTGGATAACCCAGCCTTGGCCATGCCAATGATAACCCAAGCTCGGGCCAGGATCAAATGAAAAAATCGGGGTGATAACAGCAGTGAGTAACTTTTTATCCGGAGCAAAAGACAGGGAAGGTGGACGTGCTCAGCGCAACAAATTGAAATAATTTAAAGTATATAAAAGAATACTGTTTTTAATAATTTAATTATATATTTGCGTATAATAAAAGAATAAATAAATATATATTTAAGAATATTATTTAGAAGAGAATATATATTTAAGTATAAAATCAATCCCATTGTTTAATTAATAGCCAATAAGTAGAATTTAATTTTGGACCAGTATTCGCAATTAGGGATGGCCCAGTTCTGGCAATCGAGCCTGGCCCACTCCAGGCAACCAAGCCTGATCTAGCACTGGCAATTGAGCATGGCCCAGTCCTGGTAGCCGAAAATGGTCCATTCCTGGCAATCGAGCCTGGCTCACTCCTGGTACTTGAACATGGCCCAGTCCTGGCAACCAAACCTGGTCCAGTCCTGGCAATCGAGCCTGGTCCAGTCTTGGCAATCGAGCCTGGCCTAGTCCTGGCAACCAAGCCTGGCTCATCGTTATCGCTGGGCCAGGTCTGGCTTACAAGCTTGGCCCAGAGTTTTACATAGTTGGGCCAAGCCTGGACCAAGCTCGGGCCCGTGGTACTTTCCTCTATGGGGTGCTAATCTTGATATAACACCATAACCTAATTTTATTTGACATACGACTTCAATAATTATTTTATTCATTTTAGATTTCAATTTAGTTTGATAGTTCCTACTGACTTTCATTCATTTTCAAGATACAGATGTCTAAAATATCTTCAAACCAAAATCTGTTATGTCACTTTATATGAGTATTAAGATGATATTTTGCATAAATGACAGTAAATAATCGGTAGCGTAGCGTATTTCAATTCTGATGAAAAATATAGCGACTGCTACCGCACCGCTCAGATCTGATCAGTTGATAAAACACACGTTCAGCAAGAAATTGATGATCGACGCGACCAATGATCCATCAGACGTCAGCTGATAAATAATTCCAATGTTTTCACGGTAAATAAAACTACTCTCAGAGAAATAATGCAAATGGCCTTGATTTTGGTCAGTACTTGGATAGAAGAAGAGGGTTTGAATATCAGTACCTCCAGATCAACCATTGTAGTTTTTATCCGAAAAAGGAAGTTAGAGGTCTTAGGACCCTTCAAGAGAGAAAGAGTAAAATATCTCGAAAATATTTTAGACTCCAAACTTACCTGAAACCAACAGCTAGTGAAAGTAAAGAAGAAAGCCAAGGCTACATTAATGATAGTCAGAGTATATGGAGCATTGGACATACAAAATTGTGGTGGAACCCATGAGGACAATGAAAAAGCTGATGAACCAGCCTCCACTCGGGTTACTTAATCTGACAAACGAAAATACATGCGGGACTGGATCAAACGAAAACAACGAGAGAGGTGGAATGAAGCCCCTCTCATGTAGCACCAGGAAACATTCATTAAAGAGTCTTCGGAATACAAAACTGTAGAACTACTTAGGATGAGCAGGAATCGAAATCAGAACAATAACTGGTATTTTCATTGGTCACAGTCCAATGAGAGGACTTTCCTACAGACAATATGGCAAAGGTCAGAAACAGCGAAACATATAGTATTTCACTGCGAGCCATTAGACGAAGAGTACAATAGTTAACTGGTGAAGAATCGGTACAGATTGAGTACAGGGGACTAGAGTTACGGAGTGGGTGTTGTGAAACTAAGAATGGCCCAAGAGGCTCAGGTGTAGCTGTTGGTCAATGATCCATCAGCTTATGAATAATTCTTATGTTTTCACGGTAAATAAAACTACTCTCAGAGAAAGAATGCAAATGGCCTTGAATTTGGTCAGTACATAGATAGAAGAAGAGGGTTTGAATATCAGTACCTCCAGATCAACCATTGTAGTTTTTATCCGAAAGACGAAGTTAGGGGTCTTAGGACCCTTCAAGAGAGAAAGAGTAAAATGTCTCGAAGAGATTTTAGACTCCAAACTAACCTGAAACCAACAGCTAGTGAAAGTAAAGAAGAAAGCCAAGGCTACATTAATGATAGTCACAAGAGTATATGGTGCATCGGACATACAACGTTGTGGTGGAACCCATGATCACACTGTCATCGAGGACAATGAAAAAGCTGATGAACCAGCCAGAGAGAGCTTAACTCCACTTGGGTTACTTAATCTGACGAAAATACATACGGGACTGGATCAAACGAAAACAACGAGAGTGGTTGAATGAAGCGGATCTCATGCAGCACCAGAAAACATTTATTAAAGAGCCTTCGGAACACAAAACTGTAGAAATAATTAAGATGAGCAGGAATCGAATCAAAACAATAATTGGTCTTTTCATTGGTCACAGTCCAATGAGGACTTTCCTACAGACAATATGGTAAAGGGCAGAAACAGCGAAACATATAGTATCAGAAGGCGAGCCATTCATTAGACTTCATAAGATAGGCAATATACCAACAGCCTAGATTATCTCCCAAAGAGTACAACAATCATCCGGTGAAGACTCGGTTCAGAGTGATTACATGAGGACTAGAGTTACGGAGTGGGTGTTGTGAAGCTAAGCATGAATGACACAAAAGGCCCAACAGGCTGAGGTGTAGCTGTTGATCAATTTCCCATAAAAAATATACGAAATAATTAGTATACTCCAAGGAAAGTATAGAAGATATAATAAATTCTAATAGAATGCTCGCGTTTGAAGACCGTAACAAAATATTGATGCACCCTGTATGTAATGATAGTGGCTTCTTCTTCGGCATATTGCTCGTAAATATTCAAATTTTCGCTCTCTCTGCAAAATACGTTCGTGACTTTTTTAACAACGAAATTATATGAAAAATTGTATCGGTAGGCCTAAATACAGAGTATACATTCAGTGTCCAATTCATTATTAATAAAAACAAGTAAGATGAAATTAAAACCACCTGGCATCACCTTGTTAAGCTAACAGGTAAATACTACAAAAATGCATGTCTAATGAGACTTAATGAGATGATTATTGAAAAAAGATTCTGTCAAGGTCATAAGTTTTCACAGAAACCAAAGAAATAATTGTTTGCCTAGATGAGACCAACAAATAAAACAGCTCACGCAAATCACGACACTTCTTTCTTAACCAGAATAGATTACGTTCAGTCAACTATATACTTAACGTGATATAGTAGAACGGATTCTTGTAAAAAAAACTATAATTATATGAGGAGTTGTTATAACCGGTTGGAAATATTATTTGCATAAGAAATAACACTGGCTGATTATAGACAATAAATTTCAATCTTTATACAAGTTGTAAGCGTACGTTTAATGACCTGATTTATAGGAAAAATAAAACATTAATATTGAATTTTTTTTCATTGGTTTGCTGTATAATTAATTAAGATTGAATTTTTCAGGGAAGTTGAAAATTAAGAGACAAATAATTGTAATAGATGATAATTTAGTTGTTATAAATGATAGATATGACGTAAGAACGTTTTAAATCGCTATAATAAATATATTTTATTGCTTTGATTGCATTAAAAGTGGAAAAGACATTTTTTACTGCGAAGGTCAACCAGTAACAATTTGTCTCGATTAAATTCGAAATTTAAATTATTGTTCTTGACACCTTCAACAAATTCGTAGAGATTTAGTGGCTAATTTGCCTTTTCCAGTGCGACCTATTTTGTTCTTCTGAATCTTGATTACATTCTCAACTCTTTTTATTTGGCCGGTGAGCCTCGAGAAATAACCTTGTACTTGCCGATTGCTCACCATCTAGTACTAAAAACTGGACATTCACCAGACAGTCGCACTGACATAGGATGTATTTCGCAGTTTCCTTCTCTATGAATCAGCACATGCCTTTGTCTTTCAACCCCATTACATTCGCGTGCCTATTAAGTTTACAATGCCTGTCTCTATCCTGGTGAGATTTCTTACCATTCTAAAGATTAATGTGCTATCCACATTCTTGAGGTCATGTTTATTGTCGATTTTGCGATGCAGAAGGCTTTCGGTACAATAACTGTCAATGATGCGCCGTGTCTGGCCATTTCATCCGTCTTCTCGTTGTTCTTATGACCCTCGTTTACTCGTACGCAAACTTCTGTGGCATATACGCAATCCCATTTGCTGCAGCTTGGTATTCTATGCAAATCGCAACCGAACAAAATGTTCCTTTCTGTCTTCAAATTTCTTCAACGCAGAAGTAAATCGCCGTCACTTCCTCTTGGAAAGTTGTGGCGTCCTTAGATAGACTTATTGGAGTAGCTTTGTTTTAACCCTACGTTTCCGGCTTCTACCCTACCTCTACCTTGGAGCCGTTCGTATACCACGTTGCCTCTGCCTGTATGGGTACACCTTCCTTTCAGTCTTGCCTTCCTAGTATGGTTATTTGGAACGTATTATTTAAGCTATAAATACCTTGTGGTTATTCCGTAAATGGGTTGTCCTATTCAGTAATTCACTTTTAGTTCCTCGATAAGCTCTCTAGCATAGTGCGTTTGGCTTATGTGTTGTTGACTTTGAAGTACTATATTACGTTACGGATCTGGCCAGAAGGATATAAATTTGTAGAATGCTCAAAGTGCGCAGTGCCAATGCATAGAGGTAGACCAGCTACCCAAACGACATTTAACTGAAGAAGATGCCGACAAGCATCGACAAGGAAGCCGCAAAAATAAGCTCCGGGAGTTTGTTACACCAAGGTATCTAAGAAGACGTCGACAACATCAACAAAATAGTAGATTATTTTAAAAAGTTTTAGCACACTCAATAAACTAAGACTACCAGGTAGAGAAGCACCAGCATCAGAAAATACCTGGAGCAGTCATAAAAACGTTAGGAAATTTGCTGGAGAAATAACTGACCATCAAACCGAAGTCAACTTCTTTGAAGAAACTTATTAAAGATCGATAATGATGGGCGACTATTTAAACAATCAGCACGCTCTAGAAGTCCCCTTTCATATATGGAGGGTAGAAGGAAGGAGCACCATCTGAATGTATTAAAAAGTGACCATCGAATGGGAGAAAATGAAGGTGGCGCCATAGTAGCAAGTGGAAAGATTTTAAAAACAGCACTATGAATTATTAGAGTAAGATACAAAATTAAAAAAGGAAAGAAATACTTCAGGTTTATTACAGCGCTAATTTTTAAATTATTATATCATAGACAAACATACATATGAAATATAATTCTAAATTCAAATGCTGAATTCACATCATTTCCATTATCTACACGAGCGCCATTCCGGTGAATCTTCGAATTATAATTTGCTGTTTACAGGCGGACCCTTTTTCAACTTGTCCCCCATGCAAGATGGTTCTCCTTCCTTCTACCCTCCACACTTTCATAGTATATTTATTTTTTAAGAAGCTGGTGTAATGAGGTTGTTTCATTGGCGTACGTGCGGAATATTTGTTAAATTGAAGGAATTAATTTTTATATTGACGATAAACAAATATAAGGATTTTCGGTGGGTGCACAGATCATCATTTCATCCGCAAGTGCTTTTAACTTTTATAATAAAATTTTAACAATAAAACTTTTACCAGACTAGAATCGAGACTCTCGGTTATGGGGTCACGGTATCGCCTAGTATATTTTCAAAGATACCTCGTCCCGTCTTGTCTCGGTTATTCTAGACGAGAAAAATCTCGTTTTCGTGTGAAACCCTAGTATTTAGAGTGTCCCACTCTTCCCGGTATCTTACATAACAAAAATATGCGAGATTTATCTAGGGCATCCAATTAAAGTATTTCCAGCGAACTCATTTAATTCGTGCTGACCGTTTTGTGATTTCTCTACGATCAAAGTTATTGACAGACATACGAACGTAATAATAGCAATGTTCACGTCTAACTTTAAATAACGCTGAAGATGATTTATGCATATTCCGGCTATAATAGTTCAGTGTACTTTGGTGCAGGTAAAAACACATTTCAACTGTATAATCTTCACGTCTGACTTAAAGAAAAGATCTTGTTGTGGTCCATTCTAATACCTATTATTATGTAGGTAAAAATAACTACAACCAAAGTGAAAATAATTTTCTAATTTTTATAACCATCGTAACGACACTAATCAAACTTTTTTCCTTTTAAATATTTTAAATAAAATTATAACGTTTGCCGAAGGTTCAGTCAATATATCACAATTTTCTCCATTCATACAATAATATTTCTGACTCACAGTTTCTTTTAATTTCATTGACTATATCACATGTACCCTCGCATTGCACTCACAGTCTGTAATTATATTAAGTAATATCACAATAGGCTTGACATTAGGAGTGGAGTCGAATCGAAATTAATAAATAACAAAAATTTTACGTCAAGTTGCTGGAACTCTACAGACTATATATTTTCCACAGTAAAATAGTAATAAATTAATTATCCCAGTGTCGTCAATAAAAAAAAACCTATAAATCGAGTCGAACACAAAAAAAATTAACGTGGATGTATAATTTAGTGAAATCAGCCTAATTGACATACTTTAATTGAGTTAAAAGTTTTTTACCAAAAATATAAAAGCTTCGTTATAAAAAATTTGACAAAGTAGATTTAGCCTACGTAAGTACCTATGTCCAGCAATCTTCTTGAATAATCATCATTTTATTTAATAAATTTACTTGAGCACCATTTTGTCTGACTAATAACCACTTAAATCAACCTGTGGTCAGATTCTTGACTAAGGAAATAGAGCTTCCAGAGAAAACACATATTTTGTCTTCATCTTTCTTGTTTACTAAGCCTACAAGCTTTTAAATAGCTGAAAAAGGGCCCCATGAAATCCCCAAACTAATGAAAAAAAGCAGGAGGTAACTATCCACAAAAAAATTCAAATAGTTATTAGAGAAAAGTAGTTAACAACAAATATCAACAACCAGGTAAAATGTGTTAAACTGTTTGCTATAAAAATTAGAGAGTCTGTATTGTGGGATATAGACACTATCTAGTTCAATTTATATGTCACTGGACTTATTGTTTCCGAGCAGGTAGGCTTATTTTGTTCAGCAAGAGTTGAATTTGACCATAAAATTATAAGTTGTTATTGAAAGTGATTTGTTCAATTTGGCTTGATCCATTCGATTGTACTTTTTGTAACGAAACTTTTTTATAGATTTTTACTTATTTCTGAATAAAATGTTACTGTTGTTGACAGAAAACAGTAGTTAACTGATTTTAATGAATTAATTTTTGTCATTTGGGTGAAAAAAGTCATCATTTTAACATGATTTAATTTTTCATTTTCATTTTAATAAATAAAATAATGATATCTGAAAAATTAAAGTACATAACATTTGATAAAATTGACATTTTCTTAGAGAAAAACAAAAGTACACAAACGAAACATCCACATTAATTTAGGATACATTTTTTTCAAATTCGACAGACGATTTTACATAATAATGTGTTTTTAGTATTTACTGGTATATAAACTGTAACTGCTTTTTTTAAAAAAGCTTTCTGCAACCTGTGACGTAATTGTTTTCCATAACCATCTTTTCATACTTCAAAAACAACAAAATAAAAAGTGATAAATGGATATGGAAAAAGTGTCATTCAAATTTATGGTGCAGTAAAATTTCGTAAGTACTTTTTGTAGTATTGTCGCCGTCTAAAACCGAAAAAACATTTTTTACTAAATATAAAACTAGTTGACTACCTCTGGCAAAATGTACTTCAGTGTTCATGGTAGTTATATGTGCTTAATTTTAAAGAAACATTTTTCCTGTGGTAGTCAAATTTCTATATATTAATATATGACAATTAATTTTCCAGTTTAATATTTTAAAATGTAACTGTTTGAACTGAGACACAAAAAGCCCAAAAGGATGGCGATAGCATCAGCATCTGAGCAAAATAACTGTTTGAAGTAAGTAGTGAAATAATGTTTTCAATAAAATCCTATATACATGGGTCAAACACAACGATATCTTCATACAGTGTAAAATGAACATGTACAATCCATAATTGAAGCAGGTCTGGGCTAATTAAAAATTAGAGAAAAATAGATACAAAATACAAATGTCAGTAAAAAATTTATGAGAGCTTCTCTGCAGTATTTACGAAAAATGTGTAAAAGGCGTCAACTTGAGGCAACAGAGTTAAATTTTTTTAAATATTTCAAATACATTGTTTAAATTAGGTTTGAAGAAATAATTGTTAAATATTTTTAGAACTATATCATACGCGGTTTCCTGTTGTCGAAATTCGATGTTTTATCTTTCACAACTTTCTGATAAAACATAAAAATTTAATATCTGGACTACCTATCAACCTTCTTGAAAAATATATAATTTAACATAATTGATTTTTTTAAACGTGAGCTGGGAATCCTTTAAAAAGAGATATCATATGCCACTAATTTATATTGAAAAGTAAATTAAAAGTAGTTATAGGGGGTAGTGAACAATTTGATTCAAAAAATATAATTTGATTATTAAAAATCAAGTTTTTCTTCTGTGTTTGGATTGCATTTAGAAAATCAGTTCAACTAAAAATTGATATTGTTCTTCACAAATACTAAAAATTTCATAGACGTAGGCTTTCAGCGGCGTCCTGTTTTTAACTGAATTTCATGGTCCAAAAACATAGGAAGATCAAAGGGATTGGTACCCTCTATAAAAACATATGAAATTGAAAGCATTCTAAACCCAACTGACCCCATTTTAAGAGTAAAAATTGCTTCTAAAATTTCTATTCAACTTTTTAATTATCCATTGTTTATTAAAGCAAGTTAGATTAAATCGACTTATTTTTTACCCCTGAGACTGTACTGTACGTTTTTTTGAAATACCCTGTATATTTATGATTATTTTGTATTTGTTATTAATATGTATAAAGTTGTTGGATTTTGTCACTGTTGTACAGCAACAGTGTGCGTACATGTAACAATATATCCTTCATTTTCCATTTATTTTTTCAATACATTGAAAGGGGTGAAAATGAACATCCCTTTTTTATTAATCTATTCCCAAAAGTAACGCGTTTTCAAAATGTTGTTTCTTTTAAGGTAACGCGTTACTGCAAATGAAAAGGTTCTTTTGCAGTAACGGGTTACTTTAAAAGTAACGAAGTTACAATAACGCGTTACTGAAAAAAAGTGACGGTAACGATTATATAACGCGTAACTTTGAAGCAAAAGTAAAATTTTTTTTAGTAACTATCCCAGCTCTAGTAATAAAAAATAACTAATTTACAAAAATTTTTGCTAGTTGATAATAATTTTTTCCAAGAGCGTGCGGAAAAGTATACGTTTCTGCACGCATTTTAGTTCATAAAGTTCTACTTTTCCGCACGCTTCTACTTTACCACTGATGGTACGCGGGAACGTTTCAGGTGGTACGCGTGAGTGATGTGAGCAACATGCTATTAATAGCTTCTGTCTGCTTGTCTCTGCTGGAGTGGAGGAGTGACGACGCCGGGAACGGGGCGACAAGAACTGTCTTACCCCTCTTCCTCCACGGCACCCACGGTGAAAGTTGTTAACTTCATAAAGACTAGGGCTCTAAACACAAGATTATTCTCCTTGATGTGTGAATAAATGGGTGGCAAGTTCAAGACTTTACTCCTGCTTACAGAAGTGAGATGGTTATCTCGGGGGAAAATTTTCAACCGTCTCTTTGAACTGAGATCAGAAGTTTTTATGTTTTTAAGTGAAAAAAATCATCACATGAAAAAATTGTTTGAAGATGAAGAATGGTTGTCAAGATTGGCTTATCTAGCCGACATTTTGGAGAAACTCAACACACTGAACTTGGAACTTCAGGAACCAAAGATAACAGCCTTCTCAGCCAGTGTCAAAATAAACTCCTTCAAGAGAAAGTTGGTCCTGTTTTGTACAAAAATACAGGAGGATAATTTATCTGCATTTCCCACTCTATCGTCATTTTTTGAAGAAAATGAAATATCTCCAATGCCAGATGTGGTTGCAGATATCATTGTTCACTTGGAAGGCATTCAAAAAAGCTTTAAAAAGTATTTCTCTCAAGATAATTCAAAAGTGGATTGGATCAGAAATCCTTTTTCGCGAGCCTCACAAAATGAATTGGAACTAAAAGAAAGTTTTATCGATCTTACAGAAGATAGTTCCATGGAAGATTATTTCAAATAGAAATCTTTATTCAACTTCTGGATCGGATGTAAAACCGGGTACCCTTTGATCTTCCGGCAAGCTCTGCTATTTTTGTTGCCATTTGTTACGAGTTAGTTGTGTGAGATTAGATTTTCTGAACTCTTGTACATAAAAACTAAACATAGAAGCAGAATAAGTGTTGAAGAGGCCTTAAGAGTGAAGATACAGGTGCAGAGAGGAATATTGCTGAGGATGGTGCAAGGGTACAGGGGTGGACTGGCAGCAGTGGTGCTGGCAAGGACCGACCCATTGGGCGTGATGGCTAGAGCTAGGAACAAACGCTGGAGGGGTGCGATCAGAGAGGAAGTACAGGAATGGATGGAGGAGGAAATAGAGAGAAGGTGGGAGGAGTATGAGGGCGCGCTAAAAGGGGCGATTGGGAATAGGAGAGATTGGATGGACCGAAAATTCTGGGAGGAGAACTACTTCTTGACACAGGCGTTCACTGGACATGGGTCGAGAGTAGGGTACCTCCACAAGATTGGAAAAAGAGAGACTGGAGTGTGCGAGAGGTGTGAAGTGGAGGATGATGTGGGGCATGTATTTAGATGCTGGAGGAACGAGGAAGTGCTAAGGAAGTTGGAGAGGAAACTAGGGAAGGCGATGTATTGGGAGAACATGGTGGAGATAATTGAGGGGGGAGGAGGAATGGATGGAGGTGAGTGGCGTAGTAGAGAGCATGGTTAGGGGGAGAGATCGACTCGATATGGCATGAGAGGTAGGAGTGGAAGTTAGGGAGAAGACGACGGTGTGAGCAAAGAGTGTGCGAGGGTACGCCACCCGTCTTGAAGTATGCTAGGGTAGTGATTCCGAGGCGGGGGTAACGACGAGTTTGAGGTGGGTTTAGTTGGTAGGCATCCCCTTGGGGATGAGTCCAACACTGTTTGGGTCCCGGATCCATCCGAACATGAGTTTCCCATCTCGGCCCGAAAAAAAAGAGTGAAGATAAGTTCAATTACTGATGATTAATCACAGGCAAACAACAACAAGTTTCGCACTAAAGACTATAACAGTATATTTTGTATGATGATTAATTTTTTGCTGTTATAAATAAACCAATATCCAACCATTAAATATGAAGTTTTCTCAGGAATTTAATTCAAAAAGCCTTTGAACCCTTTTAGTAGAGTGAATATTTCACGTTCATTAAAATATTTAGGTCAGTTGGAACGACAAAATTTCTCAAAAAGTCAAGTGGTACCTACGCAGGTGCAAAAAGGTTGGGAACCCCTGCTCTAAGTCATCATTTTTTGAATCTACTGTTTGGACCCTTACTTTGTGGAATCTACTCATATTACTTTTTCAAATGAAACTAACTGTTTCTAATTAATTCCACTATTTAATGAAAAAATTATGAAAATTCTAAGATATTGATAATTATTTCGATATTGACATATCATCGTCGGAATGACAAAAGTTACTTTTTATGTGTTGCCTACTTGATGTTTAATAATGATATTACAAATAATAAAGCTTTAATATTTGTAAAATCATATCTTCTTCTTTTTCTATTCATATTATATTAAGTCAATCACAAGAAAGGTCACTCACTATTTGGTCTAGCCTAAATATTCAACATCAAGTAGGCATCACATAAAATGTAACTTCTGTCATTTTGACGATGATATGTCAATAACGAAATAATTATCAATATCTCAGAATGTTCATAATTTTTTCATTAAATAGTGGAATTAATTAGAAACAGTTTCATTTAAAAAAGTAATCATCATTTTTTATTTTCCCTGTATTCCCGTCAATGTTTTTAAAGTTTTATTTTACTTTAATACAGAGATCTACAAGGCATACAGCGTTTTTGCAACACACTGTATATAGTATAATATACAGAGTCAGGAAACATTCGGAAATTAAAATATAAAATAAACAGGGATAAGAAAAATAAAAGAATTATTAAAATATGTATCGTTAAAATACATTTAAATGTCTATTTATCTCCACTCAGTAAGAGTTTACTTACAATAAATACTTTGCAGAAAATAAATGTGTGAGGTGAGCCATTTAAGGTTGTTAGCATGGACACGTGGCTTAACTCAGTTTGAATAAAGAATGTTGACTAATTTAAGGTCTCGTTTAAATAATTGCATTAATTAAAATAAGCATCATTAAATCTAAAGCGAGATTTGGAATTGCTGCAATTTAAAAAGGAATTTTAAATTTGTGACCCAAATGTTTTTGTTTGTCGGTTAGTTTTTAGCGATGCGGTCAGTTAACCATATGTCATGTTTTATTAGTGAAAATGGCTTACAAAAGTGGCCAAATCGTACACTAATATATTATTACTAAAATAGTTATTATTGTCTTCCCTAAAGGATACGGAGTGTCCCAAAAAACTGGTAGAGGGGCTGAAAATAATAATAGCCCTAAAGCTAGAAATAATAATTCTTGCGAGGATAAAATACTGTCTTAAACACTTATACAATGAATAACTATTATCCTTGCTTTTTAATCTCGAAAAATCGGTGTGCACTGTGACAATGTCCATATCTCTCAAACCGGTAATTTAGTAATTGAGGTGTGGCATTTAGAAGTAAAAAAAACAAATATGAGAAAAACAATTTCATCAACAACCATTGAATTTGTCAGTCAGTACCTTAGTTGACAAGGGTAGTGCAGAACTGCTTATAACGCTCGCAAGTGTCCATTTCAATTTTGATTAATTTCCAATGAATCGTTTAATAATAATAAATCCGAAATAATTTTTAATTTCTAACTTTATAGAGGCCTATACTTCGATAATGTCACAAATTTTGTATGAAGTAGGTACATCATTATTCTCAGTCCCTCTATTATCTCCCAATTTTTTAGTACACCCTGTATAATGGATTTGCATCAAACCTCATTTCCTTTCTTCGAAGCATCAGTTGGAACAATAATTCCTTCATAGAACTTATCCAGCGGAATGTTAAGTGCTCCTGAAATATTTTTCTCCATATATTTAAACGCATCACGCATAACTTGTTGCGTTTGACAATTTAAAAAATGTTTATGCAATTTACTTTTAAACTATACCACTTATCTTAATATAGAAGTGCACTTCTATGTTTAACACTTGAACAAGTTTTTAGAAGACTGATATTATTGCTTCTAATACAGAGAATATGTTATAAAAAGGTTTTATCGCGGAATAATTTGTCTTTCTATAATTAGTTCTTGAGGAATTGAAATTATTGCATTTCTTTATCATCGTAAATTAAATATATTATAAACTATTGAAGATGTGACAAAAACATTTTTGTTTTCTATTGAAAATGGAAAAAGTGGAGATTTGAAGCAAAAATTTAAACCTATTATTTATTCACTAATTCACTATTCTTTATGAAATATCAACTGAAAAGTATTTTTTTACTTTATAACTTTTGCAACTATTTCACAAGGGACCTTAACTTTTTCCAAAACTTTCTAGTTGTAATTACGAATCGAATGACACATTGGTCATAATTTTTTGAGAATGTGAAGAGTGTACAGTGGTTCGAAGATTGATTATAGATTGAACACCACATCTCGTGAAAGTATCGTTACTTTTTCTACTAACTCGTGTATTATACAGAATAAATTCCATACTCGTTAGATTAAAGGGTTCTAAACATGAAACACGTTATTATGATCTTCACCATAAAATTTTAATATCGTGAGAAGAGAATTAAAATTAATATTTTATACAGAAAGTAGTGCAGGACGAAGTCGTTTAACAAGAACAACATTATTATGGTGACATTTTTACTATTAAAATAGTGATTACTATTATTATTTCTACTCTAGTGGAGAATTTTGAAGCATATATATAGGCACTTAAACTTGATTTAATGAGCTGTGTGTATTAATTGCTCATAAAATTCAAAAGCAATCATCTTTTTCATAAATTTTATAGCAAACTATAGTTGAATTTATAAATTTCCTGTTGCAATTTCTTTTGCTAGACTTTGAAGTTTCAATAGTTATATAGACATAGCAAAACTAAAATCACAAAACTGGGTAAAAGATTCCTGTAAATAGATGGGACTTCAAAACAATGAAATAACCCAAGAAAATGGAAGTTTAAGATGGAGAGGTACGACGAAAAAAAAAAGAATTAAAGGTGGGGATTGAAGGCGAAAATATAATAGGACGGGTAAAAGCACAGAGGTTCTAATGAGCAATATGGCCTAGAAAGCGATAGAAAGAAGCTATAGAGGAAGACGCAAAGGCAATGAGAATAAAACAACAGGGAAATTTACTTGTAAGGAGAGGATAGAGTGGAAAAAAATAACAGAACTAATCAGAACTGACAACAAATTGTAAAACGAGAGAAGTGGGACGACCGATCCACCTCGAACAATGGATCAAAATGCCTTGGCATTAACCTTAATCTGCAAGGATTGAACGGCTTGATGATGATGAATAATTATATAAATTTAATTAGAAGGTATTGATTTTTTAGTGGTCAACTCTGTATCATTCCTAGCGTAGAATGTGTGGCGACAAACATAAACATTTTAATTTAAAATTTGTTCTCGTAACATACCATACATTCGCTACCGAAAGTAATTAACTTGTTGACGTAACATTTGAGATAATAGCAATAAAATCATTCCAGTATCACCAAACGAAATTTGTTCGACTTAATAGGAAAATATGACAACAAAAAGATGAATCATGTTTATTAGAAAACCAAAGGAAGTCGATTATTTTTACAATTAAAAAGTTTGATGTCATCTTACTATAGAATTATTTGTATTAAAATTTATTTTTATCTACATTGGAGCGGTAATAAAAAACCACATACGAAAAATTCAACCACATGAGTCGATTGGGATCAAATTTCGGAAATCCGTTAGAAAAAAAAATTTTGAATTCAAACTTGCAAATGCGTGATTTGCATATAAAAACAAAATTTAGAAATTATAATATAGTCGAAATGAGTAACCAAAAAAAAAACGATATGTTTTGCAGATTGATTCAGATTTAATCAAGTACTTCCCACCCCTCCTCGAGTGCATGAATTTAGATGCTAATTTTTTATCTGCTCTAACCCTGCCTGTTCCTACCCTCACCAACATAATTTACCCATTTTCTGTCAAAAAATGTAATTAACCTAACCTATGAGCTGATAGAGAAATTAAGAAAATAATTTTCTAAAAAACAGAACATTTGGGGGTAAAACAAAACGTATCCTGTAAGTTTTTCTCGAATCACTCTGTAAAATGGTTTTTTTGCAACTAATTGTCGCTAAATGAAAAATTCATTTAATTTGATCATTTGCATAAATGATCAATTTTTTAATGAAATGAAAATATTTAAAAGTTAACTCACAAATTCATATCAAACAATATCGCTTCATCTTTGATAATCAAAATAACTTCCTGAAATCGTCAAAAGAACATTATTAGAGTAGTGCAGTGTCTATGTTGACATTATTACTACATCAAATCTAACAATTTTCACTCTCCGGTGAGTACATGAAGAAGAAGTAGAATACCGAAACGTGAGTAAGACACTGAAAAGTGTCTGACATTTTTGTTTTAAAATATTGAATTCAAAATCTACCAATTACACATTTTTCAAATAATACTGTAGACAGCTAAAGGCGTGTAGTACTTACAAAATTTTTCCAGCAACACCCCATTAACATTAAAAAAAAATTAACAAAACCTTACATGACTGTTGTTACGTTGATAAGACATTCACTGTCATATGTGTATGGCCACCGTCCTCGTGGTATTACCATTTCCTGGTGGATTAGGTGCTTGTCCTCGAGCACTGTGCCTGTGGACGTGGTGATGCACATGCGGGCTTCTCACTGAACTATGACGTCGCTGATTGTTAGGTACATCAGGTAATGCGTACCTCAACTTCTCCCAAAACAGCTTATCACCCCACTGAAGATAAACGTTAGTTTTTAAATAAAGTCTTATATCAGGATCTAAGTCTTTATGAGGGACTTCCCCCAATAGTATAACTATTAATCTTCTTCGTCGATCTCGAAGAACTTGGTGATGAGCTGACTTAAACTCGAACCGACACCATTCCGATTTAATAAAATTCTCCGATAAAATCATTATAGTTCTTTTGGAGGATTCCACAGCTTGTACGATAGTATCGGCTAGAAAAGCACCCACGGGAAAGTCTCTATAATGCAAACAAAGTTTATAATTAGTTTCTAAGGCAGGTGCTAGAACTTCCGCCACCCACGCTTCGTCCTTGGAACTGTAACTAACGAAAGCATCGAAAAGCTTCTCCCGTTCGTTTCGATCTAAATCTCCCGCTCGCTGGAACAGTCGAATGCCGAACTTTGAGTGAAACCAAACACGAACTTCCTGTCTATATATAAAAATAATTAACACAATTAACACGACTACAGCGAATACGGTCAAGGTAATTACCAAGAGCGGTAAGTAATCCTGTATGGCATGACGTTGGATGATGGTTTTTGTAGCTGTTAAGTTTCCGTTTATGCTGTTATCTATATTAGCGACGCCTGTGCAAGAAGCGTTCTCCTGGTTAACGAAAAAACCGGTATCGGAACCGTACGCATCCAAGCTGTAAAAATCTATGTCTGTCGAATTGAAAATACACTTAACCCATGAAATATCTTTGACTGCATCTCCGCGTATCATCCATTCTCGAAAACGTTCGGTGAAATCGCAGTCGCAAGACCAAGGATTGTACGATAAAGTCAATTCGATCAACGTTGAAGGTAAATTCCACATGTTATAAATAACTATTCTGTTATGATCCAATTTGAGCTCCTTTATTTTACGTAAACTAGAAAAAGTTTGATTGTTTATTATGGAAATTCTGTTATATTGAAGATGCAATTCTATTAAACTTTCTAAACCATCAAATTCGTATCCGTATAGCTCGTTGATTTTATTTCCGTTTAAATGTAAAACTTCCAGTTCTTTTAAACCGTTAAACGTTCTATTATGTATCATTTCGATATTCGAGTTATTTAAAAAGAGAATTTTCAATCTTTTTCTTCCTATAAAAGCGTGACTGTTGAGCGACCGCAAATCATTTCCGTCCAGATACAATTGAGTTGCGTCCATTGGAATTTGATCGGGTAGTTTCGTTACATACCCACCGGAAGAACAATCTACGACATTAGCCGACCAAGATTGATCGTGATAGCAAGTACAATTCGTAGGACATGTCATTTCACAATCACAAGCGTCAAAATCGCAACAATGACACAAAGCGAAGCAGTGAGTATCGTACGTGCAAAGAAATTGGTAAGGCGCTGCTTCGACCAGCGGCACGTAAGTGGTACCTCTGTTGTATAAAAGTTGACAGTAAATACTTTCCAGATCGACTAGTTTTGGTTGGGTTCGTGCTCTGTTCACTAAATTAACTTTTTGTAACCATTCCATAGTGCAGTCGCATTGATAAGGGTTTCCTCCTATGTAAAATTCAGGTAGATCTTTTTCTGGAGGAACGGCGGATATTCTTAGAGCGTTCGGATCTAAACTGCTTATTTTATTTCCGAATAAATCCACTCTGGTTAAGTTGGGTTTTTTGAAAAACGTATACGATTGTACTTTGGAAATTAAATTGTCGTTTAAAAATAAAACTTCAACGCTATTGGGTATGGCACTACCTGTAATTTCTTGCAATTTATTCGAACTGGCATCGAAGGTACTCAACGATAAAGTTGATTCTATTTCGAAGTAATTACCCAGTTCCTCGATTTGATTCGAATGTATGTCCAGCCATTGTAAACCAGTAGGTATTAGAGCATAATCAAACCACTTTAATTGATTATCTGATATGTTCAGCCACACCAAACTCGGTAATTTTGCAAACAATTCTCCAATGTCAGTCAGATAATTACAGTCCAATCTTATAGCTTGCAAGTTGATATTATTATCGAAAGAACCCGGTGCTACTTTTTGAATTTTGTTACCGGATAAGTTCAGTATCTTTAGCGAAGTCATTTTATCGAAAATACCTTTTGATATGTTTCCGATATTATTTTCAGTCAATCTTAAGCCGTACATTTGTTTTAAATCGCTAAAAGTTTCGTTAGTGATGTAACTTATGTGATTTTCTCCTAAATCTAAAGTTTTTAATAGAGGAACGTTTTTTAGAACTTCTGGTACTTGTATCAACTTATTTCCGTTTAAATGCAAGTCCTGTAAGCTCGTACAGTTTCTTAAAGCTTCTGCATGTATTGTAGAAATCTTATTATTGTCTATCGATAATAAAGTAAGTGCGTAAAGACCGTTCAAAGTTTCACTATCTATTTTTATTAATTTGTTGTTTGATATAATTAACGTATGTAAATTTGATAAAGCAGAAAACGTATTTTCCGGTATATGCTCTATAGAATTATCGTTTATCCTCAAAATTTGCAAACTATAAAGATCTCTAAAAACTAGCTGTTCCAATTTTGATATTCTATTGTACGATATATCGAGTACTACTAATCTCACTAGTCCAGAAAATGTAGCCGTATTTATCCAGTCTGCTGTAAGTTCGTTGTGCGACAAGTCCAAAACTAACATTTGTAATAATTCACTAAACAAACCTGGTGCTAAAACGTTGATGGAGTTATTTTGTAGATACATTTCGCGCACTTCGCGAGTATCGGCAAATAATTCCGGTGGAAGACTCACTAGACGGTTATCTGACAGTTTGAGTATTGTCAAAGAAGTAAGCCCTTCCAAAGCACGGTCTGCTAAATTATGTAGACCGTTACCGTGCAAATAAAGTTTTTGTAGTTGAGAAAGACCGGAAAATGCGCTCGCTGGTAATCTGTCGATACTGTTTCTCGATAAATCCAATAGTTTCAAATTTCCACAACATTTTTCGGACGGATTCGAAGTAAAACGAAAACTATTAACTTCCCTTAGTCTATTTCTGGTTAAATTGAGAACTTTTAAAGCGTATAGAGGACATAAAACTCCTTCTGGTAGACTCCACATATTATTCTCGCCCAAATCTAATCTTTCTAAATTTCTTAGCTCTTCCGTAAAAGCGTTTGCGGATACTTCTAATGTCATCGCTGACCAATCCGTATTGTGTGTTCTAACAGTGAGGTTGCGGAGTTCTTTGAGTCCCCTGAAAGCGCCATCGGATAAATTTCCAATTTTGCAATATTCAATGGACAGTTCACGGAGTTCAACAAGTGGTTTAAAACTTCCGGCACTTAAAGAGCTTTGAAAAAATAACGCGTCACTGCACTCCAGCCTTAAACGTACGGTATGCTCCGGCTGAATTACACTGAAATTGGTATTTTCTAATTCACTATTTATGGTACGTAACCTGCACACTAGAGCAACATCGTCGTCGGAGTTGCTGTCCACTACCACCCACTTACACTCGTCGGGCGCTTGATACCGTAAAGTTTTACTTAAAGAAGCGGATAAGACACTAAAAATCGCCCCGAATAACAAGGCGCACACCACCGTGGTGCCCATGATCGCGGACGGTACGACCCTGCGCTACACCATTGTATTCGACACTGTCGATGTTTTGTTGCATGACCGTTTCACCGACTGCTCGATGCTTGACTGCAGCAGTTGTTGCTACAAGGCCACTAACTTCTCACTGCTCTCACCCTTCCCCTTAGGTTGTCCCCTCCGATATAGTGGTTCTCTCGCAAGCACCGCTGCCATGCCGCTTCTTGGTTTTCGATAACACACGCTCTGAAGTCGTTGTTAGCTTCTTCTTTGCCATCTTCTTCGGTAACCGATATGCAAAAGTGAAGATCGAATACTTAATAATAAAATCGGTAACTTTGGCGATCGGCTTAAGAGCTCGTTATAGAAATATATTAACGAGGTGATTTAAGGTTTTTTTATTTCAACTTCCATCTCAGGAAACCTACTTTCCAAAAAACATAGATGCATCGGTCATATACAGGGAGTTTTGGCAAAAAAAACAGTACGCTTTTTGGAAAATTTGACGTGACCGCCAATTTTTATTCGGAAATGTCACTTTAACTAAACAGAACTTAAAAAATTTACTTAAATTCTCAATTAACACTAAACCTGTATATGAATTTCTAACTTCAAGAGTAACTTCCCAATTTAAATTGGATATTCAACAGCATTTGCAATTTTAATGGAAAATTCAAAAGAATTTGCAGTTTGAACTGGAAAATTAACAAAATCTTCAGTTCAAGCAGAAAATTTGATATAATTTGTAGATTGGAATGAGAATTTAACATAATTTGCAGTTAAAACTGGAACATCAACAGAAGATACGGCTCAAAATGAAAATTCAACAGAATTTGTAGTGAAAACTGAAAATTCATAAGAATATGCTGTTTAAACTAGAAATTTAACAAAATTCTCAATTTTAGCAAAAAATTAAATAGAATTTGCAGATTGAAATTGGAAAGTATCATTAACAGAAGTTACAGCTTAAAATGTAAATTTAACAGAACTTGCAGCTAAAACTGTAAACTTAACAGAAACTGGAGATTTAGCAGATTGAAATAAGAATCTACAAGAAAATTTAACAAAATTTACAGTCTAAATTGCAACTTCAACATAGTTATAGATTAAAATTATAATTTGATAGAACTTACAGCTTGAACTGAAACTGAAAACTTGGAAGGATAATTTAACAGAATTTTCAGTTAAATCTGGAATTTTATAAACTTTGCAGTT
The DNA here is from genome assembly GCA_947563755.1 of Lochmaea crataegi. Taxonomy (NCBI): domain Eukaryota; kingdom Metazoa; phylum Arthropoda; class Insecta; order Coleoptera; family Chrysomelidae; genus Lochmaea; species Lochmaea crataegi. Next base: position 7,067,626 of record OX387435.1, read on the forward strand.
TAAACTGAAGATTCAGCAGAATTTAAGTTAAAGCTGGAAATTCAGCAGAATTTAGCAGAATTTGCAGAATAAAATGGGAATTTAACAGAATTTAGAGTTTAAACTGGAAATTTAACAAAATACACTGCCTAAAATTGAAATTTAACAAAATTTGCAGTTTAAACTGGAAGATTGACAAAAGTTACAGATTAAAATGGGAATTCCAGAGAATTTTTAGTAACAACGGAAAATTTTACGAAGTTTACAGTTTTAACTCGAACTTTGAGGATAGTAACAGATTAAAATGAGAATTTAACAGAATATGTAGTTAAAACTGGATATGTAACAGAATTTGCTGTTTCAACTGGAACATCAACAGAAGATACGGCTTAAAATGAAAACTCAATAGAATTTCCAGTTAAAACTGGAAATTTAACAGAATTTCCAGTTAAAACTAGAAATTTAACAGAATTTGTGGTGAAAACTGAAAATTTAACAAAATACACAATTTTAGCAAAAAATGAAATAGAATTTTCAGATTGAATGGGAAAGAATCATTAACAGAAGTTACAGCTCAAAATGTAAATTTAACAGAACTGGCAGCTAAAACTGGAAACTTAACAGAAACTGTATATTTAGCAGATGGAAATAAGAATTTACAAGAAAATTTAACAAAATGTACAGTCTAAATTGCAACTTCAACATAGTTATAGATTAAAATTATAATTCAACGGAATTCACAGCTTGAACTGAAACTGAAAACTTGGGAGGACAATTAAAATGAGAAGTTGCAGTTTAAACTGGAAATTTGACGAAATTCACAGTTAAATTTGCAGTTAAATCTGAAATTTCACAAAATTTGCAGATAAAACTGGAACTTTAAAAGAATTTGTTGTTTAAACTGGAGATTCAGCAGAGTTTGAAGTTAAGACTGGAAATTCAACAGAATTTGCAGCTCAAACTGGGAACTTAGCATAATTTGCAGATTAAAATGAGAATTTAACAGAATTTTCAGTTTAAACTGGAAATTTAACAAAATTCACTGCCTAACATGAAAATTTAACAAAATTTGCAGTTTAAATCAAAACATTAACAAAAGTTACAGCTTAAAATTAAAATACTACAGAATTTTCAGTTAAATGTTGAAAATTTATAGAATTTGCTGTTTAAACTGAAGAAATTACAGATTAAAATGGGAGCTCCAGAGAATTTTTTAGTAACAACGGAAATTTTTACGAAGTTTACAGTTTAAACTGGAACTTTGAGAAAATTATCAGAATAAAATGAGAATTTAACAGAATATGTAGTTATAACCGGAAATTTTACAGAATTTGCAGATTAAAATAGGATTTTAACAATATTTTCAGATTTGAGGAAAGTTCCAGCTTAAACTGTGAATATAAATACATTTACAGCTTAAACTTAAAATTTTAACAAACCCACTCGATACAATCAATAGTTTAAACTATACTATATTTCTTTTTCCATAGGAGCAGCGTGCCTCATTATTTATTCAAAAATACTATAAAAATAGGGTGAGTCTTTTTTTTTCTATTAGGAATAAAATGATAAAATAGGTCGGTTTTACCAAAATTAAATCGACACGTCCAGTATTGCCTCAAATACAATAAGGTTGTAAAATTCTGCACAATGGTTCATAATTATGATTCATTAATATGATAAGCCGGTGGCCAGTGTCGTGTAGTCAGTTTAAGGGTTTTGCCGAGTAGGGATGGGTCTCACAGTTTTTTTATTATGTTAAATAATTTTGTATGAGGATAAATTTATATATTTGGCCTGGTGAGAGCTTTCGATATTTTTGTCCTGTCAATATTTGCTCACGGTGTGTCCTTCGTTAACCCAGGTTTTGTCTAAATAAAAAATGGTTCTCTCTTCCCTTCGGTACTCTTTAATTTGCCTTAAATATTTTCTTCTCCAACAGATTATTTCTTCTGTATATATTAAAATAGATTTTCCATTTTGCTTTTGCCAAGAAAAATTTAGTTCGTGTAAAATTTTCCACAACTTATTTCCTTCCCATTTCTGGTACATTTTCATTTTATTTTATTACTTTCAAAATTTTATTATAACATAATTATAGCAGGTAGTTTGGCCTAATTAAATGGTCTCCGTAAAATCGGCTATTAATACTGTAATAATTACTTACTAATAATATGATACACTTGCCTAACTTTTGAACTATTAAATAAACCCGACAAATGAAACTATTCAGGTCTTTACCGAAAAATGTAACGCCAATGGTTTCTTGCCGCTTTATGGCTATCGACCCTTTCTTGTGCTCCTATGCAATAGGAAATCTAGTATAGGAAGTTTAAGGAAGTTTTCAGATCCAACAATTTTTAATGTAAATAAGGCAATAATTTTAAAATCAACGTTTAGAATTCTCACACACATCATCACTTTTCGATGACAGATATTCTAGAGGTATTTTATCACACACTCGGCAATTTCTCTCCCTTACATTTTTCCTTATATCATAACTATATAAACCTCCAACGTTCTTAAACATGTCAAAATATCACTAAATCACAACCACCAGAAGTCTCAATTATTATAGTAGCACTTGCCGGACTGTGAAAAAAAAAACACGTTTATCATGCTTCACAGAAATTCTATAATTCCAAAGATATTGTGGGTAGACACAATAATAACATTTTTCAAATTTTATTGCTCTTTTCAGGCAACTGCCTCCTTATTTCACCATACCAATACCCTTTATTTGACTGGTGTCAAATCTATTTAAACTCGTAAAAGATTACAATGATAAAAGGTTAATATTGTCAAAATTCAACAGTTACTTATTTATTCAATACCAATAAAAAGGTACCGAAAAAATATACCTGCACGGTGGCCAACAAATGAAAGTACAGGTAACAAGAGATAAAAAAAAAGGTAAAAGGATATTTATACGTGTTTATCGGAGTTTTACGGTGTTAAAACTCAGTTTATAGCTCCACAGTTGTTAGGAATTTATAGCTTGTATTTTTTATGAATCTGTACCACCAAAATTAATCAGGAAGTTTCAAATTTTCACTAATTTTTCATCTTAGCTGGAAGTTGTTTTTTAATAGTTATTTAACCAACAATAAGGGCTATAAACAATCGAGATATTTTAATGCGCGAGCAAAGCGAGCGCGTTAATGTTTGAGATAGTTAATCGCCCTTTTAATACTCGTGTTGCGCCAGTAGTCGGCCACTTAAGAGTACATCATAGGTTTGACATGGCTCCATAGGTGGATATTCACATATAAATAAATAAAAAAAATTATGGAGAATAGAACAAGTCATTAGAATTATAAATTAGCATATTAGAGATTCATAAGTTTTCCACGATTTAATGGAAAAAATAATATTAACAAAAAAAAACACTTTTGTCAGTTCTCTGCCACAAGATCCGTCTTCTCGACCTACTAGAGCGCCGAGGTCGATATTAGTAATACTCCAATGAGCAACCCAAATAACGCATTTATGAGTTTAATCAAAATTTTAATACAAAAAAAAGAATATAAACAAAAAAATAAAATATGAAAACGACAAAAAGAAATGTTTATCCTTAAACAAATTAAAAACTGTATCACAGGAAATAAGAAACTGGTTAGGTAACTGAATAAGTCAGGAGCCCAGAAATTTTTGTTTGCGATGACTCACAATTTTCGCAGGTATAATCCTTTTCGGCAGCTTCAATATAAGGTAGATTATAAAGATTGGTACACTTCAGGTGGTACCATCTTATGCAGTTGTCACAGCCTATATTTTTCTCTCCCTCGTCCTCTATATCGCTAATCAGTTCTTCTTCTCATAACGAACATTTCTGTTTTGGCATTTCAGGTTTTTGTTTTGATTTCATTTTTGCTTTTCTTTCAGCAAATTTCTTTCGTCTGATTAGTCTATTTTCGTGCTGTTTTGCTTCCCATTCTGCTTTCAAAGAAGCCCGCATCTTGCGTCTTCTTTCTATATCCTTAGCTTTTTTTGATTTTTATTCTTCTTTGAGTGCCATTTCTCAGAGGAGATGGCCATAGGAAATTGAAGTGTATCAGAAAGTTTCTTATGATTATGCGATTCAGATTCAGGGAATTTAAGATGTTTATCGAATGTATCGATTAACTGAATGGGAACCAAAGGATGACGATTTGTTCGTTTGAAAAGGGAGCTAACTGAATTAGATTTCTCTGAAACGGCTGAGGTTTGGTGAACAAGTGTGCTTTCCGAACTATGATTTATATGTAAACAAGTATCTAAATCATATTCACGTACAGCGTTGAGTGTACTTTTATCACTTCGCAACTGGTCAGAATTATTCGAGACGTTTTCACAAATCGATATCAAAGTGAAATTTGTTTGGTCTTGAATACTCTTTTTGCGAATTGCAATAGTTTCCGCTATCGATTCTTCATTTGTACTTTCCTGTACATGAATATCAGCATTATCATCACAAATCGATATCAAATTGAAATCGGTTTGGTCTTGTTTGCCTTTTTTTGGATTGAAGATTGTAGCAGTTTCCGTTATAGATTTTTCATTTGTACTTTCCTGTACATTAATTTGAGCAACAGTAACAATGGTGTTAGCTTCGGCTGCCTTGGTGTTACCCATATTCTGAGATTGTGTATTTTTGTAGATATTTTCTTCATAGTTCAGGAGGTTGCTGATTGAGACAAATGACATATCGCTCAATGGAACAATTGATACATCATTCAATGAAATGAAAGATCCAACATCTGGTAATGAATTGTTTACACTTTGGATAGTAGTTTCTATCAGCGTTGTTGTTGTTGACGATAATGATTTTGAACGACGTGGAGACACATTAAATCTAGCTGACTCAATTTTATCCAATGCCATTATCCCTCAATTCATTCTTTTGCCGCATCAAAATCTTTTGCCTTAACTTTTTCATTTGATTTTCTCTTCAGTTTTGAAAATTTATCTTTAACGAATTTGCTGTAATCTACAGCGTTGGCATCAAATGGAAATAGTCCACATTTTCTGAATCCATTTTTAATGGCATCTTTCATATCCACAGTCAATGTTTCTTCAAATACCTTACAAAAATTTATCTTCGTGATATTACTATTGAAATTCTTGTTTTTCTTTTGCCAGTTTATAACAGAGTTTTTCCACTGTTGCTTAAGTGGTTTGAAAACACTAACATCAGCTGGTTGCAGCATGTGTATCGTATTTGGTGGCAATGCATACAAAATTATTTGGTTTTCTTCGCAAAATTCACAATGTGGTAAAGACATGTGCGATTTGTGCCCATCTACAAATAAAATGCAAGTTTTTTTATATTATTGCTGCCCAACCAATCAATGAATTCATTTGCCATGTACTCATAAAATATGCTTCTTTTCATCCAACCGGTATCTGACTTTCCTAGAACCCAAAATTTTGGCATGTTGTCAATAACTGCATTGGGTGGACGTAAATAGGGGAGTAACGAGTAACGACCAAGGGTGGGCATATTTTACCACTGATATTGAATGACATGTACACAGTGATATTTTCTTTTTCTTTATTGGTTTTAATTTCATATAAATTTTTGAACCCATTTGGAGCCAATACTTTTCCAGTTTTTGGGCATAGAGAAAATCCTGTTTCATCTCCATTGAATATTCTATCTGGATCGTCTAGCACGTCTCGAGATCCTTGTTCATTCAGGTATTGTTCCAAATCTGTAAACCAATTTCTCACCCGTTCTTCTGTAACTACAGCTCTAGCTCTATTGATACTTTCAGCTCCACTGATGCTTATTTCTGGGTGTCTCCTCAAAAAGCATCTGAATCACTTTTCTCCTGGTTTCTCTTCTTTGAATGGTGTCTGTTTTCCACTGTCCTTGACAATTACCGCTACAGTCTCCAACAAATTTTTCTTATGAATCGGAAAACCACACTTCGCCATATTCATATTCATGAAATTTTCTCTTCCCCTTCTATTCCCAGTACGGGATTAGTTCCAATTTTCCTTTTTTCCTCTATGATTCTTCCATGGATCCTATCTTGAATTGTTGATCTAGGAACACCATTCAGTCGACAGGCTTCACGAATACCCATACCGTGTTCCTTTATATCATCAAGGGCCCTTTTCTGAATATTTGTAATTTAAAGATATATTGTATGAAGTAGGCACAAATTGCTTGAATTCAATAAAAAAAGTTAAGTAAGTATTGTAACTTCCATCAACAGGTCCATCGATAGTACTGGCCGAGAACAGGCGTTTTTGAAGCTAGCCATCATGTCCGACAAATGGAAAATCGTTGTTTTAAAATTCCAGAGCACCGGCCACCGCTTGATAAAAAGAAAAAAATCATTTATTTTCAATGTTCTTGCATCAGAACTGCAGTTTAACATGTTCAGATACCTCCTACATCAAAAGTTTATAGTAGATCTAACAAAATTAAAGAGAAACTTACCGTTGAAAGAGTTGTTCCCCACTATTTTATTTCAACTGCGTAACGACCGAGCAACGGTCACTTCGACCACCGTGAACTGAACTGAAGAGGGTATGAATAATTGTATTGGCAGCACAGGTAAATGTAAAGGAAAATGGCGGGAAAACTGTGGCCGAAAGTTTGGCGGGGTTTTCGAAGTCGAAGAGTTATTATTTTTCTTATTATTCCTTTAAAACGGCCGACAACTGGAAGTGGCCGGCACCCTAAATACAGAACTTTTCCGTCGACTTGAATAGTTTTTTTCAATATTTAAACATTAGGAATATTTATTCGTTTCATAGGTAACTCTCAAAAATAAATCATTACATTGTAACGTCAAAAAGAAGGTCACCGGTTCAAATGTCACTGTTTTTGTTTTTCTTAAATAATTTTTTTGATGTAATTATTATTGTTTTGTGGAATAATATAATAATAACGATAGGTGAGTAAAAAAAATAGAAGTATTCTATACTAGAAGTCAGTTTTAGGTATTTTTTTTTAAATTATTGTTTGTTTGGTTCCCTATACTCTATATCGTTTAATAATAGAAGTCAAGCACATACACGTAAACGTATTGACAAGACGTATACCCAATACGTTTGCGTATTTCATTGCATCTTAAAAAGAGTTAAAGCAATTGACGCTGGGTTCGTCGTTTGTTTAGATTCTAATCCATTGAGAGCTCACCTAACCCAACTTTATTGTGTTATTTCTATTTGTTTTTTTCTTTGTGCGTGAGCTTTTATTTTTTTGTAGAGTTTTTTCTGAATTTTAAGTAATATATTGTAAAGTTTTTATTATTTATTTAAATAGTTTTTAACTTTTGAGATAAAATTATCCACACTATGGCTAATTACTATCTATTTATTTAAAGAAACACACACTGTATTAAGCTTAATTTATATATACACTTTACTTATTGTCTACTAATTTATTTACACTCGGTATATTAGTTGTAATTTATTTTCTCCACTTGACTATTACACTATTTATCTGCACTATTTAATCCCTGTCCGATTACTAAGAACTTCTGTGAACTAACTCTTTACTGCCCGTTTCAGTAATTCTCTCGAACTAACTAACTATTTACGCACTCGACAACCCGCGTATATATAGTCCTTATCGGCTCTGGAAAGTTCTAGTATTTTATGACGCTCCTCATATGCGTAAATACTGCAATAGACCAGAAGGTTCTAGAAAGCGCATTCACCAAAATTTATAGTCGAGGGACAGGACCGGCTTTGAATTGGTGACCTCGCAACAATATTCTAGCAATTTTGGAGCTTTAATAGATAAAGAAAATGATTATGATACGGATAAGGCCTTGGTTTTACACATTCTTCATGATGTGGAGAGCTTGAGAAACAGAGGTGTACACTCTACCTATAATAAAAATAAACAAGTGAAGTGACAGGTAAAGTGAATCGTTTATATTCGAGTGTCTAACTCGGCTCAATAAAACCTACGTTTACGGTATACAAACGTAGAAACACGCATGTTTACGTTAAACGTATCTAAATACGTCCGAGAAGTACTTACTGCGCACGCGTTCTTATCAAATACTGCGTTTACGCTTATGTATTAATCAGTGCTTAAGTGTCTATTGATGAATGATTTTGTGTACATTAATATACATCAAAAACGCACGGTAGACGGAAAAAAATTATAAGGTATGTTTACACACTCCCTAATTTGTGTCCTTTTCGGCGAATGATTATAATTTTAATATGCAGGATGTTTAATTTTATTTAAAAAAGCTAGTCTAGTGTGAACGCGAGTCTTGAAAACTCCTACTACTAAATCAACTTCACCGTACATAAACGAGCAAGAAGCGACACTTCCATTTTATCTCGCTTTAATTGGCGCTTAAAAAATGAAAGAAAATTGAAACCGATCTGTTCATTAACATGTACACTTTAAAAAAAACACTTCTTCTTCTTTCTCTAAAACCCTTATGCCGTTCAGCGTCGGGTTAGCCCTTCTTTACCCATTTCATCCAATCGCTTCTGTTTCTGGTCAGTCCTCTCATCTCTTCCATTGATTTCCCTCTTTTCTCTCCGATTTCCTGTATCCTCTCCATCGATGTTTTCCTTGGTCTTCCTCTCTTTCTTTTTCTATCCCTTTCTGCCTCTGTAACTGCTTCGACTAACCTGTTTTCGTTCATTCTTACAATGTGTCCATACCATTTCAATTACTTGTTTTAAATCTTTGTTGAAATTGGTTCTTGTTTCAGATGGTCTCTGATTACTTCATTTCTACGTCGGTCATATTTGGTAACTCCTGCGATTTTTAGCTAATATTTCATTTCGACTTCATTTATCGAAGATTCGTGCTTTTGTAAGGTGACCCACGACTCACTTCCAAAAGTAGTTACTGGTTGGGTTGTGCAGTTATAAACTCTTAATTTTGTTTTGTCGTCGATTTCCTGCTTCATCATTACGGTTTTATTAATACTTACTATAATATATCCTTGTGGCCTTTCTTAATTTATTATTTATATCTGCATCTCTCTTTCCGCCATCTGTTATGATGTTTCCTAGGTATTCAAAACATGTAACTTGTTCGATTTGTTTTCCATCGAGTCTTATAGTTGCCTTTCCTTTATCTTCTTCTTTTTGATTAGTAATCATATACTTTGTTTTCTCGGAATTTATTTTCATTTTTAGATTTATTATTTCCTTATGCCATATATTTGCTAAATTTTACATTTTACTGTTCATATCTGCTATTAGGACTATATCATCTGCATATAAAAGAGAGTATATTTTGATTAGTCTTAAATTTCGCTATCCTATAGATGTGCTATCCTTCTCAGTCTGATTTCGTGTACTCTTTATTAGCGAGTCCATTATAATTATAAAGAGTAATGAACTTAGGCTATCTCCTTGTTTAATTCCTTTTTCCATGTTGAACGGCTCAGATCTTTCGCCACTTACTTGAATTTATGTTATCACTTCGTTATACATTGATTTTACAACTTTGATGGATTTCTCAGCTATATTATACTTTTCTGAAGTTTTTCACAATATTTCTCTATTGATCGTGTCAAAGGCTGCCTTTATGTCTATGAACAGTAAATGGAGCTGTTCTGCTGATTGGAACTTTCTTTCAACTATCTGTCTTATTATGTGTACATTATCGTTTGTACTTCTACCTCCTCTGAATGCAGCCTGTTCATCTTCCAATTTACTTTCCATCTCATTTCGCAATCGTTTTTCTACAATTCTTGAATATGTCTTGAAGCATACTGATAATTGGCATATTCCCCTATAATTATCGCAATTTATATGATCCCTCTTTTTATATATTGGTAATATAATATTTTTAGTCCATTCTTTCGGTATCGTTTCTGTAGCCCATGCATCTTTACATATCTTCCAAAACCACTTCTTACCTTCCTCGCCCAGCCATCTTATCATCTCAGGATTAATTTCGTCTTCTCCCGTAGCTTTTATTATTTTGATGTTTTTAATGGCTTAAAAAAACAAATAATAAAATAATACGACAAGACAAATTACTGAATTATTTTTTTGGAGCATTTGATGATTTTATTAATAACTGTACATAATATAATTCAGCAGTTTGAGTCCTGCCGACACAAAAATTGTCGTCGTCCACTTGGGTGGACAGAGATAATTGTTTTGGCTACTGCAATTCAATAATCTACACTTTTAGTGAGGAAATTGCTGTTGTAGTAAATTCAAGTGCTACAAGAATTTACAATTGACTGGCCCTCCTCGTCCTATCCTCCATTAAAATGAGCAGGACAACCATAATCCATACATTTTACTGCGTCGTCCATTAAATCAGGTGAATCATTTGGCAGAAAGTTGAAGTGATCTTGTCCTGTTAAATGGCCGCATAACTACTGGTCTCAGTAGATGATTGCCGATAACATCTATCCAGACATTTATGCTAAATCTTTGCTGGTATTTTTTACTAATGTTCGCCGGTTTCTCTTAGGCGTTGGTGGAGAGCTGTAAATCTGTAAATGTCTCTTGGGTAATCGTTCCGTGTATCTTCGTTCGGTTGCACGAGCGTTACATTGCACCTCACCATAGATTAAATGCATATCAGCTCATTCTTCATATGCATAGTTTTAATAAAAAATCAGAATTATTTTACTTTTTTTACGTAACAACAATAACAATAACTCTTCAACTTCAAAGCAATTTGACAGAATTTCAATTCTTGTTAATTTGCAAAAGCCAACTAGGCACTGAAAAGATCGTTTAGTAATCAAATAATGATAATAATGCCAAAAACAAAAAATGTAGTGTAGATTAGTAAGCCAGACAACATAAACTATCTAAAAGGTAGAATGAGACAAGGAATAAATAACCGGAAGCTAATAATAAAGTTCAAGATTTTATTGATCGCCTAGCACTGTCCAGTAGATTATGACAATTTCGTGCTATTGTATTATTTGGTTTTTTCCAAGTGTTGGAAGGACTAATAATATGGTTTCCCATAAAAAAATTGATGTTTTGCAAAAAATAAATGTAGGTATGACTAATTTTATAGACACATTGTATATATCAATAAAATACATGATGTTTTACTGAATAATTGAACGATAACTATTTCCAATGAATGACCGAAAAAATAAAAAAACTCTTGAAACACTATTGAAAAAAGCAAAAAATTAAATTTAAATAATAATTACAGCTTGAGTATTAACAATTAACCAAGTTCTTTGTGAAGATTTTGTATTCTTTTATGGAGCACCTACCGTAAGAAGTAACAATTCTTCGAAAATATCTAAAGGCTATTAAAATATTGTTAGGCACTGCTATTAGGCTTTTTTATTTTCGGACTGGACGTTCAGACTTTAAAAAATCGTCGGAGTACGCCATATAATTTACACTCTAGGTATATAATTTGAGAATATTCGAGACAAGATTTATGAACCTGATCTGTTTAACTACTAAACTAAATAATACAAGGTCTGTTTGAATATAAAAGAGAGATATATGTTGGGATCATGTCGAAATAATCCGGTTAAATTAGACGTCTAGGGTTCAATATTAATCAAGAGTTTATTTAAAATGTGTATTTAAATTAACTGGAGGTCGGACTAGGAGTAGGTACATTTTCTTTAAACGACAAACGTTTACATGAAAATCAAGTTTTTGAAAAGAATTTCTCACAAAAATGAAATTTGCGACATTAAAAATTGATTGATTTTGAAGTACTTAGTTATAAAATGAAATCAATAAATTGATAAGAAATTCCACAACAGAACTATAACATAATACTTCGACTGGTATCACAAATTACAAGATTTACATCATAAAGAGTATAAATTATAGAAATTGATATATCATCTCGCTCTATGCTTCAATTCTTTTATAAACAAATATTCAAATTAAATTGCCGTTTTCCATGTAAATCGACAATTTTGTAACGTCGGACTGCAAAAGCTGATTGTGGTCCTCTGAATCTAGATTACCTTCTCCAACCCGACTATGTACCCAATCAGCATCGAGACTGAACCTTTCATGTAGTTCCAAGCCAGTTAGTTTCATCGCCTAGTACATCGGTTCCCAACCGGTGGGCCGCGGATGCCGGCCAAAACTCAAGAAATAATATTAAAATAGTGCAAAATAAATACGGTATTAATAAATCGGTCGTCGTGATAAAATATTAATTTAGGCGTTCTCTTTGATAGTGTAAGCTCAGTCATTCAATTAACTTGGCGGAAGAGCAAGAGCGTCAATTGTTTGTTGTTCGTCAAGGCTGTCGCCTAGCTAGGTCATCCCTCTCCCCTCTCTCCTCTCTCCCACCCCATCCCCCGCCCACCCCCTGCCAACTATCAAAACTGGTAGAGGTCATGGATTTTGAGATGAGCCCTAACCTTGTAAATAGTTGCGTAGATATAAAAGGCAACAATGCAATAAATTCGTAAAGTGGAAACTGAAAAAGTCCACTTCGGTTGATTGTATTCTTATAGCCCAGGCGAAGTATGTTGAAAATAACATTATAATTTTATTGTAAAATATAATTTAAAACATGATACATACTCAACGGAATTACATTTATTATAGGTCATAAAAATTGCGTTAATGTCTAGAGATAAATAAAATCAAAGCAATACAGAGTGTTAAAGTAATGATATATAATAACAAAGTAATCAGCTAATTGATATTTTAATGACCTAGACAGCTTATGGATTACAAGCTATTAAATACCACTTAGGAGCCCTAGCCCCTTAAAGAAATAATACCATGTTTTACCTGATCTTAATAATAAAATCAAAATTAGAAAAACCCTATGTAATATAACTGGGAAAATTATATGAAAAGCTCTTAACTATAAGCATTTATTATCAACTATATAAATTTATATGTCGTCATCTTCTTCATCATCCGAAAATTCACTTTCACTGTGGCTATCCTCTCCTACGTTTATTATTAAATCCGCCACTTGATCCATGACATGTTCTCTTTCCATATAGTCCTTTTCAACTTTTATTACATTGACGCAAATGGTTTTCCAGTTTTCTACCGTTACCTCACTACATTTTTTCTCCGTTAACTTCCATACATCATCCATTTTAAAAGTTATGTTGCAGTTATGTTTTAGCTTTAATGTCATATGTCTCTATTAAAACTTTCCTTTTATCTTCAGTTTTTCTCCATCTAAATCCCATTCTTTTAACCAATTTTCTGAAACTATCAATTTTACCAGTAAAGTTCACCCCTTCTTCATTTCTCACTTCTTCAAAAATTCTTTTCATGGTAGGCCTTCTTTTATGAATAGCACTATAAGAATAAATAATTCTTTGAATTATTTCTTCCTCAAATCCATTAACGGATCCTTTGGAAGTTGAAGGTTTGTTGACGCTTCTCCTAGATGATTTGAAGCGTTCACCAGGCGATTTTTTATTAGCTTCGCTCGCAATACGTTTCACTGTGGCCTTAGAAACATCACAAGCTTTAGCTACTCTTTCATTCAAATTGAACAGAGGGACATCTAGGTCTTTCTGTTCTTTTTCTGTCTTCATAAATTTATATACACTGTATATTATTTGTCGACCTTGACTATGTATAACTTTTTTGGAACCACTCATGTTTCCAGGTTCATTCTAGATCAAAAGATTTTAAAAATTAATACACAAAATAAAGATATATGAATATAAACTATTGTTTCAAGTTTTACATATGCATCAATTAAAAAAATTTTCTGCCCAATGTCCCATGTAAAAATAACATTCTTTTTGATTAGGTAATAACATGCCAAAAATCAAACTTTTAATTTTAAACATGTAATAAAATAAATTAATACATACCTTACTGTCAAGTAAATTAATTCACTAAACAAAATATTTTCACAAATTATTGTCTACAAAAATCTTAACTAAACTACAAGGAACTAAAAAAGAAACAAAATGTACTGCACTATTAAAAGATTCATAGTCGAAACAACCTGAACGGAGGACAGTCAAAGAATGAAATTGAAGCGCTGAACTTATTAGGATGGTTAGTAACATTTTTTTCGAACGCAATCTGGTATACTGCGACGGAATCACGCAGGGCTCATCTCAAAATCCATTACCTCTACTCAGCAGTCTGCCCTTTGTCAGTGGCGAGTTGCATTGTGACAGTAGTTGTGTTGTTGTTTCGGATAATTATAACGTTGTGTGTGCTGAAAGTAACATTATTAGTGGCAGTGGTTGTAAGTTACTATTGCTTCACGTCAATATGGATGCTTGGTTTCGGACGGGATCTTGCCGTAAGAGGAATATATCAAATGATAAACCTTCCACATCCAGTTCTACAATTAGTGAGACTGTATGTAAGCCAAGTTCGAGTAGTAACGTAATGGCCAAGAAAACTAAAACATACTTTCGTAAATATAATCCTGATTTTTTGAAATTCTCTTTCGTGCGTTCGGGTTCTGAAGAAGAGCCTTTGCCTCAATGTGTAATTTGTTTTGAAATGCTATCCAATGAATGTTTGAAAGTGTCAAAACTTGAAAGGCATCTATCAACTAAACATTCAATGGAAATATTGAAGAAGAAATGTTGTTTTGCCATTACTTGCCGTCAACAACCACTGCCGAGGAAATTTTCAAGCCGCTTGACAATGTTATATCAGAAAATGAATTAGATTGGTCAAAGTGTGTAGGTTTGACAACTGACGGGGCAAGAGCTATGTCTGGTACTCATACCGGGTTAATCGCCAGAGTTAGAGCAGAAGCTCCCTTTGTTAAATGGACACATTGCAGCATACATAGAGAAGCTCTTGCAGTTAAAGGTTTGGGCGAGTGTCTAAAAAAAACTCTTGACGATGCAGTAAAAATCGCCAACTTTATCAAAGCAAGGCCAAAAAACTCGAGACTGTTCGGTGTTTTGTGTGACGAAATGGGCAGCGACCACAAACAGCTTCTACTGCACTGTGAAGTTCGGTGGCTATCCAGAGGTAAAGTGTTATCAAGATTGTTTGAACTTCGTGATGAACTCAGGGTTTTCCTCATGGAGGACGATTATGATGGCAAACGTGCAAGTTCCATATTAGACTGTGTGACCGATGAAAACTGGTTGAAGCGGTTGGCGTATTTAGCAGATATTTTTGGTGCCCTCAACACTCTTAATCTAACTCTTCAGGGCAAGGATATTCATAAGTTTCTTGTACAAGACAAAATAGAGGCAATGATAATAAAACTTCAACGATGGGCTCAACAAGTTGAAAAAAATTATTTTGACGTATTTCCTGTCCTACATGATTTCCTTGAAACCAACGAAGTCAAAATTGATGAAACAACAGCTGCAACCATAAAAGATCACCTCACATCTCTGGCTTCCAACCTCAGGTAATTTAAAATTTAATAAATTATATATTTATCAAAATTTATTTCAATAACTTGTCTTGTCTTATGCTTTGTGTGTACTTTTTATTTTTGGACTGAGAAATCACAGTCACTTAGAAACTAAGTCTTTTCTTATTTCTTTCAGGAACTACTTCCCTCAAATTGAAGGCGAAATCCAATGGATCAGAAATCCTTTTGATGAAGATTACTTAAAAAAAGTTAACATGTCTTCAAGTGAAGAGGACTCTTCAATTGAGCTGTCTTGTGATCAGGATCTGAAATCAAGTTTTAAAACAACCCCATTGATTCCTTTTTGGATAAAGGTGCGGAAAGACTATCCCGCGATTGGCATAATTGCACTGAGGCAATTGATGGCATTTTCAACTACTTATTTGTGTGAAAGAGCCTTTTCTACTTTAGTTTATTTGAAAAATAAGTATAGAAATAAGTTGAACGTGGAAAGTGCTTAAGGCTGAAATTGTCAAGTTTCGATCCCGATATTGATGCAATAGTAGGGGACAAACAATGTCAGAAATCTCATTAAGTTTGGACAGCCATGTTAATATATCTATTAATAATTAATAAATAAAGGCTCTTCAGTAAAAAGTTCTTTTTTCCTTTTTGCATATATATATAAAAGCGGGGTGGGCCGAAAAATTGTTTTGAAAATATTATTGGGCCACCAAGCTAAAAAGGTTGGGAACCGCTGGCCTAGTACATTCTCCAGACAGACGCAATGGCATAGGCACATGGCTTCGTCTATAAACCTTATTAGCTTGCGTGCTTATTAGACTTGCAGCATACCTACTACCACTTTGATAGTTTTTCTGTCTTTGATTTTGTGGCATACATTTTAGCGAATGTCGTACAATAAACTATTTCGTCGATTTCTTTTCTAGTCATATTTCCCACCATTGTAGAGATTCATGTGCCACCCATTTTCTTGTGACCATTTTTATTGTCGATCGCTAGCAAAGGAATCGTGGATGCAATGAGATCGTGCCATAGCACAGCCTTAGAGATAATGCTAGACCTTTTCCTACTACATCTACATGTATGGAGGTTCGCTCTGGAAAATGCCCATAGCCTAATCCAGGTAAAATCTTTGAAACCCGATTACCCAACGCGACATTTTGAGGTACTTAGTGCTGTACAGCGGTACAGTCCGATTCATGCCCACGGACTTTATGTCTGCGAAACAGGATTTCGAACTTACATTAGACATTGTTAACAACGAGCATGAGTTAACACAGAACGTTCTTATTACGAGATGTGCCCTAATACTAAATTATCAACAGCCCTGAGGAATATTCCAGCAATATTCCAAGCGGAAATATCAGTGATAGATTTTTGTGCTCAAGTGAGCCCCAAAAAACGCCTCACAACTTATGAGTCTACAACAGCCTAGAGCTGCAAACAATCCCTAAGGCAACTTCCAGATATAACGAAGTAACTTTGCTGTGGGTGCCAGAGAATAAAGCAATGGTCGGAAATGAGATTGCTGATGGTCTCGCAAAAGGATCTTGTACTGCATTCAGCGGATCCGAACCATTGTGTGATTTCCCAAAAAGCCGCATTGTCGAAGAATTCCGAAAATGGGAAAAGGAATTAAGTGCCTATTCGAATTTAACATTTCCGGCAAAATTTGAATCGCTGTCCTCAAAATTTGAATCAGCAACCTTTCGATAACCAAGATTTTGCTTGGACAAAATTTTCCCTACATTCTCCATCGACCTAGCTTCCAATCGGAATTAAAAAAATAGCCCAATAAGTTTTTTTAAGTCTAGTCATTAAATTGTAGAAATGTTTGCATATTTTACATGAAATCAAAACATTTTTTAAGGTTTCTGTCTTTTTAACATTTTAAATTCCATTTTTTTCAGGATGTGAAATATTTTCAATCAGATGTTCTTGACTGAAGTAACTAAATTTTCCAAAAGTTATTTATTACAAGCGCTTTCGCCAAATTTTATAAAATTAACCATTTTAATCTTGATATATAATCAAATCTCAATATGTGCACAATTTCAACCGTTAAAATCCGAAAAAATGTTATTTTGAAAATTTCAGTACCTACAAGCATGCTCAAGGTGTTAAAATCAATAAATGTATGTTTTACTTTTATTTTGTCTGCTATACTTTTTATATAAGATGGTTCCTCATAGGGCTTCAAACGAGAGCGAGATTTTTCTCGTCTCGAAAAAGCGAGCATTTAAGGGATTAATTAGACCTCTTTTCATTTTGATGCAAAATAGCCTTATGTCTTCGTAAAACAAGGAATCCTCAAAAGTTAAATACAACAGTGTTTATTTAATTTAAATTGAAGTTACAATTGGATTTTTTTATTCCAATTTTTCATTCAACACTTCCGCAACTCCCTTTTTTCTGTTGTAAAGTTTAAATAAACTAATTCTTTTATTTAAAAATTTATTTAAAAATCAGTCAGAAAACGCGCACCTTCTTAGGATTGACCGACAACCCTGTTAATCAGTTATTCATCTGTCTGAAGGTCTATACCTGGTCGTAGTCGGGGCCGTTAGGAATTTCACAAAAAACTGGTAAAAGTCGATCCGAGTTTTTTTTTTATTTAGGATTTTCTATGCATTCAAATTGTTTGATTATAATTTCTCGCCTTTGTTGTTTCCGTTAACACTTTTTTTTGTTTTTTCTTGTTATAATCCATTTACTCAGTAGTACCTATTTCGATACGTTTCCTGTATATGTAAAATTTCTTAGAAGATACATACAATAAATAGTATGGTCGCTCAACTTTTATCGTCAAATACCTTAACGCCATTTAAAATTATGGAACAAATTTCCGCGTAATGTCAAAATAATGATAAGACAAGAACTGCTTTCCACTTATAAATTAGTGACGATAATAATTGAAAATTCTTCGTTACAATATACACTTTCTGATTTGTACAAAATTATAAGATGATTATAGAAATAGGTATAATTTTCACATATAAAATGATTTGTATACTACAGAAGACAGCTGGAAAAGATCCAATGGATTTTTTGTGAGAATTTGGATGTTTGTAAAGTGTGTTCATTCTTATAGTGAAGTGACTAAATAGACCCCTGTTATAAAAGATCCGTAAATTTCATATATGACCAAACAAGTCCATTCTTTGATTCGAATTTAGCAGAGCTTGAATCTTAACCAAAAAACAGGAAAGCGTTACTTTTGCTTCAAAGTAACGCGTTATATAATCGTTACCGTTACTTATTTGAAAACGGAACGAATTATTCATTACTTTTCGAAAGTTACTTTTAAAGTATCGTGTTACTGAAAAAATACCTTTTCAATTGCAGTAACGTGTTACTTTAAAAGTAACGAAATTCTAAGAACACGTTCCTTTTGGCAATAAATTATTGAAAGGACACAGGGACAGAATACCGCGCTCGCACAGTCTTATTTATTAGTTGCCGATACTGTCATTTTATTTGAATTTACCCTTACTTTGTGGAATCTACTCATATTATTGTTATAAATGAAACTAACTCTTTCCAATTATTTTCAATATTTAATGAAAAAGTTGATGAAAATTATGGAAGGATATTGATTGATATTTCGATATTAACATATCAACGTCAGAATGACAGAAGTTACATTTGATGTGATGCCTACTTGATGTTTAATATTTTGGCTAGACCAAATAGTGATCTATCTTGTGATTGACTTAATATATGAATAGAAAAAAGGTGAAAATATGATATTACAGATATTAAAGCTTAGGTATTATCAGCCCCTTGGGGATATCCTGGATATATTTTTCCCATTTAAGAGAAGTATAACTGTGCAATGATATAGGAAACCAAGGAAAACTATATCTGCTGATCTTTACAATTGTTACTTAAGAAGACAATTTAATAGTGGAGAGCTCCTTAGATTTATCTGTTCATTGACAACCTCATATCGTGGGTCTCTTAAGTGTCTTCTTATTTCTAGTTCTTCAAGGAAATCTAGTTCTTGTTTCTTATCACAAATATGCAGTACTTCTAGTTCTGTGTTAGGTGTTAATGAATGTTTTGTGTCAAGAAGGTGTTTTGCGTAATGTGATTTATCAGGCTGTTTTAATCTGTATGCTCGTGAGTGTTCATTGTATCTAATTTCAAAATTTCGAATTGTTTGACCAATATAGACAGCATTACATTCTGGACATTTAAGTTTATATATTCCAGACTTTTTTAATGGGGGTATTTTTGTTTTTACGTTTAACAATTTTTTACTCACATTGTTTTCTGTTTCAAAAGAAATTGCTGTATTTGTTGAACAAGATATTATCTTTGAAATATTATTAGAAATATTACCAGCATATGTGATGGTTTTGTAATTTTGTATTTCCCTAGTTTTTTCACGAAATATTAAATGCCACTTTTTCCTTTTTTTTATTAATTAATTTATTTATTATATGTAATGGATAACCGTTGTTTAATTATATTAATTTCTCTATCAAAATTATATTTGTTCATAGGAACTGAAGATGCTCTATGTATCATTGAATGCTGCTAATTTATGTGACATGGGATGATTAGAATTATATGGTATAGTCACATCAGTATGTGTTGGTTTTCTGTAAATTGAAAAATTAAGTATATTATTGACTCTTTGAATTTTAATATCAAGAAAATTGATCAAGTTATTTTCTCCAACTTCTAATGTAAATTTGATTTTTGGATGTAAATTATTAATATGATTGAACAATATATCTAATTGTCGTTCACTACCTACAAAACAAGCTAATATGTCATCTACATACCTATACCCAAATAATATATTTTTTGAAATGTTACATTCAAAGATTTTTCTTTCCAAACTGTCCATAAAAATGTTTGCTAAAATTGGTGATATAGGGCTTCCCATTGGTAAACCTTCATTTTGAATATATACCTTATTATCAAAAGTAAAATAATTCTGATTAATACATACATCAAACAGTAAATTCACCTTATAAAATTTTTTATTTTCCTTGATGAGCTGATTTTAGAAATACATTGGTTCCTAGTGAATATTTACAGAGTTACAAGGTGTGAAAAATGCCATTTTTTGAATTTTAGATTTTTTTTCTTGAATATCTGGCAAAACGGTTTAAACTTAAATCGATTTATTTTCGATCCCAAAAACTGTAGCTAAATTTACTATATACCTTTTGTTACACCCTGTTTTATCAGGGAATAGGATATGGTATGGTCGGTGTGGTGGTAACACAAAATTATTTAGATAACAAAAATATAAATAAGTAGTGCTAGTACTTTGGGATTATTAGTTTGGTAAATATGTTTTTCTATAAAATTAAATATACATTGCTGTTTGGTGTTATATTCATGTGATTATCGTACATGTAGTTTTGCATCGCTTGCGCTGTTGATCAGTGGCGGCTCCTCCATTAAGTCATTGGGTCAATAATTTAAAAAAATAATGGAATAAGCATTTAAAAAAATAGAATATACCTACTATTATACATATAGTATAGTATTCCTCTTATATAAAATTAACCTAAAACGTTTCAAGACCCCCGTGTAAACGTTATTCCGCATCAAGCATCAAGTACTCGGCGAAAACCAAAATTAGAAAGCCTGCTGGAGTCCACCGTTGACCTCAAGGTGTTATATGGGAACGGAATTTGCCGAGCGCTGACGATTTTCGCGGAGTGAGAGAAACACGCCCGAAGTTTACATGTGATGGGTCGAAAGC
Organism: Lochmaea crataegi; assembly: GCA_947563755.1. Lineage (NCBI taxonomy): Eukaryota > Metazoa > Arthropoda > Insecta > Coleoptera > Chrysomelidae > Lochmaea > Lochmaea crataegi. Next base: position 7,088,565 of record OX387435.1, read on the forward strand.
CCGGTTTAATATCGACTTACGTCGGCTGATTATTACACGCTTAGAAAAGAGATGAGTAGAGGGGTTGGCAGGCCGCGCTATATTTTGATTTAAAGGCAGGGGAGCATTTGAAGCGAAATAATGAGAATAATGAGCAGTGTTTTGACGTAATAAGTTGTGGCAAATAAAAAAAAGATCGAAGGCTTCACTTAAATTTTCAAAAGACTTAGACTAATTATCATTTAATTTAAGTTTGTCATATTTAATATGTATAGAAATGAATAAAATATGGTTGTTTTTTAAGAGAGCATTATTTTTATATAAAACAAGCGTGGCACAAAAAATTTTTTTGCCTCTGTGGCTTTGGAAAGGAACTCCTACAACTTTTGCTATTTTAACGATTTTAACGATTTCTTGGAAGAAATTGGGAGTGTTTTTTCGAAAAATTTCCGCCCACGGCGGATAAGCCTCCGGGGAGCTGGTCAGTGGCGTTCCGTATTTAGGGATTTTGGTCACATCACCTATGACCCCCCCCATCAAATTAACCACGAGCTGCCAGTGCTGTTGATTATAACTACCAAGGGTATTTGGAGTTATGTTTGCAAGTAGCTCGTTCTGGAACCAATATTTCTGCATTGCTGAGATACTGGCCACCGTTAGATACAGAAAAAAATAATGAGAACTACGGATATTGTAAAAAAAGGAACAAAAGCAGCAAAATACTAACTGTACGAATGCATGGAGTAATTTTGCAAGTAACTAAAAAACTTAGAAATGTTCCAAGAGCATTAGACTTATTCACAATCTTCTAGGAATATGTTTAGTGGAGCGATCTACTTGCTTCTAAAATTACTTCACGCTGTTCTATTTTGTAATATTTGAGGTGCTCTTAAGTTGATATCGTGTAGCATAATCGCCAATATACGTGCTGCATTTTCTTAATAAATTAAAAAACAATTTTCGCAGCGTGGTTATATAAAAATTGCCATAACGTAGAGCCTGCGAAGAATGTGATACGAACCAGTTTTTAAACGCTCCATAGGGGGCTGACTCTTTTGATACCTTCTGTAAAATAAGACGTCACACCAATCAGCTTATTTGATGAGAAATTCAATCCGATTTAACGCGTTTAGCGTGAACTTTGCTCGTTTGTTTTCCTTATGGAAATGAAATAAATTGAAACTCCGGCGATGATTTTTTTATTTACTGTCTCGAACAGTGAAGAATATGGCAAATTTGTGACTAAAGAAGGAAAGATACTAACTGAATTTTAATATTTAGGGAAGTATATTCTACAGACAGTTTCAGTAAAAAATAAAGGTTGTATCACTATTGAATAAAAAAGAGAGACATGGAATACAACTTTGAAAGAATATGGGATAAACGTGAATAAAACTAAAAAGGGTAATGCAGATAAGCAGAAAAGTAGAAAAATAAATATAGAAATAGATGGATTGAACAAATGAAAACCTTTAAACAATATATTGAAATTAAGTACAGGATACAAAACGCCTTAAAATTGTACTATGCAATGAACAGGTTATTTATAATCGAAAAAATATGAAAAAACCGAAAACAAAAATAAACCATATTTAGACCAATTCTCACGTTTGAATATAAATCCTGATTTCAGACAGAGCGACAAAAACGTCAATTTCAAGCAGTAGAAATGGAGTACCCTGGAAGTAGAGCTGATGCGGGAATTGATTAAAAATAAATAAATTCGCTGGTGCGGTCATCTTCAAATAGTGAACAATACGAGAGTTGTCTTTTTTGTTGTTTTTTTGCATATAGAGCTAGAAAAAACAGTAGATAACTTTTAAACACTATTGTTTTTCAAAGTATTCTCCACAAAGAGATACAGCAAGCGCCAAACGTGATGGCGAGCGATCGCGCAGGTATAGACTCTCCCAACTAAATCACTATTGGATTACGATAAGCCCCTTGCCGGTCAGTGTCGTACCTATAATTAGTTTTAATTAGGGTAGCAAATGGAACATGATTTCTCTGTAATTTCTTTTCATATTTTATTCAGTATTATAGGTGGTAGTACAGTTCATTAAAATGTTATTGTTACGCGAGCTACTGCAATAATATTCTCACTTAGTGCCCCCAGTGAAATCCCCGTATGAGACGACTATGGCTCCTCCGCCCAAACTTCGAGAAACATCCAGAACACCCGGGTGCATCCGCGAGAATATCGAGAATATCCAATGCGCCCGCGAGAACGCCGAGATACTTCTAGAATTACGGCGCACGAGTATAAATAGGCCACAAGCATCGCTGCAGTCAATTAGTCAATCAGTCAGTGTTGATACCGAAGGAAAGTAATCGCGCATCGATAAAGTGTTTATTAAGTGACTCTCATATAAATTATAATTAGTGTGTTTAGTGTATTACATAAATTATTAAATAAGGACTGAATTACATACAAATCTGTAAATATAAATTAACTGTAAATATAAATTAGAATAAACGTTACATTGGTGTCAGAAGTGGGATTAAAAAAAATAAATAAATAAATAAATATACAGGAAGATGGCGAAGAAACTTTGTGAATTAAAAGTTTCAGAGCTTCGAAGAGAGTTGGAGGATTACGAACTGGACACAAGTGGGGTCAAGTCAGTGTTAGTGGAACGACTAAAAAAAGCTATGATTAACAATGGATTGGACCCGGAAACGTTTGAATTCACCGACGAAGCGTCCGCCTCTATAATTTCATCCATGGAAAACAAAATGTCGGACATGGAAAATAAAATTTCGACGGATATAAAAAACGAAATTTCAGCCATGGAAAGTAAACTCTCGGCGGACATGGAAAACAAATTGTCGGACGTGGAAAATAAAATTTCATCCATGGAAAGTAAACTTTCGGCGGACATGGAAAACAAAATGTCGGACATGGAGAATAAAATTTTGACGGACATGAAAAATGAAATGACATCCATGAAGACTGATATTTCTGCCGTGGAAGAAAAGATTAAAAGAATGGAGCAAGAAATGAAACAAAAAATCAAAGAAATCGAAAGGAAGACTAGTAATAAACCGGATATTACAACTAGGCAAGCCCCGAATAACGACGAACTGGCAGAGAAAGTAGAGTTGAAACCGAAAATGGAAAACGATATTAACAGCCGAGTGAAACTGCCAACATTCGATGGTAAGACGTCATGGCCGAGTTATCTTAAGCAATTCGAGGCGGCATCAAAGGCAAACAACTGGAGTGAGAAGGAAAAAGCGTTAAATTTAACTCTTGCCCTTAGAGGAGACGCTATGGATATCCTCCAGACCATTCCAGTGGAGGAGGCCGAAGATTTTGAACAACTCAAAAAGCGATTGAATATGAGATATGGCCTGGAACACCTGGAGCATCTGTACCAGTCGCAGCTGAAAAACCGCAAACAAAAACGCGACGAAACTCTGCAAGAATTCGAAGCAGACATTGCGAGGTTGGTGCGGTTTGCCTATCCATCGGCACCGGAGAATGTCATGGAATGTTTAGGGGTACAGACATTCATCGACGGAGTTCGTGACCATGAAATGCAGAGAACTCTACGCTTGGCCCGGCATAAGACACTGGTCGACGTACTCTCTGCAGCCTTGGAGTACGAAGCAGCTACACAGGCTTCCGGAGTATACGGCAAGGTGAGGGCTGTAGCAGACGAAGAAGTTGAGAACAAGCTCGACCAGCTTGTCAACATGATGAAAAGCATCTCAAATGGAAAACTGAAAGCTGTGAGATGCTGGAATTGTGGAGAAATGGGACATGTACGCAGTTCGTGCAAGCGACCGAGAACTGCTACAAACGAAGACGCCCAGCAGGAAAACTAGGAAGGGTCGACCTTCAGAGGGCAGCTTCGACCCGAAGACCTTCCAAAGACCCTCTCATCCTAATAGCAACGAGGACTATTATTCGCCCCGAGACTGTCAACACCCGGAAAAGACTTTTACCGACGAGACTGCGACTCAGGACTGCCACAGGTGAAAGCGCCAATGTCCATGGAGAACTACCGGTGCAATTGGGAATTGGCGCAGAGAAGTTCACCCACACTGTCGTTGTCGCCGATATCGAAGAGGACATAATACTCGGAATGGACGTTATGAACCTACATGGCTTCCAGCTAGATTTCAAGAACCGAGTGATTAGAGTAGGTTCTGAGGAGGTATTCCTTCACCCACACGAGGATAAGACTGTTCAGGTAGCCGTACAGGAGGATACAGTTGTACCCGCAAGGAGTGAATTTTTCACTGTGGCAAGGCTACAAGGAACCGTCGAAGAAGGAACACCGGTCATGATGGAACCATGGAATCACGATAAAGAGGTTGGTCGAAGAATCTTGGTTGGAAAAGGGCTAGTCATGGCTGCCGAAGAAATACCTGTACGCATTATAAATGTAAATGACCATCCAATAACTATGAAGAAGGATACCAAAATTGGAACTTGCGTACCAGTGGCGTCGATAATTCATCAAACGACAACCTCCAATGATGCCAACAATAAGTTTGAACAAATGATAGCAGTGGCTGGACAATCCCTTAGCCTGCAAGAGAAGAAAAAGATCAGAGAACTCTTGCTACAATACCAATCTCTTTTTGTACCAAAAGGAGGAAAGTCAGGAAGAACATCTGCTGTCAAACACAAAATTGACACCGGCGACGCTAAACCGATAAGACAATCGGCTCGACGGCTACCACAGGCCAAAAGAGAGGAAGCGGAGAGAATTGTTCGCGAGATGGAAAAGGACAAGGTAATAGAACCTTCTACCAGCCCTTGGGTCTCTCCGGTAGTTCTGGTAAAGAAGAAGGATGGAACCACGAGGTTTTGCGTGGACTACCGGCAGTTGAACAATGTTACAAAGAAAGATAGCTATCCTCTGCCGAGAATCGACGACACTCTGGATACGCTGGCCGGTAGCAAATTGTTTTCTACCTTGGACCTGAAGTCTGGATATTGGCAGGTAGAAATGGATCCAGCCGATAAAGAAAAGACAGCGTTTACCACCGGATCTGGACTATGGCATTTCACCGTTATGCCATTTGGGCTGTGCAATGCCCCCGCAACGTTCGAAAGACTGATGGAAAACGTATTGCGAGGGTTGTCCTGGAAGACATGCTCAGTGTACCTTGATGACATCATAGTCTTGGGAAGGACATTCGACGAACATCAAAAGGATTTGGAAGGTGTCTTCAAAAGGTTGCAAGCTGCCCAACTGATGCTCAACCCCAAGAAATGTCAACTATTTCAGAACAAAGTCAATTACCTAGGCCATGTAGTCAGCAAGGATGGTGTAGCTGTAGACGAAGAAAAAGCTGCTGCCGTACGAAAGTGGCCAAGACCCACCGACAAGCACCAAATTAGAAGCTTCCTTGGACTCTGTACATACTACAGGCGATTTATAAAGAAGTTTGCAGATATCGCTAAGCCCTTGACACGACTTACAAAGGAAGCAAGGGAGTTTCGCTGGGACAAAGATTGCCAAACTTCGTTCGAAACCTTGAAGAAGCACTTGACTACTGCACCTATACTCGGCTATCCACTACCAGAGGGAGAATTCATACTAGATACTGATGCTAGCAATGTTGGAATTGGAGGAGTGCTATCACAGGTTCAAGGAGGACAAGAGAAAGTTCTGGGATATTTTAGAAAAGTCCTTTCCAAACCAGAACAAAACTACTGCGTCACAAGAAGAGAGCTCCTAGCAGTAGTGAAGTCCGTGGAGCACTTCTATCAGTATCTGTATGGGAAGAAATTTGTGATCAGAACCGATCATGCAGCACTTAAGTGGCTTATGCAATTCAAGAACCCTGAAGGGCAAATCGCTAGATGGATCGAGCGGCTCCAAGAATATAATTTCACTATTGAGCATAGAGCCGGAATAAGCCACAGAAATGCAGACTCCCTCTCTAGAAGACCATGCCCTGCAGAGTGCTCTCACTGCAGCAAAACAGAAGCTAAGGAAGCTGCGATTCGAAGAACCACGGTGACCACCGACGAATGGACACCAGAAAAGTTGGAAGAGGAACAAGAGAACGATCCTGACTTGAAGAAAATCCGACATTGGAAAAAGGAGAACTGTTTGAATTGGCAGGAGATTTCAAGGTACTCGCCAACGATGAAATCGTATTGGGCCCAGTGGGACTCGCTGGTTTTGGAAAATGGTTTGCTACAGCGAGTAATCGAGAACGATGAGGGTTCCGAAAGTAGAAGACAGTTGGTGATTCCAAGAACAAGGATAGCAGCAGTACTGCGGAAATTACACGACAGTCCGTCAGGAGGACATCTAGGTGTGAAGAAGACCCTCCAGAAAGTGCGAGAACGGTTTTATTGGATGCACAGTTCCGAAGATGTGAAGGACTGGTGTAAGAAGTGCACTACCTGTGCTACGACCAATGGACCGCACGGGAGAAGAAAGGCTCCTATGAAACAGTACAATGTCGGAAGCCCTTTTGAACGCATTGCCCTGGACATTGCCGGACCGTTTCCACCGACAGCAAATGGCAGCAGGTACATTTTGGTGGTGATGGATTACTTCACAAAATGGGTAGAAGCGTATGCCATTCCAAACCAAGAAGCCGCAACGGTTGCCGACGTGCTCGTGAATGAGTTCATTTGCCGATATGGAGTGCCCCTGGAAATACACAGCGACCAGGGCAGAAACTTCGAAAGCCAGCTGTTCCAGGAAGTTTGTGAAAAGCTCGGCATGAAGAAAACGAGAACTACGGCTTTGCACCCACAGTCGGACGGGATGGCAGAGCGAATGAACAGAACTCTTGGCAAATACCTGTCTAAAGTAGTATCTAACCATCAGCGAGATTGGGACCAATATCTCTCGCTATTCGCGATGGCCTACAGATCCGCCATCAATGAGTCTACCGGCCAAACACCAGCAAGAGCTCTGTTCGGACGCGAAATGAGATTACCCTGTGACCTCGAATTTGGATGCCGACCCGGAGAGACATAGCTGGTGAAGATTACGTGACCCAGCTGAGAAAAAGAATGGACGACGTACACGAGCTGGTTCGATCGAATCTTCAGATCGCTAGCGATAGGATGAAGAAAAGGTACGATACGCAAGCTACGGAAGGAGGTTTCCACGAAGGAGACAAAGTCTGGCTGCATAACCCAAGAAGACAAAAGGGTTTTTCTCCAAAGTTGCAGAAAGCTTGGGACGGTCCGTACCTCGTAAAGAAAAGAATCAACGATGTCATCTATCGTATCAGCAAGATCCCAAATGGAAAGCCAAAGGTGGTACACCGTAACCGATTAGCGCCATTCGAGGGTGACCACGATGAGGAAGTAAACCAGCTTCAGGAAGTAGCCGATCCTGCTTTTGTAGAGTTCATGGGTGCTTATGGTGGTACCGGAAAAGCAAGATTCGGCGTCACCACTGAGAGACGACAAGACCTGCTTACCGTTCCGGAGGAATACTCACTGGCAATAAACATGCGCGCGGACTGGCATCTCTGTTTATAAAGAAGAGTGGCGCACAACCTTTGGTAAACCAGTTACCAGTACCAGGTAAAGCTTTGAAGCTGCAAAATGGCTCCCGCTACAATTTCCACCTAGTGACGAGGAACACCTTCGACGAAAGACCAACGTACGAGGATGTCTGGGAAGCATTACGAAGCCTGAGGGAGCATGTGCTTGAATTGAACGTGTACAGGCTAGCCATGCCCAAGATTGAATGTAGGCATTTAGATTGGCGAATAATCCGTAACATGGTAGAAGTAATCTTCCGAGACACCGAAGTGCAGGTACTGGTTTGCGGCCATGCTCGGGAGACACAGCCAACAGAGAAGACGGTCGCATGTTACTTCCATACAACTGGAAAATGCAACAAGGGGACCAGTTGCCGATACAGTCATCTCGTTCCAGTTTCCTAGCTAGTTCCAGGAGGAACTGTCTCTTAAGGAGGGGGCAATGTTACGCGAGCTAATGCAATAATATTCTCACTTAGTGCCCCCAGTGAAATCCCCGTATGAGACGACTATGGCTCCTCCGCCCAAACTTCGAGAAACATCCAGAACACCCGGGTGCATCCGCGAGAATATCGAGAATATCCAATGCGCCCGCGAGAACGCCGAGATACTTCTAGAATTACGGCGCACGAGTATAAATAGGCCACAAGCATCGCTGAAGTCAATTAGTCAATCAGTCAGTGTTGATACCGAAGGAAAGTAATCGCGCATCGATAAAGTGTTTATTAAGTGACTCTCATATAAATTATAATTAGTGTGTTTAGTGTATTACATAAATTATTAAATAAGGACTGAATTACATATAAATCTGTAAATATAAATTAACTGTAAATATAAATTAGAATAAACGTTACATTATATAATGATACACTTATTAAAAAATAAACTTTAATCAGTCACCATCTGAATACAAATTTTCTTCATCTTCACTGCTGCTTGTGCTTGTGCTGCTATCGTCATTTAAATTTATAATCAATGGACTTACCTCTGTTTGAACATCTGTGAATGTTTCATTTTCCCAATATTTCCGCTCTATATCTACTACATGTCGGCAACGCTTTTGCCATTCCTCGGAAGTGATTTGATCAAACTCGTGCTCCGCCAGTTTCCTCACATCTTCCAACTTGAAAGTTACATTCTTTTGGGACACATTGTTTTTGACAGTAGCCCAAATGAGTTCAATGGGATTCAAATCCGGATGGTAGGGTGTAAGTCGCAAAACGTTATGTCCGTGTAGTGTGTACAAAAAATGTAGTGGGAGGTAACATTGAAAATGAGTTTGTGCGCATGGGGGCGGGCTCGCCATCACGTTTGGCGCTTGCAGTATGCATTTTTGCATCATTTGGAACCAATTCTGGAAGCAGTTATTTAACTCGCTTGTTGGTACATTCAAAATAGAGTTTTTGATGGCGTTGGCTGCTTCTTCTGGGGACTGAAACTTTGACTACGCAGTTCATTCTTAAATTTTCAAAAAGTGAAAAAGTCTTAGGTCGGGACTGAATGGAGGATGGTCCAGCGATGTTTTCTTGCTTTAAAAACTAAATTGTTTTTCGAGCAGTGTGGGTACTTGCATTGTCTTGGCGGAGGATCATTCGTCGTTAGGGCTTGGTTTTTCGAAACTCAGCGATTACTTCCGGTAAACAAATCGATATGTTCCAATCATCAGTAACAGTTCTTTGATCTTGCATAAAAATGGTTGTTACATGACTCGCTTTTGAGACAAATGTCGCCACCATCTTTTTGGAAACCCTTCGAGAACGGATAACTTTCGTCGGTTTTGCTTTATCTTGGAACACCCAAACAGTTGACTGACGTTTATTTTTGGGTTTATAAGAGTAAATGCAGGATTCATCACCACTGACAATACTGTATATATTTTTTGAGTTTTCTGCGTTAAACCGGTTTAGAGTTTTTTGAAACCAATTGACTCAAATTGCTTTCTGTTCTCACGTCAACAGATGCGGTATCCAACAAGAAAATAATTTTTTACAGATTATTCTTCATGTTAAAGTTTTTGAATTGTGGTGCCTAATGATGCTTTAATTTCACGATATGTGACATGTCGATCTTCTTGGATCAGCTTCTGTACAGCATCGACGATTTCCTGGGTCACTGCCATTGTTGGTGGACCTGTTCTTGGATCGTCGCTGAGAGGTTATACTGTCCACGTTCGAACTCTCCATACCAACCAGAAATTGTCGACAGATGTGATGCTTCATTGCCGAAAACATAATCCAACTTGGCAAGTCATTCTTGTTGATTCAACAGTCTTCGAAAATAGTAAGAAATTATTGAGCGAAAATTTTCTCGGCTTAATTCCATTTTTCGACTGACTAAACTATGTTGTTACAACATATACAACACTTTAAAGACAATTCTTGTAATGGGCCTGTAAAATAAGTGTGGAAATCCAAGGTATCGAGGGCTAGGAAAAGGAGAAGACTGTAATAAACTTAGGATGGTTTCATAGAAGAAATAATGAGAAAACGTAAGTCAACATGACCAAGACGCTAACAAAGAACAACAAGGAATTGACAAAATTTGTTGACAGATATTATAAAATATTGTTAACAATATAAATACACAGCCTTATTAATAATAAAATTTAGATTATTCTAACATGACTTTAAAACTAAATTAGTAAAAAGCATATTAATAAATACAGTTAACATCATCTTAACACTAGAATGATACTAAATCCTTAGTAATGAGTTTGGGTATGTTTTACACCGTGCTTAAGTTAACCTAACATTTTTAGTCAAATGTTAGTAGAATTAATTGTCCCATGATAGAAAAATTTTTATACAGGTAAGTTGTACTTGATTATATACAAAAGAATTCAGGTTAGACACGTTTACCATTCCTTACATATTTGAACAAATTAGGAAATTATTTGTAGATGTAGATGCTGAAGATGAAGATTTGCTAGAAAATCCAAGACAGAATGAGGAAAGAAATCTCTCAGCGGCCGCTTTTCGACAGCAGCATATACAAAGATATTTTGGAACCACCAAAGATAATTTTTTTTTCATAAAGTTAAATAGAAAATTCATTAATAATTTTTTATTATTTTCATGAAAATTAACAATATTAAATAAAGTCTAGAGTTGTGACATATTTACAATACATTTTCATGATCAATGGATCAATATAAAAATTGTATTATTTTTGCATTTTTCTAAAATTATATTTTTTGTTTTGTTTTTGTTGTTTGTCGACAAATTTTTATTGCTCATTGACAAAAATGTAAGTTTTAAAACACTAGTAGAAATAAAAGTTTTCATATTGACCCACTGAATATGAAAATGTTTAGCCTTTTTGCAGCGCTATGTATGTCCTGCAGTTAATCAGGGGTATTGACGAGAACAAAAATATTCTCCGTCAATAAAATTAAGGGTTAGAATCAACAGAACACCAAAGAAATTTTATTTTATTATTAATAAGGCTGATAGACATTAACATGCACCCTACACCATTGAATGGTAGCAGTGACTTTGATTATATTTACAGGTGCTTCATTAATCATATAACTGGACTAACCTTAGCATGAAATATGGAACACTTAAATAAAATATTCCTCCCCACCGAGATACATACAGCCTTATTAATAAAATAAACACGATAACAGCGTACTAAATAATAGTTACTAAGAGCGTACTTATAGCATGCTAAGCATGCATATTAATAATTGAATACTTAGAATCATGTAACGAACAATACGTTTTTATTAGATAAACATGACAAAAACGTAAAATACGTAAACTGCTACATTCACTCATATTTCTCATTGTAAAATTTCTTTGGTGTTCTGTTGATTCTAACCCTTAATTTTATTGACGGAGAATATTTTTGTTCCCGTGAATACCCCTTAATAACTGCAGGAAATACATAGCGCTGCGAAAAAGGATAAACATTTTGATATTCAGTGGGTCAATATGAAAACTTTTATTTCTACTGTTTTAAAACTTACCTTTTTGTCAATGAGCAGTAAAAATTTAGTTCATAAAAATTTGTCGACAAACAAAAAAATAAGCTAAATTTAAAAAAATGCAAAATTAATACAATTTTTATATTGATTCATTGAACATGAAAGTGTATTGTAAATATGTTATAACTCTAAACTTTTTTTAATATTGTTAATTTTCATGGAAATAATAAAAAAATATTAATGAATTTTTTTATTTAACCTTAGTTCAACTTTATGAAAAAAGATTATCTTTGGTGGTTTCTAAAATATCTCTGTGTATACTGATGTCGAAAAGCGGCTCCTAAGAGATTTTTTTCCTCATTCTGACTTGGATTTTCTAGCCAATCTTCATCTTCAAAATCTACAAATAATTTCCTAATTTGTTTAAATATGTAAGGAATGGTAAAAGTGTCAAGCCTGATTTTTTTTGTATATAATCAAGTACAACTTACCTGTATAAAAAGTTTCCTATTATAATCACAAAGGGACAATTAATTCTACTAACATTTGACCAAAAAAGTTAGGTTAACGTCGTGTTAACTGGTGAAGTTTTCAGCTTACCAAGCAATCAGCAACCTAGGACAGCTGTTTACGTTCCTAGGATATACAGAGCCCTTCCGATGGCACAATTCTGCACCTTACTGCGGTTAAAGTGGAATGTCCAGATGGAAACGGCAAATATACGGCGTTGATACATCGGTCTAGCTCCCTTCAGATGCAGCCACCCTACCACCGACTAGATAGATGGAGGTACTAGTGGATCACCGTCTCAACCAGAGAGTGGAGCTTATTTTGGGTTGCGACTCAAACTCTCACCACTTGAGCTGGGGCAGCTAGGATATCAACGCCCGAGGTAAGTCTCTATATGAATATATATTTAAGAAAGATCTAAGAATCTTAAATAGAGACACGGAGCCGACATTTATTAACTCCCGTAGCCAAACATTAATAGATATTACGCCGGCGACAGCTAAACAATCAAACAAAATTCATGACTGGCAAGTGTCAGATCACATGTCTATGTCAGACCACCGCTGGCTGACCTATACGGTGAGCCAGGAACTCAGGACCACTGTAAAATCGCGTGACCCGAAGAGGACGGATGTAGCTCTCTACAATCGCCTCTTAAAAGGTGCTCTGCGGGAAACAGAGGTCCTGACTCCTGGCAATAATGAGGAACTGGAAAGGTACACACTATCTATTCAAAACAAAATAGACATTGTCTATAAGGAATCCTGTCCGGTGAGGATGGTTCAGACAGATGGCAAAACCAATACTTGGTGGTGCCCTGAACTGGAACACCTTAGAAAGACTGCGAGAACGGCCTTTAACAAGGCAAAACGAACAACAATCAAAGAGGACTGGGGATTATACCAAGCGGACCTCAAAGAGTTCAAAAAAGTCTGCAGACAAAAACAAAGAACAGCCTGGAGAGCCTACTGTGAGGCGGTCAAAGACCTTCCACAAGTTTCTAGGCTACAGGAGGCACTCTCAAACGACCACCATAAGAGTACGGCATCCTGACGAGGGAAAATGGCGACAAGGCCAACCTCCAAGAGAGCGCTGAGATTCTTATGGAAACTCACTTCCCAGGATCTGTCTTTCCTGAAACGACGAACTGGGCGGAAGTACCAACAACACCCTCACAATAAGACTGGCAGTTTGTTAGTGCAGTAATTGATGACGACAAGATAAGGTGGGCCATTTCGGGCTTCTCCCCTTTCAAGTCACCAGGACCTGACGGTATAAGACCAGCCCTACTTCAGTGGGGAATGGATATCCTTATGCCTCACCTGGTTCGAATAACCAGAGCCTCTTTAGCTCTGAGGTATATTCCCAGAACGTGGAGAGGGGTACGAGTGGTATTTATATCCAAACCAGGAAGGATGGACTACACCTCACCAAAAGCATTTCGACCTATTAGCCTCACATTGTTCTTTTTAAAAACAAACAATGGAGGGGCTATGTGAGAGGTATATGAGAGATGAAGTGCTAGTTCACATCCCACTTCATCCAAATCCGCATGCATATACTCCGAGAAGGTCCACTGATTCGGCCCTTCACCAAGTTGTTAGCAGAATCGAAAGATCATTGGACAATAAAGAATCCACCCTGGGTATATTCATAGATATTGAGGGAGCGTTTGATGAAACAACCTTCCCAACAATTACCCAGCAACTTAACTCCAGGAATGTACCCCTGATAGTGGGAGAAAGGATAGGTACTCAAAATGCTCTCTAGTAGAGCAATGAGTATCAATGTAGAAGACATCATAGTGAGAGGACTGGTCATGAGGGGATGTCCGCAGGGAAGGGTCTTATCACCCTTTCTTTGGAACATATTTCTGGATACCTTGATTAATCACCTCAACAATAATGGATTCTACACAATCGCATACGCAGATGACATATATCGTAGGAACGTCAGTTCAGCCTTCCTGCAGGCTCCCGCAATCCATATTATCATTGCGACCTAAGGAACAGATTTATTTAATAATAAATTATAAACATATCGTAAATTAAGTCGTACTTTTGCAAATAGAAATATTTCATCTTCAGCCTCTTTTATAAATCTTTCTACATTCTCCTTCGTCAAAATCTTCGATTTTTTTGCATGGTATCCTGCTGACCGTCTCTTCAGCCAAGCCAAAAGCATACTGTACTTCATGATATCGACATTTTTGCGCACGGTGAGTTCAGATCTCAACATTGAATATGTAGTCCACAAAGCCGGCCTTTAATGTATTTGAATTCTCAAAATAAACAAGTAGTACCTTTTCGTTGATGTTCTTTATATTTTCCAAATCGCACCATTTTTCAAATTTTTGGTAGGCCAGGGCGTATCTACTTCTTGATTTTTTAGGTATTAAACTACCCACTGCAGCATTTGCAGACTCTCTTACTTCAAATGGAATGTCTGATTCGCTTACTGAAGACATTTCAAGTAATTACTTCTGACTTGTTTTGACTTATTTTGAAAAATCGTTGCTTGCTTCCATAGTAACAATACTTCAAGACCTGCTTCCATAGTAACAATACTTCTAACACCATTTGATTCCACATTAATATTTTCAATAGTAATAACCCAAGGACATTGATAATTGTTCGAAAAAATTTTTTAACAGATTTCGAAAGCTTGTTGCTTGGAGGTCTGTTGCCAATAAGCAACAAGCTTGAGAAAGTTGTTATAAAATTTTTGAGCATTTATCAATGTTCGAGGGTTATTCGAATAGAATTTTTTTGCTAATTATAGAAAAAAATACATAGTATATTTGCTTCTATAATTTCATTAATGTTCTCGTCAGTATTATGACAAAATCTTGACATTTTGAAATATTAAATATCTGAAACGTCAAAATCGATAATAAATCAAAATTTATCCATGGTAACGTACCTAATAGAGTGAATCCAATGAAATCAGTTAATTTGAGGTGGTTTGATTGAACACAACCAATCAGAACAACTGTTGTGACTGGGTAATGAAACGATTATGTAGAATCTTATTTTATATTCTGAAATACTGAATACACTTTTAACGTCTGTCATTTCTACTTGACAGTTAACTATATTTCATTAATCTAAGGTGCTTATATACATTGTCTAATTAGTTCACTACATTCACCCCCACTTAGTTAAAAAGGGTATATATATATTTTTTTTACTTGGAAACATAGTCTTTCAAATATCTTGGTGGACCACGATGTCTTGTTGATATTCGCTGTCCTGGTTTCGTCTGCAGTTGTGTACTGTTACTACCCCCTGGCATTGCTTGCTGGTTGTTGTCTTCATGTGAACAACTATGGTCTGCTACTGTTCTTGACTGGCGCTGCAGCTGAGAACCAACCGAAGGTACATCAACATCTGACGTATACGGTATTACTTGTCTCCATGGTAGATCTCGTGCTGTTTCATAGGTTTCTTGTTTCTTTGGAACCAGGGTAGATATCAACTGATTAATGTGGCGCTTCAATTTTCGCCCGGTGTCCAATTCGATAATGTAGTGATATTGTCCAAGTTTTCGTCTGACGATGCCAAACTGCCAAATATCTCGATTATCCTGGTGAATTCTTGCTTCAACCCTCTCTCCCACTTGAAACGATCGAACATGTGAAGTTTTGGCTCTTGAAGAAATCAGTGATCTAGTATTTGGAATTAGAGCGTCGAGGCGTATTCGCATTTTTCTGTTAAGATAAAGTTCAGCAGGTGATTTACCCGATGCTAGTGGTGTTGCACGATATCTGAACAAAATGTTCTGTATCTTAGTTGTCAGAGGAGTCGGGTCGTCAACAGCGGCTTTAAGTCTTCTTTTCAGAGTT
The DNA here is from genome assembly GCA_947563755.1 of Lochmaea crataegi. NCBI lineage: Eukaryota > Metazoa > Arthropoda > Insecta > Coleoptera > Chrysomelidae > Lochmaea > Lochmaea crataegi. Next base: position 7,104,305 of record OX387435.1, read on the forward strand.
TGAATACTACGTTCCGCTAGTCCGTTTGTGGCTGGGTGACCAGGAGCTATGAATTTTTGAAAAATGCCTCGTTCTCTGCAAAACAGTTGAAACTCATCACTTGTAAAGATAGTTGCATTATCAGATACTAGGATTGATGGATAACCGTTTACTGAAAAAATATTTTCTAGGAGTGTAATTGTTGTTCCTGAGGACGGAGCGACTCCTACTATTCTAACTTCGGCCCACTTGGACTCCGCATCAACACACATAAGAAAATAGTGGTTGTCAAAAGGCCCCGCATAGTCAATATGCAATCTTTCCAAGTTCTCTTCTGGCTGATCCCATGGATGCACTATTGCTTTTTGTGGATTGTGACGGACTTTAGCGCAAGGTTCACAGCTTTTAACGAGCCGTTCAATATCTTTATCTATTAGTTTCCAATAAACGTATCTCCTGGCTAGTTGTTTCATCTTGGTTATTCCCAAGTGTGTAGCATGTAGTTCTTCCAGAATTGGAATTTTAAGAGACTCTGGAATAACAACGCGATCCATTCTGAAGAGCATTCCATTTGAAATCGTGAATGGTTCATCTCTTGGATTGTTTCTGAGGTCAGTTATGATATTTTGAAGTTCAACGTCTTTCGCTGTTTCTTCAGCGATAGTTTGAGCGGTTATCATTGAACTGGATATTTGGAACAGGGTTTCAGCGTACAAAGCGTCGACTTCTTCATGTATTGCTATCTCTGATGAATTGCCTTTTTGAACAGCTGGAGCACGAGATAGACAATCGACGTTATGATTATATTTTCCTTTCTTGCAGCGAACGGTATAGTCCAATCCACTGAGAAATGAGGCGTATCGCAATAGACGAGCAGATGTCATTTGTGGCAAAGCGCGATTTGGATGGAAAATACGCGACAAAGGTTCATTGTCGGTGACAAGAGTAAAATTTCTGGCAAAAATGTAATTATAAAAATGAGTTGCAGCATAAATTATAGCTAAAGCTTCCCTATCTAATTGACTGTAGTTACATTCAGCATGCGTCAAAGCTCTAGAGGCATATGCGATCGGCTTTTCATGACCATCTACTTCGTGGCTAAGAACTGCGGCGATACCGGTGGGACTGGCATCAGTTGTAAGTATCAGCGGCTTTGACGGATCAAATGGTATCAAAACACGTGCACTACACAACTCTGACTTCAGTTTCAGAAAAGAAGCTTCAGTTGTGGCTGACCAATAAAATTTTTCACCCTTCCTAAGCAATCTTCGTAATAGATAGGATTTTGTAGAGAAGTCTGGAATGAATTTTGCATAATACGTCACCATGCCTAAAAAACGCCTTAATTCTTCAATGTTTCTGGGACGTGGCATCTGAGAAACCGCTTCCATTTTCTCGGGAGACTTTTGAATTTTGTTGTAAGACACAATGTGACCAAGATAATTAATATTTTCTTTGAAAAATGAACATTTGTGTTCATTCAGATGAAGGTCGTTCTCATTGAGACGGATTAAACAAGCAATTAAATTGCTAGTGCATTCATCCATGGTGGCTCCATGACAGATTATATCATCAAAATAAGCTTCTACCTTTGGGAGACCATTTAAAATTTGCGACAGAGCTCTGTAAAACTCGGATGGAGCCGTCTTTATTCCGAAACTGAGACGGTTCATCATGAATGTTCCCTTATGTGTTGTAATTGTTTGTATTTTTCTTCCTTCTTCATTAACTTTGAAATGTAAGTAGGCCTTGTATAGGTCTAGTTTGCAGAAAAACTTTGAATCTCTGAGACTGTGGAGTACTTCGTCAATACGGCGGATAGGATAATTGGCTGAAATTAGTTTAGAATTTACTCCGCATTTATAATCCACACATAGTCTAACACCTCCGTCCGGTTCTGGTATTACAACCAGTGGTGATCCCCAATCACTGATTGCTACAGGAGAAATGATTCCATCTGCTTCTAGTGATGCGAGTTCCTTTTCAACTCGCTCTCTTAGGGCAAACGGAACATCACGCTCTCGGATGAACACTGGTTTCACCCCTTCTCTGAGTTGCAGCTCGACTTCCATGTTTGGAACGCAACCAACACGTTCTTCGAAAATAGAAGAATATTTTTGGAAAATATTTTCAAGAGAATTGACGGAGTTAATCGTGACGGAGTTGTGAGCTGAGAATCGATCACTATCAATTTCTTTTAGGTCGATTCTAAGTCCACGAATCCAATCTCTTCCAAGCAGTGCATCATGTCCTGCTGGTACAATATACAGATCAGCGTTTATAGTTCTATTTTTGTATGATACTGAGAGTGTAACTTTACCCAAGGGTTTGATTACGTGATCTGAATAAGATCTGAATGATATTGTTGTTGGTTGTAACGGAACAGTGATACCAAGTCTGTCGAATTCTGTCTTTGATAGCAGTGAAAATCTTGCACCTGAGTCCACTTCGAACGATTGTGACTTGTTGTTGAGAAAAACTGTAATGAAGTATTTATCAGAATTGGCTTCAATCTCATATAAATCTGCAGTGAGCTCTAAATTGCTAATACTGTCATCAGAATATGATTGCTCTTCATCCTGAGAGTTTTGAATCGATACGGAATTGGTTTTTGATTTTTTCTTTAGAAGAGTTGTTATGCAAACCTTGGAAATGTGAGGATTAATCGATACTTTTATCTCGTCGCCAATTACTGTTGTGACTGGGTAATGAAACGATTATGTAGAATCTTATTTTATATTCTGAAATACTGCATACACTTTTAACGTCTGTCATTTCTACTTGACAGTTAACTATATTTCATTAATCTAAGGTGCTTATATAGATTGTCTAATTAGTTCACTACAACAACATTACACTGAAAACAGACCATGGGCTGTAATCAATCAAATGACCTCAAATTTCATTGGATATCTACTAGAGCAAAAAATTTTCACTAGTAGTACCACTAGAGGTCAAATTATTTCCGGAAATTTTTTCGAGCTCATGAATATTTTAAAAATTATCCCGAGTCGAAGACGAGGAATAATTTTCTAAAAATATTCATGAACGAGAAAAAATTTCCGGATTCAATTTGACCTCGTGTGGTATTCGGTAAGAAAATTCCACACCAAATTGTGTTTGAAAATCAAATAATTAAAATTTATTTTTCGATTTCCAACAACGTCAACTTTTGACGTTTGAGGTTTGGTCGACTTGATTATTCAGTTACCACGGCAACTATGTCAAACCCTAACCTAAAAATTATTTCAGTTTTGAAGCTGTCAAGCGGCACGACGTAAAAAAATGTTTCGCTTCGGTCAAGAAAGCAAAGAAAATATTCGCCAGGAGATTAAGCAGTTGACACCCGCGAATACTAGGAAATCGAAGTCAAGCGTATGGAACAAGTGGAAGAAAATTGCTTTTTGCAAATAAAAACCAGACTGTCAAAAAAATATTGTGACATTATAAACGTCAAAAAAATTTCCAGTATAATTCGCTGTTGGGTACCCACCAGGAAAAACATTCCACTAAAATTCATCCGTTGCCATGGTGATCTGTCAAAAAAACACGTTTTGATTGGTTAAAAATTACAGGTGTGGAATTTTCATTGTAATTGAAGATTCTATTAAATATTATAAAAGCGCGGAATTAGATAAAACGTTGTACGTAAACAGGTTATGAAAGCGCGATATTGTTCAACTCGCGTAATTTGCAAAGCTCGCTGGCGCTCGTTTTGGCAAATATTACGCTTGTTGAACAATATCGCTCTTTTCATAACTAGTTGCGTAAATAACTATTCCCACACTCCGGCGATAACTGTAAAATATGGATTTAAAAGCAATTAGTACAAAAAGTAACATTTAGCGTGCGGAAAAGTAGAACTTTCTGAACTTAAATGAAAAACTGTTTAAAATATAATCAACTGAAACTAATGAATGGAATAGTGTTGACTCGTGCAAATTAAGCAATAAAATGAAATTTGTTATTTTAAACATTCCATATAAATGCAAATAATTTGAAAACTATTCACTCTATCGCATAAAGACAAAATGATGATATTTACGTAGCTTCTCCAGTTACTATAGGGACAATTTAAGAAATATGCGAATTTAGCTTTCCTAAGAATGCTGCTTCGGTCGTTGATTCTCATTCAACGCTTCGGTATAGTAGACCCCCTCAGTATCTGGCAGATACCAAAACAGTATTTTACGTTCTTATTTTACGAGACTAAATATGAGTATTCGCCCTGTATGACTCGTTATTGATTTATGTTTGTTGAAAAAGCTGTACATTAGACGGCATTTCTTCAATGCTAAGCGCATTCTTTTGTCGCGAGTTGTGCGGAGAGACAGAATGTACTGCTTGAAGTGTGTATTTCATTGATGAGTGGGTGTGGAGTAGTTAGCAGTATATAGTTGAGTTGATTTTTATTTTTGTTGACGTCCCACGACGACTATGGTAACTAAATATACACTTACGAGCAGAAAATATAATTACGTTCAAAAAGGCTGTCACATAAATTTTGAAAATTCACAAAAAGTATTTGGGAAACTACAAATTCTTTCTTCTATGTGGTCAAAGTTTTCAGAGGTGTTTTTATATAATACTATTATTATACCGAGAAGAATTTATCTACAAAAGACAGTGGCGTAGTCTGGAAAGATTTCGTGTCTGTTAACTATTAATCCTTGACAACTGTTACTTTTGGCACTTATTTTGAGTACACTGTATTTTAATTCTTACAAATTTGTGTTTTTTCTCAATTTCCCTCATAGTTTTTTTGTGTTTTTTAACAGCTGCATTCTTCTCAAATAATGTTTTTTGACATCTGTTGTTGCACCGAAGAATTTTTTATGACATATATTTGCTTCATAACATATTTTTGACAGCTGTCTTTGCACCAAAAATGTTTTTTACAACTATATTTGCCTCGAAGAATGTTTTTGACAGCTGTCTACTAATTTACTTTTATTGGTGTACCTACAGTGAAAATTTGTCTACAAAATACAGAGGTGCTCCAGGTCTCACTGATATAGAAGGAAATGGGGTAGCAGAGGCCGGAACCAGAGTTCTAACAGGACACTACCGCATAAAGGGACACCTCAAAAAGCTCAAACTAGTGGAGCTAGAAGAATGTTTATTCTGTCGAATGGAAGGAGAAACCTTCATTCACATACTTGCGGAATGCATAGCAACACAGAATCCTAGAGCACAGTAACTAAGACACTAGAGAAGGGGCACTTACCTAAACTGAAGCCTGCGGATATCCCAAAACTCCTTCAGGATCCACTAGTCTGAGACTTTTCTTAGAATGTTTTTGATAGGTGACTTTGTCACAAAGAACATCTTTTGACAGCTGTATTTGAGTTGAAAAATACTTTTTGTCAGCTGCCTTTGCATAAAAGAATTTTTTGACAGCGATTTTTGGCTGAAGGAGTATTTTTTGATAAATGTCTTTTTGGTAGAAGATTATCATTTGACAGCGTTTTTTAACTCGAAGAATGTTTTTCAACAGATGTCTTCGACATGAAAAATATTTTTGACAGCTGCATTTGCCTCAAAGAATGTTTTTTGACAGCTACCTTGGGCAAAAAGAGTATTTTTTGACATCTGTCCTTGATTTAAAGAATATTTTTTGACATTTGTTTTTAACTCGAAGAATGTTTTTAGCAGGTGTCTTTGCATCAAAGTATGTATTTTGACGGCTATCTTTGGCTGAAGGAATGTCTTTTGATGGGTTTATTTGCTCAAATAATATTTTTTGTCCGCTATCTTTGACTCGAAGATTATTTTTCAACAGCTGTCTTTGCCTTCGAATTTTATTTGATTGCTAACTTTGGCTAAAATAATGCTTTTGATAGGTGTCTTTGACACAAAGAACATCTTTTGACAGCTGTCTTTGAGTTTCACATCCAGATATCGTAAAATCTATACTAATGGATCTAAGATACAAGGTACCACTTATGGAATATTATGCCCAATCCTTGAGCTAGGTAGGAAGAAAATAATTTTGGGCTCAAACTATTAAGTTTATTTAAATGAAAGAACATTCCTACAATTAAAAATCGCGATAGTGATGCGCATGACACCTCTTGACAACGTCGTGCAGGATAGCTCATTAGCTGAGTAGTCCACTTTTCCAGAAGGGTATACAGTAAATCTATGAAAGGGGACAACCACAGAGACCTACACTACAGTTAGTTTTACTAAGAAAATTAACACTTTTTCAGTAGATTTTCATTTTTGATTAAGTTTTGGAAGTTACCTCGTAATTGTCGATTGCCATAATTTCATTTAGTAATAAACTCCTAAAATTTTTCCTATTATAGTTGGACCCTTTTTATTTTTCTATCTACGTCCTTGCTTCCAAGCCCACCCGATCTTGCTACTCCTCGCTCCGATTGATAAATGAACATTGTACTCAGCTCAGACAAACCGCAAATGCGTCTAGCAGGCCGTGGCGTAATAAAACAGCGGCCATCATGACGTGGCGCATTATTGCCCAATTAATAACCCTACCGAATGGAATTCAGCTACACGAAAAACCCATCTTTGGGAGGAATATTGAAACATCCCTAAAGATCGAACCGAGCGCTTGTACTTTTCCTTATTGGGCAATGATATTTATAAAATTAAAACGATCTTGGAATGGTGTTGAGTTTATAAATTTAATTGAATTTTATTTAACGAATATATGCACTCTGAATAAAATTGAGAAATAACCTTTTTCACAATAAAATATATAAATGCTGTTGGATAAACGTTTTTTTGACTGAAATAATGTTTTTTCATAAGCTTCTTTTCTAAAAATGATATTTTTAGTCCACTATCTTCGACACGCAGATTGTTTTTTGACAGTTGTCTTTGACTTAAAGAACTTTTTGGACATCTGTCTTCGATTTAGAGAATCTTTTTAGTAGCTGTCTTTAGCATGAAAAATATTTTTGGCAGCTGTATTTGTCTCAAATAATGTTTTTTGACAACTACCTTTGGCTAAAAGAATGTTATTTGACAGCTCCATTTGGCTAAAAGAATATTCTTTGATAGCTGTCTTTGACTTGGAGAGTATTTTTTGACAGCTATATTTCACTCAACGATGATTTTTGACAGCTGTCACTGCCTGAAAGAATGTTTTTTGACAGCTATTTTTGGCTAAAAGAGTGTTTTTTGATAACTGGCTTTTGCTAGAAGAATATTTTTTGACATTTGTTTTTTACTCTAAGAATGTTTTGAGCAGGTGTCTTTGCATCAAATAATTTTTTTTGACAGCTATCTTTGGATTAAAGAATGTTTTTTTGTTAGGTTCATTCCCTCAAATATTGTTTTTTGTCCGCTCTCTTTGATTGGAAGATTGTTTTTTGACAGCTGTATGTGCCTCAAAGAATGCCATTTGATTGCTAATTTTGACTAAAAGAATGTTTTTGATAGGTGTCTTTGTCACAAAGAACATTTTTTGACAGCTGTCTTTGAGTTGAAAAATATTTTTTGACAGCTGCCTTTGCATAAAAGAATTTTTTACAGCGATTTTTGGCTGAAGGAGTATTTTTTGATAACTGTCTTTTGGTAAAAGATTATCATTTGACAGCGGTTTTTAACTCGAAGAATGTTTTTTAACAGATGTCTTTGACATAAAAAATATTTTTGACAGCTGTATTTGCCTCAAAGAATATTTTTTGACACCTACCTTTGGCACAAAGAGTATTTTTGACAACTGTCCTTGATTTAAAGAATATTTTTAGACATTTGTTTTTAACTCGAAGAATGTTTTTAGCAGGTGTCTTTGCATCGAAGAATGTTTTTTGACAGCTATCTTTGGATGAGAGAATGCTTTTTTGTTAGGTTCATTTCCTCAAATAATATTTTTTGTCCGCTCTCTTTGACTGGAAGATTGTTTTTCGACAGCTGTATGTGCCTCAAAGAATGCCATTTGATTGCTAATTTTGACTAAAAGAATGTTTTTGATAGGTGTCTTTGTCACAAAGAACATCTTTTGACAGCTGTCTTTGAGTTGAAAAATATTTTTTGACAGCTGCCTTTGCATAAAAGAATTTTTTACAGCGATTTTTGGCTGAAGGAGTATTTTTTGATAACTGTCTTTTGTTAAAAGATTATCATTTGACAGCGATTTTCAACAGATGTCTTTGACATGAAAAATATTTTTGACAGCTGTATTTGCCTCAAAGAATGTTTTTTGACAGCTACCTTGGGCAAACAGAGTATTTTTTGACATCTGTCCTTGATTTAAAGAATATTTTTTGACATTTGTTTTTAACTCGAAGAATGTTTTTAGCAGGTGTCTTTGCATCGAAGAATGTTTTTTGACAGCTATCTTTGGATGAAAGATTGTTTTTTGATAGTTTTATTTCCTCAAATAATATTTTTGGTCCGCTCTCTTTGACTGGAAGCTTATTTTTCGACAGCTGCATTTGCCTCAAAGAATGCCATTTGATTGCTAATTTTGGCTAAAAAAATGTTTTTGATAGGTAGGATATCAAAAGAACATCTTTTGACATCTGTCTTTGAGTTGAAAAATATTTTTTGACAGTTGTCTTTGCATGAACGAATTTTTTGACATCGATTCATGGTTTAAGCAGTGTTTTTTGATAATTGTCTTTTGTTCAAAGATTATTTTTTGACAGCTGTTTTTAACTCGAAGAATGTTTTTTGACAGCTGTCTTTGACATGGAAAATATTTGACAGCTGTATTTGCCTCAAAGATTGTTTTTTGATAGCTACCTTGGACACAAAGAATATTTTTTGACATCTGTCCTTGATTTAAATAATATTTGTTTTTAACTCGAAAAATGTTTTTAGCAGGTGTCTTTGCATGGAATAAAGTTTTTTGACAGCTATCTTTGGATGAAAGAATCTTTTTTGATAGGTTTCTTTCCTCAAATAATTTTTTTGTCCGCTCTCTTTGACTGGAAGATGGTTTTTGGACAGCAGTATTTGCTTCAAAGAATGCCATTTGATTGCTAAATTTGGCTAAAGGAATATTTTCGATAGGTGTCTTTGTCACAAAGAACATCTTTTGACAGCTGTCTTTGCATAAAATAATTTTTTGACTGAAGGAGTGTTTTTTGATAACTGTCTTTTGTTAAAAGATTATTTTTTGACAGCTGTTTTTAACTCGAAGAATGTTTTTATCCAGCTACTTTGGGCACAAAGAGTATTTTTGACAACTGTCCTTGATTTAAAGAATATTATTTGACATTTGTTTTTAACTCGAAGAATGTTTTTAGCAGGTGTCTTTGCATCAAAGAATATTTTTTGACAGCTATTTTTGGCAGAAAGAAACATTTTGATGGGTTCATTCTCTCAAATAATATTTTTTGTGCGCTGTCTTTGACTCGAAGATTGTTTTTCGACAGCTGTCTTCGCCTTCGAATTTTATTTGATTGCCAACTTTGGCTAAAATAATGTTTTTGATAGATGTCTTTATCACAAAGAACATCTTTTGACAGCTGTCTTTGAGTTGAAAAAAATTTTTTTACAGCTGTCTTTGCATAAAAAAGAAAGAATGTTATTTGATTGCTAGCGTTGGCTAAAAGGATGTTTTTGATAGTTGTCTTTGTCACAAAGAATATTTTTTGACAGCTGCCTTTGCCTAGATACTGATCCATGTAGTTGTTTGATTTTTCAAATAAAACACCCTGTACTTTTGACAGCTGTATTTGTCTCAAAGAATGTATTTTGACGGCTACTTTGGGCTCAAAGAATATTTTTTGACATCTGTCTTTGACTTGAAGAATATTTTTTGGCAGATATATTTGACTCGAAAGATTGTTTTTCTACAGCTGTCTTTGCGTCAAAGAATGTTATTTGATTGCTACCTTTGGCTGGTAGGATGTTTTTGATAGTTGTTTTTGTCACAAAGAATATTTTTTGACAGCTGTCTTTGCCTAGATACTGATCCATGTGGTTGTTTGATTTTTCAAATAAAACAGCCTGTATTTTTGACAGCTGTATTTGTCTCAAAGAATGTATTTTGACGGCTACTTTGGGCTCGAAGAATATTTTTTTACATCTGTCTTTGACTTGAAGAATATTTTTTTGCAGATATATTTGACTCGAAAGATTGTTTTTCTACAGCTGTCTTTGCGTCAAAGAATGTTATTTGATTGCTGCCTTTGGCTAATAGGATGTTTTTGATAGTTGTCTATGTCACAAAGAATATTTTTTGACAGCTGTCTTATATACATGTGGTTGTTTTATTTTTCAAATAAAACACCCTGTATACTTTCTGATGAAAAAAAAGCAACTTCTTTCAGCTATCTGCCGGTATGAGGTTTTCTAATATAGGTTTAAGAATACGTATGCAAAAGAAAATAATGAAAAGCCATCCACTACCAGACGTCATTTTATTAAGTAAAAATTGTTAAATAAATTTTATGTCATCCTAAGATGAGTTAATTCAATTTTTTATGCTGAAACGTTTACCTACCAGTATTTACGCCTCGGAATATTAACTATCATCAACAGCAAGAGCGATGCTTCAGCTTAATATTATTTAATAATTATTCAATTGAAGATGAAATAATAAAAGTTGATGATATGTGAACTAATATTGACCTTCCACAATCTCATTGACCCAAACTTACATAACCGGCGACGATAATGAGACGCGCTGTTTCCTACCTACAACTTTCCAGTCAAGGTAATAATCCGGTCAAAACCAACGACCTGCGAATGAACTTATTATATCATTTTGATATACTTTTACCAAAACGGCTCTATAAGACCTCAAATTTCTGATATCCACAATAAAAATAATTCTCGTTTTCTTATTAGGGAAGAATGAGAACATTTCATTATAAATTGTATATGTAGCCCAAAATTCCTCCGGAAAGTACTTTTCAATATCAAATGCTTAGTTATTATCCAGTAAACTTCTTTGCTACTTTTTCTGGTCCTTTGTTACCTTGATCTTCCATAATTTTTTTAGCAGTAATTTTCTACAATAATACTTATATTATTTTTTTTTATAGTTTTGTTTAGTTCTTATTCATTAATATTTAATTACTGATAGTAGGTTAGGTTCCAGATTATTTCTTGATCTCCTATACTTTTTGCTGCTTCTCATTCTAAGCACTCATTCCCGAGTGTCTTTGATCTGAATACTTGCATTAGAACTTCTACATTTTTTATTCCTTTGGCCATTTTTTAGCCACTTTCCCAGGTTTCCCTTATAGCTTTGTTCTTTTTAGAATTTTGATTACTTTTCATAAGTAAAATAGTGGTTTATAAGTGTATTTTGTTTGAAAATTTCCATTTCCTTCTTCGATTCACAAATTTCTGAATGCCATTTTCATTATACTAGAACTAGACATTTGAAAATAACCGCCGTACTAGAAAGTTATTAGAGTTTGAATTTGCGATCACATTTCCAATATCCCTAACTTTTGGGCGTTTGTTTAGATGCACATTTATCCAAATAAAATTTTGGCAACTTGTATGTGTTATTTCATGATATTAGACTTGGCAACATCTCAAATAAAAATTGTCTTCTGCGTTTCGTACAAACTAGGATTTAAAAAATAAATAAATAAAGACCTTTCAAAAATATCTAGCGCTTCCAATAAATAACAAACCCACTGTATATCACATCTCATTTGTTTTCAGTCGGCCCGTGCATGTTCTTCGTAATCAGCTTAACGATTGACGTAACGTTTTTTTATAATCACCTTAAGTCCCCGCCAGGTGTCGCCTTAAGAATAAATACGGACGGGTGGCTTTTTCGATTCGAAATTTAAAAGTTAATTTTCACTGGGCAAATGGGATGGTCTTTGGCTGTCGAGTAGGTCATTTGTCATAGCTTGTCGACTACGATCATAAATCTTTTGGTTAAATCCAAATGAAAATTCTGTTTGGGCGGTAGAGATAGTCATACATTTTAAGATGCGGAGGTATATTTGAATTTATAAATATTCTTATGTAACGGCATAAATGCTAAACGAGCTAGGAAGGAATCTTTTTTTTTTCTAAAGGTTACCAATTTGTTATTTGATTAGAATATTTTCTCAACATAACTCTGTCAATTTCATAATTTATGTTCAGCCACTGATTGCATTGACCTTGTTGGAAACATTTCACAATCGTTTAGCTTTAGAACAAAAATCCGTTAATAAAACGCTTTTTCAACATAAAAAGTCATGTAAATAAAATATAGATAAAGATGAAACTTTGAATTTTGATCTGAAATTTCAGAAGAGTAATCTCAAAAGACCAGTCTACTAGGAATAAATATAACAAAAGGATCACCTAAAGGATTTCCGTTTTATTAATCATAAATGTAAAAGTAGTGAAAATATTCTAAAATCCACTTTCTGAAACCGAAAGGTACTAATTGAACAGTTAGAACGTTCTAATGACCACCAATCTATTCAGAGGGAAATTTTACATATTTAAATGGATTTTGAATCGATATTCCTCAGTATTAAGGAAATTCACGGCGAACAATTTTAACCGCAAAATATTTCCACACCTACCCATTTGTTCAAAAACAACAAAAATTTTAGCGACATGAAAAATGCTTAAAATTTGTGAAGTGGGGTTTTTTTGGTACGAGAAATCGAGTGATTGACTTAGTTTTTCAATAAAATCATTCTTTCACCTTCAAATAGTGTCATGACATTTTCGAAAAATACGCAATTTCAGCATTTACAGTTTGTAAATACTACAAAACTATAAATTTTGATTTGAAATTTCTCAAAAGACCAGTCTACTTGAAAAACACACAAGGGTGTCCGAACCCTCTATGTCTACTAAATTAATCCAATAAATACCACGGCCCACTCATAATAAGCAACAATAAGGAAGACTTGATTCAAATTTTTGAAAGCAGGTTAATATGAAGGTTTAGTTTGAATATAGGAAAGTGAACATAAAATCACCTTATTTTTGGCCGAAGATTTGAATAAAAGAGGAAAAAAATGGTAGTTTCATTTAAAAATATTGAGATATTTGCATTTGTGAAGTTGAAGTTTTCACCAGTTTTTGACATATCAGTTACCTTGACCTTCCTACTAATCAACCCGACAAGCAATTTTTTTAGGTATTATTATTGATTACCAAAATATTTCATATGTTTAGGCCGCAACCCTACCACAACAACAACAACAACAACAACAACAACAACAACAACAACAACAACAACAACAACAACAACAACAACAACAACAACAACAACAACAACAACAATAACAACAACAACAGCAACAACAACAGCAGCAATCACCAGCTCCGGTCCCGTAGTTGTATCGCAGCCGACTCCGCAGCCTATCATCTCCAATGTCCTCAATCGCGACTATCGCCAGAATCGAATACCTCTGCTGTATCCAGAATACGGACCTGGAGGTCGGCCTAGGGACCAGCTACAATCCGTCCACCAGCAGCAACCAGGAGTGGTATGTGTCGATGTAGGAGTCGGCGGCATGGATATTGGAAGTGCAGGTGGCGGTGGAGGATTCGCGAGCGGGCAATAACCGCAGAAAAAAATGTGACTTCAAGATAAGGAAGGTCTGCATCAAACATTGAGGATAGATACTAGGGTAAGTCCAATATAATCTCCACCAAAATTGTCCCAATTAAAAACTAAAGAAAAAAAATATTAAAAATAGAAAAGTACATTGGATCTTTATTTATAAATAAATTTTTCTATAATTTCGTGTATATTTTTAGGAACAACCTGTATGTTAGTGTTTTTTTTTGTCTTGATCTCGAAATGTATACATTATAGGTATAGGGTATTTTACACAAATTGGCCAATATGTTGTTCTGACATTGAGACACTCATAATTAACAGAATATTATTCAACAAACATAGATGGCTATTATTCACTCGCCTGCGGCTCGTGACATAAACACCTGAGTAAATATTAGCCATTATATGCTAGTAGAATACTATATTTTGTCCACCACTATAAAATACCTGTTTATAAATTAATTTATTTTTTTCTTTTCTCTCCAATTTAGGAAGGGATTATAGGCGTAACATTCATTTCAGTGTCTGATTCGCTTTCCATATTATATTTTCTAGTAATTCCAATTTAAATTCAGTATAATAATTAAAACTCTTGCAATCAGCTATAAATTATTTAAAATCTCAGTTTCTTAGTTTTGACATTGACATGACATCGTACGCTGTATATACAACAGCTTGATAAATTATTATAAATGTCTCCGTAGAGTCTAGTCCGTAGGTCTAATTTCGTGAAATGAAGAGTTGTACGTATAAGGTTCGAATCCAGGTCGCGGTGAAAATTTTTAAATATTATATTGTAACATTTGTATATAAATAACCTTCATATAGTCCTATTTATCCGTGTCATGTGACCTGCTCATTATCCACACCTATTATTCACTGGTGAATAATGTACGTCATTATACTTGAAGAAGCACTCGTAAACGTCAACATAATCAAATAGTCGTGGACAAAATAAAATAAAAATTAATTTTTTCTACAACCATTAATAAAAGTGACGTTTTTTTAAACTATTTAGGTAGGTACATAACATATGTATTTGCTAAAGTCCATTTAATAACCAGGAGGAGTAATTTCAGAAGCCTTACCGTGTTCAGCATTAGTCGTGTTCAAAATCTATGAAATATGCCTTGATTGACTTGACGCGGAAACTAGCCAATCATAGATAACCCTTATGTACTGAAAATGATTCTTAAGATGTCGGGTTGAGATGAGATGTAAACAAACAGGATATTCCATAACCTGTAAAACTTATGCATTTTGGTTGTTTTGTATTTGATATAACTGAGAGATTGAAGTTGGTCGTTTTAGTGTATAGTTAGATTAAAGGTTTCTTTTTGAAATTATATTGTATTGTAACTATTTATTTTATAATCTTAGTAATGCACGTAAATGTTAAGATATCACTTCCGTATATTCTGGCATATTGGTGAACATATTCGGCAAATTAAAGGAGAAAATGTTTTTAAAACTGGTCATATAATTTAATCTGGAACTGACTTCAATGAGAAACTAATCAAAAACTTATGTATGGGATCTTTTACAATTTCACAACCTCCACATGAAATCACCGTCATACTAAATGAGACCTGGACTTGTTAATGTTATTGTATATAGGGCCATCATTAATAAAATCCGATTTTTGCTCTTAGTTTTGATAAGGTTTTTCATCCAATGAATAAAATGGTTCCAGTAAAGTTATTGCTAATTAAATGTCAATTTATTGTTAACGCTTTATTTATTAAAAATATTCTACACTTTTTGCTTCACAACAACTATATTACAATATCAAATATTAACAATATTTCATAATAGAATAAGTTCCTTATGTATATTCCAAAGTTATACACAATACAAATTCATATGATAAATGTGATGTTTAAAATCTGATTCATATACTACTTGTATAAAAGAACTATCGAGACACAACAAAGTTTCTGGGAAGAATATAAAGTTTGGGGTAATTCACGTAGGTACATTTAATTATAAGGTATATTATATATTTCCTTGAAACTTTGTGTCTCGATAGTTCTTTTGTACAAGTATTATATATTTCTACTATGTACTATGTTTGGTAGGATACATCTAAACCAATGAATCAGATTTTATACATCACATTTATCATATAAATTTGTATTGTGTATAACTTTGGAATATACATAAGGAACCCATACATCTGAGACTACAGTAAAATGCACGCGGACGTCTGCCCCGATCGGTTAAGACATTTATACGATTTGGCGGGTAATTCGGATTGAAAATGACATCTGTTCAGAATGAGTGGCACTGAAAGGCCTATCTACTACCTAGTTATTACAGAAGCATAATTTAAAATAATTTTGCTAATATAGAAGAATTGTTGTAAAATCATATTTATTAAAAATCTTGGGAAAACGCTTAGAATCGCCAACTTTATTTTGCCTATTTTAGTATAATGTGCATTAGTTGAGCGTTTAAAAAAAGGGGGCTATTCCAGACACTAGAACCTTGGGTGTATGTAGAGTGACAAAAAAAATGTATATTAGGAAATTGAATGAAAATAAGTAAGTATTACTTCGCTAGACAAATTTCTTTATTCTATGTGTATAAAATTTTGCTTGCAACTAATCTTTCAACTAATTACAATTGCACATCAAAGTGCCTATCTTATGTTAGTTAGTGGATACCTAGGTAAAATACATATCTTATTATGAAAAATGAAAGTATAGTAAAAAATAATACCTTGACCTGATGGTAAATGTTTTATTTGTTTAATCACAATTTTAAAATTATTAACATGCTCATAAAAAAAATCCTAAAATTAAGTAATTATAGTAGTTGTTTTTCAACCGACCATGAAAACCATTCCATAACGGTAATTTTCTGTAAATCCTAAGACTTTTAATAAAAATATGATTTTGCCAAACAATAATAATTAATTTATATTAGCAAAGTTGATCTAAATACCTCTGTAACAACTAGGTAGGTAGTCATAATTAAAAAAAATGCATAGATGAGATGAAATATAAAACTTTCCTAACGAAAAACAAATTTCTAGCCTACCTTACCAACCATTCTGAACAGATGTCATTTTCAATTCGAATTACCCACCAAATCATATAAATGCTTTAACCAATCAGGACAGACGTCCACGTACATTTTACTGTAGTCTAAACATCTATATCGGAAGATTCTGTTTCACAAGATTCCGTTTCATCTGAGCTTCCAGTGCTCTATCGTGTCATCCATTATTCCATCCAGTGTGGACATTTTTTGCCCTTCCTTAATGACATGCTGTATACATTTCTGCCAATTTGTAGGAGTTACATTTTCAATTGCTCTCAATAATAAGCCTTTGACGTCTGCCAACTTGAAAGTTGTGTTTTTAGCTGCCACCTCATTTTTTATTTGTGCCCATATCAATTCTATGGGATTTAACTCACAATGGTATCTTGGCAGCCGTAACACAATATTATTGGATTCTTTGGCCATTTCATCGACAACATACAAATTATGGTTATCTTTATGTTGTCGGATTAGGTATAAGAGTTCACACCTCTTCATATTCACATCAAATGGTATATTCCTGAATTTTAGCTTTTCTTGATGGTGAAGAAGGAATCTTTTCAACTTTTCGACTATGATATGATGCATTATCCATCACAATCACAGCATTATCAGGTAACTTTGTCAAAAAAGTAATGAACCAATTCTCAAATACTTCTGAGTTCATTTCTTCGTGGTAATCTTCCATTTTTTGCCTTCAAAAACTAACAATACATTTTCTACAAAACCCTCTTCAGAACCATCATGTAGAATTATAAGACGTCTCCCCTTTCCTGTAGGAGTTTTCAGGCCAGTGGATAAACCTTCGGTAAACGCCTGACGACTACTGATTACATTCTGGTCCACCCATGTTTTTCCCCTACTATGACCTTCATCAGTCCAAGTTTCATCTAAGTAAAAGATTGGCCTGTTTTCTTTTCTATATTGTTTTATGGGTCTTAAATAGTTCAACCTCCATACCGTCACTTTTACGATTTTTCTTAAAATATCTAAAAATATATTATTATACACTGTGTTCATTTGAAAAGGACCCACCCTTAATATTTCAAAAATGGGACATATTAGAAAGAAATTCCGAAGCACGACAACTTTTAACTTGAGGGGGACACTTTTGGCGCTAATGAAATAAACGTCAGATTCACCCCCTCCCCACTGGAGATACCCCTTACATTTTTTCAAATGGCATTAAGTATCAAGTCACACCTCATTTAAAAGGTCGGGTAAATCTCTATTCAATCATTTTGTTTTGCCTTTGATACCAGCCTTCCATTGATTAAATAACAATGGAAGGCTGGTATCTCCAGTAGGGAGGGGGTGAATCTGACGTTTATGACATTAGCGCCAAAAAGTGTCCCCCTCAAGTTAAAATTTGATGTGTTTCGGCATTTCTTTCTGATATGTCCCATTTTTGAAATATTAAGGGTGGGTCTTTTTCAAATGAACACAGTGTATAATAAATAAACAGTACATTTGGCTCTTCAACGTTACACTTACTTGAAGTTAATTTGTTTCAAGAAAGTATATAAAGATGACCGGGACAATTGTAGCAAATCTGAACGTTTCTTCAAAGCTAGTAAAATTTTATCCACTATAGGTAACTCATTTTTGAAAAAAAAAATCATGCACTATTCTTCGAACTAAATTTTTATACCCTTCATCACCATTTTTGAGAAGTCCCGGTCTTCCGCCACTATTTTTTGGGCTGGTAATTGTTCCACTACTACGGTATTCCTTCAATAGTCTGTGAACTGTTGACTTTGCTACTCCTGTAAGAAAAATGTTGAGCATTTAATACTATTGTTAA
The DNA here is from genome assembly GCA_947563755.1 of Lochmaea crataegi. Taxonomy (NCBI): domain Eukaryota; kingdom Metazoa; phylum Arthropoda; class Insecta; order Coleoptera; family Chrysomelidae; genus Lochmaea; species Lochmaea crataegi. The sequence goes on from OX387435.1 coordinate 7,122,598, forward strand.
TTTGAAAGTTATAATGATAACTTACCGGCTGCTTGAGAAATTTTGGATATAACATCAATAGTTTTAGTATTTGGCTTTTCATCCAATATTTGTTTATACATATTTATTATGTATTGTTTTTCTGACATTCTCAAATGGCCTAAATTTAGCCGTTTTCGTGGTTTTGGCGGACTACGTGAATAACTGGTACTTGGAGTAGAAGGATCCATAATCGCAGAAATTCAACAAACAGGAGTTCTGAAAAGAACTGTTTTAACGAAATAGAGTGGAAAACTAAGTGAAAATTATGAAATAACAAGGGAACGGAGGCGGGAAACAAATATAAATATTATATATGTAAAAAGTCAGAACTGTCAATTATCACGATATGTCAATGCTAAAAAGTGCTGTTTGAAACTGGTTGCAATCTGACCAATCAGAGATCTACAGAATTGCCAACTTAAATTCAAATTACTCCTCCTGGTTTCTAAATGAGGTATAAACAGTTTTAAAAAGTGACATTAGAGTGAGATAAAGTAGTTTTTTAACGCTAATTTTAAATATTTCCGGTAATGGCTTTGCAGATTGCATTCATCGACTGCATTTTTAGTCCAGCAACCTAAATAACACATTTTTGGTGTTTGCTTGCTTGTAGAAAAAATAGTGTATGCAACAAATGCATAAAGTGTTTTTTTTCACTGGATTTGACATTTTTCCATTCCATTCGTGAAAAAAAGCACCACTTTATGCACTTGTTGCATAATAGTTATTTATGCAACAAGTGCATAAAGCGGTGCTTTTTTTCACGAGTGGAAAAGTTGGCGCATGAGCCGCAGGCGAATGCGTCAATTCCATGAATGAAAAAAAGACACTTTATGCATGTGTTGCATACACTATTTTTTTACAATCAAGCAAATGGACTAAAAATGGCGTCGATTTGAATGTTTATGTTTGTCATGATGACAAAACGCTAAGTAAAATGTCAGATGAGTGCAATCTGCCACTAGCGGAAATATTTGAAATTAGCGTTAAAAACTACTTTTTCTACGACAACCTCGATAAATGTTCATTTTATAACCGTAACTTCAATCATAAACAAGCACTTTTTGTACAGAATTTCATTTTTGCATCGGTTGCTAGGCAAGTTGCTAAGCAACAAATGCGAAATGGAATATTTCGTGTTAGGTCTAGGTTCACTCTAAAATCACGACGACTACGGCTTGTCAAATTATGACGTCCAGCGACAAATTGATGAAATGTCAGCAGAATGGAAGGTAGATCAAAAGACAAAATCGTATGTTATGATGTTATGTTATGATATGTTGTCATAGAAAAAGTATAGTATGCAACTCGCAACAAAATGGCCATTTTGCACTCGTATGAATTGCAGCACTTGCCTTCGGCTCGTGCTGCAAATTTCATACTCGTGCAAAATGGGCATCATTTTGTGCTCATTGCATAATATACTATTATCTCACCCTAATGTCACTTTATCTCACCCTAATGACACTTTATCTCACTCTAATGTCACTTTTTTAAACTGTTTAACAAATACATATTTTATGTACGAAAATCGATTAAAAAAACGTCACTTTTATTAATGATTGTAGAAAAATAACTATTAGAAAACGTTACATCATTATGAGAGTTTTATGTTATATCCAGCATTTTAACAAACTATACCTACACAGTTGAATTATTTTTGTATGTAGGTACTTACTCTGTGTAGATTAACTGACCAAGTTGGTGTTAAAAACTAGAAGAAAAACGTGTGTTATTATGAACAATTAATATTATAATTTCATTGGATATAACTGTCAATAAAATTTAATAAAACGCAGAAATTCTATGGAAAAAATAATAATAAAGTGCCTTCGTTAGCAACGGAGAAGAAAGTTTTTTTGCAAACCAAAATATCATGGGCATCACTAGTTGTCAAAGTTCAAGTGAAATCACAGCACTTGTAATATAATTGTGTGTGTAAACAATGGTGGCAGTTTTATATAGGTTGTAATATATTAGGAGACCTTCCACGGACTGCAATATCGAGATAGAGTTGTTTAAATAGCATTTTAATCTTAACGTTGATTCTTTACAATAAATATCATATTCAATTTTTGACCCCTGAAATTTAGATAACTCACCATGCCCAAACATACCTGAGAAAGAGAATTTTCATTTGAAAAATGCTGGAGTTATTAAATTATAGGAATTAAATGTTTATTAGTTAAAATCTTGTTTGATTTGAACATCAGAGTTGATATTGATACAAAGAAGGTAAAAGATTTCATAAAATAAATCATACACATTATTATTACCATAACAATATAGATAGTGTTATCTCGTCGTGACACAGCCTGTATTTTGATATATTTGATTACTTTTTTTATGGATTTCAGTATAAATATCACCGCTTTGTCTATAAAAATTTCATAAATTTTCGATGACTATAGTGCATATTCTCTCTATTGTTTAGACTTCTTTCGCAGTGAATTCAATAAATTCATTTAAACTAAATTATATTTCAGCTTAACTCTGGGATTGTGATTTTTTTCTTTTAACCAAAATGGTATTTGGTACCTGTGGATGGACGGAATGCATCTCAGATCTTTTTAAATCGAAGGAATTTTTCAACTTAACACAAAATTTGCATTTCGTAAATAAAAGGAACCCATATTAACATAAGTGTATGCGCAGTTAAAATTCTTATACATGAATTGTTGCTATAATGGAAGTTTGAATGAAAAAAAATGTGGGACATTTGTAACTGAAAGATTTACGAGTATTTTAAACTTAGTTTCATGCAGCGATTGCTGTTGAATTTTTGCGCAAATAAAAGGTGCATACAATAGCGAGTTATATATTTTTTATTTCGGACCTATTTGCCAGAATATTTATGCTTCATTTGCAATTTAAAAGCTCTTGAAAAATAGAGCCAATTGTATTTTTTTTTTTTCGTTTTCATCCTCAATTTATTGATGTGAAGGTTGAAAATATTGCACACCTCTTTTACCTTGACCGAATTATGACCACCCCTTGAAAAATTTTAATACGGAACGTGTATCATTATTTGGTGTATTTATAACCACAATGAAGCACCGAACCCCACATCATTCTCGTAAAATATTTTTGAATTCAATATAAGTATATTATTGAGTTTGAAAAAAGAAATTATCAAAAGGAGTCAAATGGGAAAAACAACAAACTGAATAAACTATAATAGGCAGTCCATACTTTCCACGTTTCGATTCCTACAATTGGCAGTTAGAAAAGAAGCCCATACTCTTTCCTTTGCTATTTTCGTAATATACAAATAGTCAGTCGGAAGAGAAACCCATACTTTTAACGTCCTTAATTCCTACAATAGGCAGCTAGAAGAGAAACCCTTGCTCTTTTCTTTTCTATTATCAGAATAAAGAGAAGAGAAACCCATGCTCCTTTCTTCTCTATTCTCGAAATATAGAAATAAGCAGTTAGAAGAGAAACCTATACATTTTAGGTCCTTAATTCCTACAATAGACAGCTAGAAGAGAAACCCTTGCTCTTCTCTTCTCTATTTTCGAAATATACAAATATTCAGTGAGAAGAGAAACCCTTACTTTTACCGTCCTTAATTCCCACAATAGGCAGCTAGAAGAGAAACCTATACTCTTTTCTTTGCTATTTTCGAAATATACAAATAGTCAGTAGAAAGAGAAACCCACTTTTGACGTCCTTAATTCCTACAATAAAAGAAGAAACCCTTGCTCTTTTCTTTTCTATTATCAAAATATAGAAATAAGCAGTTAGAAGAGAAAACTATACTTTTTAGGTCCTTAATTCCTAAAATAGGGAGCTAGAAAAGAAACTCCTGCTCTTCTCTTCTCTATTTTCGAAATATACAAATATTCAGTCAGAAGAGAAACCGTTACTTTTAACGTCCTTAATTCCTACAATAGGCAGCTAGAAGAGAAACCCATGTCTAATATCAAAATATAGAAATGGGCAGTTAGAACCATGCTCTTTTCATCTATATTCTCGAATTACAGAAATAAGCAGTTACAAGAGAAGTTCATACTCTTAACATCCTTAATTACTACAATAGGCAGCTATAGTAAAAACCAAATAATGTTGCGTTTACGTCAGCAAGGTCGTAATTCTATTGCATGTGTCGCTCTATCGAGAAGTGTATATACTTAATTTGTTAAACAATCGCTTCTAAAGATTATCCAATCAATCAAGAATTTTTTGTAACAAAATAATGTATTTACAATATAGCTTTTTTGGGTTTAGACGTCCCTCAATGTAAAATTTTGTGTTAAAATTTTCATAAAGAAGCCACCAATTAATGACGGTGAAATAATCACTGTCAGAAATACTGTCATGTTGCCGCGTCGTTTGTGACTTTTCCACTCGTAGTGTTATCGATTTTTGAGGTTATAGTTTAGTGCTATCTAAAATTTTCTTGTGACAAAAATTAATAATCAAAAATGTTTTTTTTCATAACAAAGCATTTTCTTCTTTGATTGTCAAAGTGTCCAAATAGCTGAATACCCGATGCAAAGAACTTGTTGCTTAATTAGTTCATTATTTTGAACAAGAAAGTAATAATAATGGCCCTCTGTTGCCCTTAAACGCTGTGGAAGAGGTAATATGTGAATAAAATAGCATCACTTTACTTTATGAATATTTGTATTATTCTAGCGTGTAGCTGCTGCTTTAAAAATCAATGTAAAAACAGTAGCAGCATTTGTCAAACGGAGAAAAAAGGTGTACAGTTTGAGTTACTAAAGAAAAAACGTTGCGCTCATAAACGAGTGACAAAATACAGAAACTTTCTATTCGTGAGACCATTTATAATATGTACGGAGAAGTAAGTAGAGTTACGACAAATGTACAAGTACGTTAATTATAAAAACAAATTTTATTGCTTGTGTTTTTATTTTTATTATATTTATTTATTAAAATATTTGGTAACTCAGTAATAACCTTAACACTTTTATTGTAGAATTCCTTACGTCGTGAAATATATTAATAAAAGTTATTAACAAAAAACACCAATGTAAATAACTATAAAATTATTGATAATTTTGTAGTTTTCATTTGATTCATTAGTGCGATAAAGTCCAATATTTTGTAAATCCTCAAAGATATTCGAATAAAATTTTGACCGGTTGTAGCCAGCCTGAAGGCCCATATTTTGAAATCAATTGCAATTGTACCTATATCGTCTTCCAGAACGCCGTGCCAGATCAAAGTTACGTATTATTAAAGAAGATACTCGGTATTTTACATCAAATTCGAATTCTGCTTTACTTCGCTATTGCAATGATATATGGTTTTGATAGGTTATACAGTGTATTTAAAAAGTTCTGACCACTTGTTCCTGAAAATCGTAATGAGTGCAACGCTCTGAATACTTTAAACTGCACAATTTTAAATCAATCTTCGCGAGTCCAAACTCGAATACATCGGTTTCACAATTTTTTTTTTTAAATAGATCACCCTGTATTTTATACCGGTAAATGAAAGTTACTTAACTATACTTAAGGTTATAAAAGATACTTGAAGTGACTACCCTGTACATCGATGCAGGCTTGAAGATGGTCTTCATAAGATCGACTTACATCTCTAATCATTCGCGCATTAACATAACAAAACTTGCCTTATCATATTTTTCCTATCGTCTGGTGTACTTTGTACCCCTGATCTTCATCATGGTCTCTGAAAAAAATATCAACATTATTTAACTCTGGTGATCTTGGTACCCGGAAAACTGGTCCTGCTCGTCAAATCCACCGTTCAGGAAACATATCATTCAACTGACTCTTTACGTTTTTAATTTCTACAATACGCAGCTAGAAACGAAACCCATGCTTTTTTCTTTTCTTCTCTATTCTTGAAATATAGGAATAAACAGTCAGAAGGAAAACCCATACTTTTAACGTCGTTAATTACTAAGATAGGCAGCTAGATGAGGAACCCATGCTCTTTCCTTCTATATTCTCTAAATATAGAAATAATCGGTTAGAAGAGAAACTTACACTTTTAACGTCCTTAATTCTTACAATAGGCAGCTAGAGGAGAAACTCATGCTCTTCTCTTCTTTATTATCGAAATATACAAATAGTCAGTCAGAAGAGAAACCCACACTTTTAATGTCCTTAATCCCTACAATACGCAGAGAGAAGAGAAACCCATGCTCTTTTCTTTTCTATTATCAAAATATAGAAATGGGCAGCTAGAAGAGAAACCCTCGCCATTTTCTTGTATATTCTCGAAATATATAAATAAGCAGTTAGAAGAGAACCCATACTTTTAACGTCCTTAATTATTACAGTAGGCAGCTAGATGAGAAACCCATACTGTTGCCTTTCATAGGCTTGAAATATAGAAATAGGCAGTTTGAAGAGAAATCTATACTTTCAACATCCTTGATTTCTACAGTAGGCATCTAGAGAAACCCATGCTCTTCTCCTCTCTATTTTCGAATTATACAAATAGTCAGTCAGAAAGGAAACCCATACTTTTGACGTCCTTAATGCCTTACAATAGGCAGCTGGAAGAGAAACCCATGCTTTTTTCTTTTCTAATATCATAATATATAAATGGGCAGTTAGGAGAGAAACCCATGCTTTTTCCTTTTATATTCTCGAAATATAGAAATAGGCAGCTAGATGAGAAACCTATACTTTTAACGTCCTTAATTCTTACAATAGGCAGCTAGAGGAGAAACTCATGCTCTTCTCTTCTCAATTATCGAAATATACAGATAGTCAGTCAGAAGAGAAACCCACACTTTTAATGTCCTTAATTCCTACAATACGCAGAGAGAAGAGAAACCCATGCTCTTTTCTTTTCTATTATCAAAATATAGAAATGGGCAGCTAGAAGAGAAACCCTCGCCATTTTCTTGTATATTCTCGAAATATATAAATAAGCAGTTAAAAGAGAACCCATACTTTTAACGTCCTTAATTATTACAGTAGGCAGCTAGATGAGAAACCCATGATTTTGCCTTCTATATTCTCGAAATATAGAAATAGGCAGTTTGAAGAGAAACCTATTCTTTCAACATCCTTAATTTCTACAGTAGGCAGCTAGAAGAGCATGGGTTTGCTCTTCTCTTCTCTATTTTCGAATTATACAAATAGTCAGTCAGAAAGGAAACCCATACTTTTAACGTCCTTAATTCCTTACAATAGGCAGCTAGAAGTGAAACCCATGCTTTTTTCTTTTCTAATATCATAATATATAAATGGGCAGTTAGGAGAGAAACCCATGCTTTTTCCATTTATATTCTCGAAATATAGAAATAGGCAGTGTAACGGTAAATGTCTGTAACCTCACAGGGCACCAGCTCGAAGGGCTCCGGCTAGAGACCCCTCTCAAGGGAGATTCGCCCCCAAGTTCATGTCACACAAGGATAACAGAAGGGTTGTAAAAATTGAGGGCGCCACTACCTTTTTTAACGATAAAAAGTACTAATGAATTTAAAAACTGAGGCGGAAGAGGTAGAAACTCTTTTAAAATATATCGAAATGTAAAAATTTTTCCCACATACCTCGTAAAATACAATTAAACTCTGGTGTTTTTATTCTGCTATCTGTGTTGTAATACATTATCTTACAATACGATGTTTTCGAATTTATTTCTAACCTTTTCAATGCAAAATGTCAGACTCGTGATATGGTTTCAGGTTTCGCATTGAGCATTACGTCTTTGCCCGAGCTTCAGATTTGTGACAAGATTACTGTTACTTTGGTATTTTCGATTAAATTTAAAAGGAAGTAAAAAAATCGTTATTGTACACTAAATAACAGATTATGTAACTAAATTAAAAGCGCCAAAATAATTAACAAAAACAGCTGAGAGGAACATTAAAACTACACTAAGTAAACCTAGAAATGAAGAGTAGTAGAAAAATAGAAATGTGTACGATTTTTGTCCTAAGAGACATCAAAATGTGACAAAATTATGGATAAAAAAACTACCAGGTACTTTTTGTTGAAGCACCATATATATAAAAATTACAACTTACATTCCAAAACAGCAATTCAAAAAAATTAAAATTCAACACAACAAAGATGATAAAACATTTTTTATTCATATATTTGTTAACTGATTATGGGTTGTGCTGACCTTTTTACATTAGGTTATTTTTTTTCGAGATCGTTAAATACAGCTAACAGCATGATGGACATTTTTTAAGCTCCCCCAAGCATATAATTTTCTTTTTAAATTGAACTCTGCTATATTGCATGGTTACCTTTTGCTTTATTTATTATTCTTCGCGTAACACATTCCAATCGTTGTTACTGTCGACCAACATTTTATACGAGGCAAACTCAATGTATTTGTTTCAGCATTGCTTCACTAACACTAACTGTAAGTTCAAAAAGAAAACATCAAACTGCACAGAGCCTAGGATTTAATAGAATCGTGATACGTTCTTTTTTACAGATAACTCCTTTAAGTTTATCAGATTGATGCATAAAAGTGTTATTTAGTATAATCACTGGCAGAAATTGCAACAAGGGAGATTGTAGTATATGACAGGATACCATATAATATATTGAGGATACGCCAGATGAAGTGCAGAATATTAGCTCTCGACAATCGGACTTCTTGGAAGGAAAAGTTCACTGGAAGTCATTATAATTATTTCATGTACATATTTACAAGACTACTATACTAAGGAATAATTACTACTATGATTTACTAATGACATACAGCCTTAATAATTAATAATGAACACGATAACAGATAACAGCATACTATAACTAATGGTTACTATAATAAGAGCGTACTTATAGCATACTAAGCAAATCATATTAATAATTGAATACTTAGAAACATGTAACAGACAAAATTTATAAGATAAACATGACAACAACGTAAAATACGTAAACGGCTATATTAACTCATATTTCTCTTTGTAAAATTTCTTTGGCGTTCTGTCGTGTTCTGTTCATTCTAACCCTTAATTTTATTGACGGACATAAACATTTTCATATTCAGTGGGTCAATATAATAGTATATTATTTAACGAGCGTATAATGTCAGTAATATAGCCATTATACGCGAGTCAAATACTATGCTTTATCTACGACTATTCATTTTATTAAGAAATACCTATAGGTAATATTTTGCAGATTTGTCAAAAAAATTGCAATTTGCAAAAAAATCATTTAAAATTAGAAATTTTCACAATGAATAAATTAACATTAACGTATACCTACATAAGGTAAGTAATAATTTTTACTATTAAATATTTATTTATAAAATTGATTGTAACTTGACATTTGCTAAAATTCATGGTTGCAGGTTTACTTGTAGTTTCAATATTATTATCGGTGCTTTCATTGGTAATCGAAGAATTAATAACAAAATTGCTCCATCAGCAGACGTGGATGGACATGAATCGGCATTCGAAATACTGCTAAAATTTGGATTGATTTGGTGCAAAATTTTGTTGGCGGCTTCCATTTTATTTTTCTTAGAGTCAGCAATATAGCCTTCAGCCACGGGTGTGGAATATGAAATTCATATTTTACAGGTGTCTAATATGAGATACATTATGTAGTTACTATCACAAGCACAAGGCGTCTATTATTAAATAGTCGTAAATAAAAAATTTATTTCTACTAGTGATTTAAAACTTACATTTTTGCCAATGAGCCATAAAAATTTGTCGACAAACAACAAAAACAAAATGTAAATTTAGAAAAATACAAAAATAATGCAATTTTTATATTGATCCATTGAACATGAAAATGTATTGGAAATATGTCACAACTCTTCTTCAATATTGTTAATTTTCATGAAAATAACTTTAGTACAACTTTATAAAAAAAAAGTATCTTTGGTGGTTTATAAAATATCTCTGTATATCCTGCTGTCGAAAATTTGTTCAAATATGTAAGGAATGGTAAAAGTGTCAAGCCTGATTTTTTTTGTATATAATCAACTCACCTGAATAAAAAGTTTTCTATAATCACAAAGGAACAATTAATTCTACTAACATTTGACCAAAAAGGTGAGGTTAACATAAGCACGGTGTAAAACATACCCAAACTTATTACTAAGGATTTAGTATCATTCTAGTATTAAAATGATGTTAAATGTTTTTATTAATATGATTTTTACTAATTTTGTTTTGAAGTTATGTTATAAAATCTAAATTTTATTCCTAATAAGGCTGAATATCTTTTGAATCAAAAAGCAATGAAGCTAAGTAAAAAATTGTTAAATGTAAAAACAAAAATATCCCAATTAAAAAAATCTGGGATATATAAACTCAAATGTCCATAATGTAATGCTGTCTATATTAGTCAAACCAGTCGAAATTTTGAAATTAGACACAATGAACACTTACGAGCATACATTTTAAAAAAGCCAGATAAATCCGATTTCGCAAAACATCTACACCAGACATTCATTAACACCTAACACAGAACTAGAAGTACATATTTGAGATAAGAAACAAGAACTCAGATTTGTAATATGAAATCTTCTCATTTTTTCTATTCATATATATTGTCAATCATAATTTGGCCTAGCCAAAATATTAAACATCAGGTAGGCATCACATCAAATGTAACTTCTGTCTTTCTGAAGATGATATGTCAATATCGAAATAATGATCAATAGGCATCTTAGAATTTTCATAAATTTTTCCATTGAATAGTGGAACTAATTAGAAACAGTTTCATTTATAACATTAATATGAGTAGATTCCACAAAGTAAGGGTCCAAACAGTAAATTCAACCTGATACAGTATTCGCCAGCTAGCTTGATGTCCCAGAAATTACCAACTAAGAGAGACAGAGTAATAGTCCCTGCCTACTCGGCTGCTATTGGTGGTAAAATTTTGACAAACGCCAATTACATCGAACCTTATCAGGTGTTAAGATTTTCAGTAGCGTAGCGTCACACAGTTATTGTTTCTGCTTTGTACAATAAAGTGTTTGTAAAAATGTCAGCCGTTGATGAAGAAAATCGTAAATGTACTGAAGGACAAACTCGTCAAGTGATATATAGAGTGTTTAATTAATAGCAGAAGCAGAATTTAACAACGTCAATGCGAATGAGTGGAGGAAAAGGTGTGACCATGTCATAACAATAGAAGACTCATATTTTGATAGAGAACTTCAAACAGATATGTTTTATGACGTCAACCCTCTTGTGATTACTCTAGATGAATCTTGTGATTACTCTAGATGAAAGTGATTCCAGTAGCGGCAGTGAGTCAGATTCTTCGTAAAGATAAAAACTGTTTATACCTATTCTTAGAAATATACCTAGCTTAAATAATTTCCCATTATCTTGTGTTTCTTTTATTCTCATTACTACCTGGAAGAAATTATTTAGTTTCTAACAAATTTTAATTATAGTCCGTCCGGAAATATAAGATCCTAACTTTATAATCTTCAATTAGATAAATAACATGTTATTGTAATGGGTACCTTATTGTTAAAATAATATTTATGTACTAAGAATTCAGGTATATTCAAATATTATTTATTAAGTTAGGATCATATATTTCCGGACGGACTTTACTTTATTAATTGTACAAGTTGTGTTAACTTGTAACAGAAAGCGTATCCTCAGAACTTGCACGGCACTGTTTACAGTTATCGGATGGGCGGCGTCAATAGCTCCCTAGCAAGCATTTAGGACATCAAGTTAGCTGGCGAATACTGTATCAATATCACATCCTAAGAAATCACATTAACCTTTTTGTTTATATTATATTTAATAAACATAGATAATACGCGCTCGCCTCCGAACAATGAACATTGTAACATGTAACATATAGCATCGACCTGTTTCGATTTTATAGAATAAATCCTTTTAATTACCGCTCGCCGCCACATTAGCCACTTTCAATTATAGTTCTGTGATCTCAAGTTCTCCTACTCCGAACGCTAAGACCGTCTGCCAACGGTGGCTTCCATTTTTTCATCGCCTCGAGGGACAACCTTTTCCGCTATCGACCCTCTTCGAGGAAAGACCTCCATTCTTTTATCGCTTTTATACCTTTCCTATCTAATTAATTTTGCTGTGGTAAGTTCAATATTTTTTTACAGAGATAGACGAAATTAAGTAGTTTTAAACCAAATATTCTTTTTTATTATTCGGTTATTTAACGTCGGTCTATTTCTGCGACTGAGGCTAATCACCGACGCCGGGAGCGCTCTACCCCTAGCCGGAAATTTTGCCGAATCCAATAGTGTTCCAACCAGTGGTAGGGATCTTTATCGAGCCCAACATCCATGGACTCGGGACCTCGGTTTTACGTCTCATCCGAAAGACGGCATATCTACATTATACCTCGTGCTCATTGGGTATAATGCCTGCGAGCTGTGATATGCTACTGACCCTACTCATCTAAGCTGCATGCTGTACGGGCCCTACGACGGTGCTTCCCCAGTGGTCACCCATCCAAGTACTAACCGCGCTCGACTCTGCTTGGCTGTAGTTATCGCATCCACTACAGAGCTGGGTCGACGCCCAAATATTCTTTTATAATCCACTTTTGTGCAAACATTTGCAAGCTTTTTCTATTGCAGAATAACTTTTTTAACCATAAAATAACATTTTTATAACAGAACAAATCTGTTAACCTATAAAAATATTCCTTCGTACCGCCAGTGCCGGTTTCATATATTTCTTAAACACGATATTTTTTATATAACTACATGGCTTTTTGCTTTAATTAGTTCCTTTCAGATCATTAGTATATTTTTTTTATTTAGCCGATAATTGCTATTTTTACTGTTTTTCATGGGACATATAATGTTGGAAATCTTTCAGTAAATTAAATCAATTTTTTACTTTCAAACAACTGCCTTCCTTTTTTTAACCTGAAAAGCTGACCAACATAATGTGCCCATTACATTCAAGTTCCTATATATCCCTGTTACACCTCTGTACTTCCAGGTAAGCACAGCCCCAAGACCTAGACTAGGATACAAGCCCTAGACCAGGATACTGCTCTAGACACAGGACACAGCTGCTAGGATACCGTTCTAATCAAGATATCTTTATCCTCCTATCTTCTTCGAGATCTAGTCTCCATCTTCTCAAAACTTCCTAGAGGCAAGACCTACCTATCTTCTAAAACCATCACCTTTTGCGGAAACAACACTTCATAAGCTAAGTACCTATAAAAGTACAAATTCTCCTCACATTTGTTCATATCCTGTGACAAAAGAATAAAATATAAATTTGTTTTAAATTCTTATTTTTTAATTTTTTTCAAATCCTCAACTATAAAAGTTGAGGGACATATCGCCCGGGGTAAAGTTTTGAAATTTTCTGTTTTATAAGTAATTTTTTTATTTGATTTCTGGATAAATTTTATTTAAATTCTACAAGGCGTTTCTACCTTTTCCGCCTTAGTTTTTTAAATTCATTAGTATTTTTTACCGACGTCAAAAAGGTAGTGGCGCCCTCAATTTTTACAACCTTTCTATTATCCTGGTGCGACATAAACTTGGGGTCGAATCACCCTTTAGAGGAGTATCTAGCCGGATCCCTTCAAGCTGGAGCGTTTACCGTTACAAATTGGCACCTCTTACAGTTACAAAAGGCGCCCTTTAAAGTTACAACATACTAGAAGAGTAAGCCAACATAAACAATGTCAAAATTTATTTATTTATTTTGCTTGATTCCACAGATGTTGCCATGTCGTATTATTAAAATGTAATAATCATCCAATGACTTCAATTTTTTTGTGGTTCCTCAATATATGTCCTTTAATACAATGAGTATGAGCAATTAGTTAAAAGTTTAGAATTAGATATTGAAATAAGGACAAGGCAGTTAGAAGCATTAAACAAAAATTTTACACCCAGAAGAAATGATTACATGTAGGCTAGATGAATTTTGGATTATCTTATATTACTGGTTTAATATTATTGTATTTTCTACAAAAAAAAAATATATTTATTATTTCTTTTTAATTAAATTTGGTTTGTGTGGTGAACATTGGCAAATATTTACAATAAGACGTTTTTCATTACTTCTTCTAACCGAGGAAACCCCAACTTATTTATCAAGCCATTCTATAAGTACTTGATGCTAGTAATTTATATAACTATGCTCTCCAATGCTGTAGCCTATAATAAATTAATTTATGGTTTTCTCGTTCACTTACAAAAAAAACTTACAAAATAGAAGAATAAATTTTTTATATTCTATCTCGTATTCTATGCTCATGAAAAGTTTTACAAATTGACAAAATAATTATTTATTAGAGCATTTCTGGTATGGTTCAAATTGGGAACTTCATTATTTTACACATCTGGGAAATTTCCCATTTCAATTTTGCCACATCAAATTCTTCAGGAACTAGAGGCTCTGGCTCATTCATTGCCCTTGCCATATTGTGCAATACAGCACAGGCAACAATTACTGACAAGGCTGTATCTATATTAATTTGGATACCAAGAGCTAATCTGGAAACCTTTTAAAGACACCAAAAAGGCGTTCAATGCTGTTTCTTGTTCTCATGTGAGACTCGTTATAGAGCTGCTCTTCTCTAGTTCTAGGATCACGAAGTGGCGTCATAAAGTTAGATTTTAGCATGTAGCCACTATCACCTAAAAAAATAAAATTGTAATAATTTTAATTGAAATTTCTTGACACAAAACGTTCACACGATTTTTGTCATTTCCCATCTATCATTTTTACAAATTAAAAGTAGTACATTGTACGTGTATCTGAACACATTTAGAGTTAACAAAACCATGCCAAATAAAAAAATTGTATTCTGTATTTTCAAAATATTCAGTTTAGATATTTTAAAATTTATTTATTTCTTACCAAGCAAAACAGTATTTGGAAATTTCCCATTTTCATGCCTTGCTCTTATAGGACTATTTCCGAATAAAGTAGCATCATGGGTAGACATAGGCCAACGAGCAGCACCAACAACCTGTACATTAAGTGAAAAATACCCTTTACGATTTCGGTACACTTCAGCATCTCCTCCCCCTACAATGTCAAAAATGTCATGACTATTACAGAAAAATAAGTATATAGTCAATTTCATTAGATGAATAAAGTCTACATAATAAATACGTTTTTTAGAAGCACACTGTTTTCTTAAAAAAACATAAAACCCACATCTCTGTGCACATTATGTACTCTTGGTTTGTCACTTTATCAAGGTACACTCAATAAACTAAGCATACTAAAGCTTATTCAACTGATAGATAACAGAAATTTGCCACTGTGCACCCTCTTTTCAAATAAAAAGCTCTTAAGCTTCATTTACTTTCTCCTATTCTATTGAAAAAATATGTATATAGAATACCCACCTGGTGATTGAATTTTCATATGTGTGCAGTCTATGCAACCTACAACTCTAGGAAATGAAGCAACATTGAAAAATTCGCGTTGCACTTCCAACATTTCTTCTTCTTGGGGAATTTGAATATACTGTTGTCTAAGGGAGGCTATAGCATTGGAAACTTTTTAAATTATTCTTGATGCTGTTGCAGTAAGCAGTATGCAATCATTTATAGATGAGTCCCTGTTGCATAAAATTGTAATGCTGTTAAAATTTGGTTTACAAGTGATACAGGATTATTTCTATGGGCAAAAAATAATGAAAGTTTAAAAAATGATATTTGATATCTACTTATTTGTCAATTATTATTATAGCAAAATCTGCAAAATAAGTTTTAAATCAGCCAATGCACAAAAATAAATAGGTGGTTACAACTACTTTATTACTTTAACAATTGGACTTACAAATTGTCCGGATGTTCTAAAGAATTTTCTAGCATTTCCAAGAGTTGTAAAACAGTTGGCTTAGTCAAGCGAAACCTTTGGAAAAAGGTTTGTTCATCCAATTCTTCATAGTAGTTTTTACGGTTGTACCGTCTTCTTGGAAATCCATTTCAAGGATATCCAATACTTCCGAATCATCCTCCATAAAGATCCTCCTTCAAAAATTAAAAGAAACACACACCTAAAATTGGAAGACGCAAAACGGAAACCCGAAAAAGAATGTTAGGATATAAATCTCTACTTTGAGGATAATTGGAGAATAAGCGAGCGATTTTCTAAGCTTAGCTAGGTGCAGCTTAAAATGACCAGTTGTTCATGGTGCAAATCAAAACTTTCTTAAAGCGCCACTTAACTTTAAGTTTACTTAAATATCACTTGGTGCAAACGGCCATAAGTAACTATACATGCTTATAGTTCAATATCCACGGCAACTGAAATTCATTCTTCGAGTAAGTAATAAATAAATCTAAAATAAATATTTCTATTAAATTTAAATCCTCACACAGCAAGGCAGTGTTATTGGAATATGTGATCTTTGCTGTATGTATTGCTATCCTTGTTTTGTAATGAGAGAATCTATGTAGATTGTAAATAAAGTATGTTGTCAGTAAAGCGGGTTATTCATATAGTCTGTTTAATAATCGAAGGCGCTAACCTTGTGCATTGTCGATCATTTACTACAAAATATGTACTCAATTTATAGTATAGAGCTTCATCATTATTATAGCGACCTTCAATCCCTTCAAATTATTTTTGATGCTCAAACATTTTATTATAAATCGGGATTTATTCTTTATATATAGATATGCTGTATGTCCCGGTCGTTGATCACTTTTGGTGGAATTGGTTGTGCACAAGGGCTGTCGGTGTACTTTTCTGTCTCTGGTCTAAGTGTTTCTTATACATTTCTTAAAGCGCGGACACAAGTGTTTTCGAGGCACTTTTCCGACCATTGATTCCAAGTCTTTTCCGTACACTTTCCGTGATCTTCAGATTGTTTTAAATACAATCTTTCGTCTGCGGTCCTCTTCGTTTCAGCGCACTGTCGAACGGTTAGATGAATAGGAAGGTGAAGGTAGATGTGGAGGTTTTAGTGTATTGGCGTGAAGCTAAAATCTGCCTTGTTGCCCTGTTCCTTGAATTACCAATTGTGGTTGTAGTAAAAAATTGTCAAAATTTCGAAAAAATGGTTAATAATTGCCAAATATGTTGAAATTTTTGAAAAATAGTCAAAAATTTGGAAAAATGATCAAAAATTGTCAAAAACTGTAAAAGTTTTGAAAAAATGGTTGATAAATGCCAAATATTTTCAAAAATTGTCAAAAATGGTCAATAATTGTCAAAGACGGTTAATAATTGTCAAAACCAATCAAAACTCGTCAAAAATGGTCCAAAAGGATCAATAATTGTTGAAATTTTGAGAAATGGTCCAAAATTATCAAAATTTTGAAAAAATGGTCAATAAATTGCCAAATAAGTTAAAATTTTTGAAAAATTGTCAAAAATGGTCAATAATTATCAAAGACGGTCAATAATTGTCAAAATTCGTCAAAAATGGTCAATAATTATTAAAATTTTTGAAAAATGGTCAAAATTTTTTAAATATGGTAAAAAATTGTCAAGAATTTGGAAAAATCGTCAAAAATTGTTAAAAACCGTCAAATTTTTGAAAAATTGGTTCATAATTGCCAACCATTTTCAAAAATTTGGAAAAATGGTCAATAATTGTCAAATTTTTTGAAAAATGGTCAATAATTGTCAAAAATGATCAATAATTATTAAAATTTTTTGGAAAATTGTCGAAAATGGTCAATAATTGTCAGAACCTGTCAAAAATGCTCAAAAATGGTCAATAATTGTTAAAATTTGGAAAAATGGTCAAAAATGGTCAAAAATGATCAATAATTGTAAAAACTGTCAAAATTGGTCAATAATTGTCAAAAATGGTCAATAATTATTAAAATTTGAAAAAATTGTCAAAATTTTGAAAAAATAGTCAATAATTGCCAAATATGTTAAAATTTTTAAAAAGTTGTCAAAAATGGTCAATAATTGTCAAAGACGGTCAATAATTTTCAAAGTTCGTCAAAAATGGCCAAAATTTGTTGAAATTTTTGAAAAATGGTGAAAAATTCACGAAAAATGGTCATTCTATTGTGCATAAGAAGCTTCTGTCGGCGGTCCGACGACCACTCACCTTTTTTTTTCCATGGAAAGTCGAAAATGATTGGGGTTTTTGAAGTGTTATTGGGGATCTTCTTTCGGATTTTGGGTGAAGAGTATGCCTTTCCGGATCGTAAGTTGTGTACAACGGGTACAATATTTTGGTACTGGATGGCTCGCATATGTAATTTAGGCCGTGAAGTAATATTCCTTTGGACAGGGCCTGTTGGTAATGTGCTTTAAAGTCGGCGATGACTCCTCTGATCAGGGAGATAGGTGTGCCTTTAAGATGATTTTCCAGCACTTATTAAACCGGTTAGAATCCTGGAATTGATTAGTTTTGGATGGTTTTGTCGTCTCCACAGATTACAAAGGAGAAACTAGGGATGTAATGGCGAGGAGGGTTGGTCCTGGAGAAGATTGATGAAAAAATGGGATGATTACCACGCGGCTATTACCGGTGGCATACTGAATTTTTGTTTGGAGAGTTTTGCTGTCGATTGACCTCGGAATTTTGAGAAGGCAGGTGCAGTTTGGAGTGGCCTTTAAAAATTCGATTTGGCCTCTCAGTATCTTACTAGTATTCAGAAGCTTCTGAGAGCAGTTTTCATGCGGAAGGTTTCGGAGATTTGAAGTATGAAGTGTTGTTGACGTTCTGGAAATAGATTAAATAATTAAAAATATTCAAAGATAAATAAAGTAGGGAAGAAATGTTTTTGGCAAGACATCTCATATTTTACCATCAAATGATCAGAATTTTCGATATTTTTGAAGACGAGAACAAAAACGTATTCCTAACTCACAAAATTTTTCATTTCTGTTTCCTATCTTCACTTACCTAACATAATGTCGAATGATCTAGCAACCAAGAAAACACCATGAAGTGTATGCAAGGCTTATGAGTGGCTGTTATTGTTCTGCAGTCAGATGTTTATGGTAGTGCACTCAAACTGGCACCCTATGCCATGCCCAGAAATTTGAATACATGGAGTCGGGTCTCCCTATATAGTCTTCATGTATGACACCTTCTCGGATTTGTTTAATAAATTCTTTTATTTCTTCTGGCCCATTAGATCAAATTTGATTGGTTATGTGTTAAGGTTGGTTATCACGTCACATAAAGTACGACATTTTAGTTCAAGAAAACACAAGAGCAACATTAATTGTATTGTCATGACATAAAAAGTCGCGACTTCATAATTTAGAGGATGACGAAATTTAGAAGGATTTTCAAGGGTTTCCACCAGAGGACGAGGAGGCGTAAAAGCGATGGAGGATGACTCTGGGACTTGGTGTTTGATTTTTGAAATAGGTGGTAGTAATTGAGGGAAGTCGTCGTTTTTATTTAATTTTATCTTCGACTTTGCTGGTGGCATGGTTGTCGAGTGGTATAGGAAATTGGATTGGATTTGCTATTGTTCATTTTTTCACTAATCGCTTATTTGCACAGGTATTTTTTAAAAAAGAGCTTTCCACTAATTTCTTATATTCCAAATTCACAGCTTTCTTGACAAAAGTCTAATTAGTCACTTCACTATAAGTATGAACATAATTTACCCAAACTCTGTTCCCTCCACACCCATCTCCAGATCTCATTATCCTGGAACCTTGCTGAGTGAATTAAAAAAAAATTGTAGGGATCATAATTTCGTATTTTCAGGGTACGCACACAAATTAAAGCAATTATTTTCGAATGTTTAGTTCGAAAAAATAGATATAATGAGAGCTTTTTAAAAAACTTTATGAATCGCAAAAACTCATTAGCGATCATCATAACGATGCTGAGGTATCTTATAAAGTTCGATAAAGTTATATCCTTATGGATTTTATTATATTTCCGTATAGCCAACAATGCGAAATCTTATTATTATCCTTTGTTTCATGAAGCTATAAAATAGTTATTGATCTGTGAGCTCCTCATAAACATTTTGATTTTTTAAAAAGTAAATGAGGCTTCGAAGGTAATTATCTACTCGAAACAAATTTGTAATAATATGTTACATACTTACTTTTTGTAATCTTCAAACTAGCAAAAATTTGTAATGTTTCATTGTTTTGAGATTCTACATAGGTACGTCAGTGTTACCAGCACTTACGATTCACTAATTCTAAGTTATTTTTTTAAACCTATTTAAAATTCCCCAAAAGAATTCCGTTGCAGATGCTATACTAAAAATAAGCGGCAATAAAATGAAATTATCAAATTAAAATTCTAAAGACCTCAAATTAAATATTTTTAGTTGTAATTAAATATCTACAGGGTCGTATTCAACCAACCGGGATAGATTTAATATCCTATCTTCACAAAATCAAAAGCAAAATCACTCGGATCATTGTTGGGAGAAATGTGGTTTTAAACTTAGCCATTGGTTGAAAAAGTATGATGAAAGATCTACTCCATCGAAAGCTATTATTTTTAGCTGAATCTCAACAGGGTAGGTACTCTGCTCCAATGGGTATAAATGCTTGAAAATAGTATATAATACAAAAATAACTAAAATATGGTCGAATAAAACCTGTAGAGAAGTTGGCAAATAAAGCTTATAGTTGGAAAATGAAGAAACTTACTTCAAAATGGGTGATTCGGTATTGTTGCATGTCGAGATGAATTAAACTGTCTCACTATTGAATTTATTGTTCATAATGTTTAATGTGTACTATTTTAGCGCTGGTATTCCAGAATGTTTTAACTACCGGTTCTTTTTTTATACATTTTCGCATATTAAATGATAAATCTTACAAAATTACATTCTATTTCTGTATAGAAGTATAGTTTGGCAAACATAACTGAATGCGGTGGAAAACATTCGATATTGCCACGTTTAACAATGAAAAAGCTAAAGTGCTAAGTATGTAGTGATAATAATTAGAAAATGGACTTTTTATTATTAACAATATGTCAAAAATGATTAAACGTTAGTTCTTCAATGTGCTTGATTCATTGGATTTTGTCTATTAATATTATTTTTTCAATTTATGAATATTAAAAGATGAACACTTTTCCAAATATGTTATGGGTTTCCTTCAAGGCGGCAACGTCGTGCGAAAATCATAATTACCACGCCCTCCGGACTAACTCAATTGGTGAATATTTATCGAACTGTCGCTGCTAGGTAACCACCTGACTTCCTATTGGTAAGCGCGTGCGTGTGTTCTTCCCTCTGACTTCGACAATTGACTGACATTGATTATCCAGTGGCGTTTATATTGTCAGTATTTAGCTTCGTATTTTCAGTTTTACTTGGTATCTTATTATTTCGTATCCATATCGAATTCAAGTACGATTTTTAACATTATTTGTTTTTAACAAATACCGTGTTTTGAAAAATGCCTTACCTTTAAAGCAAAGCATAAATCAGTTTCTATATATAATTATTATATGATAATAATAATTATTTTTAATACTTCTATAAAATAGGTACCGTACGCCATTGGTACGTTTATGACATATATCGGCCATGTTTCCTCGCCCCTTGCGATGCCGCGTAGCTTCAGATAGACTTGCCAAACTATGGCTCAAATTTATATGCTTTCGGATCGTAAAAAGTGGAGAATGGTCACCAGATGGTTGATTGATGCCCTGTTTTCAACCTAATTATAGAAGTAATACTACGGTCACTGTATGGAAATGCTGAAAACCACGTTTTATGAGGAAACTCCTCTTGGTTTAGATACCATTTTCCCTTTTCTTTAAAAGATCCCTCCCAGTTAGTGCTTTGCTCATTCTAGATTTGTTTATTAAGGTATGGAGGCTAGTCCTGCTTATCCATTTTGATATCGGTTAGTACATTTTGGATTCTCCCTATCATGGAGACTTTATATATATACACAAGTTTGGAAAAGTATTTTCAACAATCTTCTCTCAATGTTTTAGATGCATTGCTGTTTCAGAAATTAGTTCCTGTTACATATTCTAACCATTAGTAGTTTGGTAGTTATTAAAAACAATTCAAGAAAAATATTTTTTTTATTTCATTATTAAAAAGTGATCTTGCAGACTTCATAAAAACATTAAATATCTTGAAAACTACAAATTTTTTTATATGTAAAGGTTATGCGTTTTTCACGTGAAAACCATTGAGGAATACAAAATAGAATGAAAATAGCTTCAAATGCCAGTGGCGTAAAAAATGGGAGGGGAAAGGTGACATATTCTTCCAAATGTACACCACTGGATCAGGAATTGAAACATATTTTTCCATCAAAATATGCCCTTTTACATTTAAGAACAACCTGCCAAATGTCAAATCAATATATTCGTCCATTTTAAAGTTATCAAATTAAAACATTTAATTTTTCATAACTTTAACACCCTGTATTTCGAAAAGTAAATAGGCTAGACCCCCCAATCCCTATATCATTTTGTCCAATTTCACGAGAGGTATCTACATGCAAACGTTGTAAGTGTCATTTCAAAACACCCTGTATATAGATCGAACTCCATGTTTTCTAATTTATGGTCGTGGTAGAGGGCGCCAGTTTAAAACCCAATCCATGGCATCTGACGGCACAACAATAACAACCAATCATAAAACTCAAGTTCATAATGTTTTATTGGTTGCTAGTGTGACAGTTCGCGGTTCACGTGTGAGATGTTTTTGATACTTTATTATTACCTTACAATTTATAAACAACCCCGATATTAATTTAACTTAACTTAACGTAACAAGTGTTCAATATGATATTTTTATAATTTTTTCATACTCATGGAAATACAGCACAGTTTAATAATTCAATATTTTGAAATTGACATTTAAAAGGGTAGCTGTATCTTCCAAACTAAAATGTTTACAAAGTAATACAAAGAAACAAAAAAGTTCAAGAATAGATTTTTAATTCCAGTGGCGTTCCATATTTTGTTAAATGTAACCCTAAAAAAAGTGGAGGAGTCAAAAGTATGCTGATCCCCTCTGAAAATCCATAATAAATGAACGCTACTAATTCCAGTTTATGGGATATCGGATACTAGTGTCTCATATGAATTTTCATAAATTTACGTTACACCGTTTTAGAGCAACGTTAAAAAAATTAAGTTAAATCTTCAAATAAATGACCCTGTAACATTTTTTGTATGCACTTTTATATATAGGTAAGTGAGGTTCAATCAACCTATATTTGACCCCAGGATATGTGGAATAATTTATGACCAATCTTTTCGAGACACACTTTATATCTGTTGACGTTCTGTAACTGAACTTGCACAAAACCTTCACTACATTATTCTGAATCCTCTGTATTTTATCTATTAATGTTATCACACACGAGCCCCACACTGGAATTAGGTAGCTTAAGATTGATAAGAAATAATCGTTACAAATTAGTTTCAATGTATTATGGTTTTAGTAATCCCTACATTGGAAACATGCCTCAATCATTGGCAAACATACATTTTTTTTCATTTGTTGTACACGATATATGCTTCAATGTAGGTTCTCACCTTATTTATATTTTCATTTCCCTTTTATATTTAACAAAACTGATACAAAAATCAAAAAAATCTTACATTAATGATATAATTGCTATAAATGGATATTCATCTTCAATTCTTTGGACATGTGTAAATAAAATATGTAGTCCATTACGTCCAAATAATGAAATTCAAAAAATTCAGAAAAATGATATAGTTATAGAAAATAAAGAAGATATAGCTAATGAGTTCAATGAATTTTTTCCTAGTATAGGAAAAAAATATGCTGACAAAATCGACCCTGCACCTAATTATAATGATAATATTCAAAATCTTGATCAAACCAAGTACATTTTCTCAACAAATGAGGAGGGAAATTAAAAACATTATAAAATCGTTGAAAAACAAAAAATCTCCTGGAATAGATGAAATGAGAACAGAAACACTTAAAGAAATATCCAATGAAATTGTAGCGCCATTAACTTTTTTAATAAATAAATGTTCAAGTGTTGGTTATTTCCCAATATCACTAAAAATAGGCTCAATTATACCAATATATAAAAGTGGAGATAAGAAATTAACTACTAATTATAGACCTATAACATTAACATCATCTATTGGTAAAATTCTGGAAAAAATATTTAAAAATCGCTCAGTGAATTTTTTAGAAAAATATAATATAATTTCTACTAGCCAGTATGGCTTTAGAAAGGGAAAAACCACAGAGGACGCTATCATGTCTCTGGCGAAAAATGTCTACAATACATTAGATAAACTAGAACCTTCATTTGTGTGTCTTTGTTGACTTCTCTAAAGCCTTTGATACAGTGGATCATAAACTCTTGCTCAAAAAGTTACATTTTTATGGAATAAGAGATGTTGCATATGATTTTATCAGAAGTTTTTTATTTGACAGACTACAATATGTACAGGTTGCTGATGTAATTAGCGAAACAGAAACTGTTACTTTTGGTGTACCTCAAGGTACTGTACTAGGACCAGTACTATTTACAGTGAACATTAACAGCTTACTACATCTAAATTCTAAAGACAAAATCATAAGTTTTGCTGATGACACCGCCATATTTTATACCGAGAAAACGTGGAAAGCGCTCAAGGATACAACTGAAATTGATTTCCAAACTGTAACAGAATGGCTCAAATATAACAAACTTACACTAAATGTCGATAAACAAAATATATGCCATTTGCATCCTACTCCACTGGACTTCCAAATTTTGGTTCACTAGAACTTCATAATAATATGAAAATACCTGAAATGGAAAGCATTAAGTATTTAGGTGTTGTTATAATAGATCGTCATATAAAATGGGAGCTGCATATTAAAAATGTAGTTTTAAAAGTACGGGGTCTTCTGTCTAAATTTAGATACTTGAGAGAATTCTCAGATATTCATAACTTGAAAATTATGTATTACTCACTAGTGCAATCCCAAATTAACTACGGAATTCTTGCATGGGGGGGAGTAAATAACTGCCACCTACAAAAATTAAATGTTATTCAGAAATGGATAATGAGAATAATTTTTCGAAAAAATATCACTTTTCGTAGTAATGATATTTATGATCTAAGTTGTTTTATGGATGCTACACAAATTAGTTGTATGAAAATGTTGTTGTACTTTCAGAAAAATAAAAATAACCTGATTTCTAGACGAGAAAAAATTATAGGACAGCGTTGTTATGACTACTTGGCTCCCAAACTTTATAATCAAGTTCCTATAGAGTTAAGAAATTTAAAAAATATTAAACAGTTTAAATCAAAAATTAAAAATTGGATAAGATAGAGATATATTAAAGAAAATTATAAATAACCTTAGAAATTCAATACTAACAACACACAAACTATTATTATCTAAATATTTAATATTTATGCATAAAAAAAATTGATTCACTTACCTGTTAATATTTCCAAGAAAAAATATAAACCCGATGATGTACTAAAAAATCCGATGATGTCCTAAAAACCCCGATGATGTCCTGAGCAACCCGATCATGTCCTGGAATAACCCGATGATGTACAGTAAAATTAACCATTTATGTGCACATAACGTACAAGCTGTAAGAAGCGTCCAGCTCCTTAGAACTTCAGCGATTTTGCTTTGTTTGCTTAGATTTTTTTTTATCTATACACTGTACTTTTTTATATTTCGTAAATAATCGTTATTATTATTATATTAACTGAATATCAACTGAATTCATAAGTAGCATATCAGTAATTTTTTCAAATTAATTTTGCAGCTTATTCCTTGTCAACTATTTTTGATTTTTCTTTAAATAATTGTTCACCTTCTTTCTCTACTAAATTGTACTTGTATAGAACAGCATGGTGTCATCAGGATAAATGAAGTATTTTGTGGCAATTGTGCTTTTTGTAGACTTCTCACAAGTAAGGTATATAATTTTAGTCTGTCATAATAAATATTTCCTTTCCTACTTTATTTACCTTTGAGTATTTTTGATTACTTTTGATAACTGAAAAAACTCTGGTTTTCTTAAATTAAATTCAATTCACGTCTTCGTTTTAAATAATAAAGGACCACTTTATCCACTAGTAGAATAATGAAAAATGCAATCTTAAATCAATAAATTTTGATGTTACAGCTGCTGTCAGAACGAAATGCCAAATCACTTTTTGATAAAATCTGATTCTAAATGACTGTGATTGTGGATAAAACTTTGTATTGCATTCGTGTTTTGGTTGCGTTTTATCCTAGAGCTTCGCTCTCGGGTTTAAACTTTCTTGCGTGGATAAAACACTATCTAAAACACTCATACAATAAATAACTATTATTGAACACTGTGACCTTCTTTGCAAAACAAAATTGCACAAGGTGAAAATGTATCAGCAATTTTCTTAATAAATATATTTGTATTGAGATTTAGGCATACTGAAAAGGCTCTTTGAATTTAATAATTTGTTGATAAAAATGTCAAACTATTAGAGGCGGGTAACTTTTGCCGCTGACAAAGTGACATAATATGCGATTTTTGGTACATAATACTCAGTTATTTATGTATCAATGGTACTAAATAGATGATTATACCCCGAGGGCGACAGTCTTACAAAGCCGAGGGCTTCTGGCCCGAGAGTTCGTAAGTGGCCCGAGGGTATATATCTATTAGTACTGTTACGTAACGATAAGGTAATGCCACTTTGCAACGCCTCCAACAACGTTGGGCGACAATTTGCAACGGCTACTCAGTTTAGAGGTCACCTCAGGTGTAGATTCTGAGACCAAACTAGTACAAATTCAGAGAGTAGTCTTACCGGTTCTCGGGTAATCCTACTTGAAATTTATTTAAGGTACTGAAATTAGATAAAGGTAAATTATGAAAGTTGAGAAAGGTAAGTGGGCGCCACCCTGAATAATACTAGCTTATTTGTTATTCACATCAGCATAATAACGACAAATCCTGTAAGATTGGAAGGGAAAATAAACTTTATGAACAACGTTGCATATTGACTTTTGTTACAAAGTAAAAAAAAATTGACTAGTTTTTATTGACGTCGTTGAAGAAGCGATGAAATATATATATATATATATTACTTTCCTGGACTGATCGTGAGGAGATGGTGTCCTTGGTGTCCTTTTTAGGTTACATATTTTGTTCCAGGTAGTGTCTCAGGTAAAATGTTTGCCCCAGGTAAAGTACGGGTCCAGGTAAAGTGCTGGTCCAGGTAAAGTGCTGGTCCAGGTAAAGTTCCAGGTTTAGTTTCGGGTCCAGGTAAAGTTTTGGGTCCAGGTAAAGTTCTGGTCCAGGTAAAGTTCTGGACAAGTTTCTGGGTCCAGGTGAAGTTCCCAGGTCCAGGTAAAGTGCTAAGAGCAATACTAGTATCAGGAACAAATTTACCCAATTTAACAAAATCCAGGATGTCTGAAGTATGATCTTACAATGTTAAAGAAAATTATTAATTTAATATTACATTGTTAAAGAAAATTATTTGACAACGTGGTTCATACATCCTGTATTTTTAGATACAAAAAATACTCAAAGAAAGCAAATAAAAAACATAAAATCGAATAACCGATTCTACACCGGAAGATACATACATATTTTAAATATGTATATATTTAAAAAAAAAGGTTTGAAATATATTCCAAGATAACATTAAAGAAATATGAAAGACAAAAAAAAAACCACAAAATCATATCGATATATATTCCTGGCACTGGAACGACATTGCTACATAATAAAGATAGGAAAGTAGAAAACTATTAAGAAAGGAGAGTTAGTAATACATTTAAGCGAAATAACTTACCATTCAGATGAATGCACTTCTTAAAGATATGATACGATACATTAGAAAGGCTTCAATGGCAGATGTTCACAGGAAAGAAGAATGAACCCTCTCCGCCATTCTTTAAATACATAATATCATATGAAAGATAACAGACTTACGTCTCATGTTCATGTCAAGCTCAGACGCCTTGACCAGGAAAGGAATTTACATTTCAATAGTGAATTCTTAATTCATATTTAATTAACAAGTGGTAGAAGAAGAGATACGAGGTCGAAGTGGGAATCTCAAAATAGAAGTGACTATTTTCACGACAGACGGAACTCGATCGGCCCGTATAGAAACGTTGATTTCGTCGACAGCAAATATATTTAGCATTGAAACATTTCTCGGTGTTGGGTATGAGAAAGGACTGGCTATTCGCTGCCCATACGATAATTTATTATTAATTAACTGAAGGAAAGTAAAGTGAACGAGATTAACGTTACATACCCGTGGTGCATACAAACTTTTATGTCATACCAGTTCGTTTTGAATAATAAATATTTTTATCTACGATTATTTAATAATAGACGCATTATGCTTGTGCAATATGAATATCATATTCCACACCCGTGGAATACGACTTTTTATACTTATTCCATAACATGACCGCGTTACAAAATAGAATCGATCTTGCTTGGATTGTTGTTACTAGGGCAACTAAAATAAATTGATTTTGACAAATAGTATATTAGACGTTTACAGTAATTTTGCACTTTCCAGTTGAGATTAAATTGTGTTTAACGCATGTTTCTCATGCATTCCGACAGTGAAAACGAAATTCCATGCACCCCTCCAGAAATTCGTGCAGCCGCAAAAGTAGCATCACTTGAATTACTTCCAGAGAAATCAAGGAAAAATTACAAAATTGTACACAATAGCTTTATAGACTGGCGACTAAGAAATGGCACCAACTCTGAATGTCTGAATTTAACTGAATAGTCTAAGTATTTCTTATTTTTTATAGGTTGCATTAATAATGGGAAAGATGGGAGCTTGCCGATCAAACGAGTTATATAAGATGAAAAGAGAGGATCTATAATTTTTTGATGGTTGCATAAATGTATTTGTTCCAGTTACGAAGACGAAAGTTCCCAGATATTTTGCTATTACCGGAGATTTTTATAATATCGTCAAAAAATATGCAGATCTCAGACCGTCGGACGAATCAAGTTCCTTCTTGCCAAATTTTTAAAATGGAAAATGCACAAAACAAATTATTGGTATAAACACCGTACACTGGTATAAATAAATTTGGAATAATGGGTAAAGAAATAGCAGAATTTTTGAAACTACCAAATCCAGAAAGTTACACAGGCCTAAGGCAATTTAGGCGATCTTCTGCCACTTTGTATGCCGATGGAGGGGCGAGTGTTACAGCCGTAAAACGTCACGGAGGCTGGAAATCAGCCTCTGTAGCTAAAGGCTATATTGCCGAATCTAAGAAAAAAAATGGAAGTCACCAATAAAGTTTTGCAACAAATCAATCCAAATTTTAGCAATATTTCGAATGCCGATTCATGTCCATCCACGTCTGCTGATGGAGTCAGCAATTTTGCTATTAACTCTTCGATTACCGATATTAATATTGAAACTGCAAGTAAACCTATGACATACATTAAATTGTGAAAGAAAAATAATAAAAGACGATACTGGCGATAATTATATTGTGAACTCTAACGTATCGTAGTGGATTCAGCCCTGACAAACCAACGAAATGCTCAGCCCTTAATTGATAAATCTGTGAGCTTTTTTTTTAATTTAATTATCTAAAATGTAATTATCAATAATGAATGCCGACTCCGGTGTTTAATCTTAAAAACAAAAAACAATTACAAGCTTACAAACCGAACGACAAGTCGCCTCGACGTAGTAAAGCTATCGGTAAAGTAACATAGTGTCGGTTAAAAAAGATCTTGATATTATTTGTAGTGTTCTTCAAACAAAACCGACCCCATTATATAAGCATTACAAGATACGCTGCTGCTACCTGGCTTGTTTGTCTTTTACCGTAGACAGAGGCAGATATAATGTGCTCGTGTCGTTTCGTGGTGTAGACATTGTTTTAAAAGTTTAATTATAGCTTGCGTCCGAAAAATGTTGAATGGAATAGATGAGCTCACCAAATTAATGTAGCTAACGCAGTAGACTGGAAAATATTTTTGTTGTGGGAGCGATTCCTTTTTTAAATTTATATAATGAAAAAAAGTTTTTTGCAAAATAAGGATATAAGGGACGGAGGAAGACGAGGGTTGTCTTTCATATTTTGCATATAGAGCTAGAAAAAAACAGTCGTTAGGACTTGGGTCGGGACTGTATGGAAAGTGGTCCAACAATTCGATGTTTTCTTGCTTTAAAAACTCAATTGTCTTTCTAGCTGTTTGGAAACTTGCATTGTCTTGGTGGAGGATCGTTCGTCGTTGGGGTTGGTTTTTCGAAACTCAGCAAATACTTCCGGCAATCAAATCGATATGTGCCAATCAGCAGTAACAGTTTTTTGATCTTGCAGTATTATTGTTGCTACATAACCTGATTTTGAGACACATTTCGCTACTATCTTTTTGGAAAACTTCGTTGGTATTGGTTAATCTTTGAACACCCAAACAGCCGACTGACGTTCATTTTCGGGTTCATAAGAGTAAATCAAATATTCATCACCACTGACAATACTGTATAATTTTTTTGAGTTTCCTACGTTAAACCGGTTTAGAGTTTTTTGACACCCATTGACTCTAAATTGCTTTCTATTCTTCCGTCAACAGATGCGGTATCCAACACTAATATTTCAATAGATAAATCGTCATGTAAACTTTTCTGAATTGTGATATTTGAAATGACCAATGATGCTCAAATTTCCCCATATGTGACATATTATTGGATAAGCTTACATACAGCATCGACGTTTTCCTGGGTGACTTCCGTTGTTGGTGGACCTGTTCTTGGATCGTCGGTGAGATTAATCCGTCCACATTCAAATTCTCCATTCCAATGATACATTGTCGACAGATGTAGTGCTTCATTGCCAAAAACAGAAACCAACTTGGCAAGGCATTTTTGTTAATGCAACTGTCTTCGAAAATTGTAAAAAATATTGCGCAAAAATTGTCTCGGCTTAATTTTCCATTGTCATTACCATGTTTCGACTGACTCATCAACTTTGAAAATTCAGTTAAGGTACAGCTTTAAGCGAAGCGGACTAAAACTTTGGCGTTAAGTTAACTAAACATACAGTTGATTTTGACATTTGATATTTGTTGACAGGCACCAACTATGTTGTTAATTGCAACACTTAGAAGACAACCCTCGTATCGAAGGAAACGAAGGAGCTAGTAATTAAACTGACATTACTATCGAAGAACATAAAAAAATGAAATGCTTTGTAGAAGAGGATGTGGGAGGGCTCCAGGAGGAAATATATTGAAAGCAATAGATTTTTGTTAGAAAATTTTCAGTTTTTGGCTAAATAATAACGTGAGGTACGAACTAATATCAAAGGAAACGAAGGAGCTGGTAACGAAATGACATTATTATCGAAAAATAGCATGAACAAATGGAGTACTTTGTAGAAAAAGTTGTGGTTGGGCTCCAGGAGGAAACCATCTTTAGGTAGAGCAGCTTAAATATGGATAGCAACAACTGACCAAATTTTGGTATTAAAACAAAATAGGGTAGGGTGGGGCAGAGTCGGATATGGGGCACCTCCGGACAGTTCAAATTTACCGCTAAAATGTGGACCTCCAATACCGAAATCCCGCCTGAATGTGTTAGTTTTAATCTAGAGTTCATGATAGCAGGTTGTGAAGCATAATCTTTAGCGATCAAAGTAATATTTAAGGAAGTTCGAAAAGTGAAGACCTGATGTGAAAAACACATCTTATTCGTAAGGATCTACAATTTTGCTGGTAAGTTTTATTGAAATTTTGAGTGTTCTACTTGAAAGTTGAAATGTTTTTACGCATGTGATATACATAACTAAACATTACTGCAATTTCGTTTTAACTATATGTTGACCTAAATTTTTTTTTTGAGAAGTGGGGCACTTCCGGACAAAATACGTGGGGCAGTTCCGGACTGTCCAAATGTACCCTACGAACAAGCGCAAAGTGTCCGGATGTGCCCCACAAAATTTTAATTACTAAAGTGTCTTACGTTACTATTCAAAGATTTCTTTTTAGATTCATATTATGAACTATGGTTAGAAAATAATATATTAAAAAAAGGACAACCGCCCTGAAATTGATGCTAGTATTCTTAAACGGGCAGTTATAGATATCTATAGGATGTCTATACGGTTAACGGAATCGACATATTCCGTACCAAAATCGACTTTGTTTGATGCTATACAAAAATATAAAAAACACCAGCTCGTTAACAATATTGACGATTCCAACAGTGATACCGATAATGTTCTTGAAACCCAGTCCCAGTATTTAAACAAGTGGCAAAGGGGTTTCGTTCTTCTTCCTGGCGAACATGTGCTATTGAAGCCTTTCTGGCTTATCTTATCTTATCTTAGAAGTGCATTCATTTGAGAGCACTTTACCGGGACCCGAAACTTTACCTGGGATACTTTATCCGGGATACTTTACCTGGAGCTCTTTACCTGGGACACTTTACCTGAGACACTTTACCTGGAATACTTTACCTGGAATACCTTATCCGGGACTTCAAGTTTTCCGACAACTTTCTACAAGAACAGGAAAGTACAATGGTTCTTGCTCTCCAACGCAACATATGTTGACTAGTCAATTTTTTTTATTCATATTTTTAAAGTCAATATACAACTTGTAAATTTAATAACGTTGTTCATATAGTTTTTTTTCCCTTCCAATCTTACAGGATTTGTCGCTATAATGCAGATGTGAATAACAAATAGGCTAGTATTATTCAGAGTGGCGCCCACTTACCTTTCCTAATTTTCCTAATTTATCTTTATTTCACCTTAAATAAATTTCAAGTAGAATTACCCGAGAACCGGTAAGACTACTCTCTGAATTTATACTAGTTTGGTCTCAGAATCTACACCTGAGGTGCTCTCTAAACTGAGTAGCCGTTGCAAATTGGCGCCCAACGTGGGGCCTTGTTTTACACATCTGCTTTATATCAATAAATCTTGAAACTTGGAAGTTTGGACAGTAGTTGAAGTCAGAAGCAATCACTTTAATATTCTATATATATATCTTTTTTTTCACTTATCGTATTATTTATCTTTCCATCTTTTACTTATCATATCGTTCATATGTTGAGTTGGTAATATCTATTTTTATTATCGTTTATCTAACATATCTTTACATTTTTATCGTATATCTTCACGTATCGTACCTATAAAATTTTCTTTTTCGTCAATATCAACAGTACTCGTTTTTTCTCTTTTATCTTATATTTTTAATACCGTCAATTAACGTATAATAACATGGCTCGAATTTTCAAATTAAATGTTGATTATCTTTTATCTCATGAATTGGATTACGAACTTTCTTATCGTGGCTTGGAAATCCCTTCACTGGTTACAGAGAAGAGGAAATTATTACGCGGTGTTCTAACACAGGAAGTATCTATGAGGAGTTCGATTTCATGTGTTGAACTTCCTTTTATTACCGAAATTACAGGTATTAAGATGTCTTTTGCCGACTTGAAGAAGAAGGTTCAAGATTTTGTTGGAACTTCTTCGGATGTCGAGTACAGAAGATTGACTTGCCGTCTAACTCACCTCACTCACCGTACTTCTCGTGTAACTTGCGAGGAGGACGAACAAGAACAAGTAAAGAGACATTTAACAACAGAAATATTTTGTTTAGAAGGTGAATTAGATAGCAAAATCAATGTTATCGATTCAGACAGACAATCCACTCCAGTAAATACAAGTCAAAGTTTTTCTTTTTCTAAACCTGTACCTGTACATAAATGGGGGATAGGATTCTCAGGAATAGATTCCAAAGAATCTGTACTTGGATTTTTAGAACGCGTAAATTGCCTCAAACTTTCGAGAGGTATCACAGATGCTGAATTGTTTTCTAGCTCAGCTGATTTATTTAGTGATCAGGCTTTTAATTGGTATCTTATTAACAGATGCAAAGTTCAGAATTGGGAACAATTAGTGACCAAATTAAAATCCGATTTCTTACCGTATAACTACCAAGATGATTTACTAGAGGAAATCAAAGCTAGAAAACAAGGTCAACATGAACGAGTTACCTTGTATATTAACGCCATGTGTGGTTTGTTCAACCGTCTTGATGACAAACCAAGTGAAAGTGCCATCATTCGTATTATTCGTAGAAATCTTTTACCTCATTATGCACAACCATTAGCTTTAATTGATATTGATACTGTTGATATTTTGACCGAAAAATGTAAACGACTAGAGGAAACATTAACTTGGGACCAACAGTTCACAGCTAATCATAAAAGCAGTCAATATTTACTTGAACCAGATTTGAGCATACCTAGTACCTCTTTTAAGTATAATTCTTGTTTTAAACAA
This sequence comes from Lochmaea crataegi, assembly GCA_947563755.1. NCBI lineage: Eukaryota > Metazoa > Arthropoda > Insecta > Coleoptera > Chrysomelidae > Lochmaea > Lochmaea crataegi. Next base: position 7,156,720 of record OX387435.1, read on the forward strand.
ACACGAAAAAATCTATCTGTAGTATCTTCTACCTGGACTTGCTGGAATTGCAAACAAGCAGGTCATATGTATTATAACTGTCAAGTTCCTAGGAAACTGTTTTGTTTTGGTTGTGGACATCCTGATACAGTAAAAACGAAATGTCCAAAGTGTTCAAAAAACGAACCGAGCGGTGGTCGAACTTCCCACTCAACCACAGTCGCTCAGAAACCGGGAACACCAGGAAAATCCAGCACCAAAGTAAAACCAAAACCTCAGGAAAAACCTACAAAAGACAAAAATTGAAGTTATCTCAAATAAATCCTGTAAATTCCAGTTCTGCAAGGAAAATGTCTCCTTCTATCTTAAAAAAGGTTCCTACTGTAAGTCACTCCGACTGGAATTCATGGCTTTTATTTGTCAAAAAATTCTATAAATTAAATTCAAGATCAAATTCAATAGTTTCAAACTCGAAGCATAAGTCTTTAGCAAATGTAGGGTCACTGTTGTATAACATGGAAAATGATAATCGACCTTATGTCGATATCATAATTTTTGATAAAACAATTTCTTGCCTTGTTGATACTGGTTCAAATATCTCATTGATTGGTTCTCGTGCACTAGATTTTATTCATAACTTATCGATACCTATCTTAAACGATGATAACTTAAAAATATCTACTGCAGATGGCAAGTTGCAGGACGTTCTTGGTTATATCGAAACATGTCATCACAGACAAGATATCTAGGCTTATGAAATTTTATCTAATACCTTCTGTTAAACATGACATTATTCTCGGTATGGACTTTCTTAAGATTTTTAACGTAAAAATAAATTTCTCTAAATTATCTTTAACTGTAAATTCTCTCTCGTTGGCTGTAGTCAATACAATTCGGGATGTATCTCATTTAACTCTTAATCAAACTGGTAAATTAAATCAAACTATTGATCTCTTCAAGACTATTAGTCCTTCAGATAAAATCGGCAAAACTCATTTGATAGAGCATTTCATTGATACCGGAAATTCCCCTCCCTTTAAACAAACCCAATATCCCTTACCTCAGGCAATGCAAGCTTACCTGGAAAAGGAAGTAGATACTTTGCTTGAATTAGGTGTAATTCAGGAAAGTAAATCTTCATATTGTAGCCCTATCTGGTTAGTTCAAAAGGGAGATGGTAAATATAGAATGTGTTTTGATGGACGTAAATTAAATAGTGTAACTTTAAATAAAGATGCTTATCCCTTACCTTCAATCGAAGTTATACTGAGTCAACTTCGAGATACTCGTTATATATCTAGTATCGATCTGAAGCAAGCATTTTATCAAATTCCGTTGGAGAAATCATCTCGGGAAAAAACAGCTTTTGCAGTTAAGGGTAAAGGTTTATTCGAGTATGTCACTACCCCTTTCGGTTTAGTCTCTGCTCCTGCTAGTATGTGTCGTTTGATCGATTTGGTGATTGGTCCTTCGTTAGAACCATATTGTTTTTACTACCTGGATGACATCATCATTTGTACTCCTGATTTTGACAAACACATGGAAATTCTCCAGAGTGTTTTTGAGAGATTACGAGATGCCGGCTTGACGGTGAATTTAGATAAATGTCAGTTTTGTCGTTCTTCCCTTAGATATCTAGGTTATGTAGTGGATGAAAATGGTCTTCGTACCGATCCTGAAAAGGTTTCTGCTATTTGTGAGTAACCTGTTCCGAAAACTGCCACTCAGGTGCGTAGATTCTTGGGAATGGTTTCGTATTATCGACGGTTTCTTAAAGATTTTTCTTCCTTATCTGCTCCAATTTCTGATCTTCTAAGTGAGCGAAAGAAACACCAACCCATTACTTGGACACCCCAAGCAGATCAAGCTTTCGAAAAGGTGAAAACAGTCTTAACTACCGCTCCTATCTTAAGTAGTCCCGATTTCACCAAACCTTTTTTCCTTATGACAGATGCTAGTGATGTTGGGGTAGGAAGTGTTCTTTTTCAACTGGAAGATGGACTCGAACATCCCATAGCTTATATGAGTAAGAAACTCACAAAGGGTCAAAAGAAGTTCAGTACTACCGAAAAGGAACTGTTAGCAGTTTTGTTAGGGATCGATCATTTTAGGTATTATCTTATCGGTCGTCATTTCACCGTAATTACCGATCATTCTTCTCTGGTTTGGTTGAATAACATGAAAAAACCTTCTCCTCGCTTAGCTAGATGGATATTGCAATTGTCGCAATACAACTTTTCTATAGTACACCGTAGATCTACCGGAACTGTAGTTGCGGATGCTTTATCTCGTATACCTGAAGTTAGTATTTTAGACTTATCTACCTTGCATCCTGATAAATGGTATAATGACATGATTTCTCATGTTCAGGATTTTCCGGAAAAATACCCAAGTTTTCGAGTTGAGAATAACATATTATATAAACATGTCTTTAATAAATTTGGACCAATTAGTAATATTTCCGATTGGAAAATTGTCGTTCCTACTAAAAATCGAAATGAAATTCTACATCATTTTCATGATAGTCCAACTTCTTCTCACTTCGGTGTTTTTAAAACATTAGAGAGAATTTCTGAAATTTATTATTGGCCGAATCTTAGAAAATCGGTTTATAAATATGTCACTCGTTGTAAAATATGTGCATCGTGTAAACCATCTAACTTACCCCAAGCAGGATTAATGGGACAATATCGTAATATTAACTTCCCTTTTCAATTAATATCGTGTGATCTTTTAGGGCCATATCCCCGATCTCGCAAAGGTAATCAGTTCGCACTTGTTGTAGTTGACTGGTTCACTAAATTCGTATTGGTTCATCCCTTACGTCAGGCTACCGCTCGTTCTATAGTGGATTTTTTAGAAAATCATGTTTTCCTCATTTTTGGAATACCTCAAATCGTTTCGTGTGATAATGGTAAACAGTTCACGAGTCATCTTTTCAAAAATCTCATGGAAAAAGATTCTGTACAAAAGATATCGTATAATGCTAACTTTCATCCGCAAATTAATCATACTGAGCGCGTAAACAAATCCATTGTCACAGCTATACGATCTTATAGTTATGAAGATCATAGAACATGGGATGAAGAAATATATAAAATTGCTCAAGCAATTCGGCGGTCGAAACATGAGGTTACCGATTTCACCCCTTCCTTCCTTACCTTTGCTCGAAATGTACCTGTCTCGGGAAATTTTTATGGTAAAATTGCAGAAAATGCAAATAATCAGGTTACCATTTCTGACAAAGTTCACCGAATTCAGGATACACAAGAAATGCCTAAATTTTTCGAAGTGGTGAGAAAGAACTTGCAAACAGCATATCGACAAAGTAGTCAACGTTATAATTTGCGCAAACGTGATCATAGGTTTTATATAGGTGATCGGGTTTGGAAAAAGAACTACCCAAAATCGGACAAAGCCAGATATATTTCCGCAAATTTTTTACCGAAATATACACAATGTACCGTATATCGTGTTATCTCTCCCTTAGTGTATGAATTAAAAGATGAAACGGGAAAAAATATTGGTCGATGGCACATGAAAGACCTTAAAGCTGGTATCTTGTCTGATGATGAGTGTTCTGATATCGATGATTCCGAAGCAGCCCTAACGTAATCAGATAAATGTACCTTTCCTAATTGTTCATTCTATTTGTGTTGTATGTTGGTGTCTCGAATATTTTTTTTTTTATCTTTTTATCATAGAGATTTTCCTTTTCTTTGACTAGAAAACGATAATGACTTTCTTTCCCTACTACTGATTAGCAAATTAACATTCGTGTTCTGGGCTAAATGAGTAGTGTAATAAATATTTTCCTAGCCGGATGGAATTCTAATCTGAGAATTATAATATAAAATCTGTTGAGAATTTTTCGAATTTTTAAAATATTCAAATTTATTATAATTTTGAAAAAGTTTTTTTGCACCGTCAAATCAAATTGAGTAATAAACCTGTTGCGCACATGCATAGAGGTTAATGAATTGGGTCTAATCGATTTGGAGAAATATCGGATATACCTTAAATGTTTTAGGGGTGATATTATATCTTCAGTACCTTATCTTATCTTAATTATCGTAGTTTACGATAAATATCTTACCTTATCTTATCTTATCTAAGTGGACAAGGGTAGTAACTTTTTCTACTATATATTTTATAGTACTTATTTTATCTTATCGTTACAGACAAAGTATCTTGTCTGTATTTATATACCGAAAGGGTATATTAAATTTATTTTTAAAGACTATTGACAATTTGACTTTGCAATTAACTTACATAGTTGCTGACATATCAGGGGATATCGAAGTTATTATCTTAGCTCTAAAGTTTTATTACTTCAGTTATCTAAAATTTCTATTATCTTAACTATCTTGAAATTTTAATATCTTAACGGTTTTAAAATTTCCTTTATCTTAATTATCTTAAAAATTTTCATTACCTTCATGTTGAAAATTTTTAGTATCTCAAGTGTTTTAAATTTTTTTTATTATCTATTTGTTAATATGTTCGAGATGTCAACTTACATTACAGAAATTCTTGTTGCCTATCTTCAGTCAATATCTTACCTAATATCTTGTTTACTTAAAATTTTTCTATTTTGCTCATTACATACCTCTATCTATGATCATTCCGAAAGATTGATCTAGATATTTCACTTATAGACATGGATTCAATCTGTCTATATTTTATTGCATCACATTTTCCCTTTTTGATTATATTTTTTGTTGGATTTCTCAGCAGTGGGTGTTGAGGGAGCTCAGAGCGGTCTGGAATGTGTTTCAGGGTTCAGCGTCGGGGGGTTAATCAGCCTGGGAGGCAGAGGTGGCTAAGGTCTGCTGTCGTTTAGTTAAATCTACTTGGGGGGTTAGCTACTGCGTTTGTGCCAACATGGCTCACATATCGCTCTGGGGATTTTCCAACAGTACTGTTGTGGGATGCCGTTGTCAATTTCTCTTATCCCCAAATTTCAGCTTGACAGAAGCTACATTCTGTTGGGGGGTTAGATCGAGCCTCCTTGGACTTGCTGTATCAGCTTCTTAAAAAAAAAATTTTTTTTTGAATTTTTTTTCCTTTCGTTTTTTTGGTTTGTTGTTATTCATTATTTAGTTTATCGATCTTAAAAGCTTTTCTATTTAAGGAACGTTATGTTGTATTGTCATGGTGTTTCGGGTTTGGATTTCATCTGAAGCTGAGATTGAAGACCACGACGCGATTTAACATCTCTCGCGAGGTCCTTCTCATTAGGCAGAAGTTGATATTCTTGATCGGTGATACTGTGGTGATGCACATATCCGACCAAAAATATGAGTAGTTTTTTTTGGGTTTTTTTATTTTTCTTTCATATATCGTTATATGGGGTATAATATATTGGAAATTTTAGATTGACAGGAGCTACATTCTGTTAGGGAGTAATACAAACTTCCTTGGATTTGTTCCAAAAATATATTTTTTTCTATTCATATGATAGTAGTAATTAAATAAAGAAACATTTTATAAATAATAACTCATCCATATCTTTTTTTTTATCTAACTGAGGGATAATCAATGTATCTGATGGGAGTCTCATTTCTTTCCTTATCTTATCTTATCTTAAGTCATTATCTTTGGGAACCCACTGATGCAGTGATTTATCTTACTATTAAATTTCTAAAATTATTGGTATGTAGATACCTGGTACTGGTTCCGCTTTTCTCAGAATTTACCGTTCAAAGTTCTGCTGTGTTTGTGAGATGATTTTTTTTTCCTAATGTTCTGCTTGCGCGATGACCAATGGCTACTGTGGACGCTAACTGGCAACCTCCCTGGTAAGAGCCTAGGAAGAAAAAAAATCACCTGGCTTACCGGTGAAGACTTTGGAACGCTCCCTTTCTTTCATATTTTTTTTAATCTTTATTTTTCTCTAAATTAATTATTCGGAAGAATCCTCAAATTTGTTCTTTCCCTTCAGTATCGCAGTGACTCGTTCCTTTCTTCTTAGTCTTCCTATCGTTCAATATCTTCTTAATATTTTCTTTACTTCAGTCTCGTAATAGCTCAATGATTTTCACTTATAAACAAATTTGTTTTGAAAAATTTTTTTTTTCGGGTTGTAAGGGTGTGTAACGTTAATTTCGTTCACTTTACTTCCCTCGATTGAATTAATAAATGATCGTATGGGCGGCGAATAGCCAGTCCTTTCTCATGCCCAACACCGAGAAATGTTTCAAGGCTGAATATATTTACTGTCGACGAGAGTCGAAATCAACGTTTCTATGCGCGCTGATCGAGGTCCGTCCGTCGGAAAATAGTCACGCCCATCTTGAAATTCCCACTTCGATCTCGTGTCTCTTCTTCTACCAATTATAAATCAAATATGAATCAAGAATTCACTACTGAAAGGTAAATTCCTTTCCTGGTCAAAGCGTATGAGCGTGACACGAACATGAGACGTAAGTCGGTGGTCGTTCACATGATTTCGTGTATTTAAACAAGTGGCAAAGGGGTTTCGTTCTTCTTCCTGGCGAACATGTGCTATTGAAGCCTTTCTGGCTTATCTTATCTTATCTTAGAAGTGCATTCATTTGAGAGCACTTTACCGGGACCCGAAACTTTACCTGGGATACTTTATCCGGGATACTTTACCTGGAGCTCTTTACCTGGGACACTTTACCTGAGACACTTTACCTGGAATACTTTACCTGGAATACCTTATCCGGGACTTCAAGTTTTCCGACAACTTTCTACAAGAACAGGAAAGTACAATGGTTCTTGCTCTCCAACGCAACATATGTTGACTAGTCAATTTTTTTTATTCATATTTTTAAAGTCAATATACAACTTGTAAATTTAATAACGTTGTTCATATAGTTTTTTTCCCTTCCAATCTTACAGGATTTGTCGCTATAATGCAGATGTGAATAACAAATAGGCTAGTATTATTCAGAGTGGCGCCCACTTACCTTTCCTAATTTTCCTAATTTATCTTTATTTCACCTTAAATAAATTTCAAGTAGAATTACCCGAGAACCGTTAAGACTACTCTCTGAATTTATACTAGTTTGGTCTCAGAATCTACACCTGAGGTGCTCTCTAAACTGAGTAGCCGTTGCACTTTGTATTCAGTTGATGTTGAGGGTACAGTACATCGAGTGACATATCAAATAAAAGGACTTACTGCGAATGTCCTAAATACACATTTTTCACAATTTTAAAATTGATAGTATTATTTTTATTCAAAAAATAGGTGAAAACTCTCCATTTTGTGACAAAAAGTTTTCATATACATTCATCTAAATTTTCAGAAATATTCAGAATAAAGTTATGTTATTAATTGATAAGAACCTTAGGTAAGTAGACATTTTGTATTACTTTACTTACTTACTCGAGCTGCATAGTTCATCTCGAACAATCGTGTACGACAGAGCGTACTTACATAGTTTCTTTATTACAAATGAACTACATACCTACTCTTAAACAAAGTAATGAATGAGTTGAAATGTAGGTCAGATTTACCACGAATGTCAAGATCAACATTGTATAAATTAATGAAGCAAACGTGTTATAAGTTAAATACCTTTGCCGTTATCCTTATTACATACCTACATTTATAAGCTGTAGAAAAACGACATGATGCTGTGTAGATGTTGTTAATTTTTGGTTGTCGGTGACAGAAAAATACTTAGATACTTTTATTATGTTGCCAGAAAAAGAAAAGCATTTTAGGTTAACTAACGACATACAACATGTATCTTTCTTACATACTACACTACTCTAATTGACAATTGACAATGACAAAGTCGTTTTTTAGAGATTACATACATCACCTCCCCTCGCTGAAAACCTTAAGCCCAATAAGGTTTTTAAATTTATTCAGGATTACGACAGGTAAACCTTTTGTTAACATATAAGCTTGTTGATCCTTTGACTCTATGTATCTTAATTCCAAGGTTTTATTTTCTAATTGCTCAGTAATAAAGTAATACTTCAACTCCAAGTGTTTTACTCGTCGATTATTTCCAGGGTTTCTTACAATAGCTATGCATCCCTGATTATCCTCAAAAATAATCATCTTATCAACCATATTAAAGTCTATAAGTAACTTCTTAAAATACATAGTTTCGCTTACACAGGTACAAAGGGCTATCAACTCTGCTTCTGAACTTGATAGTGCTGTACAATTTTGCTTCCTGGTTACCCATGAAACAGTATTCCCAAATATTTTGATTAAAAACCCTGTTACTGATTTGCGATCATTCTGATCCCCTCCCCAATCAGAGTCTACATAACTTATAAGCTGGTTTCCAGAATCTATTCAAGACCAACTTTAATGGTACATTTCATATATTTCAACACCCTTTTTAAATGATTATCTGCTTATTCAGTTGCCCTATCCTGGAAACGACTGAAGACATTTAAAGCAAATGCTATATCAGGTCGGCTCCCCATTATTAGATACATGAGGCTGCCCAATATTTGTCTAAAAGGTTTTGTGGTTACCTGTTCACTACATGGTTCTAATTTCAGTTTGGGATCTATTGGGATATTGGTTCCTGAACATTTTTCCATATTGAATCTCTTTAAAGTACTTCCAGCAAATTCAGATTAAGTAATTCTTAAAATTCCATCCTTCCTATTATAGTCAATTTTTAGTCCGAGAAAATGTTCAAGTTTACTTTTTGTTGTTATTTCAAATTTAGAGGACAATTTCACGACAATTTGCAAGATAAATAAGTAAGTATACATTTTCATTATTAATAGACATATAATACAGACAGAAATCATTATCAGATCGACATAAACCTATCGTTAACAAAAAATTATTGATTTCAGTATTCCAGTGCTTGGAAGACTGTTTCAGACCATACAGTGACTCATCAAGTTTAAGAACCTTATTTGAAACAATATTATATCCTTTTGGCGGGTATATGTAAACATCCTCTTTTATTCCAGCATTTAAGAAAGCCACATCTAGTTGTTTAAAGTAAAAAAGGAACTGGATGCCTATAATCAACAATGCCCTTATAGTATTCATTCTAGCCACTGGTGAATAAATTAAATCATAGTCCTTACCCATTTATTGTGTAAAACCCCTAGCAACTAACCTAGCTTCAAACTTATCATTTTCTAATTCTTCCAAAGCTTTGTAATTATACACCCACCTTGTGTCTATAATTTTTGCACCTTCTGGTCTCTCTATTACGTCCCAAGTTCTCTATTCATTGCTCTTACCCAAAATACTCTATCTGTCCTGTTCTCCAAGTCCTCATATTTTTCTGGGATGTTTTCAACAAAACTCACTGCATTGAATGCAGTGTATATTTCATAGTCATTGTGCCACTCACCTCTCTTTTGCCGTTTCTTACTTCCAAACTATTCTCATCTCTAGTTTCTGTACTATGTTCTCCTTCAGTCTTATTATCTTCCCCTCTTTCAACTTCATCACTGCTTTGTAATCTGTTCAATTTTTCCTCTTGTATTTCACTAATTGTATCTGTCTCATTAAAGTTTTTGTTCTTGACACTTCAAATTTTCGATTTGAAATGGAAATTACTTTCCTCAAATCTCACATCCCTTGATATAATTATTTTTTGCTTACTTATATCCCAAAGTCTGTATTTGAATAACCTATAAAATAGTTATTTTCCTAACAAGTGCGGAAAGTGATACTTTCCCGCACGCGACTGCAGTTGACCCGAACGACGCGGAGCGTAGTTCGGGCAAGCGGTCAAGGGCGGGAAAGACACTTTACGCATGAATTATTATTATTATTATTATTATTATTACATATTGATGAGGGCAAAGGTGCTGGCTCCTATTGTGCCAAAAAAAAAGATACATTCCAAAAGAAATACCTACTATTAGTAAACAAACAAATAAGAAAAAAAAAGAAAAAAAATATAAATATAGAAATTACGATTAAGCTCTAAATGTTATTAAGTAAGTTACACTGATCTAGTTTATTTTTGAATATATTGACACTTGTTGCTGAGACAATTTCACTGTCTAAATCATTCCAAATATTGAAAATTCTGTTAGGTAAAAAGTTTTGTCTCGATCTAACCGTAAAATTTTCTTTTTTTAACTTGATCTGGTGTCCTCTAAGTCTCGTGTCCGTATTTAGGGTGAAAATTGTATTTAGATCACCAAAATTATATTTAAGAATTCGAAAGGCTACGATAAGATCGCCTCGTAACCGACGTAGCTCAAACGTGCTGAGATTCGCCATGGATAATCTTTCTTCGTATGAAGGTCTTACACGTCCTAAAGCAACTCTGGTAGCTTTCCGTTGTACACTTTCCAGTAACGTTTTATCACGAGTTAAGTCCGGATACCAGACTGGACCAGCGTATTCAAGGATAGGTCTTACGTAAGTAGCATACAATTTGCAGAAACTTTGAAAGGATACTTTTGAGAAGCATTTACTAATAAGATAAAGTCTAGTATTTGCACGTTTGGATACTGAGAGCACATGATCAGACCACGATAGTTCACTATTCACGATAACACCAAGATCGTTATGAGAGGTCACTGTGATTAAAATTTGACCATCAATAAAATATTCAAAATGTGGGTTATTTTTACCGACGTGAAGCACTACACATTTTTCAGTGTTTAATGGAAGTAACCATTCCGAAGACCATTGATGTATTGACATTAGGTCATTTTGGATAGATTGATGATTCGTGATGGGATTGTCATATATTTTTGAGTCGTCGGCATATTGTGATATTTTGCTGAAAACGTGGAACGGTAAATCGCTAGTGTACACTGTAAACAAAAGTGGGCCCAGAACTGAACCCTGCGGAACTCCACTTTTAACTGGTCTTTCATGAGAAAAGGAGTCACCAACTCGAACCTTGTAGAAACGATCCGTCAAAAAGTTTTCAATCCATAGTTGTAAGTTTCCTCTAATACCGAAATGTTCTAGCTTGTACAGGAGTCTTTGCTTGGGAACACGGTCGAAAGCCTTAGAGAAATCTAAATACACTATATCGATAGGTTCTCGATTATTCAAGAATGATGTCCAGTCATTAACACAATGAAGTAAGTTGGTAAGTGTTGATCGCCCTGGAATAAATCCATGTTGTTGTTTTGGAATAATATGTTGTTCGATGAGAAAATCCATCATAGTCTCGGAAATAATGGATTCCATTACTTTACTGACGACGGGTAATAAACTTATTGGGCGATAATTGTTGCTATCCAGCTTATTGCCCTTCTTAAAAATGGGGGTGACAGAAGCTAGTTTCCAACTAGAAGGCAGAGAGCTGTTTGTGAATGACGATTGCATTATTAAGCGTAGCGGAGTAGCAAGTGCGTCGGAACATCTTTTTAGAAAGTAGGGTGTCAGACCATCTATACCAGGTGAGGCGTTAGTGCGCAGGTTTAGTAAATGCTGTCTGATTTTATCGTTTGTAAACAGAATATTGTCAAGAGTGGCGAAGAGACGAGGGCACATAATGTCAGGCATATTGCCATTAGAAGGTTCGTTTGTAAAAACTTTTGAAAATGTCTGTGAGAGTGTTTCGGAAGTCTCTTTATTTGACGAGCAAAGGCTACCGTCATCTTTTAGAAGCAGAGGTATAGCGACTTTGGAAGATAGTGAAGAGCGTATGTATTTAAAAACTTTTTTTGAGTTTCCGCTGGCTATAATCGATTCTTCAAAGTTGTGTCTAAGATTTTCAAGTAGTACTTTAACCCGATTAGAAAAATTGCGATGCTTACTGAAATCTACAGTAAGCCTTGTTTGTTTATATTTTCGCCAGAGGTGTCGTTTATGCTTGATTAAATGTATTGCCTGGTTATTTATCCAAGGCTTTAGGATATTTTTAGAAATTTTACGTTGGGTTGTATTCTCACTAATTGTTTTACTGGTGATTTGAAGGAAGGTATTCCACATTGTCGAGGGATCAATAGACAAATTCAACACAGAATGCCAATCGATCTGGGATAATTCGTCATTAACTTTGTTAAAGTCAGTATAATTGTAAGAGAGTGTGTTACTTAAACTTGGAGAGGAGTTGACATTAAACTGAATGTGAGTTGTTATGACTGCGTGATCGGATTTACATATTGGAGAAATAATTTCGGGTGTTGTTAGTAGGTTGTCATCATTGGTAAGAATAAGGTCCAAAGTAGACGGTTGGTTGTTGATTCTGAATCTGGTAGGCTCTTCTATAAGTTGGGATAGGTTGGAGTTTAAAATAAAATTTTGGAAAAGATTATGCGAACTAACACCATCAGATAGAGATGTCGTTTTCCAGACAATTTCAGGAAAGTTGAAGTCACCGACTAGTATAAGATTATCAAGCTCCGAAGTTTCCCTCAGTTTATCGATCAATAAAATGTCATTTTCACGGTGGGTGTCTGGTGGTCGATATAAGCATACGAGATTAATTGAAAATAAGTTTTTAGCAATACATAGATGGATGACATCTATACCTGGAATATTAATGTCACCCACCGTGACTGAGAAAGAAGAAGTAATAACATCAGTCAAGTATAAGCACACACCTGCACCTACACGGTGTTCTCTATCTTTACGAAATAATGTGTATCCATTTATATGGATAACAGAGTCGAGTATGGTTGGTTTAAGCCAACTTTCCGATATCATAATAATATGTGGTTTTAACAATTGCACAGTGCATAATAATTCATTGAATTTGGCGGTCAGGGAATCAAGATTGGTATAAAAAAGTAGCCAGTCGTTTAAGTTTGAAGAATGAAAATTATTGACGAAAGTTCGTTATTTTTGGGGTACCTTGAATATATTTGATTGTCAAGTCATGTTCACCATTGTTCTTTCTAGTTTCCAATTCATTGCGAAGATCTTTGAGTCGCTGCTGTTGGATAGGTGTCTTATCATCAATTATGGAGAAAGATTCAGTGGCTTTGCTTTCCAACAGTTTTGATTTATTTCTTAGTATCTGTTTAGTTTGGTATTCCGAGGACATTATAACTTTTAACATGCGAGGAAAACGCTGGTTTGGTAGAATGCCATAGGAACATTACTTTTCCTACGACCGTATATACAAAAAAGTATACCAACCCATTTTTCAAAAATTATTTTATTTCAACATACATATACAAAACTTTAACTAAAAACGACTTCTTATTATAAATATTAATATTAAAAAGACAATTTGTTGCATTCTGTAAATTACTTAAAATTGCCGGTCCAGTGGAGTTATTTGGTGTTAACTGGTAAGTAGATGACGTCGATGAGGATGGCATCGTCTGCAGGTCGCATAAAGATGACGATGACGGTGACGGTTTTAAGTCATTTGTAGATGAAAAAATTTTATTTGATATATTTTTCTTCTGATTCTCGGAGTCCTCCAAATAGCCCTCAGCAACAGTAGTAGACTTCTAACCACCGAGGCGCTTTATGTTGGTTATTCCTTCGCCGGAGTCTGCTAGGAACGTTGCCGAAGAACGTCTGAAACTGTGTGTAAAAAACTATCTATTAAGGTCAACATTTGCATAATTTTACTTTCTCGCACTAGTGCGGGAAAAAAATTTAATATCGGACAAACGACAACGCGTCCAGACACGTTGAAAATTATCGTATGAAAAAATTAAAATTGCAACTGCGATAAAAGTAACCGTCGCTTGACGTCTGCTCATCGCGCATATAAAGGGCATATGAAGAACTTCTTTTGTACCAAGTTTCAGCTCTTGCAATTGAAAAATGACGAAAATATGAATTTTCAAATAAATGACTAATTTTCCGGTTTTTCCTGATGTTCTCGGTTCTTAATTATCCGATTGTCTCGCTCGACCCCTCATTTTGTTCGTATTTTAATTATCTACAATTTATCTATACACACCATTGATATTGCTTCAGTACGTTTTACGCTATATGAAAAAAACTAAAAAAAGGTTACCAGAATTTTTGTCAAAAATTACTATACTCGCTTGCTCCATTGCTTGGCCTATCGCCTGTATGAAATCTTCGCTCTTTGCAATAGCAATATTAATAAGGTTTTCTAGAAATATCATGTCAGAAAAATATTTTTTATGATTTATCATGTGATCGGTACAACCACTGTCTATGCAAAATACTGTATTTGTATCGTTACCTTCATTTTTTGCACAATGTTTTGTACAATTTACCTCACCAATAAAACTTATAGCTTCACTATTATTTTCCACTATATTCTCTTCTTGCTCATTGAACATTGCACTTCTGGAACCTTGTCCTCTTCCTCGATATATTCCTCTTGCAGGTAAGCCTCTTAATTGGAATCTTCCTCTTTGATTCTGTTGGCTATACCACCCTTGATTCTGTTGTGTTCCATTGTGATAATTACAAAAATTCCCTCTGTGTGGTCTTCCTCTAAAATACATTCCCAAATTTTCCACAGTTGTAGCATCCTTTAAATAAAAATGCCACCTGCTCAGTGTCTTTGTCTTCTCTCTTTCTATTGGTTGCTTTTCTCTTCTCTGCTTCTCCTTTTAATTTTGTTTTTACTTCTTCATATGTCAGTTTTTCAACTATGTTTTCAATAACTGTTACTATAGTTTCATATGATTTTGGCAAGGCTAGTTAAAAGGTTACAAATCATCTTGTTCATCTAATTTTATCCCAGACACTGTAATTTGTCTCACGACCTCTTCATACTTCATAAAAAAGTCTTCTATCGGTTGGCTTTCACCCATTTTAATAGATAGTAATTTCTTTTTTAAATATAACTGTAACAGGGAGTGCACCTTTTTCTCATAAGCTTTCTCCAACGCTCTCCACATATCATAAGCAGTTTCTTTTTCTCTCAAAACCTCCAACTGTGTGTCATCGACATACTGAATAATAATTGATTTAGCCTTGCGGTCCTTTCTTATAAACGCTGATTGGTCTGCAGTTTCCAATGTGTTCACGTCTGTCTGAACTTTTATTAAATCCAATACTAACTGTTCCGCTAGTGGAGTTTCCACGCGGAAATTCCAGTTGTAATAGTTATTACCTGTTAAGGCCTTAATATGGTATCCCTTTATTGCTTTTCCCATTTTAGCTTTGCCAATGTGTCTCTTAGTTTTTCTTTATAAAAATACTAATGCTTCTTTATTCCTTTTACTTTCTTCGATTGTCTGGGCCCATAACCTGTTATTTTTGGCTGTCGATGACAGAAAAATACTTAGATACTTTTATTATGTTACCAGAAAAGGTTAACTAACTAAGGTAGAGGTACCTATTATCGGCATTGTCCGTATTATCGGCACTATCTTACTATTTTCAAGAAAATTTAGTTTCTTAATTCATACGAGCGCTTTATAAGGACGTCATTATGTTACTTAATGTTAGTGCTATATTTAGCCCGAATCATAGATTTAAGGAGGGGATACAGTGAAATTTAAAATTAGTTATTGTAACGGAAACATCGGAGCAGTCTCATCAGTGTACTGGCACGACTTGGAAGCCTTAAGGAAGCGGTAAGTTGCAAGAGGCGATATTTACTCCTAGATCGATTATATTTGTTCAAAAATATATCAAGTAGGTTTCATGAACATTAAATTTAACTAATTTGTTGAAAAACATGTGAAAATGTTGGTATTTTCTCAAAAACGATTAGTGCCGATAGTAGGTACAAGTTAAATGCCATATGGATGTATTATCGGCAGTGTTGCCGATAATAGGTAGATAATAGAGGAAGTTGTTAGTGTCGTTGATATTTTATCTGAATACAGAAATCATAAGACAAAAAAGGTAATCGATCGATAAAAGTACGGACGATATAACAACCTATTCTCGGCATAGTGTTTACTTAATATTATGGTTTTTATTGGAATTTTAAAAAGTGTGTCGATAATACGATCATCATGATGCCGAAAATAGATTCTCTCCTCTTCCAGGATATGACGATAAAAGGTAGATTATGGAGGAAGTTGTTAGTGCCGTTGGTATCTCATTTGAATACAAAAATTATATGTCAAAAAAGGTAATCGATCGAATAAAATATGAAGGAAGCAACTACCTATTCTCGGCATCGTGTTTACTTGATATTATTGTTTTTATTCGAATTTTAAAAAGTGTGCTGATAATATGATCAGTATGATGCCGAAAATTGATTCCTTTTTCAGGATATGGCAACGAACGTACGAAAGGACAACATCCTGCAGAAGAAAAGGCTGCAATATGATATTATACAGATTTATCAAAGGCCATCGAGGCAATAAATAATGTCATGAAATTCTAAACTGCAAGCAAAAAATGTTTTGGGATTCCAAGGTCCACCTTACAATACAAAGTCAAATGAAGAACTCTGTTGGCCAAAAAGAGTGGTCCTGTAACAGTTCTCACAAAGTCGGAAGAAAATGCGTTGGTGAAATGGTTATTGCATATTGCTCAATGTGGTTTTCCTGGTACTAAGGATCAACTGCTAGACAGCGTGCAGATGCTAGTTAAAAACTTGAGTCGGCCTAATAATTTCGCCAACGGAAGACCTGGTCGAAAGTGGGATGAGGGATTTTCGAATAGGCATCTTGAGTTGTCGAGAAGAGTTCCCCAAAATTTGTCGAATGCTAGATCGACTTTGTGCGAAGCGAGAATTAGACTATAGTTCACAGAAGTTACAAACTATTTAAGAAACGCAGAACATTTCGAAATCACCTCAAATCCTTCACGTGTTTTCAACTGCGACGAAACCGCATTTTTTCTCAGTTCTAAAGGGTACAAAGTGTTAGTAAGGAAGGGGGAGAAAGCAGTCCATTCTCATATAACTAACGACGAAAAAGAGTGCCTGAAAACATTAGTTACTTGCAGTGCATCAGGGCAGTTACCACCGTCAATGATAGTCTACAGTTACAAAAGAATTCCAAAATCAATTGTCGATAAAGTACCGGAAACTTGGGGTATAGGAAAAAGTGAAAGTGGTTGGATGACTGGAGAAACTTTCTATGAATATACTGCTAATATATTCCATCCCTGGTTAATTGCCCAAAAGATTGAATTTCCAGTAATCCTCTTTTTAGACGGTCATACATCTCATCTAACAATGGATTTAAGTCAGTTTTGTTGAGAAAATAACATTATTTTGGTAGCTTTATGTCTAAACTCAACTCATATTATGCAACCATTATATGTTGCCTTTTGCCATCTCTCAAATCTGAATGGAAAAAGTGTGTACATCGTTGGCGGATAGAAAATAATAGTCAAAGAATGGACAGAGATGCGTTTGCTCCAATATTGAAAACTACCCTCCAAAAAATGGAAAATATTCCCGATATAATGACAAATGGTTTTCCTGCATGTGGTCTTGTTCCCTTCAATGTGGAAAATATAAATTTCTCTAAATACTTTAAAACAGAACCGCAAAAAAGTAGTCGCATACTTAACGAATAAAAATTAAAAGATGTGAAAATGTTCCTACGTTTATTGGAATCAGAAATAGATTCAACCACTTTAGCTATATTCAAAAGTACTGAAGATGAATGGGGCGGTCCAGTTGAAGATACAAATCTATTCAATCTCTGGAGAAGAACCAAATCGAAACTTGACACCGACGCGTTACTACCGTCAAACGAAGAAGAAGCAGAGGAACAGCCAACCAGAAATGAAAATCTTGAAGTTCATGATGCTTCTGTTTTGAACACCGAAGATAATGACACTAGTCTCTTACTTTCCTTTGATGTTAATGACATGTCAGCCATTCCGAAAGTTTTTGATTTCGATTTTCCACAAGAAAATGAAAACTTAGAAAATTTCATTGAAAACGTACCTGAAAGTTTCAATGAAGTGCCGGGAATTTCACATAGTGAAAACGTACTTGAAAATAAAAATAAAAAAGTAACTAAGATCTATAATGAACATGTAGAAGAAAATGTATTTGAAAAATATGATAGTAAACTACAAAATATACCTGAAGATGACTTGAGTAAAACCAATGAGACAAGCTGTGTTAATAAAATAAATAAAAAACAAAAGCTGGGACAAAAATCTGCAATCGACCAGAATGTTAGTCAATATAATGAAATAATAGAAAAAGATATACCAGTAATTGAACGAAATGCTAGTCAGAAAGATGTAATAAGTGAAGGAGAAACATTAGTGCCAACGACTGAACAAAGTATTAGCGAAGAGGGTAATAGTCAAAATGGGCCTGTCGACCAAAGTCAAATTCTTCCTTTAAATGAAATAATATCGAACACAAACTACAATATAAGAAGTATTGAAACTACCCCTGATAACGAGATTTGTCGAAATTGTAAAAAAAATCAAAATAATAATACACATCAGTCTCCTACGGCAGGAGGATGTACGTAATCCATTCAAGAAAACTTTGTTTTGGCAACAAAAGAAAAAAATTTAAACGAAGGGCAAACCAAAAAAAAGAGTACCAGCTGTTGCTTCTTCTTCTCAATGGCAAGAATCTTATCAAAAAAAAGAAGCGAAAAAACAACTGGAAGAGACAAAAAAGACAGAAAGGCAGGAAATCAGAAAGAAAAAGCAGGCAGAAACTCAAAATAGAAATCCAAAAAAAGCAGAGTGGAATTATTAGAAGACGTCGAAACAGAAATTAATTTCAAATTAAATGATTATGTCATCGTATCTTATGAAGATGAACTATTCCCAGGACGGATAATTTGTGTTAACGAAAAAAATTCCGAGATCGAGTACGAAGTTACACATATGAAGAGAAAGGGAATTCAATGGATTTGGCTTAAAAAGACTGATGTTCTGAGATACCTACTTTAAAGGAGAAATCTTTAAAAAAATACAAGAGCCTGCTCCTTATAGACGAGACCTTTACAATGTAAAAGAAATTTCTAAGTTTAATAGATAAAGAATTGTTTTCCTATATTTAATGGTCTTTATATTATTTTTCATTTCTTTAACGATAATTGGTGCATTACTGTGCCGAATTGGACCAAGGAGAAATATCCCCTGCCGATAATAGGTACATGCTGGGTTTTTCTAATAGAAACTTTTTTATATTATTTTCGGTAAAACATAAAAATTTTAATTTATTAGTATTGAAAGTTTACTAGTTACAGCGTCTACAATAATTATTTTCAAATACGAACACCATTAAAATTATTTTATAACGACTACGAAAGTTCCGATAATCTCTTAAGGTGCCGATAATAGGTACCTCTACCTTACATATAAAAAAAACATGTATCTTTCTTACATACTACACTACTCTAATTGACAATAACACAGTCGGTTTTTAGCGATTACATACAACAGATGTTACCATCAAATATTATTATTAAATTAACTTATTTTACAATAAAATTTGACACAAATTTTTAAAAACTAACAATGCAAGTTCGCAATACAATCTGTAAGCTCTCCACCCTGCTTTATGGGTCCTTTGATTGTAAATTCACATATAAGAATATTAGTATAGTTCATATAATAGCCTTTTTGGTGTGCGTCATCGTTTGTGACGTATATCCGGGTTTTGGGTATGTCGATATTTTATTTGTAATTTTGACATATAGCTAACCTTTAATTTGATAAATAAAATCATCTGGATCGTATTCAGCCAAATTCGAAAAGGCTATGAAATTAATAATACTTGGGATATCAAAACACTGCAAAATAAAACAAATTGTATATTCAATTTACATATTAAAATGATTTAATATTAGTAAATATAGTCCTGCAAAAGAATTATACATTGTGTTCAATAAGATTAATATTCACTTTTCATAAATAATAATTGACCATAAACAACAAAGTACAGACCTATTGTGATATTTTGATTAGGATTAATCACAGACCTGCCTTTTTTTCATTTCTTCCAACGTAATGTGTTAGAAAGACATTAACAATCAATTACGCACACCAAGAAGGCTATTATATGAACTTTATGACTTATTATAACAGTTCAAAATTACGTTTCGACGCCTTTTGCTTAGCTTGTTTTGTTTGAAAACTTGTTTGGATATCTTCGTGGAGAATATTTTGAGAAACAAATCTACTATTTTTGATAATCTATTGTTCAAAATGTAATCATTAATGCCCGATTTTAGATTTTATTTTCAACTTCTCTTGTTGTAAAAACGAACTTATAAGTATTGAAAAAAACTGACTATAACCGATTACCGAGTCTACCCAGCTCATTATACAAAGTCTGAATGAAACAAGTCTTGTCCCTCGAGGATAATTTTGTGGTTTTGTTATATTTTCATAACACAAGATGCCAAACAAGCCACTTGATTTATTTCTAACTTCCAACGAAAGATACCTGCATTTTACGTTTGTGTATTGTTGTTGCTTGTTTTATAGTATAGTCGGGCAATAAACGAAAATACTGGTTGGTTCGTCTTTGGGCGTATTTCTTGTCGTATCTCACCGACAACTTTGAAGGAGATAACTGCTGCCTTTAAATTAGATGTGAGTGATAATTATAAGGTTATAGATCAACAAAGACAAACAGGAACTTAATTGGAATACAGCCGAGGTTCTATCGGGTCTTTGACGTTTGATTGCAAATAACTATTTTATAAAGTAGATATTTGTATTTGAAAAAAAAAATTAAATAGACTACATGCTGATAAGTTTAATCTTTAAAAAACGAAGGAAATGTGGGCGTGTAAGTGAGTGTAATCTTAAAAGAAAAATTACTTTTATAGAGATATCGTAAAGTATGTCTATATAAAGTTGATAGCGCAACATCATTATGTATGCTAATTTAAGAAACGGTAATCCTTACAAAGTTTCACTGTTGTAAATAATTTTGTTTAAAAACAAATAAAGATTACCATCTATAATAGGCAATTACAGAATTAGGGGTATACCGGGTGTAAATGAGTCATGGAACTTTTAAACGGATTGATGGAATATGATCAAATTTTGGTGGTTAGTATTGTGACCAATTTTGATCTAAAATCGATATGGCTGACCTCCGGATTAAGCAGAGTCGGCTTCAGGAGCAAGTCGTGTTAGGAATTATAAAATTTTATATTTGTAATTTCGAACTAAGAAAAAAAAATGGGTGAGCCATCACGGGACGCCTGGCAGATGTGAAACATCGAAATTGTTTTGTATAAGTTATATGCATAAGAGAACAGATTAAAAAAGTGAGATATGGAAGAGAGAGGGAAATGGGAGAGAAAGATGGGAGGCGGAGAAAGAAAGTGTATTGCGTGTGATTACAATCATTATTTTAAATTGTCAGAATCTAAGACGGATTCGATAAGGTTCGCGACCCTCGGAATATTGTAAGACTTTTTTTCTTATTAGACCATTTTTGACAATTGTTTATGAATTACTTGTTGGCTGGTTACTGAATAATAAACTTGAAACTGTGGACTATATTTACTTGATGAACATAATAATATATTTTACACGGTGTAATATAAAATAAAAAAGCTTTTCTTGATAATCTCATGAAATTTTACTTGTCACTTATTTTTTGGCTCGACACATAAATATATATTGTTTTCGTGGTGTTGCCACTTTTTGAAAAAAAGTACTTGAAAAGTAAATAAAGTTCTAACAACAATTTTTCAAAAATTTTGATAATTTTCAACAATTATTGACTATTTTTGACCGTTTTTTATAATTATTCGCCATTTTTTCAAAATTTTAACAATTATTGACTATTTTTGACCATTTTTGACAGTTCTTGACAATTTTTGATCATTTTTGATAGGTTCTGACAATTATTGACCATTTTTCAAAAATTTTGACAATGTTTAACCATTTTTCAAAACTTTTACAATTATTGACCATTTTTTCAAAATTTTTGACCATTTCTCCAAATTTTAACAATTATTGACCATTTTTGACAATCATTGACCAATTTTGATAGTTTTGACAATAATTATTGATCATTTTTGACAATTTTTCAAAAATGTTGACCATTTCAGACCATTTTTCCAAATTTTAACAATTATTGAGAGGTTCTGACAATTATTGACCATTTTTGACAATTTTAAAAATTTTTGACAATCATTGACCATTTTTCAAATATTTAACAATTTTTGACCATTTTTCAAAATTTTAAAAATTTTTGACAATTTCTGACCATTTTTGACAGTTTTTAACAATTTTTGATTGGTTTTAACAATTATGGACCGTCTTTGACCATTATTGTCCATTTTTGGCAATTTTTCAAAAGTTTCGACCATTTTTCAAAAAATTTTACAATTATTGATCATTTTTTCAAAATTTTCACAAATATTGACCATTTTTGACAGTTTTTGACAATTCTTGACAATTTTTCCAAATTTTTGAAAATATTTGGTAATTATCAACCATTTTTTGAAAATGTTCACAGTTTTTGACAATTATTGACCATTATTCTAAATTTTTGACAACTTTTGATAATATTTCAAAATTTTTGAAAATTTTCCAAAAATTTTAACATATTTGGCAATTATTAACCATTTTTTGATAGTTTTTATTTTTTCACACCTATAGGTGTGTGAGCTCAGTGCGGCAAGAGAGATTGCGCACAGTCGCTTGCGCATGGCATCGCGTTGCCCCATCTCACACACTACTACGTATGGACTATGTATAGTACATATATATCATCATAGAGCATGGCGAAGCGTCGCCACGCCAAAAATCAGGTTTACCCTCCACCTATAGTTTCACATCAAAAACCTCTATTGAAAGATTTGCTTCCCTATTATAACGTTTGTCGTCTATTTGGTCTGAATGAAATCTTTCGATGTGTTCGGCCAACCAATAGATCTTGGAATTTGACGTGATCACTTTGTGGAACGATGTATTGTTAACACCACTTTAGCAATTTCTTTTGCACACTTCACTTTCAAATTTCTCCACAAAATTAACATATTTTAAGACTCAAAAGATATGGTACAAAAAGTGGGTTTTGTATTGAACTATTATTAGATTTGTGAAGCAATTTGAACGCAAGTTTATTCATTTAAATTGTATTTAGAAAAAAGTGATTCGCTGTGAAGTGTGCAAAATAAAATGCAAAATTGGTGTTTACAATACTTCTGTTCACAGGTGAACAAAGTTATCTTACACAGCATGGCTGGGGAGATTGATGTGCAATGTGAAAGAGCCGGGAGAGTGGAAGAGGAGGGTAATTGGTAGGACTGACTGTAGAGCAGAGTATGATGTACGGTGCGGAGGTGTAGAGTGAAAGAGCGAAGAGTCGATAACTGGAGGAGCATATTCCGTCATCTGCGCATGCAGATAAATAATAGCATTACCTAACTTTAACTTAGGTTTTGTTTTGAAAACTATTCTGAATCTTTTTTGTCCTAATTTTAATGGATAAATCAATTCATCAGTTAATGTCTTACTCACTTACTTAATCTGTGGATAGAATAATAAAATTAAAAAAAGGGAACAAACTTGAAAAACAACACAATATCCAGACACAGAACTGATCTTACATCGAACTTCAACTTAGTTCAAAAGGATTTATTTTATTGGTCTTTAAAAAATGACAGTAATGAATACATTGTTACTAAACAATCGGAAAATAATAATGTTTGTTGTTCTATAAAATGTCCTTTTTGTAATATAAACTGTGTTCAATTTAAAAGGACCCACCCTTAATATTTCAGAAACGGGACATATTAGAAAGAAATGCCGAAACACGTCAACTTTTAACTTGAGAGGGACACTTTTTAGCGCTAATGTCATAAACATCAGATTCACCCCCTCCCTACAGGAGATACCCCTTGAATTTTTTCAAATGGCATTAGGTATCAAGTCATACCTCATTTAAAAGGTCTGGTAAATATCTATTCAATCATTTTGTTTTGCCTTTGATTCCAGCCTTCCATTGTTATTTAATCGTTGTTCAAAATTGGCTCTCTTTCAACTTTTCGTATGCCCCCGTATTAGGTTATGATCGAAAGACTCTTTCAAGAATAAAAAATTTACAAAAAGTGAAATGACAACGGTTAACAAGAAATAACTGTTATTCAATCATGTGTCAAAGTGACCACCGTTAACATTCAGGCAATAAAAGTTGAAAGAGAGCCATTTTAAAACAACGATTAAATAACAATGGAAGGCTGGTATAAAAGTCAAAACAAAATGATTGGATAGAGCTTCACCAGACCTTTTAAATGAGGTATGACTTGATACCTAATGCCATTTGAAAAAATTCAAGGGGTATCTCCAGAAGGGAGGGGGTGAATCTGACGTTCATGACATTAGCTCCAAAAAGTGTCCCCCTCAAGTTAAAATTTGACGTGTTTCGGCATTTCTTTCTAATATGTCACATTTCTGAAATATTAAGGGTGGGTCCTTTTTAAATGAACACAGTGTATGTATATGTCGCAGGCTTATGGTAAAATCAGTCTTATTATAAATACGCCTAGGCTTTTTCAATACGCCTGAAGGTTCTTTAAGGTGAAGGGTGTATGGAATGGTTATTTTTCCTTCCCCTTCTTGAAAAAGTAAGAGTCGCGAGTTGCGTAGTTTGGGTAGTAATATAATACGCCTAGTCGTATTGGCTAATACAAAACGCATAATGCACAAATTATAATCTTATCAGTAATTAATTACAAAAGTTGACCCATGTCTACGACCATACCCTCGTAGCGAGAAAGTGGCATGCGTAGATGACGGAATATGCTCCTCTAGTTATCTCCTCCTGAAAGAGCGGGGGTGAATGCGAGGGTTAGGCCACTTCTACGGGTGCAGAGAGGGATACTGCTGAGGGTGGTGCAGGGGTACAGGACAGTGGGTGGACTGGCAGCATCGGTGCTGGCAAGGTCCTACCCATTGGACGTGATGGCTAGAGCCAGGAATAAACGCTGGAGGGGTGCGACCAGAGAGGAAGTACAGGAGTGGATGGAGGAGGAAATGGAGAGAAGGTGGGAGGAGTATGAGGGTGCGCTAAAAGGAGCAATTGGGGTTAGGAGAGATTGGAGGGACCGGAAATTCGGGAAGGTGGACTACTTCTTGACACAGGTGTTCACTGGACATGAGTCGAGAGAAGGGTACCTCCACAAGATTGAGAAAAGAGAGACTGGAGTTTGCGAGAGGTGTGAAGTGGAGGATGATGTGGAGCATGTGTTTCGATGCTGAAGGAACGAGGAAGTGCTGAAGAAGGTGGAGAGGAAACTAGGAGAGGCGAGGTATTTAGAGAAAATGGTAGAGATAATGTTGAGGGTGGAGGAGGAATCGATGGAGGTGAGTGGCGTAGTGGAGAGCATGATTACGGGGAGAGAAGATATCGATATGGCATGAGAGGTAGGAGTGATAGTTTGGGAGTAGATGTCGGCGTGAGCGGAGAGTGTGCGAGGGTCCGCCGCCCGTCTCGAAGTATGCTAGGGTAGTAATTCCGAGGCAGAGGTAACGGCGAGTTTGAGGTGGGTTTGGGAAAAAAACAGTGAATATGGGTTTGATTTTCAGTAAGATTGCTGTAAAATGTGGAAATAACTCAAAAAGAACACCAACCTTTAGTGAGTCCAATAGGATAATTGTTTGTCTATTTAGTTCATTATCTACAAAACCAGTTTCAACAAATCTCCACAGATGACATACAAATAAATTTTGGTGATACGACAGCAAATATAACCGACGCCAAACTAAGCTTCAGATTCGCGCCGTTGCACCTTGATTGGTCGGTACTGCTAGGAAATTAATGTATGCTAGTCGAACCTAAGATGTCTCTCGCTAGAGCTGAACAGAGTATAATCCGTACAGTATTAAAACCGTTGCACGTCATCATAGTATCGAAAAAGAGACGTTCGCTTGTATTATGTTATTCTTTTGCTGCTGTCAATCAGTATGTTTTGCCACTTTAATCCTAATAAATATTGAAATTTATATTTTTTCCTTGATACTATTGCTATATATATACATAAATTTTTAATACTAGAATAGTTCCATAATTTCTAACTAATTAAGTGTGTGGTATCAACATACTAATAAAAGTGTTAACTATTCCACACATACCTTTTTAGTACTAGAAATAATTCCATACACATAAAAGTTTTATATGTTATTGAAATAAGTTGTTCGTTTGCAAACAAGAACTGAAACTAACCTATAGCCAAATAAAAAGAAGGTTATTTAATAACTTCATTTGACATTTACTAGATTCTCTTACTATTTCAAGGGCTTCGCAACATAGTCCAGTTATGACAGATGTGACGTGCAACGGTTTTAATACTGTACGGGCTATATAGATGTTATTTTATCTAACCTTACCCAACTTTTTTCGCTTTTTGAAGTGTTCTGTTTTGACATTTTGTCTAGTTGATTATTTTAGTTTCGGAAGAAAGCAAATACTGAAAATGAGAATAGCGGAAGAGTTAGGCTAGAGTTTGATATTGAAACAACTGAATTATCGATGCTGCCGATGAGCAGCTGAACCGAACTTTCAGTCCTCACCAGAAACCGAGAATCGCTAGGACTAATTCCGAATCAATAGTGAACCAATGGGAGACTTCGGTCCAAGTTGCCAACCCAAAATATTTGGAATTTTCTACCACTGGGGAAGGACAATTTCAAAAATAAATTTGACATGTTTAGGTTCGCGTTGTTTATAAATATATGTAAACTGAGCCTCGGTTCTTCAAAACTGGTAATTGCATCCAAATATCGATATTTGTAAAGATCATGTCCGATTGGCTGAAATTTGTGTTGAAGTTCCTGATTTTACGTCAATAATATCTATCAATCAATATCGTCATTGGATAAGAGATACGTCGCAATTGACATTATTGACATGAAATCAGGTGCTCCAACACAACTTTCAGTCAATCTGACATGAGCTTTACAAATATCGATATTTGCATCAAATTACCCAATTTGAAGAGCCGAGGTTCCGTTTACGAATATTTATAATTAATACGAACCTTCATGACAAATTCGTTCTGAAAATTTCCTTCCCCAGTGGTAGAAGAATTTTTTGGGTTGGCAGCTTGGACCGAAGTCCCCCATTCGATATAATTCGCGAATAACAGACTGTTATTGAAAATTCAGAATGTTATTAACCGCGAAGGCCACTTTTGAGACTGCTCATGCAAATAATAGTCCCTGAAACTGTTCAGAATTGCGCCCGCGAACAAACCTATTAATAGAACAATCCATTTTCGAAATATAAATAGCGATCTTTTTGCATAAAAAAGACATTTTACGATATGCTCTCGTCCTGATCGTCCTTCATTAATATTGTCTCCAATATTTTATGATGGCATGTGAAATTCTTTGTGTATTTCAAGTAACTAAAGAAGATATGGGTGTGGAAATAGACGGTAGACAATGGGCGGTCTTTTACGTGGGGGTATGCAATAGATACTCGCACCTCTCGGGGCTACCATATTATAATTTAAACATAATTTTAACTATAGGGATGGGTCTTTATAGCACAGGAATTATTGGATATGTAACGAAATAAATTGCTCTTTCAAATTACTCATAATTTAAGATAAAGAAGTTGTTAACAACTAGAATCTTGAAGAAAAGGTGCATTGATTGTTGCTGTTAGTATTTTTTGAATTGTTTTAATAGAATAGATTTTCCAATTTAACTAGTTTACAAATTTTTTTATAAACTCAAAAGAAATTCACGGTAAATCGGGCTATTTGTATATGTTTTTCGGACACTTTTGAATAGGTATATCTGGCCAAATCGGAGTTTTCAAAAATTTGCATCTCACCGACTTACCTGGTGACTAATTCATGGTTTAAAACAAAATCAGCCATGAAGCAAAAAATAAATAGGCAAAAGTGAAGACAATAATAAATTAACTCCACTTAAAAATTAAATTGTACGCTTATGATACGCGATGATGGTTAGGCGGTGACCAATCCATGAGTTTTCCACCTCCAAAAATCTCACAACGCGGTTAAAGAAGTTTTCACTTCAATAAATCACAATTAAACAATGTACAGTATACACAAATTAAACTTTATATTTCTCAGTTGTTCAAACCTTACTAACAATCTCAGTCAATTTTAAGTTCAAGTAATCCCATTTGGAGATATTAGATTGCCTAGAGCAATCATATTTCCTGCTGAGCCAATTATTCAATGGTATACAGGGTCCGGAAAACTTCTGTCGTAGCTCTATAACTCTTATTGTGTATAACTTACATATTTATTTGAAAGGTATATGTTGAGGTAATTAAAATCAAACATTTCAAAATTATGTTCATGTATACAGGGGGTACATTAGTTAACTAGGCAAATGACTTAATTTCTTTCGAATGGAATGTCATACTTTTTTCACATTTTTAGAACCGAAATAGTTAGTACTATACACTCCCTTTTTTTCCTGTAGAACTCCCAGCCAACTCTGAGACAACCACCTTTTTCCCAAAAAAATTGAATATACACATCCCTTTTTAAAAAACCGCAACTCTGTAAGATTTTAAGCTAAAGCTTTGAAATCACCAATGCAAAAAGACAAGGGACTGGGGATTTTTTTTACTAAGTTTGAATTTTTTATTTTGTACAGGATGGTCTTAGATAAATTTTACATTCCAAAAACCTCCATGGAGTTTTTTCAAATAGAATACCCTGTATAAGCATTCATCAATGGGTACTGAATTGTATTCCCTTCAACTTTGCTATTTACTCTCCGTACCTATTATTTGGTCATTTAAAAGTTATTTTTTGACAAAAATCTAAGTAAGGCTGTTCTCAGTTTAAATCAAAAGTAGATAATCAATCAAGTATCCTGGTCCTAATGAACAATGTTATTGTTTTAAAGATACCAATTTTACATGTTTTTAATGAATTATTAATCAATTATTAAAAACAATTCTAATTTATTTAAAAATTATCTAGTTTTATTTTATAAAAGGTGCTCGAAATGTCTGCCATTTTCTCTTATACATAAATTTACTCGTTCGTCAAATGATGCCTAAATGTTTCTTATTATCTGAAGTGTAATAGATCTGAATGCTTGTAGTATTCGCTCCTCCATATCTTCAGGTGCTGCAGCTGGCGTTTGATAAACAAGATTCTTAACATAACCCCACTTAAAAAAATCAGGTTTTGTCAAGTCCGGTGATCGAGCTGGCCATTTTTTGGACCATTTCTGCCAATTAGGAAACTGTTGATGTGATTCATCTTCTGGTACCACAATGATTGTCTTACAGCAAGGTGAACGTTTTCAGAGGAATATAATTAGCCAAAAAATCTAAACACATCAGTCCATTTAAATTGCCTTTGAAAGAATGCAACCCAATCACATTCCCATTCATTCATTCATATATTTGCGTTTTGCTCATCAGCCCAGGCACTTGAACTGAATATTTGTACCATTTTCCATGTTATCTACTTCCATTCCAGAAGCTTCGTGTCTTCTGTAAAGGCCACTAGTTTGAATGGATGGATTTTCAGTAGTTGTGATGGTTGTATCAATTCCTCTCCAAAGTGCTTCCGTCTAGCAGAGTATGTGAGTAGGTGTTTCATCATCAAGCACACATTCTCTGCACATAGGTTCACTAACTTTGCCCATTTTGTACAGATGTTTCCTCAAGGTGCAGTGTCCAGTCACCAGGTTGGTAACTGTCTTCAAGTGTCTCTTACCCAGTTTCAGTAGCCTGGCTGAGAGTTCCTTGTCTACCTTGTTCAGTAAACTCTTTGTATGAAGGTGCCCTTGTGTCATCCTCCATTTGAATTGGTGTTCCATATCTAGCCAGTTCCCGATTTCCCCTCTTATGCAATCTTTTGTGATTTCACAAAACGGTTCCGGACCTATGAAGTCTCCTTTAGAGCCTTCTTTAGCTAACTGGTCCGCCATTTTATTCCTTGCAATCCCCTCATGTGCCGGCACCCATATTAGAGTCACTTTGTTGTCTCTTGCCAGCCTGTTGAGGGATTCTTTGCAGTTTTTCACCAGTCTAGACCTAGTTGCTGGATTATTGATAGCCTTAAGCAAAGCCTGGCTGACAGCGAATATTTCAATTTTTTGTCCGGTATATCCTCTTCTGATGTTTTCATCAATACAGGCTATAGCGGCAATCGTCTCTGTTTGAAACACAGTCGTATATCGACCAAGGCTTCAGGTGTTACTGCTGGCGTTTGATAAACAAGATTCTTAACACAACCCCACTTAAAAAAATCAGGTTTTGTTAAGTCCGGTGATCGAGCTGGCCATTTTTTTGGACCATTTCTGCCAATTTATCTGAGTAGTCTAGAACCCAAACCGGCAATGTCCCACTTTCATAGTTTTTAGAAATGAGCGAAAGACTGCTCTGAGTTTAAAAAACATAGTAATGAAAGGGCGTTTGTATTAATTTGAAGTGAATATTATTATAAACAATAAATAATAATTTTGCTTCAATTTTTTAGGGTATTCGCAAAATTTAATAAATAAATGTGGATATTGCCGGTTTTGTTCCTGAGAGGGTGACTTGGCCTATTTTGTTACCTACTGAAATAGATTAAACTGACTCATATATAAATCAAGAAAACACGTAGTAATTATTGACTTAGTACTTTATTCAAATGAAAATAGACTCCTTGATAAAGAAAAAAACTGAAAGGTAATTATAAAAATAGTTAAACAAGGACTGATGGAATTTCCGGAATGTATTCGCAGGTAGGTTTCTCTTCATTTCGAAGTTGTTGTTCTACCAACTCTTCTTGATTTTCTGAGTTTTCCTGATGATTGTTATTGATGATACCTTCATAAAATTTGAGTTCGTCTAGATTTCTCCAGTCATTTCCAAAGTGTTTGGTTAGTAGATTGTTAAAATCAACTATTTTCAAATTATTGACCTGCTATTATTTATTTTATCAGGAATTATCATTGAAATTGCTTTCCCTCTTATTGCACTTCACCCCTTACCAGAATATATCCAGAATTATGGCTCTTCTCAAGATAAAACCGTTTTGTAATTTTAAATGAGAAATGCCATGATCCCGGCAGTTTGAGAATATTTTTGACACTTTGTTTTCAATCGCCCACATGAACTGTTCCAATATTTGAAAATATTTTTAGATAAACTTCAGGTTGCGTTATTACTTCTAGCTTCTTGATATCCTTCTCAATGTTACCAAAGACTCTGTCGGCTGACAAAAATGAATGGCCTACCACAGGAAAAATTACTTCCAAACTTTGAACATTCATCGGGGCCTCACTTGCAAGCCATTTGCAACACATTCCGATTAAAGTGGTATTTTTGTTTTGGCCGCTGCATCCATCCGCCATAAGTCTTAGTTTTCGGATTTGTACCAAAATCTATTTTTGTTAGTCTGTCAAACACACATGATAAAATTTCATTTGAGCCTTTCCCAAATTCATTTTCAGTCCAGTAATATGAGAAAACATTTTCTTTTGTAAGTTTAGCTTTCGATGAACCCTGTACTATTGTAAAATTGTACAAGTAGAACTGCCGTGAATAGTAGGCACTTTGGTCTGGTCTTGGTCTTTTTGGCAATTGAATGATATGGTTACCAAATCTTCTCTAGCCTCTCCTAATTGGCGAACAAACGCATCTGCCCTTTGTGTATTTTTCTTTCTGTGAATAAAGTTTTTTTTCTTCTTCATCTGTACAACGTTTAATCTTACCTGTATCGAAAATAGGACAATTTCACTACTTCCTCTGCTGAGGACTGCTCATCATACATTTTCTACATTTTTTGAACAGACAAATCCGAGGGAAGGTATAGCCTTCTTGTAGTTGAACGGTAGTAATGTGATTTTAAGCCTTTGAACTTATTGATAAACTTTTGTACAGCCAATTTTTTATTTTCGAATTTAGGGGTCTTTCTATCTCCACCTCTATGTTCTACAAGTGCTTGACCAGTTCTCGCAAAATTCTTCGTTTTGTGAGATAAACGATGCTTCGTTATCATCAGCACACTAAGACTAAGAAAAGCCGACTGAAAAACAGGAATGTTCTGTTTCAGGGAGTTCCTCACATAACATTTTACACTGGTTGTTTTGGCTTGGTGTCTTCCTGTCCTTGTACGTCGACGTTTGCAATGTGCAACAGTACAATACATCAATATGAACGAATCTTGCAAAAGTTTTTCTTTTGTCGCATAATATGCATCGTGAAATGTTTTAATCTCTCTCGTGGTTAACAATGAACATTGATAGGATTTCGTATTGTGCTTACAAGTTGGATATTGTGGCAACTGTTTCGGAGAGTACCTGAAAAATAAATTATTCACATTTCAAATACAGAACATCGTGAACGTTTTCATGATCCGTTGAACGCAAAAACTACCTTCTCTATAAGAAAGATGATAATTTACCTGATTTTTTTGCGAATATTTCGAACATTTCCAAGTGGTTGGGTCACGCAATATTTTTCGAACTTTCTTCCTGTCAACAGGGGCAACAAGCACTTCCATTACTAAATTCTTAGTAAACCTTAGCAAGGTGCTAACAACAATTTTATTAGAATAAAGCAATAAACAGCCAACAACGATACTAACTCGGTAAAAATAATATTGAAACGCCGATTCCGGATTGGCTGAAATGGACATTACCGCTTATGATTCTAAAAGACGTATGGACATTGCCGGTTTTGTTTCTGAGAATAAGTTTTGAGGCTGATTTTGCATTGGATATTGTAGTTTTCATTATGAACTCAAAGATTATTGTAGGAGAAGGGAATATTACGGAACTTTTGATATATGCAACTCATTTTATAGAAAAATGGACATTGCCGGTTTTGATTCTAGGCCCCTCATCTATTAGGAAATTGTTGATGTAATTCAACTTCTTCCTCACGTAAATAATGCGCTCCCGCTCCATCATGTTGGTACCACATTGATTGTCTTACGTTTTCAAGTAAAAGAGGAAGATAATAAGCCAAACAATCTAGACACATCAGTCCATTTAAATTGCCTTTGAAAAATGCGGCCCAATCACATGTTCCCCAATTATACCTCCACAAACATTTACACTCCATCGATCTTGGCTGTGTGTTTCTATGATGATGTGGGGATTTTTATTGGTATAATAATGGAAATTGTGCCTGTTAAGGAATCCATTCTAATGGAATGAAGCTCTATCAGAAAATAATACTCTTCCGAAAAATCCTGGATCTTGCCGAAGTTTTGATTTAACCCAGTTACAAAACCGCGATGGTTTCTCAAAATCCATGTCTTTCAGCTCTTGATGCATTTGTATTTTGTACGGATGATAATGATGATGTTTTAACATTTGTCCAACAGACCTTTCACTAATACCCACCAATTCAGAAATATTTTCTCGACTTGTACTGAGATTTTCTGTTACTGCCAAAATAACCGTTTTTTTGTCGACTTGTACTGAGATTTTCTGTTACTGCCAAAATAACCGATAATTGATTGTCATCATGGAAAGCACGTTTGGGGATTACTGGTGGTTTGTACACCACATTTCCAGTTTCGTTGAATCGGGTAAGCAATTTTTCAAAATATATCGCTCAGGATATCGTTGATTATAAAAAATTATTTTTGCTAATACACAGTTTCTGTCGGATTCTCACAAAACAAAAAGCATGTCAATTAATTCATTTGTAGTGAAATTCATTGTTGCTTAATGCACAAAACCTAAAAAACACAATAACCAGCAAAAATGAATCTGAACTGTCACTATAGACACAATAAACACTCGGACATTTCATTAAGCGCCTACTAAGATTTTTACCAAAAATGTGTTTTTTTTTTCAATCTTTTAAACGACGAAAAATAGGTACGGAGTGAATAGCAAAGTTAAAGGGGATACAATTCAGTATCCATTGATGGATACTTATACAGAGTGTCCCATTTGAAAAAACTGAAAAAAATTTATTGAAGACCATCCTGTATAAAATAAGCATTAAATAGTCTTCAGTCCTTTGTCTTTGTACATTGGTACAGCTTCAGCTTAAGCTTTAAATCTTATAAAGTTGCGGTTTCCTAAAAAGGAATATTCAAATTCAAATTTTTTGGGATAAAGGTAGTTTTCTCCGAGTTAGCTGGGAGTTTTGCAACCAAAATTTAAGAGTGTATAGTAATAATAATAATTATTTTGGTTCTGTAAAAAAAAAGTATGGCATTCTATTTGGAAAAAATAATGTCATTTGCCTAGTTTACTAATGGACCACCCTGTATACATGAACATAATTTCAAAAATTATCCTTAACACATACCTTTCAAATGATCATCCAAACTGTACACAGTAAGAGTTATAGTACTACGAGGTTTATTTTATTTTTTTTTTTTCGGGCCGAGATGGGAAACTCATGTTCGAATGGGTCCAGGATCCAAACAGTGATGGACTCATCCCCAAGGGGATGCCTACCAACCAAACCCACCTCAAACTCGCCGTTACCCCCGCCTCGGAATCACCACCCTAGCATACTTCAAGACGGGCGGCGGTCCCTCGCACACTCTCCGCTCACACCGTCGTCTTCTCCCTAACTTTCACTCCCACCTCTCAAGCCGTATCGAGTCGTTCTTTCCCCCTAACCATGCTCTCTACTACCCCACTTACCCCCATCCATTCCTCCTCTCCCCTCAACATTATCTCCACCATGTTCTCCCAATACACCGCATCCGCTAGTTTCCTCTACAACTCCTTCAGCACTTCCTCGTTCCTCCTGCATCTAAACACATACCCCACATCATCCTCCACTTCACACCTCTCGCACACTCCAGTCTCTCTTTTTGCAATCTTGTGGAGGAACCCTACTCTCGACCCATGTCCAGTGAACACCTGTGTCAAGAAGTAGTTCACCTCCCCGAATTTCCGGTTCATCCAATCTCTTCTATTCCCAATCGCTCCTTTTAACGTGCCCTCATACTCTTCCCACCTTCTCTCCATTTCCTCCTCCATCCATTCCTGTACTTCCTCTCTGGTCGCACCCCTCCAGCGTTTATTTCTGGCTCTAGCTATCACGTCCAATGGGTAGGTCCTTTCCAGCACCGCTGCTGCCAGTCCACCCACTATCCTGTACCCCTGCACCCCTTTCCCCAGCAATATCCCTCTCTGCACCCGCAGGAGTGGCCTAACCCTCGCATTCACTCCCGCTCTTTCACCCCACACCTCCGCACCGTACAGCATACTCTGCTCTTTTGTCCTACCAATGATCCTCCTCTTCCACTCTCCCGGTCCCTTCACATTACACAACAATCTCCCCAGCCATGCTGCCCCCACATTTTCTTCTTCTCTGCCGTCTTCAACATTGTGTGTTCGGAAGGATAATTGACTATCCAACCACACCCCTAGGTATTCCACAGACTCCTCCATACGAATTCTCCTTTCCTTCACCATCACCCCCACTTCCCTCGTCTTGCTCCGTCCCTTCACTAGCAACCCCACCGTCTTATCTTCCGCCACTTCTAGTCCGCACCGCTCTATCTTCTCCACAATCTTCCTACACATTCTCTCTGCCTTTCTTTCCATCTCCACCTCTCCCTTTGCCGTACATACTAGACACACATCGTCCGCATACACCGTGATCTCACATCCCTCTTCACATACTATACCATAAACCTCATCAAACACACACTTCCATAGCGTCGGTCCAAGAACCGAGCCCTGGGGCACTCCTGCCTCCGTCTCATACCTCCTCCCTCTAGTGTCTACTATCACACGTTCAGTCACGTAGTCCTCCACTAGGTTAAACAAACCCTCCCCCACTCCAAGCTTCAGAAACGCGCTCAAAACTGCCCGTTTGCTGACATTGTTGAACGCGTTCCCACGTCGAAGAAAACGAGTAGGGCCAATTTCTTGTTCCTCCAGCTGCCGTCCCTAGCCCTCTCCACCAAGCCCATTACCATGCCCAGCGCCGAGATGCATGATTTTCCCTTCGCAAACCCGTGCTGCTTTACCCTAAAACCCCCATTTCTACCAAGTTCCTCCTCAATCCTATCCTTTATTATCCCCTCCATCAATTTACCCATAACACATAGCAGGCTGATGGGCCTGTAGTCCCCCCCACGCCTCCCCTCTCTACCCACTTTCTTAAGGAGTATCAACCTAGCCACCTTCCATCCTTCTGGGAACTCTTCGTCCCTTAGCACCCTGTTGAAAAGCTCGCAGAAGTACTCCCCATTGTCATCCAACAGCCTCTTCATCATATCACCCATCCGGCCATCTATCTCTGGGGCTTTCCTTACTTTAATGTTCCTCCCCCCCACCTGTACTTCCCACTTCTCTACCGGCCTTATCCCCTTCATTTTCCCTACCTCCTAGAATCCTGGACTTCTCGAATCCTGCCTCCAACTCGTCCTTCTCCCCCTGTGAACAATTTGCCTATAACCTCCTTCTCCCAATCTTCCTCTAGCACTTCGTTCCTATTTCCACCCATCCTCTTCACCTCTATCTCATATGCCTTTCCCCATGGATTGTTTTCCAGGTCCCCCAGTAACTCTTCCCACTTCCCTCTTTTTTCACTCTCCACCTAACGCTCCAGTTCCTTCTCCTTCTCTTTGTATCCCCCTTTTCCCTCTATCCTTCCTCTTGCCCTCAGCATCCGTCTTCGTTCTTCCTCCACAGCTCCTCTATTTCCTCATTCCACCAGTAATTAGCCCTCCGCTCACGCAAATTGCCCATATTTTCCTCTCTTTTACAACCCTGTATCACATTGTACAATTCATCTACATCATGTCCAAGTCCCATTTCTATCTCCTCTCTTACTTTCTTCCTCATTCTCTCTGCCTCGGCCTTTGTCCACCTCCATCCCCACTCTCCCGATAAATCGTTTCTCCCTTTCCTTATATCCGTCTCTACATACATATGTAAGCTCAAGCTTTCCTCATCCTTCAGCACCCTCCAACTACTCACTTTTCCCCCCAGCCATTCATCACATGCTGTTATATCAATAAATGATGAACCCCCGACACCCCTCACGATGGTGGGCAGTAGTCCATCATTCAGCACCGCCAGCCCGTTGGATGTCAACACTTCTCTAGGATCTCTCTCCTCCTCCTGTCCGTTTTCTCCCCCCCCCCCCCCCCATGCAGTATTCTTAGCATTGAAGTCCCCTGTCACCATTCTCCTAATTATCCTCCTTTTTCCTCTTGCCACCCTTAGATCGTCCTCCAATCCTGTCATGCTCCTCTCATATTCTTCCAGGCTAACATTTGAGCTTATATAGACACTGTACACCACCATGTCTCTCATTCGCACTACCACCCATCCGTTTCCTTTCCTCACTTCATTCGCCCTCAGTTCATCTCCCACCACTCCTATTCCTGCCTCTCCTGTATCATCCATAATCCATCCCTGCTTTCCCACATATCTAGCATTTACCTCAGATCCACACACCACATCAAATTCCTTCCTAAAAATCACTTCATACAATATATCATGCGCTATCCTGTATTTCCCTAAATTTATCTGCAGCACCCTCCATTCATCCCCTACATTCATTCTTCCCGCGCACTGCTCTCCCCTTCCTCCTACGACAGAGGTTTGCCGAACCCTGTATTACTCAATAATGGAAAAAGGGAAACCCAGCCTACCTCACTTACTGCAGCATGACAGAGACAGGTGACGCGATAACAGTGACAGGTGTCAGTTAAACGGTGTTGGTTGAGCGGCGTCGGTTACGCCACTAACCCACATAAAAAGTGGGTGCCTCAAGTGTTTGGCAAGTGATCTTTTTACGTATTTAGGAGATAAAGTATACTTTCCATTTCATTCACTTATGTTATGGAGAGAGCCCAGTAATAATGAGAGCGACTGTAACATGCTGAAATTATTTTTGTTACCAAGCCAATTTTACATTGGAACGATTTCCAGAGATTCCAACGGATTTTTTTTCACTTCAACCTAGCCGAAATAAATGACCTTATAAAAAGGTTTACAACCATCAAGATTTGAAATTTGAGTTGTTCCCTGAAAACTTGGAAAGTATTGGTGATCAATACGTGGAGTGTTTTCACCAAAATGTATAGAAGCCGTGGGATTTCACCTTTGAATTTCCAACAAAAAGCACCACAAAATAGTATGGTTGTAAATTCAAAAAATTCATGACAGCTTTCTTGATTTTTGAGATACAAGGTGTAATATTTGCAAATACCTTAGATACATTTATATCACCCTAAAAAACGTTTTGGCGCACTAAAATTGAAAATGGTAATAAAAAAAATCTGGAAAAATAAAAACAAAGAGAGAAAGTCATATATCAATGAAAAAATTAAGAAATTAAGAACTAGCTATCAGAAACCAACACATAACAGAAAAAATATAAAAAAAAACACAAAGACATTAAACAGCTAAATACAGAGAATATATAATAATCACCGCAGCAACTGGGGTATGTGGAACCTACAAGATTAATAATAAGAGAAAACAAACAACATGGTGGAGTGAAAATATAAAAGAAGAAGTTAAAAAGAAGAAAAATGTATAGAAAAAATACTTGAAAAATAATACGCCTGAACAATATTAAGTATACAAAAGTCAAAGAAGAAAAGTTAATAATCGAATCAAAAAATATTTCGTGGATAAATTTTGGAAATAAAATGGAAAGGGATAGCTCAGGAAATCAAAAATTATTTTATAGAGTTTTGAAATCACTAATTACAGAAAAACAGACAAAAGAACCACACAACGTAAATCAACGTAATTTATTTTACAAAATAATTATTATGAGACAAATTTGAATGTAATATTTTGGTGTCACGTAGACTTGCTTAATTAAATCTATGTTTTTACAGCTGCAGGAATTTGAAAAATCTCATAAACTGTTATTTACTCAATTTATTATAAAAAACCTCACGTACCGAAACTATAATAAGTGAAATAGGTACCATTAGTTTCAAAAGTGGCGAATTCTATAAAAATCTACTAAGTGCGAATTGAAGATATCTCAGCGAGATTCAAAAATGACATTTGGAAGTAAAAAAAGAAACAAATATGAAAAAGGGGTAGTTCAGATCTGTTTATAACGCCAACAATTGTGCATTTATAGAGTTTATAAATAAACGTCAAAAGTACTATTATTATTTGTAGCCCCTTCATCATATCCCAAGTATATATTGATAATATTATTATCATTATTTACGCATGTTAGGAAAGGAAGTAGCCCATATCTGCTTCTTCTGAATATACTTTACTTCTCAAACTCATTTTATGATGTATATAAAAAAAAATAATTGGACGAAAAATGTCAGCTTTTGTAAACTGTTTTTTTATGTAATCTGTGAATTTTTAGTTTAAAAAGTGTCACTACTTCTGACACAGACAGTAGTAAAGAAATAAAGCCATTTATATTTCCAGTCTGACAATCTAATAAGACCCTAAAATGAATAACGTCGGCGTTGTCAAAATACCCGAATCTAAATGATAAATAATTGGCTTCTCTGCAGTTCCTAATTAATTTCAAAGTGGCTACGACTCGGTACTATTTAAATACGAACCGTTCAATTTATTTTACCTTATACATATTTATATAAGAAAAAAGGTATATATACTGTAATTATTTGTTGTAGTTTTAATACCAATATGTTATTAGATTTAATTGTAAGTTAGTAATCTGTCAACGAGTACTTATTTTATGTACCGAGGACGGTGAAAACGAGTAGACAAAAAGGTTTAATTATAGTTTGTGGATATAACTAGTAGTTTTAGCAGGATAAGTATAAACAGCATGTTGGTATGATGCATTTGCACTCGAAGAATTTAAATAGATATTTTAAATTGTTCTTTGTTCTTATCACCGTTTAAAATCTTAATGTGTGTATTTAAAAAAAAAATCCAATCTGTATTATAAGAGGTATAGTTCAAGTAAAAAATTGAGTAAACCGAGGGAGTGTGGAAGTACTCAATCTTAAATGTTTATTCTTTTCCACCAGTTCTGTTTGGTAATGTTGAATACTCCTTTGTTAATAATCTCATTTGCCTTTTTAACAAATTAAGGTGTTGTACAGGGTGTTTCAGAAAAAGGCAGCGCCAGTGGGTCTGCTTAGTGAAAACTTTTCGTAAGTAATTGCACAAGCGCTTCAAAATTACCGTTAATTTTGCATGACAGCGAGTCGTCAAAAAACTGCATGAGTTCATTTTCATTTTTGGAGAAAGAGCCCGACACCGAACGTGTAGCGCTCTTTCTCCGAAATATTAAAATTACCGAATGCAGTTTTTCAAAGACAACACGAGTGTAATTCGAAGGAATATTTCCCAAAGAAACTGTCAACTTAAGACGCTTTTTCAACAAAGCGAAAAAAACGGGTAACTGGGAAGCGTATAAAGCTAAACTAGGTACATACAAAACAAAAATAAAAGAATCCAAGGAGAAGTCCTGGAGAGAATTCTGTGAGGACTTGCAAGGTGTTCCTGACAGCGTCAGAATCAACAGGATCCTCAAAAGGGATACTTCTAACAAACTTGGTTCTATTCAGTTGCCGAGCGGAAAGTTTTCAAATACTGAGGCAGAGGCTCTAGAGCATCTCCTCAGTGTGCACTTTCCAGGTTCGGTAAAGATAGAGTCAAGCTATGACAACAGGCCGGTTGCCAAAACAAAGGCAACCAAAGAGGACTGGGAACACACGAATAAGATATTCAGACCCCATCTTATTAGATGGACTGTAAACTCATTTGACCCCTACAAAACTCCAGGACCAGATGGCATATTCCCCAAGCTTCTGCAAGAGGGACTAGACATCATAATGGGTCCTTTGGTTCTGATACTTTGAAGCAGCCATGCTCTAGGGTATATATACCAATTGCATGGAGAGAGTCAAAGGTAGTGTTTATTCCTAAACCAGGAAAAGCAACGTACACCCAGGCTAAATCCTACCGACCAATCAGTCTGACATCATTCATGGTGAATACCATGGAAAAAGTCTTACATATGTATTTACAAGAAGGAGCGCTTAAGAGCATCACTCTACATAGACTACAATGGGCTTATCAAAAAGGGAAATCAGGTGAAGCATAATTTGCATAATTTGGTCTCAGGTCTCGAAAGGAGCCTGAATCATGAGGAAGTAACCCTTGCAGCATTTCTAGACATCGAAGGTGCTTTTGACAACACATCGATGTCATCAATTAACAGATCCCTTAAAAACAGAGGGATTAACAGTACCACATGCAAATGGATAGGATCCATGCTTGCGCATAGGAGAATAACAGAACATATGCATGATAAAACATACACCGTTAGGACAACTAAAGGATGTCCTCAAGGTGGAGTACTTTCACCACTTTTGTGGAACCTAGTTGTGGATGACTTGGACGCAGGGTTTTGCGGACGACATAGTGATTGTCACCAATGGGAAATTCCCGGAGGTGGTTATGAATGTCCTACAGGAAGCACTGCGAATTGTGGAGGAATGGTGCCTTACAGAGGACCTTTCAGTTAATCCAAAAAAAACCAAACTAGTTGCTTTTACGAATAGAAGAGTTCTCCCGCAGGGTAGAGTACTATTGTTTGGAGAAGAACTAGAAATATCCATAGAAGTCAAATATCTGGAAGTGACCCTTGATTCCAAACTGAATTGGAAGGCACACCTTGAAAAAATTACTACCAGGGTGACTAGGCTTTTCTGGCAATGTAGAAGAGTTATGGGCAAAACCTGGGGAATACGACCTGAGGTGGTTCACTGGCTCTACACAACTGTGATAAGGCCAACGATCACCTATGAACAATAGTCTGGTGGAGGAGGACAGAAGTGACCTCTGAAGTTAATATGTTAACTGCAATCCAAAGACCAGCTCTTCTTGGTATTACCGGGGCAATGAACAGCACGGGGACGGCATCAATGGAAGCCCTTATTGGACTTCCTCCTCTAGAACTTTTTATAAAGGCGAAGCAATGATAACAATTCTTACGCTGAAATCGGGAGACTTATGGTCCCCGAACAATGTTCGAGAAGGTCACACTGATACAACTGGGACATTACTAGATGAACCCATATTTCACATGAGTTTTTATAGCATGACACCAGAGAATATATTCACTGAGCGAGTGAATATTATCATCCCATCTAGGGAACAGGTGATACACCCAGGTAATTCTGGAGTAATCATCTGGTTCACCGATGGCTCCAAAACAAACCATGGCACTGGGGCTGGTATAAAAGGACCTAGAAAGAGAATGTTCTTTAGCCTTGGTCGATATACGACTGTGTTTCAAGCAGAGACGATTGCCGCTATAGCCTGTATTGATGAAAACATCAGAAGAGGATATACCGGACAAAAAACACTGACAGCTAGGCTCTGCTTAAGGCTATCAGTAATCCAACAACTAAGTCTAGACTGGTGAAAAACTGCAAAGAATCCCTCAACAGGCTGGCAAGAGACAACAAAGTGTCTCTAATATGGGTGCCGGCACATTAGGGGATTGAAGGGAATGAAATGGCGGACCAGTTAGCTAAAGAAGGTTCTAAAGGAGACTTCATAGATCCGGAACCATTTTGAGGAATCACAAAAGATTGCATAAGAGGGAAAATCGGGATCTGGTAAGATAGGGAACACCAATTCAAATGGAGGGTGACACAAGGACACCTTCATACAAAGAGTTTACTGAACAAGGTAGTCAAGGAACTCTCAACCCGGCTACTGAAACTGGGTAAGAGACATTTGAAGACAGTTACTGACCTGGTGACTGGACACTGCACCTTGAGGAAACATCTGTACAATATGGGCAAAGTTAGTGAAGCTATGTGCTGGAAATGTGAACTTGATGATGAAACACCTACCCACATACTCTGCTTCTGTGAGGACTTACAAGAACTTAGACGGAAGCACTTTGGAGAGGAATTTATACAACCATCACAACTACTGAAAATCCCTCTAGTCAAACTAGTGGCCTTTATAGAAGACACGATGAAGCTTCTGGAATTGAAGTAGATAACATGGGAAATGGTACAAAGATTCAGTTCAAGTGCCTGGACTGATGAGCACAACCCAAATATATGAATGAATGAAACTGTCAACTTGTCAAACTGAAGTTATTACTCCATAAATTCTTAGCTTCTCATCAATGACCATCACGTAACTGGAAAAAAGGAGGGACGCAGAAATACGTTTGTTTCAATATTTTTCAATTATATATTATGAAAGTATACGTGAAAATATAATGAAACTATTTATTCAAAATCAAAATTTGCAAGAAATGCAGTGAAATACACAATTTTTTACGTATTCTGGTTAGACAATGCTTTCGCTTTGGGTACATCATTGCCACGCATTTTTTTTACTGTTTTCTCATGGTGATCTTCATTCATTTGAAGATATGGCGTTATTGATTTTGAATTTGAATGGCCCGTGATTTTTATGAGTTGGTGCTCGCCCACTCCCTTTTTTGAGAGGTTGGAGACGTCCGTACTTCGTTACGAATGATTAGTAAACTTGATATTCTCTGTATTTAAACCAGATGCTTGGGCTTGTAGAACAGTCCATATTCTTACTGTATTTCGTCTAGCAGAAATATCTGTATACAATTTTCTGTTCAACTTCCAAGCGGGATTTACAGTGAGAAAGAGTCGTTTTGTTTTTATTCCAACCCTCTTTTCTAGGAATTTTTTTGCAGTCGAATTGGACACAAATTAGGATTGATTTTATTGTTTATTAACCATTTCAATGAAGCGCTTGGCTTTTCCACTCCTTGCGTCGTCTTAGTAAACACAGGATCGTTAATAATCTTTCCTGTTTTTTCACTTACGTTATTTTCTTCTTCTTTAAAGTACGAAATTAAGCACTTGTGGCATTCTCCACCACGCCAAGCTAGTTTGACGGTATAAATGAACTTACATTACACACAGAAATTCAGGGGCGGATTGTGCCCAGAAGTTAACAATCCATAATTTTCACAGACAACCTGTACAGTTACTAAATACAAAAACTAAATTTTTCAATCGTTTTATTAATAAAAACGTACTCCTGTTTGAAGTCGGTAAAATGTACGGTTTCGAAGAAATTTGGATTTTTAGATCGGTATGTGTGTAGAGGATCCCCCTTCGTCATATTAAAACACACTAAAACAATTTAAAGCCATTTTATTCAGAAATGGTAATTATTCAAACCAAAAATTATAAGAAGATAGAACACAAATCTGAGACTGCTATAATAAATGTTCGATGAGATCACCTTGCATTATAATTGTTTATACCGTCGAACACAGTACATGGTTGTACGTAATCAATCACCAAAATTTCATAGTGTTTCAAAGTATAGTTTAGAAATTATGTATAAATATAAATAAAGGATATGATTGAGGAGGAAATTGGTAGGAATGGGGGTTTTAGGGTAAACCAGCACGGGTTTGCAAAGGAAAAATCATGCATCTCGGCGCTGGGCAGGGTAATGGGCTTAGTGGAAAGGGCTAGGGACGGCAGCTGGAGTAACAATAAATTGGCCCTACTCGTGTTCTTCGACTTCGGGAACGCGTTTAACAGTGTCAGCAAACGGGCAGTGTTGAGCACGCTGCTGAGGCTTGGAGTGGGCAGGGGCTGGTTAACTTGGAGGAGGACTACCTGACGGGGCGTGTGATAGTAGACTCTAGAGGAAGGAGGTATGAGACGGAGGCTGGAGTGCCCCAGGGCTCGGTTCTTGGATTGACGCTCCGGAAGTGTGTGTTTGATGAGGTTTGTGGGATAGTATGTGAAGAGGGATGTGAGATTACGGTGTATGAGGACGATGTGTGTCTGGTATGTACGGCAATGGGAGAGGCGGAGAGGATGTGTAGGAA
The DNA here is from genome assembly GCA_947563755.1 of Lochmaea crataegi. Classification (NCBI taxonomy): domain Eukaryota; kingdom Metazoa; phylum Arthropoda; class Insecta; order Coleoptera; family Chrysomelidae; genus Lochmaea; species Lochmaea crataegi. Next base: position 7,201,152 of record OX387435.1, read on the forward strand.
GATTGTGGATAAGATAGAGCGGTGCGGACTGGAAGTGGCGGAAGATAATATAGTGGAGTTGCTAGTGAAGGGACGGAGCAAGACGAGGGAAGTGGGGGTGATGATGAAGGGAAGGAGAATTCGTATGGAGGAGTGTGTGAAATACCTAGAGGTGTGGTTGGATAGCCAATTATCCTTCAAAACTCATATGTTAAAGGCGGCAGAGAAAGGGAAAGTGAGGTCAGCAAGGCTAGGGAGTTTTATGTGTAATGTGAAAGGACCGGGAGAGTGGAAGAGGAGGGTAATTGGTTGGACGTTAGAGCAGAGTATGCTGTACGGTGCGGAGGTGTGGGGTGAAAGAGCGGGGGTGAATGCGAGGGTTAGGCCACTCTTGCGGGTGCAGAGAGGGATGCTGCTGAGGGTGGTGCAGTGGTACAGGACAGTGGGTGGACTGGCAGCAGCGGTACAGGCAAGGTCCTACCCATTGGACGTGATGGCTATAGCTAGGAACAAATGCTGGAGGGGTGCGACCAGAGAGGAAGTACGGGAATGTATGAAGGAGGAAATGGAGAGAAGGTAAGAGGAGTACGAGGGCGCGAGAAAGGAGCGATTGGGAATAAGAGAGATTAGATGGACCGAAAAGTCAGTGAGGTGAACTACTTCTTGACACGTTTTCTGGACATGGGTCGAGAGTAGGTTACCTCCACAAGACTGGAGTATGCGAGAGGTGTGAAGTGGAGGATGATGTGGGGCATATGTTAAGATGCTGGAGGAACGAGGAAGTGCTGAAGAAGTTGGAGAGGAAACTAGGGGAGGCAATGTACTGGGTGTACATGGTAGAGAGGGGGGGGAGGAGGAATGGATGGAGGTGAGTGGCGTAGTAGAGAGCATGGTTAGGGGGAGAGAAGGACTCGATGTGGCATGAGAGGTAGGAGTGATAGTTAGGGAGAAGACGACGGTGTGAGTGGAGAGTGTGCGAGGGACCACCGCCCGTCTCGAAGTATGCTAGGGTAGTGATTCCGAGGCGGGGGTAACGGCGAGTTTGAGGTGAATTTGGTTGGTAGGCATCTCCTTGGGGATGAGTCCAACACTGTTTGGGTCCTGGACCCATTCGAACATGAGTTTTCCATCTCGATCCGAAAAAAAAGAAAAAAAAAGAAATTATTTACAAACATAGGTTTTTATTTATAAACTTTAGAGACCTATAACTCCGAAACGAAGGCTCGTATTACAAAAATTTATTTGAACTAGTAGTAGTATTATTTTCACCACATCTATCCGCTTCCGAATTTTGGACATTGAGTTCCTGGTCGCCCCATATACATTTCTTACGATTATATCGAAACTACAGGCAACATTGTGATGAAATTTGATATGAAAGTTTCAGGAGCTGACACATACTATGAACTTGTTTTATTGTGTTATTTACACAGTCCACGAACGTAATCATGCTAAAGTTTGGAACGTAGATTTTAGAAGAAAGGGAGGGCCATTAATGAAAGAGAGAAGTAGATATAAGAACCAAATGATATAATAATATCATTTAAAACAAAATACCAATTAAAAACACAAGTTTTACTTAATTGAAAAGGTCATAGTGGATTGGTCAAGGCTCTACCATGTGCGCATAGTCGGGCTTACCTATGACAAAGAAAATATGCGTGAGTGCCCGTCTTCATTAACTCTACTGATTAGTTGAATCATTATTCGATCAATCACTGAACACAAAGGGATTTAACTCGCATTGTGTTCTATCACTAATTCATCCACCAACGAGGCCTAGTACCTAGTAGTTTTACTTTATGGTACATGGAGGGGTTTAAACGCGCCACCATTACCCCTTCTAGGACCACCCTCTAGTGTAAAGGGATTAAACTCGCATTACGCTACAAATTCTACTAGTACTGAGTGGTGCAATGAACATGAAGGGCTGACTCGCGACATGCTCGCTCCAGCTACTAGAGCTTGACCTATGGTCGAATCTGAGTAGTGCAATGGACAAAAAGGATTAAACATGCATTTGCCCGCTCCAGATACATTTGTCATGTGAGAACGAATTATTATTAATTCACTATCAAATCAAATCGCAATTGGCTTTAAAGTAACCAAAAAGTCTCAGTATTGTAGGGTGCATGAGAAGCACGCCAACGGTAGCACTAGAAGCCTCGTTATAATGGGAGAAGCAAGGATGGGGTTATTTAGGCTGCAAAATAATCTGAGCAGCAAAACAGTTACACCAGGACACATATCCATTAATGACATGTTAAGTCGCAAGTGAAGCCGTTTTAGATATGGAAACAGACTATATGGCCACTAAACTTCTCCCCGGCTCTAAATACCTCGCAGAAAGGACTGGCAAATCCCAAGCAGACTAAAGTTTCCCCGAGGTAAGACCTGGTATACAGACGGGTCAAAGACTGGGGAAGGGACAGGAGCAGGGGTGTATAGTGAAATGAGGAACACAAGATGTTCCTTGTCACTAGGAAAACATACCTCTGTATTTCAGGCGGAGATGTATGTTATCCTACAATGTGTCAGAATTAACTAATACAGGACTGATACTCATAGGATAAACCTATTAACTGACAGCCAGGCAACCCTTGCAGCTTTAAATAGCCGCAAGGTAACATCCAGACTGGTAGAGGAATGCCAGAAAGAACTAAGTGAACTGGCAGACGACATTAAAGTAAGATTAGTGTGAGTGCCAGGACATAACAATATTTCTGGAAATGAACAGGCTGATGAACTCGCGAGAAGGTGTTCAGCAACGACATATGCTAGACCAGAACCAGTTCTTGGAACCACAAAGAGAGTGGTCCGAGGACAAATACAAAAATGGGTACGAAGCCAACATAGACTACTGTGGAGGAGCACTCCAAAGCAGGTAGATAGTAAGACAATTATAGGTGGCACACGTGTTAAATGGGCCGAAGAACTCCTGAATATCCGTAGGAATCAGCTAGAATAATAACTGGCTATCTAGCGGGTCATGCCCCGGTAAAAGATCACCTGTATAAAATAGGGATATATATAGGGGGGATCTCAGCTGCAGACTTTGTGGCATGGAGATCGAGAGCGTATCCCATATCTTATCTGAATGTGAGGCACTGGACTCGAGAAGACAAACAATTTTCGGAGAAGCCAATGTGCCACCTGAAACATATGGCACACATCCAGTGGACCTATATTGTCTACATGGAGGTACGGGGATAACTGGGTGGGTGGACTACATTTGGGAGCAGAGTACAATAAGCCAACAGGCTGCAGTGCTCCCGGCATGAGAACGTCTCCAAAAAAGGAAAAAATAAAAAACCATTTAGTACAAGTTCAAATATTCAAAGCGCGACACAAAACGTTGCCTGACTGGATTGACGTCAGCTGCCCGCACAATAACACTCCGACTTTCACGCGAAGCACCATATAGTTTATGTTTGTCTGTTGTTTAAAACGCAGGAAATGGAACCTGTTGGATTTCCATTTAGTTATGTTTAATTATTGTGCTGCGAGGTAGACAACCCAAACAACAAGCCTTTTTGTACTGGTGGTGGTTATTTATGCGCGCGTTTAATTAGAGATTTACTATACATTTTGAATCGACAAAGAGACTTGGACAAGAATTCAGCTAGGAGAATTTGGGTGACTTATAAAATTGATGATATGTGCGTTTATCACGGTTTTTCTACGTTTTTGAAATAAAAGGAAAAATACTGCTATTGATGGTAAACGAAGCTGTGTGTGGAGAGAGCTCTCTGAACGTTTTGGAGTCGTCATGATAAAAACTGGGGTGAGTAAATCTCTATTCGTTGCCGGTCAATTTTGTATTCTCGTATCTTCTTAATTAAAACCAGATTTCAAGACATATTTTTGGGGTAAACTGTACTGTCCCGAGGCTTAACTCTCCACACAGGAGCTCTTGAAGATAGATCATTATATCGGATCACACATTGGTCCTTCGAAGTACGGATTCGTCTGGTTTACTCTTCAAAATGGTTTGATTTTTGGTTTTAAAGAAATTAAACTTTAATATTCAATTGTTCAATATCTGTTGAGGTGGCTTGTTATCCTCGTTGGAATGTATATTGCTAGTTAACAATTGATATATTTAGTGAAACTTGCAATTTGAATAAGTTCCAAAAAATATTGCTTACAGTTTTTTCGAATTTCTTGTTGTGTATTTTGGTCAGTTTTGGTGACCTTGAATTTAACCAGTTTTGGAATACGAATAAATAGGTTTGATTTTAAATTCTAGTTATTGTCTTATGCCAGTGGCAGCTTGACAAGGTGCAGTGAGCTTAAATTTATTTCCTGTTAAATATTGGGTTTTTTGATACTTGAAATTAGTATTTTGTATGATTGGGTACGCTTTCCACACGCATTACAAGTTTGATTTAGGTGAAATAAAATTTAATTCCTGTTAAATATTACCAGTTTTGATTTTTGTTTATAATGGCTGATAAATTAAGAAAATACACCTTACAAAGGAGAACCGCTCTTAACGATTTGGGTGCTTTGTTGCGCTTATCCAATGCTGCTGCTACTGAGTTAAGTAAGCAATCGCTCTTTCGTATTGGGTATTCAGAGTTAGATGATATTTTAGAGAGCCTTAATAAACATCAACAAAGAATGTTTTCCTCTTTGTTGGGCGCTGATGCTACTGAAGCCCAATTAGAATCTGAGGAAATTATTCGTGGACAATTTATGAACGATTATTAACAAATCAAAGCTAATTTTGCTAATCTTTTTGAAGATGAAGACGCTAAGAGTCAGGTTGTCGTTCCTCAAGCGGTACAACAAGTTAGTAATGTTCGGTTACCCCAATTGGAACTTATTAAGTTTTCAGGTGATTTTACTTCGGCGATTACCTTTTTCGATTTATTTGATGCGCTCGTACACAATCGAAATAATATCGATGACACTGAAAAGTTGAGTTACTTGATACTTGAGTTTGGAAGGTGCTCCTTTGAGGTTAGCTAAATCTTTGCCTTTGGCTAGGGACAATTATGTTAGAATTTATGATAAATTGAAAAATAGATATTTGAATAAACGTTTGCGTGCGATGGCACATTGGGGCAAAATTGAGGAAGCTCCATCTACTACGTTTAAACATTCTGACAGCTACAGTAATTTAATTGACACATTTTCCGAAAATCTATCTGCTTTGGAAAATTTAGGTTATCAAATTTCGGATTTCGTGTTAGCTTATAAAATTCTAACTAAACTTGATGACGAGACTCAGCAACGTTTTGAATTATTACATGGGTCCGGTGAAATGCCCACTTTTTCTGATTTATCTGCTTTTCTAGAAAGTCAGTGCATATCTTTCGACTCATATTCTCTGTCGACAAGCTCTACTCAGAATTTTGGTCGAAAAAATAAATCCTTGCTTTCTAAACAAAATTTAAGTAAGACTGATCCTAAATCTAGTAATCGTTATATTTTTTTTTCGAAGCCTAATTCAGTGACTTGTACTTTATGCAACGCAAGTCACCACTTGCAAACGTGTTCTTCATTTTTAAATAAATCTCCTTATGACCGTTATAACTTTTGTAAAAAAACGGGTCTTTGTTGTAAATGTTTAGAAAAACATGATTCGCGCACTTGCGCTGTCACAGTTCGTTGTGGCCATTGTAACTTGCCTCATTATAAGCTTTTACACTTTAGCTGATGGTGGTTCTCACTCTGGTAATAGTGGGACCCCAGCTGGTGATTCGGCCCCTTCTGCTTCTCTCGATCCTCAGGCCGCTGATGGAGCCTTGAGGTCGCATGTTGCATCCTTAGGCAGTATTGTCTCTAAAAGCTGGAACGTTTTGTTAGCTACTGCTGTGGTAGAAATTATGTATGGTTGTGGAATGTATCAACCTGTTAGAGCTTTAATTGATGGAGGTAGCATGACAACTTTTGTATCCCAGTCTTGTTTGCGTCGTCTAGGAATTAAACATTCTTCTGCTACTTTGTCCGTACAAGGTATTGGAGCCGTTCGAAGTACGGTGGTTGGTAGAGTTGTAATTAGGATCAAACCTGTGGATCAAAATGTGACTGTTTTTAATTGTGAGGCAATTGTTGCTCCAAAAATTTGTGAGGACTTACCTGTTGCTAGTTTGTATGTTGAGCAGTGGTCTCACCTAGCTAATTTGAAGCTGGCCGATCCTCATTTTCAACTTCCTGGTAAGATTGAGGTGCTACTTGGAACTGAAATGTTCTCTCAGATTTTGTTGGATGGCAAAGTTAAGGCACCTGCTGGGATGCCGGACGCTGTTCATACCGTTTTTGGGTATGTGCTTATGGGTAGTTGTAACTATGCTCCTATGACGTCGGCCACATCATTGTTTTGTCACATGAATCGAACGGTTTCATTGGAGGAGTCTATTCAGCAGTTCTGGAGTTTAGAATCTGTTCCTCAAGTAGAATGTTTGTCCACTGATGATGTTCTTTGTGAACAAAACTTTGTTGATCATGTCAGACGAGATGACACTGGTCGTTATACCGTCGCTTCACCTTTTCGTGAGCCTTCTCCTGTTTTTACTGGGATGTATGATTTATCTGTCAATCGTTTTGTAACTCTGGAAAAGAGACTTTAAAACAGCCCTTTCTTTATAAAGAATATTGTTCCTTTATGAAAGAATATTTGGATCTTAATCATATGGAGGCTGTGTCAGAGACCTCACGTCCTATGTTTTGTTACTATATTCCTCATCACGCTGTAGTACGACCTGATAGTTTGACTACCAAACTGAGAGTGGTGTTTAACGCTTCTGCGCAGGTTGCCAATCAGAATTTTCTGAATCAGTGTTTGTTTACTGGGAAAAGGCTACAGCAGGATATTTTAACTATTTTGTTAGGTTTTCGACTCCCAAGATATGTCTTCTCCACCGATATTAAACAGATGTATAGGCAAATACGAGTTGATAAAGCTCATTGTGATTATCAAAGGATCGTCTTTAGGTTTTCTCCTGATGAAGTTTTGCGGGAGTTTCGGTTACTGACTGTAACTTATGGTATTTCGTCAGCTCCTTTTCTGGCTTTAAGGACCATGGTGCAGCTGAGTGAAGATGAAGGAAGAGAGTTTCCTCTTGCAGCTGAGGTATTACGTAACAGTACTTATGTTGATGATATAGTTGGTGGTGCTGATACTTTGGAAATGGCACAAGATCTTCGAAACCAGTTGATATCCTTATTAGCAAGGGGTCAATTTGAATTGCGCAAGTGGTCCAGTAATGATTTACGCTTGTTAGATGGTTTACCTGAGACTTATGTAGGCAGACAACCCATTTCTTTTGATAATGATAGCTGTTCGTCTCCTCTAAAAATCCTTGGTCTTGTATGCAACCCACAAACGGATTGTTTTTCCTTTAAGGTGACTGCTCTGGACAAACCTTGTACTAAACGTAGTATGTTGTCAGAATTGGCCAGAGTATTTGATCCTGTAGGCTTTCTGGCTCCTATGATTTTGTTTACTAAGCATCTTATTCAACGTTTGTGGTTATCTGGAATAAATTGGGATGACCCTGCTCCAAAAGTAATTTGTGACATTTGGAACCAATATGAAGAACAGCTTTCATCACTTGTGCATCTTCAAGTACCCCGTTTTATGTCCGTGGCCAGCTATGTTAGTTGTGAACTGCATGGGTTTTGTAACAGTAGTGAAAAGGGTTATGCTGCGGTCATTTATTTGCGTTTTGTGTTACCAGATCGTCAGATTCGTGTCTGTTTTGTATGCGCGAAGTCCAAAGTGGCTCCCATTCGGACTGTTAGTATTCCCCGTTTTGAGTTGTCTGCCGCAGTGTTACTGGCTAAACTCGTGTTTTTTGTAGTCATAATTCTAGAAGTTAAGCTTACAATCGAGAAGTTGGTGGCTTTTTCTAACTCTGAGATTGCCCTTGGTTGGATGAAATCCTCTCCTCATCGATGGAAGACTTTCGTTTCCAATCGAGTAGCCTATATATCTCCTGATAGTTGGTTTCATGTCCCTTCTGCTCAGAATCCCGCTGATTTGGCTTCAAGAGCTGTTTTACCGGCGTTGATGTTGGAGCAATATCATTGGTTTGCTGGTCCCAAGTTCCTTTACAACTCCCCTCCTTTTCCAGATGCGTCCCTTCCTTGTTTTGACTGTGCCGGAATGTTTGAGGAGGAGCGAAAGTTAACCTTGGTTTCTATTGCCGATGGTAATTTTCTTGAAACGTTGTTAAGCAACAATTGTGATTTTGTGTTTATTCAACGTCTTTTAGCTTGGATTTTAAGGTTTGTTCACAATTCCAAGTTCCCCTTAGAAAAAAAGGCGGGTCCTTTATGTTCCAACGAACTTTATGAGTCGCTGATGATTTTAGTTAAATATACTCAACATCGATATTTCGAGAAAGAGTTGGGAGGAAACGGATTTTCTAAACCCTTACAAAAGTTGTGTTGTTTTATCGATGATCGAAAGATACTACGGGTTGGAAGTCGTCTTCGATATTTGTCTGTTTCTGTTGATAGAAAATTTCCCTGTATATTACCTCGCGAAAGTCGATTAACTTATTTGCTTATCGACTATTATCATAAAAGATATTTTCATGCCGGGTTACGTACCGTGAACTTTTTACTTGCCAAATCCTTTTGGATTTTGTCTCCTAAGCGAGCCATATGCTCGGTTTTGTCTAAATGTATTTCGTGTTGGAAGCAAAATCCTAGACATTACCAACCTGTTATGGGTAACTTACCCTTAGTTAGAATTTCCCAGATTAAACCCTTCCTCAATTCTGGCCTTGATTTTGGCGGACCGTTTCATGTGGTGATGAATCGCTATCGAGGAGCTAAATCTTGTAAGGTGTATTTGTGCCTCTTTGTTTGTATGGCCACCAAAGCTCTTCACTTAGAGATAGCCTCTGATTTGTCCAGCGAAACTTTCCTCTTGGCTTTGCAACGTTTTATCGCTCGTCGTGGTAAAGTTGAGAATTTATACTCAGATTGCGATAGTAATTTTGTTGGTGCGGCTAACTACCTTGAACATATGAAAAATGCTGCGTCAAATGAAAATATTCCATTTCATTTTAATGCAGCCTCTGCACCACACTTTGGTGGATTGTGGGAAGCTGGCATTAAATCTGTAAAGACGCACTTATCTCGGGTGATAGGTGATCAGATTTTATTATATGAGGAACTTAATACCATTATAATTCAGATCAAATCCTATCTTAATTCTAGGCCGCTGACTCCTATGAGTTCAGATCCTAACGATTTGTCGGCTTTAACCCCGGGCCATTTTTTAAAAACCTTGAGTCGCTTTCGGCTGTACTTGAGCCGTTGACAAGGAACTCTATTAATTAACAAATTGCATAAGCATTTTTGGGAACGGTGGAGCAAGGAATACTTGCATACCTTGCAGCAACGCAGTAAATAGACTTCTTCTGACAATTTGAAACCCGTCGAAGTCGGAACGATGGTTCTGATCAGAGAGGACAATCGCCCTCCCTCGCAGTGGCGTTTAGGCCGCATATCTGAATTATTCCCAGGACAGGACGGACTTATACGAGTTGCGGATGTGACTACCACTAAAGGGACTCTTCGGCGACCCCTAGTCAAGCTGTGTCCGTTTCCTATCTAAATTATGTAATTTTTTTTTGTATATATTTAGTGTTGTAATAGGTATTTTTTGGGACTTATTCAATAATGCCATAAAAATTTAATTTAATTTCATCTATTTGTTTTTTTGTTTCGTTTCAAAATGCTCCTTTAAGTTGCATTTTGGTGGGGGAGTATGTTGGATTTCCATTTAGTTATGTTTAATTATTGTCCTGCGAGGTAGACAACCCAAACAACAAGCCTTTTTGTACTCGTGGTGGTTATTTATGAGCGCGTTTAATTAGAGATTTACTATACATTTTGAATCGACAAAGAGACTTGGACAAGAATTCAGCTAGTAGAATTTGGGTGACTTATAAAATTGATGATATGTGCGTTTATCACGGTTTTTCTACGTTTTTGAAATAAAAGGAAAAATACTGCTATTGATGGTAAACGAAGCTGTGTGTGGAGAGAGCTCTCTGAACGTTTTGGAGTTGTCGAGATAAAAACTGAGGTGAGTAAATCTCTATTCGTTACCGGTCAATTTTGTATTCTTGTATCTTCTTAATTAAAACCAGATTTCAAGGCCTATTTTTGGGGTGAACTGTACAGTCCCAAAGCTTAACTCTCCTCACAGGAGCTCTTGAAAATAGATCCATAATAGCGGATCGCACAGAACCTATGTTCAAAAAGCGAACACACCCAACTTTCCGAGTGTAGACATTGAAATAGAAACTTATATCAGAATGATCTTCGCAACAGTATACAATAGACTTTATCAATACTTGGCGCAATGGAACCGAAACAAATATTGTATCAGCTGTTGTATGAGACATATTTTTATAATGAGGTACGAAACACCAGTTGTGAGTCAGCATATTTCTTTCAAGGGTACAAACAACAGACTAACGTAACTCAATTACAGCAGGTAGCTGACGTCATAACGTTAGCCTTGTCCCTAGGTAACGTTTTAATAGCCTCTCTTCAATCACGAAAAAACTTTGTCCATTACTTCGTGCTTATGCCACGAATTAGTGGACTAGTCTTCCGAAATATACGTAAGACAAAAAATATGAGTTAGGCAGGTCTACGAAGAATGTCAAAACAAATTCATGGATATTTCAACTTCCAAAACATATTCATACATATTTCATTACAATGTTGGCAGTAATTTCGACATAATCGTGAAAAATATATTTGAGAAAATCTTGAATAGGGGAGAAGTGCCATGAATGGGACAGGTATTGAATGGGACTCAGTAGTTGTCTTTTATTAAAATCACTTATATAAATCTTTATTGTTACGTATAGATGGGGCTGTATGTCTACTCAACTTTAAAATTAGTTTGGCCTTGAGATCTCAAACTGGCAACACTTCAGTTGAATATTTCTGTTTACGCCGGCATCGAGTAATTTTTTTCTCTAAGATAAACGAGTGTAAATAAAAACATTGTTTTAAAGAAAACGAAAAAGCTTAATAGTGAATGTTCACAAGGTACCCCTGAACAATTTCTACCGTTTTTAGATGCTACAAAGTTAAGGTATGTTTTTTGCATTTGTATATTTAAAAAATTGCAATAGGTTATGAATGAGACAAAAAACTTCGCTATGAATGGGACACTGTCCCATTCATGACACTATGTTTCGGGTTTAAATATGTTAAAAAATAGTTATGTAACTTCGCAGAAAATTGACAGGCGTGTTACCTGAAACGAGAGGAAGATCTGATTAGTTTTTTTAGAAAACTTTAAAACGGCGGTACAAAATGGCGGCTATTTAAAATATTCAATTTTCTGTAATTCCGAGAATATTAGTCCGATTTCTATATAAATCGGTATAAATTTTGTCTAAGCTAAGATAAATATTTGGTGCTCTTTTAAGATAAATCCAAAATGGTTGAACAAACGGGTGATTTTTTTAATTTTCTTTTGGCAGCTTTTTTGTATTTGTTTCCTTTAATAATTAATATAACTCACGATTACTCTCACCTTTCTTTCAACCTTTCAAAAATGAAAAAAAAAATGATATGAAAATTTAAACCAAACTATTATTTAGGTATGTTTTCTTAATTTCGCAAAGGGGAAAAACTTCTTCGAGTAGACCCCCAAAATATGGAAAGAGCAGTAAAAAGTATTATTCAAGATAAATTTTCAATTCGTAAAGCAAGCCAAATATATAACATATCCAAATCAGCTCTACATAGAGCAGTTAATAGTGTGCTTCACCTTACTGACCCAAACAACTTCAACCATACGCCCAATATTGGAAATAGACGTGTTTTTACAACTCAACAAGAAACTTGCCTAGTCGAATATCTTATAACAGCTCCGAAAATGGATTATGGATTGGGGCATTCAGCGTTAAGGCATCTGGCTTATCAAAAGGTCTGAACATAACATATCCAGAAAAGTGGGATACTGGCTTAAAGGCTTTAAGAAGCGTCACAAAAATTCCTTATCATTAAGAAAACCTAAAAAAACTAGCGTATCCCGGGCAACTGCCTTTAATGAAACAACGGTTAATAACTTAGAAAGCGTTATGAATAAATTTCACTTCACAGCTGACAATATATACAACGGTGAAGAGACGGGTCCTTCCGCTGATACAGATACCCCTAAGGTTCTTTAACAAAAAGGACTCAAGCAGGTCGGTCAAGCAACATCGACTGAATGAGGCTCGTTGGTAACCATGTTGACTTTTATAAGTGCAATCGGAAATACAATACCTTTTTTTCGTTTTCCCAAGAGTCCATTTCAAGGAGTTTATGTTAAATGGAGCACCTACAGGAAGTCTAGGCGTTGCAAATAAATCTGGTTGGATGACGGAAATGAATTTTTTAGAAGCATTCAAACATTTTGTAAAACATTCAAAACCATCACCGAAGTCTCCTGTTTTACTGCTACTGGACAACCATGAGTCCCATATTAGCTTGGACGTGGTAAACTACGCCAAAGCTAATAATGTGGTCTTACTAACATTCCCACCACACACAAGTCACCGACTGCAGCCCTTTATGGACCCTTTAAAACATATTTTAAGAGTGGATGAGTGGAAATGAGTGGATGTTGTCAAATCCTGGTAACACACTTGATATATATCACATGGTATCTCTTTCAAATAAAGCCTTTACTCCAAAAAATATTATCAATGGATTTTCCTCAACGGGGATTTATCCCCTAGATCGTAATATTTTTGATACATCCGATTTCTTATGCTCCTCTGTCACAGATTCCGACGACCCAACAAAAAATTTACAAACACCATCCGATTCTGCACAACCTGAAGCAATTCCAGGTGCAAGTAGTAACAATCAAATAGCGGTTACACCCGAAGCTATACGACCTTTTCCAAAAGCTCCAGAAAGAAAGACGCAAACAACAGAGGACGCAAAAAGGGAAGTACAAGAGTCTTAACTGACACCGGTGAAAAAAAGTTACTTGAAGAAGCACATAACGAAAAGTTACGGAAGAAGAATATAACGAAAAAAGGTAACAGAACAGTGACGAAAATTTTTGAAGAAGCTAGTATCGGTGACTCCGACGATGAGAACATGGAATTAATAGATACAGACGATGACATTGATGACGCTTGCACCTCATATTTCAGTATTAAAGGAACACCACTTTTAGAAGAGAATGACTTCGTTCTTGTTGACTGCTCCACAAAGAAAAATAAACTATGCTATATAGGACGCATTCAATCAAAATAAGAGAACCAAAAATTGCAAATTTTTAAGAAGATCAGGTAATTCTAATAGGTTCTATTACCCACTAAAAGAAGATATAAGTGACGTTCAAAGAAACCGTATGAAGAAAAAGCTCAAACCACCAAACCGCAATTGTGGAACCAAAAGATCGGAAGAAATAATCTATTTTTCAATTTCTTTTGAGAATTATGAGAGACAGTTTGGACGAATTCTTTAACAAAACAGTTATTTAAAGTCCGAATTACTACCTAAAATTGAACTTTAATATCTTTAGTGTGTTAGTAAAGAAGTTTTGTTTGTAACATTGAAAATAGTCAGAATAATTTGATTTTTTTTGACGTGTCCCATTCAAGCCTCTATTGAATGGGACAAATTACATTTTTTTCAAATAATTTTTTTGTTATAAATGAATAAGACTTTTGGGGTTTCTTCCATTTTCCCTTTTTTATGAATCTATAACAAATAATCCAGTAAAAAAGATCCTTCAAAAGTAAAAAAATCAGGTTTTGGTAAGGGTTTAAAAAAAGTGTCCCATTCATACTACTCTTTCCCTACTTATGCTATTCGGAATTTTTTTACTGAGTAGAACTCCATTTTATTTTGCATGATCTACTTACCTAGCAACAGAACACTGAACTTCAAAAAAAATTAAAATAGATGTAATCAAACATAAACAAAATTTTCTGAGAAAACACATATTCTGTCTTTATTTTGCTTGGTTACACTGTCACTGCAGGAACAGACAAAATATCTGTTCTCTCGGGAAGCTTCACTCCCTCAGTCAAGAATACGGCCCAAGGAGTGTAATGACTGAAATAGAGTAGAATAAGTAGAGAATACCGTTAAATAAATGTATTGAAATATTTGGAACAACTAAATGAACCCGAAATCACCAAAATTTCTTCCATTTTTTATGTAATTTTTTTCACTTTATCTTTGTATAATCGTAAATCTTCTATAAAACACTTGAACGTATCATTTTATTAAAAATAGATAATATTTTACAAGGTCACCATTTTAAATGATATAATTATCACATAATATAGATATCTCGGTAGCAGCATGCTCACTTTGAATATTTTGATTAAACAATATTATTAAAAGTGGAGTGCACTTAAGATAAAATCAAGGTATAAGTTCAAAACAAAAAAATAAAACAATATATTCGATAATAATATTAGAAGATGAAGTGGCTTAAGATTACACTCTTTGCTGCAGCTGTCGGTAAGTAAATTTTTATGTACCTATGAAATTTCAAGAATTTTTTCAGTGATTTTGCAGAATAAGAATGCATACAAGTGATGATCATGGTAGCAATTTTACTTTTCGAGATAATGTTCCTATTTTAATTGTAACTTGATGTTATTTAGAACTGTGCTACTATTGTACTTGAAGGTTAAACTTTCCTATTGCGTTAATTTCCGCTTCAAAGATGGTTGGTTTTTTCCTTCAACTTTTAATATGAAACACACCCATCGCTACCCACAGAAAATTAAGGAAAACTATAAATTAATACATTGTTACAGTGACTCACGTCTCGACCCAAGACATCACACCAATTCCCGGTGGAAAGAGTGGAGATGGTATGACGACAAGATACTGGGACTGTTGCGCTCCCTCGTGTGCTTGGGATCAAATAATCAACACAAAGAATGGTATTCCAGTCCAAACTTGTCAGGCCGATGGAGTTACTCCAAGCACAAAAGATAACAACGGACACTCTGGATGTGAAGCAGGTGGAAACGCCTACACTTGCGTTGACCAATCTCCAAAAATCATCAACGATTCTCTCAGTTACGCTTTTGTCGCTGCATCTTTTGAAGGTGGTATCGACTACAGTGACTGCTGTATATGTCTAGTCATTGACTTCAAGGGTGAGTTAGCGGGCAAACGCTTGTTAGCTCAAGTAACCAATACTGGTGCAGAACTTAACCAAAATCACTTTGATGTCCTTATTCCCGGTGGGGGAGTTGGGTACTTTAATTTAGGTTGTCAAACGCAGTGGGATTCTCCTGAAGATGGATGGGGTGATAGATACGGTGGAGTACATAATATTGAAGAATGTAGCCAACTTCCTGAACTATTACAAGAAGGATGCAAATGGAGGTTTACTTGGATGCAAGGCGTGTCTAATCCTGACGTATCTTTCTATCAAATTAAATGTCCAGACTATTTTGTAGGAGTAACTAAATGCGGAGATCTTTAATAAAATAAAAGTATAATGTTGTTATTTGTGTGCAATGTAATTCAAGACCTGGTCCTATAAGTTTTTCACATCCAGTAACCATTCACTATGAAGCTCTTTTTTACCAACTCTTCTTACTTTTGAATGTCTCTAGGGAATCGCTTTTAAAATATCTTTTTGTTTCCTCATTCATTCCTTAACCTAAATATCTTTGGATACCCCAAAGAAATTCCTGGATAACTTATAAAAAACGGAGTTGCATAGAGGAGACTTTGTAGACTTGGGAAAGAGAGAGCTTAGCAGACTAAACGGACCATATTACCAGTAGACAAGGAATCAGAAGTCAGAGGAGTGCAAAAGATTTTAAGAAAAGGTCACGGCAGTAAGAAATCTTAAGAAAAGTATTAATAAAACAGTCCAACGAATTACAGTAAGTAGCAACTAGAAGATTTTATGAAGAAGATTATACAACTCCCTAAAGAGGAGATAACAGCAAAAACTCTGTAGTCTGCAGACTCCAACCAAACCTAAAAAGCGCTGTAGAATCAATTCTAGTAACTATTAAATACTTAAGTTATTTTAAAAGATTGTGAGAGTTGATTGAACCTATTCCGCAGTAAATAAAGCTGTGTCGTTTGTGAAGGTGCAAAGGATACGTCCTTGAGGTACTCCTCCTTCGCCGATGCTTCATATTAAACAGGAACTTAAATGAAAATTATTGTTTTCAAATTA
The DNA here is from genome assembly GCA_947563755.1 of Lochmaea crataegi. Classification (NCBI taxonomy): domain Eukaryota; kingdom Metazoa; phylum Arthropoda; class Insecta; order Coleoptera; family Chrysomelidae; genus Lochmaea; species Lochmaea crataegi. The sequence continues at coordinate 7,217,293 of OX387435.1, forward strand.
AATATCAAATCCCATTTATTTTTCTTTGTTTTTAGTTATACCTGAACACTTTATTGCAATTTTGATTTCTTTGCTAAAAACATCATTGTACACAATAGAAATAAATACGCGTCCACTCGTGCGTATAATCAATGCCCATGGCTCGTATTCACAGGCGAGAGTTGAGTTTTTGATTGTTAAATGATACATTTTAATGTTCTCGAAACAATACTTTCAATAAAACATGGCCCAGTATGCACATTTAATGTTAGTAAACAAATACGGCATTCTAGAAATGCATAAATAGAAAATACAGGAGTGTATCTTCACCAACGGCTGTTATAATAGAACTAGAAATTCCCTTTTATCACCATTAAACTGTTTATGTTTCGAGTGTTCTGGTGGGCACAGTTTGGAACCGAAAGAATGCACATCTATTTGCGGAAAAAATAGAAAAGAGATCAATTCGGTCAGTATTTTTTAAAAACTGAAAATATGAAGAAACGAAAATAAAAACGGATATGAATCGAATGAATATAATATTTGCGAAAAAACATTATAAATGTAAGTTAACGATAACATCAAGAACATAAAATACTTTAAAATGATAAAAGTGCAAGAGAAAACATTTCAATAGAAACTATGTAACGGAGGGACGTTTTTTGAGGTTAAGTATGTAACGTTAACTGCGAATCATAATAATGAAGCTAGGCATACGAATTTTTACAGCGTTGTCAAGTGTAATTATTTTCATGTACGAAAAAATAGTTGTTTACGAACAGGGTGCTTCAACTTCTGTAACTTATTTCGGACAAGCTTTAAATGCATTAGGTAATAGGTTTTTGGATATTTGCGTCTAGAATTTGACACACTTGTACACGAAACATATTCTCATGATTTCGAAAATGCTACTCCAGTGGTTTGTCGTGTACTGAGGACGATGAATTTAATATTTTTCCAGCTCTTTCAATATTTGGCCTTTGATCTTCAACTTACAGTTCCACGTGCAAATCTGGCAAAAGAGGCTTCATATTCGAGTTACATGAAAGATGTTTTCCCAATACTTTGGTATTTCAATAAATATTAAAATACTTCTTATCATTGACGTTTCACAAAACAGACAAACCTATAAGTTTATAGCATATCCTTGAATAAAAAATGAGGTTTCAAACACATCCACCTGAAGCGCAAGTTGCAATAGAGTTGTCGAAATAGGCCTGGCAGCTGAGGCCTTTAACTCGAAAAGAAGAAAAGATCTTAAAATTGGATGGATTTTTATCATATATCAACAAACCTACTAGAGTCACCGAATACTCTAAATCGACAATAGATTATATTTTTCTGAGAAAAGAAAACTGTTTAAAAGATAAGGTATCTATTAGGTACCCCCATAATATTCCATACAGATATTACCGACCACTTTGCTCCTTTCATTGATATTACATTCCTAGAAAGTAAACCTATTAAATTAAATGCACAGAAAAAAACAACAATCAATTTTAATAAATTAAATTCATTACTCCTAAATGAAAACTGGGAAAATAGTATATCCGAAGCAAGCCACCAGTTATGCTATGATAATTTTATTAATTAGATTAATAATTTAATTGAAATGGCTACAAACAGTCAAATAATAATATCCAAAAAACACATTAAGTTAAAACCATGGATCACAGCTGGTCTAAGAAAGTCGATAAACAAAAGAGATAGTTTAAAGCAAAAATTATTAAAAAGAAATACGCCTGAACTGGAAAGAGAATATAAAAAATTTAGGAATAAACTCAATACCCTACTTAAACAAACAACAATGACTTTTACAATAATCAAATTTCTGAAGCTGGCACGAATTATAAAAAAATTTGGAGTATTATTAATGATGTTTGTGGCAAACTCAAGCAAAATAATATCGGCAACACGGATATTATTCTTGAAAATAGTTCTGTGTTAAGTGATAATAAACAAAAAGCCAATGAATTTAATAATTTTTTCACCAATATAGGTAAAGCGATGTGTAAATGTATTGATCAACAAGACTTACCCAAAAATTTTCTAACAGATTTGAACATTTTTTTTACGCCCGGTTACAAACAATGAGTTAATAACCGTAGTTTCTAACCTTAAAAATAACACAGCTCCAGGCCCAGACGAAATTACATCAAAAACGTTAAAAACGATCCATTCTAGTATTTTAAATCCTCTAAGACACATAATCAATCAATGCTTTTTAACTGGTACTCTTCCTTATCAATGGAAATGCTCAATTATCACTCCTCTATTTAAATCCGGTAAGAAATCACAGCCTGAGAACTACAGACCAATATCTATTATAAACAATACTGCTAAAATTTTTGAACACTGCATGAAAAGCAGATTAATTGAATTTTTAGACAAGAACCAAATAATAACAAAAAGACAATTCGGATTTATAAAAAATAGTAACACCGAAAATGCCATATTGGATTTTGTTAGCACGGCTGTAGAGGCCGTCGATAAATCTAAAAAAACCCTGGCAATATTTTTGGATTTAGCTAAAGCCTTTGATACTGCAAATCATGAATTGCTTATTCAAAAATTGAATAAATATGGAATTGGAGGCACAGCTTTAGATTTGATGAGATGTTATTTAACCAGGAGGACTCAAAAAGTCAAAATTGAAAATGAACTAAGTTATGAGTCTGAAGTTTCAGCTGGAGTACCACAAGGCACGGACTGAATTGAAGAGCGTGTATATGTGGTATAATAATAAGAGGTTGTCTATTACTTTTTCTACTACCAAACACGATCAACCAAATGATTTAATTATTAAATTACATAAAGCAAATTGTAACAACCACCAAGTTTGTGACTGTCATCTGATTGAAAAAACAAAGTCAATAAAATATCTCGGCATTTTACTTGATCAACACTTAAAGTGGACTGAGCATATTAGTTATGTTGCTAAGCGTTTACGTACTTTGATTTATAAATTCCATGAAATCTGTGATATCTTATCTAAGAAAAATTTATTGATTTTGTATACTTCACTTGCAGAATCTGTTATTTCATATTGCATACCAGCATGGGGAGCAGCCTATAAAACAATACTCAAATCATTACAAGTGGCACAAAATTTACTAATTAAAATTATTTATCGAAGAAACAGACTATACCCGACTGATCTCTTGTATAAAGAAAATAAAATATTCAACATTCATTTAATATATATTTATAATTGTTTAAAAAGAATGTTTAATGAACAAAAATTAGTCGTAAACTCAGTACAAGATCAGACTCGTTCTGCACTGAACTTGGATGTTAGAGTCAGTTTTTTTTACAAAACTACAACTCAGCATTCTTTCACTTTCCAAGGTCCAAAAATTTTTAACATTCTGCCAAAATATCTAAAAGAAATAAAGAAATATCATACTTTTAAGAAAGAAGTAAAACATTTTATACTCTCCAATCAAGGTAAATTTACTTCATTATTCAGTATTTGTCAACTTACTATACAAACATATATGTGTTATATTGCATATATTATACCATATTTTTGTTGTTTTTGTTCTTATGTTCTTATAATACATAAATATATTATTGGAATCTCCAACACCCTTTCTGCTCCATTCTCACCTGAAAGAAAAAGAAAATTATCAATTACTGGAAATTGTATTTGCCTAAAATATCATATGGTACTCACCAAAAATGTAATGAGAGTGCCACCTGTTTAAACTACAATACAGGCTTCCTAGCCTAGAGTGGTTTTCTCCCATGGGATACTCAAAATTCATATTTTATAAAATAAAATAAAACACTTGTACTTAACACCACTAAATAATAAATAAATAAAATAATAATAAATAAATAAATAGCTGTTGTCATGTTAGGTATTCATAATCAAAATATTGTTTGCTTTGCAGTTAAAAATCATGATTACCCAAAGATTTTCATAACACTAATACCCATACAAAATGAAATGAAATGAAAATAAAAAAAATATGGAGTTTTTATTTGTGGCTGTTCGAGCATTATTTCCATTTCTTTTATTTTGTTATTTGGACAAAAACTGTAATTTTTTCGATTATTTTCTTAATACTGTTTATTTGCTGTTTGCTAAGATACAATTTTGTGCTTTTTGTACTTAGATATTAATTTCATTTACGAAAGGTTTTTTATTTCATTTTCCTATGATCATTCCTTATACAATATTTGCAGCTGGACGATTCAACACAATACTGTCATTATTTAAGTGCAAAATCGTTCAATTACAAATATTGTACAATATTACGCGTATCCTTGAAGATAAAAATTCGAAAAACCGCCATGAATTAGTTCCAAACCCATCCACTGCGATCGCTGAAATTCTTCTTTCATACCTTGACACAGGACTTTCACTTGTATAGATTTGTCTATTTTGTGCAGAATTATTTCAGGATGCATAGTAACAATTTCAATTCATGAAGTCACCATTAGATGTAGGTCCAAACTTGCCTATTATGAATTCGTATGTACAATATAAAAATTATTTGGCTATTGAACGTCGAGTCAGAACGCTGCCCCAAGAAATGGAAAAATTTACTTAAAATGAGATATCTTGTACATAGATATGCGAGGAGTCTCAGCCAGATTAAATTTATCACCGTAATCATCTACAAATCTTTTACCTAGTTTTCCGAAATTGTTTATTAGTCGTGGATAAAGTATAGTATAAAAACCATAATTATATGATCCCCAAATAATATACTATTTCTGTCGACCGTACGTTTTTAAACTACATATATTATTGTAGGTGCATAACATCCAGAATCATTCATCAATGACCCATATCAATGAACGATTTTCTATTAATAAACGATTTCAGTATAGACAACAAAACATACAAAAGAATTGACCTTTTCCAAACGTCATTGATCTTTTCAAAGTACGTCATCGTGACGATTTACTGTCACCGAACAAGCTTCACACTAAATTCTAATATAACCTCAAACCGAATAGACCATTCCAGAATGACATCACTGACAGGTCGGAGATATTGTTCTGGGTCCTCATGTCATTTTCTATTCAGTTTTCATTGTTCACTGGTAAACAACGGATGATAGTTAAACTTTAATTAGTAATAAGTTCTTATCTAAAATGCCATCGTTTTGTAGAGTGGAATGTGGGGAGCAAAAGATAAGGTATCTTTTTTCCAATTACCGGCTGTTTTAACCAAACGAGGTGTTTTTTTCGGGCTGAGATGGGAAACTCATGTTCGAATGGGTCCAGGACCCAAACAGTGTTGGACTCATCCCCAAGGGGATGCCTACCATTCAAACTCAAACTCAAACTCAAACTCGCCGTTACCCCCGCCTCGGAATCACTACCCTAGCATATTTCGAGACGGGCGGTGGTCCCTCGCACACTCTCCGCTCACACCGTCATCTTCTCCCTCCTATCACTCCTACCTCTCATGCCATATCGAGTCCTTCTCTCTCCCTAACCATGCCATCAATCACCTCCATCTATTCCTCTTCCCCCCTCAACATTATCTCCACCATGTTCTCCCAGTACATCGTCTCCCCTAGTTTCCTCTCCAACTTCTTCAGCACTTCCTCGTTCCTCCAGCATCTAAACACATGCCCCACATCATCCTCCACTTCACACCTCTCGCACACACACCAGTCTCTCTTTTCCCAATCTTATGTAGGTACCCTACTCTCGACCCATGTCCAGTGAGCACCTGTGTCAAGAAGTAGTTCACCTCCCCGAATTTCCGGTCCATCCAATCTCTCCTATTCCCAATCGCTCCTTTTAGCGCGCCCTCATACTCCTCCCACCTTCTCTCCATTTCCTCCTCCTTCCATTCCTGTACCTCCTCTCTGGTCGCACCCCTCCAGCGTTTATTCCTAGCTCTAGCCATCACGTCCAATGGGTAGGACCTTGCCAGCAACGCTGCTGTCAGTCCAGCTACTGTCCTGTACCCATGCATCACCCTCAGCAGTATCCCTCTCTGCACCCGCAGAAATGGCGTAGCCTTCGCATTCATCCATGCTCTTTCACCCCACACCTCCGCACCATACTCTGCTCTACCATCCTACCAATCAATTTTCCCAGCCATGCTGCCCGCACTTTACCCTTCTCTGCCGCCTTTAACATATGAGTTTTGAAGGATAATTGACTATCCAACAACACCCCTAGGTATTTCACAGACTCCTCCATACGAATTCTTCTTCCCTTAACCATCACCCCTACTTCCCTTGTCCTGCTCCGACCCTTCACTAGCAACCCCACCGTCTTATCTTCCGCCACTTCCGGTCCGCACCGCTCTATCTTCTTCGCAATATTCCTGCACATTCTCTTCACCTTTCTTTCTATCTCCGCCTCTCCCTTTGCCGTACATACCAGACACACATCGTTCGCATACACCGTAATCTCACACCCCTCTTCACATACTATCCAAGCGAGGTGACTATTTAATTGATATCTCTGTGCACCTGGTGCTGTTGCTTTTGAATCACTTAATAACTCCTCTGTTGATTGCTTTTTCCGTCGTCTGACATTTTATTTATTATTTAATGCAATCCAGAGACAGTTTGCCGACTGCGCCTTGTATAATTTGTAAAGTTTTTTTAAATAAAAAATATCACATCGACATTGTTCTACAAAGTCTCTCTGACAACCAACTGACTTACTCCACATGTCAAAACATACAAACTTCAACTCCAACTGATCGAGGAACCCAGCACAATATGGCCGACCTATCAAAGTCAGGTATTCTGGAATGGTTTATAAACCATTCCAGAATGACGTCACTGGCAGGTACGCCATATTGTTCTGGAGGACCCATGTCATATTCTATTTAGTTTTCATTGTTTACTGGTAAATAACGGATGATAGTTAGAGTTTAGTTAGTAATAAGTTCCTAAAATTATCTAAAATGCCATAATTTATTTTTAATTGAAACCAAATTAGAGGTCTATCACTGTTAATGATAAAAATGAGTTTTCTCCAATTAAAGAAATAAGAAAATTTTTCTAAGTGTGCAATGTGAAGAGTATAAGATAAGGTATGTTTTTCCAATTACCGGCTGTTTTAACGAAGCGAGGTGACTATTTAATTGATCTCTCTGTGCAACGGCGCGTTGCTTGAATTAGTGCTTTAAAACGGGGCCCCCTCAGTGATCACAACTTAAAACTTGGCGTGTGTATTCTCGACATTTTTTCGAAGGTGAAAACATGCATCCTGACTGGATTCCTACCCATAATATGGGCTATACCACTAGTGGAAAACCCGATGAGTCTGCAGCTTCAAGAAATGAGAGAAAGAAGAAAACGGAAAAAAGTTGCAATAGAGATAGGAATTATATTTAAAAATAAGAGTTTGCACCTGAATCTATTGCCCTTGATTTTCGTTGGAATCACATGGCACCTCTGTTGATTACTTTTTTCGTCGTCTGACATTTCAATTATTATTCAATTCAATTCAGAGACAGTTCACCAACTGCGTCATGTGTTATTTGTAAAGTTTTTATTATTTTAATAAAATATACACTGTGTTCATTTGAAAAGGACCCACCCTTGATATTTCAAAAATGCGACATATTAGAAAGAAATGCCGAAGCACGTGAACTTTTAAATTGAGGGGGAGACTTTTTGGCGCTAATGTCATAAACGTCAGATTCGCCCCCTCCCTTCTGGAGATACCCCTTACATTTTTCCAAATGGCATTAGGTATCAAGTCATACCTCATTTGAAAGGTCTGGTGAAGCTCTATCCAATCATTTTGTTTTGCCTTTGAACCAGCCTTCCATTGTTATTTAATTGTTGTTTAAAAATGGCTCTTTTCAACTTTTATTGCCTGAATGTTAACGGTGGTCACTTTGCACATGATTAAATAATAGTTATGTCTTGTTAACAGTTGTCTTTTCACTATTTGTAAATTTTTTATTCTTCAAAGAGTCTTTCGGTCATAACCTAATATGGGGGCATACGAAAAGTTGAAAGAGAGCCAATTTTAAACAACGATTAAATAACAATGGAAGGCTGGAATCAAAGGCAAAACAAAATGATTGCATAGAGATTTACCAGACCTTTTAAATGAGGTATGTCTTGATACCTAATGCCATTTGAAAAAATTCAAGGGATATCTCCAGAAGGGAGGGGGGGAATCTGACGTTTATGACATTAGCGCTGAAAAGTGTCCCCCTTAAGTTCAAAGTTGACGTGTTTCGGCATTTCTTTCTAATGTCCCATTTCTGAAATATTAAGGGTGGGTCCTTTTCAAATGAACACAGTGTATATTACATTGACATTGTTCTACAAAGTGTCTCTGACAACCAACTGACTCACAGCACTTGTCAGAACACACAAGCTTCAACTCCAACAGATCGGTTGTCCTCCAGACCAATATAGCCGACTCGTAATGTCGGATAGTCAAGCAGCCATTAAAGCACTGAGCTCTTGTGTTATCAGCTCCAAAATGGTGTGGGAATGCCTAGGCAAACTGAATAAACTAGGCGAGAACAATATAGTCACCCTACTGTGGATTCCAGGACACACTGGGATATAAGGAAATGAAATAGCAGATGAACTAGCAAAGAGGGGGACTGGAACACTCTTTTGGGGGCCAGAACCCTTTTGCGGTATCAGCTCCAATGTAATATTGGAAGAAATAGGCAAAGCCGAAGAAAAGAGAAGATCTGACCATTGGAGAGATCTAGTAGGACTTAGGCAATCAAAGATTCTTCTGGGTGATTACAACCTGTTGAGATCAAATGAATGCATAAGTCAAAGTAAAACTGCACTAAGAGTTTTAACAGGCATCCTCACGGGACATTGTCGCCTGAATGGGCACCTGAAAAAGCTCAAAATAGTGGATGAAGAAGAATGTAGATTCTGTGGCATGAAAGAAGAAACCTCCATCCACATACTTGCGAACTGCACAGCAATTCAGAATCCTAGGCCACAACACCTTGGAGACTACTGGATAGAAGAGGGACATTTGCCTAAGTTAAAGCCTGCAGATATCCTAAAATTCCTCCGGGAAATAGGACTAAAGGAGCTACTAGTCTCTGAGACTTTCCTCAGGAACTAAGTAGAAGTAAGGGGGCACAATAGATCGTTTAGGTCTCAGTGAATGTCACCCCAATTTACATACATACAATATAGCCGTCCTGTCAAAGTCAGGTGTTCTGGAACGGTCTATGGAACATCACGATAACACTCCGAACAATTGCCTTTTTACACTTTTAAATTATTAAAGTATCCAACAAATACACACTAGTACACAAATTTACCAAAACCAAATAACTTTTCTTCTCGATTTATATTTAAGTCAGTAAAAAATGTTATTTTCATATAAGCTTCTATATAAGGGTTGTCCATGATCAGCTGTTTAAGACAACATGGCGCGGGATTATGACGTCTCTTGGAAACGCTCTATTTGAGAAAAGCAGAAACAGTGACATTTGAACCAGCGATACCTGTGATTTCAATGTCATGATTCATTTTTGACAGTACTTATCTATGAAATAAATAAATTTTCTTAGTTTTTAAATATTGAGAAAAAAGAACACAACTTGTATAGTTTTGTTAACTAACATGAGTATCAAATCACTTGAATTTAATGGTATACTATTATTTTTGATAGTCTAATTATTTCATACTTAAAAATTATGTAAAGGGATCCGTCCCTGTGGCAATTTAAGTTACAAAGCTGAGATATTCTATAAAACTTTTTGATTTCCCAATATCGATATGCCATAGAATCTGTGAATGTGAAAATCGTACCAAACTACTTTGCATTCTGGCTTACGTAGTATGGTATAACGAGATGCAGTCGAACGGAGGGAATATGTCCCTATTTATAACGCTGTTCACTTACATAAATAGAGAAAGGCACAGTCACGCGCGCTTTAAACGCTATTAAGGTACTTCTTTCGACTGGTACGACCTTCGGTACAGTTAATCATAATATCGTTATTTTAAATTGAAATAAATTTCAAATCAATGAAAGGTATATTATGGCTCTTTGTTAAATATTTGTATAAAACGACTTGAAAACTTATAAATAGAAAAGTAATTGAGTAGGGGAGACTGAGGAGAGTTGAGACACTTTTTTTCAGCGACCTGGTTTTCTGTCGTGTTTTAATAATCGCATAAAGTTTTTTACATATTAATTAACTATTGGTTTTAATTTTTCAACACAATAGCAGCATTATTTTAAAAATTGTTATTTAAGCAAAAAATAATTGATTTAAGTACCATATGCACTTGTCTCAAACCTCCCTTATAAAGGGAGGCTTGAGACAAGTAAAGGGAGGTTTGAGACAAGCGTAGGGAGGTTTGAGACAAGACTAGTACCGATAAAGTCTCGAGTTAAAATCAAATTTATTGAAGACAGTTAACAATTGTTTAACCCTTCAACCCTGCAATAATAATAATTAACAAAAAAATACACGTAGGTAATTGAAAAAAATAAAAGAATAGGTACAACAGTCATAAAAATATTTTCCAAAAACCCTGAAATAAATTTTCATATTTGGAAAAATCGACTGGAAAAGAAAGGGTCCTATGTGTTCTTTCTGTTCCTCCAGTAAAGGAGGGGTTTGGTAACTTAACCAGATCGGCCCTAGGTGCACAACATTCAGCGGCAACATCGGGAAAAATAAATTTGTATCCCGGAGGCTTTAGTCTCACGCATTCTAAGTCGTAATCGTTGCCATCAATATTTATGACCTTAGCAACGTAATGTCGGAAAGTCTGTTTGATAGGAAATCGTACAAAAACATAGTCAAAAACATATTTTCAAACTTCTTAATTCATAAAGCTTTCTTCAGCATTTTCTGTTCCTCAATATCGGTTAACCCATCAGAACTCGAAAAATTGAAAGAATCGTTAGATTGTTCATATTCCTCCATGACTATCTCAATCCTATTTTGTTTAACGGGCACCTGTTTTTCATCTTCTATCAACAATTTTTTTTTAATCTTTCCACCCATTTTTCCTTTTTTTTATTTTGCTCTCTTTTTCTTTGCTCTTTCCTCAAATTCTTTTTCTATTTGGTCTTTTTCGAGAGTGTCCGTTAAAATCCGTGTTTTCCCACATTTCCTTCGAGCTTTATTTTCACGTGGAAGAGCTTTCGGAAATGGCCTTATAACTTCAGGGCTTACAAATACATTTGGATTATTTTGGGAAGTACTGGGGGCAGCTAAAAGTAAATTTTCTGTAGCCTGTAAAGCTTCAGATGGATCTGGCCGGTCTGTAATTTCCGAACTGGTGAAATCAGTATCTGAACATACAGCTGGATTGTATGGACAAATACCAGTATGTCAAAATCCATATCCAAATATACTGGCCGGCGTAAAAGTTCGAATGTAAGCACTTCCCACAAGTTCAGGTATTTCTTTCAAGGATATCAGCTGTGGAGGATTGTTGACCATCCGGTTATCTGCCGCTTCATCGCAAAACCTTTTAAAAGGCCCGAAAACATTGGTGTCCAAGGGCTCTAATGGCTAATATGAGGTGGAATGGTCAGTAGAATTACTCCATTTTCTTTACAAATGTTAAGCCCCTGCAAGGTATATTTATTAAAAACAGTGGCACGTCCTACACTCGTGGCTTCTGGTGTCCTAAGTGATAAGTTACCATGTCTTGACATGAAACCTCTTAGCAAATCTCGCGTTGCTGCTTCATTTTTCTCCCAAGCTGCTGATTTTTTTTTGTTATTTTCAGTTGCAAAGATATAAGCAAACTTTCTTACTACGATTGGAGTAAGTCCATAATGTAAGTCAGCACATTTGAGCAGATATTGAACTAGCAAATATTCTTCTTGATTAGTGAAAATTTGCGAAGAATTAAAGTTAGCAACAAACGATACGATTTCGTTGCATTTAAATTTATTTACGTACCTAGATAGTGTCGTTCTATCAATATTATATTTTTTGGCGACTGTGCGGATTTTACCATTAGTACTACATATTTCCCGTACTGCAGTTTCCAAAATTTCAGGATCAGTAGACAGTCAGCCTTTCGATTTCCACTTAAAAGGCATCTGCAAAAAAATTATTATTGTAGATGCTGCAGTGAAGATTTTAACAGAAGAAGCTAATGAAGCTATGAATCTACGCCAGCCTATATTTTTTAACTTGGAATAGAGAGGAAAAAAAACTGGAAACGGAGTACAGGTATTTTCAAACCATAATGGGAGGTTTGATCTGTGTCTCAAACCTTCCACATGAAACCCGTTCATCCCTCCCCTCGTACCAGCAGCCACAACAAACTACGATTTTAAAGTTAAAACATAACCTAACAAATAATTTAATACATGAAAATATGTTAAAATATCATGTTATTCGTGTAATTCATCCATATATTTCCAAATATAATAATGCGAATGAAGAATCCTTATAAATTTTGTTGAAAAACTTACATTGTTTAGCCTCAAAAACAACTTTTCATTATAACTTTCGTAAACGCCTTCGATTTGTTGTTAAACTTAGATAATAATAAGCATCCACTGAACGGAAAAGAATTTATTCAAGGATACGTTACCAATGCAACATTTATGGTTCAAACCTCCCTCTGGCTCAACCCTCCCCAGTCTTCTCTATACCTCAAAAATTAGTATCATCTCACGTTTGTATGTTTGCTTTAAAAAAAAGATTATTGTTTAATTTCCCAAAATAATTAACAAAAAGAATAATGAATACACCACAAGAAACATACAGAAGTCATGACTGCCAGACTTGGGAAGAATACTATTTAATGATCAGTCAAATAATTTCTTGCAATATCAAATAAACCTCAAATTCTCTGATTCCAGACGTTTCAGCCTCACCTTATGACCCGATTGGATACAGGCTCAGTTTCTACTCTAAGAATTATTTTTTCACCTTTATATCACTTGAAATGGAATGGCTAGAACATACTCCTGCTTCCTTCGAAATTTTCTTTACCACAATGATATTTTTCTATACCTGAAGTTGATTTGCAAACCACAATACCCTTAAGTGAATCCCCTGACACAAGGGTATTGTAGGCTGCATTCACTGGTCCTAAACCTGCTGTTGGGATGTCAAGAACTGCAGCACGGGAGTGTATATCTCGGTGAATTGAAACAAAACATCAGAGCCACGTATCAAAGCAAATCCTGGTCAAAAAATCGTCGAAATCGCAGCCTAACAATATATTAAACCTTAGAAGAGACCAAATACAGAAAGTGACGGGATTAATCACGATCACTTTACCCTAAGGAAGCACATGCATACAATTAGTATATACAGGGATTATTCTTTCTGTCGTTTGTGCATGGAAGAGGAGGAAACAGCCTCACATATTATCTTCGAAGGTGAAGCACTGACTCATTGGAGATTTAAACTCCTAGGACTAGAGCGTCCAAGGGAGAATTACTCCAAGAAAGATCTAGTGAAAAGACTGTTAAATCTGATAAGTAGAACTAGTCTCTTAACATAAACATAAAATGAATTTACTATGTAAATTATCAAGAACTCGACTGTCTACTAGTATGGTCAACTTATTTTCTTCACACTTATCAAATCGGAAGCAATTTGTGGTATGTAGTGGTCACAAGTCTAAAGAAAATTATACTCTGTATGGGGTACTTCAGGGTTCTATTCTGGGACCTTTGCTATTTAACATATTTATTAATGATGTCTTGAATTATTGGATGTTGTTGTACTGTTATATGCTGATAATATGGAGATATTTCATAAAAAAAATGATTGTCACATATTACAAAATAACTTGGACCGAAGTTTTGAATGCTGTTCAACTTTCAAACTAAATTTAAATTCGGCTAAGTGTATGGTAATGTCATGTTCTTTCAAGTCTGATCTATATACATATGATTATATGGTTGAACATAATGTGCTAGAGAAAACAGACGTAGTAAAAAATTTGGGGGTAATTTTTGATAGGAAGTTTCCTTTCACTCCTCACATGGAAAATATTGTATCTAGAGTTTGCCGAACCTATGGTTTTATTGCAATATGCTCACGTGATTTTACGATATTACAGTATTAAGAAGTTTATATTATTCATTTGTTCGTTCTAGGATAGAATATGCGTCCATAATATGGAATCCCATATATATCATACGTATATTAATAACATTGAATCTGTGCAAAGACTATTTTTAAAATTATTAAATTTTAAAATTGACAGGGTTTATCCAAGTATCGGTACATCTCATAACCATTTACTAGTACGGCCTTGTTATTAGAAGAGAATGCTATTCAATAGTTTTTCTGCGTAAAGCACTAACTTATACTGTGTACCTACTGTCAATATCTTATTGAAAAACTAAATTTTCTGATTCCTAGGATTGCGTTACGAGGAAATCAAATATTTCACATTAAAGCACCGCGTAGACTCCGTTTCACATAAGAAGAAGCCACCTGAAGTTCGCCAACTGACTTGCGCAGAACCCAAAAATCAGTCTTGTTCATCTATGTCGCCTCGTAACGACCTTTTCATAACATTGGCGTTACAAACGATTTTCATACCGACAGCCAATTTATTATTGACATTTGAGGTTGTGTTTGAAGAAAATCATTCACTGTTGAATATTTTTGATTTTTGAATATTTGTGTGTTTTATTTGATCTAAAACCATGCCTCCTAAGAAACTTGTTGGTGTTAAAAGAAAAATTATCCACAGTCAAAGCCGACAGATTCTTAAAAACGTTGCAACTTTCGTCGAGTCCGAATATGTGAAAACATTACGCTACTGATTTGAAGTCGAATGTCAGTTTTACAATATAGCGCTGGTTTTGACAACAAGTTTGCGCATACGACTGCAACTTCAGGTGGGTTCTTCTTACGTGAAACGGAGTCTACTAATATTCTTAGAAATTCGCCAGTCTCTAATATATGCGAAAACAACAACAATTGCTGCAACCTTTTTGACATTTTTCTTGCCTGGACAAATTTAATGTATATATTTAAAAACTTGATTTATCTCAACAACGTATTCACTTATTTTTATATTTTTTATTCTTCAAGTGAAACTTTTATTACATCGTCCATCTAGCGCATGTCGCGTTACAGCCGGCCGCGGAGTAGGGTTAAAGGCGCAAGGCCAATATGGCGGCGCCCATGGCTCGCATCAGCTGACCGTGTGGTATTCATATTCTCACTCATTCGTGAAAGTGCTCCGTGGTATTTGTGTATTTTATTACCATGTTTTATTTAACTCGCTTTCTTGTATGTGGGGTGGAACTTTGTACATGATTTTAAACTTATTTTCCGAAGAAAATAGAAAACACTATCAACTATTTAAAATCGTTAAAAATTATACCAGATTCTTTAACATACTTTAGAATTCAATGCTGAATAATTGCATTCAGTGAAAAAATGGAATCCTAAGCAAAACAAAAAGCAATTATTACATATCTTGTAATACTGGGTGTCCCAGAAGTTTCTGACCCATTTTAACTGAAAAAATAAATCTCGGAACTCAGAAACGATAGGGAGGTGCGGTTTTCGTTGAACAATTTCTTTTTATATAAATTTTTTTTTCAGTATAAATGTTATATTAGTGAAATCTTATATAGGGTGTTTTAAAAAAATGGTATTTTTTGCATTGCAAATATCGTCTATTTTTTTAATGAAACACCCTATATATTTTCATTCTATCTGAAAGCTGAACTCTTTCCTGTTCCGAAAATATATAATTTGTTGAAGTTTAGATGAAAAATGAGTAAGTTATTTGGTTTTTAATGATTAGGTATTGTTTATTAGATAAAGGTGTCTGACACATACGTTTTAAATAAAAAACAATTACAAAATTTGCCTGCTAACTAATACCAAAGATTAGAAAAAATTTATTATAAATTATTTAATTTAATAAAAATATTTAAGATGTTCCAAGTGTTGTCCATTTTGATCCATACATTTTTGCAACCTGAACAAAAGGCGATCAAAAGAATTGCGTAACATTTCCGGGGAAATTTCTGGAAATGTTCGGACAATGTTGCCTCCAGAGTCTCTGGAATAGGATGATC
The DNA here is from genome assembly GCA_947563755.1 of Lochmaea crataegi. NCBI lineage: Eukaryota > Metazoa > Arthropoda > Insecta > Coleoptera > Chrysomelidae > Lochmaea > Lochmaea crataegi. The sequence goes on from OX387435.1 coordinate 7,233,250, forward strand.
ACATCTACCTTCGATGAAAAACCATATAAAAAAGTCTGGAATCGTCAAGTCATAGCATACGCCTCTAGATGCCTACATAACAGCCTATCATTAAAAATCAAATATCTTATTCATTTTTCATCTAAACTTCAACAAACTATACATTTTCAGAAAGGGGGATAGGTCAGCTTTCAGATAGAATAAAAATATATAGGGTGTTTCATAAAAAAAATTGACGATATTTGCATTTAAAAATGCCATTTTTTTAAAACACCCTTTATAAGATTTCACTAATTAAACATTTATACTGAAAAAACTATATATATATATAAAAAGAAATTGTTCAACGAAAACCGCACCTCCCTATCGTTTCTGAGTTCCGAGATTTTTGCAGTTAGAAACTTCTGGGACACCCAATATTTGTAATTTTGTATTAGGTTTATTAGATTTTTAAATGTTTATGTCGCGATTTGCGAATTTTATTGTGTAATATAACTTTTTAAGCTGCTGTGATTAGTATCTTGACCACACCATTAAGCACTACTCAGAAAATTATTCTAATAGTAATGTTAACGGATAGTGAGCCTTATCGACATTTACAACAGTTCTATGTGCTTCGTGTCTAACAAGCTAACCACATTTACCTAACATACTTCTATTTGTTAAAAGTGGTCACTTAACTAACCACAACGTTCCTAAAGGCGTATTTCTGTGAAAAAAAATAGCGCGAAAAGTTTGTTTCCCTTTTTTCTTTACGAGATTTGACTAGAAGTAAGCAATTTGGCCGCATTAATGTTGTCAGTGGTTTGACGAAACAAACAGTGTATGTGTTTTTACTTCCTGTGCATAGAAGTTCATTTTAGATATTAAAATACTCCAGCTTCCGAAAATTTTCAAAGGTAAGTCGCTAGGCTCCAGAAGCTTATCTAAACAATTTTACATTCTTTGAAGTATACAAAGTCTTATCATAACAAGTACAAGAGATAAATGTTTTTGGCAAAGATAATAGTGCAACTAAATTGATAAGAAAGTCGCAAAACTGTCAACGAAAGTATAGTATATTACAGACCTAGGCCAGTAAAGTAAGAAATGTCTCAGATCACATGTAATTGTCGGCCGAAGCGAAGCTGAGGTCGACAAACATGTGATTTGAGGCTTTCTTACTTACTGGCCGAGGTTTGTATACTATTTTTCTGTTCGACGGAGCCGGAAAGCGACAACTTCGTTTAGCGCGGAGGCCCGAAAGTTGATGCTTTCCGGCCGGAGGACAGATAAATTTATTTCGTTTGAGAGCATTTTGTTGCTTTTTCCTTTCTATTCTTGGCTTTTTCAGAAATAATAACAAACATAGGTACTTTACTTTTAAGCCATTGGCATCTACTTGGGTCGGGGTGCAGCCAGTGGCGTCCTATAAAATATATTTTTTTCAAATATAAAAAAATATCTGCTGCTTGTTTTTCTATATTCATTTAGAGTAGTTATCTGCGAATATATATGTTTCTTTCAGACAATGAAGAAAGTTGAACAAAATTCCACAAAAACATTTGTAAATTTGAATAACATGGCGTCAGATGATGCATATGCTCTGATAAACGGTATTTCAGAAGAACAGGCTGTATATTCTGACTATGACCGGGACAGTGATGCCCAAGATGGAATGATTAGAGAACGTCGAACAGTTGAGTATCGAGATATTCATCACCTAGTACATCAGTTGATTCACCTTGTTCAAGCGGATTCATCCGTACAATGAGTACATCTATAGAAAAATATGACAATAGTGGATTTCAGGAAAACAGAGATGATTCTATTGCCGATCCCTTATATCAAGTGGACCAAAATTCAGTTCCTAAATCAATGAACACGAAGCGATTCTTCGGAAGACGAACCTGCAGAAGATGCAGTCAAAGAGCATACTACAATTTCTCAAAATCGGCTTATGCCGGTAAGCATTTTGAAAATTCACAGTTTCAAGAGCCCTTTGAACCGTTCCTTCAGACTGACGTAGAAAACAAAATAAACTTTTTTTTCTGATCAGTTTTACCCTACTACATGTTCTAGCGAGTTTCTATCCTTGCTAATTGTTACTTTACTTTGTATTTTCTACATCTGACTTTTGGAATGTTGCAAAATAAACATTTTTGATAAAAAGAAAGTAATAAGTTTTTTTGTTAAAATGTGGTTAACATACTGACCGCCATAAACTATGGCCTGTCTATTGGCCTAGAGGTCCACTGGTTAGTTTACTAGCCAACACTTTACGACTTTTTTGTAAATTACAGAATTTTTTTAATAATTTTCTTTAGAATGACCAAATACTCGTTTCAAACACAGAAATGAACTTGAAATATAAGAAAAAAGTTCTGCGCCTTAAAGGGATGCACTCTTGTACAAGGATATAAGAATAAAATCATTGTGTGGTTTTAAGAAAACACGATGCAAGTGAAACTTTTTTTCGGATTAAAGGCAATGAACTGAAAATTTTCGGAAAATTATTCTATTGAGGGTATTAAAAGCGCATTTTTAATCGTATCTTAATAATTGGCAAATGGGAATGATAATGGGAAATCAATAGTAGACGAGAGAGGAATCTGCTCCACTGAATACTTGAGAGAAGTATTCAATCTTGAAATGGAAAATGATAGAAATATACCAACCACGAGATATGGTACTACGATCGATGCGGTTTTTTTCTAGATACATTGAAAAAATAAGATGTAGGTCATTGTTTACTTACTTTAGGTACCATAAAATATTAGTTACATTTATAGACTGTGAGATTCAAGGCGAAGATGAAGTTATTGTTAGAATAATTGAAGTTCAAAATTATTCAATGATTTAAATAAATATTGTTCTCAGTTCTTAACATGCGTCTATCATCTAAAAGATTGTATTTATTGTGTATTCCATATTCTAATACGCAGATTGAAATTAAAATTTATGGTTGGATATCTTGTCTACTATTGAGTTCCGATTATCATTCCCAATTTCTAATTATGAGGTTAAGATTAAAAACGCGATTTAAATACCCTAAATAGAATAATTTTCCGAAAATTTTCAGTTAATTGCCTACAATCCGGAAAAAGTTTTACTTGTATTGTGGTTTCATAAAACTACACAATGATTTTTGTTCATTGTTTTTCATTTCAGATGAACTTCAAAGTAGAGTAAATTAAATCAATAAATAAACGGTACAACCTAGAGCGCAAAAAGCCTAAGACTGGGGTGCTAAAGACTCGAAGCCTCTGACTGGAGGTCAATCGATCAGCCCACAAATGACAAACCAAAATATCATTAACTTTGGAATACTTTCTGGGTAGAAAGTACCTGCCAGCTAGACTATTTATTATTATTGTCTTATTGTTCTTATTTTAAAATCAAACTAAACACTTTAGATCACAATACGCTGCTATTATTGGTATCTTGTTGAATTTCTATGAACAAAACTTCACAACAAAATGTAATAACGTTTCTATCTCATATCAGAAAAACATGTAATAACAATTCGTAAACAACAGAATATCGTGCCTGGTTAGTATGTACACACAGATTGTATATACAAAGGGAAAAAAATGAAAAGTCGATTAAATCGACTTCGAGAACCAAGTTTGGTATGTCAAAACAGACCGTGCATCTCTCTTTCCGATATGAAGTTCACTGGACCATGCATGACTCTTTTTTTTCTTCACTTTTATTGCCTTATTGCTTCTTCCGATAAAAATTCGTGACGCATTAGAAAAATGTTCGCGGATATTATCACCACATTGTTGTTTCGCATGCGCAATAAAATTTCGATCTTTCTGCGGTTTTAAAAATTACTGTAAGTGAAGAAAATCTTTATAAAATACAAGGTGGTCCAATCATAACGTAACTGAGCCTTTCGAAAAAAGGTTCGCGGATATTATCACTAGATTGTTGTTTGGCATGCGCAAGAAAAAATTTCGTTTATTTTGCGGTTTCAAAAAGATTTATTGTGTCCCCTTGCTTCTACTTAGTTCCTGAGAAAAGTCTCATAGGCTAGTCGATTCTTTAGACCTATTTCAGTTCACGTAAGTGTCCCTCCTCTATCCAGTAGGTTCAGGCGGAAGTGTCCTGTCAAAACTCTTAGTGCACTCTTACTCTGGCTCAGGCAAGCATTTGCTCTCACCTGGTCGTAGTTTTCCGGAAGTATATTTGATTGTCTTAGCTCTACTAGATCTTTCCAATAGACAAAACTTCTTTACTTTTCGGCGCTGCCCATTTCTGATACCTGATACCGCGAAAGGGTTTTGGCCCCAAAAACTGTTGCAGCTCCATCCTTTCCTAGTTTATCTTATAATTCATTTCCTTCTATTCCAGTGTGTCCTGGAATCCACAGTAAGGTAACGATGTTGCAAACTACAAGACCCCTAGAAAGGAAAACCATAGCGAAGGTGCGATTCGAACAAAGAGTAGTAAGTTGTTGAAGCTGTAGAAGAATCAAACTGTTTAGACACATATTTAATGGCAAAACAAGCAGAGGATGATTTTTTTGCTAAAGTGTCTACATGTGCAGTCAATACAGACACTAAGAAACTTAATCGAATTTGCTTAATCTTATTAAGTCATTGTTAACTTTGAGAGGTTGCAAAACTCCTTTGTAAGATACATCTAAAGTGATAAAACAAAGCCCGTTCGAGTAAGACCAGGACTTATGTAATGAGTAATGAGATCTTTGCCTATGGTAGACTTTAAAGTTGGTATATCTGAACTACTCCAGGTTACACTAGTGTCATCAGCAAATAAAATTAATTTACCATTAATTCGTAAGTCTGTGACATCGTGAATGAATGAATGGGGTACACTACTGCTTACTGGTAGATTTTTCGAAACTCTACCATTTTTTGCTCGTATCATTTGTTTTCTCCACTCTAGGTAAGATTCAAACCCTTTTAAAGGAATACCACGGATGCCATATGTTTTCGTCTATATTTTCAGAATTTCACCTCCTGATTAGTGATACATTACACAAAATGATGTGGTATTATTTTTATTCAAGAGCAGTACAAAACGTCAGAAAATAAAATGTGTTCTGTCATAACAAAACAAAAACAAAGTAAGTAACTTATATAAAACAAAACTAACAGAGTTAGGATAGAAAATCTTGTTTTTCTCATTGTGTCGCAGGATTCTTGGTTCCTCTGTTGTAAATGTCAACTTTTGGTGAGTTTGAAGTATTTGACACTAACATAGGTCCCCGCCTTGAAAATCTTTAGGGTTTCAAAATGAATTAACTTGGTTGGGTAAAACGCATATCTTGACTACAGGACGCTTCAGCTCGGTCGTGGCAGTTCTAATGGTGTTATCAACGCCTGAGTGGATTTTGAGAATTCGTTCGAGTTTCAATTTGAGTGGTGGGAAGCCGTCTTCTTTGACTATAACCAACATACCTACCTGAAGTTGTTGAGGATAATTTACCTTCCATTTGACCCTGGTCTGAAGGTGTGAAATATATTCTTTGGTCCACCGTGACCAGAAGTGTTGGATAATTTGTTGTGTTCTTTGAAAACATGATAGTCTGTTTTCTTTGATATTAAGAAGACTTGGTTCAGGGATCGTCGTCAATGATTCTCCTATTAGGAAGTGTGCAGGAGTTAAGCGCTTAATATCATTTGGATCATTGGATAGTGAATAAAGTGGTCGGGAGTTTAAACAGGCTTCTACTTGACACAATAAAGTCACAAACTCCTCGAAAATAAGAGCTGCATCACCCATTATACGTTTTAAGTGGTGTTTCGTAGACCTTACACCATATTCCCATATCCCTCCTAAATGAGGAGCTTGTGGGGTAATGAATTGCCACTGTATACCCTCCTTAGAGAGATTGTCTGAGATACATTCATTGTTAGTATTAAGAAATGATTTGATTTCATTATTTGCGCCAACAAAAGTAGTACCATTGTCTGAGTGGAGTTCATGGCATTTACCTCTCCTAGACACAAAACGTCGTAAGCAAGCAATAAAGCATTCGGAAGTAAGGTCACTTAAGTGCAGGGCTTTTGTAGCAAAGCAAGCAAACAATGCTACATAGGCACTGTTAGTTTTAGGGATTCTTCCCTTTCTATCTCGAAGTAAGAATGGTCCGGCGTAATCTAGACCGGAGACAGAAAATGGACGAGATGGTGTGATACGAGATGAAGGCAGATTGCCCATTAAGTATTGTTCAGGTTTGGCATTAAATCTGAAAGATCTAACACATTCACGTACGACGTTTTTCACTAGTCTGCGGCTATATAGTGGCCAGAATATTTCTCTAATGGAAGCGAGAAGAGCTTGTGGCCCTGCATGTAAGAGTCTGGAGTGTTGTGTTAAGATTAAAGTTAAGTGGTTCTTATACGGAGGAATGATTGGATGTTTCTTGGAAAAGTTAAAAGTAGAATTGTCTAAACGACCACCAACTCGTATTAAAAAAATTCGAATGGTCAAAAAAAGGATTTAGGCTAAGGAGTTTGCTCCTTTTTCCTAGTGGCTTAGACTTTAGTAGATTGTAGTAGTCATCGGAAAAATGATGACGTTGTACGGAACGAACCAGAAAAGTTAAGAAATTGTCAAGTTCATGAGTTGTCAGTGGTCCAAGTCTTTTAGAATTTTTGTTTTTAGGTCGAATGTTGTTTATGTATCGTAAAACATATGTAAAGGTACGCTGAAGCTTTGTGAAACTTGAAAACCGTTCAATACACGAAATAATGTCATTTTCAAATTCATTTATGTGGTTAGCAAATGATGAAATATTTGTACGAACTTCTGGAAGATTATGAATAATAGCGCTAACCTTTGTTAAGTCACATGACGGCCAATATGTAGTTTGTTTTGCTAACCCGTGAAACCAAATTTCGGAATTTATTAAGTCTGTTGGGCTAATTCCGCGTGATAGTAAGTCGGCTGGATTGTCCGTGGTATTCACGTGTCTCCATGATTGAGCTTTAGATTAGCAACAAAAGTTTTGAGAATGTGCGGTGAAGAATTAATCCAGGCTATACAAATCGATGAATCAGTCGAATATGTAATATTATTGGGCTGAAAAGCACTTGATACCTTTTCAACTAGTTTCGCCAATAAGAGTGCGCCACAGAGTTCAAGTCTTGGTATAGTAATAGACTAGAGACCGCGTTGAGCCTTAAATTCTTTACGTTAGAACTCCATTTCCTTAGAGGAAATCCATATTTCAATAAAAGTTTTTTTCTTTAATGCTATATATCTCCTCTGCCGTATTGGCTCCAGTGAGGAGATCATAAACATGGAAATCATGTAATATTATGTTGCAGATGTCAGGTAATTCACTTAAATGACGATAAGCTATTTCATGAAGAGATCTAATAGATAAAAAGGCAGCCGATGCAGTGCCATAAGTCACAGTGTTTAGCTGATATGTCTTAATGTCGTCGTAGGGTGTAAATCGCCAAATAATTTTTTGTAGATTTCTTTGTGTTTGTGTTACCAATACTTGGCGATACATTTTTAGAGCAGTACAAAACGTCAGAAAATAAAATGGCTTCTGTCATAACAAAATAACAAAACAAAAACAAAGTAAGTAACTTATATAAAAAAAACTAACAGAGTTAGGTTAGAAAATCTTCTTTTTCTCATTGTGTCGCAGGAGTCTTGGTTCCTCTGTTGTAAATGTCAACTTTTGGTGAGTTTGTATTTGACACTAACACCATACTTGGTGTCCCAGAAGTTTCTGAACCATTTTAACTGCAAAAATCTCGGAACTCAGAAACGATGGGGAGGAGCGGTTTTTGTTGAACAATTTCTTTTTATATAAAGTTTTTTTCAGTATAAATGTTTAATTAGTGAAATCTTATATAGGGTGTTTTAAAAAAAATGGTATTTTTTAATTGCAAATATCGTCTATTTTTTTAATGAAACACCCTATATATTTTTATTCTATCTGAAAACTGAACTCTTCCCCTTTCTGAAAATGTATAATTTGTTGAAGTTTAGATGAAAAATGAGTAAGTTATTTGGTTTTTAATGATTAGGTATTCTTTATTAGATAAAGGTGTCTGACACATACGTTTTAAATAAAAAACAATTATGAATTAATACAGTATCCCGGACTGAAATGTGACTATAATCAACAACGGTACATATTGTCCAGTTACGGAAATATTTTTGTTGCGAAAATAGCGACATCTCACCTCTAAGTCACAAACCAAAATTCGAACGAGACAACAAACCACGTGGATTTGAAACAAAAATGAATTAATACAGTTTCCTGTAAAATTGTCGTATTTAGTAAAGCGTTTTAACAATAGATGTCGAAGAATAAAAATATATTATTCTACGCTTCACAACTAGTTTTGAAAAATATTTTTCAAAAACAATGAACGTTCAACGAAGGAGAAACAACTACTTCCCAGGCTACATGCCCCGACAGATATTGAATTACACTTCTAAGTCAAACGGGGTTGGTAAATCTACAAGATTTAAACCAACCATTCTGGTTTGCAACTAGAAGGGATAACACAACTTGTAGACCGGTTTCGGCGTATTGCGCCTCATCAGTACAAGGTATATGTTATCGTCTTCGACATCTATTGTTAAAACGCTTTACTTAATACGACAATTTTACAGGAAACTGTATTAATTCATTTTTGTTTCAAATCCACGTGGTTTGTTGTCTCGCTCGAATTTTGGTTTGTGACTTAGAGGTGAGATGTCGCTATTTTCGCAACAAAAATATTTCCGTAACTGGACAATATGTACCGTTGTTGATTATAGTCACATTTCAGTCCGGGATTAATTCTCGGACGATAACATATACCTTGTACTGATGAGGCGCAATACGCCGAAACCGGTCTACAAGTTGTGTTATCCCTTCTAGTTGCAAACCAGAATGGTTGGTTTAAATCTTGTAGATTTACCAACCCCGTTTGACTTAGAAGTGTAATTCAATATCTGTCGGGGCATGTAGCCCGGGAAGTAGTTGTTTCTTCTTCGTTGAACGGTCACTGTTTTTGAAAAAATCACAAAAAACCGAAGCCGTAAAAAGTTTATTATTAAGTGAGGTATATATTTCATTACGGACAGAGAACATTTCGTCATTAGTACATTCATTAGGTAGGAAACCAAATTGTTGAGATTTCCAGATTTTATGTTTGAAAAGAAAGGGCAATAGACAGTTATCCATTAATCTTTCGATTATTATTATTTCGATAAATTGGTAATAGGGCAATAGGACGATAGTTACTAATATTATTTTTTTCGCCCGCCTTGTGCTGAGGAACAATTATAACTGTTTGTAGACAGTTATAAAGTTATGAAAACAGCTTTTCAAAATTAAATTGGGCTCTAGTTCAGAAACATGAGTACCTGTATATCTTATACAGGGTTATTCATTAGTTATGACCTTACAAGGAAATAAGCAGAATGGACAAAACACCCTCAATCTCAGTTTCAAAACAATTTTCCAAAAATCAATTGGGCTTTAATTGAGAAACGTGTGTACCTGTATATCTTATACAGGGTGATTCATTAGTTATGACCTTACAAAGAAATAAACAAAATGGACAAATATCGTAAGACCAAATGAAATGGGATATTTTTAGAATCACTTCGGAGATATTTCTCTTTCGCTGTATTACTTTTAAAAGTTTTTCATGCGATCTTTCTTAAGCGGTTTTAAAATTCCCGCTTAAACCCCACACGTGTTTTTCACGAATATTCGATTGTCCTGTTTATTTAGTTGCAGTTTAAGCCTTTTAATGAGACGCACTTAAAATATCAAATTTCTATCAGGGTGTAGAGTAAGTGATTTAAAGCCTCGGGGTGAATCCGAATCGATCGACATAATAGTCTGTAGAATTAAATTTCCGAAAGCGTGTCAACAGACACTTACTTTCGAAGATTTTTTCTCTCCGATGAAATCGTCCGAGCAGGCATGGGCTCCGTCATAAAGATCTGGTTTCAATTATGTCGAGAAAAACTCGTCCGTGAAGAAATAGTCGAAAGTTTTAAGCGGCGGCGGCGTTCGTCGTTTTACAAGTTTTTATTTTTATATACTTATTCGGTGTAAGTGACCGCGATGATGCTGTAAGCGAGTTTTCGAGATACCGCTGAAAACTAACAAAAAATTAAAATTTCTGTATCTGCCGTTGTAAATATTTTGTTAAATTTTTTATGGCAAAAATCAAGTTCTATAAAAAGAAATTACTACCGACTCTTCGCTGTATACAGGATGAGTCACCGTTAACGCGACGCTGTATACTCAGCGATACGTATGTAATATCGAGGGGTATATTTTGACATTATTTTATTGTTCATCACAAAATACTGCTTAAATTTCAAGAATATGTAAATTACATCATAATTTGTGTTTATTGAGTCTATTAAGTCTTCCACTGCGACTCGCTATTGTGGCTCACGCCCATTCATATTTCACCAATAGGCCAAGCAATAGAGCATCAAAAAAGTGAGTTCCTAATATACCGTCCATCATGTAAAAGACATTTTATGAACCTGATACATTTTCGACTCGCAAATGTTGTTCACGAAATTGTTATAAATATTTAAAACGAAAAAAAACTTTTTTTATTTTTTTGTTAATAACACGAAAGCTTATAAAGTAATCGTAGTGGTGTCAAAAGATGAATTCTAGATAATAAAAATACGAGTACAATGCATTTTTCAGCGATGTTATTGAATAATTAGGAGCGAAAATTCATATCTTCGTCGTTTTTTAAGTTATAGCGTTGAAATTTCCTAGAAAACAGTCCTTTGTACCTAGAGACTTTATGTGCGCGAAGAGCAGGTACCATGGAACAATTAATTAGTATTTTTCAATGAAATATTTTGCAGAAGGTTTGGATGATGCGTTATAGACCGATTTCAAAGAACGGTATAGAGCGTTTCCAAGTGACGTCATCCCGCGCCATGTTATCAGCTGATCTCGGACAACCTTCAGAAAGATGGATGGAAATTGCATTTTTTACTGAATTAAACATAGGTAAATCGAGAACAAAAATTAATTGATTTTGGTATGTTTGTGTACTAGTGTATATTAGTTGGATACTATTATAATAATTTAAATGTGTAAAAAAGCAATTGTTATGGGTATTATCGTGTTGTATTATTCGGTTTGAGGTTGTATTATAATTTAGTGTGAAGGTTGTCCGGTGACGGAAATTGATCACGATGACGTACTTGGAAAAGGTCTATTGAAAAGTATAGATGTAGAGCAACAGTACGTATATTTTCGATTTGTAATAAAATGATGCGAAATTGGTCAAAAATGCCTAAGAACACCGACGAAAATGGCAGGTTACGCCGAGCACCTGCACGATCGTATATCTATATTGTAGTATAGGTTTGTTCGCGTTGGATGCACTTTTTGTACTTGAATTCCAGTGAGTGTACTAAAAGAGTACTATTTATTTGGTTTTTGTAGAAAACAGCCCGAACGTTCAAGTGCAAAAAATTATAATGGCTCACGATGGAAATAATCTTCGTGAAAATTTTAATGAAATATTAGAAGAATTAGAAGAAATAATGGATATATTCGACGATGAAATATTTTTACCACCAGTTTCAGTACATCCGTACATATATTATGCTGGTATGTACCTATTAATTTCAATTATGATATTTACACATCCATCGGAATCCACCTTTATATTTCCTGAAGGGTCCAACATTAAAAAGCCACGTAACTTTCCTGCCATCTTATTATTTCAATCTTTCTTAATAAATAAAAAATTAATTTGGACAAAAACAAAAAGAAAGGTTATAATTTTTACACCTCCACGTTTCACTCTTCCTCACAACCAAGTACAAAAAGTGTTGCCAGAAGTGTAACTGTACTTGTAGCACGAACGGCGGTTATTACCTCATTTCCGGTAACAAGAACAAGTTAGTGTACACTTAGTGCAAAAGTACAAAAAGTTCATGCAACGCGAACAAACCTTATGTCTCTCCTCGATCCCCGCTACCCTTCTACTCCGTTACTTTCCGGCGCTCGGTCATCTTCGGCCGTTTTCCCTATCGTTTTTCACCTATATACGTTCTGTTGCTCTTCATCTTCTTCCAGATAAAGATGTCACGTCGGTTCTTCTGACCAGGTTTTGCCATATGATGATTCAGATGACAATGGCCGGTTAAAAAGTCAGTTAGACAACGTAGATCATGCCTGATATAAGGTATGTTCCAACACACCAATGAACTAGTTTGTGAACCATCCAAGTTACCAACAAAAATTTCGGTGTTCAAATAAATTGTGAACTATACATGAATCAGTTTATGAACTGTCAAAACTGTTTATAGTCTTGAGAAGGACGATTTAGTCAGACAACTGCGCTTTAATGCTTTGATGTGAACTGCCACCGTTTATTTTTTAAATGTAGCAGATTCATCTATTTTATCGCTACTATTTGTACAGCGGAATTCACAACAATCAACCGTATACTTCTCGCTTTAAAGAATCACAACGGGCTATAGTCATAACTTTGAAGTAAATCTCTCCTCACTCTTATCTAGTCAAAAAATTTATTGTACTTTACTTGTTTTATATGACGGTACCACTTGTCTGTAAACAAACATGATCAAGCCAAAATATTTCCGATCAAGCTCGTTAAAGCTATGTAATGAACTAGTTTTTAAACCATACATATTTGCATCACCTATACTCCAACAAAATTATCCAACTTCGAAGGAAGTATGAAGGCCTTTGAATCAACCAAACCTGGTAAATTATACCAGTCCAGGTATTCAATGTTTATTTGGCAAAACTTCATGAGATGTCAATTGCAGGTTCTGATTCGATAAAATCACCTGTGGCACCTGTCCTTACTAGGAAGTCTGCCTTTTCATTGCCATGCATACCAAAATGACAAGGGATCCGACCAGAGATGCGACCAGGGATCCGACCAGGGATCCGACCAGCGATACTTTGTTGAGTCTATTGAGAAGAGTTTTTTTTGGAAATTTGATATAGTTTGTACGAAGTCATTTGGCCAATAGGCTTAAAAATGACCTCAGTCTATAAAACAACTGAAACTCATCCTGAAAAGATGTAGTGGTTGTTTTTGAAGCTTGCTTCTTATAGCACGACATAGGACTTTTGAGAAGGCTAGTGAACTCGTAAAACGTGTAACCGTTAGGAAAAGTCCGTCACGCAACAGTGTTGCCATATTTCTGAAAAGGCTAGTGAACTCGTGAAACGTAAAATGTTACGAAAAAGCGAATAAGGGTTCGTTGCGTAACAGTGTTGCCAGATTTCTGAATAATCCACTAATCCAAAGAAATTTAAATTGAAGCTTGCTTCTTATTGCACGACATAGGACTTTTGGGAAGGCTAGTGAACTCGTGAAACGTGTGATGTTACGAAAAAGCGTTCGTCACGCGATAACTCATTCAAGGGACTGTGCGCAATCTCTCTTGCCCCACTGAGCTCGCACACATATAGGTGTGAAAAATGGTCAAAATTTTGAAAAAATGTTTAATAATTGCCAAATATGTTCAAATTTTTGAAAAATTGTCAAAAATTTTTAAATATGGTCAAAAATTGTTAAAAATTTGGAAAAATGATCAAAAACTGTCAAAATTTTGAAAAAATGGTTAATAACTGCCAAATATTTTCAAAATGTGTCAAAAACTGTCAAAATAGTCAAAAATTGTCAAAAATTTCGAAGGATGTTTAAAATTTTTGAAAAATGGTCAATAATTGTCGAAACCAATCAAAATTCGTCAAAAATTGTCAAAAATGGTCCAAAAGGATCAATAATTGTTAAAATTTTGAAAAATGGTCAGTAATTGCCAAATATATTGAAATTTTTGAAAAATTGTCAAAAACGGTCAATAATTGTCAAAGATGGTCAATAATTGTCAAAATTCATCAAAAACTGTCAAAAATGGTCAACAATTATTAAAATTTGAAAAAATTGTCAAAATTTTGAAAAAATGGTCAATAATTGCCAAATATGTTAAAATTTTTGAAAAATTGTTAAAAATGGTAAATAATTGTCAAAGACGGTCAATAATTGTCAAAATTCGTCAAAAATGGTCAAAATATTCGAAAAATGGTGGAACATTCACGAAAAATGGTCATTCTATTATGCAAAAGAAGCTTCTGTCGGCGGTTCGACGACCGCTCACCTTTTTTATTATTTTTCAGTCAAAGCTGAGCCAATGGAGGTCGCTGGTGCATTGTCAAATGTTCCAAGTCAAGGAATATGGCCACCGCAATCTCCTTCATTATTTAACAAAACGTTTGTTCACAACAATCTAAATAAAACCCACATTTTATTCGGTATTTTTATCCCCACAACCGTAATAAAATAAAAAAGGGATACAATCATCTTCAAATGGCGCCTTCCTTAGGAAGAACTTTTTGGTAGAGGTAAATTAGGTAAGAAAGACATAAAACCAAATTTTGTATCTGTAGTGTGCAGGCAGGAGAGTTTCTGGATACCTTGTATTAAAAAAATATTCAATATAAAACAACCAGCCCACTGAAACTTGAAAAAATGTAAAGTCTGTATAGGCAAAGATGTTAGTACTTCAAATTAATAAATTTATTGAAAATACAAAAATATTTATCCCACTGCAGTCATTTGACTGGTGATCCAGGCAATATAGTAGGGAACACTGACGTATACTCCATAAACTCCCGTTAGTCCACAATTTTTTCCCCAAATCACTAGTCCAGCTACACTATAAGCTCCTGTTGAACTTGGACATGCCAAAGGAGAACCTCCATCTTGCTGTAATTGGAATATTTATTAATTTATATTTTACCTGGTTCATGGTCGGAAACAAAACCGTATATTTTATAGGAATTAGTAGTAAAGCACCTTAAACTTGTAAAATCAAGAAACGACAGAAAACCTACAGGTTGTATAGAGTAAGTTGAGAATTAACAGTTAATATTAAGACGCAATTTTCAGTATACGTAAACTACAATATTTGACATGATGGTGCTTGTCGAACGTGCTACGTAAAGTGTGGCTTGGTTGGTGTCTCTGTCTACATTTGGACAGATAGAAAAACAGCAGCTTACCAGTAAATTGCGGGTTAGTGACACGGTACCCGGCTCTGAGGACCGAAGGGTGGGTGATTCGGGCCTCCCGATGGAACGCTGTTTCTCAGAGACAGAATGTCGTACTGGGGCTCGATCCTCGGTCGGTGGAGGTGCTCGAACGCACGAAGGGGGAAGTCCGGTATGGGCTCGGGAAGATAAAGTTTATCTTCTCGGGAACTACCGATACCCCCCGGAGTAAAAAATGGGTAAAGGAGGTACCTCGTCAGATCTTTGATGTCTGTTTGCAGGGACCTCAAATTTACCCTGATAAATTTGCAGCATTGCCGGGCTGCTGCGGGAGTGATCGCGCAGCGGATGGCAAGTCTGCAGACAGGCATATGCCTCTTACAAGAGCCATGGGTCTATATAAGAGATGTGCGAGGTCTGGGCACACCCGGGCGTAGTTTATTCTATGCTGTGGGTGAACCGAATCCTATAGTGTGCATTTCTACACAGCAGTGTAAATGGGCACCTGGGCACCACTGATCTTCAGCTACTCAACCG
The DNA here is from genome assembly GCA_947563755.1 of Lochmaea crataegi. Lineage (NCBI taxonomy): Eukaryota > Metazoa > Arthropoda > Insecta > Coleoptera > Chrysomelidae > Lochmaea > Lochmaea crataegi. Next base: position 7,248,767 of record OX387435.1, read on the forward strand.
AGGGACGACGCCGACATTCCGAATTCGGACTGAAGTCTTGGATGTGACGCTTGCGTCAAGTACCGTGGTTAGTATGGTAAAGGACTGGCATGTTAATGATGATCCGTCATTGTCGGATCACAGCTATATATGTTTCAGATACAATGCTGATGTTGAAGAACAATCAGTAAAGTATAGGGACCCTAGGACTACCAACTATGAACGGTATAAGCTGGATCTCACGAGGAGGCTCGATGGATTCCCTGAGAGTCTCAGAAATAAAGATGAGATTGATTGGGCCGTAGCTGAGCTGGGCTCGAGTATAGTCTCGTCTTATGAAAATAACTGCGCGGAAAAAACAAGGAGAGGGCCACAAGTGGTGGAACAACTCTCTGGACTCGCTGCGGAAACAAACCCGGTGCCTATTTAATAGGGCTAGGGAGACAGAGTCGGATCTGAACTGGGAAATATACCGCCAGAAACGAAATGAATATAAGAGCGCTGTTAGGCTGGTTCGGCGAGATGCTTGGCGGGCCTTCTGCGAGGATATCGTTTCGGTGCCTCAAATGTCATATCTTTCGGGCCTGTTTGGCAAGCTGATATGTTCCTGAGCAGTGGAGACAGCTAAGAGTTGTCTTTATACCCAAGCCCGGTCGTACTACGTACCCCGTGGCTAAGTCCTTTAGGCCTATCAGTCTAGCATCCTTTGTGCTAAAAACACTGGAGAGGTTGGTTGGTAGGTTGGAAAAGGTCGGGCTTAGGTATCCTTTGCACAACAACCAGCAAGCGTTCCGGTGTGGCAAGTCAACGGAAAATGCCTTACACCAACTGGTAACACAGGTGGAAAAGGCGCTGGAAAGTGGCATGATCGCCCTGGGCGCATTCTTGGACATACAGGGGGCTTTAGACAGCACCCCTGTAGAATCAATGTGTAGAGCTGCAGTAGACCATGGAATAGAGCCAATGGTAATTCATGTGGCTAAAATGGTCGTCGACAGGGGATGTCCACAAGGGGGCCCACATTGTGGAACCTAGTAGTCGACGAATTAATATCCTTATTAAACGGTGAGGGCTTTCTGGCAATTGGGTATGCCGATGATATCGCTGTCCTTGTTGTTGGAAGGCATATCACCGTCCTCAGGGACCTAATACAAAGGGCCCTGAATAGGGTACAGGGGTGGTGCAACGACCACGGACTTGCAGTTAATCCTGCCAAGGATTATCCTGATCCTGATCCTGAGGTAATTGCTTTCACCAAGAAGAGAGGTATAAGACCTGATGGTCTGCACCTTGGTGGAGTGCCACTTCCAGTGGTTGAACAAGTGAAATATCTGGGAGTATCCTGGATAAGTCGCTGACATGGAAGGCTCACCTTGATAGTCGCCTAGGCAAGGTGTCTAGCACGTACTGGGCCTGTAGGAGAGCCATTGGTCCGAAATGGGGACTGACCCCCAAGACGATCTTGTGGTTCTATAAAGTGATCAGGCTGCCGATGCTCACATACGCGGCTCTGCTCTGGTGGCCAAGGGTAACCCTGGCCACGGCTAGGTCGCAGCTGGCATGCCTCCATAGGGTGGACGGTTTGGGGGCATCTGGCTGCATGAAAACTAAACCAACTGCTGCGTTGAAGGTGATTCTTGGACTTCGGCCTCTTCACCATGTGATCGAGGCTGAGGCTGGGAGGGCACTCCTACGCTTGAAAAGTTTAGGATATGTGCGAAACGGGGAAGGGTGCAGTCACGTCTATAAGCTATAAGCTTCTGGGAGATGCCCCTGGTCTGGCTCGAGCGGCTGATATCTGACTGCGCAGGTACTCCTTCGTAACCCCCTAAAGGGTGAAGATCCGGAATAGAGAATTCTGGGAAAGAGAGGAAAATTCGCAGTCTCATGGGATCGTCTGGTACACAGATGGCTCATACTGCAGCGATGGGGCGGGGGCTGGAATTTACTCCAGGAACCCAAGGACACAAGTCTGTGTTCCAGTGGGTAAGGGTGTGTCTGCATATCAGGCTGAGGTATACGCTATCTTGGAATGTGCGCAGATAAACCTAGACAGAGGTTATACGGACCGACGCAAACCATATACACCGACAGTCATGCGGCAATCAAGGCCCTGAGTGGATATACCATCAACTCAGGGCTTGCTGAATGTCGTGAACGCCTTGCTGACTTAGCAAGGCGGAACACAGTGTGGCTAGAATGGATTCCGGCCCACTCTGGTTTTGAAGGCAATGAAGGGGCAGACGCGCTGGCTGTGGAAGGGGCGGCTACCCGTTTTAACGGCCCGGGCCCGACCTTGGGCCTCTCAAAACAAACAATCCGTAAGGAGACGAGGAACTGGTTGAGAAACCAGCACCTCGCTCACTGGAGAGCTCTACAGGGTATCAGGCAGTCCAAGCTCCTATTGAGGGAATGGACTGGCTCTAGAACTACCAAGGAGTAGGTTAAAAAAGTTAGCAGGACTCTTAACAGGGCACTGCTGTCTGAGGAAACACCTCTGTAACCTAGGTTTAGAGGAAAGTCCCCTATGTAGGGGTTGAATCTTCGGAGTCCCTGTTATGGCCCCTGGGGACATAAGCAGGCATCCACTGAAGAGGATTGAGTCCTTCATCGAGGGACTCGGCTTCATGGATGCATAAGTAGCAGGAATGGCACAATGGGCCCGCCATTAGCCTCAGTGCCGGAACCTTGGCTTGAGCTTTCCTTGGCCAAGGTTCGCCTGACTAAATTAGTAGTAGTAGTGACACGGTGAGCTTATGGGTGCCTTAAAACTGACTGTTTTGCGGTATTAGTATCAATAAAATATTGGAAGAAATAGGCAAAACCGCAAAAACTAGAAGTCCAGATAGGATCAAAAAATGCATATGCCAGAGTAAAACTACATTGAGTATACAAACTAGAGGAGAAAGAAGGATGTTAACTCTGTGGAATGAAAGAAGAAAGTTCCATTCACATACTTGTGGAATACAAGGCACTACATAATCCCAAAGCACAAAACATGGGACACAACTGGATAGAAGAGAAATACTCTAAGCTAAGGCTTTCAGATATGCCAAAATTCCTTCAAGGAAAAAACTACTAGTCTTTGAGACTTTCCTCAGGGGATAAGTAGAAGCAGAGGGCACAATAGATCTTTTAGGTTTCAGTGAATGTTCACCAAACATATTACTCTAGCACTGAGACTGGGCTATGTTCAATAGGCTAAAGGGATTATGCAAATGCAACAAGAACTAAGTGAAGAGAAGGAAATTTGCTTAATAAATTGCTTCTTTTTGCAAAACTAGTTGAGTGAAATTGTTACTTACTGTGCAAGCATCAAGCATGGTTTGTCCTCCCGCACAAATTTCCCCGTTGGGATCTAAGTACGTATCAACGTTAGTACCTAACAGATTTGCCATTGCGTAAGATGCTCTGCAAGTTGTATAGTTAACGATAGTGACGAAAACTTGTTTTTGAGGATTGGTTGGGGCATCGAATGTCGTAAATGCTGTTTGTCCCCATCCACTAACGACACATCTAGAAAATAGATTAACGTAACTATATCATTAATGTTTTTTTTCAATTGACAGTACTTACGATTGTCCGATATAAGATGTTCCCGATGCTGGGAGACATAGAGTGTTTATATTGTTGTATATACCTAGTACAATAGGTTGCGTGAGCCGAAGTACTGCTATGTCATTTATCAGGGTAGCAGCTACAAACGACGGATGTACTGCTATATTGGCAACGGTACTACTTTGTACGTTTACAAGATTTTGTGGATTCCAAACTCCCATCAATACAGTTACAGCTGTGGGTGTATTCCTATAAAACAGGAGAATCTACAATTTTTACAGTTATAGTGGGTAAAAATGTATGACAGCAAAATGCTTGAAGAAAATACCGGGTGTCCCAGAAGTTTCTGACCCATTTTAATTGCAGAAATCTCGGAACTAAGAAACAATAGGGAGGTGCGGTCTTCGGTAAACAATTTCTTTTTATATAAAGTTTTTTCAGTATAAATGTTTAATTAGTGAAATCTCATATAGGGTGTTTTAAAAAAATGGTACTTTTAAAATGCAAATATCGTCTATTTTTTGAATGAAACACCATATATATTTTTATTCTATCTGAAAGCTGACCTCTTCCCCTTTCCGAAAATGTATGATTTATTGAAGTTTAGATGAAAAATGAGTAAGTTATTTGATTTTTAATAATAATTTTTTATTAAATAAAGATGTCTCTGAACAAAAAGTGATCAAAAGAATTGCGTAACATTTCCGAGGTAATTTCTTGAAATGTTCGGACAATGTTGCCTCGCAGTTGTTCCAGAGTCTCTGGAATAGGATTATAACTTTATCTTTAATAAAAAAACCATATAAAAAATTCTGGAATCGTCAAGTATGGTGAGTGGGCAGGCCACTCAATTGGTCCAGCTCTCCCAATCCACCTATCTCCAAATAACTTAGAAGTGTAATTCAATGTCTGTCGGGACATATATCCCGATAAGTAGTTGTTGCTTCTTGGTGAACGGTCTCTGTTCTTTGAAAAGTAATTTTCAAAAACTTTGTAAGGCGTTATAATAGTATTAAACTATTATCTTTGACATCTACATATATCTGCCTTGAACAGTAAGTCCCAAAATTGAGACATGGGTTGCATCTAAACCTGATAGGGAAACAAACGTGGTACCTATTGAGTGCTGCAGGCAGCTCTAATCATAGAAATAACTACGTTAGTCTAGAGATATAATAAGTATAGTTGAGTGATTTGTAGTGAGATGGAGTATGCAGTACTAATCATTATAATAATATGATATCTACTTAGTACCAAACCCTAGTACGTTAAAAGCAGATATATTATTACTGGCCTCCAAGGATTCATATTGAAGTAAAATTTCGAGATAAACTATTTTTCAAACAACACTGGAAGTTTGAGTTGCAATGGTTGACTTATCGTTTGGCCTCACTATTTCCATAAAGTAAGGGAAAATTTGAAATTCAACAAATACTCTACAACAATAATGGATTAAAATAGAAGTCCAAGGAATATCCAAAGAAGTTGAATATCTGGGAGTGACCCTTGATTCCAAACTGAATTGGCACACCTGAAAAAAAAATGTGAGCGGTCGTCGGACCGCCGACAGAAGATTGCTCATTATGCATAATAGAATGACCAATTTTCGTGAATTTTTGACCATTTGTGAAAAATTTTGACAATTTTTGACAATTATTAACCATTTTTTCAAAATTTTTGACAATGTTTGACTTTTTTTCAAAATTTTAACAATTATCAACAATTTTTGACAATTTTTGAGTATTTTTGACAGGTTCTGGCAATTATTGACCATTTTTGACAATTTTTCAAAAATTTTGACTATTTTTCAGAAATTTTGACAACTTTTTATAATTATTGACCATTTTTGACAGTTTTTTATAATTATTGACCATTGTTTCGAAATTTTGACAATTTTTGACCATTTTTGAAAATTTTTCAAAAAATTTGACCATTTTTTCAAAAATTTTGACAATTTTTGACCAATTTTTCAAATTTTAACAATTATTGACCATCTTTGACAATTATTGACTAATTTTGACAGTTTTGACAATTTTATTACTGATCAATTTTGACAAATTTTGACCATTTTAGACCATTTTTCCAAATTTTTACAATTATTGACCATTTTGTGCATTTTTGACAGGTTCTGACAATTATTGACCATTTTTGACAATTTTTCAAACATTCTGACCATTTTTCAAAAATTTTGACAATTATTGACCATTTTTTCAAAATGTTTGACAATTTTTGACCATTTTTCCAAATTTTAACAATTATTTTTTCAAAATTTTTGACATTTTTTCACCATTTTTCCAAATTTTAACAATTATTGACCATTTTTGACAATTTTTGTGCATTTTTGACAGGTTCTGACAATTATTGATCATTTTTTACAATTTTTCAAAAATTGTGACCATTTTTCAAAAATTTTGACAATTTTTAAAAATTATTGACCATTTTTGACAGTTTTTTATAATTATTGACCATTTTTTCAAAATTTTGACAATTTTTGACCGGTTTTCAGAATTTTAACAATTATTGACAATTTTTTATAATTATTGACCATTTTTTCAAAATTTTAACAATTTTTGACCATTTTTCTAAATTTTAACAATTATTGACTATTTTTGACCATTTTTTTAAATATTTAACAATTTTTGACAGATTCTGACAATTATTGACAATTTTTCAAAAATTTTGACCATTTTTAAAAATTTTTGACAATTTTTAACAATTATTGACCATTTTTGACAGTCTTTTAAAATTATTGACCACTTTATCAAAATTTTGACAGTTTTTGACAATTTTTGACAATTATTGTCCATTTTTCCAAATTTTTGACAATTTTTCCTAAATTTTAACTTATTTGGCAATTAGAGAGAGAGACGCGCGATATTCTCTCTCTGTCTCTTTTCCGACCGTTTGGGAATTCCTCGTGCTGGCGTGTATGAGAGAGAGAGAAAGAGAGGCGTGCTGCTGTGTAGCCTATGAAAGAGAGAAGAAGAAGGCGGCTGAAGAAGAGAGGGGAGAGAGTTAGCGCAGCGGGCGGCCAAGAAAGAGACGAAGAATGAGTCATCGCGTGACGAACGCGTTTTCGTAACATCACACGTTACACGAGTTCACTCCTTCCCAAAAGTGCAATGAGAAGCAAGCTTCAATTTAAATTTCATTAGATTAGTGGATTATTCAGAAATCTGGACACACTGTTGCGTGACGAACCCTTATTCACTTTTTCGTAACATTACACGTTTCACGAGTTCACTAGCCTTTTCAGAAATCTGGCAACACTATTGCGTGACGAACCCTTTTTCGTAACGTTACACGTTTCACGAGTTCACTAGCCTTCTCAACAGTCCTATGTCGTGCAATAAGAAGAGCTTCAATAATTACTACCAGGGCGACTAGGCTTTTCTGGCAATGCAGAAGAGTTATGGGCAAAACCCGGGAAATACAACCTGAGGTGGTTCACTGGCTCTACACAACTGTGATAAGGCCAACGATCACCTGTGGAACAAAAGTCTGGTGGAGGAGGACAGAAGTGTCCTCTGCAGTTAATATATTAACTGCAATCCAAAGACAAGCCGTTCTTGGTATTACCGGGGCAATGAACAGCACTGGGACGGCATCAATGGAAGCCCTTATTGGACTTCCTCCTCTAGAACTTTTTATAAGGGCGGAGCAATGATGGCAATTCTTACGCTGAAATCGGGAGACTTATGGTCCCCGAAAAATATTCGAGAAGGACACACTGATACAACTGGGACATTACTAGACGTACCCGTATTCCACCTGAGTTTTGATAGCATGACACCAGAGAATATATTCACTGAGCGAGTGAATATCATCATCCCATCTAGGGAACAGGTGATGCACCCAGGTAATTCTGGAAAAATCATCTGGTTCACCGATGGCTCCAAAACAAACCATGGCACTGGGGCTGGTATAAAAGGACCTAGAAAGAGAATGTTCTTTAGCCTTGGTCGATAGACGACTGTGTTTCAAGCAGAGACGATTGCCGCTATAGCCTGTATAGATGAAAACATCAGAAGAGGATATACCGGACAAAAAATTGAAATATTCACTGACAGCCAGGCTCTGCTTAAAGCTATCAGTAATCCAACAACTAGGTCTAGACTGGTGAAAAACTGCAGAGAATCCCTCAACAGACTGGCAAGAGACAACAAAGTCACTCTAATGTGGGTGCCGGCACATGAGGGGATTGCAGGAAATGAAATGGCGGACCAGTTGGTTAAAGAAGGCTCTAAAGGAGACTTTATAGGTCCGGAACCGTTTTGTGGAATCACAAAAGATTGCATAAGAGGGGAAATCGGGAACTGGCTAGATAGGGAACACCATTTCAAATGGAGGGTTATACAAGGGCACCTTCATACAAAGAGTTTACTGAACAAGGTAGACAAGGAACTCTCAACCAGGCTACTGAAACTGGGTAAGAGACATTTGAAGACAGTTACCGACCTGGTGACTGAACACTGCACCTTGAGGAAACATCTGTACAATATGGGCAAAGCTAGTGAACCTATGTGCAGAAAATGTGAACTTGATGATAAAACAGCTCACATACTCTGCTTCTGCGAGAACTTACAAGAACTTAGACGGAAGCACTTTGGAGAGGAATTAATACAACCATCACAACTACTGAAAATCCCTCCAGTCAAACTAGTGGCCTTTATAGAAGACACGAAGCTTCTGGAATGGTAGTAGGTAACATGGGAAATGGTACAAAGATTCAGTTCAAGTGCCTGGGCTGATAAGCAGAACCCAAATATATGAATGAATGAATGAATGAGAAGTCCAAGCAAACTACACATATTTTTGTCGAAAAAAAACGGGGTAGCATGGTTTTATACTTACACATTTAAGTATACTTTATGTGCTGCTGTAATAACATAATAAGGACTAACAAGGACACCACTTCCTGCAAAGGAGCTGGTAGCGTTCCTTAGATAAGCCTGCCATGGATACGCTCCGTAGCTTGAAGGTCCTGAAGCTGTCAGATTTGGTGTTATAAATCTTGTTCCACATGCTGTATTTGTTCCGAAACAAGGTACGGTTCCATTTGGACAAGTTGTCTAAAAAAATTATACAGTTTGTCAATTTTAAAACTTATTATATATCTCGTGAACAAAAAGAGATGTCAATGATATCTCGAAAACATTTCTATGGTAGAGAGGGAGAACTAAAATGGAAATGCACTCCCATCATCCCCCTATACCCCACCTATAGAGTGTGCATAGGATCTCTTGTCATTCAAGTTCCACCTCTCAACCCCAGAAACGGTTTTGAGATTTTTTTTATATCTTCTATAACTCTACTAAGAATATCTTTTCTATCTCTCATCACAAGATATATCCCATAGTAATCCAACCCCTAAGTCTAGACAGGTGGAAAACTGTAAAGAATCCCTTAATAGGCTGGCACGAGGCAACATAGTGTCTCTAGTATATGTTTGGGACATGGGGACTGCAGGGGGACAGGGGACAGGGGACTGCAGGTAATGAATTGATGGACCAGTTAGTTTGAGAAGGCTCTACATTGAGGAGAGGAACGCCCCCGTTTTTTTTCACCTACCGACCAACTTTGTTCTAGTCGCCTTTATAGTTTCGAGGGTGCGGATATAATTTATTTTTTTCTAAATTGGGGGAACATTGTCAAAATTGACTTTTAAACCGAAAATGCGAAAAAAACGATTTTATGATTTTTGACGATCAACTCGCGGTTTCTCGGCGAATAATTAATATTTTTCACCAAAATTTAATGAATTCTTCAACCAATCCCAGAGACAATGGAACTAGTCCAAAATTCCCAAAGCATTTTACATTCGAGCAATAAACTGAAGAAATTTGTTTTCGAATTTCTGACTTTTTACATACGGTGAAAAAAGTTGAGTGAGGTAGTTTTTAATTGTCTATTTCTGAATACGCAGCATTAAAATTTAGAAACCGAAGAAGTTTTTAGGAAAGTTTGAGCTATCAATATGCGGTAGAAAAGAGATAGAGCGATTTTAAGATAGCTGCTACAGCCTGGGCGCGCGGGCCCCTTTGATATTTTTTCTTCACGGATTATTCACATTTCAGGTTTATTTTGTGACGCTCTTTCGCAAATTTGACAACGCTTGATCGTAAGTCCGCCTTAGAAGTTGTAAGTAATTTTTTAGCTATGTGTATAATCCTTCAAAAAATTTGCAAGCAATACGGAATTCAATTAATTTTTTCAGATGCCATGCTGCAATCTCAAAAACCGTTTCGATCGAAAAGCTTCCTCCGACACTTTCCGCTTTAGAGCAGCATATTAAAAGCATTGTGGCAAATAAATGAGTGGAACCAAACGTTCAATCCAGTGAACAAATTAGAAGACATAACAAATTATGGATGGCTCATTGAGAATGGTTTTATACTTACGAATTATTATGAAGGCATCACAGCTATGGAGCTTTTACAGAAGTATTTTTGTTCCTGCTCAGGAAAATCTCCCTGTTCGACGGAAGTATGCCCTTGCAAGCAATCTTATTTACAGTGTTGCGATATTTGTTCTTGCAAAACTTAAATCTAATGAATCGTAAAAATAAAACATTATGCTTAAGTTTATATTTCATTTTATCATTCAAATGTCAGTGAACCTATATGCAGAAAATGTAACTAAGGAATGAAACACTGCATCTGTGAGAACTTACAAGGACTCAGACGGAAGCACACAATGGAGAGGAAATAATGCAACCAGTAGAATTACTCAAAATCTCCCATTCAAACTAGTGGCCCGTATAGAAGACACGAAGCTTCTGGAGTGGAAGTAGAAAATATAGGAACAAAAATTTAGTTCAAGTGCCTAAACGAAACGCATGAATGAACCCATAGTAAGTTTTGAAGTTGACTCACTGTATGTTACCGTTGTTAAAATTAAAAATAAAATTAACCAACTTACAGTTGATGTTGGTGTTACAATTCTAGGATCAATTGTTCCAGCACCGGTATTCGTAGGACAGACTGTTCCAACAGGAAGACATAGGTAGTATTGTCCGTTGAGGACTCCTGATGTACTTTGACCACATACAGTACCTAAAACAAAAATATCGGAGTGTTACAAAATACCCGACATGTAGTTTTTAAAAAAAAATTATATGAAGAATTGTTTGATGGAACAAAACTTATTCGGTTAATTCAAAATAACTAAGAAAAGTGCAAAAAATTAAAGAAAAAGTAACATTTTATTCAAGCTTTAAAAACTTACCAAAATAATACTGAAGTAATACCACCAAAAGAGTGCTATAATACATATTTAGTCCAACCAAAAAAAACTTACTAACTGTCTCACGTTTATAGAATATTGACATTAAATACTAAAATGTTGGTATTTCCATGTGAAGAATTTACTTAAAAATGTACAATAAAACCGTGAACATTGACATATTTATTTCAGTGTTAAGTGCAGACGGATACGGCAAATTATTCAAATAAATTACCAGCAAAATTTATATGTCACTGCTATACGAATTTACGTCTATGCAAGTGTATATCAAACATAATTAAATAGGGAATATTTTTTAAATGTCAGTCTACAAAGGACTGATGATAAATAAAGGTCACACTTTAAAAATATATTTCTATTATTAAAAAATGTAAAATACGCACATGAATATTTTCAATAATTTAAACTGTAAGCATATCTTTTTGGAATATGCATAAGTATACTTTATCAAAAAATTAAATTAAAAATATTATAAGCTGTCTTCGATACCTATGATAATACATAGCTGCTAATACAGCTCCAAAGAAAATTAACAGTAAATGTTCAAATTTTTTTCCATTGACCGCTCAACAATTCAACCTGGTAATAAATTCGTCCTAATGCAGCATAGCAGGTGTTGCGTTCTGCATTCCCTGTCTGATTCAGGCTTTTAGGTCACGAATATTGTCAGGTCTGTTAGAGTAGACTTTAAATAATCCATAAAAATAAGTTCTCTCTAAAAATTTGGGAACGGGTACCTAATAGTCGAAGAGCTACAACTTGTTTTTAAACTAAGAGGAGCGATTTGAATTTAAGTTGGCATTTCTGCTGCTTAGTGATTGTTTCGATTGCCGCCCGTTTCACATAGTTCTTTTGATACAACTGACAACGACATTGTGTTTATTTATATAAAAATATTCATTAGTTCAAGCTTTATTACCACTTTTTTGCGTTTGTAGTTTTATTTTAACAAAGTATTATATTCCATCCAAGTTAAGTGCTATTTTTATCATTTATTCAGTTTGATAAACAAAATCCATGCTTATTTTTTGTTGTAAATAATATAATTTTCCAAGTAAAATCTTATTTATGTAGGGGATGTACGTCCAAAATAACATATACGGACAAAACGGCATATTGGCGATATTTAAAAATTAGCGCGGTTTGAACTGTCAAAAATAAGCCAATTAAGAAGCGCCTACACCGAAAATATACCATTGGATTTCTGAGAGACGTTTGAAATACACAACGGACGCCATGTTGACATTTGTGTTTCGAGGTTAGAAAGAAATTTGTTAATGGTAGTTTGTTTTTTTGTTTTTGGGTAAGTTTTCTTTTGTTATTTTACTGTTTCATATTTTCAAGCATTTTGTCTTCGAGGTGATCGTGTAGAATTTACAACATTATTGTCACTGCAACAAGATTATTCTTCGAATCGTAATATTTTTGAGGCTATGTACAATATGACATACAACCACTATGGACAAAACAACATAATGTGTCATTTTGTCCGTAGGGATGGTGAATAATAAAAATATCCAAATCTACATAAACATCTTTAATATACGGATGGCAATATGCCACGGAGTTATAAGAGGACAAGTAATCGGCAATCATGGAGTCCAGAAGCAATGAAAAAAGCTATTGAAGCTGTAAAGAAGAAAAAAATGGGTTAGCTTCTGGCTCCTAAGACCTTCAAAGTGCCACAACCTACACTAAGGCGGCATGCAAAATAAAACAATTTCACCTGCAGCAAAATGTTTGGGCCGATTTCAGCTAACATTTCCTCTTGAAATCGAGAGAGACTATTGGTTGAGCACATCAAGCTACTTGAAACTCGCATGTTTTGATTAACGCGTAATGGTCCAAGAACTCGCTTCCGAATTGGCTGAAAAGAATGGCTTTGCGCACAGTTTTAATAAAGATAAGGGTGAAGCTGGCCAGGAGTGGCTAGATGGATTTTGAAGACGTCATAAAGACATATCTTTACGTAAACCTGAGCCTATCTCCGCAGCCAGCGCCCAAGCTTTTATAACCCCAGGTAAAAAAGTTTTTTGATAAATATCAAGAATACATAGACAACCACAAATTCAACGCAAACCGGTTTTACAATGTGGACCAATCGGTGATGTCTACTGTCCAAAGACCTCAAAAAATCCTGGCTACCTCTGACAGGAAGCAAGTAGGTGCCATTGAAAAGCGCGGAGCGGGGATCCAATGTGACAGTAGTGTGCTGCATGAACGCAGCTGGATCGTACGTACCTCCTTTCATGTTTTTTCCGAGAAAAAATATGGAAAACGAGCTCGTGGATGAAGCACCAACTAGCACGTTTGGAGTAGCTGAAGAAAGCGGGTGGATGACCACTGAAATATTCGTGAAGTGGCTCCAGCACTTTCAAAGCTTTGTAAAAGCTAGTCATGATGATAAAGTCCTTCTTATTGTCGATGGATATGCCAGCCATTAGTTATTCGAAGCTTTGAATTATGCGAAAGAGAATGGAATCGAAATTGTTTGCCTTCCCCCTCACTGCACCCATCGTATGCAGCCTCACGACGTGTGCTTTTATGGACCGTTCAAGACATATTGTAACCAAGAGATTTCTGTCTGGCTAAGAAATCATCCAGGAAGAGTGGTGACAGCTCTTCAGATCGGATATTTGTTTAATCAAGCTTATGGAAAAACTGCTTCAGTTCAAAATGCATGCAATGGTTGACTTTTTTGATCCAGATGAAACAACAAATATGCCAATAGTTTCCACAGCTGATAACCCAGACCCAATCCAGGATCAGAACCTTCTTCCATCGTTGCCAATAGAACCGGAGGCTGGTGAGATTATGGTACAGAAACAGATTAAGGCCCCTGAATCTTCATTGAAGCCATCCACTTGTTATTGTAAACCATCTAGTTCATCGGATTCTTCAGTCGCAATAGCAGTCACTAATGATATTCATAACAAAGTGACTGGTCACTCAGACATTTCTCAACCATCTACAAGTTATTTAGCAGTTCCAGTTAATTTAATTGCTCCAGTTACCAGTGGTAAATTTGTAAGTGGACAGAGTAAACGAAAGCCCAAGAAACGAACGACAACATTCCTATTTACGTCATCACCCAATATGGCAGAATTAAAACTCAAACGAGAGACTGAAGCTGAAAAACCAACTCGTAAAAGAAGACAGGCAGTTACTAAATCTCTCTAAATTAATGATGACTCAGATGATGATGCCTTGATCAAGAAGACGAAGAAGACGATTGTGTCTGTATTTACTACAACGATCTCTACTCAAGTTCAAAGCCTGGTGAGGGGTGGTTGAGGTGCATGCGGTGCAGACGTTGGGTTCACGCGGCCTATACTGATTTACCAAAGCATATCCAAACATATGTTTGCGAATTGTGTAATTAATTTTTGTTATTACTTATTTTATTCATGTTGACAGCTGTGTATGTCATTTAGTTCATACGGCTCGTGTCGCTTTGTCCATACGGTATGGACGAAACGGATTTATCTTGATCTCCATTTAATAAGTACTAAATATTTTTGTAGGTGTTGATTTTTCTGACAAAACCTTTATGATTTCTTATAACCAATTAATATAAGCAAAGTTGTAAGAAAAAAATATGTTCCTATTATGAATAATATAAAACTTGAATAGATGAGGCTTTTACTTGATGAAGATCCATACTAAATGACTTTTGTCAATATCTTAGAATTCCGTATTTAGGCACTTTTTGTACTTATCCCCATTTAAATATATTATAATACTTTTGTCAATATCTTAGAATTCCGTATTAAGGCACCATATAATTAAGTTTTTACCAACCCCGTTTGACTTAGAAGTGTAATTCAATGTCTGTCGGGGCATGTAGCCCGGGAAGTAGTTGTTTCTTCTTCGTTGAACGGTCACTGTTTTTGGAAAAATTATTTTTCAAAACTTTGTCAAAGCGTAAGAATAATATATTTTTATTCTTCGACATCTAAAAGTTTTTCATTGTATCTTCACTAGTTTGAAAAAGCTACTGTGTAGCGAAACTCGTCACTAATTTAATTTGAAGGTTAGTTCAAATGTTCAAAATAAAATGAAGAGTTAAACAAATTAAATTGTTTTATTTCATCATTTAATATAAAAGTTATTGATAATTAATAAAACAGTATGTCATTTTGGACGTATTTCCCCTAAATATATTTACATCAGTTCTACATAATTACAGTACAATATTATGGTAATTTTCAATATCAAAACTTCTGTTTACTTTTAGTATGTGCTATACCTTATCCTCAAATGTATATAAAGAATAATTTAAACATACAATTGCATTTTCTGCATACTTATTGACAAATTTTACATAAAATACTAATTATAACCATACATTTTTTCATGATAATAAGACATTAATTTGGTTTCTACTTTCGCTATTGCCTTTGATGATTCGATATTGGCCATGACAACTGCAAGCAGTACAATACATATTTCACTTAATTAACAATTCGTTCAAAAAGTCTGAACACCACCCTTTCGGAACACACTCCCAATCTAGTAACTTTCAGTAGTGTGTGTTAAAAACAAGGTGTAGTAATGCACGTGTTGGATGCACCTGGAAATTTTGTCAATCACATTCATCTTCAGCCAAATCATCGATAAGGCGTTCTTTATAATTTGCATTTTTTCAAATATTTGATATTGAATAGCTTCCCTTCTAGTCTGCTCACTGTATATTGAGAGATACGTTCACGATCTGGGTGCATTTCATGAAATAATGTGCATACTTCCTGTTGAGTCCGCATCCTATCGCCAACATCGATCATCGTCGATCAGCTAGGACTAATTGAATTTTTCTTTGAATTCACAAACCGGAAATTTTCACAAATAAAGTTTGAGTGAACTTGTATGCATTTAAATTGTTGTTCTGACTGCCTGGAAGAGCTTTATCTGCAATGTACCTTTTGGATTTTTCAAGCTATGTCAATTTCTATTCAACAATAACGGTTTCGTAGTTTCCTTTCTAGTTCTTCATTTTCACACATTTTCACAACAATGCTTAGTTGTTTTATACCTAATAGATAGGAAACTACCATACCAAAAATTGATATCCCTAAAATTTTTATTAGCGCCTCTACAAATCGGACTGGTAATAGAGGCCAAAAGCAAAATTGACACTTGCTTAGAAGTATAATGTAAGTGTTAGACCCTGGTCGTCAAGACCCTAGACGAAAAGAAGAATATTTAAAAAGGGATATGGCTTTGAAAATTAGGCGGGAAATCCTCAAATGGCGCTCCAGGCAGCTGCAGCAGATATGTTGATGTTAAGCAGGATCATTATCCCACAATACTTTGATGTTCACCCATTTGCTTTAGATACCTAGATAAACTCATCGTAGTTTCTTCGAATAGTAGCAAAAACCATCCTATATGGTTAGTCCACACAATTACAGACAAACTGGAAATGTACTGTTAATCAGTAATTGTGGGGACTGGAAATGTACTATTCATGATAGGTTTTTCGCTACAGTTGAACAAATTTATTTATGACTCTAATACAAAAAGCATGATAGTATAAAGTAAACAGACAGCTGTAATCATTTTTTTATAAACAAACGTAAATTAACAAATATACTACAAATTAACATAGAAAAATTTCAAGTAGAACTTTACAAAAATGTAATTTTTAGATATCATTTAGTGTACTTATCAACGGATAGTTGTTAAAAACATGAACAATTTTATTAAATATTAGGGTTGTTGTTTTAAAAGCATGAAAGACGACACACATTATACACAATTCTGTGGAATCGATTTTTTTTATTTTTCAATGATTTCAAATTATGAATCTGATTTTCCAGACAGATTCTTATTAACACCCTCAGCCCAATTGAATCTTACTAAATTACTAAATTTAGCTATATTTAGCTAAAATGTGCACACACTTCACTAAAATTAAATTTGCAGTTCTTTTTTGCATACAAAATTAATTTTGTTATAATATTTTTTTCCATGCATCTTAGTGGCAATATTTGCATGATTTTTTGGTAAATATTAGCCAAGCCAAAAATAAATGTTAAGGACCCATAATTTAATTCAACCATAGAACTTTCATATTCTTTGGCTTGGCTAATATTATGCCAAACATCACTTTTAAATCCTGCGACAAAGTTTTTTTCACAAATATGACAATTTATGTCTTTGGAAATTTTTTTCAATATAAAACCACTCACATGACCAATAACTGTTAAATTATCTATCTAATTCTATTAGATTGAATGTTTTTGGGGATATTACAACATTTTCTATAGAATTTATATCCATGTTTTCTTCTTCTTCTATACCCTGTGCAATAAAATTTTTGCGAGTTTTCATTTTCACAATTTGATGAAATTGAATGCCTATTAACCATATTATTTATCAATAAAGTTTTAAAATAATTTTTAAAACAATTTACATTTGGATTTATGTTACTCGTCAATGCTGACGGATCTGACCAAAAAAATGTTCAAGAGGATCTTGATTGAGATCTCTTGGCCTGTAAAAATTGATCTCATATTTATGCAGGTATTGTAGTCCATTAAGAGAAACTTCCCAATGTACAAGTGATGGTGGGCAAACTAGTTTTCCATCACTTGGACGTTTAAATTGCATGTTTTTTAGGCAAATTTTGGCAATTGATCAAAATTCAATATGTCCACTGGTAGCCCTTACTGCACACTTCAACAAATAATGTGCTTCCATTCACACTATCAAATAACTTATTGAAAAATTCAACAACTTTTATTGTACCTCTTGATGATGGTCCTAATTTCAATTTTCCATCATTAGATGTTACTCCTAAAAACATAAAACACCATTTTAACCACAGGTTTTGTGCATATTAGATCATTAACAATGAAAACAAACCACTTTTAATACTCATATTTCAAGTTTAAACATTATCATAAATATTGTAGTAGTATTACCAATTGTTCACTATACTTTCACTTTTGTAGGATTGTAATTGATTTACCTTTTTTTTGGAATGCCAATGGTCAATAATTGTCAAAGACGGTCAATAATTGTCAAAACCAATCAAAAATCGTCAAAAATTGTCAAAAATTGTCAAAAATTGTCAAAAATTGTCAAAAATTGTCAAAAATTGTCAAAAATTGTCAAAAATTGTCAAAAAGTGTCAAAAATTGTCAAAAATTGTCAAAAATTGTCAAAAATTGTCAAAAATTGTCAAAAATTGTCAAAAATTGTCAAAAATTGTCAAAAATTGTCAAAAATTGTCAAAAATTGTCAAAAATTGTCAAAAATTGTCAAAAATGGTCAAAAATGGTCAAAATGGTCAAAAATGGTCAAAAATGGTCAAAAATGGTCAAAAATGGTCAAAAATGGTTTTGGAATGCCAATGGTCAATAATTGTCAAAGACGGTCAATAATTATCAAAACCAATCAAAAATCGTCAAAAATCGTCAAAAATCGTCAAAAATTGTCAAAAATGGTCAAAAATTGTTAGGATTTTGAAAAATGCTAAAAATTGTCAGAATTTAAAAAAAATGATTAATAATTGCCAAATATGTTGAAATTTTTGAAAAATTTTGAAATATGGTCAAAAATTATCAAAAATTTGGAAACAAATGGTCAAAAATTGTTAAGATTTTGAAAAATGGTCAAAAATTCTCATAAATTTTTAAAATCTTGAAAATGGTCAAACATTGTTTGTATTTAAAAAAATGGTCAATGATGGTCAAAATTTTTGAAAAATTGTCAAAAATGGTCAATAATCGTTAATATTTCAAAAAATGGTCAAAATTTTGAAAAAATGGTCAATAATTATGAAAAACTGTCAAAAATGGTCAATAATTGTCGAAGAGGGTCAATAATTGTCAAAACCAATCAAAAATCGTCAAAAATTTTCAAAAATGGTCGAAAATGGTTAAAAATGGTCAAAAATGGTCAAAAATGGTCAAAAATGGTCAAAAATGGTCAAAAATGGTCAAAATGGTCAAAAATGGTCAAAAATGGTCAAAAATGGTCAAAAATTGGTCAATATTTGAAAAATGATCAATGATTGATTGTAAACATTTTTGAAAAATTGTCAATAATTGTTAAAATTTTGAAAAATGGTCAAAAATTGTCAAAATTTTGAAAAAATGGTCAATAATTGTTGAAAATTGTCAAAATTTTTGAAAAATTATTAAAAATGGTCAATAATTGTTAAAATTTTGAAAAAATGGTCAATAACTATAGAAAACTGGCAAAAATGGTCAATAATTGTCAAAATGTTTAAAAATGGTCAAAAATGGTCAAAAATGGTCAAAAATGGTCAAAAATGGTCAAAAATGGTCAATTATTGTTATAATTTGGAAAAATGGTATAAAATGGTCAAAATTTTTGGAAAATTGTCAAAAATGATCAATAATTTTCAAAATAGGTCAATAATTGTTAAAAATGGTCAATAATTGTCAAAAATGGTCAATAATTGTTAAAATTTGAAAAAATCGTCAAAAATTTTGAAAAAATGGTCAATAATTGTTAAAATTTTTGAAAAATTGTCAAAATTTTGAAAAAATTGTCAATAATTATAAAAAACTGTAAAAAATAGTCAATTATTTTCAAAAATTGTCAAAAATGGTCAATAATTGTTAGAACCTGACAATAATGCTCAAAAATTGTTTAAATTTGGAAAAATGGTCTAAAATGATCAATAATTGTCAAAACTGTCAAAATTGGTCAATAATTGTCAAAAATCGTCAATAGTTATGATTCGAAAAAATAGTCGATAATTTGAAAAAATAGTCAAAAATTATCAAAAATTGTCAAAATTTTTGAAAAATGGTCAAAAATTTACGAAAAATGATCAAAAATGGTCATTCTATTGTGCATAAGAAGCAAGCTTCTCTCGGCGGTCCGACGACCCGCTCACCTTTTTTTATTTCGGTTATTCATTAATATACCGGGTGTTTTCAAATGACACTTACAACGTTTGCATGAAGATACCTCTTGTAAAATTGGACAAAATGATATAAGGATTGAGGGGTCTAGCCTATTTACTTTTAGTAATACAGGGTGTTGAAGTTATGAAAAAGTAAATATTTTAATTTGATAACTTTAAAATGGATGAATATATTGATTTGACATTTGGCAGGTTGTTTTTAAATGTAAAAGGGTATATTTTGATGAAAAAACATGTTTCAATTCTTGATCCAGTGGTGTACATTTGGAATAATATGTCACCTTTCCCCTCCCATTTTTACGCCACTGGCATTTGAAGCTATTTTTATTTTATTTTGTATTCCTCAATGGTTTTCACGTGAAAAACGCATAACATTTACATATCAAAAAATTTGTAGTTTTCAAGATATTTGATGTTTTTATGAAGTCTGCAAGATCACTTTTTAATAATGAAATAAAAAATAGTTATTTGTTTAACTAGGCAGAGAAGTAACAGATCTACTGCCGCGGCTAGCACTAGCCAAGGCAGTAAATGAAACATATAATTTTTTCTCCGATTAAACTGACGTTTAATGTCAATCGGAAAAAATATTTTTCTTGAATTGGAACGTCTACCATTCTTTCTGGCCTCTCCCGTATATTAGCTGCATATCAGCCATTTCTTCAAAAGTATAACCCATCATAACAAAAAGTGTATGAAAGTTGCACAAACAAATTCAATTGCAAATAATTTATTTTGGTTTTGACGTTAAATAAAATGACATTAACCATTTGATCATTGACATCCACAGCCTACTATACAATGGTAGAAACGGAGGAGGAACTGATAGCAAGAATCCATGCAGCTACAGAAATTATTTCCGGCAATCGCCAGTCTTTCCAAGGTATGCGATTTTCAATGAGAAAACGTTGCAGATTATGCAGTAAAATGTAAATGGACAAAATTTTGAACATCTCTTGTAATTTGTTGGCAGCTTAGTGAAAAATTATGTTTGAATGGAATATTATTCAACTTTGTAATTACTTATCTTATTTTTTATTGTCATTAATTCTTTTGTTAATACAATCACAAGTTTGGAAAATTTTTTTCCACAATTTTCTCTCAATGTTTTAGATGCATTGCTGTTTCACAAATTAGTTCCTGTTACATATTCTAACCATTAGTAGTTTGGTGGATATTAAAAAAAATTCAAGAAATTTTTTTTTATTTCATTATTAAAAAGTGATCTTGCAGACTTCTTAAAAACATTAAATATCTTGAAAACTACAAATTTTTTGGAATGTAAATGTTATGCGTTTTTGCTAGTGGCGTAAAAAATGGGAGGGGAAAGGTACACCACTGGATCAAGAATTGAAACATGTTTTCCATCAAAATATGCCCTTTTACATTTAAAAATAACCTGCCAAATGTCAAATCAATATATTCATCAATTTTGAAGTTATCAAATTAAAACAATTAATTTTTCAATAATTTAACACCCTGTATTTCGAAAAGTAAATAGGCTACACCCCTCAATCCTTATATCATTTTGTCCAATTTTACGAGAGGTATCTACATGCAAACGTGGTAAGTGTCATTTGAAAACACGCATATTCATCTACCACACATTAAAAATGTTTTTTTCAACAAATTTTTATCTTTACAGTAATGCAGAAAATTAAGCACAGAAATGAAAGATTAAGCCCTAGAGAAGAAAAATTTTATAATGCTGCCACAAACCTCCGTAAAAGGCTAAATTTGAAAAAATTTAGGATAGCTAAATTAAAAAAAATGTGTGAGCCGTCACGGGACGCCTGGCAGATGTGAAACATCGAAATTGTTTTGTATAAGTTATATGCATAAGAGAACAGATTAAAAAAGTGAGATGTGGAAGAGAGAGGGAAATGGGAGAGAAAGATGTGGTTTTAGGAGTCACATCTGGTTTCCACTTTTTAGACACACTCCCATTAACATTTGGATTGCTTGATGATGTAGATGGTTGGGGAGAATTTTCTTTTTCCATTATCTCTTCTTCTGTATGTCTTTCATCCTGTATTCTGGGCTCTCTTTTCCTAATACTATATGTATGGTCCATGTGATTTTCATTTGACACAATACAATTATGATCAATGAGATCACTTAGCCTTGCATAGGTATGATCCATATGATTTGAAGTGTTATCAATAAGATCACTTAGCCTTGTATAAGTATGATCTTGATATTCAGAGCCTGCAATTAAAATGTCCAAATAAAAAATAAAATAAAAAAAATTTAGCGTGATCCAAGGTCCGTCTGTAGAGCCTCCAATTCTTTTGGTCCAAGTCATAAAGCAGAGCAAAATAAAATTAGCACCGAAGTAGTAGACGTTTGATCAATCCAATGATGGGACCTCTGAAACCAAAAAATGCATTGTATTGTTCTGAACTGCGATACTGAGCAACAAAAATTGAAGTAATCGTAAACTGGGGCATTTATTGCAGTTAAATTATCTGATATCCAACTTTATAAATTAAGTAAGTGGGGGAATATGAGCGGTCTTTTTCTTCCTTACCAGTACCGTAGGTACTACCTATCCAGCAAAACTGTTCGACTCCTACAAAAAAAAGTCTTGGATATCTCATTAGCTATTTAATTTCCTTGTGACCTGGTATCTACAGCAAGGATAATATATTGTTTTCTCCGAGTTCATGTCCTAGCTAGTTCTAAGCCATCTTCAAACGGATACGTACTTTGGCTGAGGACTAAGTGAGAAAATTGCGATATTCTGCCTACCATATATGAAGCAGTGTGTGACCAAAGATTTGGAAGGGGCAGATGAATTTTTTTAATATACAGGGTGTCCTAAGTTTTTTTGGACAGGCTGTAACTCAGGAACTAACGAATAGGTTTATTTGAAAATTGGGTAATCTTTTAGGGACCTACAGTAATTTCATCCGAGGTATACAGGGTATCTGTGACGTCATCATAGAAGCAGGGACGTCATCGCAATAAAAAAAATTCAATGGAAGGGGAGGATCAAACTTAGCTCAAATGAAAGGGCTTTTTATTTCAAATTCAAAGGTGTATCACAGTGAGGGTGTGGATAATTATACCAAATTTCCAATTTATTGTTTATTTGCAACAATAACCAGAACAAAATGGCCTCCGTCTGCAACAACACAAGCATTGAACCGTCTAAGTAGTTCACGTGTACATGCCGCATGTATCAAGCTTGTCTAATTTTATTTTTTAAATCGTTCGTGTCTACAGGTTTTTCATATAAACAAGCTCTTTTAAGTATCCCAATACAAAAAAATCTGGGGGTAACAGCACCAGCGATCGTGGAGGCCATTGAAAGGTTCCATGAGTTCCAATCCATTTGTTTGGAAATCTAGCATTATGATAATTTACTACAATACCGCTTTTATGTGGGGGTGCGACATCTTGCTGCCATATCATATCTCTTCTTTCATTCAAAGGAATATTCTCCAGTAACGCAGGTAGGTCATTTTCTAGAAAATTTAAATATCTCTGACCATTGATATAGCCTTCAAAAAAATATGGGCCTACTAACCGACCATTGAATAATCCACACCAAACATTAACTCCTCATCTGGTTTGAAAGCGAGTTTCCCTTACCCACCGCCGATTTTCCACTGACCAATAATGAGAGTTATGGCGATTCACGACGCCATTATTATGGAAACGCGCTTCATCACTCCACAAAATTTTACTCAACACATTGGGAGAGTCTTGCATCATAACTTGCATGATGTCGATAAAGGTT
The DNA here is from genome assembly GCA_947563755.1 of Lochmaea crataegi. Taxonomy (NCBI): domain Eukaryota; kingdom Metazoa; phylum Arthropoda; class Insecta; order Coleoptera; family Chrysomelidae; genus Lochmaea; species Lochmaea crataegi. Next base: position 7,272,199 of record OX387435.1, read on the forward strand.
AATCTCCGATCTAGATCGGTGGGTCGCAACTCATGAGTCAAATGCAATTTAAATGGATGGTAATGGTGGGTTTTTAAAATTCTATGAGCTGAACTTGAGGAAAGACCAATTTCTGCAGCAATGGTTTGGATGGGCATATGGGGATTAACCACTACATATGCTAAAACATCCACCACATTCTGTTCGGTCTGTAGTGGTTTGTTATGATTACTATGCTTTGAGTTTGAAAATGAACCTTGCCGCATCTTCTCTTCAACCATAACAAAAGTCACACGAGAAGGTGTTTTTCTTTCGGGAAAACGCTCCGGGTATGAGGCCTGAGCATTTCGAGAATTTTTCCTATACTCACCATAGATTAGCAACATATCTACATATTCATTCGAGGTGAATAGGAATGGCATTTTAACTTCGGAGTTTTCACACTATGTATTGTTTTAAAACGGTACTAGGTATGAGTATTTAGAAAGTGACCACAATCACTGTGACATTAGGTTTCACTAATATCAATCAAAAAGCGATTAAGGTAGAATTCCAACACCAACTGTTTTCTTTAGCTTTTATAAAAACCAGTTATAAGTGAATCCGGACATGATAATTGCGGCATTTCAACGATCACTGGTTATTGTTGCAAATAAACAATAAATTGAAAATTTGGTATAATTATCCACTTGAGTACCCTCATTGTGATACACCGATGAATTTGAAATAAGTTTGAGCTAAGTTTGATCCCCCCCTTCCATTGAATTCTTTTCATTGCGATGACGTCCCTGCTTCTATGATGACGTCACAGATACCCTGTATACCTCGGATGAAATTACTGTAGGTCCCAAAAAGATTACCCAATTTTCAAATAAAGCTATTCGTTAGTTACAGCCTGTAAAAGAAATCTTGGGACACCCTGTATAAGCAGTTGAAAGATGAGTCAATAAGTTAAAAAAAACTCCTCTGGTGAAGACAACTCAGTAAATGGAATCTTAAAAGTAGAGGTAACAGAAACTAGGAGTCGATGAAGACCTAAGTGACGATGTAGAAATGGTGTGGTAGAAAAATTGAGCAGAGCAGAGAGTTCTACAGTTATTGATGATAATACGATTGCAAAATTATTTTCGAACAAATTTTTTACGCTTTAATTTTCTGTTATTCTTATTCCACTTAATTTTAATATAAACCCGTCTCTGGGTAATTTGATCATTATCTGAATGTAACAACCGAGGCGACAAGAGTTGAAGGATATAGCAATTTGATGAAATTGATAAAATAATCAACATTTTAATATAATTTTTCCAATAATGATGTAATCTACTGCAAAAGGTCATTTTTATAATAATCGGTACATATATCTGTCGAAGTTAGACCGACTAAGGTCCTCTATTATGCGAATTACACCAGCAGTTTGTTTATTAACAATATGGTTCAGTAAAAATAGTTTAGTCTTAGTAGAAATAGAAAACCTAACAAAGGGAAAGCGATGATAAACGCTATTATGCGAATTACACCAGCAGTTTGTTTATTAACAATATGGTTCAGTAAAAATAGTTTAGTCTTAGTAGAAATAGAAAACCTAACAAAGGGAAAGCGATGATAAACGAGCTACTAGGAAGAAATAAATTGTCCAGATAGGAGATAATGGAGTTGAGAAGGGATCTACTGGTCTATTTTTAGTATGATGGTGAAAGTACAAAAATAGAAACATCATAATATTGAGGCAATTGTATTGTATGAGGTGAGAATACGTTAAAAATTAATTGCCTCTTAAGACTTTTAATGTAACGAATCGTAATTCAATTGGATATCGTCTATAACGAGTTCTCCCTTGTCCACAAAATCTTTCATATCATGAGACAGCACCTGAGTTGAAGAACCTTTCAAATAATGTGAAACAATAAATAATAAATTACAGATTAGATATAAAAACACGTTATTGTTTCTTAGTTTATTCAGCAGTGATTGTCTATAGGCATCACTGAATACAAGTAAACCGAACTGGTGGCATATCTACTAGAAGAAAAGAACGTAAATCTTTTGTGTGTAGAAAGAATAAATAATATTAAGGGGGCCCTCCGCGCAGGTGTATAAACCTTAAAACTTACACAAAACTTGTTACTTATCTAGTAATTTTTTGGTTCAAAATATTTACGATAGATGTCGCTAGTAGTACCTAATCGGCTTTTATTTATGCAACTTATTTTCTCTCTCTCTTTTTGTCTTTCCACTCTTGACCGTATAGGTATAAAGTATTGTATTTTTCTAAGCTCTTCACGATTCAAACAAACTTCTCTCCGGATCAGCTGTTTCGATATTTTGGTTTCAAACAAACACAATTTCTGCCAGCAAATATTTTTATTTTCAATCGCAATAGGTAAATTATGATTTCATTTATTTGCTATTTTTATGTTTATTTCACCTATAGGTATTCTCGTTACTTCTTTAATTTTTTTCTGTACTTTTATAGGTTAATTTTGAAATTAAAATAATATTCCAATCATTATCGTCGTTTTTTCAAGTTTTATAGGTATATCGAGATTTATAATTTCCATTTATTGAGAAGTAGGTAAGTACCTAATGATAAAATACAAAGCAAACCAAGGCGACCTAACAAAAATCCATTGGAATTATCTGAATGAAAAAACCATGGAGGCTATACAGAAAAAACACTGCAAAAAGCTAATCTTGTGAATATTTTCACGTGATAGGTTACCTATAGATATAATATATACAACACAACTTACAACCCATTATTAATTATTACGGACCATTTTTCATTTTTTTTTAATAATTTATTGAATACGAAATAAATTAGGTATAATATATACATTAGATATCAAAATTTAAATTAGATGTATTTTTGCTCAAGAGTCTCAAGTAGGTATAGGTAGGTAAATTTATTTTGGACAATTTCAAAAATTATAAAGAAAAGATGTTTAGAATTAAAAATAACTTCCAAATATTTAACACATTGTTTTACATCAAAAATTTTTTTATTTCAGAGAAAATGTCGAAAAAATTATTTTTTTGATCTAAATAAACAATATTGAATACCTATTTGAAAGTTATTTTTAATTCTAAATATCTTTTCATTTTTAAAAGATTACTCATTTTAAAATATGTTTATACAAAAAGGAACTGAATTTGACCGAGTTTTTCGCTAAAAAATTTTAGAAACTTCAGTTTTTTTACCCATTCTACGGACCTACCCTCATTCCAAAAATAATTGAAGCCACATAACTAGTAGGTACCTACTGATAAGATAAGAAAGCAGATTGAAGGAAAAAATAAATAAAGCTCAGATATACCAAGTCTATGACGAAGAAGCGCTATTGCCATTTCTAGAGTAGGTAGACGAAATTAATTTTTTAGTCTTCCTTTGTTTTACAATGTAAAGAGGGAAAACTTGACTTGAGGAGAATGAGTGATTTGTAAAGATTGATATATTTAATTAGAATTTAACTTTTAATTACTTACTGTGTACTTACATTATATCGTTTATAATATAGATAATAAAACATATCTAAATGTTGAAATTAACTATTTACAAGACACTGGACGTGATGCCTGGATTTAATTGAACAGTCCATGTGGACATGGTCCAAGTAGGCTGAACAACCGAGATGACGTACCTGGAATTAGATAGAAAAACACTCTGAGTATTCAATTTGCCATAAATAATTATTATTATTCAAATAAATATCAGTATAGTTAAAATCCCCAAAAATTAATGAAAGTGTTATTGATATACAAGGTGCATCTAGTGTGTTTGAATTGTGATTAATTATGCATATCAGTACTAAAGTAAAGTTGAAACTTTACTTGATCAAAGATAAATGCCTAGTTGTAAACATTTAGGGTTATTAGGAAAGGTGCAAGGGGCGCAAACTCTCCCCAGTGCATGTAAGGAATATGTGGCACAAACTCTCCACAAACAATATTATAACTACTGCAAGTGGCACAAACTCTCCACAGTACAGCAAAATAATAATACACTGCAAGTGGCACAAACTCTCCACAGTACAGCAAAATAATAAAACACTGCAAGTGGCACAAACTCTCCACAGTACAGCAAAATAATAATACACTGCAAGTGGCACAAACTCTCCACAGCACAGCAAAATAATAAAACACTGCAAGTGGCACAAACTCTCCACAGTACAGCAAAATAATAATACACTGCAAGTGGCACAAACTCTCCACAGTACAGCAAAATAATAAAACACTGCAAGTGGCACAAGCTCTCCACAGTACAGCAAAATAATAAAACACTGCAAGTGGCACAAACTCTCCACAGTACAGCTAAATAAGGTTACACTGCAAGTGGCTCAAGCTCTCCACAATACAGGGGGGTGGAAGGAGATATGGGTGACGTGAGAAGTCACCCTGTATCAGGAATGGACAAACCGCAAGTGGCGCAAACTCTCCACAGTACAGTATAGGTATATGAGTTAGACTGCAAGTGGCACAAACTCTCCACAGTACAGCTAAATAAGGTTACACTGCAAGTGGCTCAAGCTCTCCACAATACAGGGGGGTGGAAGGAGATAAAGGTGACGTGAGAAGTCACCCTGTATCAGGAATGGACAAACCGCAAGTGGCGCAAACTCTCCACAATACAGTATAGGTATGTGAGTTAAACTGCAAGTGGCACAAACTCTCCACAGTACAGTAGGATTGGATGAATAGGAAATGCAACAATAAATCAATGTTCTTGATAACGTTGAATATTAAAGAACTTTAAACAAAGTTATTATTAAAAATAATTAGCAAATATACATACCCTATGTGATAAAATATCTTTTAAATTCAAATATCAAATAACAGGCAAAAATGAATTACTCTGTGAGGTAGACTCACCTATTTAATTTCTGACATGCACCACAATACACACTATATTTTATATATTTAAATTTATCCGACTCAAGTGAACACTTTAGTTATCTTCTAGCAACTAAAACCCAAATCGTTCTTAAAACCTTTCTTTCCCCTTTCGTGACCTCGAAGGCTACGTGACAATATGATATTTTGCTTATCTATTTCAGATAATTGTCGAGAAATGCATTTCTGAAATATTAGGGTGTACCCATAATTTAATTTATTTTACTTGAAACGAAAACTATTTTAAGAATAACAGGGTGAGAAAAAAAAATGTCTTACAACAATATTTTTCAAATCAACAACTAACACTATTACTACGTCATCCTTTAATAATAATTATTTGGGTTCTTATTTTCTTTCATTGTTTTAAATGCTTATATAATCAATTAATTTGCAAGGTAATTTCGACTAGGTATATTGACAAGACAAAGTTACCTACAAAACATTTATGCTTCGAAATTTTTTAAAATGTAATGTGTTACCTACCTCATTCATTAATTTTATTCAACAATTATTATTACCTATGGCAAGCTAAAAACTAGATAACCATCCTCATCTCTTTTTATCGTCATAATGGAGAGGATTATTAAATTGTAAGGATTTCTAGGGATAATTTTTACATTTGACATCGAAGCTTTAGAATCCAAAAGAGCCAAGTAAAATCGTAAAATACAGAATGCTGCATTCACAACCGATGTTGCCATTATACGAAAATCCTCAAACAAGGAGAAAAATTTTTTTAACAAAAAAATCTATGCACGTCTGCACGTCATAAGATATTAGGTATATTTTTACGTACTTGCAATATCTATATAGTGACCATTTTACCTGTACCTATGTTAGGTATCTTATGTTTTCAAAATTCGATATTCGACTTCGTACCTAGAGTGTATTTGAGTATTAGTCATAATGCAAATTGTGATTAATTTTTGGGTTTCCAAAATAGAAATATATCAGGTAAGTATGTGCTTATATTTTGTTATTGTTTCATTTCAGATAATTGTAGGTTTTTCATTATTATTTTCTCGTTACAATAACTAGGTAAGTAAATTCAACATTATTTTTATAGTTGTGGCAACTATGTAAATCCTAAACATTTACGTTTATTGTGCAAAAAACGAACAAATTCGACTGGGTAAGGGCAGCGTGTGTTTTTAGATCCAGGGGCAATTGAATATAACCAGAATATAACCAAAATAACTAAGTCACAACACAACGGGGTTGTGTTGTGCTAATAGTAGCAGATGTTACTTTGTTGTGTATGTCTGCGATAATATAGATCTTTATATAAAGGAAATTGAGATAGATAGAAAAATATGGGCCGAAAAAATGAATGCGTCTGAAACTGAAGCAATTCTATACAGAATGTATAGCTCCTGAAATAATCAGAAATCAAATAGGAAAAGGACAGAAATGCATTGACCCCCCTTATATCAAGCAATCAATATCAGAATATGAGAAAAAGAAGTCTGGCAAGACAGAATCCAGATAATTAGGGCAAATATATGGATGCCGATACTAATGCGATACTAATGCGTAAGTAAAAACACTAACAAGACTTGTTTACAAAAATCTAATTTCTTTTCATTTTCAGAACTGACAAGTGACACAGGTCCAAATAATTTTCATACAGCAGTGTTCGCTATAACTATTCAGTAAGTTAAAAAATGTCAAAACCTATTTAGAAGAAACATCTTATCTTTATATTTCATTTACAGTTCTGATTATGTAATTAAAACGAAGCCTGATGTAACTGCCCGCACAGGTCCAAATAATATTCTATATACCTAGCAGTGTTCGCTATAACCATTCAGTAAGTAAAAAAATGTCAACACCTATTTAGTTGAAACATCTAATTTTTTTATTTCATTTACAGTTCTGATAAAATGGATTGTTTAAAACTTTTGCTGAAATGAGTTTGAAATAATTTTGTTAGTACAAATTTTATTTGGAGTATTTAAAATTGAAAATGTTTTTTTTTTCAGTCTTTATAAGTATGTTTATCAAGACTTCAGTATGTCGATGGGGTCACCACCCCTTTGTGAGTATAGTATAGTATAGTATAGTAATGATAATTTTATTAATTTTTATAGAATATTTTTGATTCGTTTCTTTTCAATAAAAACATACATACACCTATTTTTGCTGTGATTTTTTTTGAATAATTAATAAGGATCATTGAAAAAGCACACATGTCTGTTTATTGCTATAATAAACATTTTTATAGTTTACCTAAGCATATCTTTCTGTATTATAATTAATATAAAAACTGCCTACTTACTCTGTACTTCAAATTTGTAATACTACAATTAAACAAAAAGATTGCCTAAATAGTTTGTTTTTGTTTTCAATAAAAGAAGACATTTTTGGTATAATTTACTTGAATCATTAAGATTAAGAAGAGTCAATGGAAAAACAGGCATGTCCGTTCATTACAAACTGGAGGAAAACTGCAAAAAGTACATTTATAATAAAATTTCGATACATCACCTGGAAAAATTGAAGATCAAAAATATATAACATTTTTATTCCTGTGTTTCGAAAATAAAAGATTACACCAGTATAGAATAGAATACGAAATGTCTATTTTGGTCAATTAGTAGAATGCATTTATTACTATCACCAATGTAGTTTTTCTCACTAACTCGGGTGGCCAATGTATGTATGCTGATGAAGTCTATGGTTGTGTACAGGTCCCCGGAGGAACCAAAAGGCCCCGATATGGGGATCAATAAATATAGGGCACTTTTTTGTGGGATCACTAACAGTAGCTAAAAATATTTGTGGTTTATTTCACACCTATAGGCACTAAACACGTTTCTTGTGATGGAGCACATGTGGAGTAAATATAAAGAGCATTTACGAAGCACAAATTTACTTTTTCAGCATGAAGATTATTTTATTATAACCACTTACAAATACTTACAAGCTCTGCTATAAACAATAATAAATAATTTGAAATATTTTTATGGACACAAATCCGTCATCATCTGTCATTGAAGTTCCATCCATACAGCGCCATCCAACAAGACGGTGGAACGTCTGAACTAATGTTCGTTTCCAAAATTTTGTATGCAACAAATCTCAAAAAATACAATGATTTGAGATTTCATATTTTCAGAATGGAATTCTCTAGGCTTTCTTTTGGGGATCAGATCTTGGCGTTCAAATTGGTGACCACAAATTGTCAAAACTGTCAAAAACATACCATCACATAATGGCTAATATCTTTTTTATAACAATATAAAACTTAACCAAAATACCTGATCCCCAAGACAAAGGTCCAAGTTATATTGTGTTGAAATTTCAACACTTAATTTTACTGCGTTCTTTAGATTTGTTGTTTACAAAATGACCTAAATTTTGTTGCAAGTCAGGGGTGCCAACAGTTTTGAGCTGTCTAATTTAGGAGCGCGCTCTTAACGTATTTCCGAATTTTTCGATATTCACATTTTGAGTGGGGAAGGAAATGAGAGGTAATTTTTTTTATAAAAATGTCGATTTTTCTAAATATAGGAAGTTGAAGATTTGCATTGTATATGATTTCTACTTATTTGTTAGGTACTATACAAAACTCTGCAGATGACTGGCTTTAGGGACTTTTTTGACGGTTGTTTGCAATTTCTCCAAAGAAGGTCATAAACTCATTTTATTATACAATTATATTCGGTATAATACTTTTTAATAAATAACATTTTGTAGCGGTCGTACATATATGCGACGCCATGTACCCCAGTCTAGTCGGCAACCAACATTTCACTGAGGACACCTCGTAGCCTCGCGCATAGATGTCGCGCTATAAGGACGCGAACACCACACCGACAGGGAGCTGACTGGACCTTATACCTTCAGGCGACAGCAATGGAATTTCAGCCACAAATCACAGCTTTCCTGAGCAAATCACCTCTCAAAATTGACGTTACCTTTAACAGGTCTACCACTACCTTTATTTCATATTACAACCATCCTCGCCAAACCCTAAAAATATTTCTCCAATCTTCCAAAAGCAGTCATTCTTGGAGATTTTAATTCCAGTCACCAACAATTCGGTGATACTGCCACCAATAACTCAGGTAGATTTTTTCCGATTTACTTCTTGACCTACCTATTTTCCGAATTTTAAATAGAAATCCCACCTTCATAGGCCACCAGGGAGCCTCCATTACAGACCATGTGGTATCTACCCCAAGGATAGCCACTCTGTTCGACGATGAATGTTACCAGGGAGACTCAATAACTTCCGACCATCTTCCGCTCCTAGTACGAACAAAGCTAGCTAACCCCAAACCTCCCATGTCCCAAACTTTCACCTTTTTAAATTACAAAAAGGCAAACTGGGGAAAATTCAAAAATTTTATATCTTCCCACATTCCGAATGAACCAGAAAGAATCACCATTGATTCAATAAACTCTCACGCCTAAACCCTTTAATCACTTATTATCCATGCCACTGACCAATCTGTGCCACTTACTACTATCGACACTTCTTTTCACGCCTTACCTCTACACATCCTTAATTTGGTCAAACTCAAAAGACACCTTTATCGCACATTTGTACGTACAAGAGATCCTGCCGTTAGGAACGAATGGAATCGCCTTAATGCCCTGGTCAGATTTGAGACGAACGCCCACAAACAGCGGGAATGGAAACGTCTCACGGCTGACCTGGACTATAGGCGAGGAAGTGTGTTCTGGAACAGATTCAAAACTCTCTCCGGTCAACGGAAGAGAGTAGAATCAGGTCTCAGAGTACAAAATCAAATAGTGCTCACTCCTGGCGAAAAAGCTGAGGTTTTCAAAAGACATCTCCAAAGTGTTTTAAGCTCTCCAGAAAATCCACTTTTTCCTCCTGAATTTTTCAGAGAAACCATTCCTCTTACCTCGAACATTACCCCATTAGATCCAAATAATCCACTCTTAAGGCCTTTTTCTCTCGAAGAAATCAAAACCGCCTATCTCAGAGGCCCCTGGCCCCGACCAAATATCTAGAAGAGCTCTAAAAAATCTCCCTTCCTACATTCTTCCTCAAATACAGAATCTAGCCAACGCCTGCCTCTCTCTCTCTTATTTTCCAACAGTACTGTAAATCGTCATAATTGCCGCTACTGGTCTGATTCAAACCCAAGAATTCTCCAGGCGGTGCATACACAGCAACCGCAAAAATTAAAAGTATGAGCTGGCATTTTCGGTGACTGGCCCAAAAATATGGACCCACCATATTTTTTACTTGGTAATTTGACTGGCGAAATAAATTTGCAATTACTGGAAGATGCTATTGACCCTACCTTGACCGATAATATTTAAAATGACCAACAGTATAGTAAAGATCATATTTTAATTATTCAACAGGACGGTGCTCCTCCGCATTATGCTTTGATTGTCCGTCAGTATTTAGACCAACATTTTTCACGGCACTGGATTGGGAGAAGAGGTAGCATTGAATGGCCTCCACGGTCATCAGATTTGTCACCCCTTGATTTTTTTGTATGGGTAGGTATACCTCAAAAGTAAAATCTACAAAACACAACCTCTTCAGAATGTGCGTGAACGTTTCCAAAAAAATAATTATTATTGTATGGACGCGGGTGGCCATCAATTTGAACATATAATTTATTTAAAAAGTGAGTAAACAACTAAACATTAAAATGTAATTTATTAAGAAGTAATAGGCCGAATTTTAAAATTTAAATACTGTTGTAAAAATAATTGGAAAGGCTTTAAAATGATACCTCGCTAGGGGTGAAAGTCAAAAATACCGGAAAAGTGCCACTTTGATAAAAAACCGACGTCTCTGCGTTTTTTTTTAACGTTGACGCATATCCTGCTAGAGGATATGCGTCTCTGAATGAACGAGTATCTTCTACTGTTCTTAGCCATATTTGATTGCCTTCATTTGAGCCTGGTTTGATCCATGTCACTTTATGCTCATTTTTATGTCCAAATTTGGTACTTATTATGAATGTGTCGGTACCTAGTTATCCAAAAATTGCAGATTCTTGAGCCATTGTCGTTTATCTTGACGTGTATTGTTTCTTCATCTGCAACATTTTCGTTAAATTCCTCTTTTCCGATTTGTGCATTGAAGTCTTCTATGACTAGTTTTCTATCATTTCTATTTATATTTTCCCAAACTTCATGTAGCTTGTCATAGAATTCTTCTTTGTCCTCGCTGTTTGAGTCCTCTGTTGGTGCGGAAACATTTATTATTGTTAGATTTGCTTGTTTGTTTCCAATCCTCATTGTTGAGATTCTTCCGCTTAATGCTTGGAAGTTCATTACTTTGTTTCTTATCTTTTCATTTACTGTAGCTTGTAGCTTGTCATAGAATTCTTCTTTGTCCTCGCTGTTTGAGTCCTCTGTTGGTGCGGAAACATTTATTATTGTTAGATTTGCTTGTTTGTTTCCAATCCTCATTGTTGAGATTCTACCGCTTAATGCTTGGAAGTTCATTACTTTGTTTCTTATCTTTTCATTTACCATAAATGCCGTGCCATTTTCCCTTGTTTCTTCTCTTCTGCGTAATAAAGTGTGTATCTTTCTTTATCTATTCTTCCTTCTTCCTTCCATCTTATTTCTTGTAGTGCTATTATATCAAGCTTGTATCTTCCCATCTCTCTGCAGCTATCTCTTTCATTTTACCCGCCTTCAGCATTGTCTTCATAGGTATTCCATGTGCCGATTTTAACAATTCCTTCATTTCTCCTTTGTTTTAGTATTTTTATTGTACTCTGGCTCTGTTTCGTTTTCGTCCGGCCTCCATGTATGTAATTTCGTCAAGAAACCTTTTCAGGTTTAAAATTCAACATGTAATCTGGCCAAAACTAACCCTTTTTGGATTATCTATTACGTAATTCTGTTTTACACCCTCAGGAACATTAAACATAACTCCGTTGTTGACGCAAACTTCTTGTTACTTTACTATTGGCATTTAAAGTTGCAGTTTTTCAATTTAAGCGGCGATTGTATTAAACCATGATATTTACAACCCTAAATATAGTCATACATTTCTACCTGAAAAGTGTTTTGGTGAAATTACATCTAGGATTATGATCATAAAAATCGTCAAATGATTAAATAATTTATTTTTGGCGAAAATACATGTCCCAAACAAGAAATAATCACTAAAGCTGTTACAAAAACCATCGATCTTGCAAATTTTATAATCACATCAGTGTATCCTGGCAAATAGGTGTGAAGGATAGAATGCATATTGAAATAATTTCTATATAATTAAAAATGATTAAATTCACATTTCCTGGATTGTGCAACAAATTTTATCGAATAAAAGGTAAAAAAGCGATTCTATTTTTTAGACAAGGATGTTGTAGGTATAATTTAATCTAGATATTTTCTGATATGCTTTCTTTCATTCGCAGGACAAGAAATTGTTTCAGATACATTCAAAATAATTTTGCATCAAAACTGTTGTTACAGTTTTAAAATTTTCAAGATTTGGTGATTATTTTTTTTGAGTAAACTGACCGAATCTGACATATGTTTATTGATAACTAATTTCAAAAAAATATATACAGTACGTCCATTAACAAATAAAATTAACATTTTATTTGTTAACAGCCAAAACACCCGATATTGATCTGCTGAAAATCCAAACTAAATGCAATAAATAATGCCATACCTAGGCAAATACCACAAAAAAGTCAACGTTCGGGCTGGTATTATGAGAAATACATTATTGGTCCATCTTTTGATGAGCATTCAACAGGAAAATGCAGAACTTTTCAATTTTTTGTATTCAATAATATCATTAAGTTGCGTCTAAAGAACCTCCCTGAATTTTTTTTTAAATCAATAATAACTTGGCAAATATAATTTACAGTTCCGCGCTATTCAATAGTTATTTAACCCACTGTCCCATTTGCCTTACAATCTCTCTGTACCATAGTATATAAATTATATTCTATGTGTTTATATACTATGTCTGTACTGTTACAATTATTATTTAGCACCAGAACATTTAAATTTGTAAACATACATATTGCAGTATGTAGATTAGAGTGTCCGTTGTTTACCAATTTACCAATTGGTTTTAGACTTGGCAGCGCCCCTAAAATTTTTAGTTTCTGACCTAAAAAAAATATCAGACCCATATAAGCCCTTAATATTAGTTTTAAACCGTGCCACAACGACGATTAATTTCCCATTTAAATAACATGGATTTTTTGCACTTTTTGCCATTAATTTCTTTTCCCAACCATTCCATCCAATGCTGTGGCAATCAATTATTTTTGTAGTAAATTGAACGCTCTACAAAAACTTCTTAGTAATTTTTTCAAAGTTTAACTCAAAATAACTTCTTAATTTTCATTGTATTTCTTCTGAAGTGAAGCGAAAAATGGTGGCAGCTTTAACATCAAGCGAAGAGGATGAACTTGACTTTCCTATACGCTTAATTTTCAATTCAACAGATTTTACTTGGTTTCTTGACAAAAACCTTGATTATTTTATAAATTCTAATTCCGTCAAATTACAGTACTGTACAAATAGTACATGGTCAAATCACCCAGATTATATAAAAGGTTTGGAAATTGTTAAGCATCTAAAAGTGGTCAATGATTCTGCAGAACAAGCTGTCAAACTAACTGAAGAATATATTATTACTCTAGCTAAGCACGAAGATCAAAAACAGTATGTCATTCAAATTGTAAGTGAATATAAAAAAAAAATTCCAAATGTCACCAAAGAATGTTTAATAAAATAACTTTTTGTTCATCGATGTGTTGGAAAATTTATTAAATCTGTCACATTTTTACCAATTAATTTTAATATTTTAAGCTTAACTTATATCGGCAAATTTAAGTTTAACGATAATTTTAGTTATGATCCCGTTGAAATCAGATATTTTTTTGCAATAAAGAATAATTTTTAATATAAATAACGATAGTTTCGTTCAAAATACAAAGAAAATTAAGAAGTTATTTTGAGTTGATCTTTGACCTTGAATAACTTTCAAGCAAAGGAATTTATCGAAAAAATTACTAAGAAGTTTTTGTAGAGCGTTCAATTTACTACAAAAATAATTGATTGCCACAGCTTTGGATGGAATGGTTGAGGAAAAAAAAAATTAATGGCAAAAAGTACAAAAAACCCATGTTATTTAAATGGGAAATTAATCGTCGTTCTGGCACGGTTTAAAACTAATAATAAGGGCTTATATTGGTCTGATAATTTTTTTAGGTCAGAAACTAAAAATTTTAGGGGCGCTGCAAAGTCTAAAACCAAATTGGTAAACAACGGACACCCTAATGTAGATGACATCGCTTTGATCAGTCATAATAATCTCAAAATATCAGTGAATAAGCTACAAAAACTTATAAGAGAATAGTGAAATGATTTAACAGGTGTAGGATGAAGTCCAAAGCCTTAAAACTCAATGCATAATCTTCAATCTGCTTAATAACAACAAAAAACAAAACTTTATTGAACTCTATTTAGTGGAAAAAACTAGTTCTTTTTCGCACTAGTGCAAAAAAGACTTTTTCGTACAATTGCACGCGAAGACAATATTTCGCGTTCTCAGCACAGTCCGCGAAATTTATTTCGCGGCCGTTACCCATAGCAACGGCTGCAAAACCAAACGTCACTTCCAAATTTGAATATCACTTCCAAACTTGACATTTCTAAAATACTACAAAGACAAGGATTATTTTTTATTGAATACCAACAAGTACATAAGTACCTACTTATATTATTTAGGATGAATATTAACATTAATTGTACAGTTTGTATTATTACTTATATTTACTCAAGAACTGTCAAAATATTTTGTATATATTGAAACATATCATTTTCATAGCACACGGTGACATTGTTAAATAAATTGAACTGCTGTTGATTTTAGAGCAATAATATATTTATTTACAATTATCTAAGTAGTTTAATAATTTTAACGATTTCACGAAAAATAGTGTGTATGCCATGGCCGCGAAAATTTTTAACGACCTCAAGATTATCTTGCCTCGGCCGCAAGCGGCCTCGGCGATAACTGTTCTTTCGGTACGTTAAAAAGGTATTTCGCGGCCTAAGCATACAAATAACTATTTCTATGACCCTTTATAAAAAGAAAATTTTCGTAACGAATGATAAAAAATCCCATAACGTTAACTTTCGTCCAAGGAGACGAAAATTATTTCACTAATGTCTAGTTACCTGCTGTCACTGTACCAGTGTCAGTATTGAATCACCTCAGTTTGTGTTTGCCGTGATTTTGCTATGAATTCTGATTCAGAAAGAGACTTGGATGTTCCAAATACTCCACCAGAGATAAGAAATCAGTCCCCTATAATTTTGAATAATTGTTCACATATTGTAATTAATCAATATTGAAATCAAAAATAATTTAGATTTAATGGAATTTATAGATTTGTGTTGTAAAATTCAATAAAGATTTTTTCATTATTTAAATTTTGTTATGAGGTCATAGAAAAAGTATAGTGTTGAACTCGTCGAAAGCATTTTTTTAGGGTCGAGAACATTACTCGACTGTTCTCTTGCTTAAAAAAATGTAACTTTCGTCACTTGTTGAACACTATACTATCATTGCACTCATCTGTCATGTCACTTAGCGTTTTGTCATCATAACAAACCTAAACCTTCAAATCGACGCCATTTTTAGTCCATTTAGAGCCACCTAAATAACACATTTTTTGGTTTTTGCATGCACGTACAAAAATATAGTGTATGCAACAAGTGCATAAAGTGTCTCTTTTTCACTCATGGAATTTTTCCATTCGTGAAAAAAAGCACCATTTTATGCACTAGTTGCAAAAATAACTATTAATGGATAGGCACAACTCACTAATGACATTAGCTTATGCGCAGGTTTTCAATATAAAATATATTCAAATAGTTCCTAACTATGGTTTTTAATATTTCTAGTTCTTACTTTGAGTTTTTGTCATAGGTAATGTTTACTATTTGACGACTGACGTCATTTATAAAATCTATGGTTACTGTTTTTAGATAGTATAGACCATTCCAGAACACCTGACATTGTCATGTCGGCCATATTGTTCAGGAGGACAACCGATCAGGTGGAGTTGAAGCTTGTGTGTTTTGACATGTGCTGTAAGTCAGTTGGTTGTCAGAGAGACTTTGTAGAACAATGTCAATGTAATAATATATTTCATTTAAATAATAAAAACTTTACAAATAACACATGGCGCAGTCAGTAAACTGTCTCTGAATTGAATTAAATAATAATTAAAATATCAGACGACAAAAAAGCAATCAACAGAGCAGTTATCTGATTCCAACGAAAGTCAAGAACTACAGATTCAGGTGCTAAACCTTAAATATAATACTTACCTCTATTAAAACTTAAACTCAAACGTTTGATAAAGCTACTGTGTTAGCGAAACGCGTCACAAGTTTAAGTTGAAAATAGGTTCAAAAATAATAATGATGATTTAAACAAATTAAATTGTTTCATTTCATCTTATCAGTATGGATCTTCATCAAGTAAATGTAATCTATACAATCAATACATTTGTTGTTTTTATTTACTGAGGGGCCCTCGTTTTAAAGCACTAATCCAAGCATCGCGCCGTTGCACAGAGAGATCAGTTAAATAGTCACCTCGCTTCGTTAAAACATCCGGAAATCGGAATGAAATACCTTATCTCTTTCTTCCCTCATTCTACACTCAACAACACTTAAAACGATGACATTTTAGATACTTTTAAGAATTACTAATTGAAGTCTACCAAAAAAAAAACCAAAAATAAAGTGTGCTCTCCAGCACAATATTGCCGACCTCTCAGTGACGTCATTCAGGAATGGTCTATTAGCCTGTTTCCTCTGAAGATTCAAAAATAATCCAAGAGAGGCCGCGCTAGTGGGGGGTACGTATGATTTGATTTTACATTTTACAGTAACGTTAAAAGTAGGTACCTAATAAAAATGGAATTAACGGAAGATGATGTACCTGGAGCGAAATTAAAATTTGCACAAGTTAAAAATCATCTTGTTCGGGATTTAAAACGATAGCTTGCGTGCCGTCAAATGGAAAATCAGAACATATGTATCCCTCACTAGTGCAGCCTCTGGTGGATTATTTTTGAATCTTCAGAGGAGACAGGCTAATTGGATTGCAGTGGCGAAGTCGCGGTGAAAAAACAAACTGCTCAGATAGTCGATTTTGAGGACAGGTTTTGTCAATTTTTCCGTATAAGTTCTAACTCTTTATCTAGCATCTATGTTATTTAGCACCAAAACATCTAAATTTGCAAAGATACATATTGCATTTACTTAATTACAGTTTTCTGTAAAAATTGTCATATTTTAGGAAAGCGTGTTATCAATAGATGTCGAAGATAATAGTATAATACTGTTATAACGCCTTACAGTTTTTGAAAAATTGAATTACACCTCTAAGTTAAACGGGGTTGGTATATCTGCAAGATATAACCAACCATTCTTGTTTGTAATTAGAAGGGACAATATCACTTGTAGTATGGTTCCAAAATGGTGTGGGAATGCCCAGGCAAACTCAATGAACTAGGCAAGAACAATACAGTCACCCTACTTACAGAAGCTATGAGAGCATAATCCTGGACAGATGACATCTGACTTGTACTGATGAGGCGCAAATAGGCCGAAACCGGTCTACAAGTGATGCCCTTCTAATTACAAACCAAAATGGTTGGTTATATCTTGCAGATATACCAACCCCGTTTAACTTAAAAATGTAATTCAATGTCTGTCGAGGCATATAGCCCGAGAAGTAGTTTTTACTTCTTAGTGAAATATTTTTCAAAAACTTTGTAAGGCGTTATAATAGTATTAAATTATTATCTTCGACATCTAAACATATTGCAGAATGTAGATAATATTGTTATGATCAGTCATAAATATCTCAAAATATCAGTGAATGAGCTACAAAAATGTTTAAAAACAATAAAAAATAAAATATATTTTGAATCAATAGACACAACTTACTAATGGACATACTTCATGCACACTATTAATTTAAAAAGTTTGTTTATTTGGTTGTCCTTGGAGTTTTTCGTACCTTATGTTTGATTAAAATGGTTCCCAATACAGAAAATGCAGAAACCAAAATTAACTTTTTATGTGATTTGTCCTTGTTGGATTTTTATCGAACCAACCATGAACCAGTTTATTCTCAATATTTTCCAGGTTTTTCCTAAAAAAGTAGGACAGTGTCATGTGCACCAAAGATTAAAATATTATTATTGAAATTTTTAATATGTTATGATTTTTTATCTTGTATCATGTTCCGACATGCTGCTAATAAGCGGTAATCATTTCAGCTACAGAACAATTATTTACAATATTACAAAGCATTTATATATAGGTAGGTGACAATTTTATTAAGTGTTATCATTAGAACTTAGATACAATATGAAAATTAGTATTTATATATTTGCAGTGGCAATTATTGCAGGTAAATTGTTTGTTTTTAAGTCAAAAAATGAACCAAAAATTTTTTTAGCATAAAATATTTAAATTTGTTTTTATTGAAAAATAGAATGGATATCAATGGGAATTTTCACCTCAGAAATATCAGTGATTTAGGGATAGTATTTTTAAAATAATGTGTACTTATATAGAATATACCATTTTCAAAAATAAAATTCATATTCCTAATAATATTCGTTTTACTTCATAGCGTCAAATTTCAAAGTGAATTCTCTTAAATATGGCATATACGTCAAATTTGAGATTTTTTTTTCAGTTTCTTGGCAACCATCATTTCTTACTTATTCCATAAGTTTAATGAATTGACATTTTATAGTTTGCTTCAATAGTCATGAGTCATTTCGTCGAAAATTTTTCAAAAATTCTGACCAAGATTAAAGATTTTTCCCCACTCTATGTGATTATTATTAGAAAGATATAAAATTTTGACTTTCCTTTTTTATTAAAAATAAAAGTTATTTAAAAACTCTTGCGTAAAAATACATTAATTTTTGTTTTCTTTGAATATTCCAACTATCTCAATTTTGGATTGGTATACAAACTACAACATTTTTTACAGTTTTTTATCCATTTGTTGAAATAATTGTAAGAAACGAGTTCACTTTTTAGGTGATTTTCCTAAATATGTTCTTTTAAATATAGTACTTGATGAAAACTATGATTTTTAAAAGAAAATTTTTTTTGTATCACTCACAAACGCATTTGTTAATAATTAACAATTTTATTTGGGCCACCCATAGGTACTAATATTGGGAAAATATTATCTTTTCAAAATCATTATTTCTCTTGCTCTCTCATTTACTGAAAAAAACATATTTTTTGTTTATTTAATTAATTAAGTAATTTAACTTTTGTAATATATTTTCTTGAATTATTCAAACATCAATAAAAACAATCAACTTTCGTTTTTTGAGAAAAATAATTATTGTTTTATATATTTCAAATGGTGCCGTTTCTTCAATCTTGCCTTTTTCACGAATTTTTGTATCGTTGTAAATCAAATATCCTATAAACTATTGAAGAAACGACGGGTATTTTTTGTTCTCTATTCACTAATTCGCTATTCTATATGGAGAATCCACACAAACAAATTTTTTCAATTTTCATGTTTTTAAGAAACAATTTTTCTCTTAAAAATAGAGAATCGGAAATTTTTATCTTCTCAACAGGAATCTTTTTTACAGTTTTATAAAAATAGATCCAAAGATTGGAAGGAATATCGGGATGACATTTTTTCAAGGAAATTTCTTGCATTCGAATTTTTTTATTTCCGATAGCTATAATAGTTTCTGAGATATTTACAGAAAAAATTCTGGTCAACTTTTCCATTCGTGAAAAAAAGTACCACTTTATGCACTTGCTGCATAAATGACTATTATTTGAGATGTCTTTTTTAAACAAACTCATATACAGTTGTGGGTAAAGTATAGTATTCAACACACGCATAATGACTTTTACCCACTCAGATGTTACAACTTTGTCTTCGTGGGTAATACCCATCATCATTATACGCTTGTTGACTAATATTTTATTACCCAAGAGTCCGCTCTATCTACGACCAGGATCCTAAGCGAGTTCCACCGTTATCTATTTTCTTTTGGGCAGTGTTTGTCTCTTTTTTCGCGCATTTCCCAAGTGCCACGATAACTAATAAAAAATAACAATCCGCCATCATAACTCAAACACCGATCAGAATCTCGAATCTCGATCAAAACTGTCGCAATCTACATTTGTCGAACAAAAATTTTAGGTCGTGTTCTCGAACCACCTTCGAGATTAATGTCACCGTTCGAAATTTTGTCTCATATGTACATGTGGCACTGCTGTAAATTTATAAAAATGTAGCTGCTTTTTCAAAATGAAGTCAAACAAAAATCAAAGTGAAGAGTTTTAATAACGGTTTTAAACTATCTTTTTTATGTGTTTGTCGTTACTTCTGTTACTATTTACTTATTTAGTTCTAAACATGGATACCGAGTGTACAAAAAGTATTGCAGAAAATCGCGAAAAGAGTTGTTAATCGAACTCGTAACAAACCAACTACGCCTAATTAACGGGAAATTTTCCAACGAATTTACTCTTCCATAACTGGTCTTACTCAATTTATTTAATTTGTAGTTATATCTTCCGTTAACCGAAAATATCTCTTAAACATTATCTCAGACATATAAAAGGCATTTTGAAATGCATAACTTTTAAGTCCAAACATTCCAAACCCTTTCATCAGTATATAACTTTTGTAAGATTTCTTGTTGAATAGTAATAGCCTCTTCTTCGTAGTCCTCCATGTTAAATTTAAAAAAAATTCACCTTTTCTACACGTAACTTAACCACAACAAATAAAATCTCGCATATATGACAATTTGTCACTCTAGTGATATTCTGTCGCATGAAAATTGTCGATTTCGACTATCAAGAATTGCAGTTTTACGTTTCGTGCGACAAGGGCCCTTATTATCGAATCTTGATCAAAAATGTCGCACGAAAATTTGAGGTCATATTCTCGAACCACCTTTGACATTATTTTCACCTTTCGAAATTTTGTCGCATATGTTCATGTGGCAATTCTGACATTTATTAAATTATAGCTGCTATTCCAAAATGAAGTCAAACAAAAATCAAAAAGAAGAGTTTTAATAACGGGTTTAACCTATCTTTTGCATGTGTTTGTCGTTACTTCTGTGACTATTTACTTATTTAGTTTTATACATGGATACCGAGGGTACAAAAAGTATTGCAGTTATTCGTGGAAAGAGTAGAGCTCGTAACAAACCAACCACGCCTGATTAACGGGAAATTTACCAACGAATTTTTTCTTCGAAAACTGGTTTTACTAATTTTATTAAATATTTATTTAATATCTTTCGTTAACCGAAAATATCTTTTAAACATTTTCTCATATATTATATGCCAAGACCTATGAATTTAATCGCTTCGCTTTCGCTTCCATTGTAATTGTTGGTTTTGCATCGATTTGTGATATTTACTTATTATTTATGACTATCGCATATAATTCCTAGTTCAAATTATTTATCAAAATAAACTTTGAATTTGCAAGCTGTCAAATATTTGAAGTATTTACAGATGAGTGATGTCATACAGGGTGTCAATTTTAAAACTTACAATGGGCTGTACCTCGTGAAGGGAAAGAGATTTCAAAAAATTTTCTAAACCGTTTCTAGGGTAGAGAAGGGGAACTAAAATGACATCAGAGAGAACCCCATATGCCCCACCTAAACCCCCACCTACAAAATTTTAAATGGCAACAACCTACT
The DNA here is from genome assembly GCA_947563755.1 of Lochmaea crataegi. Classification (NCBI taxonomy): domain Eukaryota; kingdom Metazoa; phylum Arthropoda; class Insecta; order Coleoptera; family Chrysomelidae; genus Lochmaea; species Lochmaea crataegi. The sequence continues at coordinate 7,293,801 of OX387435.1, forward strand.
TGTGATACGTCGTTAGAACGCCCGTAGAAAATGCTTTTCAACGGTCTAAGTCATAATTATACAGGGTGTAACAATTAAGCAGAAAAATTTATTTGACAACAAAATGAAAAAGTTTCAAATGTCGAACTACAAAAATGTTAATTAATTGTTCAAAATGGTTTCCATTGTTTTGTAAACAATAGTACAACCTATTTTCAAACTCCATGCGAACATTGGCAAATGTTGCTTTAGTAATATCACGACATGGTGGCCACTCAATCGGACCCCTCCTTCCAATCCAATTTGGATAATTATTGTCTAACCAGTCCCTAGCTGCTACTTCGTAATGGGGAGGTGTTCCGTCTTGCTGGAAGTGCAACAAATTTTCATCTACAGCTGGATTGCCATGGCCGTCCTGTTGGTTCTCTAATTCATGAACAGTTAAGGGCTCAATAGTGTTCTCTAGCATATCGAGGTACATTTCACCGTTTAAATTTCCCGGTATAAACAAGGAACCAATCACATAATCTCCTAATACCCCTGCCCAAACATTTAGTTTCTCAGGATACTGAGTGTGGTTTTCTCTAGACAGATGTGGATTTTCATCATTCGAATAATGACAGTTTTGTTTATTTACATTACCATTTAGATAAAATGTGCACTCATCACTAAAACAAATATTTCTTAAAAGTCTAGGTTCATTCTTAATTCTTTCACTCATAATTTCAGAAAACTGAATTGTTCGGTCTGGATCGTCATCGGACAATTCTTGAAGACATTGCATTTTATAGGGGTGAAATTTATGAAGCTTCAAAACTTTCCGTACCGACTCATGTGATAGTAGGATCTATTCCAAATTGTCCAAGGACTTTAATTTGAGTTGCTTCATCGAGTACTCTTGCGGCATTCCTTCTTTTATTTGCCACTGAACCCGTCTCTCTGAATTTTGCGACTTAATCACGGATATACACGTGACTTACATGTCTTTCATTAAACACGTTAGCTGTCTGCAAATAACTTTCGTTCTGGGAGCCAAATATTAAAATTATCTCCACACGTTCAGATATACTGTAAACCATCGTAATTATTGCAGTTAAATTAACGTACCAAACGTAACAAAATATTTTCGGACCAAACGTACAAATAATTAATCTATCACAAATGACAATGACATTGAGGTAAGTATCAAATAATCCAAAAATTTGAGTACAGAAAGGCAATGCAAAATAACAAAATGTGTTGTTTAAAAACTGCAAAGCAAACAAGTTTTTTTTAAATACAATTAATAGAACATTTAACACTTAAATAGGGAGCGTACTTGCACTTTCAAAGCGAAGTATCGTTCCACAATTAATTGTTATTTTTGTTGTCAAATAAAGTTTTCTGCTTTATTGTTACACCCTGTATAATTATGACTTACACCATTGGAATACGGGCTTTCAAACGAAGTATCACAAGTATGAGGTTGCCATTTAAAATTTTGTAGGTGGGGGTTAAGGTGGGGCATATGGGGTTGATGGGGGTGCGTTCTCTCTTATGTCATTTTAGTTCCCCCTTTCTACCCTAGAAACGTTTTTGAAATTTGTTTGAAATCTCTTCGTTCACGAGTTACAGCCCATTGTAAGTTTTAAAATTGACACCCTGTATATAGACACCATTACTATTCTAGCGTTTTATTGTTTCAAGAAATAACATTTATTTTAGATAAATCTTATGCGTGCAAACATCGTAGAACAGTTTTTCAAAATCAGTCATCGTGCCTATTATCCGTAATTAAGGTTGTATCTCAATTGTTATTTTTATTTCCAGAATATTCAATAGTGCAAGCACAACGAAATTATAACTGCGCATTACCAGCCTATTGCAATGATGCTACAATCGATCCTAGAATACAGACTGATTGTGTAAGTGGCATTTTATTCTTAGGAGGGATTAATTTTTTAATACCAACCAACAATTCTATTCAGGGTGACTCAAATTATGTTTCTAACGACATACGAAGCACTAATTTGTATCCAAATTGTCCCTTCCCAGGTAACACAGACCTCTCCGCGAGATCTCTGAGAGGTTATAATTAGGATCTTATGCGAACTGCTATTGCGAGGTCCCGGTAATCGCTATGTGCTGTAGCTAAGCGAAATTCTCACTGGTGTCTCCAGGAGAAATCTCGGAGAGCTCACATTCAATTTTCCAGGTTTCATCTTATTGCGAGTTCCTAAAGTTATCTCGAACGTAACTTGAATAAGAAATTCTATTGCGAGCTCCTAAAGTTATCCCGAATGTAACCAGAACAAGAAATTCTCGCTGCGAGTTCCTAAAGTTATCTCGAATGTAACTGGAATAAGAAATTCTCGCTGCGAGTTCCTAAAGTTATCCTGAATGTAACCAGAACAAGAAATTCTCACTGCGAGTATATAGTATTTATCTATGCAGTTATGTTTACATTTACACGCGCCATTTAGTTTTAGTTATAGTGGCGTCTGGCGATTAGATAGGTACTATGATTACTGTTCTGTTTATTATTTGTTTGCATAAATATATTTGTTTTGTGTGAATTTGACTGGATAGGTAACAAGGTAAGTGCAGTTTTTCACAATATTCTCATTTTAAAAAGGGTGTTTTTGTTGTGTAGGCCTACTAATTGTACTGTTAATTTGGCCGCCATTTTAGATTCGTGCTGACACCCAGCAACCGCCAAAAAGGAATTTATTCCTTCAAATTGTATAATAGTTTATCCATAGTTCCTAGGGGATTTAATTGGCGTATGGCGAAGATGTATTGTATATTCAGTCCTAAAGGGAAGAGAAAATTCCACAGACTTACATTTTACTTAAATTAATTAAACGCTGCATGTTCTTCATTGCTAATTAGAATCCTATTTTGATATTTTTATAGAAGTTGTATTTGAATGGAATTGGGGGTTCTGGTCCCAAGGATCATCATGGACGCATGTTCAAGAACATTTTTACAAATGAACTAGGAATGAAATGCTCATGGAAGGGACAAAGAGGCAACATACGATTGGAAAATATGAACTTTATGTGTAAGTAAAGTTTCAGACTAGTTTATTAGCTTATTGGTACAGTATAATTTGTAATACTCTTATCCCATTCACCTATTATGATGACCATTTGTGTTGATTTGTTCATTTACAAAGTATGATGTTCACAGAGGAAAGTTAATTATTTAAAATTGGAGATAGATTGGTATGTTCTAAATGAATATTTTTTCGGTAATGATTATAAAACATTTCCATAAGAATTGTAGCGGATTTTTTGCTCTTCACAATTTCCATTTATTTAATTTGTATTCTAGAGAAAATAACTTAACACATAATTAATTGTGTTGTTTTGGTGTATGCATTTGTATTTTTCTAGATGTACTGAAACAGACATGGAAAACCACTGACAAAGAATTTGAGATATTTTCCCAAGATTGGTTGAGACACTGTTCACAAAGAAAAAAACAGGGAGGATTTAAAAAATAATTAAAGTTAGTCAATATGGAGAATGGTAAGTCAATGTTTCCTTTGTAAAGGTATTACTAAAGCTCATATTCAATAGATTCAAGCGTGATACCTGATATGAGCACAGTTTTACCTCACCCAAACATGTTTTAATACCTTGACATCGTATTTTACTAGCACTGTTTCTGGGAAAAATTAAAACTATGTTTTTCTATGGTATTATCCTACTTGAATACTAGTTGCGTTAGGATTAATTACTAGAACCAGTGCTAATTTTGACTAACCAAAGCTACCTTTGAATCTATATCCTTATATTCACAACTTTATGATTAAGCATGGCTACACAAGTAGGATTATACATATAGGACAATTATGTATTGATCTTCTCCTAAAGATAATGACATAGTTAACAAAACTCGTGTCGCGGTAATGGAAAATTTGTTTTGGTGTTTGTTAAAACTGTGCTTACAATGATTATCGTGCCAAAGGTTCCAGTATGATATCCGAGATATCCAGTATGCCAAATCAAATTGTTTTTTTATATTGAAATCATAGCTATACAGAGTTGTGATATTATTATTATAAATATGTGTTGGTGTGTAAACATTTCTTATTTTCAACCAACACTGAGGGGTATCCAAAGAGCAATGAAATATATATTTTTTGTATTAATATCCCGAATATTATGGTTTACTATTTGCTTTCAGGTCCACATCGAAGGTGATAGCTAGCAGCTCATTTCTTTTTATTTCTTTCTTTTCTTTTTTATGTATATTAAGTTTTTATAAAATAAACTTAAATTAGTTCATTGGCTGTTTAAATATTCATCCTCTCTTGTGGTCATAATAATATAGTATTCTGATCTTGATATTCAGTTTCTCCCACGAGCTCTCAAAGAATCTGCGGAATGTATATGATCATTTTTTTACTTTTAAAAGATAAACTTTAGTCACTATCGTACATCGTACCTCCTGGTAACTTTTACATGTTGAAAAAGAAAACATTCTTAATAAAATGGAAACATATTTTTTTTACAATTATAAAACAATCTGCGGCGAAACATTAAAGTTAGTTTTGATAATATCTAATAGAAAACAACTAATTCCTCGCCACAATGGCACACTGGGCATTGAGGATATTGTGAAATCTTGCTTTTAACCTGATCAAATCTGATGGTGTAAATTTGCATTCTCATTCAACTTTTTATTCAGTCATGATTGAGAAAGTTTTTCAATCGAATATCTGAAGTAAAATGCAGATTTTTTCAGGTGAAAAGTTAGGGATTTACAATATCGGATGTCGCTGTCCAGCATATGCCATAGTAACGGGGAAGTAGTTGTTTTCCATTAGATTTTACAAATAGTAAGGTTTTTCCTAATTCTGAAATTATTTTTTTCAATTTAATAGTTTCCTTTTTCAATATGGAATATCTTGCACTACTCTCAATGCGAACTCTTGAAGACCACGCCAGAAGCATTGCATGCGAATATCGCAAAGTGACCTCTCATGGATCTCACAAAAGGCTATATATGTGAATTTCCTACAGAACTCGCCAGAGGCACTGCCTGCGATGATCACACAGCGAGCTCACAGAGACGTCGATATGAGCAATAAATGAGAATTTCCCAAAGTAGTAGTAACAAGATGTCACAGAGAACTCGCCAGGGTGTATTGTTCGGGAATTTCCACGTGAGATATCTCTAAGACTTCGCTGAGAATATCCCGGCGGCGGACATTTGGAGGAGATATAGAACTCTCAACAACCTCTCAGAGAGGTAACAAAAGTTGTCACAATTTCTTAAAAAGAGATCGCGAGGATATCTTTAGGACCTCTTTGTGTTGCCTGGGTTATTTATTTGAAATGAACATAAGTTGCATGTATAGGAGTAAAGCTATATAGTAGCAAAGAAATTGGGGTAGTGAGACTTTGCAGTCTTGCACGACAGTACCGGTTTAACTCTATTAATAAATAATTATTAAAAACTGACTGGGATAGGAGTGTACGGACCAAGAACTCTGAAAGCTTGGAAAAATCCCCAAGTAACTTTCAAGTGGATATTTCCGACACAGGCAGCGGCGTAGCGCTACTACCGCGAACTCCCGCAGTTGCGGGGGGGGGCGAAGGTTACGAAGCTCGAAAGAGCCTATCGCTAGGGATCGGAAGGGGCCGAAATGTAGAGGCCAACGCCCCAGGGGCTCAGACTCGATGTGTGACTGTACTCTGTTTTGTCGTTTTTGGCTCTGCATAGCCACTGCCCAGGCAACACAAAGAGGTCCTAAAGATATTCCCGCGATCTCTTTTAAGAAATTGTGACAACTTTTGTTACCTCTCTGAGAGGTTGTTGAGAGTTCTATATCTCCTCCAAATGTCCGCCGCCGGGATATTCTCAGCGAAGTCTTAGAGATATCTCATGTGGAAATTCCCGAACAATACATCCTGGCGAGTTCTCTGTGACATCTTGTTACTACTACTTTGGGAAATTCTCATTTATTGCTCATATAGACGTCTCTGTGAGCTCGTTGTGTGATCATCGCAGGCAGTGCCTCTGGCGAGTTCTGTAGGAAATTCACATATATAGCCTTTTGTGAGATCCATGAGAGGTCACTTTGCGATATTCGCATGCAATGCTTCTGGCGTGGTCTTCAAGAGTTCGCATTGTAAGTGTAAGATATTCTATATTGAAAAAGGAAACTATTAAATTGAACAAAAAAAAATTTCAGAATTAGGAAAAACGTTACTATTTGTAAAATCTAATGGAAAACAACTACTTCCCCGTTACTATGGCATATGCTGGACAGCGACATCCGATATTGTAAATCCCTAACTTTTCACCTGAAAAAATCTGCATTTTACTTCAGATATTCGATTGAAAAACTTTCTCAATCATGACTGAATAAAAAGTTGAATGAGAATGCAAATTTACACCATCAGATTTGATCAGGTTAAAAGCAAGATTTCACAATATCCTCAATGCCCAGTGTGCCATTGTGGCGAGGAATTAGTTGTTTTCTATTAGATATTATCAAAACTAACTTTAATGTTTAGCCGCAGAAAAAAAATATGTTTCCATTTTATTATGAATGTTTTCTTTTTCAACATGTAAAACTTACCAGGAGGTACGATGTACGATAGTGACTAAAGATTATCTTTTAAAAGTAGAAAAATGATCATATACATCCAGCAGATTCTTTGAGAGCTCGTGGGAGAAACTGAATATCAAGATCAGAATACTATATTATTATGACCACAAGAGAGGATGAATGTTGAAACAACCAATGAACTAATTTAAGTTTATTTTATAAAAACTTAATATACATAAAAAAGAAAAGAAAGAAATAAAAAGAAATGAGCTGCTAGCTATCACCTTCGGTGTGGACCTGAAAGCAAATGGTAAACCATAATATTCGGGATATTAATTCAAAAAATATATATTTCATTGCTCTTTCGATACCCCTCAGAGTGTTGGTTGAAAATAAGAAATGTTTACACACCAACACATATTTATAATAATAACATCACAACTCTGTATAGCTATGATTTCAATATAAAAAACAATTTGATTTGGCATACTGGATATCTCGGATATAATACTGGAACCTTTGGCACGATAATCATTGTAAGCACAGTTTTAACAAACACCAAAACAAATTTTCCATTACCGCGACACGAGTTTTGTTAACTATGTCATTATCTTTAGGAGAAGATCAATACTTAATTATCCTATATGTATAATCCTACTTGTGTAGCCATGCTTAATCATAAAGTTGTGAATATAAGGATATAGATTCAAAGGTAGCTTTGGTTAGTCAAAATTAGCACTAACAGACTGTTGGTTCTAGTAATTAATCCTATCGCAACTAGTATTCAAGTAGGATAATACCATAAAAAAACATAGTTTTAATCTTTCCCAGAAACAGTGCTAGTAAAATACGGTGTCAAGGTATTAAAACATGTTTGTGTGAGGTAAAACTGTGCTCATATCAGGTATCACGCTTGAATCTATTGAATATGAGCTTTAGTAATACATTTACAAAGGAAACATTGACTTACCATTCTCCATATTGACTAATTTTAATTATTTTTTAAATCCTCCTTTTTTTTCCTTGTGAACAGTGTCTCAACCAATCTTGGGAAAATATCAAATTCTTTGTCAGTGGTTTTCCATGTCTGTTTCAGTACATCTAGAAAAATACAAATGCATACACCAAAACAACACAATTAATTATGTTATGTTATTTTCTATAAAATACAAATTAAATAAATGGAAATTGTGAAGAGCAAAAAATCCGCTACAATTTTTATGGAAATGTTTTATAATCATTACCGGAAAAATGTTCATTTACAACATACCAATCTATCTCCAATTTTAAATAATTAACTTTCCTCTGTGAACATCATACTTTGTAAATGAACAAATCAACACAAATGGTCATCATAATAGGTAAAATAAATGGGATAAGAGTATTACAAATTATACTGTACCAATAAGCAAATAAACTAGTCTGAAACTTTACTTACACATAAAGTTCATATTTTCCAATCGTATGTTGCCTCTTTGTCCCTTCCATGAGCATTTCATTCCTAGTTCATTTGTAAAAATGTTCTTGAACATGCGTCCATGATGATTCTTGGGACCAGAACCCCCAATTCCATTGAAATACAACTTCTATAAAAATATCAAAATAGGATTCTAATTAGCAATGAAGAACATGCAGCGTTTAATTAATTTGAGTAAAATGTAAGTCTGTGGAATTTTCTCTTCCCTTCAGGACTGAATATACAATACATCTTCTCCATACGCCAATTAAATCCCCTAGGAGCTATGGATAAACTATTATATAATTTGAACGAATGAATTCCTTTTTGGCGGTTGCTGGGTATCAGCACGAATCTAAAATGGCGGCCAAATTAACAGTAGGTACAATTAGTAGGCCTACACAACAAATACACCCTTTTTAAAATGAGAATATTGTGAAAAACTGCACTTACCTTGTTACCTATCCAGTCAAATTCACACAAAACAAATATATTTATGCAAACCAATAATAATCTCTTTATATTTATAATAAACAGAACAGTAATCGCCAGACGCCACCTGGACGCCACTATAACTAAAACTAAATGGCGCGTGTAAATGTAAACATAACTGCATAGATAAATACCATATACTCGCAGTGAGAATTTCTTGTTCTGGTTACATTCGGGATAACTTTAGGAACTCGCAGCGAGAATTTCTTATTCCAGTTACATTCGAGATAACTTTAGGAACTCGCATTGAGAATTTCTTGTTCTGGTTACATCCGAGATAACTTTAGGAACTCGCAATGAGAATTTCTTATTCAAGTTACGTTCGAGATAACTTCAGGAACTCGCAATAAGATGAAACCTGGAAAATTGAATGTGAGCTCTCCGAGATATCTCATGGAGACACCAGTGAGAATTTCGTTTAGCTACAGCACATAGCGATCACCGGGACCTCGCAATAGGAGTTCGCATAAGATCCTAATTATAACCTCTCAGAGATCTCGCGGAGAGGTCTGTGTTACCTGGGTGTACAGAAACAGTTTCTTTATACGGTGGCATAGCTAAAATAGGTATTAACCTCTGTATATACTGAGTGGTGCTGTTAAAATAGTAGTAGATAAGTATGAGTACCTACTATGAGTATTTATGGTTTCTTTGTTTAACTTTATCTTTTTATTTTCTTATTTTATTAGCTTCCCTATTCACAATATAGGAAGTCGATTTTAAATTATTTCTGATTGTTTCATTCACCTAAAATTTTGCACACGTATATGGGCTCCACAGCATATAAAAAAACATTAAGATGACTTATTTATTAAACGTATATAATTTTTTTGTTGCCTCTTTTAAAACATTATGCTTAGGTCCTTCCTAAACTATTGAATACATTTTTTCAGTTTAAGAGGAGAAATATAAACTATTTTAGGATAAATATATATTACAAAATATTTGATATTGTAATTAACCAAGTAGATAATCGTTTTGAGGGAATGGAGTTATTTGTGAATAAATTTAGATTCCTATGTCCCCAAGTTTTGATAACTTTGTCTGAAAAAGAATTATTTATGTCTGCAGAAACACTACAGCAGACATATTCCAGCGATCTGTCTGCGACTTTTCCTTTAGAGATAGTCGCGTTGTGTATGCCATTAAAGGAAAAACTTGCTTCCCTGCAAAATATTAAAGACTTTGCTGTGTTTTTATTTGTGGAATATAACACTTTATCATCAAATTTTCCAGAGGTAACAACAGCCTTATTATTATTTTTAACTCTTCCAGTAAGTGCTGCTACAGCAGAAAGATCCTTTCCCAAATTAAAAATAATTAAAAATGATTTACGAAATAGTTCCTCTCAGACAAGGTTAACTAACTTGGCTATACTGTCCATAGAGGCACAAGAGGCGGCCAAAATGGATAATAACCATTTAAAAAAAAATTGCGGAGGCAAAAGTAGAAAAATGGAAAAATAGAAAAAAACAATTTACCACCTTAAAGCAATAATGAAATAATGGCTATAATAATTGTACTAAAATAATTTTACAGCATAATTAGGACAGGCAATTGCCTCGCAAAAACGATTGAAATAATCAAGTTTTGATCGCTTAATTGGAAATATTTTTGTAGTTATCTCACTGTTGCTTTCAAGTATTTAGTACCGCTACCTTAGCTACCTAAAGAAATTTTTAGTTTTTGTCCCTTTTAGTTTTAAAGAATATTTTTTATTTTCTTGTTCCTTGTTCAATAGTTATGTTTATTGTAACGTTCTTTACATATTGTGTATTGTATTTTCTTGACTGTTTTTATAGGCATTTAATTTAAATTTTATATTAGATGAGTAGTTTAAATAATAAACAGTATTGCCTTATTTTGTTTGGTAATACAAACTTTATATATTATATTCTTAATATAGGCAAGGGCCCTAACTCAATTTTCGCGGGGGGCCCATAATTTGTCGCTACGCCACTGGACACAGGAAAGTGTGCCGAGTTCAATATTGATAAAATATATTATATAAATTGCAAAGGATTATTATCATGTCGGATAGTCAAGCAGCCATTGAAGCACTGGGTTCTTGTATAATCAGTTTTAAAAGGGTAAGGGATTGCCTAAAAAAACTCAATAAACTAGACGAGAAAAACATCGTCTCGTTATTGTGGGTTCCAGGATACACTGAAAAAAAAAAGGAAATGACTAGCAGATGAACTAGCAAGGAGAGGGGCTGAAACATCCTCTTGAAAGGCCTGAAATCTTTTACGGTATATATTGGAAGAGATAGGCAATGCCGAAAAAAAGAGATCTGAACATTGGAAAGATCTAGTGAGGCTAAGATAATCAAAGATACTCATGGGAAACTAAAACCAGTTGAGAACAAATAAATGCCCAAGGATGAAGAAACCTCCATCCACATACTTGCGGATTGCATAGCAATACAGAATCCTAAGGTACAGCACCTAGGAGACTACTGGGTGGAAGAGGGCCACTTACCTACACTGAACCATGTGGATATCTTCAAATTCCTCCTAAAAATAGGACTGAAGGAACTACAAGTCTCTGAGACTTTCTTCGGGAAATAAGTAGAAGAAAAGGGACACAATAAATATTTTAGTTCTCAGTGAATGTACCAGGTGTCTGATTAAGAGAGATATTTAAATTTTGTGGTACTATAACGGTACATTTATGATAGAAAAATGATGTTTTTTTGCTATTATTGTGAACTACGCCCTCTAGAGGCGGAGTGGGAATCTTGAAAATAATTTATGAGATACAGCGGGTTACCTCTCTTAATCACACACGCTGCACATATTGAAAAATGAATAAACAAATTAATATTCTTCTATGCATTTTATAGGTTAATTGCGCCCCCGGTAGTGTAACCGTGGGATGTTCCGCTGGATATATAGCTTGTGTTAATGTTAAATGTGGATTTTCTACGACTCAACCAACGATAAACTTTGGACAAGCTACACAAAACGCATACCCTTGGAATGTTTTTCTACAAAATGTTAACAATGCGAACCTTCAACCACAGACAAAGGGTTATATAGGAGGAGGTGTGCTCATTGACCAGTACTTTGTAGTTACAGCAGCTCACAAAATCTATTCTAATGTGTAAGTGGGTAACTTTTAACAATTTTTAAGAATTTTTTTTAACAATATATTCTTAATTTCTAGTTTTTATGACAAATATGAAGGGGTTTAGATGTTGTATGTATGTGTTCTGTATTGAAAGGATCTTTGGGATAGTGTTTTGTGTTTTCCACCTTAAAATGTTCACATATTTGTTCTACGAGAAGCAAGAAGAAGTTACTTTTTATAGTTTTAAATGGACCTAAAGAGTCTAAAATTGTTCTGTTCCAGATCCTTAATATACGGAGAGCTGGCAGCAGCGGAAGTAAGATTAGAGTTAAGCCGCTCGAAAATCAATTGCGCGTTCGTCTCCCTTGCCGACTTTTTCCTTTGATCGGCACATGTCTTGCTTTAGCTCCTAAATTACTTTTTTTTAAGTAGTTAAATTGTTGAGGAGCTACAGAGAACCAAAAAAAGAAAAAAAGTTATTATTAAAAAAGTTTTGCTTTCAACATTGAACCTTCTGAGAATTACAGATTTTATTCTATATCACTAAAATTACCGTTCAGTTTACAATGCAAGTGGTAGCAACGGGAAGAAAAAATTATATATTATATATAAAATAATAATAATTGGGAAAAATGTACTTTTTGTTTCGTTGTTAATTAAATATGGCAACGCCATAAAAGAGTTTGGGACGCGCGAGAAATTTAAACATGCGTGGAATGCGGTATGTGAATCAGAATACCCGAGAATGGAAAATGGTTTGTTTTGGGGCAATCGGTAAACCAGATGATTTTTCCAGAATTACCTGGGTGCATCACTTGTTCCCTAGATGGGATGATGATATTCACTCGCTCATATATTCTCCGGTGTGTGTCATGCTATAAAAACTCATGTGAAATATGGGTTCGTCTAGTAATGTCCCAGTTGTATCAGTGTGTCCTTCTCGAACATTGTTCGGGGACCATAAGTCTCCCGATTTCAGCCTAAGAATTGCCATCATTGCCTCCGCCCTTATAAAAAGTTCTAGAGGAGGACGTCCGATAAGGGCTTCCATTGATGCCGAACAACAGTACTCTATCCTGCGGGAGAACTCTTCTATTCGTGAAAGCAACTACTTTGGTTTTTTTTTTTGATTAACTGAAAGGTCCTTTTTAATGCACCATTCCTCCACAATTCGCAGTGCTTCCTGTAGGACATTCATAACCACTTCTGGGAATTTCCCATTGGTGACACTTGGGTAACTTATGTCAATGTCTTATAAAAGGCTGATTAGAATTGTTGAGGAGACTCTCAAGAAAAAGTTGTTTATTCTAATTATTTAAACTGTTTCACGTTTCATCAATAAAATACGTCCAAACTATAAGTAATTCGGAATTCGAATAACAACCGTAACGTCCGTAACTGTAAACGAGAGTAAATGAAACTCAAATAATATAATAATAATAAGTATTTTTTTACACAAAAAAGTTCCTAAATTTTTCCAAGGCAAAATTAAGGGCGTTTAACTATTTAAACCAGTTTGGTTAAGCGGGTTTGGTACTATATGCGGTGCAGACGGCCATTAAATGAATAGTACTTCAAATAAGTATTTTTTTTAATTACAGAGGACCGTTAAATGCCTTGTTTGGTTTATATAATCTTAACGACATGCCTGCGCAAACAATATCAGTCCAATCCGTATATTATCACTCTGGTTTTAATCCGTCTACATTGAAAAATGATATCGCATTGCTCAGATTAGCACAGCCTGTGAATATTGGACCTTCTGCTAATTTTATTTGCCCACCACAAACTGGAATCGATTACCACGTATCAAATCCTGGGTGAGTTGAATAACAAGTTATTATTCGAGCACACATAGATTTCTATCTTTAAAAAGATATGCAGTCAATTTGCTCCAAATCGGTACAGGGTGGACTAAAACGCAAAAGCTGTTTGTTATTTGCTCTGCGCATGAGTCGTCCAATAGCCCTTTGTACAGTATTCGCCAACTAACTTGATGTCCTAAATGCTTTCTAGGGAGCTATTGACGCCGCCCATCCGATAACTGTAAACAGTGCCGTGCAAGTTCTGAGGATACGCTTTCTGTTACAACTTAACACAACTTGTACAATTAATAAAGTAAAGTCCGTCCGGAAATATATGATCCTAGCTTAATAAATAATATTTAATTCTTTGTTATAATTATTGGTATATTGATTTTAATAGAAACGGATCTGCTTTATACCTGAATTCTGAGTACATAAATAATATTTTAACAATAAGGTACCCATTACAATAACATGTTATTTATCTAATTGAAGATTGAAGATATAGTGATAAAGTTAGGATCTTATATTTCCGGACGGACTATAATTAAAATTTGTTAGAAACTAAATAATTTCTTCCAGGTAGTAATGAGAATAAAAGAAACACAAGATAATGGGAAATTATTTAAGCTAGGTATATTTATAAGAATAGGTATAAACAGTTTTTATCTTTACGAAGAATCTGACTCACTGAAGCTACTGGAATCACTTTTATCTAGAGTTATCACAAGAGGGTTGACATCATAAAACATATCTGTTTGAAGTTATCTATCAAAATATGAGTCTTCTATTGTTATGGTATCTTCATCACTTTTTAATGTCTTAAAATAATTAAACACTCTATATATCACTTGACGAGTTTGTCCTTCAGTACATTTACGATTTTCTTCATCAACGGCTGACATTTTTACAAACACTTTATTGTACAAAGCAGAAACAATAACTGTGTGACGCTACGCTACTGAAAATCTTAACACCTGATAAGGTTCGATGCAATTGGCGTTTGTCAAATTTTTACCACCAATAGCGGCCGAGTAGGCAGGGCACTATTAGTCTGTCTCTCTTAGTTGGTAATTTCTGGGACATCAAGTTAGTTGGCGAATACTGTAATCACTCTACAAGCCTAATGAATGAATGCGTTATTTTATTGACCATTATTTTCTAGTGCCAACAATTGTGTAGTGGTAGGATTTGGAAATACCAGTTTCACTGCAAATAACGCACCCTACATATTTTTAAAACAAGCGTTTCTGCCAATACAAACTTATGCTGTTTGCAAAAGTGCTTATGACAGTCTTGGTATTCTGACAATGAACTATTTGGACGGTGTAAATGATATTTGTGCTGGTGGAACCGCAAATATAGATGCCTGTACGGTAAGTCCATTCCATAGTACGATATAAAATGTTCATTGATTAGATTAGATTTCTTATCGACAATATTCTCATTTCTAGGGAGATGGTGGTTCGGGATTTGTCTGCAGAAACGTTGGATCGAATCAATTTAATCTAGTTGGAATTGTCATCTGGGGCAAGGAATGTGGAAAAGCAGGTATTCCTGGAGTATACCTTTATTATCCTGCCTTCTTGACTTGGGTCACAACTACTCGAAGTTGTATACTCAGTTCAACGGCTGGTTCAGCATGTGGAGCTATTATTAAATACTAATCAGTTCATATTTATATCGATTATCATAATAAACTATACTATAATAAAATTTAACATATATAAGTAGCTAGTTGTGAAAGTAACTTCAATTCAGCCTCATTGAATGTTGTTTCATTAACTTGGTGTCATCAAGCGTTGCCAAAGAAAAATTCAACACCTGGACTAATTGAGTATAGTTTTTTGCAAAGTTTAAAACCAGAAATAAACAATTTCAAGGAATTCATATATTTTTCGTGGAATTGGACTACAAAATAAGTGACCTGCACTATCGTACTTACAAGACACCATACCTCCCTCATCTGATGATCGTATCAAAGTTCACCTTAAGATAGTACTGCCATACCATGAAGGTGATACCACAGATAATTCAGCCACGAAAGTACCGGTCTAAAACAAAATTTCGCGCCAAAGTGACTGCGCACCCAACTCAGTCGCTTCCAAGCAATCTGCAGCTGGCTCCCCCCTCGACATCTACATGAACGGAGAATCGCACTGGAAAATGCCCACAGGCTAACCCGGGCTAAATCTTTGAAACTCGGGATTTAACGGGATATCTTGAGACAATGAGGGCTGGAGCAGCCCAATCCATGAAGATGCCCTTGCGAAACAGGTTCTAGCTCACGTTACACGTTATTATCAACGAGCGTGACTTAACTTCTTATCACGCCTTCTCCTGTCAAAGTTTGTCGATCCAAATGGCAATTGTAGCTCTGGAAACTGCAACATGAATGATTTCTGCAGACGAGCGGTCGAACCATCTCCTTAAATATTTTAGCCATGAGTTCTGGCTTAACACAACACGAAATCGCTCTGATTACGGAAGGGGCCCTCACTTACTATGGTGATGGGGCAAAAACAAACTAATGAATGGGAATAGGGGTTACAGGTCCTAATACTAGGATATCAACGGCCCAGGGAAACACTCGAACAACATTCTAAGCGGAACTATTACCAATAGATGTTTGTGCTCGAGAGTGCCTTGACTTAGCTAAAATATTTATTGCGTGTGATAGCCAGGTTGCTTTGAAGATTCTGAAGTCTACAACTGTCTTGACTGCAAAAAAATCCCTTAAGCAACTGGCTAGGTACAACAAGGAAACTTTGTTGTGGATGCCAGGGCATGAAGGAATGGTGGGAAATGAGATTGCTGATAACGCAAAAGAAGGAGCTTGAACACCTTTTATTGGACCCGAATCATTTTGTGGTATCCCAAAAAATCGCTCCGTAGAAGAAATCCAAAAATGGGAAAAGGTACTTAGTGCTGCCTACTGGAAAATCTCTCCAGGCCAAAGACAGACATAAGGTTTTTTTTTCGGGCCGAGATGGGAAACTCATGTTCGAATGGGTCCAGGACCCAAACAGTGCTGGACTCATCCCCAAGGGGATGCCTACCAACCAAACCCACGTCAAACTCGCCGTTACCCCTGCCTCGGGATCACTACCCTAGCATACTTCGAGACGGGCGGCGGTCCCTAGCACTCTCTCCGCTTACACCGTCGTCTTCTCCCTACTATCACTCCTACCTCTCATGCCATATCGAGTCCTTCTCTCCCCCTAACCATGCTCTCTACTACTCCACTCACCTCCATCCGTTCCTCTTCCCCCCTCAACATTATCTCCACCATAGTCTCCCAGTACACCGCCTCCCCTAGTTTCCTCTCCAACTTCTTCAGCACTTCCTCGTTCCTCCAGCATCTACATGCCCCACATCATCCTCCACTTCACACCTCTCGCACACTCCAGTCTCTCTTTTCCCAATCTTGTGTAGGTACCCTACTCTCGACCCATGTCCAGTGAACACCTGTGTCAAGAAGTAGTTCCCGAATCTCC
This sequence comes from Lochmaea crataegi, assembly GCA_947563755.1. Taxonomy (NCBI): domain Eukaryota; kingdom Metazoa; phylum Arthropoda; class Insecta; order Coleoptera; family Chrysomelidae; genus Lochmaea; species Lochmaea crataegi. The sequence goes on from OX387435.1 coordinate 7,310,649, forward strand.
GGTCGATCCAATCTCTCCTATTCCCAATCGCTCCTTTCAGCGCGCCCTCATACTCCTCCCACCTTCTCTCCATTTCCTCCTCCATCCATTCCTGTACTTCCTCTCTGGTCGCACCCCTCCAGCGTTGGTTCCTAGCTCTAGCCATCACGTCCAATGGGTAGGACCTTGCCAGCACCGCAGCTGCCAATCCACCCACTGTTCTGTACCCCTGCACCACCCTCAGCAGTATCCCTCTCTGCACCCGCAGGAGTGGCCACCCCCGCTGTTTCACCCCACTCCTCCGCACCGTACAGCATACTCTGCTCTACCGTCCTACCAATTACCCTCCTCTTCCACTCTCCCGGCTCTTTCAAATTACACATCAATCTTCCCAGCCATGCTGCCCTCACTTTACCCTTCTTTGCTACCTTCAACATATGAGTTTTGAAGGATAATTGACTATCCAATTTCACCCCTAGGTATTTCACAGACTCCTCCATAAGAATTCTCCTTCCCTTATCCACCACCCGCATTTCCCTCGTCCTGCTCCGTCCCTTCACTAGCAACCCCACCGTCTTATCTTCCGCCACTTCCAGTCCGCACCGCTCTATCTTCTCTATCTTCCACAATCTTCCTACACATTCTCTCCGCCCTTCTTTCTATCTCCGCCTCTCACTTTGCCGTACATACCAGACACACATCGTCCGCATACACCGTAATCTCACATCCCTCTTCACATACTATCCCACAAACCTCATCAAACACACACTTCCAGAGCGTCGGTCCAAGAACCGAGCCCTGAGTCACTCTAGCCTCCGTCTTATACCTCCTCCCTCTGGAGTCTACAATCACACGCCCCGTGGTAGTCCTCCACCAGGTTAACCAACCCCTGCCCCACTCCAAGCCTCAGCAACGCGCTCAACACTGCCCGTTTGCTGACACTGTTGAACGCGTTCCCGACGTAGAAGAACACGAGTAGGGCCAATTTCTTCTTCCTCCAGCTGCCCTCCCTAGCTCTTTCCACCAAGCCCATCACCTTGCCCAGTGCCGAGATGCAAGATTTCCCATTCGTGAACCCGTGCTGGTTTACCCTAAAACTTCCTACCAACTTCCTCCTCAATCTTATCTTTTATTATCCCCTTCATCAATTTAGCTATACCACACAGCAGGCTGATAGGCCTGTACTCCTCCGCTCGCTTCCCCACTCTACCCGCCTTCTTCATCAGTATCACTCTGGCCACCTTCCATCCTTCCGGGAACTCCCCCCTCAGCACCCCGTTGAATAGATCCCGGAAGTACTCCCCATTGTCATCCAACAGCCTCTTCATCATATCACCCCTCAGGCCATCTATCCCTGGGGCTTTCCTAACTTTAATGTTTCTCCCCCCTCCTCTACTTCCCACTTCTCTACCGGCCTTATCTCCCTCATTTTCCCTACCCCCCTAGTATCCTGGATTTCTCTAATTCTGCCCCCTACTCCTCCTTCTCCCCATGTGAACAATTTCTCTATAATCTCTTTCTCCCAATCCTCCCCTAGCACCTCGTTCCTATTTCCACCCATCCTCTTCACCGCTATCTCATACGCCTTTCCCCATGGATTGTTTTCCAATTCCCATAAGGTTATTACTTCCTTCTACTCACTACGCTAAGCTGCTCTGCTATGGATAGAGTACCATGCTGGTGGAAAAACTAAATGAATGATTAGGCATTAATGATAATGCAGAAGACAGTAGAAGGTAAATATTGCAGTGGTGACGGTTAGAAAAACAACGATATTCGGTTACTATCCGGTATCATTTCTCGATACTCATTTTGCTAACCGACCGGTTACTAGATAGCTGCGCAACGTCCTACAGGATATCGCAGTAGGTACTTATTCAATAAAACTAGTTTAACTTGGCATATTTGACATATTGGTGACTTGAGGGACCGATATTACCGCTACCTGTTAAATCCCACAACTAGAAGTTGTGTGCTAGTTGGACTTCTATTTAAAGTTGGTATTTACCAAGAAGCGGTAAGAATGAATTTAAAGCTACCTGTAGGCGGTAGAATCGGCCATAAAGCAAGTTCAGGATAACTTAACCTCAAATATCATATTCCTTTCAATATTTTCTAAAATGTTTGTCGTGAAAATGGTTAGCGCAGAAAAAAATTGTAGTTAGTGTTTTCGACGCTTTCACCAACAATATTAAAATATAAACTAAAATTAGGTTAAGTAATTGTTGATCTTCTTAAATCACATCACAAAACACTCAGTTTGCCTCTATTGTCAGGTAATGCGCATGAGAACAGACTACCAACCTAACAAATTTGTTGAGCTTTCCTTAAATCTGACATGTACAACTGCTGAATTTAATTTAGGGTGGCTTATATTAAGAATTTTATTAAATTGTAAATTCGTGTATAATTTATAAAATAAATAACGGTTGGTTAGATGAGTGTTTTTGTGTGGTTGGGAAAGTAACAGTTAATCTTCAGCATCGTATCGATAAATGGGAGAAACTTTATATTAAGAAAATTCTTCTACGGAAACTGAAAGTGCATAGCTGATGCATTGAAGTGATTTTATGCAAGAGATTGCATAATATGTGTTACAGTTCCTCAAAACGGAGTGAATCTCGGTAATTAGTTGTTTTTATTTGCAATTATTTTTGTTAAAAATTACTATTAGGTTAATATACTTTTGTGTTTTGTAAATCGGTAGTTTTTGATACAATTTTCAGCTATTTTAACCCAATTTAAGAGAGATTGGAAAAATCAATCGAAGTACACTTAAACAAAATATTTTCATGTTTTAAACTGTAAATGTCACTTGTCTAAGCTTACCATAAGATCAAATTATAATGTCATGACATAAAAAAATTGCGAATGTATGTCACATAATAACGAAGTTTAAGACATATGAATCGGTCAAATTTGATCTAATGGTAACTACAGCTTATACAAGTGGTCCTTAGGGTTGGTTTTAAGGCAGCAGCATCACAACTACCCCTAAAATCTGAAGTGCTATTTAGTTAATTATAAAATTAATTAAGATTATTACAAATAGTAGGTTATTTTAAGACAAAAAAATTTCCAAGTGGAAAAAAAGTTGTAATGATTTTTCTTTACAATTCTAATTGCACTTGAGTGTAAGATCCGACGTATATCACGGCAGATGAGTGGAAGAAAGTGAATGGGGAGTGAACTAGAAATGGTTTTCTTACATTTTCAACCGTATTATAAAATACTCTGTGTATTCTATGAAAATCTTATTTCTTAAAATATCTTAGGTTATCATTTGAAAATATAACCACACATTATTAAAACACCATGTACAATCTGAGATATTTCAAAAACATGCATCAAATATCAAAAACAGTATCGTCTGCCATAAGTGTTCAAGTTCAAGATCGTAACACTCAGTAAAAATAAATTTTCAGTTAATATTTAAAGCTAGTACAACATAAATGCTAATAAACGTCATAGGAAATCAAAATAGTGACGTCAGCACAGTTGTTCGCCTTAGATTTACTGCTTTAATCTACTGTCACTCAGCAGGTTCTGTCACTTTAGGCCTAATAAATATTCGAATTTTTAACGTTTTTGTAGGTCGCATGTGATCAAAAAATACTAATGTATATTCAAAAGAACGTTTTATATTTAATTTCATACCAAATACAACTAGCTGGTCGAATAAAAATATCAAATTTTAACTAACTGCAGTCTGACTTGACATATGCTGGCAATAATGAGTAAAGTTATCGCGTTTAATACACAATTTTGACGTTTCTGCAGATTCTGCATATTTATTTTTGTTGTGTTATTAAAAAACTGTTCTTTTGAAAGTGAACATGCCGTAAAAATTATTTTGGAAAAGAAGATGATAACAATAATCCATTGCTACCTTTTGATGATGTAAATGTCAATCCGCCTAGTGGACGCTTACCTTAAGGAGGAAGAAAATAAAGTATCTTATTATGTACTGATCGATAAATTTCATGATTACATAAATTTCATAAGAACCAGTACATTCTATGGAATAGTGTTGCTTTCACTGCATATAAAATACCGGTATATAGAGGAAATAACGTAATACTTTCACTGATATAAGAAAATATATAATCTTAGCGTTACAGAAACCTAAATGTTTTATAATTTATGTCAAACGGGGTGAAGTCGATCAAAAAAGAGATAACTGAAAAACTAATGATTATATTTTGATGCAATTAAAAATATAACATCCTCGATGCTTAGGTTGTTGATTGGTTTCTAGAAAAAGGTCGTAGATTTATTGATGAAACAAACTTTTCACGGACAAATTATACTTGAAAATAAAAATAAAACACATAAAAAATTAAACTAAAAAACAAAATTCAAAAAACAAACAAACAATAGAACGCATAAAAATTCCTTACTAGAGCGTTTCCAGTTCTTCTCCAAGCGAGAAATAATATTTGCCGCGCTTCAGAGACTTCAAAATAACACGTCGGACAATCTGTTCCCTGTTTATGACAGACTCATCCGGAATATTCGGAAAACTGAAGAACACAGATTTGTTGGATGCATGCTTACGCAGTGTACTTACAACTAATTCAGTCTCTGACATTTCAATAATTTTAGCGATATAAAATCGATCTCTCTTATTAGTTTCATATTTGGTGATTATAATAATATAGTCTCCTGTAGCATAGCCGCCGGATGAGTCAGGAATGTCTTCTGGCTCAGCAGAACTTTCTCCAATTTCATAATCATCTATGTTGACATTCTGCCCCTCCGCCTCCAATGTCTGTAAGTCATCATCATCTTCGCTGTCGCTTATTTGTCTCTTGCGCGTTTTGGATTGCTTGCAACACCTCGGGTTTTTTTCTTGTAAATCTTCTGTGCCAATGTTTTTGCCAGCGGCTACATTCAATCTTTTTCCTCGCTTCGGGGCATCACTCTTGAGCTGGTGTAAATAATCTACAAGCGTTGATGTCATTGAAGTTTCTGCCCTGTTTCTTTCCTCCGGTGTAGTAGGCTCTTTTCTTGCTATCTTCGCAAGAACAGCATCTGGATTGAATTTGAATCCAGCTAAGATATTGTTCATTTCACGATCCCCAAGCCCCTCAACCGCGGATTTCAACATTCTGGGAAAGACAGTTTTTGGTAAAACCTCCCTATTCTTCAGTTTCCACTCCTCCAGGACTCTTTTCCATGATGCTTTCAGAGGGCGAAAATAAGCCACGTCCAGTGGCTGAAACATGTGGGTTGAATTGGGGGGAAGTAAGACAAACCTAATGTCGTTATTTTCACATTCTTCAATGACACTGTCAGTAATATGACTTTGCAAGTTATCTCCAATAAGCAGCTTGGTCCCGTTTAATTTTCGGAAAAATGGAAGTGCTACGGCCCTGAACCAATCGTCGAACAATTCAGAATCAAACCATCCCTTTAGAGACCGGTTGTACATTGCTCCTGGTAATCCGCCCTCCTTCCAGCCTTCATAAAGATGTTTAGCTTTGTAAACCGTATACGGAGGGAAACGAGTTCCATCAGCAGCTATTGCGAACATAGCTGTTGTGCTGCTTTTGGTGGTGTCAAGTGTCCTGTAGGCGTGTTTGATTCCCTTCTTCATCACCACTTTAACAGCCCCTGGATCGTCAACGAAGTTCGTTTCATCGTAGTTCACGATGTTTTGTGCTGGGATATCCTCTATTATTCTCGACACATTCCGGAAATAACCCTCAATAATCTCGTATGTTACATCTGCTCTCACACGCTTTGTATTTTCTGCAAGCTTAATTGTAAGCCGAGGATGTCTCTTCATCAGGCCATTAAACCAGCCTTCTCCTGGCATATTATTGTTAAATCGCTTTTCAGTGAGGCCGCGTTTATTTAAATATTGCTGCGTGATTCGACTAATATCAATAGGCTTCAATGGAAAACCCCTCTCAGCACAGGTTTGCAAAGGATTCACTAATAAAATTTCAGACTGTTCGTCAAGAGCAGGTTGACCACCATATATCAAGGGATGTTTCCCGTGAAAGTTATTGTTTAGAGTCGTATATGGCACTGCAAATATTTCTGACGCTTTTCGCATGCTTAATCTTCCCTTGCGCACTGCATCCAGCGCTTTCTCTAAGAAAGCGCGCTCGTAGTTCCTTTTGCCATAGGCACCCAGTTTTTTAAATATTTTCGTGGCATCTATAAGAATTAATAAAAAAATAAAATACGATATGCCACTGCCCTAGCACACGGAATTTATATGAGAAAATCAAACAAAAACAAATTGCTTTGAGCATAACCTCAAAACCTGACAAAATACAGCGAAAATCAAGTGATCCACTTCACCCCGTTGTTTTGATTCGGCGCAAAAAAATTCCAATTGAAACCACACAAAATAGTATATTACGTAACAAGAGTTGTAAGTCGCAGCGGCGAGTGCGTAATGGGATTACAGCTCGTGTAACGTACTATACTTTTTCTACGCCCATCAATTTTCTTCTATGAAATAAAGGAAATCGCAATTATTTAAACTTTATTATAATAGTTGTTTAAAACAATTATTGTAAGTCGTAGGTGCCTTATTACTTAAAGGTGATGAACGGTTATCTATTACTGTAGTACTGCACGGTACATCAGAAGATGAAGATTGATAATTGGTAATCGCTTCCGATATTCGTAAAGCGGTGTCATTTATATTTTTATGAGAGTGATTCACATAGCCTTCCGCCATTTTAGAAGATACTATATTTTGTTACAAAAATTGACAGCATAAATAACATGACGTTTATTTCCATATCATGCTAAGAATACGCGACTTATTTTTTGAGAAATTGTATAATGTGTTGCCGACATTTAGGGGCAATACTTTTTTAATCTAAAATGTATTTCATTAATGTTAAAAGCTTTTATGTTTTCCAATTGACAAAATTTATGTAAATAGACCAAATAAAGTAGTACGTAGACAAAAATTTGATTGCAATTTGATTAAACAAAGAAATTTATGTTTTCTTATTTAAACGCACGTGTGTGTTATGAGATCTCATTACGTGCATGTTATTGTTAAATGTCACTTACAAGGAATGTTGACAGTGCGATTTTTGACGTTTACGGACATGTGCGAAGAAAAATAAATTAGCATATCTGATTGGGCACACCTTTTCTTGATGATAATCCTTATCACCTAGAGGGCCTAGGAGTTTGTCACAAGGTCACGCTACTCCAGTTCTTAACAATGGAAAAGCTGTACGGCATTAACACACAAAAATGCCGAATGTCACCCAACCTTTTTTAACATATTTGAGGCTTGAAATAAATATATTTAAGGAAGAGTTTTATTAATAATAAGCAATATATTTTATCCACAATCACATTATAATTGGAGTTTTATCCACACTTATGAAGCACATAAGCCATAAGGTGATAATGGTGAACGTGCAAAGTTCGATTTCGTGTTTAGTGCCAGTTTTTCGAGTTTATCTCTTCTTCTTCTTCTTCTCTATTTTGGCCTCCACCTAAACAGTATTTGGCCAGTGCTGGTTTTCGCTTTGATTTATTTTAAACCAAAGCTTATAATTTTCATGTTCCTCTTTTGGTGACTTCTGTTTTTTTCCCGATTCTTCTGTTCTTCTTGTGAGCTAGACATGTTAAAAAGATACAATCACAACAAAGGTTAAAACTATTCTCGTTCAGGGGCAACGGCCGAGCATTACACACATTTGGGATATTGCCTCGGATATGAAATATTAGGATCAGGTTCTTGATAGGAAAGATTTTATTTTGACTTATTTCCATATTTAATTTTAAATGTATATGTGCATTATATTTTTTAATTGTTTAGATAGATTTATAATATTATAGTTTTCTCTGATAAAAAGTTAGATAATGTACTTGGTGTAGGTATTTTTAGTTCAATTAGCTTGTTATATAAATCAAATTAGGGGGTTCGATTTAGGGGGCATCTGAAAAAAATGTGGTTTAGATCTTCCATTTGTCCACAGATACAATATGGATTAGTAGCACATCCTATTCTAAATAAATGTTTTTTGTTGGGGCATGGGCCCGTTCTGAGTCTGCTTATTATTGTTAGATGTCTTTTATCTATAAATGGAATTTTGTAGAAAAACGGTGTTTTCGGGAACTCGTTTTGAATCGAATTGTACCATTTTCCTTTGTTTGCAAATGAGTTATTCCAGTATTTGTTGTGTTCTGTTTTAATTTGTTCTTTAAAATGTATATAGATGTCTTCTTTATCTATTTTAAATTTTTTGTCTGGTACATTAAGATTTCTTCCGATTTGCGCAAGTTGATCAGCAATTTCGTTCCCTATGACTCCAGCGTGTCCCGGAATCCATGCTAGAATAATATTGTGATTTTCCTCTACCAAGTCCACTATTAACTTTTTCCCCATTAACGCGGTGTATTTAAATTTGCCTGTTATTTGATTACTAAGACTTTTGATGGCGCTTTGCGAATCGGAAAATATTATGATTTTATTTATTCTTTTATTTTTTGCTATTTCCATCGCTTTAATTATTGCAATTATTTCCGCTGTGCATATTTGTATGTGATGATGTAGTCTCAAAAAAAATTTGTAATTTAGGGAAGGAATATAGACGCTGAGGGTTGTCGTTGGTTAGCTTCTTTCTGATGATATGTTATTTGTCCATTGGGAGTTATCAATGCCCCTTGATGAGCTTCCTTATCGTATCCTGGTGAAGTGAGTTTCCTTTTTTTGGCTTTTACTACTTGTGTGTAGGTGTTTCTTTCAGGAGTGTTTTGATTGCTATATATTCTTATTCTCTCGCTTATTGTGATTCCGTTGTCTTGATTTGACTGATTGCCTGGCAGTTCCGGGAATTCGTTGTCTCTTCTTATATATCCCTCTTGTGAATTTCTCTTTGAGTTTCTTTTGGGGAATCTTTCATTTGCCTCGTAAAAGGATATGTTATCTAGTGACATCGCTTCTCTAATAAGTTGCTGTCTCTCTCTCTCTCTCTGGACAATTCCTGTTAACGCTGTTGTGCTCCATACTCGTGCAGTGTTTACACTTCATTATGCATTCCGCTCTATCTTCCTCTAGGTGTGTTTCTCCACAATTCAGACATTTTTTCTTTTGGTTTTACAGTGTTTTTTAATATGTCCAATTTCTAAACAGTTATAACATTGTAAAATTGGCATGATGTATGGTAACACTCTGTGCCCGATTCCGCATATCTTCACGCTTGTCGGCAGGGTTGTTCCCGAAAACGTGTATCTTATGGTCTCTGTTGGCACTAATTCTACCTTATTAGTTTCTTCGTCCCCCTCCTTCGACTTATTTGTTGTTTCCGCCCTTAAATCTACCTTATCTATGAATTTCTCTAGCAATTGCAAGATAGTTATAGTTTCCAATGTTTTTATTTTCCAACCTTGCCTCAATATAAACTTTGAACGGTGCTTTATCTAAATACGAGTATTTATCACACTACTTTTTATATTTTGTTTGTCTTTTTTCGAACCTGCCGGTTCTTGACAATCGATATCAACTTCTTCTACATTCATTTGTGTTACGTTTCCGCAAATTTTATACCTTTCAGGAGGGCCAGGCCCCCCTGATTTTTCCCCCATTGCTTCCCTTGGCTGTTAATTTATTTTGTCCCTGTTAAATATTTTATGTGCTGAATAACAACAACAACCAGAAGAAAAAAAGAAAGGAAAAAGAAGGGTGTTCTATACAAAGGTTTATGTTAGTATAAGCCCACTTACCAATAATCCTTCTAAAATGACACTTGATTGCACTTAATTCGCTTAATTCTCTTACGCCCGTGTTATCTTCTCGAAAGCCGAAACACCTCCCTTTTATAAATAATAAATAACTGATATCACACTCGAGTTTATCTCTAGAAACAATAATCGTACAAAATAACCTGTTAGACCATTTATTGACTGAAGTGTTGTTTAATCACATACCATATTATCATAGACTAGAGTTACTGGGATGATTTAGAATAAGAAACTTTTAAATCCCGTCTATAAACATATATCTTTTTTTTTTTTCGTTGAAGTGATTAGTGATAACAAAACTACAATTCAACTAATTACTCACACCAGCTTGTTTTGCTTTTGATTTGCTTTTACCAGAATAATTTGTTTGTTATTTTTTGTCTATAAGTAACAATAATCAACAACCATCAATAAAAACCTGCTGACCCTACAAGGCTAGAATACGAATCTAAAAAATCTTTTTTACTCAAAATGGTTAGGCAATTTAAATGCTGTAAGTATAAATAATACACCAACTTAATATGCGTAATGTGTCTGGATGTCTTTAACCCTTCTTGTCTAGAAAGGAAAAAATCTCATCATTCTCTGGAGGGTTATAAAATTTATTGTTCTGATAATTGCAATCAGACTGATAAGAATCCTTCCACAAAAGTAAATTGTTTGCATGAAGAAATATCTAAGCTTAAACATACTATTAATGGAAGGGATTTAGAGACCAGGGACCAGAATCAGGGATACGCAGAATTTAAAGGACCAATGGGACACAATAGTGAATTTAAGGGAAGAAATAACGGAATTGTAAGCAAATTTGAAATTGCGGAAGGATGAATTGGAAAATAGAAGTAAATTGGTGTTAGAATTGGGAAATAGAATTAAAGCGGGGTCAAATGATTTCCAGAAAAATCAATATCCATCATTTAGAAATTTAAACAGTAAGTTAGAAACCTGTTTGAATACAAATTTATTTTTATTGTCGGTACCTTACTGTAATGATTCTATTATTAACGAGTTCATTTATAAATTTAATTGTAGACTAAATCAGTATCTTTTTAAATTAAATAAATGCACAGAATTATCTGTTCATTTTATAGATTTTAGTGACAAAAACGAAAGACTTTTGTCTAAAAAGGCATTAGTAGATAAATTATTGGAAAACCTAAACAAGCCAAAGACTCATAGTAACCTAAGATTTGTAAAAATAAATAACCAAGTAAGTCAAGATAGCCAGACCTTAAATAACTTGAAAAATCCAATAATAATGTTAGGAACTTAAATGTTACACATGTACCTAAAGATTATTTCCTTTTGTACTTAAACTCATAAAGTCTACCTGCTCATTTAGATGAAATAAGTAATTTAGTAATTAAAGTTAGACCAATCGTAGTTTGTTTCTCAGAAACACATGTTACACCTGAAATTTATGATACTGAATTGAACTTTGATGGTTATCAGTTATTTAGAACGAAAGGAGGTTTCTTTCTTTAAGTATTACTATTAACAAACATACCTTTTTAATAGTTTCTCTATATAGATCGCCAAATAGTAGTTATGCTGTTTTTTATAATTTTTTTGAAACCTGGTGTGAAAATAATGTATGTGATAAAAATTTTACTGTAATTATAACAGGCGATTTTAACGTGGATTAGTTTTCAAACTCATTAAATAGTGTGTCTTTAAAAAATCTTATAACGAATTTAAGCTTAAAAAATATAGTTAGGGAAATAACGCATCAATAAGTAATGACGGATCTCTATTAGACTGGGTAATAACAAATACAGATATGTTGATTGCTGATGTGATTAAAACACCTAAAATAAGTACACATTTTATTATATCTGTTAGACTGAAACAAGTTCATACTAAAGTACCTAGCAACACAAACAATTGAAAGTAGAGGCCAAAACATAGATTATTCTGCAATTAATCAGAAATTAGAAGCTGTTACTTGGAATTTTAGGGAAGCCGATATAAATAAAAAATATCAATGCTTCTAAAATGAAATTATTAATATATACAATGAAGGAGCTCCTAAAAAATTAATAACAATTTACCCAAAGATATAAAGAGTGTTGGAACTATACTGTTAAGCAGACAGTGGAGGACAGAGCTACAAGAACTTTATAAATAATAGAACAGAAGAGAATAAAAACATTTATAAAGAGAAAAGAAATCTTGTTGTTAGGGTAATAAGAAATGAAAAACGGAAATATTACGAGCATAAGATAGATGACTGTAGAAATAATACAACGGAATTGTGGAAAACACTAAAAACGTTGGTTCCAAATAATGTGGCCAATACGGATTTTTTAGAAATTGAAATTGAACATAAAACGATAGATAGGGTTAAAGATATACCAGGTAATTTGAATTCATTATACATTGAGAGTATTGATAAAATTATCGATAAAATTGATAAAAGTGGTCCAGACTTCCCCATTAATATTAATTGGGAAAGTATTAGTAACTTTTCCAAATTTGCTTTGATTGATTTCAGTAAGCTTAAAGAAATTATTTTCTCAATGCAATGCCCAATAAAAACAGTCCAGCCGCGGAATTCTATTTTACGATACGATCGTAACGGCCGAGCAAAATTGACAAGCGTAGAGCGTAGAAATACGAGTCGATTCACTCGATAGGTATAGACGAGTCGTATTCGTTTACTTATTTTGAAATTTATATGATATTTGTCATTTCCTGACATATTCTAACCTGCGCATTCTAATTAAAAAAGTCTTATGTGTTTTCTGCAAATATTTAGGAAAATTACCTCAAGAGAAGTCATTTTTCTCTTGAGGTAATTTAATCGTATATGTAATGTTGCCTATTGTGAGGGAGGGTCTTTTAATGGCAGAACAAGCCCAAAGAAAGTTACTCCTTTGTCGACAATGACAAGAACTAAGAAATAGTGACCCATTTGAATTATCTGACTTGCGATTTATAGAAATTTATAGATTAAATAAGAAGTAAGTTCAGAGTAATCATCTTAAAAATGTTGATATTATTACTATCAATAATCTATTTCTTTTAAATCAACTAGAACTCTTATAGATAGGCTAAGGCCTCTTTTGTCAGAGCGCAGGTCAATAAAAGGATTATCAACAGAAAATAAAACTTTGACCACTCTCAGATTTTATGCTTCAGGGTCGTACCAAAGATGTGTGGGACAAGAATATTTAAGCGGAATGAGTCAGACTGCGTTCATAGATGCATCCACCAAGTTACTGATGCATTAGATAGATTTTATGAGGTGGCTTTTGGCCTATTCCACTGCGACCTTTCCAGATCTATTGTGGTCCACTAAACTCTAGATTACATTCTCCAGCCTGACCCTTTTTAAAAAGTCTATTAGCGTGGAGACTGAACCTTTCATATAGCTCTCTGCCGATGGCTTTTCTTCGCCTAGTGCAAAAAACCGCACATTTGCCAGACTATCGCACTGACATAGAATGTGTTCTGCCGTTTCTTCTTCCAGGTGACAAAACCTGCACAAATCTTCGTTTGTCAATCCCAGCTTTAAATGCCTATTGAGCTTACAATGCCCCGTTAACAGACCCACTACAGCTTTGACAGTTTTCCTATCTTTGGCCATCAGATCTGCCGTAAATTTTGGCGAGTGTTCTAATATGAACTGTTTCGCTTGCCTCCGTCCTGGTGAGTTCCTCCACCAATTCAGAGATTTGTGGGCGACCCACTTATTTGTTTCCCTTCTTGTTATGGTTTTTGCAACGCCACAGAAGGGTTCCGGCCCAACGAATGGCATTGATGAGCCTTGTTTGGCCATTTCATCCGCTTTTTCGTTGCCCTTATGATTCTCGTGCCCAGGCTACCGTAACATTGCTACGCTCACCCAGTGTGTTCAGGGCCCGCACACAATCCCATACTAGCTTAGAATTGACCTCTACGGAGTTGAGTGCCTTTAGCGCTGCTTGGCTGTCTGTGAAGATGGCAATTGAACGATATGTTCTCTTCTGCCCTTCAATTTCTTCCACACAGAGGTGAATCGCCGTCATTTCCGCCTGGAAAATTGTGACATTCCTTGATAGGCTTGCTGTGAAGGCTATCCCTTGCTTTAGCCCTACTTTACCGGCTCCTACGCCGTCTATCGTCTTTGACCCGTCTGTATACCAAAAAACATGCGCATGTAAGGGTACACCTTTTTTCCGGTCTTCCCTGTTTGGTATAGTCACTTTGAACTTATTATCGAAGCTATATCTTGTAGCTATTGCATCGATGGGCTGTCCCATTATATAGTCCGCTTCTAGCTCCTCGATTAGCTTCCAGTTGTCAGTACTATGCGTTTGGCTTATGTGTTGCTGACTATGTATTAATCTGTGCATTACAGATCTCGCTTCACCTTGTATGAATATGTGTAGAGGTGGCAAATTCATTAAGACTTCCATTGCAGCTGTAGGAGTAGTTTTATGGCCCCTGTGACACACAGGCAGGCCAGCCTTTGTGTGTTATTCAACAGCCTTATTGCTCCTACTTGCTGCGTCTTTGTCCACCACACCACGGACCCATAAGTTATCATTGGTCTGACAACCTTTGTGTATAACCACAGGGTCATTTTTGGGTTAAGTCCCCAGTTCTTACCGCACAGTCTTCTACATCTGCCCAAAGACATGATAGCTTTCTGTGTAGTTTTCACTATGTGAGTATTCCAAGTGAGCCTATGATCAAAAAATACCCGTAGGTATTTTGTTTCTTTGGCAAAGGGAATCTCTGTTTCTTCTAGCACTGGTGGTTTTAGGCCTTGCAGTACTGTTCTTTTTGTAAAGTTGACAATCTGTGTCTTCTGAGCGTTAACCGTCAGTCTCTCTTGTTTACACCAGTTGTCTACCAAATTTAGAGCTATCTGCATTATTTCAGATATTACTCCAGCAAACTTACCTTTGACCACAATTACTATGTCGTCGGCATATCCTAGACAATAAAAATCTTCCTTGGACAACTCATTGAGGAGATCGTCTACTAAGGCATCCTCCACCTGCTATTGCTTTGATGGTAGCTTGACCCAGAGTGGATATTACTATCCTGTTCTCCAGGGTGGCCTTTATCCATCTGCATATCACAGTAGGTGCGCCTCGTCTACTCATTGCGTTTATCAGTGAGTTGGTAGTAACATTATTGAATGCTCCCTCGATGTCATTGCTATTTCTTTGTCTTCCATTGACTTTGAAATAAACCTATTCAGATCATCCAACGCTGAGTCCGTAGATTTTCCAGGTTGGTATGCGTATTGACGATTGCTTAGTGGGTTATCTTTTAGCACTTCGTCTCTTATGTACCTGTCCAAAAGCCTTTCTAGCGTTTTCAGTAGAAAGGAGGACTAGCTTATTGGTCTATATGACTTTGATGTTAGGTCTGATATTTTACCTACTTTAGGTAGATAAATGACTTTAACTTTTTGCCATATTTCCGGTATGACCCCCCATGCCAGGCTGGCTTTGAGGATCTTACTTAAATGCGGTATCAGCACTTCCATTCCCATGTGCAAGAGTATGGGATATATACCATCGGTCCCTGGAGATATGGCTGGAATTTATTTATTGCCCATCTAATTCGGTTCGGTCTTGTGACTTCTGTGGCTATTTCCCAATCTATTGGCCGTGGCCTACTTGGCCTATGGTCTTGATTGATTTGCCTAACAGAGTCGTTCAGAATAGTTGAGGCCGGAAAGTGGACGTTTATTAGTTCCTCAAGACTTTCCTTTTTGGTTTCTGTGTAAGTGCCATTAGCTTTCTTAATGAAACCTACTTCTTTTATGGTTGATCCATCCTTTGCCATCTATCTATCTATCTACTGATGCATTATATGATATAGCAAATGAATATATGTATATCATTGCCTGGAACAATAAATGAAAGTCATTGGAGGTTTCCTGGTGTAATTGGAATTGTTGATGGGTTTCACGTTGCTATACTAAAACCGAAGGAAAATGAGCAGAACTTTATTAATCGCAAGGGGTTTCATTCTATAAACACAGCTAATAAATATGTGACCATTCATTGAAAATAAGAAGTTTGTATTCTAATTTTTGGAGGATCTACCCATGACTCTTTTATATCGAGAGTGTCACAAGCTCAAAGGTCTATGAACAATATTTATGAAAATGGTGAACGAAGTTGGTTAATTGGAGACTCCCCCTACCCCCTACAACCCTTTCTACTAACACCCTATAGAAACCCAAATAACGATCAAGCAAGATATAACCACGCCCTTGATTCAGCAAGAAATATAGTGGAACGTTGCATTGGTTTACTTAAGATGAGGTTTAGATTTATTTTAAAAGAACGTTATGTGGAAGAGTTTGAGTGCTAAATTATTAAAGTGTGTGCTATGCTACACAATATAGCAGTTGATGAATGTTTAATAGACTATGAACTAGAGTTTCATGATTAATTTAAATTGTCAGTTGATTCAGCCCATAATTTTTCCTGGTTTTCCCTTCCCGAGGCACCAATGAACCTGCCATTTGCGAAATTTCTATTTTTCTCCATACATTGGAGAATAATCTCCCAATGGCAATCTCGTATCTTAAATGACATTAAAAGTATTTTCGCAAATATAAAAATCAAAAGTTCAAAAATATATAAGTAGTTTTTTATTCTGCCAAATGCCAAATCAATAGAGGAGTTCAGTCTAAGGTCAGTGTGACCAACAAAAAGTGGTTTTTATGACAAAAATGACAGTTAATGTCTACCATTCAATACATAAGATTTTTGCAGGTTTTATATCATTACGGACATCTATATTGCTTTATTGAAACAATGAATACACCCCCGAAGCGTAAATTTTAAAATTTAAAATGACGTTTTAGCTGAACTCTCAATGCATCGGTGGCTAGTAATTCTAGGAACTTTCGGCAAATCACCAATTCTCTTCTGTCATTATGTCACTAGTTATGTCATATGTCAGTGTTATTTGTTTTTGTTGATATTCGTTTAATCGTTTATGTTTATTTTCCATACTTTTGTAGTAGTTCTAGTTAGTCGTATCACTTTATTCTTCTGATTGCTTTTTCCACTGACATCTGACATAACTAATGACATAATGATAGATGAGAATTGGTGATTTGCCGAAAGTTCCTAGAATTACTGGCCACCGATGCATTGAGAATTCAGCTAAAACGTCATTTTAAATTTTAAAATTTACGCTTCGGGGGTGTATTCATTGTTTCAATAAAGCAATATAGATGTCCGTAATGATATAAAACCTGCAAAAATCTTATGTTTTGGATGGTAGACATTAACTGTCATTCTTGTCATAAAAACCACTTTTTGTTGGTCACACTGACCCTAGACTGAACTCCTCTATTCTGTCAACGATGTCAAAAAAACATTTTCGACTAACTTCTCTTTAATAGACTAGTATCAAAATTGCTGTCCAAATCCGAGAACACCCTATTTCAATTCGATCGTAAAATAGAATGAGATGATCCGATACGATCGAATCGAGGATCGTATTCGACATCGAACGACTCGATAAAATCGTGTCGTGAAATAGAATCCCGCTACAGATGATATAGACATGGCATTTATAATAAATACCTATGACAATATTGCTAAACCCTTGATAAATGTTATCAATACTTCTTTAGAATCTGGAAATGTTCCAGATGATATCAAGGTTTCCACCATTGTACCAGTTTCTAAAGTTGCAAAATCTAATAAAGCTTCTGATCTGAGACCAATAAATATGCTTAGCAGCTTTGAAAAAATTTTAGAAAAAGTAGTCTATGAACAAATTGTTGGTTTCATAGAAAAAAAATTTTTAACCAAAGTCCAGTCGGGTTTTCGCAGTAAGCATTCATGCGAAACTGCTTTACAATGTGTGCTGAATGATTTGAAAGGAAATCTAAATAAAAAATCTGTTACTGTCGGTGTCTTTCTGGACCTCCAAAGGGCCTTTGAAACGGTCGACAGGAACAGACTCTTAAAGAAGTTAGAAAGAACAGGGTTTAGTGGTACAGTATTGCCATGGATGTCAAACTATTTAACAAATAGAAGGCAAAAGATCAAAATCTATAACTTAGTGTCTGAGCAGGTGGAAATAAAACGAAAATAGAACTTCCACAAGGAAGTGTCCTAGGTTCCTTATTTTTTTTTATTTATATCAATGACATTGCAGACATTGAGACTAAATGTTTATTTCACTTATTTGCAGATGACACCTTCATTTACTATTCTTCTTTAAATATAATAGACATTGTTACAATGATAAATAAGTGCTTAGAAATTGTATATAGATGGTGTTGTGCTAATTTATTAAATATTAATTGTAAAAAAACCAAATTCATCAAAATTGGTAATGAGCAGCAATATAAACTCTTTGTCGGGCAAGATCATAAAATAATGATTGGGCCTTCAAAAATTGATATGGTAAATGAATTCAAATATCTCGGAGTTATTATAGATCGACAGCTTAAATTTAAACAGCACGCAAACCATTTAATAAAAACTATTTCATTTAAAATAAATTATCTTTTCAGATGTTCACAGCATCAAAAATAAAATATTATAAGTTTTCCATAAAAATTTAATTCTTAATAATAATTTTTTTGCTTATTAAAAATATTATTTTCAGGTATGTTTCTATTGGTGATAATTTCCATAATTTTAATTGGTCTGCTCGCGTACATAGACACTCGAAAACCTAGAAACTTTCCACCTGGACCCAAATGGTGGCCTTTTCTCGGCAGTGCCCCTCAAATAGCTGCAATCCAAAAACATACCAAACACCTGCTGTTCACAACAGCTGAATTAGCCAAGAAATATGGTCAAGTTTTAGGAATAAAAGTTGGGACAGAAATAATAGTCGTAGTTCACGGACCTGCAGCGAATAAGGAGTTTTTATTATCCGACGATTTATCCGGAAGACCTATAGGGGAGTTTTTTGAAAAAAGAACATGGGGAAGGAGAAGAGGTAACTAATTTTTCGATTCATCTTCTTTCGTTCATCAACATTTTTTAGGGATTCTATTGGTGGATGAATTGTTCTGGCAGGAACAAAGAAGATTCTTTTTAAAACAATTACGTGAATTTGGATTCGGAACAAGAAATATGTCCATGCTGGTAGAAGAAGAAGCTCAAGAACTAGTAAAATATATTTTCAAGACAATAATCCACAACGATACGGTGATTTTTAACATTCACAATCTATTCAATCTACACATTTTAAACTGCCTATGGAAGATGCTAGCAGGCGTTAGGTATGACGCCGAAGATAAGCAAATGAGAGAATTGCAAGCTGTGTTAAACGAATTATTTCAAAGCGTTTCCATGGTAGGAGCGACTTTCAGTCACTTTCCTTTGTTGAAATATTTAGCACCGAACAAATCCGGTTATAACGTGTACATCAGAAACCATGAAAGGATATGGGCTTTTATACGAAAAGAAATAGCTTACCACAAGAAAACACGTGTACCAGATTCTCCTAGGGATGTCATGGATGTATATCTGGACCTACTTGAATCAACAGATGATGGTATAAAGTTTTCATTGCTTATCTATATTTTTGTGTTTTATATTTTTACTTACAATTATCAAAATTTTTAAAGGGAAGGTGACAGCGGAATGGTTTTTATATTCATTTTTCCATATTTCAGATTTTCTAGAGCTGCTACTTTGGATTTTCTCTTTTTAGGTTGTGCTTGTAGGAAAAACACTTCAAACACGATCAAAATAACTATTAAGAACCACGTGTTCTGCAAAGAACGCCTGTTTATGATCAGATTCATCAGGGCGACTGTCAGATGACGTCACGTGGACTTGCCCTATTCAATATATTCAGACGATGTACAGTTTAATCTATCACATGCAATGCTATAGATAGCATGTGATAGATTAAACTGTACATCGTCTGAATATATTGAATAGGGCAAGTCCACGTGGCGTCATCTGACAGTCGCCCTGATGAATCTGATGATAATCACGCGTTCTTTGCACAACACGTGGTTCTTAATAGTTATTTTGATCGTGTTTGAGGTGTTTTCTTCGACATTGTTTTAATTGCTTAGACATTTTAAAAGCTCTAGGTATCTGACTGTTTATAATAAAAAGGATCAATAAATCAATACAAAAACACCAAAGTACAAATCTAAAATCTATCCAAATAATTATTTATCCTCAGGGTGACTGCCATTAGTGTCAACTTGTTAGTTGGTGGACATGCCCTATTATTTATAATATTCACTTTGTAGCGTTATATCAGGCACATAGGTATTTTTTGTGAACTCACCAAATCGACTTGTACTTTAGGTACTTGCGAATTTGTAGCTGAAAAATTTTGCCGCTGTCAAAGTGATAATTGCACTGTGACATATATGGAAGTAATACCACAGAATAACCTAGTGAGTGAGTTATTCTGTGGATAACTCTAGTAACAATGATTTGGCATTTTAGAAAAAATTGGAAAAAGTTTTTCCGAAGATCAACTCCTAGCTACATGTATGGATATGTTTATGGCTGGATCAGAAACTACCAGTAACACCCTAAGTTTCTCCATTTTGTATTTGATTCTATATCCAGATGTTCAGAAAAAAGCACAGGAAGAAATAGATCGAGTTATTGGTAAAGACAGAAATCCGTCGTTAGATGACAGACCAAGGTAACTATGCAGGACAAATTTTGTATAAAACTGGTTAGCACGATAAATTATTATACAAACGTAATGATTCAGAGTAATCCACTTTGCATTTTTAGTTTTGCCCTATTTTGTACTTCAACAAGCGCCACTATGGCATAAACATGTTAAAATAATCAAATAGTCCTAACCACCTTCACTAATGCTGCGGTCCGAAATGCGCTCGTAGCGGTAGCGGTGCTGGAAATGCTTACGGCTGGTCCAGTTTAATTACCGAGCTTAGAACTGTTGGTAGCGGGAACAATTCGGACCTCTCGTAGTTTCTCAAGTTTGGTCTGTCATTTGAAATTTTAACGACACCTCGTTTCCGGTAGCTATTTTCAATGCAAAAAGGTTAAGTTATAGAAGATGTGATTTAAAAATTGGCGCTCTTTTGCTGTAACGCTCAAGGTGTCTCACATTTCGATCATGAGCATTGCCAGATTGATGATGTTGATGACATCACTGTTCCTCCTAGCAATAAATCTGAGCGCTATAATCACCATTCGGACCGGTAGTCAAGATACTGACAGCGCTTTAAGCACAATTCTGACCGCACCATATATTGCCTATATAAATTAACAATTTATTGATATATCAACCAGAGTCTATTTGAATCAGACTGCGGCTTAACCCGCGGCTGAAGGTCGCTATTTACCAACGTCGGCAACATTTAATATATTTTCACCATTAACTAATTTTTAGGATGCCATATGTTGAATGCATAGTTTTAGAATCGCTTCGAATGTTTGGAGGAAGAGCGTTCACGGTACCGCATCGAGCTCTTCGAGATACTTACCTATGTGGATATAGAATACCTAAGGTGAGTATTTGCATTTTTATCTTTATCTTCCAATATATGTGATGAACTGTTCGGTGTGCAAAGATCTTGTGCTATTGCCGATATTATGGTGTTGTCAGATATTTTTCCTTTTTTCGGAATAATAATGAACCCTGTATATTTTCCGCCTTTTGAAATCCTTAAGGAATACTGAATATTTTTCATGCAATGTTCCCTATACCTACATTTACATTATCTTTGCCGAAGTTAGAATAATACATTTAGATGGATATGATTGAATAAACTCATTTAATTTGAATAATCTTCAATAATTTATATCCTAATTGCAATATCATAACAAGGTCTACTGTCAGTAAAGTAGTAAAAAGTTTAACGAAACTGGTGCAGTAAAAGATTTATCCAAATGTAATAAGTTCTGGTTATAGGATTAACTGCTTCCAATATAAAACTATTATACCTAATATAAATAACTTTATTGTTTACTGGGATTATCGACATACATATAATTTAAGTAGTATTCCAAAACATAATGACTGGCCACAATTAGGACAGAGGTCGACTTTCAAGTTTATGTTTAAATAGGCACCTCGAGTATTCCAACAAATATCTATTTATAGTCTCTCTCGGCACGTCTACTTAGTTTGTTGTAATTACTCAAGGTGATATTTACTAATCAATTAATAATCAAGCCTTGGAATTATTATACAAACTATTATACTGAGTGTTAAATATATTATGTTAGAATTCACTCACACCTTCCCCCTTTACAAGAAGAGGGAAGTTAGTTACTACAAAGTGACGTAACTGATCGAGTCTTTATCTACTCCAACTATTGAGTTGTTGAGTCTCCAATGTTATACCCTAATTATTTGCCGACTGTACTTTTGACCTTGTCATTATGTTTTAGGTTCATTAAGTTTACAGTATAATAGTATGTTTACAAACTAATGGCTCCAGGACGGGCATGTTATCCTAACATTCTCATTGCTAAACACTTACAAAATTTAACAAATAACTTATGTGCCCGTACCTGAATAAATAAAATATAAGTAAAGGATAATTCGAATTTTATCCACTATAAATATGTAATTAAAACCTAAAAAATAAAACACTCCTAAAAAAACTTTCATGAAAATAAATCAATTCTAAAAAACGAAATATTCCGAAGAAAAATTATCCTTGTAAAACCTTTCCTAAAAATAAATAATGTACTGGGAAAAAAATTTAAATTAATGTATACTGTACACACCTATATAAATAACGATTTTAAAAATAAAATGTAAAAAAAATGAACGAGAAAAAAATTTAAAATGTTTCATACTTACTACTTTATTTATATTGTTCATTAAATAATTGCAATATGTTTTCCATTAACTATCTGTCTTATTTATATTGTTTAGTTATTTAATTTGATCGAAAATCACTAAAAAAATATTTGTGAGTTTTTTCCAACTGTCTTTCATAATTCCTTCGCAAAAATATTATTTAAAATTATTACCCCTTTCTTTGCTTTTAATTTCCATGTCAGCCCCAATTATACTTTATCTGTATTTCTAAAAATACCCTATTTTCCATATTTTTGCATCTCTGTGCATTTTAATTCATAAAATATTAATATTGTTCAAACTGCCGACCTGTCTAGTCGGTACAACGCTCGGCTTAAGTCTAGGTTGCTTCCTACAGTTTGCACTATTTGTACCTTCACTAACATTTTACCCTTTTTCCCACGATCATCCGTAATGATGCGGAATTCCTAAAGTGTAAAAGTTTATTTCATATTAGAATTTTTAAGACTCGCATTTTACTATAAGTACTTTATTCTCATTTATAAATTCTATTGAAAAATATTTTTAAAAAATCCAAAAACAGGAATTAATCGAACATGTTGTTCAAGAGAAAATTAAATTCTGATTTAAAAAATAATGAAATACATGAATAATTAAGTATCTCGCACATAACAAAAAATATAACTTACGCAAAATAATTTATATAAAACAAAAATAGCGTGAGTATTGAAAGTCAAAAAAATTAGAAACAAAAAGAAGTTCGTTAGTTAAATTAGAATTAAAAGTAATGAAAAAGTCGTTGTGCAATGATAAAAAAATAAAAAATGATTACAATAATTACAATTTAAGACATTTACTTAATTACAGTTACCTGTAAATAATTGTCATATATTAGTAAAGCGTGATCTATAGACGTCAAAAAGTAATAGTTCAATACTATTATATAAAAAGTCCAGGATTATGCTCTCAGAGCTTTTGGACGAATAGCATCTACCTTGTACTGATGAGGCGCAAATTCGCCGAAACCGGTCTACAAGTGATGTTATTCCTTCTAATCGCAAATCAGAATGGTTGGTTCTATCTTAAAGATATTCCAACCCCGTTTACTTTAGAAGGTAATTAAATGTCTGCCGGGGCATATAGCTCGAGAAGTAGTTGTTGCTTCTTAGTGAACGGTCTGTTCTTTGAAGATTATTTTTCAAATTTGTAAAGCGTTATAATAGTATTGAACTATTATTTTTTGACGTCTATTTAAGTCATTGAATGAATAATGGAAAATAAAATCGTGAAAACAAATTGCAACAAATAATGAACTTACCACTGTTAAATATGACTATTTATATTTTCTTCCTGGACCACATTTCCTATTTCGACCATCTCCATTTTTGATAACCATAAAACAATGATTCTTCTTCCAGTATATCCGTAAAATATCCATTTTCCATGATAACGCTAGTTGTATTATTATTTTAATGAAGAAGACGCGGTTGTGACGTGTGTAAATGAAGATTTAAAGTCACTGATAGCTATATCCGATCAATGTTGTCTATCACTAAATAATGCTAAATCAGTTGCACTTTTATTTGGAAAGCCAATGGCCAGGAAGAGGTGCTTAAGCTTAATGAACTTAAAAATTGATGATAATATTATTAATATAGACGATAGTACAAAAAATTTAGGATTGATCATTGACTCTGATGTACGCTATTCGTCCCATGTAATTTTAATCGTTCGTCACGCCTTTGCTAATCTCAAATTAATATACAGCAGCCGGACAATGCTTACAAAAAAACAAAAATGGTATTGTGTCAATCACTTGTATTATCACAGTTAAATTACGGCGATGCGGTTTTTGGGCCAAGATTATTAAAAAGAGACGTACTAAGGTTACAGCGTATTCAGAACTGTTGCATCAGGTTTATATGTGGATTAAGAAGAAGATCACCCACTTCATTCTATTATAAAGAATTGCAGTGGCTTACTTTGGAAGAACGTCGCAAGGTACATGAATGTGTATTATACTAAAATTTTATATACACAAAAACCTCCGTACTTGTACAATAAACTTAGATTTAGAACTGACGTACACAATCTAAACCTGAGACAAGTTGGTCGCTTAACGATGCCTAAACATTCAACCACCTTATTTGAGGGCTACTTTTCATTTAATGTAGTTAGGATTTGGAAATGGATACCCGATTATTTAAAAGTACTCACATTGAATAGATTTAAACGTGAAATTAAAAGTAATTTGCTTAATGGTAGCTTAAAAGTGTAGTGGAAGATGGATACCTATAGTATCTATATTAATTTTATTTTTCTTTGAATTCACTTTTTGGACCCTTATTACTAATATACTAATATCATTATTTTGAGTGATGATGAGGGTTTCTGAGTGGTTCCACTTTGATAGGGGGTGTTTGGGAG
Source organism: Lochmaea crataegi (assembly GCA_947563755.1). Classification (NCBI taxonomy): domain Eukaryota; kingdom Metazoa; phylum Arthropoda; class Insecta; order Coleoptera; family Chrysomelidae; genus Lochmaea; species Lochmaea crataegi. Next base: position 7,335,498 of record OX387435.1, read on the forward strand.
TTCGGGGTTGATGGTTGTTTCGATATTTTTAATGTCGAAGTATCAATGTTGAATTTTTGAATATTTTCTGTTGGGGTGGGGATGCTTGGAGACTTTTCGTTTCATTTGAAATGGTATTATTCATTTTTTGTCATAAAACTTGTAATTTCTGATTTCTACCCAAAATGTTAATATTAAATCACAATGGATTTGTAATTCTCTTCTTGGTAAAGGATTTCTCACAATTTTTTTTTATTATTTTTTTACTTTTTTTTGTAGTTTGTCTTTACTTTGAGTTGCATTCATAGGTATATTGTATAGGTATAAGTATTTGGTGACTGGTTAAGTGGAAGAGCAAATTCTTGATTTGGCATTTGGCAAACTGCTGTGTAACATTATGAACCTTTTTTTTGCTTTTCTTTAATTGTATGCACTGTATGTTTGGCCAATAAAAGCAATTATTATTATTATTAAATTTCGAAACATAAACTTTGATTCCGATTAGAACAAAAACCATGTAAAAATCCATATAAATAATTCCATAACTTATCCATAATTCTATTAAAAATACATATAAATCTACCATATTTCCTTAATACTAATTTTCCATTAACCATATTTTCATTTTGCATCTTCGTCATTAGCATATTGTTCCAGAAAATGAGAAAGTAGTATTTTTCATTGCCCAGAACGGCCCATCCATCTAATCACTATCAGAAGAGTCCAGTCCCAAGGATCGTCATGTAATAAAGTGGTTGTTATTATATACAATAGTATACGAGCTTCACTACCAAATTCTTACTGCCTGTTCTTGAACTATGATATTATAATTTACCACTCCAGTTTCCTTTACGTCCTGCTTTGTTGATTCTGAATTGCCCCTTTTTCACCATTTGTCACGGTCGCCATGTAATAAGTTCTGGTTATAGGATAAGCTGCTTCCAATATAAAACCATTACCTATAATATAAATAACTTTATTGTGTACTGGGATTATCTATATATATATAATTTAAGTAGTATCCCAAAACATAACGACTGGCCACAATTAGGGCAGAGGTTGACTCTCAAGTTTATTTTTAAAAGGGACCTCGAGTATTCTAACAAATATCTATTCATAGTCTCTCTCGGCACGTCTACTTAGTTTGTTGTAATAACTCAAGGTGATGTTTACTAATCAATTAATAATTAAGCCTTGGAATTATCATACCAACTATTATACTGAGTGGTAAATATATTATGTTAGAATTCACTTACATAGCGCAGAAAACCTACAGCAACTGAAGACAAATCTTTAAATGATTCTTTCATATTAGAGGTATGTCTACTTTGAGTAGTAGGAAAATTAGGAATTTTAGAAAACATACAGTAAAGGTGATTACAGCAGATACTCAAAATGTTGTCCGATTACTTCAATACAAGCCATGCGATTTTTAAAAATTTTCAAGACATTTTGCAACATCCCTGACTGTTCAATTCTTCTTTATCTTTTAATTCCTGAATACTGGTAGGTTTTGTTTTATAAACGATTTTTCATAAGTGACCTCATAGGAAATATCGGGTGATCGCGGGGACCATTCGATAAAACCACGCCTTCCAATCCATCTTCTGGAAAACACATTATTTATTAGGTATTGCCTCATCACACGCGCATAGTGAGGTGGAGCACCATCGTGTTGCAGCCGAATATTGTCATTTGGGATATTGTTATTGTCTGAAAGTTTCGAATAATGAAATTTCTACATTAAAATGTAATTGAAAATACTATTTGGAAATAACCGAGCCAACTCAGGTATAACACTATTTTCTAATTAATCTAAATACGCCGGACCATTTAAGTTTCCCTTAATGAAAAAGTGACCAATTATTTTGTCGCCTATTATTCCAGCCCATTCATTTAGTTTTTGTGGATATTGGGTGTGGAATTCACGCATCCGAGGATTGTTACGTGACCAGTATCTACAATTATGCCAATTTCCGTTTCCATTAATAAAAAATTAGACTCATCGCAAACCATAACATTACTTAAAAAAATTGGATTATATTGATTGTAACATTTTCCCATCATTGTGTCTGCAAACTCTTCACGTCTATCGAAATCATCATCTGAAAACTCCTGAACTAATCTTATTTTGTATGGATGGAATTTATTTTCACGTAAAATTCTCATTACGGATGTTTGCGAAATATCAAGTTCCCTGGATATTTGTCTAAAACTCAAGTGTGGATTGTCTTCTAACAGGACACAAACATCAAGATTGGTTTTTAGTTGATGCAGTTTTTCTGCACCCTGATTTGGATGAATCTTTCACTGAACTAGTTTCATTACACTTTTTTACAATTTACTGACAGTAGATCTTTTTATGGGATTTCGGTTAGGATATAAATTATTAAAGATATTACACGTTTCTTGTTGACTTCTATGCATATCACCATATCCTAATGTCATTAAAATCTTAATTTGTTAATGTTATAACTGAAACTAACTGTTTCTAATTAATTCCACTATTTAATGAAAAAATTATGAAAATTATAATAATAATAAATAGTGGAATTAATTTTATAACATTAATATGAGTAGATTCCACAAAGTAAGGGTCCAAACAGTAAATTTCTTAATTTGTACTTTTTCAATGAACACCAACAATACTAATTTATTGAAACGTCAAAGTTGTTATTGTAGCAGTCATAACTGTATTATTTTAACTTCGGCGGAGATAATGTAAATGTAGCTATAACTCCGAAATTATGGCATTTAGGTATAGGGAATATTACATGAAAAATATTCAATATTTCTTAAGGGTTCCAAAAAGATAAAATATAGAGGGGATCCATTTGAAATAACAAACTTCATTATTATTCCGGAAAAAAGAAAGATCTGACAACAAAGTAAAAACCACCATAATATCGGCATTATTACGTTCCATACTTAAAATTCACTCTGTGTAGTTGTAGTGCGGATTTTTAGCAACTGAATCACTCTTTACTTGTGTCCGATCTAATTCCTTCTTGATGTTTTTTGCAGTTTAATATCAATCCTATTTATTATTCATTTCTTACTTACATGCTTTCTCATATTAATAAGGTGCAGAGTAATTGATCTATTAATGTTTAGTTTGATGTATAAATAAAATAGTTGTGCTTAAAAATGGAGTGCGAAGTATATTGACTCATTTATACATATACTCCTGGAAGTAGAGCGCCCAACGACACTAATTAAGTCTTTCAATTTACTAGAATTGGCAACTTGCGATTGCCATTGATCAGTTTAAAAGAAGGTATTTATATACAAAAAAAAGGTGAGCGGTCGTCGGACCGCCGACAGAAGCTTGCTTCTTATGCACAATAGAATGACCATTTTTCGTGAATTTTTTACCATTTTTCAAAAATTTTGACAATTTTTGACAGTTTTTGACGAATTTTGACAATTATTGACCGCCTTTGACGATTATTGACCATTTCTGACAATTTTTCAAAAATTTGACCATATTTGGCAATTATTGACCATTTTTTCAAAATTTTTACAATTTTTTCAAATTTTAATAATTATTGAACATTTTTGACAATTATTGACCAATTTTGACTGTTTTGACAATTATTGATCATTTTTGACAATTTTTCAAAAATGTTGACCATTTTAGACCATTTTTCCAAATTTTAACAATTATTGACCATTTTTGACAATTTTAGAGCATTTTTGACAGGTTCTGACAATTATAGACCATTTTTGACAATTTTTCAAAAATTTTGATCATTTTTCAAAAAATTTTACAATTTTTAATAATTATTGACCATTTTTGACAGTTTTTTTATAATTATTGACCATTTTTTCAAAACTTTGACAATTTTTGACAATTATTGACCATTTTTCCAAATTTCTGACAATTTTTGAAAATATTTGGAAATTATTAACCATTTTTTCAAAATTTTGACAGTATTTGACAACTTTTGACGATTTTTCCAAATTCCTGATAATTTTTGACCATATTTAAAAATTTTTGACAATTTTAAAAAAAAATTGACAATTTTTAAAAAATTTTAACAATTATTGACCATTTTTGACAGTTTTTGACGAATTATTGACCATTTTTGACAATTTTTCAAATTTTTTCCAAATTTTCACAATTTTTGACTATTTTTCAAAATTTTAAACATTTTTCAACAATTATTGATCCTTTTGGACCATTTTTGACCATTTTTGACGAATTTTGATTGGTTTTGACAATTATTGACCGTCTTTAACAATTATTGACCATTTTTAACAATTTTTCAAAAATTTTAAACATTTTTCAGAATTTTTGACAATTATTGACCATTTTTGACAATTTTTGACAATTTTTGACAATTTTTGACAATTTTTGACAATTTTTGACAATTTTTGACAATTTTTGACAATTTTTGACAATTTTTGACAATTTTTGACAATTTTTGACAATTTTTGAAAATATTTGGCAATTATTAACCATTTTTTCAAAATTTTGACAGTTTCTTACAATTTTTGACCATATTTAAAAATTTTTGACAATTTTTCAAAAATTTTAACATATTTGGCAATTATTAACCATTTTTTCATTATTTTGACAATTTTTGACAATTTTTCACACCTATGGGTGTGCGAGCTCAGTGCAGCAAGAGAGATAGCGCACAGTCGCCTGAATGAGTTATCGCGTGACGAACGCTTTTTCGTAACATAACCCTTATTCGCTTTTTCGTAACAATACACGTTTCACGAGTTCACTAGCCTTTTCAGAAATATGGCAACACTGTAGCGTGACGGACTTTTCGTAACGGTTATACGCTTTACGAGTTCACTAGCCTTCTCAAAATGTCGTATGTCGTGCAATAAGAAGCAAGCTTCAATAATTTTTTCATTTTATTTTAGGACGTTTTAGTAATCGCAAACCTATACGGTAGCTTACTGGAAGAAGGTGGTTGCTATGAAGATCCAGAATTATTCAAGCCGGAACGTTTCCTAAAAAAAGGAAAGATATTCTTACCAGACAGCTTCATTCCTTTCGGCCTTGGAAAGCACCGTTGTTTGGGCGAATCTTTAGCTAGAGCCAACGTATTTATATTCATAGCGACACTTTTACAGAAGTTCGATTTCTGTATAGTTCCCGAACATCCTCCGACAAGGGAATGGGTGGATGGAGTTACTCCTGGACCGAAACCTTTTAAAGCTAGGATTGTACCAAGAAAATAGTGAAACCAGCAGGAACTGTTATAAAAGTGGAAAGGTATGTATTTTCTTAAATAGTTTTTTGATGTAGTCTTAACATTGAGAGTGAAAGTTGTGCCTGGTAGGAGTCTCAAGAGTTGTTGACTGTAAAAGATTGAATGAATTCACATACAAATGTTGACGTTACTTTTTTGGTAAGAGCTAAGGCTTTCAAAACCACTTGACTGTCCAAGAAAATTTCTATCGTTCTACATGTGAGATTGGTTTTCTCCAATTTCTCCACTCAGTTGCGTAGGAGGATGATACTTCTGTCGTCGCTCTGCTACTGTATACACCCTGTGGGTCTGTTTGAACCATCCGTGTACCGTGTACCAAAAGCTATCTGCTCGTAGTAGTCCCTTCTTTCGGAGGACCAAGGCATATCTATGCGGAGTTAGGACGGTGTAAGCCAGGTAGAGTCCTACGTCACAGCAACATGCGTGGAAGAGACGTTATAGTTGAAGCCATGTTGGAAATTTTACGTTAGACCTTTAAATCATAGGCGTAACGATTTTAATGTTATTGTGTATCAGGGATATGAGAGTAAAATTTTAAATTAATTTGAATAAAATGTTCGAATATTTGGACAAGCAGCTACTTTGTTATATTAAACCAACATTCATTCATTTTTAATTTCTGCCGGGCACTGCAAATAATTATATGTAAATATGTATTTAGAGCAGTAAGTAGGATAAGAAAGATATTGAAACAAATATAATAATGAAAATTTCTATTTAGTTTACCAGATAACAAAATAAAATAGCATATAGTACGAAATGTCGGTTAGCAGAAAACTGTTCAATGGAGACCAGATAGAAAGGTTGACACTCTCATCATTACTTAGGAAAACAAGATTCCAAAAATAAAGAAAAGTAGAAAATAGGTAGATATTTTGTACACAATATTCTTTTTTCAAGGAGATATACTTCTTACCTTGTATACACACAATAGTTATTTTCTAATTTTCTTCATAATAAGATAATAAGCGAAATTTACATATATATAATAATAGATTGAGTCATTCAATTGGATTATCCCATCGCCTTAATTGCTATCAGACTCACTGAATAATTCAATTCCACTGAAAGCATCATTTTCACTATTATCTGAAATATCTTCATCAGGTGAAGTGTGTTTACAACAAACACAATGGAATGTTCAGCCTCATCAAATAAATGTTCTTTTTGTATCCACATATCCTCACATTTTTTAACGTGTTGACAAATAGAACACCAATCTTCAACTGCATCTTCGTCGAATTTTTGCCTGGCCAAACTTTCCACATCAGCTAATTTAAACGGCACCCAGTTTTTTGCCAATGCCCCAATTTTTTCTATCGGGTTAAATTCTGGAGATATGTTGGCAACCGTAATACTTTCTGACCATATTCCTCCAGAAATTTATCTAATTTATAAGTAACTGCTATAGTTGTAGTTTCTTTCAGTATTCGCCGTAAAGTAGTTCTGCTTTTGGTAAAGTCAGGGATGATATTTTGTATTTTTTGTAGAATACGTACACAAAAATTACAATGAAACTTACACTTCAAAGTGGGAGCTCTCTTTTCCACAATCTAAAAATCATATATTAATTATCTAATTCTTTCCAGTTCTCCATATCTTAAACTATCTTGAACATGCATCCTGTGTGGTCTTATCTTATGAGGAGTTCCAAAAGATGTTGATGCTAATCTATCAATATTTGAGCTCTCCTTTCTAATTTTACCATATGTACCCTTGGACACACCAGTGGCTTTTATTGTTCGTTTCCTAAAATATGCAGATATATTATTATAGATTTTGTGGATTTATACCAATAGAAATTAAAGGTGTCACAATTTAAAATGAATTAGAATAAACAAAGTTATAGAAAAAAGTAGAGTTCAATTATCCATAAACAATTTTGATGCAGCCTGTATGTGCTTATTATGGAATATAGATGTTGATATTCAATAGTCAAAGGTAAATTCATATTAATAATTATTTGAAGCAAAATGTCAATAGTATGTCCAATCGGAATATAATGTTTATATGTCATTGTATTAATTTGGTTTAATTTAAAATGTGATATTTTTAATAATATTTAATCTAAGTTACGATGCTACTCTGATTTTATTTATATTAGAAATTTAGTTAGTAATATTGTAAATAACAAGTTTATATAAATGTCATAAAGTGACATAATGAAATTAAATAATTACTTACCTGATGATATAATATGTTGGTAAGACGTTATTGGAAGGAAGTAATATTTTGTTTCAAAAAGCGTTGCTATGAGGAAACTAAGGGAGTTGTTGACTGGGAACGCGATAGTGAGAGTTCTGGGGGACGCGAAGAAGAGCGTCAGAAAAGAATTTGGTGTGAGTGAATTTTTCTGGTAGAAAACCAGGAAAAGTGGTTAGCGAGGTGCTAACGAGCAGACTACGAGAGTCGAAAGTTTGCAGACAAGTTGTGGAGAATTTCCCACATAAAATCAGAACGTAGAATCTACTTAATTGGTGAGATATCCACTCCATAAATTTTTCATTTTTACTCCAAGTATTTGAATGAGATAGATTAATCTTGTTGATTAATCTGAACGAAAAAAAAATCAAAATATCATTTATGAATCGTTCATATGAGTTGTGTATTGAGGTTAAAATTTTCACCTAATAATCTAAGTGATTTAAAGTGCTTAAATAAGATTAATTTATAGGTTGTATTATTTAGGATAGAAATTTTCATACTTACAAAAGAATTTGATATCAAATCCTTACGAATATTCGCAATATAGCGTTCGCAAATGAATTTTTCTTTATTTAGATTTCTACAGCGGATTCCAGAGAGGAGAACAGCTGATCTTTCATTTGTAACGGAAGCCGCGTTCCTTATTTATATTCGGTGCGTTGCGAATATTGGTAGTAAAAGCATTGTATAAAGATAGGGATAGTAGGTTAATCTTACGAGGATATCATTTGACGAGGTGGACGCCACCAATAGATGGCAGTGGGGAGTTTGCGTCCACGGCACGTCTTTTCTTACTGTACGTCGTAGCTTGAATTACGAATTTCCTTAGCTTTGGTCGCCGAATTACCCCAATAACAGATGGCGCCAAAATTATTCAGAATGTTATATACATCCATAAGAGCTGTGTTGCAAAGTTTCTTATTTTGGGTACCTATGGCAAAGTTGCCATTTGAAGTTCATTATATTAATCATATTGTATTGTGTTCGTTGTGTCATTGTTGTGTTTCGTTGGCTGTGCATTTGGATTATTGTTTTATTTGAGAATCTCTGAACGTTGATATATATTTCATTTTTAAGGTAAGTGGACATTATTACAATTAATATACCTACCTCTTCTTTTAGTAAAACCACAAAATCTACAAACTAAGAATTGACAATTATATTTAGAATTTTGGATACTGATTGGTTGCATTATTAAAATGGACCAATCAGCTTTTAAAAATTATTCATTTAACAATGAATTCTCAATTAAGTTGAGCTTAGTTAATCACCATAAATAATGTTACAAATTATAGTTTCTAGGATTCAAATTTTAATTCTTAATTTTTATAAGTATTCTTAGCTCAGTTGCGTTTATACATCAATACCTAATTTGGTTAATATATCTAAATTATATTAACAGGGCATTAAGTGTACCTATAAATGCTGCAGCTTACAATTTCCAAAAAAAAAACTGTATATTTAGCGACCTACTTACTAAAATGTATTAATATAACAAATAATCACTTTTATCAATCAGCTCGTTGTGTGCTCAGTCAGTAGAGAATGAATAAATTCCATAATTTTATTATAATATGAATGTCGACATTTTTACCTGATTATAATTTAAATCTTCTTTTCGATATTTCAGAAATGGCTGGAAATAAATTTGTTTATATCAAGTGTGGACTAAGTAAGAGATCAGATCCTACAATTAAAATGTACCGATTTCTTGTGAGTGACCCTACCAGATGTCAGAAATGGATCATACACTCGGGTGAGTTATCCTTCCGACGATTATTTTTCATAGAGGAGTAAAAAATAGTGAATGTGAATAAATAAGTGTGTATGCAAATTTTCAAAACTAAACATAAGTATTTGATTATCGTCAAATAAAAGACAATTCGTCCAATAATTTTTTCTGATAATGAGCTTATTTGTTTTATGATTACATTGCATATCATACGAGTACAAGTATTTAACTAGTAGAAATTCCATATCCGATAAATCTTAAATTTATCAAAAGCCTAAATTTAAATTTTACAACCACCTCTATGGTAAAGTAACAGAATAAAAAATTATTGAAAATATTTCAAACTAACTAACCGAATAAGGGCTGGACATTAATATTCCACGAAAATTGAAATAATTGGAAATAGTATTTTTTGTTATTTATTTTATGTTTATGAACTAAGCACGTAATAATAAGGTATAGTATTATAGTATTATAATTTGTTGAAAAATTTACCAAGATTTCCTCCATTCTCGAGTAATACTGGGAGAACTAAACAGGCTGCTTTTGGTTTTTTCAGAATAGAATTTTTAAATAAAAAAATATCAAAGAACAGCAAAGTTTTATTTGAACACGAATTTACTATATACATGTACCAACATAGCTTCGATACGACGTTTCGTGTCTTCACGAGGATAACATATTTTTTTAAAATAGGGATATGCCTATTTATTGTAATTATTAGTCAATGTTAAATATTCAAATTAAGCGATATATCACACTTCAGATTTTTATGACGTTTTATCTCAAATAAGTAATATCATTAATGAGAACAATTCTTAAATACGTTCCTGTCGTAGTTATTTTGTAAACTTGTTTTGATTTTGCCAAAAAAATGTACCGAGAGCCTTACTTTGGACCTTACTTAATGTTTCGATATAAAATAAGACTTTTTTTAACAAATATAATGTCCCTCCATAATACAGTTACCGTTTTGTCCATTTAATTGTCTTAGTAACTATTACAGTTTAGAATATAGTAATGTTACCATATTATGATAATAGAAACAGCCCGTATAAAACTATAGAATAAATTAATTATTTTTAAAAAATGAAACATTGAAAAAAATCCTCGAGAAGATCAATTTTTATTTTCAACTGTAGTAGTTTGTGTGTTTATAACGTTATGACTTTATTAAACGCCTATTACGCCTTTTTTAATGCTATATTTTTTTTTATTTCCATTTTATAGGTGATGATTTCAAAAATATATAAGACTCATGCTTGATTTATAACCAAATGTGTGAATAAAATCATAAAATAAATATATTTAATCCAACAATGAGCACAGTTTTAAGTTTTCTGTCATATATTATTATTGTGTTCTCAATCCAATAAGTATAAGGGCGATTCTGTTCTAACTATGATTTTTTATTTCCTTCACTATTTGTTCTCACTGGCCCTTAATCAACAATCTATTAATGGAATTTCTGTGTTAATTAGATATTCATGATCATATTTCATCACTTTTTTTTGTATAGTATTACTTGCAACTTACAGTAAATCTCTTAAATGTCAGTATACCGTGTCATGTGCATATATCTAGAATTTTTCGATAAATTTCTTATTTTTTTTGTAGCAATAAATGATTCAAACTAATTATCTCATAAATTAAAATGTATATAAATGTGTACAAAACAATAAATTAAACGATTTTTCCAAAGAATGTCTACTAAATTTACTTTATGTCTGTACCGTGGATATGTGAGTCTCAGTACCTACCGTGGAACGGACAATTTGAAATTTGATTATCATTCTCGATGCTTTGAAGTTGTAGCAAAATCCTTACAGACTTTTATTTTTACAATAAAGTAGAGTAATAATATGCATAAACAAATAAAAAAAAATTAATTTTAAAGAACAAAAATTATTAATAAAAAAAATCACAGTTAGAACAGAATTACTCATAAATATTACACAATAAATAATATTTTCAATGATTATAATTTTCGGCAGTCTATTGTGAAACATTTAAGACCGGTCCTTAGTATTGGGTTAGTTGTGTATCCTTATCCGTATTTTGCGTAGTAGTTCATAGAATAAATTTTTTTCTTTGGTATAAAGAAATTTTTGTTTACTGGGCTTATCCAAATTTTCACGTTGACCGGTTACTTTCAACACCAGGCAAATAAATATAATATTTATATTAAATTCAGATTATTCAAATATCTTTTGTACGTATATATTTGTTTTTTTTTTATTTCCGGTTTTGTTATGATTCTTTTGAATGGTCTTTTGTTTGATTTTAAAAACCCTTATTAAAGATAAGTATCAAAGTGTTTTTGCCGTTGTTGTGTACCTACCAAGAAATTTCAATGATGAGTAGTTGTTTTTGGGAATGATGCACAGGTATGGGATTATCTCAGTACAATTCGGGAAATTCCAAACAAGGGTTTTACTGTAGTTGTTTTTAGTTATGCTCGTTACAGAAATGAAATAAATTCAAGTTTTTTTAAACACAAAAAAATACTTACTTTACCATAACCATTACAATAAATAATATGTTTGTTTACGTTCATGTTCCTAATTTCAGGTAATGCTGTTTTGGCAGAGCTAAGCCAGAAATCGCTAAGAAATAAGCTGATTTGTAGCAAACATTCCAGTGAAAATATTAGTCAATCTAAAAGATTGCCTATTACTGCTGTGCCATTCCGCTACATAAGTGATGAGAGTTCAGAAAGTGAATCGGATAAGGAAAATTTGGATGAACAAATAATGCAATTGAATGTTTCTTCACTTCCACAAACATATTCGAGAAGGGATGTTATTGCCCCGATTTCTTCCAGAAACATTGACATGACTTTTTCTGATGGTTCTGTCAGTAACCATTGAAGATGAACAGTGGTTGAAAGAGTTACAGAACCTTCCATCTTCTTCTACGGGAAGTGGAGATAGGAAGCAATCATTGCAAGAAGAAAATGTTGAGAAAAGAACTAACCAATGTTAGGAAAAAAGTCAACAGCTTGAATACTCTATTGAGAGCTACAAAAAAAGGATTACGAAAACTCAACTCTCTGCGAACGTTTTGTATGGAGAAGCAACTTTAACGGATTTTACAAAATCTCTTGTAAATATGCAATTACGACATAAGATGAAATCCCCATGGTTACCCTCTGAAAAAAAACTTCCCTATCATTACTTTATTAAGGACCTGAGACATATAGATATTTGCGACAAAAAGGATTTACCTTGCCACCAATATCAACAGTGAAATCATGGGTTGCCAATTTCCGATGCAAACCCGGATTCAATAAAAATTTTTTTATGAATCTTTCTTTAAAGGCGGATACGATGCTGACTTACGAGAAGAAGTGTATTCTAATGTTCGACGAAATGATAAGTGTGCTTTGAAAACTCCAACATCATTGTTGAAAAATTTCACCATGATAGTACTTAACAGTTTCGACGAAAATATCGGCAAAATTTAAAATAATAAAATAATATTAAATTTGAGAAAGAAAATTGTTAGAAAAATAGAAAAATTTATTTCCGAGTGGTATGCAACAAATGCAATCTGTTGTAGTCATGGGTAATATATTTTCAATTTATTGTTGCGGACTCAGTCTTTCAAATATTGTAAAACTTTTTCAAGTTCATTAAAAACTAGACAGACAAAGAAAAATAATAAACTATCAATCATTCAGCATAACTGAATAACCAATATATTTTGTATGTTCCTTGTGGTATATTCATTATTCTTTTTGCTATTTATTTTTGGAAATTAAACCACAATCTTTTTTATGTTTTTCTTACAACATTTCGGTAGCAATCAGCTACCCGGTAGCAACCAGCTACCCGTTATCAAGAATAATTAAGTTTTATAAAATTGTTGGTCCCTAGATGACATTAATGAAAAAATTCGAAAACTAGACTATCAATAATATTACAAAGTTTAAGACTGCAAAAAATTGTAAATTTTTCAAGGATGATGAAATATTTTTTGTAGATTGTGGTTTGATTTCCCATAATAATTAATAAATAACAAAAAGAATAATGAATCAACATTTTTATTTTGAGTAGGTATTTCAATAGTAAATGTGAATACTTGACCGAAGAATAGAGGTCACCGCGAGTAGATTCTACATATAGGTACTACATTTTTTTAGGTACTACATATCTATTATAGAATCCCATCAAGTTGGTGATTTATGTCACTTTCGTAATAAAAAGTAAAATCGGCAACAATGTATCGTCGGTCTTGGTAATCATTTTATTGTTCGGAATTCGAAGATAAAGAAAACTTCACATTTAGTAGGGAACTTTTCAAAAATAATTTAGTTATTGAAAATAGTGCAGTTTATTTCAGAGGGCAGTAAGTTACGGGTCATTTTTATGAAGAACGAGCGTAAAAGTAACTAGATGGCGTGCAAAATTGCCTCAAATGGTTTTAACATTGCTACTGTTTTACTATCCCTATCTTTATACAATGGTAAAAGTATTTCGCAGTTGAGTTATTGTCGAAAAGACAAATTTTTTGTATATCGATGTTTGTTGTAATCGCTCGACATATTAATTGCCATTTTTATTGTTGATTACGATTATTCTATTAAAGAAAATCAGAGTGCATATCTATCTTTTTATTCACATATTGACATTATTTAAAAAAATAATATTTTAAAAAATGGATTGGAACTCCATCTATGCGCCGTTATCTCTACTGACCCTGAAACACACGTCCTTGAGGTGAGCAGTCGAGTCTCTGTCTGAGAAGCCGTGGCATAAATATAATATATTTATTAATTAAAACGAACCACACCACACAAATCAAAAATTATTATTCAAATAATAAAAACACACAAAAAAAACAAATAATTAAAATTAATACAAAATTATAATAATTAAAATCAAAGCAAAAAAAATATAATAATATTGAAGTTTTTAAACATAATAACAACAATTATAAATAAAAAAAATAACTGTCAAACAAATTTGCATTTTTTACAGTGTAATATACAGGGCATTTCAATGAAAAATATCCACCCCACATAATTCTGAAAGCGTCACTTTTATGAAAAAACACGTCAAAAATCATATAAAGGGGGACTTTTTTTTGCTCTTATTATGTAGACGTTATAACTTTAACCCTCTTGCCCCTATGGTTATCACACCCAATTTTTTAAATGGAACACCCTATACATTACCTATTGCATTGTTGGATTCTCCTCTACAAGAGGATTACAAAAATATATAATGCTCAAGTGAAAAGTCAATCAATTGGGAAGATAATTCCAATGTAAACTATGCCTTTACTGCGGCACTAACTCAACTCAATTAAGTAAATGATGTTTTGCTTAGGGACAAAAACATAGCGACGGGAAAACAGGTGTATGATGTTTTTTAAATAAAGTGTCAAGTAGGTAGCTGTTTTCATTCGAATATCAACATTTAAAAGTACTTATACACCGTAAAAATGATGTTTACTCTGCCAGATAGAATTGAAATTGTAGGTTTATACTACGAAAACAATAAATCTGCAAGAGCCACAGCTAGACAGTTTAATGCTGCTTATCCCGGAAGAACTGCCGCACATAAGTACCTTCGTAAGTGAGCATTTTATATGTAAAATAATTTAGTATCGTTTTGCTGATTTGTTACGAATTGAAATGTTACGATTAGTAAATTGGAATTATCCGTAACTAACAGCTGATTGATTTTTCACTTATGTATTAAACATTTTTTCAATCCTCTTGTAGAGGAGAATCCAACAATGCAATAATGTATAGGATGTTCCATTTAAAAAATTGGGAGTAGAGACCATAGGGGAGAGGGGGTTAAAGTTATAACGTCTACATATGAGCAAAGAGACGTTCCCCTTTACATGATTTTTTACGTGTTTTTTCATTTTTTCATAAAAGTGACGCCTTCAGAATTATGTGGGGTGGATAGTTTTCATTGAAATTCTCTGTATATGAAGCAACTGTGTTTAGTATCTGGCAGCTATTAGTATAAAATAGAAAGTAATGCAAAAATATCTTACCGGTGATTTTGTAAACGAATTTGAATCCCACTTTCAGCTTTCATTTCCATAGATTTTAATCCGGTCAATTTAGACCAAAAAATAAGAGTAAAGCTACATAAATTCCCACCAAGCTGAAAATCAGTAAGATTGTTTAAAATATGATTAAAAATAAAATTTGAAAGTTCCCCATGTTTCCCCCGTATGGAAAAAAATTTATTCAAGGTCAAAGGTCAAAAAAATGAGTTTTTCGTGATTTTCAGCAAAACGGTAAGTTTTATCATAAAAATACTTCAGACCAAAATTGTAGACCATAGAATTATCTACAAAAAATGTATCAATACTTTTTTTTCTACGAGCCACCGTTTTTGAGATATAACGATTCAAAAAGTTGTAAAAGTTGTCTGCCCTTTACGATTGTTTCGAAAAGGTAGATTTTGATATTAACAACACAAATGCGACATACATCATTGACGGAGGATACTTACTACATCGCATTGTGTGGGATAGCGAAGAAACATTTAACGTTGTCTTAGATTAATACGTACAGTATGTACGTCGACATTTTGGTACCGGAGTTACTGTCATATTTGATGGCTATAATGATTGCACGACAAATATTAAACCAGCAGAACAACGTCGTCGAACTTTAGCAACATCTACATCAATTGATATTTTATTTGATGAAAATATGACAGTTCCAACCACTCAACAAAAATTTCTTACAAATACTCACAACAAGTCTCGGTTCATTTCAATGTTGAAAGAAAAATTTACTGCTGAAAATATATTGGTAAAACAAGCTAATAACGACGCCGATGTACTGATTATTGAAACAGCAATAGAGCAATTTAATTTGACAAATACAACTATTATTGATGGTGAAGATGTAGACTTACTCGTATTACTCACTGCTCGAACTCCAACTGAAAAAACTATTTTTTTCTTAAAACCAGGAAATATATTCATCAAAAAGTTTATCTACTTTTGCAAAGTGTCAAAATCTTGTACTATTTTTACACGCAATAAATGGCTGTGATACGACATCTGCATTTTACAGGAGGGGTAAAATAACAGTTTTCTAAATGTTTGAAAAACAAAATTTAGTTCAATGTGCTGAAGTTTTTAAAAATAGTAATTCAACTCGACAAGAAATTACCACTAACGACATTCGCTTTCTTCCTTCTATGTACGGAGCTCCTAAAAAAACTACCTGCTTAGATAAGTATAGATATGCATGTTTCGTTAAAAATACTAAAAGTAAAAAACGAGTACAATTAGCTTGTCTTCCTCCAACCTCAGTTGCTGCTCATCAACATCTTTTCGGGTATATTACCAAGTTCAAGTGTGGCTTGGTTATCAGCTAGACCCTACAGACTGGGGTTGGAAGTTGGCCAACAATTCATTAGAACCAGTCCAAACTTTACTTCCACCTGCGCCGGAAAAACTGCTGAACACAATTTTTTGCAACTGCAAAAAGGGGTGCAGTGCTAAATGTGGTTGCAAAAAAGTCGGACTGTTTTGTTCTCTGGCATGTACACATTGTCAAGGCCGGTCGTGCTCTAATATTGAATCACCAACAGTGGAGAATCCGTTTGATTCCAACGAGGCGACATGCGATACATCGCTATTAACGCAGCTTACATGTACTCAGGATGAAAATGAAGAAGAACAAGAAGAAGAAGAACAAGACGAACAAGAACATCAAGAAGAAGAACAAGAAGAAGAATTTGAAAGTTACGACTCGGACGATTAAATTTCACTACTTTTTTTTAACTTAAATTGCTTTTATCTTTTCAATCTCTGCTAATATCCATTATTTTGCAATAGTTTCAAATTAAACAGGATCATAACAGACCCGTGGAATAGGCCTACTGGGGAAACCACGTCAAAAAACGCGCTAAGTACACTACCTCATAGGTGGCGTGGAAACGTGTGCATATTATGACGATTACAACTTTTACAACTTTTTGAATCGTTATATCTCAAAAACGGTGGCTCGTAGGAAAAAAAGTATTGATACATTTTTTGTAGGTAATTTTATGATCTACAATTTTGGTCCGAAGTATTTTTATGATGAAAACTTACCGTTTTGCTGAAAATCGCGAAAAACTCATTTTTCTGACCTTAGACCTTGAATAAAATTTTTTCCATACAGGGGAAAGATGGGGAACTTTCAAATTTTATTTTTAATCATATTTTAAACAATCTTACTGATTTTCAGCTTGGTGGGAATTTATGTAGCACCGAATATCTAAATTGACCGGACTATTTTGCACAATTTCTCTTCCTTGACTATGAATTAATTTTCCTTTAACACCGATCTATTTTTTATGAGGCATGTTAGATTTAAATTGAATACTTAATACACTTAAAATAAAAAACTGAGCTATCAAGTAAACTAAAACTTTTACACGCACTAATACAAAGAAATAAATTAAAAACTCAAACAAAGCTTAGAGGTTAGGTTCAAATATAAATATAGACCCTTTTTCAATGCAGCTCGCTTGTCAATTTATATCAGAGGCTCTGATCATGGCGTAACGATGATTTTGGATTTCTACGACTGGCGTCACCAATGACGCAAATGGGTCATTCTCTATTGAAACGGACTCTAGTACTTTACTATTAGAGGCATTGTGTCAGAAATCATTCCCAGCATACTGCTACGCAATGGTATATTGTCCACCTAGCCTCTCTTTTCAGAAATTTATGGAGAGGAGGAAGATTTAGATTAGATTTAGATGAGGTGGCTAATCGGCCTATTCCACTGCGATCTTTTCAGATCTATTGTGGTCATCTGAATCTAGATTACGTCCTTCAGCTTGACTCATTTCAAGTAGCTAATCAGCCTCCGAGACTGAATATTTCATATAATTTCTTGCTGGTGGCTTCTCATCGCTTAATACAAGAAACTGCACATTCGCCAGGCAGTCACACTGGCATAGGATGTGCTCTGTAGTTTCATCTTCTAGGTGACAGAATCTGCACATGGCTTCGTCTGCCAACCCCATAAGCTTTGTGTGACTGTTAAGCTTGCAGTGCCCTGTTAACATACCTACTACGGCTTTGCTTATTAGGTCTGCCGTGAAAGTTGGCGAATATCCTCTAATGAACTGTTTCGCCTGTCTCTGACCTGGTGAGAATACCCATCCATTCTAGAGATTTCTGTGCCAAATACTACCTTGTGGCCATATTTATTGTCAACTTTGTGACGCCACAGAAAGATTCCGGTCCAATGAATGGCATTGTTGAGCCGCTTCATCCGCCAATTCGTTGCCCCTATGACCCTCATCGTGCCCTGGAACCCAGACTACCATGACCTTGCAATGGTCACCAAGTTCTTTTAAGGCACCTATACAATCCCATACTAGCTTAGAATTGACCTCTATGGAATCAAGAGCCTTTGCTGTCGTGGAAGATGGCAACTGAACGGTAGGTATGTCCTTTCCTGCATTTTAATTTCTTCAACGCAGTGGTGAATCGCCGTCACTTCCACTTGGAAAGTTGTGACGTCCTTAGATAGGCTTATTGGAATAGCTATCCTTTGTTTTAACCCTACAATTCCGGCTCCTACACCTACTTCTGTTTTGGAGCCGTCCGTATACCAGGTTTGCCTCAGCCTGTATGGGTACACCCTTCTTCCAGTCTTCCCTACCTGGTATAGTTATTTGGAACTTATTATTAAAGCTCTCTCGTCGCCGTTGTCCCATTAAGTCATCCGCTTTTAGCTCCTCGATAAGCTTTCGATAGTCAGTACCGTGCGTTTGACTTATGTGTTGTTGACTTTGCAGTAATCTGTGCGTTACAGATCTGGCTTCGCTTTGTATAAAAATGTGTACTGGAGGTGGAGGTAGATCCAGAAGGATTTCTATGATAAGCCTGTCTCTGTATACC
Organism: Lochmaea crataegi; assembly: GCA_947563755.1. Lineage (NCBI taxonomy): Eukaryota > Metazoa > Arthropoda > Insecta > Coleoptera > Chrysomelidae > Lochmaea > Lochmaea crataegi. The sequence continues at coordinate 7,354,539 of OX387435.1, forward strand.
AGAGTGTACATCAACTTGATAGCGACAAGCCAAGAGCTTTAATGACAGTTAATGCAAAGTGGCAGTTGATAACTACTTTGGCCGACAGCTAAGATTTAGCCGAAGGCTACAATATTAATCGAGCATTGATAAATCCGACCCAAGTGATGATGCCACTTCAAGTTCATCTTAGATCTTAACTTGTTTTTAACTCTTTGAAATTTGTTTAGTGTATGTGCCATATTTTCAAGTTCTATCAATTCTTATTCCGTTGCAGCTGGTGGAACTGTTGTTCTTATAATATTCTAGTCGTGAGACAAAAAGGCTTGATGTCTACACGTGTTGAAAAGAAAATTAGGAAAAAAAATAAAAATGAATGTATAGTAAATATATTTTAATAAAATTCAATAAAAACAATAACTGATATTGTTCTTATTCGATAAGAACAATGTAAAAATTAAAAAACATGTATATAAAATATTAGTATACAATAACTAAGAATGCCCATCATCGTAACCAACTACGAACAGTAACTATTAGTAGGAGCCCTTATTTACATAAATAAAAAAACTTCTCAATTCCTATCTCTTCATATATACATGTCCGTAACTGATTTTACCATAAACAACTCGTCGTATAACAAACAGTTCTTGGAATGCGCAAAAAAGGAAGAAATCCATTCATTTATTACGAGGATCACTGCCAAAATTTCAACAATGGACAACAGTGTAGTGTTTATTTCAATGTTTGACAATAATTAATAAGGCGCAGTTACATGATCCGTGTTTTCACGAAACTGTCATACCATGTAATATAGGTGGTCCGGAGTGCATTCGATCCCGTCAATAGTCGGTAAAATTTCCCTAAACAAAAAAAGTGATGTGTGTTGACTCTTGTAGGTCCTTGTTGGTTCGTGCTGCTATATTTTGGGTCACACAAAATTTCCTGAGTTAGCCAGTCGAAGTAAACCTAACTTACTTGTTTCTATTCATGCACACATAAGGGATATCGATGTTTGTCAGTCCAATGTGGAAGGATATGTTGGATCTTGTCAATTTAGTCAACATGCAAAGGGAAAGGAGGGCACATCCTTTGTAGTTAGAACAAGGAAAAGTTGCACTTCGTTCAACGTTATGCTGGAGCTCAACATGTACCCTGAACTATCTAATGCTTCCATAAAATATTAACCAGTTATCTTGGAAAGAATACTACAATCTGAAATTCCTTAAAAATGTTTTCCACGCCAGGTCCTAGGCAGGCTTACAGTTGCACTTCTTCGAAGAACTCTATATGAATTTTACACATTTGTAAGACGTTCGTCACTTGTAGGCTTCTGATGACATCAACTTGGCGAGAGTTACCTCTATCTGTAATCTGTATCTGTTGGTGGCATATGCCCGAACTCTCCAGTCTTGACGATGACGGACCTCCAAAGTCATTACCAGACCGTTTTGACACTTCCATTTGTGAAATTGTGCTCCACACACCAGTTCCGGGGTTGGTCAAACCACGGACCGTGTAACAGTGCTTTAAGAAAACTTATTTTCAATGGTATCAATATCAACCAAGGTTGATTATTTTGAAAATTGATATTTTGCTCACAGCTACGAAAAGTGTCTTTAAAAAGTCGTGGTGGTAAAGGATGGAGTATCTTTGACGTCACATCCAAATCTGTTGGTGACGGTAGTTCAGAATGGTCCTTTTGTTCCCTTAGACCAGGGGTTCCCAAAGTGTGCGCCGTAGAGTAAACAAAGGCGCCGCGAGGATGTATAAAACACGCGCGCACAAAAACCTCACACTATCGCAGAAGAGCTTATTCTACCGGCTGCTCTCGACATGGTGAATATTATTATGGTTGGAGAATCGGCGAACAAATTGATTTGTAAGGTACCTTCATCTAACAACACTTTTCGTCGCAGAATCCATGACATAGCTGAGGATCTCAATTAGCAGAGAAAAATGAAGGGCAATTAATTTGGTCTGCTACTTGATGAGGCTACTGACAGTAATAAAGATGCACATCTTAGGTATTTGTTACTTTGAAGACCTATTTTTCTGTAAAAGTATAACCGAAAGGGCAAAGGTTCTAGAGTTGTTTGACATTCTTGACAAGTTTATAGTAGAAAATGATTTAGAATGGGAAAAGTGTATCGGTGTATGTACTGATGGTGCTCGATCAATGTCTGGCAGGTTTGGAAGAATACAAGCGCTTACTCATCAAAAATCACCGCATGCTATATGGATCCATTGCTCACTGAATGGTTTCCGAAATACTTTGCCGAAGACGATGTCGAAAAATTCGCATGGATCCAAGATCCTTTCCATGCACAAGCTCCACCAGAATTCACTTCGCAAGAAGAAAAGAGTCTCATTGAACTCTCCTGCGACAGCATCCTTAAAAGAAGATTCACTTAATCAGTTTGGTGGAGTTTTGGATATCGGTCCAAAATGAATATCCAGCTTTAAGTTCAAAAGCTTTAAGAACTCTTATTCCCTTTGCAACATCTTATTTATGCGAAGCCAGATTTTCAGCTGTAGCTGTAATAAAGAACAAATATCGCTCAAAGATCAATGTGGAGCAAGCAATTAGAGTAGCGGTGTCGAGCCTCATCCCACGCTTTGAAAAAATGTGTGGAGATCGCCAAGCTCACACGTCACATTGACTAAGAGGCCATTGTATTTTGTTATGTAATAAATCTATTATTGTTTGTCACTGTAAATATAAAAGCTCAGCTTTATTTGGGTGTTTGAATTGTTGTCCCTGTCTATCTAGTATCAGTCTACCCTATTTCGTCTAGTTACGAGTGACGAGACAAAATACTAAACCTGTAAGTGCGCCGTGAACTGAAAAAGTTTGGGAACCCCTGCCTTAGACAAACAGAATTACAATCAATAAACATTTGACAGGGTCAAAAAAATTTACCGTTTATGATACATAAAGCAGAAAGGAGTTATAGAAAGTGGGCTGCTATAGGCTTTCCTAGCTTCTTCAGCCGCAATCGGGAGGAATTTTGGGTGTATGTTTCAAGGGATGGGTGTGGGGATTAGAGGGAAAATAACTTCTGGTACCGGGAATTGAACCAAACCTCCCGAGTGCAAGTTCGACCATTTACTCTATAACGATGAACTTGACAAAAAATGTTTTCTATCTTCGCTTATAATGAAATTTTTGCACCGACCCTCGTAATTTATACATTTCGTTGAAATAATCCCATTAGAGTAAATAATTATCCCTGTATATAAATATTACACGTTTATCACAATTAACAGGTTTACATTTTACACAAATTTAATATTAATTTTATTTACATCTCCAAATACATAATATTCATTATGATGACGTCCTCCCTTGCAGCAGAGCAGTTATTTCAAAAAACACAATAATGCCAATTTATATTCTTATTTCCGTGTGTGTACAACTCTGTGCCCGGGAGAATTTACGAAATAAAGTGTTAACAATTTGATGGAAATGGCAGTCAGCACAACGACGTCGAAAATTCAATTAGAAACGCTCTACTTGTGTAATTAAAGTTACTTCAACACAGTAATTCGATTCATTGTCCTTTCTTGCCAACACTTACCAACATTAATTATTTATAAAGGATTCGATGTATTTTAGTTAGTCAACTTGTAATGGAAAATATCACAGACGAAGGATTTTTTTATCAAATCCAAACATATTATTGCAAAAACATTGAATATGTACGAACACGCGTAGTCTGTCACCTCATTCTCGAATCGTCTTGGAGATGAATCTGAAATTGAAATAACAATTAAAAGAAAATTATGAAATTTTTATCGTAAGCCTTTGATAGAAGAAAATTTTCACAAATAAATTAACCCCTTATAAAAATTTTAACGTACATCCATAGTGAAAGAAAATTTAACCCTTTTTAAACATTTTTTTTCGTATGTCTACGGAATATTTCAACTCAGTCGAGAGATGGCGTGACTCACACATACTCTCAGGTATACACGCCTGCTAAGCAAGTAAAAACAATTGAATTTCGATTCTTCTCTGTGCGCTTGTGCAGTTTGGTCTGTAGCGGCTGGCACACATGCTCCGGTTTAACTGTAAAGTTAGACCTCACCGGCATACCGGAACGTCTGGCACACACGTCCAAGAATAGAAGGTCATTATACTGGTAATGCTACACTAAAGTTGCTTCCAAAATATATGAGAATAAGTGTATCAATTTTTTAAAATACAATGTCTGTGCATCCACTGCAGTTGTCTGATAAAAATTTGACATTATGATTTATCACGTCACTGTTCTGGTTGAAGATGCAATAAAAATTCTACTACGGCAAGTATGGGATGAAGACCTTTGACAAATGTATCAACTGTTAAAGATATTTTACCTCACTTAATATGGCCCAATTGTCACTCTCGGTGTGTACGTTTAATCGAAGCGATTCGATTTTACCAATACTGTCATCTATGGTACCAGTGGCTATTCCAGCACTATCAAATTTACCTGCAAAAAAAAAGAAAAAGTATCATTCAAGTATATTCTGACATATTTATAAAAACGGTTATGGTTTTTCCGCATAAACGCATGAAAGGAAAATATATTTTTTTATTGCTGTTATGGAATAATAGATTTGTTGAGGTGGCTAATCGGCCTATTCCACTGCGACCTTTTCAGATCTATTGTGGTCCTCTGAATCTAGATTACATTCTCCAGCCCGACTCTTTTAAAGTAGCCAATCAGCCTCGAGATTGAATCTTTCATATAGTTCCCTACCGGTGGCTTCTCATCGCCTTGTACAAGAAACCGCACATTCGCCAGGGAATCGCACTGGCATAGGATGTGCTCTGCAGTTTCCTCCTCTAGGTGACAGAATCTGCACATAGCTTCGTCTGTCAACCCCATTAGCTCTGCGTGCCTGTTAAGCTTACAGTGCCCCGTCAACACACCCACTACGGCTTTGTCAGTTTTCCTATCTTTGCTCATTAAGTCTGCCGTAAAAGATGGCGAATGTCCTCTAATAAACTGTTTCGCATGTCTCTGTCCTGGTGAGAATACCCACCATTCTAGAGATTTATGTGCCAAACCCTTCCTTGTGGCCATATTTATTGTCAACTTTGCGACGCCACAGAAAGGTTCCGGTCCAATGAATGGCATTGTTGAGCCTTGTCTAGCCGCTTCATCCGCCAATTCGTTGCCCTTATGACCCTCATCGTGCCCTGGAACCCAGACTACCATGACCTTGCAATGGTCACCAAGTTCTTTTAAGGTACCTATACAATCCCATACTAGCTTGGAATTGACCTCTATGGAATCAAGTGCCTTCAGTGCTGCTTTGCTGTCGTGGAAGATGGCAACTGAACGGTAGGTATGTCCTTTCCTGTCTTTTAATTTCTTCAACGCAATGGTGAATCGCCGTCACTTCCACTTGGAAAGTTGTGACGTCCTTAGATAGGCTTATTGGAATAGCTATCCTTTGTTTTAACCCTATAATTCCGGCTCCTACACCTACTTCTGTTTTGGAGCCGTCCGTATATCAGGTTGCCTCAGCCTGTATGGGTACACCCTTCTTCCAGTCTACCATGACCTTGCAATGGTGCGTTTAAGGCACCTATGCAATCCCATACCCCCAAAAGTCTGGGATATATAAACTTAAATGTCCAGAATGTAATGCTGTCTATATTGGTAAAACCAGTAGACATTTTGAAGACTTACTAGCATACAATTAAAACAACCTGATAAATCCCATTGAGCAAAACATCTACTTGACATCAAACATTCATTAACATCCAACACAGAACTAGATGTACTACATATTTGTGATAAGAAACAAGAACTAGATTTCCTTGAAGAATTAGAAATTAGAAGACACTTAAGAGACCCTCAATATGAAGTCGTCAATGAACAGATAAATCAAGGAAGCTCTCCACTATTAAATTGTCTTCTTAAGTAACAATTGTAAAGATCAGCAGATATAGTTTTCCTTGGTTTCCTATATCATTGCTCAGTTATACTTCTCTTAAATGGGAATCTTAAATGGGATCATGTCTACCTCTCTCTTTCTATCCATATATTAAGTCAATCACAAGTAAGGTCACTATTTGGTCTAGCCAAAATATTAAACATCGGGTAGGCATTACATCAAATCTAACTTCTGTCATTTTGACGATGATATGTCAATATCGAAGTAATTATCAATATCCTTACACAATTTTTTAATTAAATAGTGGAATTAAGGGCGATTCATGCAACGTTCATTATAATTACATTTTCATTATATCATTACTAAGTTGGGAATTCTGGAACCGTTGGCGATACTTGACACTGAACACTGTTTACACTACCACTACACCAACACTAACACTTTACACTATCTTACGCGCGTTTCGATAACCAAGTTATCTTCTTCAGAGACTGAAGGTAAACTTCAGTCTCTGAAGAAGATAACTTGGTTATCGAAACGCGCGTAAGATAGTGTAAAGTGTTAGTGTTGGTGTAGTGGTAGTGTAAACAGTGTTCAGTGTATTATATCATTACTACACTTAAATTACATTTTCACTGCCTAATGAAACCAGTTCATGGAAGGAGTTAATTATGGATTTGCGAAAATGCGCATGAACTGACAAGACTGGCAATTGATAAATGTCATTCTTGAATCGTTTGTTATTGTGTTAGAATCATAAAAAACATGGTCAATATGAAAGACTGGTAAAGTACATGCTAAATAACGACGAGGAAGAGTTTTTCAGCTATACTAGGATGTCTACAAGAGTTTTATTCAGATATCTGTTAGAGCTGTTAGAAGGTGAACTGCCAAAACATAAATCAAAACAAATCTGGGAATGACAGCTGAAACATTTTTGGCGCATGCGATTTGTTGCTTTTCACTAAAAATCTAATATAATTATAATTTATAGTTGAAAGTAGATCAACTTCTTAATGCAATAGTGTAATTGAAATTCAATAATGTGGTTGCATGAACATCATATAGGAAACTATATTTAGTAATTATAACTTTTTCTAATGTAAATGTAATTGTAATGTAATGAAAATTTAATGATAATGAACGTTGCATGAATCCGCTTTTAATTAGAAACAATTAGTTTCATTTATAACATTAATGTCCGTTTATTACTGAAGTTGTAAAAAGAGCGTTCTTTAAACCATTTGGTTAATGTGGAATTGAGTGAAAAGCGATAATATACCAAATAATCAGAATGAGACGACTGCAGGGGCTGGGACACACGGAAAGATTGGAAGATGGAAAGATACCAAAAACAATAGTTTGGAAAGCTGCATTATATGAAAAAAAGGAAAAAGAAGTCCAAGAAACCGATGGCGAGAAGCAGTACTGGAGGATTTGAAAGAAAAAGATCCAAAGATATAAAATAATAGAAAAATATTACTCAGATATGGGTAAATGGCCTGTATAAAGCTCATAAAATATATAAAGACAGCAACGAATGAAATCGTTGCCTCGAAGTCAAAACCTCGTATCTCAAATTTTGCTCGTTTTGAGTTACGGGTATTTTAGGTTATAGAATGTCATACCGCATAAGTAGCAAATAATTGTATCTCGATATTTAGCTAGAATGCGGCTGCGCGAATTTGTTTGAAATTCTCGTATCTCGCATGAAGCATAGTTTGATCACCGTGTTTACTTCATTCCCGATTTTACTCTTATCCAGGCCTTCAGTATGACAATACCCTGTATCAAAATTATAACAGAAAATCATATTGCGTTTTTTGTGTTTCCTGAAAAGTTGCGAATTTTGATATACGAGGTTTTGACTTCGAGGCGACGATATGACGAATTGTTTATCACCGTCAAATAAATATTCTTGAATTTCCGATTTACTAGAAAAATGTTTTATACAAATTACATTCTCCACTATCATATTTTCAACAACAACTTTCTGATTCTATTAGTATAAGTATTTTGTGCCGATTTATTTGCTACTGTTTTTTCCTGTCATACCTACTGTGAAAAAAGTTATCATAATAGTTTTAAAAGTAAACACCAATTCCTCTGTTTAAGCGAACCGGGACATAGTGGGGAATTACGACCGATATTTTTAGAACCGCGATTTCGAACTTCGTCTTTAGTTATACCAAAATAACATCACAACCCTAGTATTAATAAACCCACTAGACTGAGACATTCACCGTTTGCCAAATAACATTCTAAAAATATACAGCTGCATTTATTAAATTTTGAAGTACAATCGAAAATTAATTATGAAATTTGATCCGGAATTATTGTTTGAATGTTTGATATTCATCAACGCTCACTATTATCCAGTTCTTACCATCTGTGAGATGGCTATGCTTATTGCCAAACATCTCAGCGATAAAAAAGATACACCGAATTTAGATCAAGATGCTGTCGTTTGTTTAACGAGACACGTTAGTGAATTGATGAAGTTAGTTATGTTTCAGAGATTTAAATATTCTCATAAAAGTGAGTATGTTATTGTGTAAAAAAACAGGTTGCTTTTTTTATTGGTCTATAACGGTGTTTTTTGTGGATGCTTGTCGTTTTAAAATAAATTCAAAAGCTTTATAGTGTTAATAATATTTAAATAAAATCTACTCATATACACAGTATGACGTTTTAAGCATGTATAAAATATTGAATCACATTTTATTTGGTTAAATTATCAACGATTTGACAGCATATCCAAAGCGCGTTGACCCATATTCAAATTTGTGAATCTGTATTGACATTGATTGAATTGTTTGATGTTTAGTGTTACTGATTATCAATATACAAAGTGTTTCACTCCATAGAGTGAGCTCAAACAACTTTGGTTACCGAGTCTCATGCATTTTTACATTTTATCGCTCTTAGACTCACCCAAAAATTATATAGGTACCTGTGCCAAATATGAAAGAAATCTTCATCTGTATTGATTTACCTATGAATCTCTTTATATTAATTGTATATTTTTGCAATGAAATTCTTGTTTGTGTGTTTTTGATTTCTGTGTTTTTGTGAGTATTTGTAAGGTGTTTGTTTGTCTATTATTGTTTGTGTCTGTGTGTATTTGCAAGATGTGATCAATGTTTGTGATTTCTGTATTTTTGTGTTTCTTATTGTCTGCGCGTTTTCAAGATGTAATTCGTGTTTGTCTAAGTTTGTGTGTGTTTATCATTTCTGTGTTTTTGTGTGATTGTTTGTTTGTTTGCCTGTTTGTAATTGTTTCTGTGTTCAGAACAACATTCGTAAGGTGTTTTTGTTTTTGCGATGTTTGTGTTATTGTGAGTATTTATAAGGTTTGTTTGTCTATTATTTTTTGTGTCTGTGCGTGTGTTTGCAAGATGTGATCAATGTTTGTGATTGTTGTAATTGTTTCTGTGTTCAGGAGAACATTCGTAAGGTGTTTTTGTTTTTGTGTTTATGATGTTTGTGTTTTTGTGAGTATTTATAAGGTTTGTTTGTCTATTATTGTTTGTGTCTGTGTGTGTTTGCAAGATGTGATCAATGTCTGTGATTTCTGTATTTTTGTGTTTCTTATTGTCTGCGCGTTTTCAAGATGTAATGCGTGTTTGTCTAAGTTTGTGTGTGTTTATCATTTCTGTGTTTTTGTATGATTGTTTGTTTGCCTGTTTGTAATTGTTTCTGTGTTCAGGAGAACATTCGTAAGGTGTTTTTGTTTTTGTATTTATGATGTTTGTGTTTTTGTGAGTATTTATAAGGTTTGTTTGTCTTTTATTGTTTGTGTCTGTATGTGTTTGCAAGATGTGATGAATGTTAGTGATTTCGGTGTTTTTATGTGTTTATTATTATTTGTTTGTGCGTTTTCTAGATGTAATGCATGTTTGTCTATGTTTGTGTGTGTTTATTATTTCTGTGTTTGTGTATGTTCATTATTTCTGTGCTTGTTTGCCTGTTTGTTCTTGTTTCTGTGTTCAGGTGAACATTTGTAAGGTGTTTATGATTTTTGTTTATTTGTAATTTCTGTGTTTTTGTGAAGTGTGTTTGTATGTGATTATGTTTGTATTTTCGCATTTGTCTATTTTTTTTTTCTTTTGTGTGTATGTCATGATCGTTTGTATGTCGTCATGTGATTTTTTTTGTGTGTTTAATCATGTTTGTTTGTGTTTGACTGTTTTTTGTGTATGTGTGTATGTAGATATTTTTGAGTATTTGCGATTTTTTTTGTATGTTTGTGGTTTTCTTTTGTTTCAAAGTATCCTCGCTAAAAATTTGTCAGATGTTCTCGTTTTTGTACATATATATAATTTTTAACAATAATATCCTATTTTATTTTATTAACGTATTTTTTTATTTTTAGAATTAATAACGTTTTTTTCAATCGTTCTGACGCTAGTTACATGCGGAACGGTATATTACAATATGCAAGTGCAACAACCAGTTCTAAGATTAGAAATTGTATTAAGCTGCTTAACCACAATGATGACAATTACGGAAGTATTATGCGGAGTTTGGTTTTTAATGCCGTGTTATAAAAAAGTTGAATATTTCTAATAAAATTCCAAAAGTTCATTTAGTATTTTTTCTCTTCCCAATCAATTTACAGGATGTAAATAATAGTGCGAGATCCGGTATAAGAAATATATACCCTCATCTGTTATTCAGTAATGGTAAGAAATAAATAGTTAACGTACACATTGAGACATCGCAAATAGGTTGCCTGTCTAAATTACGTGCCGATTATATTAAATAGTTAAATGTATTTAGTCTACTTCTTTCAATGCCAATGGTTATTTATCAAAATCGTGCACTAGTGGAGAGAATATACTCAAAAGAATTGGAAAAGTAAAGGTTGCCTACTTCCACCCCTACGCAACTGTGGAGTTGCCAGGTATAAACAGGTGAGTAAGTGTTGATAATATACTATCATTAGGTATTTTATATATTATATCCAATGAAAGCTTATTTTATTCTCAATCTAACCGTATTAGGTTGCCTTATCAAAAAGTTGATCGAATCCATGGTTGCCTATAGATTTTAGATGTAATTTTCAGCGCGGTGAGTCACAGACAATGATGAAGCGAGTTCTCATAATTAATAATAATTAATTCTTATTAGTTCTTATTATTTTTAATGAAGATTTTTTCGATAAAGTCAGCGCATCCTTTAGATCAAATACTGAATTCAATGCAGATTATATTAACAATAACGATATCAAATTTTTTTCACACACATTTATTTATTAAAATATTACACAATTATATCAACATTTTTCATTCATACATAAATTTATTAGTAACAAAATAGTCCATGCCTTCAATCTTCTTTATCAAATGCCCTTTGTCATTGTATGTTGCATATGTTTTTTGGAACAGCTGATATCTAGATTATTTGATGTTATAACAAATTTTTAATCCCATACTGCATTCCCACTCTCTTTTACAAAGCAGCTGTTAGGGCGCGTATTCATCTGAGCACGAAGGGGAACGAGGCAAGGTGAGGCCGAACGGATGCCTCTCTTATAATTTTTTTGGTCGCAAATGAAGTCTGCCGAGGTAACGAATGAGGCATCGATCCATCCGTATGGACAATGAACAGTGATTCGTCAAGATGGAGGACGTCTACTGTTTGATAGTGGCCAGTGCTGCATTTGTAGTTATAGCTGGGTTATTAAAAAAGAGAAAAAAAGAAACGCTGGTGGACGACATCTTTATACCGAAATAGGTTGACCACCAGAGGTCAGTCATTTTTAAATAGCAGGGTGGACGAGGAACAAAATGGTCATTCTCGAAACTTTACCAGAATGTCTTCTACAGACTTTAATTTTTTGTTGGAATCCATTCGTGATAATATTTCTCGAAGTGATACAAAATTTCGCAAAGCTGTGACAGCCGAAGAACGATTGGCTATAAGATATTTGGCAACTGGTGATACGTACACTAGCTTGCAGTACCTTTATAATGTACCTAAGCAACTAATTATTTCAAACATAATACCAGAACTATACTCGGCTCTATTGGAGAGCCTATTTGAATATGTGAAGGTACGTATTTACTTTTTACTTTCCTACTGTAAACGTGTAAAATGTCGACTTTCGAGATTGTTTGTGTATGTATGTGTATACAAAAATAATTTTGATAGTCTTCAGTTGGATAGATGTCGGGGCGTACTAATTATAAAAATCATAAAAAATAAGATTTTAACCAAATGTTTATTTAATTTCAATTATTAAATAAACGTTATCATCAAATTGAGAATAATATGAATTGATGCCTGCGGTGTCTTGAGGTTGCGGGGCGTCCTGGTTCTCTTGGGGTGACTGAAGAGGAGAGGCAGTGTAGGATGAAGACAATTAATTATATGATAAGGCAGAATCGGGTCGAGGAGATGAATATTGAGACGATTCTTTTTGCAGTTCAGTTAGTTGTTGAGGTGGTGTTGTGAAAGGTGCTGAAATATGTTGAATTTGTATAGGTTGTTGCATTGGAATAGTTTGCGATGGCATTTGCAGTGTCATTGAAAATAGCTGGATATTTATTTCGGCTTGAAAAAGAAGGTTATGCATTTGATACTGCAGTATTATACGGGTTCTATTATCATGCTTTCGCAGTTTTTCCGCAATGTATTCAACAAATATTGAACACTCATCTTTTTTTTATTCATTTTTACTGTACTATGTAAAATGCTGAAAGCCTCCTTTATTCGAGGGATCCTCAGATCGTTTTCTTTTTGGCGCTAGACTCTTGGGATAATTTTTTTTTCTGATGGGTCGCTTGATTTGTCACCATATTATTACTTCTTCTTCTTCCTCTGAATAAGTCTAAAATAAAAATATTTTGTTTTAGGTATCTTCAACGGTTGAAGATTGGAGAGAAATATCAAAAAAATTTGAATTTTCCACACTGTTTGGGGGCGCTCGATAGGAAGCATATTTTTTTGCAATCGCCAATTCATAGTGAAAGTACATATTACAACTACAAGTCAAGTTTAGTATTGTGTTAATGGCTCTCGTTGATGCTGATTACAATTTTCTCATGTTAACATTGGCTGTCAAGGTGGAGTTTCCGATGGGGGTGTATTTAAAAACTGTCAGTTGTATAAATACTTGGAAAGAAATAAGTCACATTTTCCGGAGCCCTCAGCTTTCCCGAACAGAAATGAAAATATACCATCGTATTCTGGATTACATCCGAGAGGGTCTAAAGAAAGAATTTTTAATTATCGACTAAGTAGAGCCCGTCGAGTAGTTGAAAACGTTTATGGAATCATTTCATCCGTATTTAGAGTTTTGAGAAAGCCAATGTTACTAGAACCAGAAAAAGCGGAGCTCATCACAATGACTATAATTTGTTTACACAACTTTTTGCCATTCATCAAGAAATATTTATGCGTCTGAAGGGACATTCGACAAGGAAGTAAATGGACAAGTCATTTCTGGTTCTTGGCGAAATGATCGAGGAAATATTACATCTTTAACTCCCCTAAGAAATATTCCGGGGAAATCGTCGCTTTTTACAAACAACATCAGAGCCGCATTCGCTGAATATTTTTCTTCAAACGGGTCTGTTCTTTGGCCAATTGATTATGCCTAAATGTATGTACCTCTTTACAAATGTGATTTTGTATATAAATGAAATATTAATGTCATTAAATCATAAAAACTATACCAATCAGTTTCTTTCTAAAAGGTTTTCTTGTTGCACTAAATAGTACTTACTGATATTGTTGTTCGAATCTCCTCTGGATCCTCCAGAAACTTCAAAGCATCTCAAGCAAACCACTTTGAAATATAAATGTCAGTCCGACCTGAAATAATATAAAAACTTAAATCTGCTATTATTACCACAATGAACTTGTGAACTTACCTCTACCTGTCTCCTTACTTTGCAGCACACGGTTTTTTTCTTTACGTCGCGAACCCCGCAGACTCTAAATTTTCTTTTTCAATGATGTAATGTCTCCAACAAAAATGTCACTAATCTCCCGCCAAGCATCCTCTTTTTTAACAATATTATAATAAAATTTGTCGCTTTTTTCCCATAAAATGGGCCGTTTTTCGTACTTCTTGAGGAAACTCGAAGTTTTTTCATTATCCTAACTAATTTCGGTTTAATTTATTTTTGTTTAAACAAAAACAGTGCACTGTACTTGACTAAACAATCGAGAGGCGAAGCGAGGCAGCTGAAACTCACAAATGCCGTCCACATATAATCAAATTTTTCTTTGAAGTATAGACTCCCATCGGATGGCGTTCGAACTGCCTCGGACCGTGCGCCGCACAACAGAATGTAGTTTGCCGCGCCTCGATGACACGTCCACATACGTATGATCGTTCGCATTCGCCTTGCCTCGTTCCCGTTCGAGCTCAGATGAATACGCGCCTTTTTAGGCGCACACTTGCCTCGCTTCATCATAAGGATGGCGATTCTTTCCAAAAAAGATCGATTTTTAAATCGATTCGAATCGTAACCTGATGAATCGATTCATAAAAAAATCGACGTCTAAAAGATCGATTTCAAAAAAATCGATTTTTTTCAAGTTTGTATTTACTATGTAAATATAAATCCATTTTATGAAAAACAAGAAAAATACCATAATAGACAATCACTGGGATCTCTTATCAGTAAAATCAGGAATTTTTTAGTTCAGGGAATTCGATAATAACAATTATTTTTATTACCATATCAAAGTATCAGATCAGATATAAAAGAAGACATTTATTTTCTAAATGTATTTGCTACTTTAAAAAGTTGAGAAAATAGATAATATAGCTTATAGTTCCCAAAACCAAACCAGAAAAAATCGAATGTCGATTTTCGAGGGTGAAATATCGATTCACTGAATCGATTCATTACAAAATATCGATTTAAAAAATCGATTTATTTGGTCCGAAGAATCGATTCTTCGATTAATCGATTTCAGATCGCCATCCCTACTTCATCACTGTTTGTCGCTTGGAGTTGCGTACGCTACTCTGTCACTCACGCCGCTTGCGATGAAAAATTTATTAGGTATCTAAAATCAATGCTAGGCAATCATGGATTCGATCAACTATTCAATAAGGCACCCTATACACTTAGATAAAAAATAAAATAAGCTTTAATTTGATATAACATTTATAAATAACCTATGAGAGAAGTAGATTGAATAAATTTAATTATTAAATATTATCGGCACGCAATTTAGCTAGGCAACCTATTTGCGTTGTGTCAATATCTACATTATCTATCATTTATTTATTATCATTAATAAATAACAGATGAGGGTATATATTTCTTATACCGAATCATAGACTATAAGTAAATAATACTGTGATAAAAGATAAAAGTTATTCGTCACTTACCAACAATAAGAAAACCATCTAGCGTTACATTCGACAAATTCGAATTGAGTTTCTGTTGTATTGGTTTAACTTCAACTGTTGTATTGTAAAATTTATCGGTAGGATGTTCCGCATTTCCACTTCTAAAATAAAACCTGAAAAGAAAAAAAATGTAGAAAACTCATATTATTTAACTACGTCCAGTAATGTAATCACTGCAATTAAAATCCTATATACGCTATAGATAAGGCGCAGGAAGATATTTTGAAGAGCTGTGATCTTGGCAGCTCTTAGCGCGAATTGAGGACGGAAACTTCAACGATGGTCAGCTTAGCTACAGGAAGGTGCGTGCACAGCTTAAACAGGAAAGGAATATCTGGAAACTGGAGTAACCGAACAATAAAAAGGTCACCACGAAGAATGAATTGAAAATATGTTTGACAGTTTGTTGCCTTGTTAGTGGCATATACAGTATGATCCACTTAATATCGCAACACCCAGTTATATCTTTTAATTGATATTTGATGAATTTCGGTGGTTTAAAAGGATCTAAGTGACTATTTTCAGAGCTGAAAGTTCCTTTAGTAAAAAGATTAAAAAACGTATCCAAGATACTAAAAGTATCTTGGTTACTTTTATTTAAGATACTTTTTAGTTCATTTAAAAGTTACTTTTACATTAGATAATTCTTAAAAGTATCTAGTATCTTTTATCTTTAAAAGTATCTTAGATATTTAAAAGTATCTTAGATACAAAAAAATATATGTCGTGCTAGCCGCACAATGAATGGCAACGTCCCAAATTTTCTGGTGTTTTTGGAATCAATAATGTTTTACACTACACTGGTGACGGCGGTGAGCATCAACATCATCTGCCAAAAGATGATATCGACATCATTGAGGAAGACCAGGAAGATATTTAGGAAGATGAAGAGGATATTCCAAAAACTGGATTGTCTATACGAAAAATTAAATTTTGCAAAACAAGATCAGCTCAGAGATACTGACCTGAATTATTTAGCATAATTATGCCAAATACGAACAGATGTACTACGGTTACGTTCGACCTTCAATCGTAAGCTTATTCGTTAAAATTGAAAAGCTTAAAACTAAAACTAATAAGTATAAATATGTGGAACCTATTTGGAACGCTTTGACAGAATCTTTAAATATCAGATTTGAAAAACTTCTTAAGTTGACTAACCAATCTGCAGTAATTGCTGCAGTTACTAATCTTTTATTTAAAACACATTGGCTTACTGCCGGTATATTGAGATTGCGCGCAGCGGTCAAATAACTCCCGGAGTACTGAAATTTGCCCTTAAGACGAATGTTGTGACTGCGCGCAATGGAAGGATTAAGGCAGGTGGACAAAAAATTTTTGAAAACTTATCTAACATTAGGGTATATAAATATATTCTTAGAATGATACGATAGGATACAATCTACGTGTACAAAATATCGGTGTACGAACAAATTATGTAAAGCATCTATTCGTGTGGATCACAATGAAACTATTCTCTTAGAAGGTTTGAACGAGCACAAACACGATGGAAATGAAAATTTGATAATTAAGATGAGATATTTTAAATTTTTTACATTGATAAAGCTTAGTAAGTTTTTGATATATCTATTATAAGTATAAATGCGCAAATTAAAATTTCATTTTGCTTTCGTTCTTAAAATCATAAAAGAACATATTGCATTCTTAAAGAAATTAACATTACAATCTTAAATATATACAGTTTCTAACAATATATTTATTTTTTGTCATAGAAGGTTCAAAGCAACGCCAAAAGAAAAGCCACTGAATTCAAGACATCAAACATTCGGGATAGCATTTACCGATCTCGAAGAAAATTGCTTCCACCACTTTCCAAAACTTTGGGCGACTTTTTCGACGCCTGGGCTACAATTGAAATTAAAACTTCTATAAATAAAAACTTCCTGCTCTCGTTGAATAAGGAGATGGGAATAGTTATATTCAGCTGTGAAAAAAACTTAGAATTTTTGTGTAGTGAAACAAAGTTTCTCTGTTTTTCAACTACTGCACAAAATTCTTCACGAAGTTATTCATGATTTACGAGGTTCATAGTGGACATTATGTGCACTTATAAAAAATTAAAAGGTAGAAGCTTATGAGCAAGATCTGTAATATCTGCTTGTTAGAGCCAAAATCTGACTTTTAATCCAAGTGAAATTGTGGGGGATTTCGAAGAAGCTATTCACAAAGCAAGCCGAAACGATTGGCCTCAGCTAAAAATAACTGTCTGCAGACTCCATATCAGCCAAACTTGGCTTAGGAAAATGCAGAATATTGGACTTAAAAGAAAGTATTCTGACAAGGACAGTGAGTTGGGGTAAAGGTTACGCTGGTCTTTCGGCCTCATATATTTAGACAGTGCTTACGTTTCGGAATGCTTCGTTGAAGAATTGATTGCCGAAGCCCCCAACGATGCCCGTATAATGTCCTTCTGCGATTATTTAACGGACAATTTAATTTCTGAATCTGCGACATTTCCTCCAGAGATGTGAATATTTTCATAGCCATTTTAATAAAATATTTTATTCTCCGCATCCTAATATTTTTGTATTTTTAAATTAATTAAAAAATGTTTAAGTAGAAATACAAATACAATAAATATAAATTAAAATAATAAGTAAACAATATTTAGTTTCTTCACCATAACTTTGCTCTCAATCACAGCATACCTTTTTAAACACGTGCGTGCAATTGCATGATGGGATTAGGACAGCCGCTTGAGAACCCTGACCGCTGCGCGCAATTGCAGTCTGCCCCTTACTGAGAAATGCGGAATATAAAAAATGATTTTAGTAAAATTAATCATTTGGTAATTGTAGAAGTTATAAAAATTATGAAAGAAAATAAGTACCAATTTGATGTAAGTAAAAATAACATTACTGTAATAATAAATAACAAAATACAAAACGACTTCTTTGAATTTGATATTAACTCCTAACACGCTGATCTTCAATCGCAAAAGGAAAAAACTGATAATGATTCAGATTACAAACGACAAGCTGAGCTCCAATTGTTACAGTATTTGGGCGATTCTGCAATCGATATACAAATGCTAAAAAAATGTAATATTATAGAAAAATTATTTAAAAAGTTCAATACACCTTTACCTTCTTCCGCAGCTGTCGAAAGAATGTTTTCTTTCGCAACTTTTATGAATTCACCCCGACGACGTCATGCCCTATCTGATAATACCTTTGAAAATTTAGTCCTACTAAAAGCTAGTGGTTATGGTCAAAGTTTACAGAATAAAATATTTTATTCTGTAAACTTTGTTATGGTTATCAGCTACCAAAATGATACTGTTTTAGATTTGCTATTTTGTGTTTAAACATTAAATTTTGCTGAATGTTTTGTTTGGAATGCATCTTAAGCTGTTTTTAACATACGAATTTATATTAATTTCATATATTGTTGTGAGAATACTTAATGGATTAAACGACTTACCTTAAGGAAGTTGAATCCAAATTATACGAGCATCTGGTTTCCAATATATAACACACTGTAGTATATTCATCATCTACAAAATGTCCACAACGTTAAAAGAAATAAATTTTTCGCACCCTGTATTGCCCGGCTATCCAGTCTATCTAGGTACCTCTGTCGTATCTCTTCGTCCCTTAATCCCTCATTATTAGTTGTGTTTAGATCGTATAAATCCAATGGGATAGTCTATATGGTAGACTAGGGTTGGGAGGGAGTTTATATATATTGGAAACCAGATGCTCGTATAATTTGGATTCAACTTCCTTAAGGTAAGTCGTTTAATCCATTAATTATACTTCACATCTGGTTTCCAATATATAACTCACTGTAGATGTTTAAAGCAACGATCTAATAGAAAGTGGTCACTCATGAAGAAAGTGTAATCCTATTAAGATATGTTTAATAATAATTGTGAGATTATACATCAAGAACCACAAAGCAAAAATAAAATAAAATAACACATCAACTTAAAAAGATACAAAAATTAATAAAAATAATATATAAAGGCGACAAAGTAGGAACACTTATTCTATGTAATAGTGTATTTATTGAGAAAAAAAAAATAATAACTCTACTAATACCAGATTTCAATAGCTTGTTTGTTCATATTCAGTATGAAATCTGAAAAGTTTTGCTCATTGGTCACAGGTCTATCGTAAAATCTTGTGAAAACCTCAGATTTTTGAGACCACCCTGCAGCATCGCGAATTGTTTCTATATTGAAACCAGCTCGTGCTGCGGCTGAAGTAGAAGCATGCCTGGTAGAATGGCTCTTAAAAGTATTGGTGTCAATGCCGCTTTGTTCAAGTGTCGATTTTATCCAACGACTTACTGTTTGGGATGATGCGGGATGAATAGGTTTCTTAAGAGTAAGTAATAATTGCTGATTACTTCCATTTCTGAATTTAGAAGTGACTTCCAAGTAGCGTAGCAATGTTGATGCTACACAAAGTTCAGGTTTTGATTTAAAAACGTTAAAAGAAAGAATTGGTTGGCATCTCTTTGGGTTTGATGTTTTCAAAATGTCATCGATAAAAATATTAATACTTCCATTTTGATTAATCTTTATATTATTGATTTTTATTTTAGTTAGGGTTTGAACCCTTTGTGCTGTTGTGAGAGCAAGTAAGGTGCTTAGTTTTAATGTTAATTTCTGTAATGATAAAGAAGCTGTTTTTTGAGTTTCCAAGTAAGCTAGTACGATACTTGGATCCCACGTTATTTTGTATTTTGAGCAACTGGTTTTGTTTTAAAGACCCCTTTCAAAAACCTTTTAATTCATAGATTTTGTTCCTCTGAAAATGAAAACAGTAAAGTGAGAGCGGATTTATGTGTGTTAAGGCTGATGTAGGAAGCTCCATTTTCAAACTCTGTCTGAAGGAATTCCATGACCAGTTGAGCATTAGAGTTAATTAACTGTTGGTTGATATTTTTTTCCCGGCACCATTTCCACCATTTAGTGTATGTTGTGTTATATTGCTTTCGCGTGGAAGCACTTAACGATGCCAGCAAAGTAGTTAATGTGGATTCGGGTGCATTCCTTTGACGAAATGCTTTGCGCAAAGTTTCGCTGCAGCCAGGGTAAGGGTTGCACTCATTGGGTGTGGTTTCCTAAAAGGTGATAATAATAGTCTTGAAGAAGGTTTTAAAATCAGTGGGATGGCAACTAACAATTGTTGGAACAACGGATACCACGCTTGCGAAGGCCAGTATGGCACAATTAATATACCTGTTGCATTATCTAGGATTATTTTGTTCAACACTTGTGGAATCAAGGAAAAAGGTGGAAAAGTATAAAAATATATATCGTACCATGAGATTGTAAAGGCATCTACTGCAAAAGGGTCGGGATCTTTGTGCCATGATACATATTTTTCACATTTGGTATTCAATTTTGAGGCAAATAAATCAAGTTCTGGTGTGCCAAACTTGTTTATGACTTTGATCTACTCTTTTCCACATAAAGCGCACTCAGTTTCGATCGATGTAGACCTCGATTCTTTGTCAGCTTGTATGTTGTCTTTTGTATTGATGTATGATGCAAAGATATATATATTTCGCTCCTCGCACCAATCCCAGATTTGTGATGAGACTGAATTAAGATTTCTGTGTTTAACACCGCTCATGCGGTTTATATTAGAGATTGCAGTGGTATTATCTAATCTTAGCAAAATGCGAGAGTTAGTTTTATTAAGAGCAAAACATTTTATTCCATAATACGCTGCTATTAATTCCAAATGGTTAATGTGCCAATTTTGTTGTTCTATAGTCCAAAAACCATGCGTGGCTTCCCCGTTAGCAAATGCACCCCAACCAGTTGTCGAGGCATCCGTAAATATTTCCATAATAAACTCTTTTCGCTTAAAATGGAAATTTGGATTCTTTTTTAATGTATCTATCCACCAATCAATTTCTGGGTGTAAATATTCTGGTAAGGACATAACCGCATTGTAATCCGAACGGGATTTTTTCAAGTTTAAATATTTATCTTTCAAAGGTTTTAGTGTGTGACTAACCATATGGTATTGCGGGACATGTGGAAATTAAAGACCCCAAGATCCCAGCAAATTCACGAATTCGGCACGTTTTCTTGGTCTTCAGTTTAATTAAGAGATGCAGTATTTTTCCTCTTTTTTCCCTGGGTAACGACATTGACATGTCCAAAGAATTGAATATAAATCCTAAAAATTGGCATGTTTGAGAGGGAATAAAATTGCTTTTTCCATGATTAATGACGAAACCCAAGTTTTCTAATAATTGTTTAGATTTTTTCATGTTTTCGGAATATTCATATTGGTCCTTACCGAAAATCAAAATGTCATCAAGGTAAATTACTGATAAAATGCCTTGAATTCTTAAATGTTGCATAACGGGTTTGAGGAGTTTAGTGAAAATGTATGGTGCTATATTTAAACCGAAACACAGACAAGAAAACTCATATAATTTTTTATCAAAAGAAAAACTTAAATATTTTTGATGACATTTGGCAATTGGAACTAAAAAATATGCGTCCCGTAGATCCAAAGAAGCCATGAAACAGTCTTTATACAAGAGATTTTGAACCATTCGGTAATCCTCTAATTTAAAATGTGGTGCTGATATATAATTGTTAAGATTTTTCAAATTAAGAATGAACCTGAAACTGCCACGTGGTTTTTTCCTAAGGAAAAAAGGCGATAAAAACCGACCATTTTTCTCTTTGCATTCCTTCACAGTCCCCTTGCTTATTAACTCTCGAATAACTTTTTTCAAGGCAATTTTCTCAGTTATAGTGAATGTTTTATTATGGTAAATATTTCTTTGGATCAGTTTGGAATTGAGCGGTAGTTTGAAGCCTTTAATGCAATTTATAATGAAAGGGTTTTTAGTTATTTTAAGCCACTGAGGAACAAAATAATGCTGCCTGTCTGCCAGGTTACCTACCTGCGTAACTTTTACAGATCCCTGCGATATTGAAGGCTCCGTCGGTAGCACTCCCTCCTCAATTTCTACAAATTCTTTCGATGTTGACGCTTTCGTATATTTCGATAGGACGTGCGAAGGTTTGGTTGGCGTCCTTTCCAAGTCATTTTTGTAACTTGATCTGAATCTCGTTTCCTGTTTTTGAAATTCCCGCGCTTGTAGTTTAAAGATTTCTGATTTTCGAAGGAATCAGGAATCTTGATATTCCGGCTAGTGTTTTCAACTTCTTTAGCCGCCTTGTATTTTTCGGAAAAATCATCTCCGAATAGATATTTTCCCGGAGGTGAGTCTTGGGCTGCTTTTTTGGCTGAAGCGGATAGTTTAGAAGACAATAAATACCGTCTGTGTGTATTTATTCCATGAATGCCTTCTGCTATGAGCCTTGCAGCATCCACTAGAATTTTTGTTTCTTCGCTTTTCTCCGGCTTGTCCAGTGAACTATTCAGGGCTTGGCCCAAAGCGGTTAATCCTTTTCCCAAATTATTTTGAACTTTGGATAAATATATATCGGTATTTTTCTGTTCATTTGAAAGCAGAATTTTTACTTCAGCATTGACCTGAGGAACTTGGAGTATGGTCCCATTAGAAGAGGGTTGGGTATTTTTTATATATTTCTTTCAGATGATCTTTATCGGTCCCTTTGATAATATAAGAAGACCAACGTGTTAAAATCTGATCATTTAAAGGAGGACCTGTTGCTCCATCATTCTCCGGGTAAGCGCCTATAAGATCTTCTAGTTCGCTTTCTTTTGTAGAGACCTGTTCCGGTCTTGTGGGCACATGAACCTGGTCCTGTGTGGTATTGTCTGAACTATAGTCGTATACCGAACCGTTTGAGGAAGATCCAGATTCATCACCTGAAAAATGGGAAATTCACCATTTTCAGGATGTCGAACAACAATAAAAAGTGTTTTATTCGCTCACCGTGTAGAAGCAGCGACAGAAATATATATTTTATAAACCATAAAATGTGAACCTTTTAATCTCTTAACTGATAATGAAAACCCTGCATAATGAAATAAGCAAGTCAGGTAAGTTAAGGAAAAAAAATATAAGGTCCAAGTTACAGACGATCGATAAACGCATCGCTGATTTTTATTAGTTTTTCACCCCCGGTGGCAGAATACGTAACATTCTATGCCACATAAAGCGGCAGTACGAACGTTGGCTTACACAACCCACATAAAGTAGAGTTATTGCATATTCTGTCTATCAGTATTTCTTTGTGACAAGAATTACCAAAAAGGACAACTCTTCCACGTTAAGTTAGCAATTACGTATATGTTTGTCTTCATATTTATTACAACCAAAAAATAACAATGATTATTGTACTTACATTCTGAAGAGCTGCTTGCCAGCTTACGCATTAACTTTTCAAATAATTGGCATTTTAAGTTTTTATAACACTGCACTTGTGAACACTTTCGCACAACAATGAATAATGAGGGATTAAGGGACGACGAGATACGACAGAGGTACCTAGATAGACTGGATAGCCGGGCAATACAGGGTGCGAAAAATCTATTTCTTTTAACGTTGTGGACATGAATATACTACAGTGTGTTATATATTGGAAACCAGATGTGAAGTATAATTGAAAGTATCTAATGTATTTCTACTCAAATACCTTTCCAGTATTTTTATCTTTAAATACTTTTAAAAATAATCTTTTACAGCTCTAGATATACGTCAGTATATATTAGAAGGCATCAAAAGGTAGATTTTTCAAAAAAAATTATTAGCGATTTTTCTATTGTACTTTTGGTTACCACACTGTAAAGAGTATGCCTTGTAACAACTAAAGGTGAATTACTAGTAATGTAACGTCACTGATATATACCTCGTCAAAAAATGTTTTTTTTTATTTTTGAACGTCCTGTAGCTTGACATTTTAGGAACTCCAAATTTTTGTAACGCTTTACGTTGGGCGTCAGGTTGTAACGTCTGCTCAGTTAAAGAGCACCTCAGGCGTATATTCTAAACCAGAGCTAATAGTAATTCAGGGAGTCTTACCGGTTCTCTAGTAACCCTACTTGAATTTAAGTTACGTTAAGTGAAGCGAAGATAAGTGGGCGCCACCCTGAATACTACTAGTTACGGTTTCACATCAACTTTATCAATCGATAAACCCTGGAATCTTGGAAGGTGATAAATACGAACAACGTTATTTTTACAATAGTATAATTTAAACAAAGGTGTAAAGATGTATAAAAGATATAAAAATGATATCCGTATGGATAAATATATATGTACAGTTTTTTTTCACACTTTTGAGCTGGTAATATGAACAATGAAGAGGTACTTTCCTTTTTTTTTTCTTCTATCCCCTTGGATCTTCCTGGTTGAAATTTCTTACAGGTTCAGTTCCCTTGGGTTAATTCCCAGATAATAAGGTTTATATCTTCAGTTCTCTTGGGTTAGTTCCCAGATAATAAAATTCATCTCTTCGTATAAATAGTTCCAGACAAAGAATTAAAGGGAAGGCAAAAGGGAAAAAAAGTGCATTCACATGAATGCACTTTTTCTAAAGATAAATAGGTGAAACCTCACCAATTAAAATTTGGCTTCAATCGCTCATATTCACAGGTAAAGAAGAACGAAACCTCTCTTCTCCCGTTTAAATACAACACACGAAATCATATGAACGATGATAGACTTGCGTCTCATCTCCATGTAAAGCTCAGACGCTTTGACCAGGAAAGGAATTTAATTTCCAGTAGTGAATTCTTAATTCACATTTAATTAATTAATAAAAGAAGAATCTAGAACGATGTCGAAGTGGGGACTAACAAATAGCAGTTGCTATTTTCACGACAGACGTAACTTGTTCGGCCCGTATTAAAACGTTGATTTCGACTCTTTATCGACAGTAAATGTATGGGGCGAAGATAATATATTCTATTATTTAAAAAATATGTCATACGCCTGAAGCTATTTATGTTTAAGTGGCAAACACATAATTGAACGGCGTTAATGCGTTAATAGGTAGAATTTAAGCCTACACCTGGACATCCCCAAAAACTTGTAATGAAAACTCTTCTTGTCACACCTTATTATAATCGCTTCATTTGATTCCTGAATATTTACCTTTTTAAAACAATCGAACATAATTAAAATCATTCGTTGTGCTTGAATGAGTAAATATGTACCGTTAAATTTTTACCTGTCCCTATTCTCTCTCCCTGTGCAATTTGCATTTATTCATGTTCTCCAAAACGTATCACAAAATATAAATATTTGCGAAACAGTACAAAACCAATCGGTGACGTCACTGAAAGACAGATGTCAATCATAGTCCACATGTACCATTTACTTTAATGTTGCCGCTGTTGGAGAAAGTAATTTATGGGTCATAAATATTTCCTTTTTTTGAAAAAGTCCAAGGGCAACATTTATACAGAGACTAGACGATAATTAACGAACCGGTAGGATTGTGATCTTCCAATGATGCAAGATCAATAATCGAACCTCGTAAGTAATATAGATTTCAAAAGTTTGCAATTGATTTTAGACAAACTTCACTTAATCTCTATTTACATTTTATGAAGTTATCATATATCTAGCGTCTGCTACGAAGCAACCTTTAGAAAAACCTTTTTTAAATGTTAGCATAAACATTGTGCCGTCAATAAAATTTAAATAGAGTATAAATTTGTTGCCAAATATTTACGATGAAATGCATATAGTGAATATTTGTGTAATTATTTAAATACGACAAAAGTGTATGTACATAATGTCAATCTTGACATACAGAGTGGAAAGTCTAACTGAAACAAATTCTGTAACTTGATAAATAAAGGTTTTTCGCAAAATTCCTGACACACGTCAATTTTTATTTTCAATGGGGCATATTACAAAGAGATTTGTTTATCTTTTTAATTATCTGGGGGGTTGCAGACACCCCCAACTTTTTTTTTAAATGGAAGGGTAGGTTGATTAATTTTTTATTTGAAAGCTTTTTCAATCGCAAATACAATTCCATTTTTTTTTACTTTTTATAAGCAATGTGTAGGAAAAAAATTAAATAAGGAGATATTTACTGAAATTACTTTAATGTATAGGTACATTTTTTCTTACTTGATAAGCCCAATAAAAAACCTGCCCGATATTTTTTCGATCAATTTGAAGGGAATGTGATTGATTTGTTAGTATAGTTGTGAGTAAAATTAATTTGCATCGTTTCAGGTTAAAATAACAGTGTACGGCAAGGTCTCTGTGAGGATTAAAAAGCCCCCCCCCCAAAAAGCAATAAATCATTTCGAGTCTTGACCCACTCACAACCGAACAATTGATTCTCATTGGTGCAATGTAGCTTCCGATTGGTCTATGAAATATTTACTTCAACTGCGAGTCCACATGGACGCGCAGGGTAGGCTTAGTCCATTATTGTTATTTACGAGACATTGCGTGTTCTTAATAAGAATTATATATCTGTTAGCTGTTTCTGCGATTAAGATTTTTGGTGATTAGAATTATTTTATTGATTAAGACTATTTTGTTGGTAATTATCAAATGGGTCAAAACATGAAACAAAAATAAAAGAATACAGAAATTGACAAAAGTTTCAAAAATATCCTTTATAACAATTATCGGTAAAACAACTCATTACTCATCGGAAAAAGAGAGTACAGAAATCGCTAGTGCGTGTGGATCCCGCAATAATGGAAAATCCTAGAAGAAAAATATATGAGTTTTACGCCAGTAATATCGTTCCTACATTTAAGATGATTGAGGAAAATTGAAGGAAATTCCTGGTTTTCCTTACAAAGCAGATAAAACCGTTAAAAGGATCCTGCACTCTTGTGGGTTTCGGTTTAGAAAATTAAATAGCCGTCAAAAAATTATGGAATCCTCGAGAATAATAGAGCTTCGACATTATTATTTAGAAACAATTACGCATTGTCGACGATTACAGAAAAATATAATATATCTCGATGAAACGTGGTATGATGCCCTTGATGTTATCAAAAAAATAAGAAAATGCCCTATTTAACCGAGACGCACCGTATCGAAATTTTAATGATGATCGGATATGAGGACAGAAGTCTAACACAGGCTGAAGTCGCTCGTTTGTTGAGTGAAGTTCATACAGAACTACCTTCAATTAATCGAAGTACGATTAGCAAAATTGAAACTCGATATCGGGAGTTGGGCCACGTAAGGGTTGCTCCTCGACAAAAGCTTAAAAGTCGACGAAGAAGCCCAGTTGAACATATTGTTGGAAGTTGAAGAAAATCCTGTTACTGCAGCTAGGCAAATAGCTCGCGTTCATGGTGTCAGTCACACAAGCGTTTTAAAAATTCTTTAAGAAGCCAAAAAGCACCCATATAAGATGCAAAACCTGCAGGAGCTTAACAAAGATGATCCTGATCGTAGATTCGAATTTTGCGAACGAATTATGGCTTCTATCGATGGTGGACAAATTGCTTTGGAATGGTTGCTGTTTTCTGATGAGGATACGTTCACATTACAGGGGCACGTCAATCGACAGAACTGCCGTTATTGGGCTGACAAAAATCCCCGTTGGATGCGTGAATGCCATACCCAAAGGCCTCAAAAAACAAACGTCTGGGCTGGAATTATTGGGGATCGCATAGTAGGTCCTTTTTTTTCAATGAAAACGTTACCGGAGAAACATACCTTAATATGCTCCAAGGAGAACTGATTCCTACTTTAGTAAATTTATTCCCCAATAATTTGGATCCCAACTTATTTGACCAACGGATGTGGTTTCAACAAGATGGGGCACCACCACATTTTGCACAAAATGTACGGACCTATCTTAACGAAGTGTTTCCAAATAGGTGGATTGGAAGAAGGGGCCAATTGAGTGGCCAGCAAGATCACCCGATCTTACTCCATTACATTTTTTTATGGGGATATCTAAAGAGCAAGGTTTATGCCACTAAACCTAACGACATCGCCGAGCTTCAACAAAGAATCAGGGACGAAATTAGGCAAGTCACGCCGGAAGTGTTACAAAAGGTTTGGAATGCTGTTTATAATCGATTAGGATATTGTCAGCAACAAGGTGGAGAGCAATTTGAACATTTATTGCATTAAAGTAATTTCAGTAAATATTTCCCTATTTCATTTTTTTCCGACACATTGCTTATAAAAAGTAACAAAAAAATGGAATTGTATTTGTAATTGAAAAAGCTTTCAAATAAAAAATTAATCAACCTACCCTTCCATTTAAAAAAAAAGTTGGGGGTGTCTGCAACCCCCCAGATAATTAAAAAGATAAACAAATCTCTTTGTAATATGAAACTGAAATTGAAAATAAAAATTGACGTGTTTCAGGAATTTTGCGATAAACCTTTATTTATCAAGTTACAGAATTTGTTCCAGTTAGACTTTCCACTCTGTATTTTATACCCCCAAATGTGTAGTTTAACTTAAAAGACAAGAATGTATATCAAAAGAAATATAATATTCTCACCTTTTTAAAACCAATGGCGATGATAATTTGAAGACTAGTTGATCACCAGGTTGTGGCAGCAAACCCCAAAAAAAAGTTTCTCCCAGATACGCCCGTTTCAAAGTATACTGCTTGTAGTGTTTTATCCCAGACGTTACTTCTGCTGGCGGATTATTGTGAGGAAAGAATAGAGCTACTTTTCCAAATTGCTTATCCTGGAGAAAAAAATATTTGAAACATTTTTCTTTGTCTATGGATAATAGTCAAATATGTAGTAAGCATCCAAGAAAATAAACACGTATCGGATAAAATAAATAAATAACAAATTCCACAACAGAAATATATTATTCACAAATTATAAATATAAATATATATTTATATCTATAATTTACTTCTGACGATGTATTTATGAAAAGAAGTGATTGTATGAAGGAAAAAAACAGTATAATAATTTTCAATATTAAAAATAGCCTTGCCAGGCTTTGAGTGACTTCCGAAAGGTTTATATTCTCAATTGGTAGGTGGCGCTGCAATCGGGTTTTACAATGAACTCCTTAAAAATGACTTGGTCGATTTTGATGGAACGATTTCGATGACATTTACTACGTTTTCATGCAGAATTCAATTCGAATTGAATACACTTTCCGTATTAAAAACCTCATGAAAACAGGTATTGAAATCGAATTGATTTTCAAGGCTTTTTTTGGGATCGTATCGAAATCGAAAAATCGAAATACGACATGAAAACCGAGATCGTATTGAAACATGCGCATTCTGTGACATTCGCTGTCAAATTTATGCCAGCTGTAAGCCATATAACCTTAAAACCACTCAAAACATAAAAGTTTACTCTAGCTTTCTTGTAAAATTTTGTGGAAAGACACCAATGAGTCAATTAAGCCAAAAGTTACAGTTAAAAGGGCAACTTTTTTGACGTTTTGATTATTGATTTTTATGACTACTAAAAAAATCCCAGAAATCAATCAAAAACACGACGGCATTTGACACTATTGACAGATAAAATGTCAAATCTCGAAACGACTTGAAGTGTAAATTGAATCGTGATTGAATCCTCCTATCATGAAAGGGGCCATCCATAAATTACGTCTCACGAATTTTAGGACTTTTTACCCCTCCCCCCGTCCTTGTCACATTTTTAGAACCCCCTCCCCCCTGATGTGACATCACACATCAATTTTATGCATGTATTTAAAAATAATAAATGAAAAAAGTTATTTTAATACATAAAGTCAAATATTTTACATAACAGAGAAAACAAACGACTAGTTAGGAAACAATAAACGACTAATTATGTTAATTAAAGACACAAATCTTAAATTTCAACATGTGACGTCACAAAGTTTTTGACCCCCCAAAGTCACATTCCGGTGATACCCTCCCCCCCTTTAACGTGTGGCGTAATTTATGGATGACCCCAAAACAGAGATCGGTATTGGATTCAAAATGAATTCAATACTCCATGAAAACGTAGTAATTGTGTGTTTGTTCCCTGGGTGGTTAAGATTCACAATTGATCCCGGCAGGTGGCGTTGCAATCGGGTTCACACTTAACCGACTTTGATGGATTTTACATAGGGGGATTCCAAATAAATATGTAAAATTATCAAAAAAAAGGATCAATTTCCCGGAAAATTGGACGAATATTAAGGAGATAATCTTTCTAACAAAAAATAAATATAATTATCGGATTTTTCGACGAAAAATACCTACCAATCTGATATTTCCATCATGTTTTTAGAAATCAGGAACTCTGGATTTTTTGAGGTGAAAAACAGTGAAGTTTTCTTGAAATCTTTGACTTGCCCTTCTTGAAATTTCTATTTCGTCGAAACCATAATAATAACCATGAGTATCATTTTTAAACCATTCGGTAGATGAAGAATTAACCTGAATAGTCAACAATATTTTGGTTGCTTTGACTTTATAATTGACAAAGCTGTACAGGGTCAAAATTTAAGAATTTTTTCCTATGATATGTATTTCTTAAAACATTGTACCGCCTACACCTATGGAATCGAAGCGACCAAATAGGTATTTAAATACAGTTGAAAGTATAGAGCACAATTTAGGAAATAATTCGACCTCAAATGGCTATTAAAATCCAAGTGAACTTTAAAGTTGACATTTTGTGAAATATTTTCTAATTTCAGGGTTTCACCTTTGATATTTTTTAGACGGGAGGTTTTCTAGTGGACACATTCCAAAAAAGAGTCAAAACTCATAAAAGGTTTGCTTGTCTGAATAATTGGAGGGAAATTCAGGATAATCGTATTTACAAGGAAAATGTTCTTATATAAGTATCTTATATATTCATATATAAAAAGCGAGTGTTCAATTTATAGGTACGATGTTAAATACAATAGACCCAAAAATCCTGGAACTCGTCTCAAAATTAGTGTTTAAAAATCTATTTTCTTGGACTATAAATTTGGGATCAGGAATAGCGAATATTTTAGAGATACTTTAGAAAAAAAAACCTTCTCAAACGTATAAACGAGTTAAAAATCAAGCATTTTAATACCTTTAATTTCTGTACTTTGCCCTTTAGCGACGAATGCATACCGATATGTTGGAAAAGTGAAGGTTTGGAATGAATCCATACTTTCGCTTTATCTGCCTTACAGTTATCCTAAAATAAACAGAAATTTGATAATGACTTTACAAAAAGAAAAAAATTACTACCACTCACATTTTTTTCCCAGTTACAAACTTTCGTAGTGATCAAATAATCAAGCAACCAATCGACTGGTTTATCGTTGAAAAACATGTGAAAAAACTGGATCAACCAGGGAAGCTCGGCGGTTTTGAAGAGCTTTCCTGAAAAAAGTAAGGGTAGAAATAAAACGCTCGATATTCAAAACAAGCTTGCAGAATAAAATATTTTATTTAACATATAAAGTAATGCGTCGGGAACAATAGTCGATAAATGTAATATATTGACCATATATTGACCATATGATAGTAGGTATAGGAAATGGAATAATTACTAGACTTTTCGCTTCAGAGATTTATTAACTACTAGTTGAAATAAGAACAGGTAAAGTTAATCCGAGATAAATTGCGGAAGCAACGAGCATGTGTGCCGACTTTTCCCTTTGATTAGGCATATTCATTATATAGAGCTTTTATACTGTTTTATTAGGCTTGTAATAGACGAGGGAATAATACAGAGCGTGGAGAACGCAAGGTCTTCTCCGTTGGAATGAATATTAGTGTTATACGCTCGTTTAATTCGAGCCTGAGCGTTTTATCAATTGTTGACCTGTATTATTTTCAATCGCCGTTTATTCTTTTTACCGAGCATTTATTAGTATTTCTAAGCATGTATTTTTTTACTGAGCATTTTTTCTTTTTTCCCGAACATTTTTTTAACCAGCATTTTTTATTTCCACTGAGCATTTCTTCTTTTTATCGAGTACTTTTTCTTTTTACTGCACATCTGGGCATTTTTACTGAGCGCGTACTTTTTCTACCGAACACTTGAACTTTTCATCCAGCTTTTTTTCTTATTACCGAGCATTTTTTTAAAGAGCGATTTTTAGTTTTCCACAGCATTTTTCCTTTTTACCGAACTTGTTTTTTATTTTTAACGATTATTTTTTCTTTTTATTGCGGAGTTTTTCATTTTACCGATCATTTTTTTCACCGAACATTTTCCCTTTTTACCGAGTATTTTTTATCTTCACCGTGAAACTTTTCTTTTATTTTCACCGAGCCTTATTTTCTTTTTATCGATCTTTTTTTCTCTATACCCAGCATTCATTTCGACTGAGCATTTTTTCTCTTTACCCAGCAGTTTTTTTAACGAGCATATTTTCTTTACACCGAGTATTTTATCTTTTTACCGAGCATCTGGGCCTTTATTAATCTTACTATCGACACTTTTTATCGAGCATTTTTTCTTATTACTCAGCCTTTTTTTTTCTTTTCACCCAGCATTTTTTCTTCTCACCCAGCATTTTTTTCTTTTCACTTACATTTTTTTGTTTTACCGAGCATTTTTTTTAAACAACCTTTTTTTTATTCGAGCATTGTTTTCACCGATCATTTTTTCTTTTTGCCGAGTATTTTTGCTTCTCACCGAGCAGTTTTTTTCTTATTACTGAGAACTTTTTTTCCTCTCACCGAGCATTTTTTTCTTTTTATGAGCACTTACTTTCTCTATACGGAGCTTTTTTTCTTTTTACCCTGCAGGTTTTTTACCGAGCATTTTTTTACACATTTTTTTCACTGAGCGTGAACAAAAAAGTAATAATCAAAGTACATTTTTTGGCAATATACAATACTAGAAGCGAATTCACCATTCCAGAAAAATTGTAATCAATAAACTCACCGATAAATCCAAGTTGACAAAAATCTAAAACGATCCATGGATGTTTCTTCGCGGTTTTTTCTATTGCAAACTTTTTCATAATCGTCGTATAAGATGGTTTCGCTAAAATGTCGTCTTCTAATTGAACGTAGAATGTGCCTATAAATAAATGAAATGTTGCAATAGTGTAGTAATAAGAATATTTCAATTTGTGTCAATGTCACAATAAAAAATATATTTTCAATGTTTACCTTTTGTTTGGCAGTACGCCATTAAAAAGGCATAATCCAAATTTTGTTTAGATCTCCATTTGACACGTTCTGGAGAGTCTCCAAGAGTAATTCGGAGTTTATCGAATGGAGGATAATATCCAACGGAAGGAGCTATTATTTCTATTAATCCTGATTCGACCTGCAGAGGAAACCTTAAAAAAATTAAGCAGCTAATTAGAGTGCATTCAACTCAATATTTCTAAGTTCATTCAGACAAGAAAGTAGTTGACTCTTACTATATAGGGTGGCACGGATTTTAATTCCCTATATACACAGTCGGTTGAATGAGACAAAATTTGTGCAATCTGTGCAGTTTATTATTGGATATTGAACTTTTTGGAAATAACATAGCATTTTAATAGGTAGGTACCCAGAAAAATAGTGAATGGTCCGTAGTAAAAAAAATACTAGCTGGTGGTCATGGGAGGACGAAACGTAATAATAAAATTTTGAAAATGGGAAGTTATAGCAATTGTAGTTTATAAAAAGTGAATTCAATTAATTTTTCTTAAATTTCCTAAAACGACATCTATTAAAGAAAAACAAAATGGAAAATTTCCGTTTGTGACGGATACATTTGCAACCAGTTGGAATATCTCAGACTTCTTGGCGTCATTCTATTGTTCCTTAAGTTACGCAACTTTTGTCCCATTTAACCGAATGGGAGATTCCTGTAGTAGAAATACGCCAGCAGAAATGAAAACACAAATATATGGAAAATGGTAATTTTTACAATTTAATTTATCCCTTATACAAATTTCATCGTACTCCCATGGTGGAAGAAAATTTTCACCAATAAATTAAACCCCTTATAAAAAATTTCATCGTACGCCTATGGTAGACGGAAATTATTCTTTTGCCGCTGAATATCTCACCATGTGATTGGTGTATTACGGGTTGCGTAAAACGAGAGAGATCTCTTATGGTACAGACCGGTAGAGAATGAGAATCTTGTCTAAACCGGGGAGAAGTCTAAACCTGGTATTAATAAATGAGTACAATAGAATTTTTTCAATCTGCGTAAAAGTCTGACAGCAATGCAGATCTCACTATTTCTATTTAAAAATACGACAAATATGGAACTTTCCTGTTTCAGGCAACCCTGCAATACACCAATTTCATGATGAAATTCTCACTAGTCCTAGGAAGGTGGGAACTTACTAAACCTGCCGTTCGATAGGCGACGGGAACCAGACAACAAGAGCAGTTGATTTTGAACGATAATGATTGAACATTTTTATATTGGGCCATCCCAATAACAAACTTATTAACGAATCTAAATTTTTAAAAACTTACTTCAGTTCAACTTCCTTGGCAATTTGTAGAATGTACTCCATAGCGGTCTGTAAAAGAGGATGATTAGTTATTCATTGGAAATATAATTTTCTGGGACAATACCGTAGATAAAAATACAGTGTGTTGAAAAGTAACAACAAAATATTTAGATTTCTGCTGGGTTTCAGCGAGCATTGACAAGCCAGCATGGAATAATCCTTAACTTATACTCTTCTAGACACACTAACCGATCATATTTATGCAAAGCCAACCGGTGAAGAACCTGTACAGACTGATATACTTCGTTCCAAGATATTTCGTTTTGACTCATGCCAACATGATTGATTTAAGACCAAAACCCCTAGCAGGTAGTCGTTAATCCAATAACAATAGCACAGTATCGTACTAGTTTATTCGAAAAGCGAAAAGATAATGCCTAAAAGTATGATTATTTTACAACTGAAATGTTTGGCTGGTAAAATAATATTTGATACTAATTCATTTCATTATTCTATTATTTATTTGTGCTTCGGAAGATCTATTTCCGAATTTTTATTTTTCAAGTCAAATAAATTTAATGTATGTTTTAGTATCTATATTTTTCCGACTACAGATCTATTACTGTTTACTGTACAATGAGGGATTTATCAACTTTTATGATTAAATCCTCAAGGCCAGATGCCGAGTCAACGAAATATTGTGAAACGTTTTTACAGGTAACTAAAGTAACGGAATGTGAATTGTGAAGCTTAACTGGGAAGACACAAAAAGCTCAATAAGCTGAGGTGTAGCTAGCGATAGGGCCAGCATCCGAAAAAAAGGGCACACACACATTTTATATACAGGTTATCCCAGGACCAAAAACTTGGGGAGATGATAGAGAAACTAAAATAATTACTTCATAAAAAAAATTTCCCTTACGCTCTTCGTTAACGAGCTGTAGGGCTCCAAAGTTGGGGAAAAATAATAATAACTGATCTAATGTTAATAAAGAACTTCTCTGTTTAAATAAATAGCTTTTGTTAATTGAAATTTACCTCTGCTACTAATATGACAATCATAGTATCGTTAGCCTCATCTTCGGTCAATCCATCAATAAGATTTTGTAAGGTGTCCATGAGATAGCTATATTTTTCTCGTCTTACGGTAGGTATTCCTAAGACCAATGAAACGCCTTCTCTATTCTTTGACATCAAGTACGCCAATTTCAGACTATTTGGATTGTCTAATAGATGAGGTAGGAAATGGTATGCAGAAGGAAATTTAATTGACACACCTGAAAACATTAAAATTAATTAAATTAATTTAAGTATTGAACAACAAAAATATGATTGGGACTAGCCCATGATGAGTCTTGAAATTTTAATACCGGGTGTCCCAGAAGTTTCTGACCCCTTTTTAACTAAGTCGAGATTCTTTCAAAAACATTAGGTATAATTTTTTTAAACGTAGGTTTTAGTTAGCAGGCAAACTTTGTAATTGTTTTTATTTGAAACGTATGTGTCAGACATCTTCATCTAATAAAAAATCATCATTAAAAACCAAATAACTGACTCATTTTTCAACTAAACGTCAACAAATTATACATTTTCGGAACGGGAAAGAGTTCAGCTTTCAGATAGAATAAAAATATATAGGGTGTTCCATTAAAGAAAAAGATCATATCTGCATTTAAAAAATACAAATTTTTTTAAAACACCCTATATAAGATTTCACTTATTAAACATTTATACAGAAAAAACTTTATATAAAAAAAGATTAATCATCGCAGACCGCACCTCCCTATAATTTTTTAGTTCCGAGATTTTTGCATTTGAAATGAGTAAGAGACTTCTGGGAAGGAAAATTAAAATTTTTACAGAAATTAAATTTTCCAATCCACTTTGTGATGAACTAAAGTCTGTCCCAATAGAGTTGATAGCACGGATCGGGGGTTCGAACCATAAAATAGTTGTAAACCATAGGCGCGACGGAACTACCTGCCCCGTAACCTATACAGGTACAACCCAATTTCCTGTTAATATTTAAATCTAAGTACCTGTATAGAATAAAATTTGAAGTAGTTAGTATTCGGCAACTAGCAAGTAACGTCTATTCGTCTAATTAAGATGGCTTCAAGTTCAAGTTTTTCTCCAATTCCTATTCAACAAGTTAGCAAAAGTGCATATTCTTTGCGGGAAAAAACATTAATCCTGAACGTTCATGATGCTCTTGTGCACCAAAAACCCACAAGTTCTGTTCGCGACATAATTACAAACTGTGCCAATATGATAGGGGTAGGAGAATCAACGATTTATAGATTTTTACGTGAGAGAAAATGCCGGAACCTCGGTGAACCTATTCCTCACCCGGGGAAGAAACCATTAGAAATTGACGACGATGTTAAAAGCAGTGTTCGTAGAATAGTGCATGGTATGTATTTGGCAAAAGAAATACCAACATTGGACAAGATTGTGCAAGCCGCCCAGAATTACGAAAACCTGTCACAACTATCAAGAACTAGAGTATGGAGAATTCTTCAAGGAATGAACTTTCGGTGGGAAAAACAGAACAGAAAATCTTTTCTTATTGATAGGCCGGATATTGTTTGCTGGAGACCCATTAAGGTCAATCCGAAAATATCGCAACGAATGTAAGAATATTTTCTATTTGGATTAAACCTGGCTAAATGAAGGACACACCGTATCGAAAATCTGGCAAGATAAAAATATACTGAATTCCCGACAAGCTGTCATGGCGGGTTGGTCAAAAGGATTAAGACTTCCCTCTGGCAAGGGACGCAGGCTTATTATAACCCATATAGGCAGTGAAAACGGATTTTTGGATCAAGCATTATTGGAATTTCAATCTAATTCAAGCAAAGACTACCACGAAGAAATGACGGCTTTTGAGGAATATTTCCAACAAATGATCGAATACATTCTCCAGAATTCAGTTATCGTAATGGATAACGCCAGCTATCATTCTCGATTAGTAGAGAAGCTTCCCACGAGTTCATGGAAAAAAGCGGCGATAATTGAGTGGTTGCAGTGTAAAGCCTTAAATTTCGATGGTGCAATGGTGAAAAAAGAACTTTTGCAAATTGTTAGACAGCGTAAGGCAAAGTTTAAAAAATTTGTAATCGATGAGATGGCAAAAGGTAGAGGTATTATTGTACATCGCTTACCCCCTTACCACTGTGAGCTGAACCCAATAGAGCTTATATGGGCACAAGTCAAAGGTTATGTTGCCAGGCACAACAAAACTTTTAAACTTCAAGAAGTACGGCAACTTTTGACGGATTCATTGGCGAATATTACTGCCGAAAACTGGAAAAGCGCCATAAAACATGTTATAGCCGAGGAGTGGAAAATGTGGGATCTTGACGACTTAATCGACGAAAGTACAGAGATCGGACCGTTAATTATTAACTTAGGACAAGACGATTCTTCAGGTTTTTCTGATGAAGAATTTAGTTAATAATGCTGTATATATTATAGTTAAAGTAATGTTCACCTGCAACAACTTGTTATAATTTTCTTATTTTTTATAAGAATATGTGTGTATATAAATCTTAGTGCACAATTACTTTTAATTACTTTTAATTACATAATTACTTTTAACCCGTCTGGGGGCGGGCTCAGAAGAATACCCCCAGGGGATAGCCCACCTGTCGTAAAAGGCGACTAATAGGTTAGATTCCCAGGAATCTAGAGGAGTAAACCTCGATAAAAAACCAGCGACATAGGGAAGGCAGCTATGTTGTGGTGTAGTGTAGGCAACGGAAGCCACTGCGTCCGGAGGCAACCGTGAGAAAAAGCCTAGAGGAGTAAACCTCGATAAAACAATCCGTAATCTACGTTGTTAGCTACCGTGGCAATGGATGAATGGCTGCGCGAAAGTCAGTCAGAAACGGTGCCTCCGGGATACCTGGTGACCTCCCGGAGTAACCAGCCTTACCACCACAAGCGGGGCTCTGTGGTGGTGGACATTCAATTCCCTAGCTACTCGTGGGATGGAATATGGACAGAGAAGAAAGAAAAATAGAACAGGAGGTTATGGATGAAGGAAGGCAAGGAAATGGAATTTTTGGTAAGTCGACGAAGGTAAAACGAACGCCTGATAAGGCGGGGGAGACGAGAGGGAGGAGTGATACTGGAGTAAAGAGAAAGGAGGTATCGCCTCTGGAGGACAAGGAACAGAAGAGGAAACTGAAGGAGAAAGGAAAGAAGGAAATGGAGGATTGGGAGGAAGAAGAGACGGAGAGTGTAGAGAGATTGAAGGATATGGTAAGGCGACTGGAGGAGAAGGTGGAAAGGCTGGAGGAAGAGAAGGCAGCGGCAGAGGGGCGGGTCAAGGAATTGGAGAGGTTGAGGGGAAAGGACGATAGCAACGGGATAATGCAAACACGATGGGAGGTGGGGCAAAGAGACTGGAAAGGATGGCTGGAGGTTAGAGATAGGGACTGGGATGGTAAAAAGGGGGAGGGAATAGAGGTGAAGGTGGGAAATCCAATATTAGGGGATGAAAAGGTAAAGGTGGTATGGGTGACCAAGGAAGACAGTGGAATGGAGAAGGGAATACAGAGGATGTTTAGGGATAGGTACCCGATGCTAGGGGGAAAAGGAGAGGAAATGGAGTGGGTCAAGGAGGTACGCACTACGGAAAGGAATGGGGTAAGGGTGAAGACGGAGGAGTTGATCTGTCGGATGGAGGGAGATTGTAGGGATGAGAAAAAGGTGTTTGAGCTGATGAGTCGACTGTTTGGGGTAGTGGAGAGCGGGGACAGCATTGGACTCCACAGGCTTGAGCAGGTAGAGGTGGAGGTGCTGAAGAAGATGGTGGCGTGGGTGAGAGGTGGCGGAGAGGTGGCGGAGGTAACAATCTATACAGATGGGGAGAAGGAAAAGGAGGGTAGAAATGGGGCGATAATCCTGAAGGATATCGGGGAAGTCGATCAGGAGGGGATCG
Organism: Lochmaea crataegi; assembly: GCA_947563755.1. NCBI lineage: Eukaryota > Metazoa > Arthropoda > Insecta > Coleoptera > Chrysomelidae > Lochmaea > Lochmaea crataegi. The sequence continues at coordinate 7,393,988 of OX387435.1, forward strand.
AGAGGATTAAGAAGGGGTTGAGGGAGATGACAGGGGAGTGGGTGGATAGACTCAGAGTCTCAAGAAATAGGGAGGTGGTAATAGAGGCAAAGAAGGGGGTTGAGGTGAGGGGAATTCTGGGGGAGGTAGGAAGGGTAATAGGAGCTAGGGTGGTCGAAGCGGGGAGGGGAACAAAAACCATTAAAATGGTAGGGATAGAACCGTGGATGGAAGATGAAAAGGTGAGGGGGAAAATAGAGAATTTGATTGGGAAAGGGACAACGGTGATTAAAGTGGTAAGGGAGAGGAACGGGATGAAAATGGCGGTGGTGAGGGCGGAATGGGAAAAAGCGGTAGCCTTTTTGAAAAAAAAGGAGATTAGATTGGGGTGGAACAGGGTAAATATTATAGAGGGTAGAGAGGATGACAGATGCTTTGGATGTGGGATAAAGGGCCATAAAGTAACAGGGTGTAAGGTGAAGGTAGTCAAGGAGAGGAGTAAGTGTTGGCTTTGTAAGAGCGAGGATCACATGGCGAGAGACTGTCGGCAGGCTTTCCTTTGTAGGGTATGTGGGGAAAGGGGACACAGGCCAGGGGAGATAGAATGTAGTAGGGGAAGGGAAGAAGTAGAAGGAGACGATGGAAAAGGTGAAGGAAAAAATGGGAGGGACCCTCTGGACCCCTCAGAGGGGACGAGTCTGGTCAAATAGGAGGAAGGGGACAGCATTGCGCGGGAAGGAGGAATGTAGGGGATGTATGGAGAGTGTTACAGATAAATTTAGGGAAATGCAGGATAGCGCATGATATATTGGATGAAGTGATTTTTAGGAGGGAAGTGGATGTAGTGTGTGGATCCGAGGTGAATGCTAGATATGTGGGGAAGCAGGGATGGATTATGGACGATACAGGAGAAGCAGGAATAAGAGTGGTGGGGGATGGATTAAGGGCGGATGAAGTGAGGAAGGGAAATGGATGGGTGGTAGTGCGAATGGGAGACATGGTGGTGTATAGTGTGTATATAAGCCCAAATGTCAGCCTGGAAGAATATGAGAGGAGCATGACAGGATTAGAGGACGATCTGAGGGTGTCAAAAGGAAAAAGGAGGATCATGAGGAGAATGGTGGCAGGGGACTTCAATGCGAAGAATACTATATGGGGGGGGAAGAAAACGGACAGGAGAGGGGAGATCCTTGAGGAAGTGTTAACATCCAACGGGTTGGTGGTGCTGAATGATGGACTACTGCCCACCTTCGTGAGGGGTGACGGGGGTTCATCATTCATTGATATAACAGCATGTGATGAATGGCTGTGGGAAAGAGTGTTTAGTTGGGGGGTGCTGGAGGATGAGGAAAGCTTGAGCTTACATAGGTATGTGGAGACGGATATAAGGAAAGAGAGAAAGGATTTAGTGGAAGAGTGGGAATGGAAGTGGACGAAAGCCGAGGCAGATAGAATGAGGAAGAAAGTAAGAGAAGAGATAGGAAGGGGACTTGGACATGATGCAGATGAATTGTACAATGTGATACAGGGCTGCAAAAGAGAGGGAAAGAGGGGCAATAGGCGTGAGCGGAGGGCCAATTACTGGTGGAATGAGGAAATAGAGGAGCTGTGGAGGGAGTGTAAGAAAGAACGAAGACGGATGCTGAGAGGAAGAGGAAGGATAGAGGGAAGAGGGAGATATAAAGAGAAGAAGAAGGAACTGGAGCGTAGAGTGGAGAGGGAAAAAAGAGGGAAGTGGGAAGAGTTACTGGGGGAATTGGAAAACAATCCATGGGGAAAGGCGTATGAGATAGCGGTGAAGAGGATGGGTGGAAATAGAAACGAGGTTCTAGAGGAGGATTGGGAGAAGGAGATCATAGAGAAATTGTTCAAAGGGGGAGAAGAAGGAGTGGGTGGCAGAATTCAGGAAATCCAAGATACAAGGGGGGTAGTGAAAATGAGGGGGATAAGGCCGGTGGAGAAGTGGGAGGTAGAAGATTGGGGGAGAAATATTAAAGTGAGAAAAGCCCCAGGGATAGATGGCCTGAGGGGTGATATGGTGAAGAGGCTGTTGGATGACAATAGGGAGTACTTCTGGGAACTATTCAACAGGGTGCTGAGGGAGGAGGAGTTCCCGGAAGGATGGAAGGTAGCCAGGGTGATACTGATGAAGAAGGCGGGTAGAGAGGGGAAGCGGGCGGGGGACTATAGGCCTATCAGCCTGCTGTGTGGTATGGGTAAATTGATGGAGGGGATAATAAGGGATAGGATTGAGGAGGAAGTTGGTAGGAATGGGGGTTTTAGGATAAACCAGCATGGGTTCACGAAGGGGAAATCTTGCATCTCGGCACTGAGCAAGGTGATGGGTTTGGTGGAAAGAGCTAGGGAGGGCAGCTGGAGGAAGAAGAAATTGGCCCTACTCGTGTTCTTCGACGTCGGGAACGCGTTCAACAGTGTCAGCAAACGGGCAGTGTTGAGCGCGTTGCTGCGGCTTGGAGTGGAGCAGGGGTTGGTTAACCTGGTGGATGACTACCTGACGGGGCGTGTGCTTGTAGACTCCAGAGGGAGGAGATATGAGATGGAGGCTGGAGTGCCTCAGGGCTCGGTTCTTGGACCGACGCTCTGGAAGTGTGTGTTTGATGAGGTTTGTGGGATAGTATGTGAAGAGGGATGTGAGATTACGGTGTATGCGGATGATGTGTGTCTGGTATGTACGGCAAAGGGAGAGGCGGAGATAGAAAGAAAGGCGGAGAGAATGTGCAGGAAGATTGTGGAGAAGATAGAGCGGTGCGGACTGGAAGTGGCGGAAGAGAAGACGGTGGGGTTGCTAGTGAAGGGACGGAGCAGGGCAAGGGAAGTGGGGGTGATGGTTAAGGGAAGGATAATTCGCATGGAGGAGTCTGTGAAATACCTAGGGGTGTGGTTGGATAGCCAATTATCCTTCAAAACCCATATGGTAAAGGCGGCAGAGAAGGGTAAAGTGAGGGCAGCATGGCTGGGGAGATTGATGTGTAATGTGAAAGGGCCGGGAGAGTGGAAGAGGAGGGTAATTGGTAGGACGGTAGAGCAGAGTATGCTGTACGGTGCGGAGGTGTGGGGTGAAAGAGCGGGGGTGAATGCGAGGGTTAGGCCACTTCTGCGGGTGCAGAGAGGGATACTGCTGAGGGTGGTGCAGGGGTACAGGACAGTGGGTGGACTGGCAGCAGCGGTGCTGGCAAGGTCCTACCCATTGGACGTGTTGGCTAGAGCTAGGAGCAAACGCTGGAGGGGTGCGACCAAAGAAGAGGTACGGGAATGGATGGAGGAGGAAATGGAGAGAAGGTGGGAGGAGTATGAGGGCGCGCTAAAAGGAGCGATTGGGAATAGGAGAGATTGGATGGACCGGAAATTCGGGGGGGGAAATACTTCTTGACACAAGTGCTCACTGGACATGGGTCGAGAGTAGGGTACCTCCACAAGATTGGGAAACGAGAGACTGGTGTGTGCGAGAGGTGTGAAGTGGAGGATGATGTGGGACATGTGTTTAGATGCTGGAGGAACGAGGAAGTGCTGAAGAAGTTGGAGAGGAAACTAGGGGAGGCGGTGTACTGGGAAAACATGGTGGAGATAATGTTGAGGGGGGAGGAGGAATGGATGGAGGTGAGTGGAGTAGTAGAGAGCATGGTAAGGGGGAGAGAAGGACTCGATATGGCATGAGAGGCAGGAGTGATAGGAGGGAGAAGATGACAGTGTGAGCGGAGAGTGTGTGAGGGACCGCCGCCTGTCTCGAAGTATGCTAGGGTAGTGATTCCGAGGCGGGGGTAACGGCGAGTTTGAGGTGGGTTTGGTTGGTAGGCATCTCCTTGGGGATGAGTCCAACACTGTTTGGGTCCTGGACCCATTCGAACATGAGTTTCCCATCTCGGCCCGAAAAAAAAAAAAAAAAAAAAAAAAAGTGCACAATTACTTTGTATTTTCATTATAATATTAATTACAATAAACGTTAAGCAGAAATCGTAAGTAAACCCTAACCCTTGTTCTACGACTATGGACCGTTTGGTTCACTGCGTATGCTTCATTTGTATTTTATTACCTATTATTATTTGACCGATTATCAGGTGGCCTGGTCACAATTTCTTTCTTCTTAGTCTAGATCCATTGTAAAACATTAATAAGAGATAAAAATTTTTGAGACACCCAACCTCCGTTTTCCGTTTATTATAGGCGCTCTATGCTATCAACTCCTTTAAAACGAACTTTAACTTCCTGAGAACGGAAAATAACTTCTGATGATGCTAAATGTTCTATATCAATAACAACCTTTTTTCGGGTCGAGATGGGACACTCATGTTCGAATGGCTCCTATCCAGGACATAAACAGTGTTGGACTCATCCCCAAGGGGATGCCTACCAACCAAACCCACCTCAAATTCGCCGTTAATCCCACCTGGTAATAACTGCCCTAGCATACATCGAGACGGGCGGTGGTCCCACGCACACTCCGTCGCCTCCCAATCTATCACTCCTACCTCTCATGCCCTATCTTGACCTTCTCTCCCTTTAATCATGCTCTCCACTACGCCACCTACCTCCATCCATTTCTTTTCCTCCCTCAACATTATCTCCACCATGTTCTCCCAATACACCGCCTTCCCTAGTTTAACTTCTTCAGCACTTCTTCGTTCCTCCAGCATCTAAACACAGTCTCCCTTTTCCCAATCTTGTGGAGGTACCCTACTCCCGACCTATGTCCAGTGAGCCCCTGTGTCAAGAAGTAGTTTACTTCCCCGAATTTCCGGTCCATCCAATCTCTCCTACTCCCAATCGCTCCTTTTAGCGCGCCTTCATACTCCTCCCACCTTCTCTCCATCTCCTCCTCCATCCATTCCTGTACTTCCTCTCTGGTCGTACCCCTCTAGCGTTTATTCTTGGCTCTAGCCATCACGTACAATGGGTAGGACCTTGCCAGCACCACTGCTGCCAGTCCACCCACTGTCCTGTACCCCTGCACCACCCTCAGTAGTATCCTGCACCTCTCTGCACCCGCAGGTGTGACCTAACCCTCGTATTCACCCCCTTTTTTCAACCCCACACCTCCGCACCGTACAGCATACTCTGCTCTACCGTCCTACGAATTACTCTCCTCATCCACTCTCCCGGCCGTTTCACACTACACATCAATCTCCCCAGCCATGCTGCCCTTCTCACCCCTTCTCTGTCACCTTCAACATGTGCGTTCTAAAGGATAATTGACTATCCAACCATACCCCTAGGTATTTCACATACTCCTCCATACGAATTCTCCTTCCCTTTACCATCACTCCCACTTCCCTCGTCTTGCTCCGTTCCTTCACTAGCAACCCCACCATCTTATCTTCCGCCACTTCCAGTCTGCACCGCTCTATCTTCTTACACATTCTCTCCGCCTTTCTTTATATCTCCGCTTCTCCCTTTGCCATACATACCAGACACACATCGTCCGCATACACCGTAATCTCACATCCCTCTTCACATACTATCCCACAAACCTCATCACACACACTTCCATTCCTCCTCCCTCTGGAGTCTACTATCACACGCCCGGTCAGGTAGTCCTCTACCAGGTTAACCAACCCCTCCCCCACTCCAAGCCTCAGCAACGCGCTCAGCACCGCCCGTTTGCTGACACTGTTGAACGCGTTCCCGTCATCGAAGAACACGAGTAGGGCCAATTTCTTGTTCCTCTAGTTGCCCTCCCTAGCCCTTTTCACCAAGCCCATCACCCTGCACAGCGCCGAGATGCATGACTTCCCCTTCGTAAACCCGTGCTGGTTTACCCTAAAACCCCCATTCCTACCAACTTCCTCCTCAATCCTATCCTTTATTATCCCCTCCATCAATTAACCCATACCACACAGCAAGCTGATGGGCCTGTAGTCAACAACAACCTATTAATTTTTATTTTCTAATAAAGATAAGAAGATGACAGTGGTTTATATTACTAAAATTAACGGTATTATCTAATATAACGACTGGACTGCTGGTTTTACAAGTTCCGTTGAATTATAAACAAAAAATTGAGGTGGCATGGTATCAAATTACGTTAGTAAAAGTTGTTCTGTCGCATTTCAAATATTAAAACATTAATTGTATTCTTTACAGAAGTCATGACGTCAGGATGATAGTTACAGATGTCCAGTGCCGGATTATATACGAGGTCTATTTGAGTCTATAGACCCTGGGCGCCGAATTTTCGGGGGCGAAATATAAATTTTACTTTTTGATTTTTACTCATAGGTATAGTCTCATAATTTAACCCACATTTTTAGAAGAATTCGCGTAAATGGACCACCGATTACCTACATTTCCCAGAATTTTTTACACGGAATACCAAATGCACTTCCAGGAACTCTTCGCACTCGCACGATGCACGGCTACGGATCATGCATACAGTCAACACGTGCATGACATGCACGTGTTGACTATAATATTTACTATATGTCAGTTAATGGCAACGAGCTCGTGCAGCATCGGGTGTTTTATAATAGTATTTTATGCAACGATCATGTAATGATAGCCATTAGGACACGAGCATGTTGTAGGATACGAAACGAGCCGCAGGCGAGTTTCGTATATAATATGCGAGTGTATTAATGGCCATTACATGAAAGTTGCATACGATATTTTTTCTACTCCGATTAATAAGAATTATTTAATTAATAGTTATCATATATAGTTACTTTTGAAAATCAAAATTATTTGACAGCTGTCAAATTAAGTGTCACCTAATATAATTAATTTCAGAAATGTCAACCAGGTATCCATGGCTATATTAAATATTGTGCGAATGTCGCATTCCTATTGGCTTAAAAATCTGTATCATAATGAAAATTTGTATCATAATGAATATCATTATGATACAGATTTTAGTCTTTTAGTAAGTATATTATAAAACAGGAGTAGAAAAATTCTTTTTAGAATACGGTCTAATTCTCTAGTCTCCATCTCCACATGCAGTTTGCAAAAGTAGTGTTAGTGTTTAGTGTAGTGACAGAGTTTATATAAAAATGAGTTTTTCTAAAAAATTAAGTGGAGCGCAAGGTAGACTGGCAAGAAAATGCCAAGCGGAAAAACAGAATGCTGTTTTACAACAAACGCCAAAGTTAGAGGTTTTTTTTCAAATAAGAAAAGCACAAATGACACAGGTATTATATATATATATATATTACTAATAAAATAAAGATAATAAAATAAGGATAGATTTGTAATTTTTAGAAACTTCTGTATCATCAGAGATATTAGACGTTCCTGTAGCATCAGAATCTCATACTCAAAATTCTTCAATTGATGAATTCAACAATGAACCATCTTGTTCTTATTCTACGCCAAAGCCAGAAAAACTACAACTAAGTAAGAAAAATAAATTTATCATGAAAATGACAACAATTTCTCCTAGCACTAATACACTATATGAAATGCCTGTTTTTGTATTTTAGAATTTGAAAAGAAAAACCAAGTCTATGATATATCAGACCCAGCAAAGTAGACGAAAAGTACAAATTTCGTTGATCTCGTAATAAAAAATTATGACGAAATATCTCAAGCTTAAATACATTGGACTTTTCCCGTTCTAAACGTATCTATGATAAACAATGTAGATTTGCTACAAAAAAAATGTTTTTTAAAACTATGAAAAATGGAGAAGTTTCAAGAAGAGAGTGGTTGTTTTATTCTTGCTCAACTGGCGCGGTATATTGTGCTTATTGCATTCTTTTTTCGAATGGTAATCATTAACAATGTGCAAAGACTTTTATAGCAAGAAAAATGAATTTCGGAAAATTGGATATACAATTGCAGGAAAAAATTGCAAAAGAAGAAAATTATTGGAATCAAGTCCTTACTCGTGTATTTAGTGTAGTAAAGTTTCTTGGTACCCGGGACCTTGCGTTTAGAGGAACAGAAGAAAAGTTTGGTTCTCAAACAAATGGAAATTTTTTGGGCCTTCTCGAACTGATTTCACAGTTTGACCCGTTTCTTAAGCACCACATTGAAACAATGGGCAATCCAGGAAGAGGTCATGTATCTTATACTTCAAAAACTGTCTGCGATGAATTCATCAGTATTATTTCTAAAATGATTCATGACAAAATAATAAGCGAAGTTCATAAATAGTATATAGGCGTTGGTTTAGGAACAGCTCCTATGTGCAAGAACTTGAATTGTGTGAATTGTGAAAAAAACATGTTTGAATTATTTTTATTGAGAATGTGAAATATGTTAACATATAGGTAGCAATATTATTTTGAACTACAGACCAGTAAACTGAATGATGACTAAATTATATTTTAAAACCTAAATTTGTTGAATTTTTGAAAATATTTGCACATAGGAGATATCATTTGGTTACTTCAACAAACATAAGAGATATTTAAAACACATTCTATTTTGCTGAAACAAGTTAAGCATTAATATTTTACAAGATAGAGAAAAATTGTTAGGCTTAAATTTAAATGTCTATTAAACAAGGACGGTACGGTAGGTACATGTATTCAGACACTTAAACTCAAACTGTACCAGAAAAATATTATAATCATGAACAGTCAATCTTTAGATTTTTTTGAACTTTTCTCACAAACGTGGTAAGATAAATTGCCGTAGAAATAATGGTGTTCTTTTTCAATCACCGATTTAAGCTCTTGCAGTTGATTGTATTTGTTGTGTGTAATAGGAATTCTGCTTAAATATAATTTTTTTGGTAGCGTATTTATCACATCTTTTGGTCTCCTGTGTGGAATGGGCATCCAATCTCCATCATAGTCAAGTTTTCAGTTGATTTCTCCGCTTGGAAGGTATTGTAGTCTTCGAATCTCAGTGACCTACTGCTTTTTTTCCTGGGCGAAGTGAAGGTAGGTTATTTGGGATAGCTTCATAGTTAAAAAAAGTCGTAGTCTACTACTTTTACATTATACGGTTGTTTTGGCCTAGCTAGTCTCATTCTGGCCACATAATCCAAAGGTGAATTTATAGGAGGTTTGAACATATGCTCTAAGACAGCTGCTTAATAGTTAATTGCTTCTTGTTGTTCAGGTCACTTAAAGAACTGGCCAGAATTTTGTTTCTGTTTTGATATGTGCACCTGTCAGAAATTAGCACAACTTCTTGAAATTTGGCAGGAATGTTACGAATTTAGTCTATAATACAAGATGTAAACTCATTTGCAGTCACTCCTCCCTCCACCTTATTCCATACATATAGGTAGACATCTTTATTCGGCTTATTAATTTCATAAATGGTAAAATTATGAACTTGCAATTTTTGCTTATAATACATAGAAGAGGCAATGATCTTTGGACATAATAATACACTTTGCAGATCCATAGTTATGACCAACTTTGTGTCTGATGCAACCACTTCTTCTGCTTTCTTTGCAGCTCTTGCCCTATCTTTTTTGGCCACATGGTTTATGTATGTAGATTCATCTATATTACCAGTTTTAAAAGAAGAGCAAATGTCACACTGATCCTTTCTTGGCTTATGTATTGCAATGTTCTGGCCCTGCAACACTTCAACAAATAGCTTTCGACTTATTGGAGTTTTATTGTCTACTTTGCACCATTCTAAGAATACATTAAACATGTGCAAAAATTATCGAAAGTTTGATTCTACATAATTTTTTTAAAAAGCTCTGCAGTTGTGGCTTGGTCCCTCAGGGAGGAGATCTAGCCACTGTTGCACAATTTCTGTTTTTGAATGTTTCTCTCTTTTTCTTCCCTACAAAACACTCTTTTTCTACCTTTTTTCTCTGGAACCATGTCGTCTTCTTCATTTTCATCATCTTCTTGAATTTCTAAATTGTTTCGTGTTGCATCCGTTCTTTTAACCTATCTTTTAAAAGTGTCCTTCCCCAAATTAAACGTACTGAGCAAGAATCTTCTACACACTCTAACTTTTCCTCCATTATCTTTTGCAAAATAGATGTCATACCCTTCACATTTTTTTGGAGGATCAACTTTTCTTCGTCTCCTCACACCCCTTGCTGCTACCAAACCGGTGATAAATGATTTCTTCTCATTCCATGATAGCAACTTTTTCCAAAAATATTCAAATAGTTTTTGTCGTTTTTCATCCGAAATTGCACCGCACAGAAATGTCTTTCCACTTTTTTTAGGACCTAATGTGGAATGGGAGCAGTCTCGTTCCATTAATCTTCGAGCTGGTCTCTCGGAATTGAAGGAAACTTTCTCATGGGCCTTTTTGTATCAAATATATTTTTCTCCCTTTATCCTATTCATACATGTTGCCTCCTTTGATTCTACTGAACTGTTTTTTCTTTCTTCATTACTTGGCTTATCTTCATATTGCAGATTATCATTTTCTGTATTAATATACTGATCAATAACATTTTCAGTTACTGAATAATACTGGTGTTCAGACCCTGGTTGCCATTATTCATTTCAACTTCTGACTCTAGCAATTCTGTTCTTTTTTCGCTTTCCGTTTCCACAGACGTTTCGATAAATAATTGATCATAAGATGTAGATGGTTGATCCAAATCGATAGACTGTAGAAGTTCATTGTCTATAGGTAAAAGAATCCCATCGTCACCAAGATCGTAATGTGAACTGTTAGCATCTATCGACATTGAAGTTGGAAGTTGTTGAAGGCTACTGTTTTTGTTCTGAGTATGTTAAGCTGCTTCTACTACTTCTTTCTCAGCAAGACTCGAACCAGAGTTAAACTGGATTTTAATTCCGCATTGTTTTAAAAAAATTTGCGTACGAGATTTCATCTATAAAAACAAAAGAATTGCTAATTTTTCAAAATTCCGCTAAAAATTTAAAACTAATAAAGCAGAACTTGCTAAAAATAGAAATGGTTGCTTCTTAAATTCATAAATTACATTGAATTTTTAACAAAAAAAATAAAGACCGTAATAAAACAATAGTCTACGAATACGGTATTAGACTGATAACAAAACGAAAACATTCTGTTGAGTGGATAGTTTGTATTAAACACCTTCCTTGTGTCGATTTAACATGTAGGAAAATAAATCCCATGTGTAGTTTACGCACATACGAGATATTTTCTAACAACATTTTCGAAGTGCTCGCATAAGATTATTTTATTATTGAATATACAAATTTTTATAGGTTACGTGACACATAGCTGATATTATTAAACGGTGCGGATCAACTTTCTGAGACTATAAGCATCTAAATCATGGTTAAGGTAAAAGCTGCACATAGGAGCTATTACGGACCAAGGCCAATAAAGTAAGAAATGTCTCAGATCACATGTGATTGTCGGCCGAAGCGAAGCTGAGGCTTTCTTACTTACTGGCCGAGGTTTGTATACTATTTTTCTGTTCGACGGAGCCGGAAAGCGGCAACTTCGTTTAGCGCGGAGGCCCGAATGTTGATGCTTTCCGGTCGGAGAACAGAAAAGTAAATATTATTCAATAATCGAAGATTCTACGCCGGATATAAGTCATTCTGATCAGTTAACATTGATTTTGCGATATGTACTCGAAAATGGATCACCCGTTGAGAGATTTTTAAAATTTCGAAATTGAAATTTTAGTGTAAGGAGAGTACGCCTCTGTGAGACGGTTTACCCTTTTGATACCTGCCACCCTGACCGAGGGACGAAAATAGACGATGGAGATATATAGTTGGGTTGTTATTGTGAAGTTGAGTGTGTATTGAAACGAATACGTTTTTTAATGTAATAAAAAGTGGGTGTAACATTAGAATCTCTTAAATATTTCCAGCTAGAGATAGAAGATTGTCGTGGACAATCTTATGACATGTCAGATCAATACAATGGTTTACAGGCATTGATAAAAAAACGCAATACTTTAGCTGTTTATACTCCTTGCGCAGCTCACAGTTTAAATTTAATCTTACAATGTGCTGCAAACAGCTGATTATGTGCTACAAAATTTTTTATGGCTATCCAGGAAATATACGACTTCTTTTCAGCTTCAACAAGTAGGTGGCAAATTTTGGTAAAATAAATTGAACAAAGTTCAGATACAGAAACAAAAGGCTTAGTACTAAAGCGACTCAATACAACACGTTGGGCTGCTCGTCGGGACGCTCTAAGAGCACTACACTTAGGATATGCCCTCGTTGAAATATCTGAAGTAGAAAACCAGAAGAATGAAGTGCGAATAGCGGCTAAATTTGAAACTTTAGAATTTGGTATATTTGTGGTATGTTGGTCAAAAATCTTCATTCTACAAGTTTATTGATGCAAAAAGTTAATGTAAAAATAGTGAAGATAACACAATTTTGTGAATCCCTTGCAAATTACGTTCAGGAGTTGCGGAATAATTTTCCGCAGTTCGAAGAAGAGGAACGAGTTTTATCAAAATGTGTTGATTATGAGACAGTTCGGCCACTGAGAAATAGAAAAAGAAAATTTCAATTCGATGAGGCAGATACTGAAACGCAGCCATTATCGCCTAGTTCAAAAATGCGGATTCACTCATTTTATGTTATAATTGACCAGCTAACCAGTGAACTGAGGCGTAGAAGTGCCGCTTATAAAGAAGTTGAAAATTTGTTCGGGTTTTTGCATAATTTAATGCACTTGGATACAACCACAGTTAGAGAACATGCAACAAAACTTTACGAAGATATCGAAAGTGGGTTCATCGATGAATGTGTGCATTTTACGGAATTTCACACACAAATTTATTCTAGCCCGCAACTAATTTCAGCCGAAGAGCTTTTAACGATATTAATAAATAGGTGTATTGTATCAACATTTTGCAATCTTGAAATATCCTTGCGCATATTTATTACAATAGCAGTTAGTAATGCCAGTGCTGAAAGGTCATTTTCTACCCTTAAACGAGTTAAAACCTATCTTCGAAATACATTAAATGATGAAAAATCATCAGAATTAACTTGTTTGTCAATTAACAATAACATGTTAGTCGAAAATGATGTAAATACAATCATTAAAAAATTTGCTACATTAAAAGCGCGTAAAGTTGATATGGTATGAGTATTAAAACGTTAATGTCATTACTAAACACGAAAAAATTATTGTATTAAGTGTAAGCCAATGTATGTTAAGAATTTGTATATTTTTCTTTGTTTACCAATAAAAGTCTACATCTATATGTTTTTATTTGTTTACTAATAAAAGTTTCAGGGGCGCATAATTTTACAATAGACCCGGGGCGCAGAAATTGGTAATCCGGCACTGCAGATGTCAATAAACTGCTCCACAAAGGTTTAGGAAGATCATAAATTCGGATATTGTGTTTTAACAAATTACGATTTTTGGTAAACAAGTGTTTATGAGCATACACGGTCCGGCAAACCTCTGTCGAAATTCTATAACTCTTATTGTGTATAACTTACATCTTGTTTATTATACAATGCTTACATATTTATTTGAAAGGTATATGTTAAGGGTAATTGAAATCAAACATTTTAAAACAATGTTCATGTATACAGGGTGGTCTATTAGTAAACTAGGCAAATGACTTAATTTTTTTAAAATGGAATGCCATAATATTTTTTTACATTTCTACAACCGAAATAGGTAGTTAGTATTATCATTATATAAGTAGACCGTATTATACACTGCAAATTTTTTAAACCTCCCAGCCAACTCGGAGATATCCACCTTTTTCCCAAAAAATTTCAATTTGAACATCCCTTTTTAAAAAACCGCAGCTTTAGGTATTAGATTTAGAGCTAAATCTTTAAAATTACCAATGTACTGAAGATTTTTTTTAGACTCCGTTTGAAATTTTTATTTTCTACAGGATGATTGAATAAATTTTACATTCCAAAAACTTCCATGGAAGTTTTTTCAAATGGATGGGACACTCTGTATAAGTATTCATCTATGGGTACTGAATTTTATCCCCTTGAACTTTGATATTTTCTCTCCGTACCTATTTTTCGTCGTTTGAAATTTATTTAAAACACATTTTTGGTAAAAATCTAAGTGGGCTGTTCTCGCTTAATGAAATGTCAGAATGTTTATTGTTTCTATAGTGACAGTTGAGACTCATTTTTGCTGAGTTCTTGTCTTTTTTAAGCTTTGTGCGTTAATGAATGAATTTTACTACAAATGAATTCATTGACATGATTGTTGTTTTGTGAGAATCCGACAGAAACTGTGTATTAGCAGAAAGAACTTATAATCAACGATATCCTGAGCGACGCGTTCCAGATAAAAAGTGTTTCAAAAAATTGCTTATCCTTCAACGAAACTGGAAATGCGGAGTATAAACCACCAGTAATCCACAAACGTGCTATCCATGATGACAATCAATTATCGGTTATTTTGGGCCGCATCTAGTTTTTCTGGGTAATTATCTTCCTCTTTCACCTGAAAACGTTCTCCTTGCTGTAAGACAATCAATTTGGTACCCGCATGATGGAATAAGAATCTTGTTTATCAAGCGCCAGTTACAACACCTGAAGATATGAAGGAGCGAATAGTACAAGCATTCAGATCTACTACATCATTTGACGAACGAGTAAATTTATGTATAAGAGAAAATGGCAGACATTTCGAGCACCTTTTATAAAATAAAACTGGATAATTTTTAAATAAATTAGAATTGTTGTTAATAATAGCCTTTTATTAAAAACATGTAAAATTGGTATCTTTAAAACAATAACATTGTTCATTAAGACAAGGATACTTGATTGATTATCTATACCATTGAACTAAAGTGAAAATAGCCTACCTAGATTTTTACCAAAAATGTGTTTTTTTCAACTTTTTTACGAAGAAAAATAGGTACGGAGAGTAAATAGCAAAGTTAAAGGGGATAAAATTCAGTATCCATTGATGAATAGGTACTTATACAGGGAAAAAACTTCCTTGGAAGTTTTTGGAATGTAAAATTTATTTAAGACCATCCAGTACAAAATAAAAATTTCAAGCTGAGTCATAAAAAATCTTTAGTCCTTTGTCTTCGTACATTGGTAATTTTAAAGCTTTAGCTTTAAATCGTATAAAGTTGCGGTATTTAAAAAGGGATGTGCAAATTTAAATTTTTTGGGAAAAAGGTGGTTTTCTCCGAGTTATCTGGGAGTGTACAGTACTAACTATTACGGTTCTAAAAATGTAAAGAAAAGTATAGCATTCCATTTGAAAAAAAAATAAGTCATTTGCCTAGTTTACTAATGGACCACCCTG
Organism: Lochmaea crataegi; assembly: GCA_947563755.1. Taxonomy (NCBI): domain Eukaryota; kingdom Metazoa; phylum Arthropoda; class Insecta; order Coleoptera; family Chrysomelidae; genus Lochmaea; species Lochmaea crataegi. The sequence goes on from OX387435.1 coordinate 7,409,081, forward strand.
TATTCATGAACATAATTTTAAAATGTTTGATTTTAATTACTTTCAAATAGATATGTAAGTTATACACATAAGAGTTATAGAACTACGGTTTGGCTGAGGTTTGCCGGACCTTGTTGTCGTAAATCTGCACAGACATGTTTCCATCAAGCACCACTAACAATTCTGTATGCCGAATAAAACAAATGCTTCTCCAAACAGCAACTGCGACAGCAAAAGCAATAGCAACGGATGAATTTCCTGCACAGCTCTTTGATTTCTAGGCACTAGAGGAAGTGTCCATACATGAACAAGTCGACTATCAGAAAACCGTCCATACCTCGACTCATCTGTAAACAATTCAGCATTCCTATTCACATGTTCATTAGCCCAAGCCAATAGAGCATGCATATGAATTTGTGTTAATGGAACTCTTCTCAAAAGTCGTCGTGAACGTAAGTTAACCTCAAGTAATCTTCGACATATACATTAAAAATATTACAATAATTATTGATTCAGTTAATACATACAGGGTGTCAATTTTAAAACTTACAATGGGCTGTACCTCGTGAATGAAGAGTTTTCAAAAAAATTCCAAAACCGTTTCTAGGGTAGAGAAAACGCACCCCATCAACCCCCTATGTCCCACCTGCTCCACCAGCCCACCTACAAAAATTTAAATGGCAACCCCCTACTTGTGATACGTCGTTAGAAAGCCCGTAGAAAATGATTTTCAACGGTCTAAGTCATAGTTATACAGGGTGTAACAATAAAGCAGAAACATTTATTTGACAACAAAAATAACAATTGTGGAACGATACTTCGCTTTGAAAGTGCAAGTACGGTACCTATTTAAGTGGTAAATGTTCTATTAATTGTATTTAAAAAAAACTTGTTTGCTTTGCAGTTTTTAAACAACACATTTTATTATTCTGTTTTGCATTTCCTTTCTGTACTCAAATTATTGGTTTATTTGATACTTACCTTAGTGTCATTGTCATTTGTGATAGATTAATTACTTGTACGTTTGGTCCGAAAATATTTTGGTACGTTTTGTACGTTAATTTAACTACAATAATCACGATGGTTTACAGTATACCTGAACGTGTGAAGATAATTTTAATATTTGGCTCCCAGAACGAAAGTTATTTGCAGACAGCTAACGTGTTTAATGAAAGACATCCTGAAAAACATGTAAGTCACGTGTATATCCGTGATTTAGTCGCATAATTTAGAGAGACGGGTTCAGTGACAAATAGAAGAAGGAATGCCGAAAGAGTACTCGATGAAGCAACTCAAATTGAAGTCCTTGGACAATTTGGAATACATCCTACTTTATCAACTCGTCACGTCTCTGCAATAACAGGACTATCACATGAGTCGGTATGGAAAGGTTTGAAGCTTCATAAATTTCACCCCTATAAAATGCAATGTCTTCAAGAATTGTCCGATGACGATCCAGACCGAAGAATTCAGTTTTGTGAAATTATGACTGAAAGAATTAAGAATGAACCGAGACTTTTAAAAAATATTTGTTTTAGTGATGAGTGAACATTTTATCTAAATGGTAATGTAAATAAACAAAACTGTCGTTATTGGAATGATGAAAATCCACATCTGTTTAGAGAAAAGCACACTCAGTATCCTGAGAAACTAAATGTTTGGGCAGGGGTATTAGGAGATTATGTGATTGGTCCCTTGTTTATACCGGGAAATTTAAACGGTGAAATGCACCTCGATATGCTGGAGAACACGGCAAAATCCATTGGATTACATTCAGAAGACCGTGCTGGCCATTTGACCGGAGCATCTACTCCACGACCTATCCATTTACCCGTAAAGTTTTCATTTAGCAATTCCCTAGCTCGCAGTGTAAAATGTGGCGAGGCCCCATCGTGCATAAACCACATTGACAGTCTACGTTGATAAGGTACATCATCAAGGAGATCTATTAAATTATTCCTAAGAAAATTTACATATCTAGGACCATTTAAATATTCCGGTGGAATAAAAGTCCCGATAAACTGGTCCCCAATTATTCCAGCCCAAACGTTAATTTTAAACCTGTGCTGATGATTTGTAACTTTCACGGCGTGCGGGTTTTCGTCTGACCAAATTTATTGTGGAAAATTGTACCTACTGTATGGAAAGTTTTAAAAGAACAAATGTTGCATCCTTACAAATTCACCATGGTTCAAGCATTAGAACCTAGAGATTTTCCGGTACGTATGGAATTTTCAAATTGGTATGTACAAAAGTATCATGAAAATCGAAATTTCCCAAAATATATGTTGTATACAGACGAGGCCAAATTTACCATGCAAGAAGTTTTTAATTCCAGAAACAGTCACGTTTGGGATGAAGAAAATCCGCAATCTGTTCGTGAACGTGGATTTCAACATAAATTTTCAGTGGATGTGTGGGTGGGTGTGGTTAGGGATTGTTTAATCGGGCCTTACCTTTAAGTGTTAGATGAATTGTTGGAAAATGTACCGTTAAATATTAGCCAACACATGTGGTTTCAGCACGATGGAGCATCTGTACATTTTGCTGTAAGTGCTAGAAATTTCTTAAACAGACGTTTTAGGGAAGAATGGATTGGCAGAGGCGGATCCCAAATTTGGCCTCCAAGATCACCCGACTCAAACCTGATCGATTTTTTTATCCGGTGCTTTATGAAGTCCTTAGTATACGAAACCATCGTCGAAACTGAAGAAGATCTAATATCGATAATTCAAGCTGCGGCAGAAGTCATTTAGTCCAATCCGGAGTTATTCTCAAATACACGTTTTTCAAAGAGAAAACGGTGTAGAACGTGCTTCCAAGTAAATGGCCGACAGTTTGAACAACTATTTTTTTTTGTTTTGTTATTGTTGTAGTACGCTTGTTTAAATTTGATTTTGATAGTTTTTGCGTTATTTGATTCTTATTTTTATTAAATTGCAGCAACAACCCATAAATAGCATGTATTAGTGCACGTAAATAGTACTTTTTAGAAGAAAAAAATTATAAAGGTTTCATTTTAAGTGGATCTGTTCACATATAGAAGTAGTAGCAAAACCCCGAAAAGTTCCCTTCCGAATAAATTAAGCAAAATCCCTTATTTCGCTAAAAACCACCCCCAAATCGTACTTTGCGCCGGTTTTTCTCAATTTTCTCGTAACCCGTTGCTTAAACGTGAAAAATCATAGTAATAAATATTGTTGGCAATGAAATTTTGCATCAAAACTTTTCTATAAACATTTGACCTATTCCTTACTGTTTTCTCGCAAATATCGTTAAAAATTAGGGGTAGTTTTTAGCAGCTTCTTAAAATATGATTTTAATTGTAATGATTTTGCATAATTCCATAGTCTAGAAATCGAGCTACAAATATTACCTATGAAAATGAAATAATTTAAATCTAATATTAAAATTTTGCTACAACAGCGGCTAATTTATTGTCTAATTTAAGCCCTTTCCCACAACACCCATGAGGTAGAGCTCTAGGCGCGTTTTTTTAAGTAGTGTCCCTAGTAGGCCTAGTCCACTAACAGCTCGATATCTACTCGTTTGCTCGATCCTCTTCATTTTTTATTTCTTCCCGTGGTGAATTTAGGCAACCCTGTCTATGGCAGTTGGAGCACATATTTGAACAACGTAACCCAACTCGTCGACAGCTACATCGCTTGCCGCAACCCATTTTACATCTGCTAGATATAAGTTTCAGAATTGAAATTGGTGAACTGGAGATAAAATGTTGCCTAGTTTTTTCCAACCCCACTGTGCTGGCTCGATATTATTTCCTTGCCAGGACTGAATTTGGTGAAACACCCGGTAAGAATGTTGTTTTAATGCTGCAGAGGTTGGTGGCAATCTAGGTAAAATTACAGCATGATTGGAGTTGCCAACTAAACTATTAAAACATGTGAATCTGTAGCTATTCAAAGAAGTTTCCAATGGTTTAGCTTTATATAAGGCTAGAGTAATTTTCTCACCAGCGGTTTCAATTTCATTTTTTGTAGATTGAGAATTGTTGAAAATATCAACAACCTCTTCCAAATCCTTTATCTTGTTTAATAACCCTATTATTTGAGATTTTCCTCTTCCGAAAAAAGCAGAAGTGGTACCACAACCACAGGCTCTTTAATATTCTTAATAATATTGGATGATTGTAAATCAGAAGATCTGTAAATCCTGCTCTTTATATTTGCTTGGGCTGGTTTTAAAAACATAATCTCTTTAGCAGGAGGAGCAAGAGCAATAATAAGGTCGAGAAGATCTACATCCTGACCAACTACAACCACAGTGTCATTGTGATTGGATAGATCGATAGCGGTTGTGACGATTAGTAAATCAGCATCGTCTAAAGCAGTAAACGTCTTGATATTCTCAGCATTAAGTCTCTCGACAAGCTGAGAAATTAATCGATCCTTGTTAGCTAAATTGCTTAATAATGTCTTCTGTTGGTGGAGTATTGGTGTATTTTCATTCAATGCAATTGTAGCCGAGGTTCGTTTCAGAAGTCGTTTTTGTCGTTCAAGACTCTTTGTACTACTTGCATTTTCAGCGTATCCATCAAACACTACAGTTACATGATGACTGTAATGCTTACGTATAAAGTTAACATAAGCTGAATAAATGTCACGAAATTGTGGATATGCTATTGTTGTAATAATAAAATTGTTATTTTTTATTTATAAAAAAGATAGTGGGACGGTATCCCAAAACCCTCTTACAACCAGCCTAAAGCATTGATTTTGTACGATTTCTGGACTAATTACATATTTTAAATAGCATACTAAAAACTATCCTTAACTTTGACCGCAATTTACGGGAATTCCGTGTGGATTAGCTAAATTACTTAAAGAAAAGTTTTTATTTAAAATTTAATTTGCAACAACTTTGATCACAGGCATTTTTTAGATTTGAACAACGGGTTTCGAGAAAATTGAGAAAAGCCAGCGGGGGGGGGGGGGGGGGGGGTTATCAAAATAAGGAATGTTGCGGACAATAATCGGAAGGGAACTTTTTGGGGTTTTGTTCCCACTCCTATAATATGTGAACAGATCCACGTAAAATTAATTATTCGATGTTTTTGTGTTTAACTTCCGTGTACTACATTCCTTTTTCAACTATTTACGCTGTCATTATTCGGAAATCAAATCAATAGTATGGTTTAAAGCAAATACTTACTTGTTCAGCAAAACGCCGACGGGCAAATTACATTACAAATCATTATTTGTAAATTATTATCTCTAAGTACCTACTTCCAGACTTTTTTTCAGAACCAAATATCTACAAAAACGTTCATTTTAGCTCCATAAAAGGTTATACCTCTTTTTAACTAAAAATGAACAGAGAATTTAAAAAAATACTTGTTCCACTGGCGTAAAAAATAACGGGATTAAAGTTGCCACTAATCCCGATAGCGCGCCACTGGTTAAATTTTTCGAAAGTTAGCTTATGTCACAATATTACCATTCTTAAAGAGCATATTGGTCACCACATGTGAAAAAAAATATTTCAAGGCGTTTTTGATTTATGGCAAATTTTGAATTTCGATTTCAAACTTTTAACACCCTGTATTTCGATAACCCCTTTTAGGGGTTAATGATCCTATATCAAAATTTATCAAATAACGAGAGAACTCTGGGGTGGAGCGTTGTCGGTCGAATATAGTAAACACCATGTATAGTCAGGACGGAAGCCAGTTTGTGTAAAATGGGTTACTTTATTATAAATCAAGCATTAGAAATACTACTGACTGAGAATAAAAAATATGAATCCTAACCGATATGTTCATCCTGCACTAGTTCGCCTAATAACTTTGCAAAGATCCACTAATAGTAACTTGAAAATAAGATCGTTTTTAATTAACGAATGAAAGTCAATTGACATGATCATCCAACAAGTAAGTAGGTACAATTTTCACGTATAATTGTATTTATTTTGGTTTATTTGAAAAACCAATTTTGTACTGTAGCCCGTCCTCCTTGTTCATGTTGAAATGTCTACGAATGAACAATAAATAAATTTTACTTAATTACAGTTTCCTGTAAAGTTGTCATATTTTAGTAAAGCGTATTACCAATAGATCGAAGATAATAGAATTAACACTATAAAAAACAATTACCGTTCAACCAAGAAGGAACAACTACTTCTCGGGCTATGTGCCCCGATAGACAATGAATTACACTTCTAAGTTAAACGGGGTTGGTATATCTGCAAATTATAACCAACCATTCTGGTTTGTAAGCAATATTTTTTCAAAACTTTGTAAGGCGTTTTAATAGTATTAATTCTATTATCTTCGATCTATTAATAAATAAATTATATGTATGAATATATTTGCGTCCTGCTAGATTGTTATCTTTTCGTTTTATTTCCAGTCTACCATCGTCGCATTTTTCAAACCGCTTCCTTCCTGTTCTGGTCGGTAAGAAATAATTTGCAATTCAATTAAATTTAATATAACTGAATATACACGATTTTGTAGTTATATTTTGTAAATTTTCCCGTTTGAGTACGTGGTTATCCATGGTTCCAAGTGTACAATTAAGTCTATCAAATCAATGCGATAGAAAATAATGTTAGTTGATTTTGAAGCGTTCTCAAAACGTTTACGATAAAAATACTTCTGATAAAAATGTTTTACATGAGGGCCGTTCGGCAATTAAATCCGAAACAGAGAGTGAAAGGAGTGGAGCAAAAGCAGATTACTCGTAGAGTAAAAGGAACATTTATTACCGAACTGTCAAACGAGGGACATCTATCAAACGTCAAATACAAACAAATGTCATTCGGTGTAATATTTTTGTGGATATTTTTTAGTATTTTTATAAAATATGAATAATTATTACTTCGCAATTGTAAACTATGTAACCTAAAATACATAAGAATTTTATTTTTTGGCCGATAATCGAAATGCGCATATTCACTCCTAAAACCCTATCTCGCCGAGGTGGTACAATTGGAGCAACTCTTTTCACATCACTCCACAGTAAACAAACGATTTAAAGACTGCTCCTTTTACTCGTTCTGTAATAACCGAACGGTTTAAAGAAGGGAGGATTGTGCGGAGTCTATGGAGTAACATTGCCGAACATCCCTATGGTTACATAGTTATTGCCATGTCTCACATGTCAATTCTCGTTTATTTTTGTTGAAACCACAGAACTAAACACTACACTCTATTCATATTTCATGCATGTAAAGAAAAGTACGTGTAAACTTAAATTGAGCTAGGACGCATTTCATTTTAAAGTATTGCAATAATTTTTTACATTTTTCGAAGACTGTTGTCTCAACAAGAATGCCTTGCCGAGTTCGTTTCTGTTTTCGGCAATGAAGCACCACATCAGTCGACAATTTCTCGTTGGTATGGAGAATTCATACGTGGACGAATTAATCTTAGCGACGATCCAAAAACCTGTCCACCAGCAACGGCAGTCACTCAGGAAAACGTCGATGCTGTACGTCTCAAAGACCATAATTCAAACAAAAAATTTTAAATGAAGAATTATTAGTTTCTCGTTGGATACCGCATCTATTGACGGAAGAACGGAAGAACTCAAAAAACATAAGTATACAATATTGTCAGTGGTGATGAATCCTAGATTTACTCTTACGAACCTGGAAATAAGTGTTCCAAGATGAACCAAAACCGACGAAAGCTGTCCGTTCTCGAAGTGTTTCCAAAAAGATGGTGGCGACATTTGTCTTAAAAGCGGGTCATGTAGCAATAATTCCTCTACAAGATCAAAGAACTTCTGATTGATACATATCGATTTATTTGCCGGAAGTAATTGCTGAGTTTTGAAAAAACAACCCCCAACGACGAATGATCCTCCACCAAGACAATGTAAGTTCCCACATAGCTCGAAAAACAATTGAGTTTTTAATGCTGGACCATCCTCCAAACAGTCCCGACCGAAGTCCTAACGACTTTTTTACTTTTCCAAAAATTAAGAATGAACTGCGTGGTCGAAGTTTCCAGTCCCCAGAAGATGCAGTCAACGCCTTCAAAAACTCTATTTTGAATGTACCAACTGCTTCCAGAATTGGTTCCAAATGATGCAAAAATGCATTTCTCTTCGTGGAGAAATTTTTTCCTCGCTCTATATGCAACATATAAAACAGAACCCTCGTAAATGAAGTATTTCAAGTATCTAAAGTCATCACCAATAATTTTCAAAACTCCCGGAAAACTTTCCAGGTAAAACTACCAAATGACAAAAGCGGCTGTCTGCAGGGACCCGATCCGATGTTGCCAGATTATTAATCCAAGTTTCTGACGTTTCGCTATAACCTTACATTTTTTGTTTTGTTTTTATGGACAAAATTTACAAGTGTCTTATTTTCTACTTTATGAAATAAATAACAATGCCTGTGTTTTGTTCGATTTGCGATAAAGTCTTTTCGACTCAGTCAAATTATAATAGGTTAGGTTAGGTTCCATCTTCCGGAGGGTTGGATGAGAGAGGCTGGAAGTGATTCACCCCTAATCTCTCATACAAGATCTCGGAGGAGGGGTTTTCCATCCGACACGGCGCGTCCCAATGGCTCATAGGGTGTCTCCAGGGGGCGTGGTCTGTCAATGGACTCGTGTTCTTTGAGCTGTAAGGGTCCCATGACCGACCAACTCCCGGGATAAGCAATAAATAAGGATCCAGCATGGGATCCCGAATAATTGCTCGCGGACCAAAAGGAATAGAGGAGTAAACCTCGATAAAAAACCAGCAACATAGGGAATGCAGCTATGTTAGTGTAGTGCAGGCAATGGAAGCCTCTGCGTCCGGGGGCAACCGTGAGAAAAAGCCTAAAGGAGTAAACCTCGATAAAGCATCCCCACTACTAAGGCGTAAGGCATCGTGCTGAGGGTATGAAAGGTGCAAGGGTTAGAGCACCGCAAACGATCCCATTGGGAAACCTGGCGAAACCCCATTGTATCCAGTCTTAGCGGGGGAAGGGCGCACTGCCGCGCTGGACACACATTTCGGCCCAACTCGTGGGAATTAGATGGATAATTTTCTTAAGCAAAGAAGTGGCGTAGAAGGAGGAAAAAAGAGACCCGAACTCCTGAGGTCGGGAATAAGAAGGCGGAGTCGGCCCTGCAGAAGTCGCCGACAAGTGCAAATCTCACCGGAAAATTGTCTTATTTTTGATTTGACCTGGGACGAGCAAGAGGCACAGTCCAAGCCGACGAAAAAAATGAAGATGCAGAGTGTGACAAGGGAACCAGAGGATCCCCTATTCAAGAGTTTCATGAAACTGTTGGACAGGGTGAACCGCACGACAAGGAGACTCGCAGGTGCGGTAGCGGATGCTTCAAATACGAAGCTGGAAATTAAGGAGGCGACGAGAGACTTGGCTAGCATCGTCAGTCAGATGACGACAGCCAAAATGACGAACATGCTCCAGGGGTAGGAAGCAACGGGATGCGCGAGTAGTATCATCCAGGTCGAAAACATCACGAAAAAAAAAGATGCAGACACAAACCGATAAGGCGGAAAGCGTGAACATTGGATGCCAGACAACTTGCTGGATGCAAGGCGACGACAGCGAAGAGGTGAGAGAAGCTCTTGACCAAGAAGAGAAATCCGTAGAGCAGTTCAAAAAAATTGCGGAAAAGAATTGGCCTGAGGATCTATACGTGGCAACAAAACCGGTCATGGGCGTTTTCACGTCGAAGAACGACATTGCATTCTGGGAGGACGACGAAAGTACACGCTCACAGATAACGGAGAGATACTCGGAAGTCCAGGAGATTGGGCTGTTGAGCGTAGTATATAAAAAAAAAGATAAGGAGAGGAGTATTTATAAGCTCATGGGGGTAACGACTGAGTGCTAACATTTTAGAATAGAAACCCTTTTCTTTTCCGGAATGTCCGTGGTCAGCCGGCAAAAAAAACCAGAAAAAAAAGTTAAGGTTAGGTTTGGTTGGATTAGGATAGGTTAGGTTCCCTGCAGACAGCGGCTTCTTTTCAGTTTAATGGTTATTAATTCAAATTTACCGCCTACATCTTGTCACCCTGCACTGCACTTTCAAAATGGAAACATCGGATCGGTTCCCTGCAGACAGCGGCTTTTCAAATGACTACTGATGAGCATGTAACCTCAATTTTTCATATACTTATTCACACTAAGTTTTTTTTCTATTATACAGTTCCAGTTTTTCAATCACAATTCTAACGATATTCCTGTAAGCATCGACAGATGATTATTATAGCTGTGCTTCAGAATTTTATATAAACAATGTGAACAATCATCTTTTTGTAAACGTAATGTAGCACAGGTCATACAAGTAACATAATCATTATATACAGAAAATAACACATTTCGTATGCTATAAAATTGCAATTAGTAATACCGTGCAGTTATAGTGAAAAGCATCATTAAAATAGTTGTTTTAAGCGGTTTTCAATAATATAAGAACCAATATGTAATTAGCGAGGTTAATTATTGTTTTTGTATGTAAATATCTTATTTATGTAAGTTTCTTGGGAATGTGTACAATAACCACAGGAAAGAGTAATCGTGGATATATCTACAATACCTTTGCATAAATATTATACAAACGCTGGCGGTGGAGTTTGTTCAAAGTCGTTGCGCTAACAAATACAGGGTGTAACAAAAATATTGGTCATAAATTATACCGCATAGTTTGCAAACTGCAAAAAATTTGTTGTCAAATTTTTAAGGTCCATTCACAGTAGACCATATCCCTGATAAAATGTGAAACAAAATATCTTTTGTATGACATTCCAACAATACTATAGTGCACTAGGAATGGGATCCAGTGAAGTGCACGCTCCAGGAACGGTTTTATTAAGGGTAGCGCTTTTTTGCTTATTTCGGAAATATTTTTAATAAAATGCGTTTGGTGTCATTTTTTTGTGATATGATTATTTTTGTTTTAAATATGTCTAAATCAGTTTTGTGATTTTGTGTATTGAATTGAACTATGTTCACAAACGAGTGAATGATCTTTCGATTCCCAGAATCGATTTTCATTCACATTTGATTAATAAACCAGCCAGAGCCAACTGCCTACCCGACTTTCGAGAAACGTCAGGGGGTTGTCAGTGCATTTTTCTAAACGGAAAAACTGTAGACTTCTTTTAGCGGAAGTAAATTCCCATGAAAAACAGTGCATAATTAACGATAATAATATTATTATTAGTCAACAAATTCTGTTCGCGAGTGTATCTTTTTTTGTAATCAATTTTTAATATCATGTACTGTGTTTGGGCGCAGGACAAGTTTTGAGACTAGCATAGTCTGTATATTTTAGTTACCACATATGAATGACTCACCTGGATTAATGCCATTGGCTGCCAGCAAACCAGACATATTCTTAATCATCTGTTTAATATCCGGACGTGAATCTAGCTGTAAAGAACTGTTTTCTGCGTTGTATAGTTGATCGAAATGCTGTGTCAATTCTTGTAAATCTTCTTGTCTTGATCTATACATCGCATCTAAATATTGAATCCTAACTTGTAGTTCGGCTAATCGTTGAACTAAAATTTCTTCGGAAGTCATATCTATAAATAAAAAATTTGTTTATTTAAAATTATCATATGAAAATCATTGATACACATAGAAGACGTGGAGGAAAGGAATCAATAATCATGAAATGAAAATAGAGGGATATGCAATGATCATTTCTGTTATAAGACCAGTGGCGGTTTTACACATTTGCCGCCAGAAGGCTATTCAAATTTTGCCGCCCCTACCGACCTCTACAATTGGATACCCTAATTGGCAATCATATTAATAACAAATTTTTTTAATGTCGATCACATTCCATCACAGCAGGTATGAAAGTTTTACAATACCATTTTGTACATTTTTTGTACAACAAAGCTAAGGCGTTTTGGTTTTCTTGGCTTAAGGTAGATCTTAGACAATTTCTCACTCGATTCCAGCAGCAAAGAAAGCTTTACTCAACTGCCGTTACTGGTGAACATTCAAACAGCTAAATACAAGTTAGCATTAAACGTTTTGCAAATTCTGTTTCCGCAGGAACGAAGATCTTTTCAATGGTCGAGATTCCGGTTTATCAAAATTGGTGAATGTCGTAATGGATACGAGTACAGTTCTTGCATTTATAATGATGGCATTAAAGCATGGGAGTAGCAAAGACATATTTATGAAGTCATCGGTGGCCTAGTGATGAGCAAAGCAAGAACCAAGGCAGTTTTGGTAACGGTCTCGGTCTCGGTCTTGGTCTTGGTCTTGCATATTTAGTCTTGGTCTCGGTCTTGGACTTGCTCAAATACTTGTAATATTGGTCTTGCGTACTTAGTCGTGGTCTTGCTCAAATAGTTTGTTACTTACTACTTACGTCGCTTTGGAACAATTTCGAGTCTTCGATTATAAATTATAAGTGATCAACAATTCATATCTAGATATCTTAAACACAAACATATATTCAGGTTAAGAAAAATATTCTCATATATCCTATTTAAAACGAAAGTTGTAATTTTTAGTTCAGTCTTGCACTTTGTTCTTGGTCTTGCATTCTCTATCTTGGTTTTGGTCTTGTTATTGTTCATTCGGTCTTGGTCTTGCTAGTGTATGTATGATCTTGGACTTGGTATTGCAAAATCGCAACACCAAGACGGGTTTTGCTCATCACTAGTCCGTACCCCAAGCTTCCCTACATATTGAATTGTTTGTGTGGACCTAACAACATTTAGGTATATAAATATGATTTTTCATTTATTTTTGTGAGACATAAAAATGTTGGTTCCAAATTTGCCTCCCTAGGCTCCAGCCTACTAAGCCTGGTGGTAAATCCGCCACTGTATATGACGAAAGCGCTGAGAAAAGCGTAGCTAAATTCTTGGTCACACAGATTATACAACGGTAAGGAAGCACTAACTGGTCCAGAGCCTTTCTGTGATATGGTAAAATCACTAAGAAGAACAAAAGCAATAGGGAACTTTCCAAATTTTTTTTAATCCATAATATCAAGTGCCATCTAAAAATCCTAATTGTCGAGGCTTTTTTTTAATCACTATTAACTTGGAAAACATAGTTTAAAGTTCCGTGTTATTTAAAATCATTTCAAACGTCCTCCATAGCGCGCCAAAGCGAGTGACGTAGAAGAGTAGTATGCCCAGCTGTGTAACACTCGTGTATCGATCGCCGGCCACGACAGTGATGCCAATTCGAGGGATTTTCGGGGTTTCTTAGGGACAATTTTTGAAAGGATTTTTTAAACTGCATTATAAAATTATGGGCATTTTCATCTATCACCAATGATTTCATGTGTGTTAATCGGAATAATATACATCAAAATAATAAAACGTGTCTCAATTATCCTATGCCACATATTTTATATTTTGTATGAAATATTCAATCCTTTTTTACTACGGCATAATATACATAGATATGTATATATTATGAAGCTGTAACATTATTCGAAACTGGATGAACAAATATGGTATTTCTTAGACCTGTACGAGGGATAGTTTCTTGTACTATGCTGACAACACTGCTCGAAGAGATTTCGTATTATTTTCGTTTTTAAAATTTGTGTTAAGCTGTGTTTTTATTTTTCTGCTTTATTTCTTTGTCACATAAATTTGTCACATAAATTTGATATCTGAAGGACCGTCTGTAGACTTCAGTTTTAAATCTTGGCACCGTAATCATTCCCCCAAATCTAATATTAAGATTATGTACATCAGTTCGGTATTTAATTTTACGGTGGAGATACGACGGCTTTTTTGTTCTTATAATTTTATAAAATAGACATAACGCATGATGTATTCTTCTGTTATTCATATTTAACCATCCAATTGATTGGAGTTTGTGTGAAGTTCTCTGGCGCCTGCGAATCCCATAAATTAACCTAAGACACGAATTTTGAACCTTTTGAATTCTATTTTTAGACTGGATAGTTAAATGTGGGCCATAGACTGAGTCAGCGAAATTAAAAATTGATAAGATAAGTGAACATAGACATTTCTTTATATGAAACGGTAAAAGGTGTCTATATAGCCCGACAAGTAGTTGTTTCTTCTTAATTGAACGGTCATTGTTTTTTGAAAAATGTTTTTCAAAAACTTTGTTAGGCGTTATAATAGTATTAAATCTATTATCTTCGATATACTTTCACCTTCAAAGCATGTCATGAAATTTTCGAAGAACTACATTTTCAACTCAAAAAGCTGTGTAAATATTTCAAAACTGTGAATATTGAACTGAAATTTCAGTAGAGCACTCTCAAGGAACCAATTTTCTGGAAAAAATGTACAATAACCTGAAGGGTTTCAACTATAATTCGTCAAATCAAAAACATTGAAAATTTCAAAATATCAAATTCTGAAGAGCCTACTATTATTAAAATGCCAAACTATTTCATGAGATATTTTAATCCGGACCTGGGAATCTTTTAAGGGACACAAACTTTTATTGCTTATCTATTTTTCGAACAATAGGTACCTAATAATGAGGGTCGTCAGCTTATATTGATTTACGACCTTCTTAGATCTCTGGTCGTACTTTACTAAGGTAATAATTGCCAAATAATACATAAGCCGTCCCAGGTCATTTGGATTGTAACTTGACCTGAAAAGACGGATATAAAGTCCAAAATATGAAAATTTGGGAGGAAGAAAACTATTCTTAAATAAAAGATATAAGTAGAATCTATTATGTTGTTAAAATTTGATTCAAAATAACTTATAGTCTTTTAATGTTATCTCAGGATTGTTAAAATCAAGTCCAAGGATCATAATGGAATTGGGAATATCTAACGTCCATTTTAGTACAAAATATAGTTAATGGCCCAAAAATAAGACATAACCTGCTTCAAAAAGCATGAATATTGGTAAAAATTACATTCTTTTATAGGCTCAGATAATTCTGCCGGTTTTAATTAAGTGTATAAAATTTGGGTTGAAACGTATACAACGCACATAAAAGCAAACATTTTAATTGCCACATTAAATCGATAAAAATAACTGCTTCGAAACAAAAACGTACAAACAAGTTAAAATTACCGACATTTCACTTATCTGTTAAATTGCACTTCATAAAAATTATGAATAATCAGAAAGGAAAAACCAAGATATTTTATATGTATATTTAAAAGAAACCACAAATGTATTACTGCAAGATCCGATTATGAATTAACCGAGATATTAACCACAATATAAGATAGAGACAGCAGGATATGTAAAATAACATTGGTGAATAAAAAACCACATTTTCTTAAGATTAAGTATGACCACCAGTTTTTATTGCATGAAAACGTCTGTCATCAGCATACAGCCACTAAAACGAATTAAAAATGCGGAAAAATTAAAATTATTTGAAGCGGCTGCAATCGCGCTGCTATTACTTGTATGATCTCAGTACAGCGTCCATGTCATAAGAAAGGTATCCCTTTAAAAAATGAAATTTTTTAATATACCACCTTTTTAAAACGAACTAAAAAGTAAATTTTTTGTTTTATTTTGGGGGGCGACCATAAATTACGTGAGACATTTTTTAGGATTTTTCGACTCCCCCGCCCTCCTTGATGAGATTTCGTAAGATTTTCCTTTACTCCCTCCCCTCTCCCCAAATCTCACGTGAGATTTTTTAAAATGCGTTTTGGCTGTAAACCCGATGGATCTAAAAGAATACAAAAACAGCAGCACTTTTTTGTCTTGTAGATGTGTCTTTTGACGTAAGCATTATAATATTCTTGAAAACTCATGTTCAATTATTAACAACGTTACGAAAATAGTTGTTAAATAAAATATTTACGGGTATAAACAAAGCAGGTTAGAACCTGTTCGTGCGTCGCTGTTACTCGGCTCTTTACGTCTGCGACGTTCGTCGAGTAGTGTTCACTGAACATCGATAGTATCGATATAGTTGGCTATCGAAAACCATCGATAGTATTGAAAAAATATCGATAGCTGTCCGTGTCGTTAGGTAGCGAGGTACCTGATTTCGAAAGACGAAAAGAAGACGAAAACATAATTAGAAGAAAATCCTAACCTATTTTATTTATAATTCTCGAACACCGCACACACTATGATATGACCCGTATTTATAGTCGAAACTCAATCTCCGACTTGAGTCGTGCTTGGCCAAGCTCTACTCAGGACTCGAGATTGGATGCATATTATAGTCCGATCTTCGTGAATTCTCGGCGAAGGAAAGACTCAAGACGTATCTCAAGCGTAAACTTAAAAGTAATATCGTTTTCTATGTTGGCCAACATGAAAAATTTCAAAAAAGAAGAAGTACGTCAAAATTGTTTGTGCATTTTATGACAATTGTGACCCATTTGTCGTGGATTTTGATGCCGTAACGCTATTTTTAGTATTTTCTTTATTGTTTGTGTGTGAATTTCGGAATTTTTTTGACTTATTAGTATTATTTTTATAAATTAAAATTGTGTAAGAATTCCTTTTTTTTAGTATATGTATAAAACTTAATAATTTTAAAATGTGAAAGCATGAAACAATCACCAGAAAAAAAACTATAACTCACACGGGCTCTTGATATATTGACATCTGTAAAGTAACCATAAAATATAAGGGTTTATGGTTCCAAAGTGCTCTTAGCTATGGGTAAAGTAGAAACACGTGTTAAGATGAAATCGTTTACGAAGACAATGATAAACAACCTTTGTGTGTGTGAATATTATATACATATTCTTAACTGTCGTTCAAAACCTTTTTCTTAGTTCAGTCTTAATTTATTTCTCACTCCGAAAAGATCGGTTTTTCAAATACATGCAGTTTTTCAGTTATATGCAAGTTTAAAGATAAAATCTGTTTGTTCGTGTGTGTGTGTTCTGGTGGATTTCAGTGCTTCAGATCATTTTGGAAATTAGGTGAGTTTTCTCACAGAGCTATTCAATTTTACCTATTTGGTTATATTTCTATTTTACGTTCTGTTTATTTTGCTAATGATTAAATAAATCTCAATAACGTTAAATTATTAAAGTGCTTAAGTCTGCAATCCTCTGACTCATGTTTTGCGCTATTGCGGAGTGCTTGAGCCGCTTAGCGTGTATTGTGAATAATATGACTGGCGGAGTGCTTGAGCCGTACAGTTGATTCACGAATTCTGTATCACTGAAGTGGAGTGCTTGAGCCACGTGATACGTCCTGTTCCTTTGTTATTACCTGTATCACTGAAGTGGAGTGCTTGAGCCACGTGATACGTCCTACCCCTTTGTTATTGTTCTAAATCCTTTATGAGGGAGTGTTTTGACATACTTAGCACCTTTTAGCACTTGTGGGTGACAGACACAGTGCATTCTTGTTTAATTAAATTGTTTAGTACTTTTTAGCACTTGTGGGTGACAGACACAGTGCGTTCTTGCTTAAACTAAATTGCATTATCAATAATTAAATTATTATATCTTTTAATTCAGTACTGACAACTGACTTCATAAATAAATGCAAACAAAAGGGAATTTGAATGCTCAGGTTGATATTTTATTTTCAGGTATGTCACGGACTCACGTCATTCATCTCAGACACAACATTAGTTTATTTTATAAGTTTTATTACTTTTTTAAATAAAATAATCATAGTAAGTACGATCACACATTATTTTAGAATTTATTTATATTGGTAAATCCTGTTGTTTATTTTAAATCGCCCATAAAATCAAAGATATCTGTGACGCCTCTGTTTTGTTTACTATTTTTTTTAATATAAACGGGATTAAGGCATATAAAATAAAAGTAGGCTCACAATTGTAATTATATAAAAGTAAGTATATTCTTAATTTAAATAAAAATTTGTTACTTGATGTCCATAATTATATCAAAATTTACATAAAACAATTTGTTTCAGGTATCATTTAGTTTATAGTTGAGGAGTTAACCTTAGGGTGTTGTTGGTATCAGTTTTAAAGGTAAGAAAATTCTTCAATTATATAGCCCAAAATGTATATTAAAAAATTTGTTTCAGGTTTTATTAGTCTAATTTTCTTTTGATTCACAATTCAAGAAGATGAGTACAGGTAAATTTCACGTTATTTTTGAAATAGATTTCTTGAAATTAGACTTACAGGAGGAGATAAGTCAACTCCATATACAGAGAAGGAAAAACTGCTGCTGGCATCATTGGTAGACGCCCATAAAATGCTGGAAAATAAAAGAACAGATGCTACGACTGTTCAACTAAAGCAGTAGGAATGGGAGACTCTAGCCCAAGAGTACAATGCCCAAACAAATTTAATCTCCACTAGAAGAACTGCGGGACAACTAAAGAAGTTGTGGAGCAATTTAAAGCAAAGGTATGTGGTTCAATTATATCCTTATATATAGAAAAGGTTGTTAAAAAATGTGTTTTCAGAAAACGTAAAGCCACCACGGAGTTGAAATACTGTAGATTGTTGACTGGTGGAGGTCCAGAACCTAAAGAAAATCCGGACCCAGTCATGGAAGCAGTGGATGCGGCTGCTCCACATGCAGATTATACGCTGGAGTGTCCTTGGGATACAACAGCTGAATTTGAAGAAAGCGCTGGACTATCTTCACGTAAGTAATATGATCAACGAAATGATGCGTTGTTACAACTGACTCAATTTGCAGAAACTGCTTCAACTTCAAGAGTCACCATGAAGAGCTTGGATGTTGAGAGCAATATAATTGAAGTAGATTTGCTTTCGCCCTCAACATCAGGTAATACAACAAATGATTTTCCTATATTAAAATATTTTTTACAATTATGTATATATATATTTAGATTTAAAGCTGTGCACAAGTGTTGAATATTCCAAAATTTCTTTTAAAGAAAAATCTTTAGTATATTTATGCAGAGTTTATTGAAAGATCATAATTTGTGGCATATTGCCGAAAGCCCTCAGCTAATATGATCTTTCAACTGCACAATTATACAAGTTTTTTCTTTAAAATAATTTTAGGATAAAAAAATTGTTTCAATTAAAGTGTAACTTCTCCTGTTTCAGTAAATCCAACATCAAGTGTGACATCTACTCCATCAGCACAACGTAAATATTTTCATATATAATTTTGCTCTTTTTACATGTTTTTTTTAATAGGTAGAAAAATGAAGCCGACTACAAACGCTGTCCTTCAAAGCGAGGCCAATTTACGGGCTAAGAAAATAGATGACAGCATTACTCAACAATTGGAAATACATAAAATTAGACTAGGCATTGAAATGGAGCAATTAGAAACTGTGAGAGCTAACAGAAGAAAAGCTGAAGCGGAGGCAGAATTAGCTGAGCTACAGTTGGAATGTTATAAGAAAAGTCTGAAATGATGATTATATTTTTTTATTAAAAATTATTAGTAATAAAATTATTTCTAAAAACTAAACCTAACCGTTCATTATTGCGGACTGCTTCAACCTGGTTAACCTGTATGTCGTCATCATCAATTTCTTCAAAGTTAAAATTATCATTATATTTAACAGAGATATTGTGCAACGTAGCTGTTGCACAAATAACTGCTTGAGCTGTGTTCAGTTTAGTTGTAATACCTCGGTGCAATACTGGGAATCTTCGTTTCCACACACCAAAAACTCTTTCAACAATATTTCTTGTTCGTACATGTGCTCTATTATATCTCATTTCTTGTTCAGTGTCTGAAACATAAAAATTAATGAAATTTACTTTTCCGGCCCTTACTCTGTGGAATCCACTCATTACTTTTTTAAATGAAATCAGCTGTTTCCAAATAACTCCACAATGTATTGAAAAAATGGTAATTCTAATAAATTTACAATTGTTTCGATAGAGCCTATCATCATCAGAATGCCAGAAGTTACATCTCTATCGAAACAATTGTAAATTTATTAGAATTACCATTTTTTCAATTTATTGTGGAGTTATTTGGAAACAGATGGTTTCATTTAAAAAAGTGAACAACAAAAAATTAATTTTTTTTCTAATAGTAATACTTTTAAATTTACCTGGACGTATTACTGGAGTTAACAAGTATGGCCTACAAGGATATCCGTTATCCCCAAGTAACATGCCATTTAAGTCTCCCCGTTCGCAGCGTACTCTCAGAGCACTCCTATCAAAGATGACACTATCATGTGTGGATCCGGGATGTCTCACAACAATATCTATCATTTCCATTTGTGGACCAACTGCAACCTACACTTACATTATAAGATATACTGCACATTAAACATTTTAACAAACTTACCTGTACATTTAATGAAAACCAACCCTTTCTGTTCCTAAAAACTTCTGCATTCTCACCTCCTGGGCTTCCAATTTTTATATGGGTGCAATCCAGACAAGCTGCAACACCAGGAAATCCAGCCACAGCCTGAAACATGATGATATTTTGTCTCTTTTGTTGCTGGCTATTGGGTATA
This sequence comes from Lochmaea crataegi, assembly GCA_947563755.1. Lineage (NCBI taxonomy): Eukaryota > Metazoa > Arthropoda > Insecta > Coleoptera > Chrysomelidae > Lochmaea > Lochmaea crataegi. Next base: position 7,429,366 of record OX387435.1, read on the forward strand.
TGTATAAATTCTCGCAACCGCTCAGCAATACATTCTGAAACCCTTTTTATTGTACAGGAAACAGTCGGTTGGCTTATGCCTCGAAGATCTCCACTGACCAGCTAAAACAAATTTTTTATCATTTTCACAAGCTACACTTGTTCAAAATAAAACTTACTTGAAAATTTCCAGTAGCATAATATCGCAAACATGTTAATAATTGCAATAGTGGCGGAATTGGTAACCCACGATTATTTACTTTCGCTAAATTTGCGACAACCAAAGGAAAAATAATATCATTAACGATATTTTTTGAAAATCTATAACGTATTCGAAATTCTTCCGCGTTATAAAAATCCATAGGATTTTCTGCATCCCGTATGTATCTTTTTGGAATCCTATCATTTGGCATATTTTCCTCCACATAATCAATAAATTCCAAAAAATCCTCGTGTTCTCTATAATTCATTTTCACTAATCACTATTAAAATGTTTATTCTATTACAAACACAATCTAACCACAAATAACAAAACAAATGTCAGAAACCGCGTCTCAAGTCGAGCTCAAGACAGGTCGCAAGCTGCCTTGAGCAAGACTCCACTCGCACATGCGCAGTTGCAGCTTTTCTCAAGCTGTGGGTCTCGAGATTCGACTATAAAATACGTTCTCGTCTCAAGGCGTTCTCAAGCTCGAGTTCGGACTCAAGTCTCGACTATAAATACATGTCCTTTGTTTGGGAAGTATTCAACAAAGTAGATAGCACTACTGCTGTGTGCAACATATGCCGACTTAAATATAAATCAAGTGGAAATACAAGCAACTTAAAAAACCATATTAAAAGAAAACTTGCAATTGAATGGTCTAATTTAACAGCATCATCAGAAAATGAGCCTAGTAATGAGCCACCAAAGAAAAAAAGAAATACACTACCTTTAATCTTAAAAAGGTTGCAACAGTGGGACCAAAGCTGTGAAAGACAAAAAACTTCAAATAAACTCTATATTGAAATGATTGCAGGAGACATGGAGTCTTTAAGACGAGGAGAACATAAAGGTTTTAAAAAATTTATAGAGACCTTAGAACCAAAATTTGTAATTCCAACTACAACTTACGTAAAAGAAAAGTGATGTCTGAAGAACTTAAAACCATTTTGTACTGTTCTTTAACCACATATATATGGACCTCTACTGCTAACGAAGTACTCTTAACACTGACATGTCATTATGTAGGTAATGACTGCACTAAATTGAGAAGTGTCGTCCTGCAGACAGTTAAACTTGAACAAAATCATACTGCATTAAATATCCACACGGTAATTACAAAGTATTTATTCTTTTTTCTATTTATAATTCTATATTTCTTTAAGGTCATAGATAATATATTGAAAGTATGGGATATTAAAGAAAAAGTTTCTGCAATAGTTACAGATAATGCCCAAAATATGATCAATGCTGCCAGTTTATTAAAAATTAGACATGTCCCTTGTTTCGGACATACACTTAACCTAATAGTAACGGATTGTTACAAACTGGAATATTTTGACCAACTAATAAAGAAGTGCAAAGCAATAGCAACATTTTTCAGATCTAGTTCTTTAGCTGCAGAGAAGCTTAGAGCCCTGCAACTCCAAAACAATAAAAAAGAGTTAAAACCCATTCAAGAGGTCTGTACCAGATGGAACTGCACATATATGAAATGTTAAAAAGAACAATTGAGATTAGAACTGAATTGGTTCTTGCTGTAAATATTTGTGAGAAATCGCCTCCTTTATTAACAGCAGAAGAGTTTACAATTCTTGAAGAATTCATTGCAATTTTGGAACCTTTTGATGTGGCAACGAAGGAGATAAGTGGTGAACAATATGTAACTATATCACTGGTCATTCCACTTAAACGAGGCATTCTTGATAGAATCAATGAGTTTACTGAGTTAAGTGCAGAAAGTTTATTACTTGTACGTACTATTAAAGATTCTATAAAGAGACGTTTGCAACCTTATGAGTCCAGAACACCTTGTATATTAGGTGCCATTTTAGACCCTCGAGTAAAAAAACCCCCTTTAGGACAGCTGAAGATGGAAAGGCAGCTACACAACTACTTGTTAATGAATTAACAAGTATGTTAAATGCAGAAAAGAAAGATGCACCTACTCAACAATTGATAAATGACAATCTCACAGTCAAAGAAGTAGATTGTAAGAAGACACTCTTGGGTTTTTTAAAGGAACCAGTTGTACAAACTCCCACATCTGATGCTTTGATTGATGTACGACAGTACATAGAAAAACCAAATTCACCATGGGAAGAGTGTCCTTTCCAGTACTGGAAAAGTTTTAGTAGGCAAAATAATTTGTGGAAATTGGCGTACAAGTTCTTGTGTATACCAGCAACATCGTGCCCGTAGAACCCTTATTTTCAAAAGCTGGTACTATAATGAGTGAGAAGCGTAGCCGTCTCAAATCAAGAACACTTAGTATGCTATTGTTCTTAAAACAGAACAGTTCACAATTTTCGGAATAAAAATAAATATAATTAGATAAAGGTAATTAGAATTATTTCATTTTTATTTATTTTTCATCAGAATACCTTTATTAGGTTTATAAGAAAAAACCGTGGTACACATTACTACTCATACAATTCAAAAGTTGCAATGTATACTGTGATTTTTTGTAATTCAGTTGTTTTTTATACATAATATATATATTCTTGTTTTGAAACTAATTTTTTAATAAAAAAATAAGATGTTTTGGCTTTTTTTTAGTTTTTTTCGTACTCTCGATAGTACTATCGATATATCGATGCTTTAAAAAAATGCTATCGAACGAAACAACGATAGTTTAAATTGTCGATGTTTAGTGAACACTATCGTCGAGTCTCGCGTGTACGGCTGGTCGAATCGATGAGCTATTAATTGTACTGCTCTACGGGGTTCGGGCAAAGATTACAAAATATATATAAGATAGTTCACTTCAAGGCGGTCTGATTCTTCTTAGTGTTTTAAACGATCGCCGCACTCATAAATCATATTTACGGCTCCCTTTTGTCGTAAATAACGACACCGCTAGGTACCAGGGAATTAGAAGAGTATATTTCATTCCAAGCTATACAGGGGTAACTTGAGAAATATATATTCAAAGTAATGGGATGATTTTTTAAAGGTTTTTTTTTTATATAATTTTTTTAAATGTTAATTATTTCGAAAAATGTTCAGGATATTAATTTGAAAAGGAAAGTTTAGGTATACGTAAAAAAAAACACTAAAATTTTTAAAATGAATAAATTGACAGTTTTTATTTAAAATTTTAGTAATTTTATGATACTTATTGATGATCTAGCGGTTATTTATACAGATTATCACAAATTCAATTAAATATACTTATTGGCCACCAGAATAATAGGAGTATTTATGCCCTTCAGTAAAGTTTAACATGCACTTCCATTTTTCGCATCTAAAAAGAAAACGTAGATATGTGAATTTTCAAATTTCTATGAATACCCAGTACTTATAAGTACTATAACTAGTTTATTATTATCAAATATCTTTGTTACAATAGTCTTAAAACATTCATTCCATCTACTAAATTGGATTAAAAAAAATTGAATTCCGTATTTGATAATAACTAATTTAATACCCACCTCTCAACGTCTTTGGGACAACGATAAAAGGATATTTCTGGTTTTCCCACCTTGCTGGAACAACCCATCACAGCACAACACACAGGCATTTTAAAACCACAATTTTAATATTATCAATGTAACTTTTGGAAGACTGCGAACAAGAAATTTTACTTTCAGAACGTTTCTCAAAAGACTAAATGAAATACTTATACAAAATTCCTAGAGATTGTAGGCACATTTCGGGTATATACCTTTTGGTCGCCGCGGTCAGTTTTACCCAAATTTAATCCTTTCACTATTCGAAAGGTGACCACTTGGTCGCCAAAGCTGGATTAAGGGTTCTTAGAAACGATTTATTATGTATAGAGAGAAGAATATTAATATTATATTTTTCCCTATTGCAAAAATTAATTAATAAATTTAAAATATCTATACAACATAAACTTAAAACACGAACAACGAATTCTAAAATACTAGCGCTCTATAGGCGACGACCCGTATAATATGCGAAATTAAATGCAAGTAAGGATTAAGCGACATACTGTAGCATGGCGCCAACCGCTAAGTCACCAGACAGTAACCAGCGGTATGAATCCTTTGATAGATAGAATTCGTACGAGTGAACAATCTATTTTATTTTGTAATCTTTGGTTCGGGCGAATACGACAAACACTATTGTGTCGAGTTTCGCCATATTTTTACTCTTGAAAATTTTCTTACTTTAATTTAACTTTACTTTCACGCAATTTTATATGGTTTTCTATTGAAAAAAAATTACGTGATATTTGTTAAAACCCCCCCTTTTGAATACCTCACGTAATTAATGGATGCCCCCTTGTTACTTATTATGTGAATGAATCAATTTTTTATTGATAGCTACTCTCTACATTTTTACAGAACTTTATAAGTAATTTATTTTTCACTTTTTAGTTCGTTTTAAAAACGTGGTAAGTATATCAAAAAAAAATTATTTCATTTATTATTTTCTTTTTTAATATTGTGAGTGTGAATGTTGCAATTGATTTTAAATACTTTCATGAGTTAATAACAGAGATATTTCATATTCATGAATATATCCGAAATATAAAAATAAATGCTTTAAATTATTTATATACATTTGAAAATATTGGTCCTATAAAAAAATTATTCTTATTGAAGGTTATTCATATACAAATAATGTCACAATATTACAAGTAAAAAAAACCTATACCACTCGGCTACGAAGAAGTAATAATTTATCAACCTATACCTGTTGTATACAGAGTGTTAATTTCAAAACTTACAATGGGACGTGAACGAAAAGAGTTTTCAAAAAAATTTCAAAACCGTTTCTAGGGTAGAGAGGGGGAATTAAAATGACATGAGAGAGAACGCACCCCATCAACCCCCTATGCCCTACCTGCTCCACCTACCCCACCTACAAAAATTTAAAAGGCAACCCCCTACTTGTGATACGTCGTTAGAAAGCCCGTAGAAAATGCTTTCCAACGGTCTAAGTCATAATTATACAGGGTGTAACAATAAAGCAGAAACATTTATTTGACAACAAAAATAACAATTAATTGTGGAACGATACTTCGCTTTTAAAGTGCAAGTTTAAGTTTAATTGTTAAATATTCTATTAATAGTATTTCAAAAAAAAATTGTTTGCGTTGCAGTTTTTAAACAACACAACACTAAATTAATTAACATTTTTGTAGTTCGACTTAACATTTTTTCATTTTGTTGTCAAATAAATATTTCTGCTTTATTGTTACACCCTGTATAATTATGACTTAGACCGTTGGAAAGCATTTTCTACGGGCTTCCTAACGACGTATAACAAGTAGGGGGTTGCCATTTAAATTTTTGAAGACGGGGAAGGTGGGGCATAGGGGGTTGATGGGGGTGCGTTCTCTCTCATGTCATTTTAGTTCTCGCTCTCTACCCTAGAAACGGTTTTGAATTTTTTTGAAATCTCTTTACGTTCACGAGGTACAGGCCTTTGTAAGTTTTAAAATTGACACCCTGTATAGACCATAGATGTATGTTAAAACTAAAAAAGTGACGTTAAAGGAATAATTCTCGTTTTTTTTAATTGTTTCCATATTTTCTTTTTGATTTTTCAAAAAAAAATTACTTGAATAAATAAATGACTAGACGTCACAAAATAATAGTTCAATACTATTAAACGTTTTACAAAATTAGAAAAATTAATTTCCAAAGAGCAGACCGTCCACTAAGAAGCAACAACTACTTGTCGGGCTATATGCCCCGACAGACATTGAATTAAACTTCTAAAGTAAACGGGGTTGGTATATCTGTTAAGATAGAACCAACCATTCTGGTTTGCGATTAGAAGGAATAACATCACTTGTGGACCGGTTTCGGCGTTTTTGCGCCTCATCAGCACAAGGTAGATGCTATTCGACCAGAAGCTCTGAGAGCATAATCCTGGTCTAGAGACTACGTTGATACCACACCAATACATTAGCCTTAGTAAAGGAATATAGGCATATAGCCCGAGAAGTAGTTGTTGCTTCTTAGTGGACGGTCTGCTCTTTGGAAATTAATTTTTCTAATTTTGTAAAGCGTTTAATAGTATTGAACTATTATTTTTTGACGTCTATAGATCACGCTTTACTAATATGACAATTATTTACAGGTAACTGTAATAAAGTAAATAAATGACTATATAAATGTACACTCTATTTCAAAAGGCAGAGAGCAATAAACCCTTGTGAAATGACCATACCGAGGGTGTTCCTGCTTGTGATTCTAAAAATCTCAATAATTGTGAATTTTATATTTAAGCGATATCCTAAAATCATGTAAAGTTATTTTCTCGAAAAATGATTCTGACTCAATTTGGGTTTCGCCATTAGAGAGCCGTTGCTTATCATCTTTTCATTTATAGTTCTATTTATACCTAGAAAATAGTTAAAATCCGGCCTGCAATGGACATACATTTTTATTGTAGTCAACCATTTATCTTGACAAGCACTTTATACCTGATGGATGGGTGTTGGTAATTTCGCCAAAGAAGGTCATAAACTTATTTTACTATAGGTAATTTCGCCAAGAAACCTTTCAGGTATAAAATTCAATATGTAAGTTGGCCAAAACTCACCCTTTTCGGATTATTTATTAGATAATTCTGTTACTTTGGTATTGGCATTTAAAGTTGCAGTTTTTCAATTTACACGGCCATTTTTTCAACACTGTATACCTTCTTCAATCATTTTCCTTGCCCTTATCGATAAATTAACCAATGATCAGTTTACCTGGAACGCAATAATAATGGCATTACACCATGATAATTACAACCCTAAATATAACCCCCCAAATAAACGACTGCTAATTACGCATATTGGAAGTACAGATGGGTTTTTGAAATATGGTTTGTTAGCATTTGAGTCAATTCACACCGGAGACCATCACGAAGATATGAATGCTGATGTTTTTGAGGACTATTTTTCACAAATTATAACTCTAAATCCGCCCAACTCTGTAATTGTTTAGGAAAACGCTCCTTATTATTCAAGGAGATGTGAGAAATTGCTTGAAATCATTCAGTGGCTTTTAGATAAAGAAGTTACATTTAAAGAGGATATGTTAAAAAAAGAACAGCTGGCAATTGTAAATATAGATAAATACCCTTTACTAAGATATACTATTGACATGGCAAAATACCGGAATATTATAATACTTCGACTACCTCCTTACCATTGCGAGCTAAACCATATAGAGTTGAGTGGGCTCAGGTGAAAGAATTGGTCGCAAGGAAAAATGAAAAAATGAAAGATATCCGTGCACATTTTGAAGAAGCTCTGGAAAAACTTTATGCAGAGAGATGGCAAAAATGCATAGAACATCTAATTAAGGAAGAGCTGCAAATGTGGAAATTAGACAATTTAATGGAACAAACCATAGAGCCAATAGTTATAAAGTTCGGACCAGATGAAAATTCATCGGATTTTGTTTCATTTTCCGATAATTAATATTTCGTGTTCAAATAATATTAATAATAAATTCTATAGTTCTAGTAAATCATAATATAAAAATAATTGATATTATTATAATGACTGTAATGAACGTATTATTATTAATTGATATTGTATTATGTTTTTTATTTAATATAATACCTACTGACAGCCCTACCTAAAGGTACGGCTATGCCTGAAATTACCAGCGAACCGAAGATGGGATTTCTATTGTATACCAGCGTTGTACAGGGTTGGATAGGCAAATAAAAGAATAAAGATTTGACTTAATCTAATGTAATGTTTTAAAATTCTGGAGTTTTAGTTGCCCTCTCGGTGAGGGTTTTGCATGTTAAATTAGGTTTTATTACTCTCTGTCTATTTCAAACAGACTATGAATCCCTTTTTAAGTCATACGTATCAGACATTTCGTTTAGAAGTCACGAAGAAAAATATCGCGTTGTGTCGAGGTAGGTTGCTAGTATTATATATACAACGAGATATACAATTAGTAAGGCAAAAAAAAATCTTATGAATGGTCTGTGAATAGGTTTTTATCAGATTTATTCCGTAGAAAATTTTGCAAATTAACGTAATTAGTGCCGTTATAAAATGTTCGTGACGAGGAGTAGCGTGATGAAATACAGTTTTATGGGTTATTAGGCAATTGGAACTAAGTATCTTTCAAACAATAGCTATTTGTATTACTAGAGAGGAAAAGGCACTTTACTCCTGTGTAATTCATGTAATTGTTCTTCCTACCTTCTTATTAAACCTTTTTCTGAATTATGATTTATTTTGTTGTCTTCAGCTCATTCCTTATATTGTATATTTATTGTTTTTAGATTTTTGTGGTAATAAGGTTAATGATGCTATGTTGGCTTGTTCCCTAATATTAGGTGGCGTATTTGTAAATTAAAAATCACTTGAATCGATCTCCATTTCTCAAAAAGTCAATAAAGTTTCATAAACTTAACAACTTTGCACTCTAAAAGTCAATTGCAATGTTTACTGTAAGTGAGCCACATCATACTAGGTTAGTTTTATTCGTAATTCAAATAACGTATCTAACAATCCTGAAGTTTTTATTTTTAGACCTAACGTTGAAGTAACATTCATAATTAATTTTTACTACATCCTGCGGGAGGAAAAGTGGCACTTTCCTGCCTAGTGATACAAATAGCTATTTTTTAAGAATATAAAAATACATAATTTTCGAATAAGTTGATTCGTAGAAGAGGATCCATTGAATGACCTGCTCGCTTTCCACATTTATCTCCATTAGATACAAATATTCTGGCTCAAATAAAAAAAGAACATATACATGGCTTTTCACCTGCCATTAGATGTTTCTCAAAAATTACATGGGACAGAATTATGAAATTTCGAGGGGTGCGTGACGGCACATTCAAAGCATGCGCTTCCTTTCCGCACTTTTGATAATTTTTTTGGATAAAAATCCTGCTCCAAAAAATAATAGTTATAGTAGGAGTAGTATATTCAGTGATCGAGTGAGGAAAAAAAATAAATACGCCATTCAAAACAAGAAATTTCAGTCAAAATTTAAATGGTGATTTTATATTCCCCATAGCAGCCTCAATACTCACCCTATAAATGTTTTCAGGTCAATATTTTTTGAATTTAATTTTAATTATAATCCCCAAAAATTCCCCCTTATTAATGGACGCCCCCTTATGTGCAGAAAATGTGAACCGTTGAGCACATCTCAAACGAATGAATGAATATAGGAAACACAACACTCGCGGCAGTCTGAGACAAAAGTATCGCCTTAGTAAGTATCAAAAGTTAGCGGTTCTCAATGCTTGAAAATATTATTTTTTTAGGAGACTGTACACAACACATGTAAGCTTATATCTATCTATACGGGGTGTGGCGCGAAAAGTTTTGATTAAAAGTAATGGCGGATACAGTTATGTTAAAAATCTGAAATTACGAAGCTGTAAGTTCAAATATAATGTGGCACTTTTGGTTATACTGGAAGTAGACGTCAACTTTGTTAATTTAAATAAAGCCTAATATTTTTTATTTTATTTTCTAATTCTACATGAAATTTTAGATAAAATTTGTGCACAATGTCCTAAACCAAAAATGAAGTATTTTCGAGATAGGTATTTCGATTTTTTTCAAAGTTTAAAAAAAAACCTAGTCCACATTGAATAACGATATCTCCATTTATCGTAACATGTTTGGAAAATACCTAATTTTTAATGTAACCTCAAATACCAAAATTTAAAGGAGCCAAGTCAGGAGAGCGAGCTGGCCAACGAAACGAATCCTGATTGGCAATCCATCTACCATCAAATATGTCGTAAAGATGATGAGCAACAGGCCCAAAGGTACGAGGAAGTGCTCTTCTTGCTGATACAAAGCTGAAGCCGCCTCTCCATTTTTTAAAGTATACATGTAACGCCGGTCGTATGGCTTCTTATAAAATGTGTCAATTTTTTTCACCAGATGCTTAAATTGTATCGTCTTTTATTACACAAAAAACATTAAAACTCGAACTATCTTGGAAATAACGTTCTCTACTAACTCTACTTTTTTTATGAAGTTTTAATCCTCTTGTGTCTTCAGTAAAAACCTCGGTAAAAACCATTCACAGAATTCTACCCTTCGGGGAAGATCACCTAATTGTAAGTGTTGCACCAAATGATATGTTTTTTTAATGCGATGATTGTTCTCGTCGAAAAAGTAAGATCTCTCTCACAATCTGTAATGGAGGCATTTGAGAAGCCGTAAAATAACCCAAAACATTAATTTCGTTTATGTAACTCTCCACTAGTGATATATTTTTATTAATTTTTGTCTTAAATTGACCAAACTGACTATAGTTTTTAAGCATTCTTCTTACAATATTACCAGTTTCATTTGGTAGATTTGGATATCTTTCTGCAAAAACACACTCGCTTTAAATAATAATAAGATTTAAAAAATCAGGATTAGTAAATCCTACATTTGCCATTATTTACTATTAAATACAAACTGGTGAAGAAAACTGTCAAAACAACATAAATAATTAACGTTCTAACTATAAAATCTTTGACAGCCATGGCCTACCCTCTACTAAACTCGTGAAATAATTAAGTGTTGTTAATTTTTAACTAAGATAAAGAGATACCTCAAAAGTAGTTGGATTTAGGTATAGGGAATACCGATACCAAACGAATTGGCTTAAAAAAATACAGCGGAAAATGTAATTAAATACATATTATGTTATTCAATATATTTGTTGTACATCTTAGTAATCATTCTCACCAAAGTTGTAAGTAGAATCATTGTATGTTATACAAATTGTCAATTATACCATATAATTTTTGTAGTTTCCCTGATGATGGATATACTTAAAGATTTCCGAAAGCTAGGAAAACCTTTAAAGAGTTCTCTTTTACTTTGATGCATACCCCACTATTTACTAGTTCGTTTCTAACTAGTCAGCAACGACTACCCTTCTATCTATATATGTATAAAATAACTTAGAAATTCCAATTCTCGAATACAAATAAACACTTTATAAACTTTATACCGTTATTTTGAATTTGTTAACTTGAATAAATAATCTTGAAATTACCATTACAATTAGGTACAATTACATTTACAAAACACAATATTACAATAGTAAAATACAATACAATATCACCATAATAAAATACAATATTACAATAATAAAACACAATACAAAATCTTATGCATACATAAAAAACGAATATGTGTACTTATGAAATATATAGGTAATTATAATTTTTTTAAATTTTTTATTTTTATTTGAAATCAAATTTACAGCTTTTCCTTCCAGATTCTAAAATATATAATAAGCCTACTTTAAAATTGATTAAGTGATTTTGATAGCTTCATTTTGAATGGAAATAAATTATAGATTCTAGGGCCTAGGATCATATGTAGCATCTCTGACCTTTACGTGCTGTGGATTCTTCTATTCTATTCTGAGTTTAAGCTCTGGTTAAGTAATTAAGAGATATATATTTAAATGCATTATTCTCATAAAAAAATTTAGTTAATTTTAGAAAAAAAAACTCGGAAAAAAATTCTGCCCTATGTAAAGAATTTTGGAATCTTTATAGACAAGATCAGATGAATAAACACGATTTATTTCAAAAAATATTTTTGTATGATCTCTACTATATCTAATCACATATTTGCTGCTCCACCCCATCCTAATAATCCGTATGTAAGTATTTAGTGTATTGCATAGCTTGGAGATTATATTTAAAAAAAATTTGGAAATCAGTTGAAACCTCGATTTTTTCAAAACGGGGTAAAAACAATAACTTCCCCATTTTTCGAAAATCATTAGGAAGAATCATTGATTTTCTTAGCGGGAAGTTAAAAAAGGATAAACAGCTAAATTTCTCGAAAACGATGGAATAGGATTTTTGTCATCTTCGGGATGGGTATTTGTTGAAATATTATCATTTTCTAGGTTTTTCCTTCTAGTTTACTAGTTGTTATGTACTTGTTTATAATATACAAATTGATACTTGTCATATATAATTTTAATAGTTGTCAATATTATAATTTTTCTTTAAACATAAAAGTCTTTTAATAGAGTATTTCTGTGTTATTGGGTTTGCTTCAACAGGTTATGGGCCCAGGAACGCAATAAATAAATATACCCCAATTTTTGTCGTCACAGATTTAGTTGACAAAATGGATTATACAAAAGTACAAATTGGACTTTTAGAAGGTAAATCAAATTGGTCTACGTGGAAATTTAAAATTTGCATATTACTAAGAGGTATTATTGGAGCTCTAGAAATTGTAGAAGGTACACTAAAAGAACCTACAACTTTAGCAGAAAATGCTACGGAGGCAGAAGGTATCAAGTACAAAAAAGAGTTGAAAGAGTACAGAAAAGTAGAAAGCAGTGCAATGATTATCCTAACAACCAATATGACCGAAGATACTTTAAAGAAAATTATGAGATTTTCAACAGCAAAAGAAATATGGCAAGAATTAAATAGACTATTTGATGGTGCAACAGAAGAAAAAGTTTATGATCTCTGTTTAGAATTCTTTAGCTTTGAAAAAGAACCAAATGACGATGTAGCTACACATATGTCTAAGCTTAAAAATCTTTGGAATGAAATGAAATTAGCAGTTCAAAAAGAAAATGCAATTGAACTACCAGAAGTGTTGCTAATTTGTAAAATTTTAGGAACATTACCAGACAATTATTTATCATTTAGATCTAGTTGGATGTTAATATCCAAAAATAATAGAACAATAGACAACCTTACGAATCAATTGTGTGTTTATGAGAAAGCCTTGAATGAAAAAGATAAAAATAAGGCGAATCAAGAAGTTCTTTTTACTGGTACGTCTTCATATCCAAATAAAAATAAGTTCAAGAATTGGTATTGCAAATATTGTAAAGAAAAAGGTCATAAAGTTAAAATGTGTCCCAAATGGCGTGCTGATGGCAAACCCCCTAAGCCAAGTACTACAAATTCAAAAGCTAACGTCATTCTAGTCTGTTCAAATGAATGTTTTAATTCAGAAGAAGTGGTTCGTAACTGGTATGTAGATAATGGTGCTACAAATCACATTACATTTTGTCCAGAATTATTTGATACTTATGAACCTTTCACAACAGCTCATCAAGTGATAACTGCAAGTGGTGAATCAATTGAAGCCCTAGGAAGAGGAACAATAATTTTTGAAACATTGGTCAATAATAAAAAAAACACACTAATTCTTAGTGATGTTTGGCTTGTACCAAAAATCAAGAAAAATTTGTTTTCCGTTCTCGCTGCTCAAGATAAAAAACCAAATAGTCAATTTATCTCCAGAGCCACAAAATGTTTTCTAAAAGAGAAAATAGAACGCTGGTATATAATGAGCGAAGCTGATCCTTGTCTTTTTATAAAGCTACATGGAAAAATCAAACTTTTACTTGCTCTTTATGTAGATGATGGCCTGTTAGCTTCTAATCATCCTGAGCATACTGCAGATTTTGTTGAAAAACTGAAATCTGAATTCAAAATTACCCTCAAGCCTGCTTTATATTTTCTAGGTATAGAGATATCTACCAAAGACAATGGTTCAATAAAAATACACCAAAAGTCCTATACTAAGAAAATTTTAGAAAAGTTTGGCATGGAAAATTGCAGACCAGTTTCAACACCTATTATTAAGGACTATTCTCAATCAGGGAAAGATCAAGATGAATCTCTAAATTTTCCTTATAGAGAAGCTGTTGGTTCATTAATGTACCTTATGGTATCTACGAGACCAGATCAGATATATCTTATGCACTAGGAGTTGTTTCTAGATCGTTGGAACATCCCAGTAAAGAAGATGTTATTAAGGTGAAACGTATATTTAGATACCTTCAAGGAACATTGGATTATGGAATCACTTATAAACCACACCATCTGCAAGGAATCATAAGAATATACAGTGATGCTGATCATGGTGGTGATACACTCACTGGTAGATCAACATCAGGAATTGTTTGTATTTATGCTGCAGGTGCGGTATCATGGTTAAGCCAAAAACAAACTTCAGTAGCAATTTCCACAACCGAATCAGAAATAGTTGCTGCAAGTGAGGCTGCTCGCGAAATAGTTTGGATTAAACGTCTCTTGACAGAAATAACTAACTTATCAGCTGTACCAGAACTTCATATTGACAATGAACCAGCATTGAGGTTAGCTCAAAATCCCGAATTCCATAGACGTACCAAACATATTCGAACAAGGCACTTTTTTGTACGGGAATTGATATCAGAAGGAGAAATTGTCGTTAAGAAAGTACATACTGAGCATCAGTTGGCTGATATGATGACCAAAGCTCTTCCAAAACCTAGATTAGTACAGCTTTGTACAAATATAGGATTAAACTAACTTAGTGAAGAGAAAAACCACTTAATGAGGGAAAGTGTTGAAATATTATCATTTTCTAGGTTTTTCCTTCTAGTTTACTAGTTGTTATGTACTTGTTTATAATATACAAATTGATACTTGTCATATATAATTTTAATAGTTGTCATTATTATAATTTTTCTTTAAACATAAAAGTCTTTTAATAGAGTATTTCTGTGTTATTGGGTTTGCTTCAACAGTATTGAGATGGGAATTATCAAAGAAAAACGGCTTAAAATTAAACGCAAATTAAAAAAATGTGGAAATATACAGGGTATTCCATTTATCGTTGCAGTCAAAATATCAATATTTTAGATAGACTCGTAATTACCAAAAAGCTAAGTACTAATAAAAATTGAATAGATGAGGCTTTTACTTGATGAAGATCCATACTAATGATGAAATAAAACAATTTAATTTGTTTAAATCTTCATTTTTATTTTGAACTATTCTAGTTTGAAAAAGCTACTGTGTAGCGAAACGCGTCACTAATTTTAATTTAAACGTTAGTTCAAAATAAAAATGAAGATTTAAACAAATTAAATTGTTTTATTTCATCATTACTAATAAAAAATGTCATAATCCTATCTTATGTAATATGAGTAGATTCCACTAAGTAAAGGGTCCAAACAGTATATTCAATCTTATGTAATTTTTGAGAAACGTCTAATGGCCGGTCGTCGTGAAAAGCCCTGTATATTTGTACAAAATTTTAAAGGTCCGTCAGTTATAATGTATTTGTTTTACTTACAATTTTAATTTTTGAAAAGTGGTTTAATAATGCGAAGTTTAATAAACACAATTTAAATTTTAAATTGTTTAATTTAAAACAATCAAGAAGACTGTCTGCATAAACTTATGTAAACTACATCATTATCATTACCAAATACCTACTGAGTTTGACAAATTGTTTTCGGAAAAAACAAGTACTATAGTACTATAGGTACTATGTTTCCTTATGAATCTTATTGTGCTGTAAAAAGGTCTAGAATTTAAAAATTTAATTGTATGGTCCTAAACAAGTTGTTGCATAAACTCACAAGATGGGATTTTACAGAGGGACTAAATATAAAATGTGTACCTTACTTCCATCGTTAACGAAGTATAAGCCTGTATAAAGTTTGAAATTGAAAATTATTTATTTACATTTATTAAACGACTTATTGGAAATTAATCAAAATTTAACCGATTATATGCACCATAAATGCACATGACGCTGAAACTGGCAGCCAATTGTAATTTTTTTAACAGTGTAGATAGCGGAAGATTTAGCAGCTCTTAATAATGAAAGTTTGTTTTGATTATCAGAGTATTCAGAGAAAATGGTATCAAATTTCTATTATGCGTATAGAATCTACAACGGTTTCTGTGAAATTTAATATTGTAATTTTTTAATAGTGTAGAGGCGGAAGATTTAGCAGCCCTTAATATTTAAAGTTTGTTTTGATTATCAGAGTATTCAGAAAGATTTTTATCAAATTTCTATGATGCGTATAGAATCTACAAAGTTTTTTGTGAAATTTTGTATTGTAATTTTTTTAACAGTGTACATGGCGGAAGATTTAGCAGCCCTTAATAATGAAAGTTTGTTTTGATTATCAGAGTATTCAGAGAAAATGGTATCAAATTTCTAGGATGCGTATAGAATCTACAACGGTTTTTGTGATATTTAATATTGTAATTTTTTAACAGTGTACTTAGATGGCGGAGGATTTAGCATCCCTTAATAATGAAAATTTGTTTTTATTATTAGAGTACTCAAAAAATTATTTATCCAATTTCCAAGATGCATAATTATAGAAAATTGAACATTTTGTGTGGAAAATATTTCCTGCTTGCAGCTCCCTAATTCAAAAGGTAACGCCGATTACATCCTGCTGCCAGTTTCAGCCTCATCCTAAAGGACTAGTTTCTCATCCGGTAAACGTTTTTTTTTATCAAAAATTTTTCCTTTTCGAAAAGTATTGTTAATAGTTTATTCCAAAACTATTTTTAAATGAGCAAAATCGATTTAAATCATTCAGATTTTGAATTCCAAATTATCTAAACATCCTGTATGTGAATGAATAGACATCTATGTTCCAGTTTAGTCACATTAACAAAAAATCTTAAATTCTAGAGCAAAATATACCTACTATGTGAAAGTAGGTAACAAACAGCTATTTTGAACAAAAAACTCGCAAACAGTTAGCTACAGAAAATGGAAAAAAATTATTGCTTATTTATTTAAATAAAAAAGCAGATAGCCTACTATAAGTGGCAAGTTGTTAAATAACATGAAAAACAACTATGTTAATCGTTATTAGATCTCGAATAAATTAGTCTATGCCATAAACAATTAACGAACATTATTATTTAACAAAACCAATAAATATTTATAGTACCCTAATTTAATTTATTAAGGCCGAATACGTATAGGTATCTTACCTGGCACTGACAAAAGGACAAACAAACAAAATGGCACAAAAACAATTAACAGAAACACAAAAAAACAATTCCGTTTTCTTAAAGACGACATACTTAGATTCACAATTGTCATGATTAAAGATTAATCCAAAAGTTACAGTTTTTAAACGTATTATAACAGAGCTACTGTAACGACATGACCCGATCCCGATGTCAAATCGAGAAATACCAACACACGTTATTTTACAGATGTTATTGAAATGTAATAACGAAATAATATTATCTTCTATCCCCGATGCGGGTATGACTAATCATAGAATAGCGGTATATTCTTATATAAAGGTCGTGTAGTGGAAATCAACACGCGGCCTCAGTTGCGAGTTGAATCCAGTGTAGCCAAAGAGTTTTAAAATACTGTAGTTGAGAGAAATTCCAGCCGGTTAAATTCGCAAGCGGATATTATATAGAATTTGATTAATTTAAATGTGGATACCTACGATCAAAGTCATGCAAAAAATTTATTATCTTTGTTATTTTTGCAACGAAAAGAACAAAAGTATATTGATATAAAAATTAACGTAGGTACCTACTTTTAGAGTAAAAGTATATATAATTTCGAACGGTTACAATACCCAGAAATACAAAACAAATATACATATACAAGGGACAACAAGTGGATACAAAGAGCATAATCAAGTTTCAGTAGAGGAAGTAGAGGAATAATAGAAGAAAATGGAGGAGGTTATAAAAAACAAAGGACAAAGGGTCTGATAAAGAAGATCGAGTTGAGAAATAAATTACGTATGAAAACAGTACAAACGGGACAAAAAGAAGAAGAGAATAATTATAAAAGACAGATGGCAAAAGCAAAAAAACAGACAGAAAGAGAATGAACAAGCAATATCAATATAAGGATGGTGTAGGCAATAACGCCACCTTAAGCTTCACATTTTTTAATGAAAATAACTTATTTTTATAGATCTCAAATATTAAACAGGGTGATAGGACTGTACTGCAAGTAATAAAACACATATTAAATAAAATTAGGTTAAATTAGGGCCACAGTAATTTTTTTTGTGATCTAATGCGAATTGGCGTTATTGCTAACTCAGTGTAAGCAATAACGCCATATGCGTTTAATACCTAGAACATAGAACTTTTTATTAAAAAATATTAAAAACTAAACGGTTTACTGCAAACATTTCTTTATTATAAAATTAAAACATTAAAACTGAACATAAACATTCTTTGGTTACTTAGTAAACATTTAAAAACTCTTAAGATAACTAAGCACAGTAAGGACAGATGTAACCCTCCTCCTTGTCTTCTCTAGTTAAACCTACACATTCGTCATGCAGGTAGCATTTGCAAGAAAAGCATAAATGCATATCAGCTTTCCTGTCTTCCTTGCAGGCTTTGCAATACCAACTAGCCTTATTTGAACTGTTTTTCTGTAGTTGAAGTTTAGGAGCATCTTTCTTGCTAATGGCTTTATCGCCTTCCTTTAGTGTCGATTTTGACGAACTGCACTGCATCACCATCGAAAGAGCTTTCAAACACTTCCACATTGCTGTCACTGCTGCTACTGTATCGTTTTTTGCCCAAGCGTCGACGTTTGGGAGCCACACCAGAAGGACCAGGAGATGGTGTATTCTCTCGAATTATCGGAGGTTTTACTGAACGGTTTGTTGATAAAACTTGTTGATTGTCATCCCTTTGGGCTGGCTCAATTTGGTTTATTTCTGGGTCTTCTCTTTCAGTCACAGTACTTGGTGCATAAGCAACCTCTGGCAGTATGTCCGGATTGAAGGGATAAATGCCACAAGCTGAAAATCCGGATTTGATATTTTTTGGTGTCATACAATTATCCCATACAACTGAGAGGATGCTTCCGAAACGTTGCTTAGTTAAGGATCGGTCTCTGTATCTTGACCAAAATTTCATGAGCTCATCGTCCCAATAACGTTCAAATGAACGGAACACAGCCTTATCCATGGGTTGCAGTTCATGTGTTGTGTTCCTTGGCAAGCAATATAAAGTTATGCCCAAATCATCTGCAGTTGTTACAATCGAATGGTCTAAATGACACTTGGCCCCATCGAAAATTAGCACGCAAGGACCAGGCAATCTATACTGGTTAAAGTGATAAAGCCACTTTTTAAATGTTTCAATGGTCATGCTAGCCTTTGGCGTCATTGCAATCTTACTACCTACTGGTAAGGCGTCGGCCCACTCTGGCTTCATTCTTATACCCTTAAAAAGAATATAAGGAGGAATAGAAGATCCCATTGCATTGCCGCATGCAACCACTGTTACATTCTCTGAATGTTCTTTAGCCACAAGGTGAACTCTTTTAGCACCTTTTTTCGCGAGCACACCTTGCTGATGATGTAAACCCAAACGGCATCCTTTCTCGTCCATATTGTAAATATGTTCCGGTTTATCCATTATGTCTAAATCGATAAGAAGAGCTCCGAGTTTATTAAAATGGTCAGAAACAATAAATTTGTTTAGCTTTTGAGCCCTCGCTGGATTCATATTTTGAGCTTTGCGCACTCTGATTTCAGGATGCCTCTCAAAAAAATGCTTCAGCCAGAAACGGCCAGCCATTTGTTTTTCAGCACTAAATGGGTTCTTGATATTGTTTGTCACACAAAAATTGTAAACACATCGACGTAATACCTTTGCAGTTAATGGGTATCCTACTTCCGACGGGCGGATTATTCTCCTACAAAGCTCTTCCTCTTGTTCAGGCAAGATGATCGTTTTTCGACCCATTGCAAATTTTGCCATGTTTCCTTTCTGCAGATATTCTCTTAAAGTTCGCCGAGGAATGCCGTATGTGTTACTCGCCATATTTACAGACATGCCATTTTGAGTATCATTTATGGCATTTTGCAGCGATTCTGCGTCCCAGTTACCCCTCAGGCCCTGATTTCTACGTCTGGGCATCTTACGCTGCAACAGAAAAAAAAGATTTAACAAACCAGAAACGCACAAAGAAGTGCTGCTTTAAATTATTGTATTAAATCTCAGCTGTTGGCAATAACGCCATGTCGTTTTTGCTTAGACCTTAGTATGGCGTTATTGCTAACAGTTACATTTTTTAACATAACCTATGTTTACTTAAAGAAAGAAAAAGAAATAAAAAACTTTTTTTTGATTAATGTAACCACAAAAATACCCTGATTAAACATTTAACATAAAAAACTAACTTACCTATTTTGTTTCTGTAACACAGCACTCGATAGGTTTTCAATATTTAATATCAGTCCACAAACAAACGTCCGTCCGATGAAAAACACACGGCAGCACTGACGTTTCTCACCACAGAGTAGTAAATCTTTGAACAGGACACCTATACCTATGGGAGTAAACAACATTTAGCGCCATCTGCTGTTTGGATCAAAAATCTCTGATCTACGACACCATGGCGTTATTACCAGCCTGGCGTTATTGCCTTCACATACCTTACATCAAAGACAAAGGAGGTAATATTATTATTACATTATAATAAATAAAAAATATTTCTATAGGTAGCTGTAGCACATTCTAAAGATAAATAGGGGATAGCTTATTGTAAAATGGAAAGAAAAATAAAATAAATGAAAAATACATATACAAAATTAAAAAAGCTGAACAAATTGGTCTAACTGGTTTTTAAAAACATTAAAGACGGTACACAGACCACATTGCTAGTAAATTATTCCAGTACGAAAATATTCTGTTAGAGAGAAAATTCTGTCTATTTCTAGTTTTAAACATCCTTTCTTTCAACTTATATGGATGTCCCCGTAATCGAGTATCAGGATTTAAAGTAAAAATGGGTGACAGATTAGCACCAAATATGTTAAATATAGCTCTAAATAGTACTATCAATTAGGTCTCAGGTCTCGAAAGGAACCTGAATCATAAGGAAGTAGCCCTTGCAGCATTTCTAGACATCGAAGGTGCTTTTGACAAATCATCGATGTCATCAATTAACAGATCCCTTAAAAAAAGAGGGATTAACAGTACCACATGCAAATGGATAGGATCCATGCTCGAGCATAGGAGAATAACAGCACATATGAATGTTAAAATATACACCGTTAGGACAATTAAGGGATGTCCTCAAGGTGGAGTACTTTCACCACTTTTGTGGAACCTAGTTGTGGATGACTTGATCTGTAGGTGGAATGATCAAGGCATATGGACGCAGGGCTTTGCAGACGACATAGTGATTGTCGCCAATGGGAAATTCCCGGAGGTGGTTATGAATGTCCTACAGGAAGCACTGCGAATTGTGGAGGAATGGTGCCTTACAGAGGACCTTTCAGTTAATCCAAAAACAACTACTTGCTTTTTACGAATAGAAGAGTTCTCCAGCAGGATAGAGTACTGTTGTTCGGAAAAGAACTAGAAATATCCAAAGAAATCAAATATCTGGGAGTGACCCTTGATTCCAAACTGGATTGGAAGGCACACCTGGAAAAAATTACTACCAGGGCGACTAGGCTTTTCTGGCAATGCAGAAGAGTTATGGGCAAAACCTGGGGAATACGACCTGAGGTGGTTCACTGGCTTTACACAACTGTGATAAGTCCAACGATCACCTATGGAACAATAGTCTGGTGGAGGAGGACAGAAGTGTCCTCTGCAGTTAAGATATTAACTGCAATCCAAAGACAAGCCCTTCTTGGTATTACCGGGGCAATGAACAGAGAATAAGTTCACTGAGCTAGTGAATATCATCATCCCATCTAGGGAACAGGTGATGCACCCAGGTAATTCTGGAGAAATCATCTGGTTCACCGATGGCTCAAAAACAAACCATGGCACTGGGGCTGGTATAAAAGGACCTAGAAAGAGAATGTTCTTTAGTCTTGGTCGATATACGACTGTGTTTCAAGCAGAGACGATTGCTTCTATAGCCTGTATTGATGAAAAAATCAGAAGAGGATATACCGGACAAAAAATATTCACTGACAGCCAGGCTCTGCTTAAAGCTATCAGTAATCCAACAACTAGGTCTAGACTGGTGAAAAACTGCAAAGAGACAACAAAGTGTCTCTAATATGGGTGCCGGCACACGAGGGGACTGCAGATAATAAAATGGCGGACCAGTTAGCTGAAGAAGGCTCTAAAGGAGACTTCAGAGGTCGGGAACCGTTTTGTGTAATCACAAAAGATTGCATAAGAGGGGAAATCGGGAACTGGCTAGATAGGGAACACCAATTCAAATGGAGGGTGACACAAGGGCACCTTCATACAAAGAGTTTACTGAACAAGGTAGACAAGGAACTCTCAACCAGGCTACTGAAACTGGGTAAGAGACATTTGAAGACAGTTACCGACCTGGTGACTGAACACTGCACCTTGAGGAAACATCTGTACAATATGGGCAAAGTTAGTGAACCTATATGCAGAAAATGTGAACTTGATGATGAAACACCTACTCACATACTCTGCTTCTGCGAGAACTTACAAGAACTTAGACGGAAGTAGTTTGGAAAGGAATTAATACAACCATCACAACTACTGAAAATCCCTCCAGTCAAACTTGTGGCCTTTATAGAAGACACGAAGCTTCTGGAATGGAAGTAGATAACATGGGAAATGGTACAAAGATTCAGTTCAAGTGCCTGGGCTGATGAGCACAACCCGAATATATGAATGAATGAATGAATGAGTACTATCAAGTCACCACATTGTCTGCGTTCATTAAAATACGTTATTTCGGCTGAAGCAAGAGGTTGCTCATAACTAGGTCGTGTTCGGCCGTAAGAAAGTCTTGTGGCTAACCTTTGCACATTTTCAAATCTATCCTGATCAGATCCGCACAAATCCATACAGGTCCGCTGTATTCCATGATAGTAGAAAAAGAAAATGTCATGAGTATGTATTGTTAGGATACAGGGGTGGCATTCACTGAGTTCTTAAATATATATTGCGCCCCTTATCCTGCTTAGTTCCTTATGAAAGTCTTAAGAGACTAGTACTTCCTTCAGATCTATTTCCCGGAGGAATTTTAGGCTTCAGTTTAGGTAATTATATCCCTCTTTTATCTAGTAGCCTCCTAGGTGCCCTAGGATTCTCTATTGCTATACAATCCGCAAGTATGTGAACGGAAGTTACTTCTTCCATTCCACTTTTTCTTGCTCTACTAGTTTGAGCTTTTTGAGGTGCCCATTCAGGTGACAGTGCCCTGTCAGGACACCTGTCAAAACTCTTAGTGCAGTCTTACTCTGGCTTAGGCATTCATTTGTTCTCTCCTGGATATAGTTTGCCTTTGTCTGAGCCCTACTAGATCTTTCTAATGGTCAGAATTTCTCTTCTTTTCGGCGTTGCCTATTTCTTCCAATAACATATTGGAGCTGATACTGTAAAAGGCTTTACCTACCATTTCATTTCCTTCTATTCCAGAATGTTCTGGAAACCACAGTGAGGTGGCGATGGGGTCTGAGAGGGACTTCCAGGAGGATGCACAAAGGGCCTAAAGAGGCCTGGGTGCTTGGGGTTGCCCTACCCTCCTAACTTATCAGATCAGATTTACCATTATTTAAAAAACGGAAAGGAAAACCAAGACAACGATGGCAAGAAGCAGTAATTGAGGATTTAAAAGAAAATAATATAAAAGGCAAAGATAGAAAAGAATCACTCAGCTATTGGCCTAAATGGCATGCATAAAGCCCATTCTGAAACAATTCCACAGAAACTTGATCTACCACTTTTTTTCTCTAACTTCTATAGTGTCTGCTAGGGGAGATTGGGAATGCCAATTTTCATCATTTCAATACCGTTAATACAAGCTTAGTATCGATTGAATCGGAATTAAGTATTTGGTAAAATATTATGTATTCGCGATGGGATCTAGTATATTTAAAGGTAACCAGATGGTGTGGTCTGAACAGTAAACCAGTTTTGCAGTTTCTCTTTATAATATTGGTAGGTATACTTCGTTCCAAGATATTTCGTTTTGACATATGCCAACATAATTGATTTAAGACCAAAACTCACAGCAGGTAGTCGTTAATCCGATAACAATAGCACAGTATCGTACTCGTTTCTTCGAAAAGCGAATGTCTAATAGTATGATTATTTTACAACTGAAATGTTTCGCTGGTAAAATAATATTTGAGACTAATTTTTAAATTTATTTTTGATTTGTTTTTGAAAAATTTAGTGATTTTTTTTTACAAAATAAATTTAATTTATGTTTAGTATCTTAATTTTACAGACTAAGGATTTGTTACTGCTTACTGTACAATGGGGGATTTATAAACTTTTATTACTAAATCCTTAAGGCCAGATGCCGAGTCAACGAAATATTGTGAAATATTCTTTATAAGAAAGTTTTCATGTATTTTGATCAACTGAATACTGTTTTAAAATTGGTAATGTTGTATATAATATTGTAAATTATGTAGATACTGAAGATTCTTTGAAATTTTGATATCTCGAACAAAAAAATCTTCATTTCATATTGATAAATGGTTAAATAAAGATCAGCAATAATTGTTTACGAAATATATTTTTATACAGAAAAAAAAGTTCAAATTAATCTTAATATGTTTATAAACAAAATAATCGCAAATAAAATTATTTATAGAAATAATTTACGTAACTCTATTTACAATGCAATTAACATATTGGGATTGAATTGAACTTGGTTTTTCTTAAGTAAAAACAAATTTTGTCTATAAAGTGGGATGAACATGGTTATAAAATGATAAAATTTGCTGAAATTCGGGGGAGGTAATCTGATAACTTGAATCCATTCGTAATAGTTGAAACGTAAAAACTGTATAATTCTGTGCTTAAAGTTAAGTCATATTTTATCAATATATGGTATGCAATGAAATTAACCTCAATAATTACACCTGCAAAAAAATAATAAAATAGCTACTTTATAAAATTCTAATTATTTTCTGTTGTATATTTTTCTAGGTCGAGTAAATTGATTTATTTAATAAATTTGTTTTTGCGGTTTGAACTTTTTACTGCATTTAACTATGGTTAATGATTATAGGTTAGTTCTTTTGGAATGCAACTTAAAACTACGCTTACACTTGGTAAGTATACCGGTGTAGTTGAAAATGTCTTTAATTAATGCCTATTTTAATCTTCATTTTCAGTATGTTAATGGTCTATATTAGCCTTTCTGAACCTTTTTCAATCCGCAGACCACTAGAAAATGAAGCACAATTTCAAGACAATTTAATTTAGTACTGAAAAAAATTACATTTTTATAAAAATTATAAATACATACTGTATTCATGTGAAAGTTGATGCTGGTTTTTTGCAACTAAATTAGTAATATTTGGGTTGATGTTTTTACTTAGTTGTAATCTCAAATCGGATTCCAATTGTAATTTGTTTTTGATGTATATAGAGCAGATAATGCCTTTTCATAGAGGTATGTGTATGAAAAAAGCAGTAAATGTTTCAGTGCTTCTTCTGATGTTTCTTGCTAGCATTTATTTATTAATTCAAATGTCCAAAGATAAGACGGCGACATACTCGCTGTCCCCAGGGATCCGCGGACCACAGGTTAAGAAACACTGGTCTATATTGTTAAAAACGAACTCATTCACTAATTTTCAACTTTCAACGTTTTTCATAAAATATCATAATATGATTTTCATTCCACTTCATAGTATATGGTAACTTAATAGTGATCCACCTGGAAAGTAATAAAAAATATTGGAAATGCGGTAATTAGTCGCTTGCCTACGCCTGAAGTCTAATCAAATTCAAGGTGAACGAAATGTGAACACAACCATTCGCTATACATCCGATCGATACAAAGTGCAATATTAAACAGGGCTGTATTTTATTTAACAAACTATTGATCTTAAACGTAATGGTGTCTATGACATCACGCTTTCGTATAAACACATCGAACACTTGACAGCTTGCAAGTTATTACTAGTAATGTTAAGCATATTAATTATATTACTTTAAGTTCGCAATGGCATGGCGACAAGAAAGGAACGTTCTTATTTTGACTGGCGACCATTTAACCGACAATATACTTTTGGTAATTCGCCTTATGCTTAACTTGCCAAAAGTTGGACCTTGAACTTAAACATTAAGTCTTCAAAGTGAATATCTTTGGAGGGAAGCCAATTTTGAATATCCCTTTTTTGGAACCACTTGGTGTTATTTTTTCAAATCGCCGAAAGTTGTATGGTGCATTATCCAGTACCATCACGAAGTTTGTTCCCAAACGGAATAAAATATTAGCAAACCATTTTTCAAATGATTCTCCGTTCATTTCTTCGTGGTACACCGGTTTTATTGGACTCGAAACACCATAAACCTCCATAGACAAATCCTTTTTCTTTGCAAATAAAAATATTGAAAAAAGTGGATGAGGGATTTTTTAATCGTCAACACATGGTATTTGTGCCTATTTTGTCTCCTATACGCATTAATTTTAGTAAGGTACTACCTGCTCCATATTATAATTTCTTCCTTGTCCATCAACAAGCTATTCCGTTTTCGCTTTTTCCATTTAAAATTTATACTTTATCATTTGAGGGTACTCCATTACGAAAAAAAAAATTCATGAACTTTTCTTCTTTATCGCATGCTTATCATCATAATTCAGTTTTTTGGCAGTAATAGTGCAATTTTGATTTCGTAAAACTTCCTTTTCCTTTGTATTCCTTAACAACCCTGAAGACAGATTTACGGCTTTCTCCAATCTCTTCCGCACATAATGATTCAAATTATGTATCAAATTCAACTTATAACTTGCAAGCTGTGAAGTGTTAAAGGTTTTCACGAAACCATGATGTCAAAGACACCAAGACTAGTCTAGTGTTTTGGCGCGAAATTTGAATTGTATTTTAAAAAGGTCTTTTTCTCCTTTACAACCTTAAATATTGGCAGATATAAATTTTTTTGGATGAAGTATATGCGTGCGAATATCGTGGATCAGTTTTTCCAAATCAGTCATCATGTCTTTTCCATATATGTAATTAATAATAAAAACAGAAATGATCAGTCATGGGAAATGCCGACAGAAGTTGAAACACAAATAAAATAACCCCATTGTGCAGATTCTGTCACCTAAGGGAGGAAACTATGCCAGTACGTTTGCCTGGCGAATGTGTGGTTTCTTGTACGAGGCGATGAGAAGCCACCGGCAAGAAATTACATGAAAGATTCAGTATCTAGGCTGATTGGCTATTTGAAAAGAGTCGGACTGTAGAATGTAATCTAGATTCAGAGGACCACAATAGATCTGAAAAGATCGTAGTGGAATAGGCCGATTAGCCACCTCGTCAAATCTAATCTCACCCCTTTTTAAAAATAGACATTCTCACAAATATAACCCTTAGAAACTTTTATCGTACTCCCATGGTATATGGGATTTTTTACTAATTAATGAATCCTCTTTAAAAAATTTATCGTACGCCTATGATAGAAGGGAATTTTTCCAAATAAATTAACCTCCTATAAAAATTTCATCGTTACCCATCCAAAAATCGCTCAACAGTCACATGATACAGTCGAGAAGCAGCACGTCACATTATCATATCGGTGACGCGAGCTCCTGCCAAAAATTACCCAACGCGACTAAAGAAATTTTCACTTCAAAAAATGTGTAACAAGTAAATTATTTTTTTTATAAAAAATTCAACTGCCTCAATATTTTTGATAAACGTTGTAACGGTATTAGTTGTACCTCACAGGGCACCAGCTCGAAGGGCTCCGGCTAGAGACTCCTCTCAAGGGTGATTCGACCCCAAGTTTATGTCACACAGGGATAACAGAAGGGTTGTAAAAATTGAGGGCGCCACTACCTTTTTAACGATGAAAGCTACAAAAACTAAGGCGGAAAAGGTAGAAACGCCTTGTAAAATTTAAATAAAAGTTAATAATTAAAAAAATCAATAAAAATTACCCCGGGCGATATCTCCCTCAACTTTTATAGTTGAGGATTTAAATAAAAAAAGAATTAAAAACAAATTTACAATTTATTCTGCCACAGGAAATGAACAACGGAATTTAATAAAGGAATTTGTACTTTTATAGGTACTTAGCTTAGATGAAGTGGTTTCCTGGAGAAGAAGTCAGGTCTTGATCCGAACTGATGAGTTCTGTTCTAGGGCGGTAGTTTGAGCTAGGGCTGTATCCTTGGCTATATTCTTGGGGTTATATTCTCCGGTTAAATTATTCGGCTATATCCTAGGCGTTATATTCTAGCCTAGGGTTATATTCTCGGCGTTAAATTCTTGGGTTATATTCTTGGCTTATATTCTCGCCTAGGGGCTGTGCTTACCTAGAAGTACAAGTGGATCAGGGATATGTAGGAACTTGAATGTTATGGCACATTATGTTGGTCAGCTTTTCAGGTTAAAGAAAAGGAAGGCAGTTATTTGAAAGTCAAAAAAATTGATTTAATTTACTGAAAGCTTTCCAACATTATATGTCCCATGTTAAAACAGTAAAAATAGCAATTATCGGCTAAATTAAAAAAATATACTAATGATCCGAAAGAAACTAATAATAGCAATAAGTTATTTATTTGGTTATATGAAAAAATATCGTGCTTAGGAAATATATGAAACCGGCACTGGCGTTGCGAAAGAATATTTTATAGGTTAACGGTAATGTATAAAAGATGTTATTTTATAATTAAGAGTTATTTCGCAACTGAAAAAGCTTGAAAATGTTTGTATGGAAGTAATACAGTGAATTATAAAATAATATTTGGCTGAAAACTACCATATTAGTATAAAAGAACAGTTTATGACCACGTGTTGAATTTAATTTCGTCTATCTATGTAAAAAAATAAAGAATGCATACGAAAATTATATCAGACAGTACTTTAGAAGAAGCTTATTAATTATGAATTATGATTTTGAACTTACCACAGCAAAATTCATAAGATAGGTACTTGAGATATGAAAGCGAAAGATGTGTCGCCTTCGGTGGTTGTTAACGAAAAGGGGTGTTTAACGTGGCGGTGTGCAAAAAAATATGGAAGCGTCCGTTGGCAGGCGTCAATTGTCTTACGTTCGGGGTAGAAGAGTTTGGGGTCACAGAACTATAATTGGATGTGGCTAGTGACGACGAGCGCTAATTAAAAGGATTTATTCTGTAAAATCGAAACAGGTCGATAGACATGTTACAACGTTAAAACTTTACATTTGGAAAGTCTCAATTTTCGCTTTTTGATCAAATAAATATGTTAATTTTTTAAATAATTTAGTTTATTTTAAATACAATTTTTGTTTTAACTAAAAACATTTTGTACATTATGCAGTCTGGCAAAGATAAGGTGAATATGTATAAAATAAAATTATGTGGTTGTTCATCTTTCAAGGACAACTTGTTGAATTCGTAAATTTAATTGTGAAAAAAACAAAAGGTTTAAACATATCGATATTTTAAAATACCCCGAATTTGATAGTGCAAAAGTGTAATGATAGTAATTACTCATTTTACAATTTTTTGGCATTGTCGTTTATTAAGTTAGAGATGGGAGCAGTTGAGTTAATAAATAAGAATATTCGTCAACAGTTATAAATCCTGAGTGGATCTACGAGCTAACCAGACTGATCCCAAAATAATCAGAACAGGAAGAGTTAAGATAATTGTGCAATTCGAAAATAGATTGGAAAAACTACAATACAATATTTTGCTCTTTACAAAAAAAAATAGATTTAATGGCAAAACAAAGGTACTCTAAAGTTAAAATACTGCTGTCAAATTCTGGTTCATTTAGATAAAATTTGATGATTAACAAAATCAAAGGCATTTCCGAAATCTTAAAAGTCAAGTTACTATTTTACTAAGAATAACAAATTTAGTACGGAACTGCTGGAAGTTGGCCTCTTTGGTTCTGTTTCCATCAGGCTAAAGAGGCTAGTTGAAAATTATTAATAGCAAAAATTTTATAGAGTTACTCAAAAATCGTTTGTTTATTTTATTTTAAAATCGTAGTAAATCAGTGTCGGAGAGGAGAGTCTATCAAGTTCTATTAGAAGTTTCCACCAATGGTCAACTATTTTATAATCAAGATTAATGAGTACAACTATAGTTTGTTTCTTAGAAAGCTAGAATAATAAATCATATCTTACCAATTTTAATCTGCTAAAGCCTTCGATTGATTGATTAGTTCGGCACCACCAATCAGAGGCTTAAAGTCCTCGGCACCTCAGTACGTTGTACCGTTTATGTGAAGACAAGTAGTCCTTATCATGGTCAACAGACATTTCATTAGCGATTCCGAGGGTTTTTTTTACCAGAAGTTTGCTGTGTTCCTGCTTTGGCACGTGGCTCCATTGCGTCAAATACTTTGTTTGAATCCACCGAGATGTACAACCACGTGCTGCAGTTTTTGATATTCCAAATGCTGGTTCAGAAGCCTTCGAAATGTATGTGTATAGACGGATGCTGCGAATTTGATGAGAACAAAGGATCAGCAACGATGAAGTACTTCAACGCTTGCACAAACAAAAAGAACTACTGAACACCATCAGGGAAAGAAAAATGCAATACCTGGGTCTTACGATGCGAGGTGATAAATACGAAATATTACGCCTCATAATAGAGGGCAAGATGGGCAAGATGGAGAGAGTATTACCAGGATCTTCTCAATGGACCGCAAGAACTGGAGGAACACACAAGGGACAATGGCGGAGTTGAAGACGACATTAACAGGACAATAGATAAAGAAGAATTAGAAAAAGTTATCAACGAGCTGAAAAATGGAAAATCGCCCGGGTCCGACAAAATTACAGCAGAAATGATGAAAAGCATGGGTCAGAAAGGAAGAGATACATTGTTGCATATTTATAACAGAGTGTGGGAAGAAGAAACCTTGCCAATGGATTGGGGGAAAGCAATATAGTACCCATCTTCAAAAAAGGAGACCATTATGACTGCAATAATTACCGAGGTATCACACATTACTAAATACAGCCATGAAAACACTGGAAAAGATCATAGAAAAAAGAATCAGTCTGAAGATCGAGAGAACACTGGAAGAAACACAGAGCGGATTCAGAAACGGCAGAAGTACACAGGACCATATATTCACAATAAAACAGATAACTGAAAAAGAAATTAAAGAAAAAAGGAAAATTTTATGGCATTTTTGGACCTAGAGAAAGCTTTTGATGCTGTTCCAAGACATAAATTATGGAAAATACTTATGGATAGAGGAATAAATGGTAAAATGATAAGATTAACACAGAAAATATATAAGAACAATGAAAACGCAATTATAAAAAACAATATGATATCACAAACATTCACGGCTACGACAAGGAGGCAGCTTGAACCCGCTACTGTTTTTAAGATTCATGGACGAAATAATAAAAAAATGTAAGCCGCTAACAAAAAATTATTGTGTAGGACACTTACAATTACAAAAAGTAAATATAACTGAAGGAGCATTCGCAGATGATGTCGTATTACTGGCTGAAAGTGAAAAAGACTTGCAAATAAACATAAATGTATGGAACACAATAATGAAAGAAAATGGCATGAAGATAAACAAGAATAAAACAAAGGTAATGATAATAGGAGAGGGCAGAGAAAACTTAACCACTTACATCGATGGAGAAAAAATAGAACAAGTAAATTATTTCCGATATTAAGGAGTAACATTGGATGAAAGAGGGACACAAGACGCCGATATTAACAATAGATTTCATAAAACGAATAAACTTTACTCTGCAATGAACACAAAAATTTATAAATAAAAGAGAAAAAATAAAGGTTTTCAACGCTATATCGACCAATACTAACATTTGGATGTGAATCTTGGGTCTTAACAGAACAACATAAAAGTAAGATACAAGCAACAGAATTGAAATATCTTAGAAGAACTATAGGAGTTACCAAGAGAGATAGACTGAGGAATATAGATATAAGAAAAGATCTAGAGGTACAATCCACATTGGAATTTATAGAAGGGAGACAGCTAGAAAAAAGACCAGTAAAAAGAGTTTGGAAAGCGAAGGTACAAAATAATAAGAAAAGGGGCAGGCCAAGAAAAACGTGGGACAAAGTAATAGAAGATTTACTAAAAAAAAGAGATATAAGCAAGAAACAAGCAACGGAATTGGCACAAAACAGAAGAGACTGGAAAAAAATCGTACATAAATAATTGAACCACACCCTACACCATCAAATGGTAGAAGGATTTACTGACTATATATATAATAGAGGGCAAAGTTCAGGGGGAAAAAGATCAGTAGCAAGACGCCAGAACTCATGGCTAAAAGATTTAAGGAGATGGTTCGACCGCTCGTCTGCAGAAATCCTTCCGTGCTACAGTTTCCAGAGCTTCAATTGCCATTTGGATCGCCAACCTTCGGCAGGAAAGGGCGTGATAAGAAGAAGAAGCTTCAGGACCAGTGAATGCAGTTTCAGACACCAACCGTTTGTGATTGCGCTGCGAACAAACCTATTATAAAACTATGTTAAACAGATCTGTACCTACAGAAGTTTTTTAGATATCGTGTCCACAGACTTCAAATAAGTTGTTTCAAAAAATCCTCCAGTCATGGGACTTCCGACAGAAGTGAAAACACCACTAAATGAATCCCTTTTAAAAATTGTATCGTAAATGGATTTTTTTCCAAAAAAAGTACACATATATACACGGTATACATATATAGCTATTGGAAAGCGTGACGATGATTTATGCAACACATTGCTAATTGTATTGCATAACCAAAAGTATTGCATAAAAGCGTGACGATAACGAAAAATTCATGTTTTTTCTTCACCCAAAAAAAGTGCTCAACGCGCCTAAAGAAGTTTTCACTTCAACAAGCTTATTCACAGTAAACACGCTAAATTGTTATTCATCCCTCGTATTCAAAATGTACTTCTCATACGCTTTATACGGTCTTAAAATACCGATGTAGTTAAAACAATAGAAGTTACCTATAATGTGGTATTAAACATTGTTCGAATTAACAATGTAAGAAGTCTGGTATTTCCTGTCAACATAGGCAACGCTGTTTATATCGGAAGAGAAAAAGCCACGCCTCCGTGAACAATATTATGTATTGATCAGTCGTGAAATTTTCTACATGTCCACAACGCCACAGCATAGTCACAACGCTTTGCGCCTTTGTTGAATTGAGAATTGTTAATCACACACGAATAATTTTTTTTTCAATTTGACACGGAACCGACCAATTTACTCTAATGATGTAGATAAGAATGTTAACAGTAGAGATGGTTAGTTGGAACAGCATATATTGCAGTTGTTTGAGGAACAGAAAAACAAGTACTTAAAATAAGCAAAATATAGAAACCAAAATTTTATTTTTTGATAAAAATAAAATTATAATAAAATTACATTGTATTTCCGGAATTTGTTTATTTCCGGAACTTTAAAAATACGTCTGTTGTTGACTTCTATATAAAGGCACACCTCACAATTTCATCAACCTCTTGGGGCCATTTCCATTTATTTATACCGCTTGACGTCATTGTACTTATAAAAGCCTGGTTTTTATTCTTAATTTTCTTTACAACACCTGGAAAATATGTTCCTTCAAAATTAACTAAGTATTACATAATCGCCTACTTGCAATGCTTGTATCGCTTCTTTTTTTTTGTCTTTATTCTCTTGTTTTTCTTCTATAGTCTCCTTTTTACGCTTTTTCTGCAGGTGTTCGCATTCTCGTTTAATTTTATTTTCTTCTCTTTGTTTTTTGGACTTTCTTTTAGTTCTTCTTGTTGTTTTGTTTCTTCTTCCTTTTTTGTATAATACGCCTTCCATTGTTCGGAAGTGGTCACCGCTGGTATTTCTTCTTTTTTTCTCTTCCTCACTTTGCTATCTGAATTCTTGTCAGGCCAAAACAACGCTTTTTTAAAAGGTGTTGAAACGTTAACAGGTATTCCTCGATTTCATTAAAGCAGCCTCTTATACTATTTTCTGTAACCAGTGCCCGTGTTGATGTTAAATTTTGGGCCATTCGTTTAGACAATACGGTGTTCCTTTTCAAAAATCCTTCATACCAATGTCGGTCAGGTCTACCATTGGTGAAGGTATGCTTTTTATTTAACAACTTAACCAATAGGGATATAGGTACGCTGACTAATAGCTGGTCTTTAGTTACAGGGAATCCCATCCTTAGCCATGTTTATTATCCAATCTGTTAAAAAAATGTTTTCCTCCTTAGTTAACACAGCACTCTTCTGGAAATTTTTCACTAATTTTTCCAATTAGGGTGGTTCTTGGAACACCAAAAGTTGAAGCCGCAGTTGCGGTTGGTGTCCCACTCTTGATAGCGTTTAACCCTTATGATCCTACACATATTTACACCTAATGTCTA
Source organism: Lochmaea crataegi (assembly GCA_947563755.1). NCBI lineage: Eukaryota > Metazoa > Arthropoda > Insecta > Coleoptera > Chrysomelidae > Lochmaea > Lochmaea crataegi. The sequence continues at coordinate 7,463,536 of OX387435.1, forward strand.
CCGCAGAGAATACCCGGGTACTCTGAACGTTTGCGCGCGCGCACGCATTACTTGGGTGATTGGTTACACACAACTTGTGAAAAAAAACCCTGCTACTGGCTATTGCCAAATTTGTAAAAATGAAAGGCGAAGAAAAACAGGTAAAAGTTGCAGCAAATGCAAGAATCCTGTGTGTGACCAGCACCAGTACCTACAGTTTGCAATAATTGTCAATAATTTTAACAAAAGTATTGTTTTTTTATAGCAAGTTTTCAATTTTTATTTAGTGTTATTTTAAAAAATAAATTTCGCGATTTTCAAGTAAAAATATATATAGAAATCCACTCATTTACCTTCAGGATAATAGTGAGTACCCTGGTACTTGTATGGTAGACTAAAGATGTGGTATATAAAAATTGAAATATAAAAATAATAATCAACATGTCGACATACAAAAAAATGACTCTATGTATTAAACTACTTTTCCAGAGATGTCCTGAAAGCACAAATGAATAGCTCTAACCGAAAAAAAAAATGTAAATTTAAAATTGAAATAGTACCCAGGTACTCGATGTGGTATCATAAGGGTTAAAGCAGCTTTCAAATTTTCTTTGCTGTATTTACCATATTTATTGGTGTCATCTAAAAATAATAGTTATAAGAAGATCATCTATGTAAATACTTAAGTATTGCTTACTTAAGAAAGTGAGAAACACTTAAGTAATAAGTAACTATTATTTGACATAATTTTTCGATAAGACGAAAATATGTGCATTATGTACCTATTTTCGACATCACTGTCGAATTTAGGTTGGCACATGAGTATGAAAATAAAAAAGAAAGTAAATTGATTCCTTTTGAAAATAACGATGAATAGAGGGAGATGGCACAAAATAAATAAAACTAACTATGTAACTATTTTCGACAGAACATCTCGAAATTAAAACCATAGGTTGTTCGGTTGTCCCTAAATTCGACATTAAGTTTTTTTCTATTTAGAGAAGTCAAATATCGAAAAAATATAATAAAATCATCATCATCATCATGGCCGTTCAATCCCGAGGGATTATGGCTAGCTCAATAGAGCTGTGTTTAATCCTATTGACGAGGTGGATTACTTCTCTTATATCAGTGCGACTATAATCTTTTATCTGTCCTGGCCTCATTTGTTATAGTTCTCCATTTTCTTCTATCTCTGCATTTTGTTTTCCAGTCTCTGATTTTCAATGCTTTTATATCTTCCTCTACTTGATCCCACCATCTGCTTCGTGGTCTTCCTCTTGTTCTCGTCTTGGGTTCTCGTCATGGAACCCTTGTTGTTATTCTTTTTAATATTTCTGTTGGTGCTCATCTCATAATGTGTCCCATCCATTCCAATCTCCTCGCTTTTATATATCGGACTATATTTTCTCCACGATCATCACAGAATTTTCCAATCCTGAAATCAAATTTGATTACATAATGCTGAAATTCTCTCTCTTGAGATTGAAGAAATATTCTGCAACACCTCTGCCCCCATGCAATTTAAATGTATTTTTCTACTCCTGTTTTATAATATACTTACTAAAAGACTAAAATCTGTATCATAATGATATTCATTATGATACAAATTTTCATTATGATACAGATTTTTAAGCCAATAGGAATGCGACATTCGCACAATATTTAATATAGCCATGGATACCTGGTTGACATTTCTGAAATTAATTATATTAGGTGACACTTAATTTGACAGCTGTCAAATAATTTTGATTTTCAAAAGTAACTATATATGATAATTATTAATTAAATAATTCTTATTAATCGGAGTAGAAAAAATATTGTAAGCAACTTTCATGTAATGGCCATTAATACACTCGCATATTATATACGAAACTCGCCTGCGGCTCGTTTCGTATCCTACAACATGCTCGTGTCTTAATGGCTATCATTACATGATCGTTGCATAAAATACTATTACATTCTCTCTCTTGTGATAGAATAATCTTCTCTCACTGGTTAGCAATAATAACATTAGCCTTGACGCAGCTGATTGTCATCGTAGTGGCAAAACTTGAGTAAGTGTCAAAATTATTGCTGTCACATTGAATGTTTAACTAATATAATTGTGATTGAGTTCTGTAATATAAATTATCTTTTGTTCATTTCCATTTGAAATCTTTGATCGTGGTCTGCTAATCGGTTAGAATGAAAATTCATTATGCTCGTGGCTCCTCACGCTCACGCTCACCTTCGGCTCGCGCTCGGAACTTTCCACTCGCATCGAATTTTCATTCTAACCTCGTTACAGAATATACTATTCTCCACCTGCTTCCTTTTCTATTTCTATGTTTCTTTTTAATCTTCTTTCTCCATCTCTTGTTATGTCTGGCCCAAGTATTGTTCTCAATATTTTCCTTTCTATTATTTTTAGATCTTCTTCTTCTTTTTTGTTTATAGTTGTTGTTTCGAGTGCGTAAGTAATGACTGGTCTGATCAAAGTCTTATAGATTTGTATTTTTGTTTTTATGCTGATCGATTTAGATTTTAATAATTTCTTATTTATGCCAAGGATTTGGTTTCCTTCCATTATTCTTTCTTTTATCTTGTCTTTACAAGTTTGTCCTTTAGACGTTCCTAGATAATTGAAGCTTGATACAATTCTCGCATATATTTTGTTTTGTCTTCATTTATTCGTAGCCCGAATCTTTGTGCCTCTGTGTCTAGCTTCTCTACTGCTTTTATTAGATTTTTCATAGTTCTAGCCATTATGGTGAGGTCGTCGGCATAAGCAATTAACTGGGTCTCGTTCACTATAATATTTTTCTCGTTCAAGTTTGCATTCCTTAAAATGGATTCAAGTACTAGGTTAAACAGTGTTGGAAAAATTGAGTCTCCCTGTTTTACACCTTTATTCATTAAAAATTCTTCTGAAATTTCACCTTGGAATTTTACTTTCCCTTTAGTGTTTTGTAGGGTTATTTCCACCAATTCCCTAAGCTTCTTTGGGATTCCTAGTATTTTTATAATCTTGTGTCTTATGATTGTATCAAATGCGTTTCTGAAGTCTATAAAAATGACGTATAGAGCATTATTGTACTCCAGGGATTTTTCAAGGATTTGTTACTGTTGATTTTCCTGGTCTAAGCCCGTTTTGGTAGTCTCCTATTATTTTTTCTGCGTATGCCTTCAGTTTTTGATTTATTCTGTTTGCAAGTATTTTGTAGGTGGTATTAAGAAGGGTTATTGGTCTATAGTTTTTGCAGACTTCCTTATCTCCTTTTTGTGGATGATTAAATAGTTAATTTAATATTACATTTGTTCTATACAACAATTGGAACATTTATTTGACTGACGCAAGCATGTTATTTGCAAGTCTAAAATATGGTTGATCGTCTCTTACCTTAGAGAAAACGTTGCACTGTAGTCGCACTCACTATTAGAGCAGCACTGACAATTTTTTCGGTTCTTGAGTCTAATTCCTATCTGCCACAAACATGTAGGGGATTTTAAAATATTCCCGCCAAAGGTTTAGACCAATGATATCTTTAGATTTCATTAATCTTACAGACGGGTTTCTTATTTTCTAACATTTTATAAAAATATGTCGAATTTTGGGTCGGTGTCAGTTACCGTACTAATTTCCGGATAAAAAATCGACCATTTTTTAAGGCAAGTATTTTTCGTCTGCAGACACTTTTCGTCCTCTAAAATGTTAACATATCCAGATTTCCGAAACTTATTGCACTTTTGAAAAAACAAGGCGTTGGGTACAAAGCGAAAAAATCTAGCGTATTTAGTCGAGATAAAATAAACAGATTTCTTCGTGATGCCCCAGATGAAACTTATCTTTTGCACAGCGGACGAAAAGTGTTTGCCGACGAAAAATACTTGCCTTCAAAAATAGTCGATTTTATATTCGGAAATTAGTAATTTTTTAGGTCGACGAAAAAATGTAATATGCACCTCGGCGAAGAACTGTCTAATGTCCCGCCTGCTTGCTAGAATTTGTAGGTTCGACTATAATCGACCTTGGTACATTAATAACTATTTTTAAATTGTATATCCCTGGTATTTCAATTTAGCAAAAAAAAACAATAATTGTTCATTAATTACCTATATAAATTTAACACGTATCGGCTATTGAACAAACTTTAATTGTTGGCTTCACTTAAAAAAATATAACAATTTCAACATAATAGATACAAAATGGTAGACATTTTTTATATCACCCTGTAGTAGAAATTATAAGAAATAATATGTCATATCAGGTGGAAGAGGATTGAAAAAGAAAACAAAAAAAACAAGTCTAGTGAGATAAGAATATCTGGTTGGATCATGGCTTGTTTAGCAAAGGAATAAGTCATTATAACTCAGCTCCTTTTTTTTCTATTTCCTCTAGTTTTCGAAACACTCTGACATTCCTCTTTGGAACACCCAATACGGAACGTTGGCCATCCTGGCTAGGTCTTAGCTTAAAGCATTGTAGTCACAGATAAAACTGATAATAACTCTACTATAATAAGTGAAGACTAATCACTTTAGAATGAATTCAATCTGATCCGTCCCATCTCTAGTAGTTAACGGTTTATAAGTCAAAATGGGCAATAAAAAAGTCGCGCATACTGATCTTTACTCTCTACCCGTTTTAATTCAGTTTAACCTTGTAAAATGACCCCGTGTAGGTACGCGGATATTTATCATACTTTTGAAAAGGTCAGATTATTACACAAATGGATTGTGGTATGTTTATATTAGGGAGAATAATCTTCACAACTATCTTAAATCTACAATCCTTGAGTAAACAGATTCGTAATTTGCTACATACTTAACAGCAGTGTGTGAACATAAAATATTTACTCAATTTTTTTTAAATATACATTAATTTTAGTAAATATAGTTATATTAGCGTATTATCATTGGGAGGGGAGAAGCCAGCAACCTGATCAGCTACCATACGTTTTTAATTTCGGTAATCTAAATTAGAGATCATCCATTTTTTGAGTAGGGTAGACACATTTTGAAAAGAATGAGAAACTTTAATAAGTGGTGCCAAGTAAAAATGGTAAATAACTATACAGGGTGTCCTGAAACTCCTGCCACTCGCAAACTGCAGATACTAGATACTGAATTTTGCTGCTAAGCTAGAGCGCTTTGAAGAAGAAGGCGCTGTTAAGACAGTTTTTTAAGCATATCTCAAAAACCAGCTACTTACAATCTTCAATCTTGGTACATTGTATAACCCTGCAGTAATAAATTGTTTACTACAAACCCGCGTTTTTTATTGCCATCACAAGCGTTCAACGTGGGAGTCTGAATCCCTCATATAGAATATTATTCATAAAGTAAACCTCCATCCGTTAAACTTTCAAAAAGTTCATGCGATGCTGGATGGTGATTTCCTTGCTCGAGTAATTTTTGTTACTGGACAAAAAGCACCAAAAGCTCCAAATTTTCTCTCAAAAATGTTATTTTGCAATAAAGTTACGTTCACTCAAAGCGGAATTTTTAACTCACATAATACACATTATGCTTAAATTGCTGAAAATCCGCACGCCATAAAAAAGACGAAACACTAGCAAACAGCACATTTTTTGGAAACCACTTTATAGTTTTTAAATTGAATATAAAATTTGTCAAGAAAAAGATACACAAAAAATTTCAAACAAATTTAGAGCATCATCTTCAAAGCGTATAAGCTCCCGTAGCAGGTAGCACTTTTTGATAAGGGTGGGTAAGGTATAGGTAACAGCGTTGCTGAAAAGTCTCTTTGAAACCGATAAAGAAAAATTTATGAAATCTAGGACGATAAATGGGACGTGATTCTTCATATTTTAGAGAGAAGTTTTAGGTCGAGTGGCGTATCACAAAGAAGCTTATTTTTTTATGTTTCCAAAAATAATAGGAATGTATCACTTTGATACAAAATATCTTATAAAATATCAGTTTCATTTTTCTAAATTAAATTGTACTGTACTAATGATATGACCTTATAGGTTTTGAAAATTAAACAAAAAACAATAGTAGGCATTAAAAACGTTAACCACATCATTATTTATGTACAAATTGTCAAAACTGATACCATAATCTGGGGTGAAGTCGGACAATTTTTGGTCTTTTTTGAAAATATATCGTACCCCTTTAGGGCAGAAAATTTGAAAAAAATAATGAAGAAAGTCCTAAATCTCCCGAATATGATACGATATAAAAATATGCAAAAAAATATTACCCCCACTACTTTTTTTTGGTTAAATGCTGTCCGCCTTCGCCCCTATGTGTGGGGTGAACATGGACACCTATTTATTTTGCATCAGAAGTCATCTTTACCCCTGAAATGGGGAGTAGGCGGACACAAAAAGTGAAAAATAATAATTAATAGCAATCCACAAGAAAGAAAAACGAATTTTTAAATAAGAAACTAATCTATTTTAGGAAAATAACACAAATAAAAACAAAACATAAACCTTATAATTATTCTGAACTTATTCAATTCGAATGGCACTGCCTTCTAGGAAAATAAAACTACCTACATACAACACAAAACAAAAACAAAATATAAACCTTATACTAGGTACTGAACTGTTGTTGAATTATTCAATTCGAATATTTTCATATTTTTTCAAAATGGGGAATTGGAAACTATCGCGCCTCAAAAATTTTACATTTGTAAGAATTTTTAAAATTTGAGAGTGATCTACTAAAGACATATCTTTAATATTTGGATAAATAAAATAGAGCCCCACTTTATCAGTGTTTTGCTTCCTTAGAAAATTGACATAATACAAATTATTAGTCGTCTCATTCTCAATGACCTCAGGGACGCATCGAACAAAATATTTATGGATCTTGTTTGGGCATGGAAATTTAACTAATAAAAAAATACCCGTTTGTATAGTATCATTAGTATCACAGTCAACTGTCTCAAAATTATCTTGGTGAGATTCTTCAGTCACATCCCCAAGCTGTAGATCATTATCATCTGAATCAGTCTTCTTCCCTTTATCACTACTGCTTTCAACGTCACTATTTTCATCCTCAAGAGGACGGCTAGTTGAAGGTTCCAGATCTTCTTTTCTAACTCCTTTGCCGGGCGATACTTTTAATTTATTTCCTCGCTTTGGTCGTGTTTCTTCAGTTGTAACTAGTAACCTAGTCGCTTTTAAAAATTCTTGTAAAGTTTCGGTCCAGTGGTTCGCACTTTCTGTTCGAGCCGCTTCTTCGCCTTCATCCACATCTGGTATTTTTTTTAACACAACGTCACTATTAAATGGGACAATCCCGCAAGCTCTGAACCCGGATCTTATATTGTTTTCTAAATTTTCAATCTTCTTAATAGCTTCATCAAGAAGCCGTGGAAACTCCGACTTCAGGATAGTTCCTCTATTCTTTATTTTCCATTGTAGCAATATGGCACGCCATGCTTTTTTCATAGGGGCGAAAAAGGCAACATCTAGGGGTTGCAGAAGATGGGTGGCGTTAGGTGGAAGCAACACAAATTCGATGTTATATTGTCCGCAACATTCCAGAACATGCATTGAAACATGGCTAGCGAGGTTGTCTCCAATGAGCACCTTCCTTCCGGGAAGATTTTTGAAATAAGGAAGGAGAATTTTGTCAAACCAATCTTCAAAGGTTGGGCCATCAAACCAACTGCTTTTAGTTCGGTTGTATATTGTCCCCTGTGGTCCACCTTCTATCCAGGTTGGATATAAGTGGACAGCTTTGTATATCACATATGGGGGCAGTAGATGTCCGGATGCAGTAATTGCCATCATAATTAAGGTGCTTGATTTGCTGGAATCCTGTATAACTTCTACCCTTTTAGACCCACGGCGGCATGGAACTTTTTGCCTCCCTGGGTCGTCCGTGAGATTCGTCTCGTCATAGTTTGTAGGCTCAACATTTTCCAATGTCGATTATAAATTTCCAAAAAACTCCTATAGTGTCTTTGGTAATATTCGCCCTGCATCTTTTAATGTTTTGAGCTAATCGTTCGATTAATATGTTATGTCTTTTAAAAAAATCATAAAACCATTCAACTCCAGGTAAATTGTCTTTAAAAGTTTTTATTTTCTTTCCTTTTCTATCAAGGTAATTTTTTACTAAGCATCTTATATCTCTGCGAGTGAATGGAAAGCCCCACTCACCAAATTTGTGATTATGCCTTCTACTAACAACCTTTCTTCTTCTGCCGAAAATACAGTTTGGCCGCCATGTTTTCCTTCTTTTTTTTTCTTATTTTTGTCATGGAGTGTAGATTTAGGAATTTTATAATATTCTGATGCTTGTCTCAAACTTTTCTTGCCTTTTTTCACATCGTCTAGTGCTCTCTGTAAATTTGTTTCATCATAATTCATGAAACTTAGGCCTATCTTCTTTTTGTAATTCCTCACCATGGTGTCCGCTTTTACCCCACCTGTGGACAATATTTTATATTTTAATTATTTTTCAAAAAACGAAAGGTGGTATTATTATCATTTTATCGCCAAATATTATCGATAAATTAGTTAACATTTTAGTGGTAAAACAAATGTTGTATATGTAAACCTTACCTGTGGGCACTACTTTGTTTTCACTAGTTAAAAAAACAACACAAAACGCAATAAAAGCCGATTTGTACGCGACCGGAGGAAATTACAGTCGCCACGACCATCCACCAATGTGTTTTGATGTCTACTAACCAGTGCTGCCAATGCTGTCGTTGTCAATTATTACCAACTGAGCTAAAAGTTATCCCACTTTGTCACACGCATGCGCACATTCAAGAGATATCGGAATAAACACTGTCCTTGGCCATATATAACTGAAAAGTGAAATCTTTGAATTTTGGCGGGGAATATTTTATCTGTGAATATACACGGCAATTTGACATTCTTCGAATTTTCAAGAAAATCCTTACTCCATATATCAACATCAAGAATCAACACGTACGTCAAACTCAAACGTCATGTCTTATATGTCATTGTCATTATGTCTTTCAAACGAGGAGCAACTACCAACCCAACCGTACTAATCTTAAAAAAATTAATTATTTTTTCGGTCTTTGGCTGGTCGGGTCAGTGTTGCCATTTGACTTTTAACTTTTATAAAATATCCCTTTTTGTTATAAATTCTGATCGAAACATTCAAAATTATTACAAATTATCCCCGGCCGCCAGTTATCCCAATTTAATCCCATGTGTCTAAAATTATCCCCGTTTGGGAGAATTATCCCCTCATTGGCAGCACTGCTACTAACGTATCTAGACAGGTCCAGCGCGATTTGGCACACCGGCGAGATGTCCTTGAAAAAAATTATGGAAAAACTCCCTTCTGTCCGCCTTAGCCCATACTGTCCGACTTCACCCCAGATTAGGCTACTAATTTCGAATTAGCACGAAGTTTAAAGGTAAATAAGGAATAATATGGCACATTTATTGGAGAAACGACGAATCGAAATTTTAATGGTAGTTGGATATGGTGATCGCGAACGTTCCCATGACGAAGCAGCTCATATTTTTAACGATTCAAATCCTGAATGCCCTCCTATAAGTAGATTCACAGTGTCGAGATTAATAAACAAATTTAATGAATTTGGTAGTGTAAAGGATATTCCAATGTCTGGTAGACCGAAAAGTACAACTACCTAATGAAGATAAAACTTTAGATGTTCAAGAAAACCCTAAAGCATCTACAAGTGTATTGGCAAGAACTCATGGTATTTGTAGACAGTCTATATACAAACTATTCTGCATAAAAATAAATTTTATCCGTATAAAGTTCAAAATCTCCAAGATGAGAGATGAGAATGATTTTGATAGACGATTACAATCTTGTGAAACAGTTACAGGGAACATTGGGTTGCAATACAATTTTTTAAATTTTTTGGTATTCAGTGATGAAGCCACATTTTGCTAGAACGGTTCTGTTAACAGACATCATTGCCGGTACTGGTCAAATTGTAATCCATAATGGTTTGAGGTTTGTACACAGCGTACAAAAAAAGTTAATGTGTGGGCGAGTTTGGTGAAAAACCATTTGATAGATCCTTTTTTATTGAAGGTACGCTTACCGGTGCTAAATATCTTGATTCACTCCAAAACGAAAATATACCTGAAATAAAACGATTATTTCCTAATATGAATGTATACTTTCAACAAGATGGCGCACCTCCACATTATCAAAGAGACGTTAGGCAATATTTAAATACAATTTTCCCTCAGAGATGGATTGGTCGAGGAGGTGCAATTGAGAGGCCAGCAAGATCCCCCGACTTGACAACACTTGATGTTTTCTCTGGGGCTACCTGTAAGACCGCCTTTTTGTCAACAGACCAACTAACTTGAACGATTTAAAATTTAAAGGACCGCATATACGTCTCGAAATGCAGGGAATTAGGTACTCCACAAATGATGAACGATTCTATTCGTAGATTCGAAGAGAGATTGTGTCATTGTCAACATACAAACGACCAGCATTTTGAGCACTTATGGTGATGAAGTATTTGCAACTTAAATGAATGTCTAGTTTATATATTTCTGTAAAATCCAGTTTTGCAAAATATTTTTCAAATTTTGAATGATAAAACACTGATTGTTAAACTAAATAAACATGGAAGAAGAATCTGATTGCACTCCTGAAATTGCGTGCAATTTAACTCAAAACCTGCTTCCGAAAGAGTCAAGAAAAATATACATGAAGTCATATGGCGATTTTTTGGATTGGTGTAACACTAAAAAAATCAAAAATTAAACGGAAAATGTTTTTATTGCATATTTCTCGGAAAAGTCAAGCAAATGTCAATGGAAATCATCAACGTTATGGTCCCATTATTCAATCATGAAAACTACCATAGATATATGTTTATAATTCTGTTTTCAACAAATTATTTTCTACTCTTTCCATTTAACTATTGGATTTACATAATGTCCTTTTCAGAATCAGTTTTATATCGTTTTTTGCCTCTTCTGTAAAACTTTCTATTTGTGGGTTGCGAGGTGCTAGAATTAAGCCGTCGATATGTAATATATAATTAAGGGAAAGTATTTTTTAATGTGGTCTTAGATAAAATATTGTATGACACTCATGCGTGAAGTACTTTTGCGCACTTGTATCATAAATAACTATTTCCCGAGCGATCGCACGGGAAAAAGTTTTCATGCGTTATTGTTCAGTTCCCTTAGCAATACTAAACAACAATTATATTATGACAGCAGATGTCAGTGTTTTGAATTATAGTATAGTATAGTTTTACTAGTTTTTGTATTAAGAAAGGTATCGTTTATTACACATCCATAAATGCTTTTCCCGTGCTTGCACGACATCCCGTGTTCAGCTACGCCTCACTCAACCCGTCGCGCGCATAAGGGAAAAGCCTATTTTCTGGACTCGTAATGAAATATACTATTTCATTATACCTTACTGAAATCGCCTAATAAGAGTACCGAAAATGACCTTTTTCTACAACTGCTATGAAAAGTGACGTATTTCTCATACCTTACTTAATTTCAAAACCAAATATTGCTCATACTGTGAGAAATATTATTTCTCACGGCACTTTGCCCACGCCGGAGAATTTAGTGAAACGAAATGACGTTCCGGGTTTGACCATACAAAATTGTACAAATTTCACCATCAACTGTAATTTGAATAATGTTATTTAACAGTTTAGAGATAGGATACTTTAGTGTTATTTTTGTTTTACTAACCATAAAAATAAATATTAAGTTACTTTTCTTGTATATTCTTTAAATTTGTGCAGTTGTAGTAAAAGTATAGTGTGCAGCATGTGGGGAAAGTACTTTTCTCACTCGTGTGTTTCCACACTCGTGAGAAAAGTTGAACTTTCCCCCCCAGTTGCACAATATACTATTTCCTGTGCAATCGCAGAGGAAAACGTTTTCCTGTGCGCTAAAATGCGTTATTGTTTATTTCCCTTAGCAACACTAAACAACAATTGTATTATGACAGCAAATGTCAGTATTTTGAATTATTATTGGTCTACATTATTAAAATGATTTCTCCTGAAAAACAAATATCTCTAGAAGCGGCAAAAATATGTGCACAATTATTGCCCACGAAGTCATGTGAGAGATATATGAGAAGGAGTTTGAACTATTTTGCAAGTGGCGCCAGCAAAAAAATCTTAGCACAGTAAGTGATGATATTCTTCTGGTATATTTGTCGGAAAAAGCTAAATTCTTAAAAGCTTCAACTTTATGGAGTAGATTCTCAATGATAAAAATTTGTCTGGCAATTAAAGAAAATGTGGACGTTACTATATATTGCCAAAAACTATTGCATTTCTCAAGCGACAAAGTGTTGGTTACACTCCGAAAAAATCTAAAGCATTAAGTGCAGACCAAGTTGTCAAAATTATCCTTGAAGCACTAGATGGGAAGTGGTTATTAAATAAAATAATTTCAATATTTTGGTATTTTCGGGGCATGCCGAAGAGATGACCTAATCCGTTTAACTTTGGAAGACGTGGAAGGTAATGGCCGTTTCTTAGTGGTATTCCTTAGCTTAACTCACAGATCAAGAAGCTTCACAATTATAAAGGAAGGATATGTCCCTTTGACTGTTGTGACCTTTATAGTTGTTGATATTAATCATAAAATAAGTAATGTCATGGAGGTCTGTCAAAAGTTTATATTAGTTAATAATAAATGTCTATTTCTAAAAGATGGAAATAATTCAGTTCCAATCATTAGTTTAGATCCTTCTCAGAATTATAATAATTGGAGACGGGTGAAAAAAAATATATACCTATCATCCAATTCTCAAGGAACAAAAAGAAAATCTCAATAATTTTTTTCAAATTGATGCAGAACAATCTAGACAACTTATGGCTGTAATGCGTGAGCAGCAGCAAAGTCTCATCAATGAGAAAAGGGGATACAAAGAGAAGAAGAAGGAACTGGAGCGTAGGGTGGAGAGGGAAAAAGAGTTAAGTGGGAAGAGTTTCTGGGGGAATTGGAAAACAATCCATGGGGAAAGGCGTATGAGATAGCGGTGAAGAGGATGGGTGGAAATAGGAACAAGGTGCTAGAGGAATATTGGGAGGAGGAGTGGGGGCAGGATTCGAAGTCCAGGATACTAGAGAAGTGGGAAGTGGAGGAGGGGGGGGGGGGGGGGAGAAACATTAAAGTAAGGAAAGCCCGAGGGATAGATGACATGAGAGGTGATATGATGAAGAGGCTGTTGGATGACAATGGGGAGTACTTCTGGGAGCTATTTAACAGGGTGCTGAGGGAGGAAGAGTTTCCGTAAGGATGGAAGGTAGCCATTGGTGATACTGCTGAAGAAGGCGGGTAGAGAGGGGAAGCGGCTGGGGGAATACAGGCCCATCAGCCTGCTGTGTGGTATGGGTAAATTGATGTAGGGGATAATAAAGGATAGGATTGGAGAGGAAGTTAGTAGGAATGGGGGTTTTAGAATAAACCAGCACGGGTTTGCGTAGGGGAAATCATGCATCTCTCGGCGCTGGGCACGGTAATAGGGCTAGGTGGAAAGGGCTAGGGAGTGCAACTGGCGATTGGCTCCACTCGTGTTCTTCGACGGCAGCAAACTGGCGGCGATGAGAGCGTTGCTGAGGCTTGGAGTGAAGGAGGGCTTGGTCAACCTGGTAGAGGAGTACCTGACGGGGCGTGAGATAGTAGATTCTAGAGGGAGGAGTATGAGGGCCCGCTAAGGAGCGATTAGGAATAGGAGAGATTGGATGGACCGGAAATTCGGGGAGGTGAACTACTTCTTGACACAGGTGTTCACTGGACATGTGTCGAGAGGGTATACCTCCATAAGATTGGGAAAAGAGAGACTGGAGTGTACGAGAGGTGTGAAGTGGAGGATGATGTGGGGCATGTGTTTAGATACTGGAGGAACGAAAAAGTGCTGAAGAAGTTGGAGAGGAAACTAGGGGAGGCGGTCTATTGGGAGAACTTGGTGGAGATAATGTTGAGGGGGAGGAGGAATGGATGCAGGTGAGTGGCGTAGTAGGGAGGGTTAGAGGGAGAGAAGGACTCGATATGGCATGAGATGTAGGAGTGATAGTTAGGAAGAAGACGACGGTGTGAGCGAGGGACCGCCGCCCGCCTCGAAGTATGTTAGGGTAGTGATTCCGAGACGGGGGGGTAACGGCGAGTTATGTTGGTAGGCATCCCCTTGGGGAACAAGAGTTTCTCATCTCGAACCGAAAAAAAAGCACCGTTTGAAAATTTTTATGCCCATAAAGAAAAATGTTCCTGTAATGTTGAACGTTTTGAAAACTATTATAACATAAAAGAAGTTGATGATGAATCAAAAATTTCTCAGCTGCTCTGTGTTTCAATAGGTTCCACACATTATAATAGTTTGGCAGCATTTCTTGGTCCCGACAAAGCAGTAAAACTTTTGAAATACAAAGATTTAGTGTAGGCTTTGAAACAAACTCTAATAAAGAAGAGTGTCATTGTTTCTCAACATTATTTGCTAAACGTTTACCAAAAAGAACGTCAGACAATTGCCAAATATGTTGCAGCACTTCAACGTGACCTTGCTGATTGTGAGTTTTCAACCAGTTCTGTTTCTATTGCAGACATTTTCCTCGTAGCTCAGTTTATTCGTGGGTTGCGTTATGATTGGTTAAGAGAACAAGTTTTACAATCAAACGTTACTGTCTTTTTCCGGACTAGTTTGACCCATACACTAGGCATCGTAAATATATTAACTTAAGATCTAAAAATATGAATAGTAGATGACTACTGCATATCGCAATGGTAGATGCTATGCCCAACATGCAGGTTGCCATAATATAAGTCGGTACAACAAAACAGAATGCAGAATATCTGAACTTAAAAAATCCTGGAGAATATACGGGATACGGTTTAAAAAGATCTTCAGTACCTATGTTAGTCGAAGGAGGTGGGGATTTGCTTAATCTAAAACGACATGGTGGTTGGCGTTCCTCGTCTGTAGTTGAAGGTTATCAGTAAACGGGAAAATTGAAATTTCCTGTAAATTATTTAATCATCCAATAGTACACCCGAATACATTGTAGTTCATGAGAATAATCTCCCATCCACCTCCACAACAATTTTACAAAACGAAGTACTAACTAAAGGAGTGTACTTATATTTATAACAACTCAAATTGTAGTATAAAATATTTCCTTGAGTAAAAGTTATAAATTATATGAGCCATGCTGTTATTTTTTGTTCATTTATGTTGGAAAATGGAAGTTTTCAGTCAATACTTACTTGTTTTTGTTTTCAGAAAGGTATAATGAAAAGTATCGTTCATTACACATCTATAAATGCTTTTCCCGTGCTTCCCGTCGCGCGCATACGCAAAAACCCTATTTTCTGGACTCGTAATGAAATATACTATTTCGCCTACCTTACGTAAGGTGGGTACCGGTTCCGGAAAATCAATCATATGAACACCAAAAAAGGGGCGGAGAATCCTTAGCGCCACGATTTTTGAAGTTTTCCACCATCTGTCACTTGAGAATACTTTGACGTTTCACGTAATTTTTTTCAATTAAACTTCAGTATTATATTTTTCCTATTTTTTAAAGGTTATTTGGTAGGCGAAAACAGATGTGTGCCACATGCAGAAAATGACCTTCAGCAGCCCTTAACTATCAGCTGCACCAGCTACTGCAAAAACCAAAAATCGCTCAACGTGGCCAAACAAGACAAATCGTAATGAAATAAAACACTAAAGTACGCAATTTTATTTTATAAGTTACAAAAATCAATAGTACACGAATCGGTCAAAATTAGGAAATATTTAATCAGTGAGGAATTGAATTAACAGTGATACTAGGTAAATACGTTAAAAATTATTTATCAATATTTTTGGAGAACTTCTTGTTTGTGATTATAATATGATCCTGAAAGTGAATTCAGTTTGTGCACTGACTACCTAACTAAGCTCACCGAGAGTGTTTTTATTTGGGAAATATCAAAGCGATTCAACAAATTATTGAAGCATGAATTATTATTCAAATCATCATCGTAGCACATTTAAAGCACCCACGACAATCCTTAAATTCGACTGAATCTCCGACGGAAAATGCAAGATTCCGTACCTAACACCTCATTTAAAAACAAGCTAAATTGTAAGTAGATAATATATTGTCCAACAATTATTGATGAAAATTAAAATTTACCTAAATATACTGAACGTCTTGGACGACGAAAACCTTTAGAATAGCCACCGAGATTACCTGACCTTACCTCAATAGGTTCAGAAATTCTTTATACATGCGAAAATAAAATTGAAAAATGAGATAAAATTTAATAAAACAAATAAATTAAACAATTCAGGAAACACATACAAAAACTAAGAAAAAAAGAGGAAGATCTAGTAAAGAGAAAATTGAAAGCTACGAGCAAACGATTGAAAGAAATGTGATGGTGGTAAGTGGAAAGAAAAAAAAGGTAAGGAGAAGAAATTAAATGAATGTAGTTGTCCATAAGCAGGCAAAATGGTCACAGACTTTGTATTCCATAAAAAAATACACCAAGCTGTAAAAAGGTGCAGCCGCAGGCGATACTCCAACGTTTTTTTAGTCTTACAGCTCATCGTAATTCTAAACAAAAGTGGCGAATTTATTTAATAACATTCGGTCTTTCAAGTTCAGTCACTTCATTTGTACAGTATGAGAAAGGATACTTGTTCGAATGCGATTACCAAGTCAATTAAACCAAAATAGTTGACTATATTATTTTCAGTAGAAAAAACCATAAGTGGATGTTAAAATTAACAAAAAAAACTCTTTTGGATGCGTAAATACTGACAGGATATTAATTAGAAGTTCCTAGCACGATCTACTTTCTTTTATACTAACTCAGAATTGAATTTATATTTTCACCGGTGTTCAGAATGCTATTTAACGATTCTTAAATTAACCTTAGTACTACTACATATCACAGTAGACAATTATTTGGAATTAAAATCATAAAGAAACTCAGTCGTATTCGTGACTGCTTTCTTTTTGACCCAATAAGGCGTCTTTTTCTTCTTCGGTCACTTCTGTCAAAGTGTGTTGATGTAAAACTGTTTTCGTATGTCTAGAATTTATGTTAGAGAGTCCTTCGGTGACCCCTGTTGTGGTTAGTCTTAAAAATAATAAAAGTTGTAACAATATTTTAATTAAAAATGGGTAAACTTACATTTCTATTTCATCGTCGTCGTCGTCGCTTAAAGCAAAATATGGATTTTGTGAAGCTGGTCTAAATTTGTAAGCAGTCAATACGAAGAATACGTAGGTTGCCATCTCTTTGAACATTTCGTGTAACCAACCATATTGGAAAGGCACGGTCATTTTGAGTAAATACACAATTATTCTTGTTGTGTAAATGTAACAAACGACCATTACGTAAAAGTGACGGAATAATTTCAGTTTTCTAAGATTCATTGCAATTTTTCCATCAGTCTGTGATGCTTCCTTGAATAAATAAAAAAAATTGGGATTTTGAAGAATAAGTATTTGTTTAGAAAGGGCGGTAGAAAATGTAGTACGTGTGTTAAAACATTTACAGCCTCATTCATAGTCAAAGTTAATGGATACTAAAACTATACTAGTTGAAAATCACAAATAACCTATTCATAGACGTATTTAGCATCATGCTAACGCTAGAATTGTGTTAAATATTTAACAGCTTGCTTGGGTATGTTTAGGTGCGTACGAAACATGACATAAACTGCGTTTTTTTACAGAAAGTGAATTTTGTGAGTGGTTGAGATAAATAATTATTTCAATTATTAACAATGGTTTTAAAGAATGTAAATATACAGTGTACATTTTTTATTGAATATTTGTACTATGTATTTATAAAAACTGTAGAAAAAAAATCCCCCCACCTTGGGGCTTTAATGTATAAATCCATTTATTATAACTCATTTCGTTTTGTATGTTTCTCTCCCCCCCTCTCTTGTCCTGTGAGATTTGCGACAATAAAAAAGAATAATTGGTTATGTTTATGCTTATTATAAATATTTTAATGCAACAACAACAAATTGCTCTGATATTTGAGGTTTTCTACAAGAGAAAAAATTAAGAGCCTCGAAGCTACCGAATTAAGAAACAACACTACCATCTCCAACAACAACTACCCCTTGTTGAAAAAGACCCAAATTATCGGAATTTTTTTGTATACTAGAATTGTATTGCATTTCTCTATTTTATGGATATACACCTTTGTATTAGGTATTATAAATGAAAATAACCAATTAACTTAAGCATTTGAATAAAAAACTCTCAGTTTGAACTTATTAAGGGTCCGGTGAACTATAAGTATGAGTTTTTGACTGATTTTACAAAAAATTCTATAGTACTCACCTATTTTGAAGATTATCCGTCGAAAAATTTGCGGGTTATTCAGAATTTCCAGAGAAAAAACCCAAAAAAGATTTTTTTTAACATTTCAACCATTACTTTTTGGCTCCATATTTTATACAAAAAACAGTCTAAATGTGTCGCACTGTATCGGATACTATTCAAAAAGATATTTTCTCAAGTTATAACGAAAAATATCATTAAAAGTACAAATTTTCCAAGTACGTATTTACATGTTTATAACTTTGTGTATTTAAATAACAAATGTCAGGAAAAGAATAAGCTAGAGGTGGGCATATTTTTAGTTACGTTATTTTAAATATTTTAATTTATAGATTGATATAAATCTGGAACACTAACGTGAATACGATTTAAAATTTTGTATTTTATCTCGACAATAAAAAAACGTAATGTGTGTTATAAACTATTGGATATTTTTCACCAAGGGGAAGGGAAAATAAATTTTCATTCGCCCTTCCCATTCTTAAAAAATATCTATATACACTAAGTTTTTCATGAAGGGGAATGGTGAATGGAATTATCATTTTCCCTTCCCGTTCCTATTGTATGTTTCAAATAACGCACATTAAGTGCATAATATTAATTTTTTCAATAATAATGTTCATCAAGAAGGGGAAGAGTGAATGGAATTATATTTTCGCTTCAACCTTCTTGAAGAACATTAGTATTGAAAATCTGGCAGAAACACAACAGTTGAACATACTAACTACTTCTTATGTGAGTTGCATAACACTATATTTATACAGGCTAATGAATTTATACCTTGATAGATTTATTTCTGTGCTATGGTCAGTATAGAATAAAAGGAGTCAAACTTGTAAGTGGTTTTTTGAAGTGAAAACTTCTTTTGGCGCACCGCACACAGATTTTTCCGTAGGTAGTAAGTTAGGCTGGTCCGTCACGCTCTGAGGTGAAAGGCTCTATCGGGTGAACTCGGGACCGCCGAGTGTACCCGAGCGAGAAAGATACAGTCAGCTGCTATTCACTGTTGTGTCTCTGTTTAGTAAATTCAAAAAATTGCAAAATAAGTTAAAATTTTTCAAAGATTGTCAAAAATTTTGAAATATGGTCAAAAATTGTCAAAAACTGTCAAAATTTTGAAAAAATGGTTACATAATAATTGCCAAATATTTTCAAAAATTGTCAAAAATGGTCAATATTTGTAAAGTTTTTGAAAAAATGGTCAATAATTGTCAAAATTTTCGAAAAATGGTCAAAATTTTTGAAAAATTGTCAAAAATGGTCAATAATTATTGTCAAAGACGGTCAATAATTGTCAAAACCAATCAAAAATCGTAGAAAATTGTTAAAATTTTGAAAAATGGTCAAAAATTGTTAAATATTTAAAAAAAATGGTCAATGATTGTCAAAATTTTTGAAAAATGGTCAAAAATTGTCAGAATTTCGAAAAAATGGTCAATAATTATAAAAAACTGTCAAAAATGGTCAATAATTGTTGAAAATTGTCAAAGTTTTTGAAAAATGGTCCAAATTTTTGAAAAATTGTCAAAAATGGTCTAATAAGAGAAAAAAGTCTTACAATATTCCGAGGGTCGCGAACCTTACCGAATCCGTCTTAGATTCTGACAATTTAAAATAATGATTGTAATCACACGCAATACTCTTTCTTTCTCTCTCTCCCATTTCCCTCTCTCTTCCATATCTCACTTTTTTAATCTGTTCTTTTATGCATATAACTTATACAAAACAATACAAACTCGGGACCGCCGAGTGTACCCGAACGAGAAAGATACAGTCAGCTGCTATTCACTGTTGTGTCGCTGTTTAGTATATTCAATTCATACCTAATAATTGTCTTTGTTAATTTAATAGTTATTATTGGTACGTAATAATAATTATTTTAACAAAAAAGAAGAAAATTGCGAAATAAACATTGATGACAATTCGCCGCCACTACAAGTTCCAGCACATGCATCGGTTGCTCCCACTTCTCAATTCAACAGATCATCGACATACAGTTTTCATTTCTGCCGTGCGGTCTTAAGCACACACTCTATTTTTTTTTATAATATTAACTTTGGAACAGTTCTGTTCTTGATACTTTAGGAAGCTGAATAATCCCATCTCTACTTATAGTTTTACATTTGACAAGCAAAGATCATTTCATCATATTGTTATTAATAAAAAATATATATCTCATAAAATATTATGTTTAGATCAATATTCGAGAGAAAATGAAGGAATTTTTCCATGAAGAAAAAAGAAATTTTTAAAAAATAGTTTCCCGCATAGTGTGGCACATTTAAACTTTGTTTTATTGAAAATATCGGACGAAATAGTTGCAATTGAATATTGGAAAAAACTTTTTTTATATTTTTCTCTGGAAATTCTGAATAACCCGCAAATTTTTAGACGGATAATCTTCAAAATCGGTGAGTACTATCGATTTTTTGCAAAATCAGTCAAAAACTCGTGGCTCCGTATGGTTCACCAGACCCATTATTAATTTTATTCATAAAACATTTTATTTTAGATTCATAAATCGGGGAAATTATATGGCAAGATTACATGTAATAATAATAATAATAATAATAATATTTATTAATCCATTTGATCATAAAAAAATGATATTGAATTCGTCATTATGAATACATATAGGTACCTACTTAATTCATAAAAAAAATACAAGCTAAAGTTTATAGTTAAAAGATAAGTACAATGCTACATATATTCCTCAGCGGAATAATAACACTATTGAATAAAATAATTTTTCAATTTTTTTTAACAAATAGATGCTATTAATATTCTTAATTTCAACGGCCAGCTTATTATACACTTTAACAGCTCTGAATTCAGCACCTCTCTCAAAAAACGCTGTTCTGTGAGAATTTAGTCTTTATTCATTAGCTGACCTTGCAATTTTTCCAAGTTTGTTGTACATATCTATGTTCTTCGTAAACTGATTGCTATTGCCTTTGATAAATATTGTAGTGACATTAACTCCAGCTTTTTAAATAAAGGTATACACAAATCCAATACACCAACTCTAGCAATACACTGGATTATCCTTTTCTGGTGAGCCACCCCAAAAGATCAAACCATACTTAAAATAGATAGAAAAAGTGCAAGCTTGATTCAACCTTTTGACAGCCCAGAAATGTGCAGTTCAAAACACATACCCTCATCAAGCACTACCCCTAGAAATTTAGTATCTCGTTGACTTACTATCAACCCTGATATAAGCATCATGATCAGTTTTAATTCTATTATAAAACTGAATTACAGCTGCTTTTTTTATTTAATATAAGACCATTCTTCTTGCACCACTTAAGCATGTTATCAATTACTCCAGAAGACCTCTCAGATATGGCCTTTAGATCTGGTCCAGATACCAAGCATGATGTGTCATCCGAAAATTGATACAATGCTAGTGTGGATAGAGCCTCCAAAAGATCATTCACATATATTATGAATGAAAGAGGTACCAAAACAGAACCCTGAGGAACTCCCATTCCAATATTTTTGAATGTAGAGTAGAAAGACCTTCTCATTGCCAAGCTCACACTTGAGTACCACTTGTTGCATTCTACCAGTCAGATAAGATCGGAAAAGTTGTAGTGGAAGTCCCCTGACCCCATAACATTGTAACTTATATAGTAATCTGTTATGGTCCAGTGTATCAAAGGCTTCTGGGAGATCAAAGTAAGTACCTGCAACTAATTCCCCTCTGTCAATCCTATACCCCAAATACTTCGAGGAGTTAAATATAGCATTTTCAGTTGATTATCAAGGAAGAAAGCCATATTGACATTAAGCCAGTAACTTATGTGATTTTCATTCATGTATGAATGTATATGCAATTCTTCCTTCCTAACTGCTCTTATTTTCATTTTAAAAACATTAGTAATAGCAA
The DNA here is from genome assembly GCA_947563755.1 of Lochmaea crataegi. Lineage (NCBI taxonomy): Eukaryota > Metazoa > Arthropoda > Insecta > Coleoptera > Chrysomelidae > Lochmaea > Lochmaea crataegi. The sequence goes on from OX387435.1 coordinate 7,485,693, forward strand.
ACTATCCTTATAATATCCAACATAACTTTAGATAATATTTTAAACCAACTATTACTGCTTATAATGAGATTAGGGTAATTATACTTTTCTTAGTAAACTAACTACTCAATATATTTTTGTCACCTCCATCCTCCAAATATTTACATTTGCTATCTGTTCTTGAATGAATCGAATAATACCTAAATTCTCTTAACGATTTTGTCGTTTCAAATACACTTTTGGATTCCGACGTATCACCATTTCAGCTGCTTGCACCTCAACTAATTATTCTTCAACGTTTATCTGGTTTTGACAGGGATGATAAAAAACACGTTTTTTTCAAAAAAAACAAAACATGCTGTTTTTTTTGTTTAAAACCGTTTTTTTTGTTTAAAACAGTTTAAAACACCTTGCAAAAAAAACATGTTTAAAACAGTTTTAAACAACTGTTTTAAACATAAAAGAAAGCGCGAAGGCAGATACCTCAAAACATTTTAATACCCAGACTCCAGACACCGATTGATATTGATGAAGTATGTTTTGATTTTGAATAGTTTTCTTGTTCGTATGTTGCATAATATATCTATATTATTTTATGTTATTTTTATATTATTTTTGAAAGAATATTTTTATTTTTGTTAAGCACTTTACTAGGTGTCAGTTACAGTTACAAATATGTATTAATAAAAAGCCAAGTTGTATTGAAAAGTTTTTTTAAAGTAATAAAAAAATAAATTTAAGATTAACAAATGTTTGACATGTTAAAAAAAACATGTTTTAAACAGTTTAAAACATGTTTTAAACAGTTTAAAACAGCCTTGTTTAAAACATGTTTTTTTCTCAGGTGTTTTAAACATGTTTTAAACGCTTGTTTTAAACATTTTGTTTTAAACATCACAACCCTGGGTTTTGATCTGTCATTTTACCAATTAACAAACTGAACAAAATACACAAGAACCAAATAAACATGACATTTGCTATTATATAATAATAAAAATGTTAGTCACAACACGTCCAAATTGAAATTTGCGCCGTTGTCATGCATATTTTTCTACTAATATAATATTAACTAGTAGCTACCAAAGTATGGACTATTAATACGACACATGTTAACATGTTAATGGCTACTTGTTAGTAGAGTATTTAATAACTACTAACCCTGTGACTATGAATAAGGACGTTGATAGGTTTAAGAAGAAGAAACCAAATTTGTGTCAAAAAGTGACTAATAAAAAAGTTGTAGATTTTGTAATGATCTATAACTCTTATATTCGACACTTTCCGACGTCAACTTTCTCCGGTAATCGATTAAGACCAGGTTTTACTCCTTTTTACCCCTGTCCAATCTGTCCATTCAAAATAATTGTTAAAATAATGGTGTTAATTTTACCTGCAAATGTCTAATGGACCACACAACTGGGAATAAAATGCATCCACAGCACAGTAAGTCCACTAGAATTACAAAATTTTTCCATGCTAAATATTCTCTAGCACTTTCTTCGCTTTCTTCTAATATTATATCAGCAATGTTCGCCAAAACCTGAAGAGGTATTACGACCATAAACAGTTTTTTATCTCTAGGTGTAAGAACATGTTTAACAAAAGTCCAGCCAGTACCAACAAGTACTATTACAACAAACAATAGAGCACCTGAAAGTAAATATAATTCAATAGTTAGTGTTAGTTATAGTATAGTCAAGTTAAACTATAAAGAAATATATTATAGTTGCAAACAACAATGGAAAGGCAATAAAAGACATTTTATAGCCTTAAGTAAATGAAGCTGAAACTGGCAGCCGGAAGTAATCGTCATTACCTTTTGAATTAGGGAAATGCAAGAAGTAATTATATTTCACAAGAAATGTACTATTTTCTATAGGCATTATGAAAATTTTATAAAAAACTAAAATTCGAAACAGTTTCAGCATTGACGGCTACTGCAGCCGCAGATAGAAAAAAAAATTTCGAAATACATAATATCGATGTAAGATTTTCCAACGAATATTTTTTGTCTCAATCTATTTTCTAGAACTAATAGGGGGCGAGATAAACGCGAGTCATATGGACACATAACCATGTAGCTGCTTACTAGACATTTCTCACGGAAACTTACTAGATTATTTTTATTATATTACATTTGTCAAAATCAGCAAAAACATTTCAACAGGTGTATAACATCCTGTTAACACGAACCTTATCTTTATATTATATTATATTATATTCAGCATTTTTCTATTTCTATTGTTTCATAATTTTATAATTTTTATTCAGTCTACATTTTATCTTTGTACCAAACACTTGTCTTTACCTAAGTTTAAATAAAATTTTTAAAAAGTATATTTTTTACTTAAAAAATCTAACTCGCGAAAATCTCGAAAAAACGCGATTTTTGAATAGATTTTGAAAAACTTAGACTAGCCAATATGCTTTTAGAAAACATTGTTGTTTGCACATTTTCTAGTTTAACCTGATTATTATACCAAAGTATAGATACCTTTTAATAGATGAGCAATGTAGAAAAGTATGGCCCATGTTGCCAAATGCACACCTAGTCGTTCAATGTAATGATAATTAACTCCGTGAAAAGCCAAAGATATAGCTTTAAGAAATACTAGCACAGCCATCATATAATGAATTTTAAATACTGGATGTCTGGATTGTTTCAACAAAAATACCCAGAACATTCCCGATAGAAGAAACAAAATAGACATCATGCAGTACAGAGCAGGTAAAGGCATATCTCCAGCTGACAAGTAACTGCTTGGGTTTTGTTCAACTATTTTTATATTAAAGTCAACATGAGATTCTACATTTTTGTACACTGGACAGTTATGGAATATCAGTGTATATAGACCTTCTTCTTCTAAACTCTTTACTGCCATTATAAACTGGAATTTAAATAATTTTAAATAATATTCTACCTGGGACATTCTCTTGCTTTTACATTCTGAATCCCATGCCCTTAATTTAAGATTCCCATTTTCTTATAACAGCTGCAGCTTTTTTCAAAATATTTGCAGTTTAAAAAGTAAAAGTATGGGAGAATGTCCCACCTAGTGTAGATATTATTAAAAAAAAATAATTTATTAGTTACTCACTGATGTATTATAGTAAGTTTTTCCATTATACTCCACTGGTGTTAACTTAAATTTCAAGTCTGTACAAGCAGAGTTTTCATTTTCTCTATCATTTTCTTCTCGTTGTTTGAAAATGTGTACATGTGTTTGTTTTCCTTTACATGTAATTTCAAGCCTGCAAATATGTATCCAATTGAAAAATAAAATAAAAACATAATTAGAGAAAAAAAAATAACTAATTTGAATACTATATTATAGATAGATAGTTTTATTGTGCATAAGATAAATATTTTCACAAGGGTTCAGTGCAAAATATTAACAGAGGAATTAACATAATTAGAAATACATTATGACATAGAACTAATTATGATCACAGATATTTTTCTTAATCAATGAAAAAGTTAAGATAACAACTAATGTATTCAAAATGTGTGTACTTCATGCTAAAGCCGATCATTCACCATGTGCAAATGCTCATAGCTTTAATTTACTAATAATACTAAGAGCTAATTTAGTAAGTTCAGAGAATCCATTTTGTGTATTATTATTAAGGTAGTGTACCAGATCATCAATATTATGAACATTCTGAAAAAAAAACTATTTTTCCTTAGAGGACTGTAAATGGGACATTCAAAAAGCATATGATGTAATGACTCTGGGGAATCCATATTACAGACAGAGCAATTCTCAGTGCTGTAAATAATATAAAAATTTCCTTTAAAAGGCAATTTTAAAAATATTTTGCTACAGGTTCTAAGTTGTGCCATTATTCTGGTTATATAGATGTGTGCAAGTATTTGCAAATAATTGTTATTTTCACCAACTAGTAAGTATGAGTATAGTAACAAGTAACTTGAAGCAACCTTACTGTTTATGTTACTATCAAGCAATCATTTTCAAAATTTGTCTAGCATAAGCCTATCTACATTTGTACTTGAATAATTTTCCCATAGACACTCACATTGTGCATAAATAAACCATTATTTAACTTGCATCACCCAATTATACTTTGAATTATTATCAGATGCTAAATGAGCAAGTGAATTGAAACAACTTTTTGAAAGTCTTTTGAATCCATTCCTTTGAGTTTGTTTAACCAAAGTAACGCATGTTTGAAAACAACCATGATCAGAACATGTTTCCAAGCGTACAATGTAATCTGGGGTATTCTTTGACAGACTTGGGAGTTTTTTGAAAAAGTTTACCTGTACATGCTCTATAATATCAGTGTGATGCAGACCCCAAAAGAAAGAGAAGATAAAATAATTAAATTATATAAATTGATCCACAATTCCCAACTATTCATATTTAACTGACACACTATATCCCTTACTGCTAGAATTGACTGATTGCTTTGATTTTAGAATTCTTAGCTGTGGTCCAAAACAAGGCTGTGCAGGAGAAGTCAACACCCAAGTATGTAAACTGCTTTACTGTTTCCAGACAATATAAACTATAATGAAATTTTTTATTGTAATTATGTACATGACCACTTTTTGCGAATATCATTACTTCCATTTTATTGGTATTGACTACAAGTTTGTTACCAGAGCAATAAAACTTGAGTACCTTTAGTTTTCCATCTATTACGATTGTAGTAAAACTATACATATCTATATGATCTGCATAATGAAGCATTAATACGTCGTTGTTGACATCAATAGTAAATCCATTCAAACTACCACTATATTATACAACACCAATATACATGATATTTACTTACTCATTTGACTGGAAATTGAAAATTAAATAAATAATTTCAACTGTTTGAGGTTTGTCTGGGATACGCTCCAGAAGGCAATGTTCTTCATGACCATTAAGGTATGGATTTACACCATCATTTATAGTTTTATCGAGGCTGAAACCAAACTACAATATTTGTTTATATGAAGTTTTTCAAGTCTACCTGTACAAATTTATATATTTCAAAGCATCAACTATAATTGTTTTTTTCTTAATAAAACTTTAATACTCACTGGACCTGAAATGTTTTCAGGATTTACTGTAAAATTTGACAGTTCTACTTCCAAGTATCCACCATTATAAAACCCAAAATTACTCAAAGGAATAGATCTACGAGCATCATTCTAAAATACAGATGATTATAATTTAATAAGAAAATCCTAATTCTATTAATTAAATATGGAAATATTTCAACAGATGAATAACATATCATTAACTGAACCCTCTTGCAATAAATTATATATTAAATAACTAATCCATGTCTAATATAACTGTATGAAGTTCAAATGTGTTATAAAAGTGAAAGAATATTTGGTAATTAGGAATATTCCAACAATAAGGAATAGCTAAGTTTTCTTAATAGATACTAGGGTTAGCAAACTACTGGCACCGTACTTACCGTAATTTGTAAATTATGTTTTCGAGCCAAACAAATACCCAGAAACCCAAAACATAAAACCGATATAAAATTTATATTAACATTCTTCATTTTGTTAAATTAATTATTTATTGGATAAAAAATTTCTTTCATTCCTATTGACATGACAGATGGACAGAATTTGGCAGTCTGGTGATTTCGATTTTCGATTTGTGGTAGCACTGACAGCAGTGTCACAAACGCTGCAAACTTCACATTTTCGGGAACACAAAAGTTCATAAATAATGATTTTCAGTTTCTTGACGAAGTGCGTTGAAAGTACAGTCACAGAAGTGTATTACACTTCTGTGGTACAATATACTCAACAAAGCCGGCATTTAGTTAAATATTTCTTATGTAACACATGGGGCGCGTTCAGCCACGTTGGCGCTAGGCAAGCGCTGAGCAAGCAAAGGGCGAATTTGACCGCTTAGTGACAGCGCTAGCTCTAGCGGTCGCCATTTTTTCCAGCGAATTTATTTTGCGCTGAGCTGGTCAGCGGTTCGTTATGTCAACAACAACAAACAACAATTCTAGCCTCTAAGTTAAAATTTCTGTGTTATTTAGTTTTTATTATTGAATTACTTCCTCGAAGTGATTTAAATGTCTTACAGGATTTTCTGCTTCTCCTAGTGCTAATATTTTTACATATTTTTCTTGTCTTTCATTTACAGGTGGAATCAATTCCACTATATTATCCACAATAGTATTTTTATCTTCCAAGATTAAGTAATTTATAAGGTTTTCCATTTAAGGCGCTTTATATTTAGAAAATAAATGTGAAGGTTATGTGATGTGTTTATCTAAATTATGTTTGTCACAGAGCATCAAAGCATAAACGTTCAGCCCCCTTCAAGCGCTTTCACAGAGCGCCGCTGCTAGCGCTAACTTTGCGCTATCATGGCTGAACGCGCCCATGTGTCTCATCCGCGATCTAGATCGTAGATAGTCTACAATATTGAATGCACCGCGTTTGGAACATTCTTTTGGACATTCTTTCAAAATTTACGGATTTACTCCACAGATAGTAAAATCATATATCTACCCTCCCTTTTTGTTCAAGGAATATCAACTTACCCTATTATTCTACTTGTTAATGTTATCTACACATTATACATTAGTACAAAGTCACCACAGATCACAGAGCTAGAGCAATCGAGTAAATGATATGACGAAATTATATTTCTGTGGATATCATATCAAAAACAGCTGTTATGAATAAACGTCAAACAAACCTTTTTTAAATCTTATTGATTGTTCCCTATTTTAGCAACATAACAAAACCATTGGGGTTGTGTTGTGTTTAGCAATAAATAAGAATGTCTGCAAATGAAAGGTAATTGTTCTTATTCTAACTTAAAATAAACAAACTAAACTATTATTTGTAGAGTCTATGAAGAGATAGAAGCATTAGAAGCAATTTTACTGGACGATATATCTATAATTTACGACGCACAGTATGTTTATGTTTTAAAATATTAAAACAATTTATGTTATAAGAAATAATTTTAGGGGACGACCGGAACGTATTAAGTCAACTATCTTTCCTTCTACTGCAAACGAAGTAAATAAACAATATGTTTGTGTGACCCTTGAAGTTAAACTACCTGAAGGTTATCCAGATTGTGAACCAAATGTTCAACTAAGAAATCCTCGTGGTTTGGATGACTCGACAATTAATGATATTAATAAAGCCATTACTGAAAAATGTAAGGAATATCTAGGCCAACCAGTTATTTTTGAATTGATCGAGGTAAAAATATATTTTACTGTAGTGAGCTAAATTTGCAAATCGGAAAACTTTCAATATTCTTATTGTTTAATACAAACGTAATGTTTTCTTATACGTTTTGCTAGAAGTTACTATATGAAGTAGATCAAGGTGTTCCTATACCTAAGAATACAAATCCTATTACTTGAAGTTTAGATATATAGTTTCAAGTATTTTTTATAAACTTTTTTTCAGCTTATCAGAGAAAGCCTGACTGAAAGTAATTTGCCAACATGTCAATGTGCAGTGTGTCTGTATGGTTTTATAGATGGAGACTGTTTTACAAAAACTGATTGCTTTCACTATTTTCATTCCTATTGCTTATATAAACACATTGTAACAACAAAAGGACACTTCCAAGAAGAACAAGATAAGTTACCAACATGGCAAAAATGCACTAAAGGATTTCAGGTATTTTGCACAATATTAAATAAATATATAGTTCGGAAAGACTTCCACGGTCAGAGGAATGACTAATAGGTCAAAATGTTTTCTTGACGTTTCGACTTCTGCTTTGGAGTCATTATCAAGAGATAGGAAAAGGTAGGTTAGTGAGGATAAGGTTCAGTATGATCTGCCTACCATACTAGTAATACTGTACCAGGCAGTTATCTCAGAGGTCTCAATCTGCCTACTCCTCGGAGATAACTGACGAGTCGTAGGAGGGGGCTGCTTTCTTATAGGAACAGAAACGAGGGGAGATGATGCTGGGAAAAAGATGAGTGTGGAAATGGTAGGCGGGATATTGGTTGGAGGTAAATGGTTGTTGGGTATTTCGAGGGTAAGTAATGGTTTCCATGTCATTGGCCGTCATCTCTTTTGTTCATACAATTTGGACGTTTCTCTATTTCTATTGGCTCTCTAATAGTACCGGATTTTAAAGGTCGAATCGGGGCCAAGGTTTTGCTTTCAGAACAATTGATGGAAGGACCTGTTTGAATTTTATGTTGGGCTAATGCATTGTTGGAATCTAAAATTTAGATGGATAAGAAATGTTCAGAAATTCTATGTTGGACTCGACAATTTGTTTGACCTATGTAAGTTTGGGGACAATTATTACAACAGGGAACCTCATACACACCCTGATTTTCGTTGGGGACTTTATCTTTTGCTGGCCTAACTAGATGGGGAATCTTTTTGTCCGTGGTGATGATGGTTTTTATGCCTGTGAGCCTAAGGACTCAACTGATTTTGTCTTTGATATAAGGAAGAATTATTCGATTTTCTGGCTAAGAAATGGATTCGGAAGAAGAGGGGGGACACGAAAGAGGAGGAGCTAGATCTCTTTATATATATATATATACACACTACCCTCCAGCATTATCGCACCACCTATATTATGCCTTAAGTTTAAAGTTTTTTTTTAATCAATGGATGGATTTTGATGATTATTTCTTCAAGCGTATTTGCGCCTCATCAGTACAAGGTAGGTGCTATTCGTCCAGAAGTTCTCAGAGCATAATCCTGGACTGGAGACTACGTTGATACCACACAAATACATCAACCTCAGTAAAGGAAATGCTAAGAGTGCGATATCAGCGACATCACATCTAATCAAAAACCAAAATTCTATATCGTCAAAAAAACATCTCGGTTTTGTATTTATTTACTTAATTACAGTTACCTGTAAATAATTGTCATATTAGTAAAGCGTGATCTATATACGTCAAAAAATAATAGTTCAATATACTATTATAACGCTCTACAAAATTAGAAAAATAAAATTCCAAAGAATAGACCATTCACTAAGAAGCAGGTAACTGTAATTAAGTAAATATTATCCCACACATTTTCTATGGGATTGAGATCAGGGCTACAAGGTGGCCAGTTCATTATTATAACTTCATCCAAATAGTCACGGACCGTACGGTCATTAATTACATTGAATTACACTTCTAAAGTAAACGGGGTTGGTATATCTGTTAAGATAGAACCAACCATTCTGGTTGATTAGTACCACACCAACGTAGTCTCTAGTCCAGGATTATGCTCTCAGAGCTTCTGGACGAATAGCATCTACCTTGTGCTGATGAGGCGCAAAAACGCTGAAACCGGTCTACAAGTGATGTTATTCCTTCTAATCGCAAACCAGAATGGTTGGTTCTATCTTAACAGATATACCAACCCCGTTTACTTTAGAAGTGTAATTCAATGCCTGTCGGGGCATATAGCCCGAGAAGTAGTTGTTGCTTCTTAGTGAACGGTCTGTTCTTTGGAAATTTGTTTTTCTAGTTTTGTAAAGCGTTATAATAGTATTGAACTATTATTTTTTGACGTCTATAGATCACGCTTTACTAATATGACAATTATTTACAGGTAGCTGTATTTAAGTGTATACTTATTGATGGTTTCTGATAAATGTCAACGTCTTACCCATATACGGGGTGTGAAAAGAAAGTTGTTTTTACTTCTAATTTTGCAATTATTATCAGAAACAATCGCTACATCCCATTTACATTACGTTATAACGTTCAAGAATAATCTCGATATCTCTGTTATTATTGAAATATACTTACTAATGAAACAAGCAAGCTATGAAATGCATATCAAAAAGTGTGACAGAAGTGTTTAAAACTGCATTCGACAAATTGCTGCTTTGCGTAATTAAGTGTTTATTTGACATGGACCACGCTGAGTGTGTAGATGCGGTTACTTTAGCCAATGAAGGAATAAGTTATCGTGAAATAGGCTTAAGGTTAGGAGTTTCTCATACAACAATAGCACGTGCCATTCAACGATTTCAAGAGATAAATGATCATACAAGACGACCTGGACAAGGAAGATGGAAAGTCACAACACCACGCCAAGATCGTTTTATTAGATTTCGTGCTTTAAGGGAACGTTTTGTCACAATGAGAAACTTACAGATACAAGTAGCAGGTGTTCATAATATTCGAATTAGTACTAACACTGTACAAAACCATCTCGCCGATCGAAAATGATTTGCATGCAAGGATTCCAGCCAGAGCACCAAATTTAAACGCAAATCATCGTAGAAGAAGATTGCAATTTGCCAGATCATCTTGACTGGAATGCTGATGACTGGGAACAAGTACTGTTCACAGATGAATCAAGGTTTTGTTTATATAGCTCAGATAGACGTTTAAGAGTAATTCGACGGCCCAAGGAACGGTACGCACAGAGCAACATACGACCGACGACTTTATTTAATGGAGGATCTGTAATGGTTTGGGGTGGAATTTCGCTTACAGCACGAACAGACCTTGTTTCTTTACGAAGTGGTTCATTAACAAGTGAACGACATTTTGTCGTTCCATGTGATTCCCTTTGCTCCTTACATAGGAAATAATTTGTTATTAATGACCTCATGCTGCCCGTACGGTCCGTGACTATTTGGATGAAGTTATACAAATAATGAACTGGCCACCTTGTAGCCCTGATCTCAATCCCATAGAGAATTTGTGGGATAATATTTACTTAATTACAGTTACCTGCTTCTTAGTGAACAGTCTATTCTTTGGAATTTTATTTTTCTAATTTTGTAAAGCGTTATAATAGTATATTGAACTATTATTTTTTGACGTCTATAGATCACACTTTACTAATATGACAATTATTTACAGGTAACTGTAATTAAGTAAATAAATACAAAGCCGAGATGTTTTTTTGTCGGTATAGAATTTTGGTTTGTGATTAGATGTGATGTCGCTGATATCGCACTCTTATATAGCATTTCCTTTACCTACTGAGGTTGATGTATTGGTGTGGTATCAACGTAGTCTCCAGTCCAGGATTATGCTCCTAGAACTTATGGACGAATAGCACCTACCTTGTACTGATGAGGCGCAAATACGCCGAAACCGGTCTATAAGTGATGTTATTTCTTCTAATCACCAACCAGAATGGTTGGTTCTTCCTTAACAGATATACCAACCCTGTTTACTTTACGGTCTGCTCTTTGGAAAATAATTTTTCTAATTTTGTAAAGCGTTTAATAGTATTGAACTACTATTTTTTGACGTCCATCAATAAGTAGTTTCTTCCTTGAAAATTAACCTATACCGTGAAAAAATAATAATCAAAATCTATTCATCCAGTATAATAATCAATTTTTGTAAGTGTGTATCTTCAAGTCCATTGTTTAATAATATCTTTGTATGTTAACTACACTTTTAAAATAATAAATTTAAGTTATTATTTTTTAGGCAACTTGTCCAGTTTGTAGGGAATCAATAAACTGTGATGTTGAAGAACTGAAGACAGCTCTTCCGCCCAAAGATTTGGAAAATGCTCAAAATTTTCAAGTTACCAGTGATTTAAAGATATTACAAGAAAGTATGAAGCAATTATTTTCATATCAAAAAAGCAAGGGAGGTATAATTGACATTGAAGCTGAAGAGAATAAGTTGTTGTTAATTACAGACTCCGGTGAAGATGGATCCGGGGATACTAGTGAGGTATATAATTTACTTCCATTACACTTGTAATCCTGTTCTATTCGCAATATAATAAGGTATTGTAATTTCTTTATTTCGAATAACTTGACAAGGTCAAAAGTAAAAAGTGACAAATCCCGTAACCCTGGAATCCGACTTAATAACTATATATCTACAACGAAAGCCTTAAAGTATATATAACACATTTCCCTTCTTGAAGTTAAATATGTTAACTGGTTCTATATGTAAACGTTGCCATGGACCTTTTGGTAGTTCCCATTGATGAGAACTCTTTTTACTTTCATTATTTTGAACCGTCTGACACGGTAAACAGCTTTTTACTAAGTGTTCAATATCACTATCAATACCAGACTGTGTTACATATTTTTGTTCCAGATTTTAAATGTTTGTATACTTGTTTAAACAATGGAGCTTGATCCGTTTTCAGTGCAATATTTTTATGAGTAACTGGCAATTCGAAAGCGGTAGTTGAACCCTTCTTGTATATAAATCTAGACAGTGAATCTGCATTTCCATGTTTTTCTGTAGATCTATACTCTACTTCTACTTCATAATCCAAACCTTGTAAAAATTGTTCTTAATGTAATAATATAGTGGCCGTTATATTTGGTAAAGGTTTATTGGAATTGAAAATTGTAACTAATGGCTTTTACAATTTTGTTTATATGGTGCATTTAGCCTTTTACAGGAGTTTTAAATATTCTGATTAAAGAAATAGAAACTAACGCCTTAACTTTTTGCTTTTTATAATGACCGACTTTTGTTGAAGTTTTTATTATTTTTATTAAACTACTATATTGTCAACTGGTGACTTTTTGCAATTAGGTTGATGTTACACACTGCAACCAACATACTAACAATGGCTTATGGTCCGTAATCAACTTGAATTTACGCCCGTACAAATATTGGACAAATTTATGACATCCCCAAAAAATCGATGTTGCTTCTTTATCTATCTGACAAGTTTTATTTTCAGATTTACTAAGTGTTTTCGACGCGTATGCTATTGGTCTTTCTGAACCATCTGGCATTAAAAGTGAAATTACTGCCCCCAAGGCATATGAGCTCGAGTCAGTCGCTAATGTTAGAGGTAGTGAGTGGTTGTATAGAACTATTATCTTATCAGATGTAATTTCTTGTTTAATTGAAGAGAAACGTTTCTCGCATTTAGCATCCCATCCTCGTCGCCACTGTTGAATTTGCAATATAATAGGTTCGTTCCAACTGGCGATAGAACCGTTCCAGGTATCGTTCGCGCTGTATTTCTCTCGCGTCCCAACTGATTATAGTATCGTTCTTGGAAGGGGTGATAAAGTTGATGTGTCCATTTCTAATTCGAGTTTGCGCACTATACGGTACTTGATACGATTCCAGAACTGTTCCTACATGCCAGTTGGAACAAACCCAATAAAGTATTGAAATTTCTTTATTTCGAATAACTTTGAGTTAAAAGTGACAAATCCCGTAACCCCGGAATCCTACTATATATATATATATATATATAAACTAGGTTATATCTGTATAACTATACAATGAAAGCCTTAAAGTATATATAACAGATTTCACTTGAAGTTAAATCTGTCAACTGGTTTCTTAACTTTAGTACTTCTTAATTCTATATTTGTCTTGTTTTTATATTTTTCTGTCTGAAAACCTTGTTTGAATTTGATATTCCGTCCTCTATATTATTTCTTTCCTGGTTATCGGTGTTAATTTATTTTCCTGGTAAACTTGAACATTCACGTACTTGTGATGTAGCTATCATCTCCATGGTTGTTTCTGGTACCTCTTCATTATCATATTTGAGGTGAATTATCTTGATATCTTTGCATACCAGTTAATGTAACTTCTGTTCTGACAATTTGGTCTATGTGTCTTCTAACAATGTTCCCTTCTGCATCCTTCTGTACTGTTTTTCCAAATTTTCACATTCCAGTTTTATCGTAATTTCGGAAACGAACTGTATCTCCTATATTGAAAACTTTTTTTTGGATTCCAGAACGGTTCCTAAATGCCAGTTGGAACAAACCTAATAAAGTACCTATTGTAATTTCTTTATTTCGAATAACATGACAATGTCAAAAGTAAAAAGTGACAAATCCTCTAACCTCGGAATCCTACTATATAAACTAGGTGATAACTATATATCTACAATGAAAGCCTTGAAGTAGGTATATATAACAAATTCTATACATTTTGTTTTTGTTTCCAGGATCCAGGACCCAGTGATAACGGTTTGGAGCCCGATGTAATGCAAAGGGGACAAAGATATGAGTTTAGCATGAATTCAGTTTTCAGTAATAGATGACTAAGGAGCCCAATCTATCAGTGGTTTTCAGAAAACCTAAATGTCATGTTCCAATACTTGTCTAGCTCTACATGTGTTTTATAGAATCGATTACTCTCGGAAGTTTATTTATTTATAATTTGTTTTTTATTTTTAAAATTACTTTTAGTAAATATGTTGAAAAGTAAAATGGCATTTTTATTTCATTGTGGTTTATCAATGCAGATACTAGAATAGAAAGTAGGTACTGCAAGCATACTTCTCCAATTTTTTTTATATATATTTAACAATCTGGTCAAGTTCAAAAAAATAAATTCTCAAATGAGATATAAAGATGAGATTAATATGAAGAGCTAGAAAATCAACAGACGATTTCATGAGGAGGCTCTTTGACCTATTCCACTGTGACCTTTTCAGTCCGACTCTATTTATGTAGCCAATCAGTCTCGAGACTGAATCTTTCATGTAATTTCCTGCTGGTAGCTTCTCATCGATACAAGATACCGCACATCATTCGCCAAGCAGTCGCATTGGTATAGGTATATAAGATTACTCCAGGTGTCAAAAACTCTAGTCAGAAATTCTGTCTTAATCTGGTCACGAATTTTTCATTTTTGAGTTTCAAATATTTTTTTTACTAAACGCCAAAGTTCCAGGAATCTTGATTTTCGCTATCAAAAATGACATAAATGTAAATGCGGGTATCAAAAATTGGTGAAAACTTACAGCTCTGCTTAGGGCTCTGTTGAAACCAACACATCACAGTTGCGCGTTTTATACTCCATAAAACTGTCACTTTCTGTGTTATTGCTTTTTCTTTATTGAGTGTTACATTTTTAAATCAAAAAGATACCTACACGTAAAACCATATAAATTTAATCATATAGGGGAGACTAGGGAGGGATGATACGCTTTCAAATTTGCCGCTTAAAGCACTTGTTGCTTGGTAGATTTGGCAACAGTGGAACGTCTCCATGTGATCAGCACATTTGATGCCTCTTTGCTGTATTAGGAGGCGGTTTTAAGAAATCAGCGCAGAAAATTTGTTTTTACTGTATAAATTATAAAGTTTCGGAAGGTAAGTGTAAGCATTTTAGTAAAAACTGGTTGAGATTAACCTATTTATAAGTTTTTTATGATATAATTCGGTGTTTTAGACACAATTTGGTAACAAGTAGATGCCTGAATGTGGATTCTGTTACCAAATATTTCAAATTTTATAGAATAGGTCACGTACGGGAGGATTAATATACATTCCATTTCTGGGAGACTTGATACATGTATCAAACCTCCCACTCTCCCAGATTTCTAGGTTGTACCTACATAAAATGTTCTTTTTAATTACAGGATGCCTTTCAAATGGAAGAAAAAAACTAATAGAACACCGGCTTCACCTGAACGGATGGAGAAAGCCGTCCAGGAAGTTTTAGACGGAGGTAAATTGAGAAGTACGGCTAATAAATATCTCTTAGACAAAATGACACTAAGAAGATATGTTGCCAAATACAAGGAAAAGGGAAAAGAAACAAAGTTTCTTCCAAATTTTGCGACTTCTCAAATATTTAATTCCGAAGAAGAAAAAAGTTTAGCTAAATATTTGCTAACTGCGGCTAAAATGAATTATGGGTTCACTTCTAAAGAGACGAGAAAATTTGCATATTTGTATGCTTTGGAAAATAAAAAAAACGTCCCTTCAAATTGGCTAAAAAATGAAATGGCTTCCTATGAGTGGCTTAGAGGGTTTATGGAGAGAAACAATGAACTATCGCTTCGAAAACCAGAACCAACGAGCCTTTCTCGTGGAACAGCTTTTAACCAGCACACTGTAGGAGAATTTTACAATTTACTTGGCGAAGTACTACGCCGAGATCAATTTGAAACAGATTCAATATACAACTGTGACGAGACTGGCGTCCAGACTGTCCACAAACCTAGCAAAATCATTTCAAAAAAAGGACAAAAACAAGTATCAAAAGTTGCTTCAGGAGAACGAGGCCAGACAGTTACAGTTCTGTGTACCATAAGTGCCATAGGGAATTCTATTCCCCCTTTTTCTGTTTTCCCGCGTGTTCGTGAACAGGATTATATGACCATTGGTGCACCACCAGGATCCAAAGCTGCTACTCATCCAAGTGGTTGGATGACATCTGAAAATTTCGAATTATATCTGTCACATTTCATGAAATTCGCAAAATGTAGCAAAGTTAAAAAATCCTTACTTATGTATGTATGTAGATTGGGGTGACATTCACTGAGACCTAAAAGATCTATTGTGCCCCCTTACTTCTACTTAGTTCCTGAGGAAAGTCTCAGAGACTAGTAGCTCCTTCAGTCCTATTTCCCGGAGGAATTTGCAGTTCGCAAGTATGTGGATGGAGGTTTCTTCTTCCATACCACAGAATCTACATTCTTCTTCCTCCACTATTTTGAGCTTTTTCAGGTGCCCATTCAGAGGACAATGTCCCGTAAGGATGCCTGTTAAAACTCTTAGTCCAGTTTTACTTTGACTTATGCATTCATTTGATCTCAACAGGTTGTAGTCACCCAGAAGAATCTTTGATTGCCTAAGTCCTACTAGATATCCTTACTTATTTTGGATAATCACAACAGCCACATATCCCCTGGTGGTCTAGATATATGCAAGCAAAATGGCATCGTTTTATTAACCATACCGCCACACACAAGTCACCGCTTGCAACCACTTGATGTTGCGGTATACGGTCCATTCAAAACGTACTCCAATGAAGCTTGCGATGATTTAATGGTAAGAAATCCTGGCCAAACTATTTGTTTGAAAGATATTGCCGCTCTTGTTGGTACTGCATATCAGCGAGCTTTTACTCCACTGAATATTAGCAAAGGGTTTTCTAAAACCAATACAATTCCCACCAATTTAGTGATCACGACTTCCTCACTGCAAAGGCTACTGACCGGCCTGATCCTCATCAGTCACAAAGTGCTACAGTTAATGATACGCTGGCATTACCTGTCGGTAGAGAACATACCCCAGAATCTACTCCTAGGCCGAAGCCTGAACCTTCCTGCTCATACAAGACTCCCGAACAAATAAAGCCATTGCCGCAGGCACCACCAAAAAAACAACAAACATCAGGAAGAAAACCTGCAAAAACAAAAGTTCTCACTGATACCCCAAATATGGAAGAAATAAAAAATGATTATGAAAAAAGGCAAGAACAGAGAAACAAGGGTAAATTCAAAAGAAACCTTATGGGCATTAACAATGTTGTTAAAGTGAAGAAACAAAAAGCAATTGAAGAGGAATCTGAATCTGATAATTCTGTATTCGATCCATCATCATCGGATGAAATAACTGATATAGAAGACCAAATAGAAAATGAGAAAGAAGAAGATTATTTTGTTAGAGGAGTAGTAAACTTGAAGGACTATGTTCTAGTAAAATGTACAACAAAAAAGACAATAAAGCCCTATGTTGGACAAGTTATAGAAAAAGTGGGAGATGAATATTTAATAAACTTTATGCGGCGGAAGAAGCCTGGATACCATTTCGTATACCCTGATGTGGAAGACCAAGGACTAGTTTCTGAAGAAGATGTTATGAAGCTACCGACACCAAATTTTGTAGGTGGGACTGCCAGATCCACAAAAAAATGATCATTTGCCGTCAAATTTAATAAATTTTACAATGTCAATTAATAATGAGTACTTTTAGGTCTAATAAATTGTATGGCTTGGCGTATCTTATGATTTATCTATTTTGTATCAAACCTCCCTTACACCGTATCAAAGCTCCCTTACGCATGGGAAGGTTGATACACTTTACAGTTTTTTTTAAAATACCAGGTATCTCCTATCATAATCTAAACTGACATGTTTCAACTGCTCACAATTAATTGTAACTAAGTTGGCTATAAAAGGCCGCACAAACCGATTTCATTGAATGAACACTTATGTCAATTTCCTAGGTCAAGGATTAGCCGTATCAACCCTCCCTAGTCTCCCCTAAGTTAATAGTTTCTAGTAAACTATAAGGTAACTCGTCTCTAATCCAAACAGTATTTCGATATTTCACGAATCCGGCAGATATGCGCCCGGCCGTTTGGCGCTCCTGCCTGAATTCGACCGTTTTGCGCTCTTAGAATTTCCCTCGTAAAGTAAACCCTACCCTTTTACCTGAGTTCATCCGGTTTGCGCCCTGATAAGTAGGTAGCTACTAGATTAGTATTATATTTTCCTAGAAATAGGATTCTCCGAGTATTATTGGAAAACATGCAACCTTTCCTTCGCACTCTCTTCAGACTTAGGACTGGCAAAGAATATACTTACATTAGACTGGGCCAAAAAAATCGAATGTTATTTGTTTTGAAACCTATATTGAGAAAATTATTTAGGACGACAAAAATAGTATATTTCATTACGAGTACAGAAAATAGGCTTTTCCCGTGTGCGCGCGACACGGGAAGTCGTGCAAGCACGGGAAAAGCATTTATGGATGTGTAATGAACGATACTTTTCATTTCACTTTCGCTGGAGTCCCGTCGGAGTGTCTACGTCCCACAATAAAACCATTGCGTAGTATTCTTCCAATTATAATGAAGCAGAGCTCGACTTCCTTTTATTGGCGCACATCTGCAAATTCCTTCGTTTCGCATTACGAGCTTCATCAAATAGGTACATCTCTTGCATTTGTTTTGCAACGGTCTTCCACTTTGTCTTTACAACCACTTAGTTCTTTTGTAATTTTCACCGTTTTCTTTCTTCATGTTCCACGACCAATCTTCCATCTTTCTTTGCCTAGCAGAATTCCGTAAACTGAACTAATTGCTACAACTTTAAATGTGCCATCCATAAGTACAGTGGAGGTACTGTCGGTTGAAATTTCTATAGCTTTTTTACTTGCAAACACTAAGATTCTGTTTTCATTAATATTTTTATATATAAATAAAACAGCCGTCTTTCATTGTAATAACGACTACAGGAAATGTTATTTCCGATGCTACGGCGGGATCTTTCGGAAAACCTTGTACGCGTTTTCTGGTGGCGTTTAAACCACTTTTCACTGATAAAAAATTGGAATTTCTGTCACTAAGTGCGCATACCACTATATTGTAGGTACAAATTTTTGAAATTCGTCGCTACAAATTTTTGACATGGGTAAATAATCATTATCTTCTCGTGCTCTTTTCCTAACATTGAACAAACATTCTCTAACTTCCATTGCTGCAATACTAGGCTTGCATATATGTTCCCTCTCATTAATTATTTTTGAATTGTTTGTTATTATACTACCCCTACATTTTTCAGTTTTTTCTTCAACGCATATCCAAGACATGGAACCATCTTTTGAAGTTCTTTTCATTCGAAAACTAACCTTTATATAAAATACTCGGCTTCCCCTTTGTTGTTTCAATCATTTTGTATTATTCCATAATGAAAAATTACGAAAATACAAATACCGACAATAACCCATTCACCATATCTACTCCTATCACAAACTAAAATTTATACACACACACATGCGAGATGAGCCCGTTCCTCCCAGAATGCATCGCTCTAAGCGCAAGGCATCTCGGGGAAAACTTCCGCCAACCCCCCATCTCATCCGATGGGTCCTTATCGTCGACGTTCGCGTTTTTCACAGCCCGTCCTCAGCCAAATGGCTGCTGGCTGCGGTCGGGCTTCTTCTTGGCTGTGTAACCATGGTGGTTATTTCTTCAGCGGTCTTCTAACCTGCTTTTGTCTTCCGTTGTGTGTGTTTTTGCGCTGCCTCTACAAGGGGCGAATCCTTAGCCGACGAACTGCGGCTAAAGACGACCTTATATATAGTGGATCTACTTGTTTTTGATGTCCTAGTTGAAATCCCGACTCATCATTTTATGGATGTGCCGGGACTTCTCGTAGGGCCTTCTTTTCATGAGATTTCTTACAAGTGACTTTAGGCCATCAGCTGATTTAATAGCCTTGTCACCTGCTTGAGAATCTGTTGCTTCGTCGGTGTTGTTGTCGTCGTCGTTTTGTTGGTTGCAGCTTGGGTGTACCTGACTCCTGGCTTCGTTGTTTTTGGGGCTGTTTTACTTGTCATCAAGTTGTTTGGGGCCTGTGGGAATCCTCTGTAGTTCGCCGGGTGTTCTCCCTGGCAGGTTGCTCAGGTGGCTAGCTTGTTCTTCGGTCTTGGGCATTCGTTTGATCTGTGTGGTCCTCCGCACTTCACGCATTTAGTGCTTATGCTGCATCCCGTCTGTCCGTGGTGGAATCCTTGGCAGTTGTAACACTGCGTCGGCCCATTTCCTCTTCTTTGCTCTTCCCATCTTATCCTCACGTTCTGTATGTGTTGAATTTTCCTTATTTTTTCCTTCTCTTCTACTTCGAGTTCCACCATTTAGATGGGTAGTGGTTTCCTCTCGCCAAGTCTGGAGTTGAGTTGGATGATTTTCCCTATCTTGGCTCCTTCTTTCTCGATTTCCTCCTTTATTTCTTCGGTGTCTTCGTACTCGGGTGACTTACGTTATGTCAGATCCGGACTCCAGCGAATGTACTTATCACACATTTTAGAAATAAAAAACTTAACCGATAGTAACATTTTTTATTGATTGAAAAACTTTTGTTCCATTCCAAAAACATTAGATATGTACATACAGAACTGACTGCAATAATAATTATTTACTTACCTAAACAGAATTAAATATTGTATTTTTAATTGGTTAAAATTAAAAAGAAATTATAGGTTAGGTAGAATACAATAATATTATTTAGGTACATTAATTTGGGTAGCATATGCTTGTTAAATATAATTTTTTATCCACATATTAATTTGGTAAATTGAATTAAAAAGTGAAACAAAACAAATCAAAACCACTCATTTTGTTAAAGAGAATGGTTGAAAATCACAAATTAAAGATTTATCTTCAATCAATATAATTGTTTTGCTTGGATAAAATCTTACTTAATCTCACCGCCATATACCTACGTCACACTGATTTGCTTTTATAGTGTGTTGATTTTAATCTTTATCAATGAAAAAGTATCAATATAAAATATATATTTTATCATTATATATATCAAAGGATTTAACCATCCACCTCTAAAACTTTCGGTTTCCCCTCATTTTTCGCTTGTTTAATATCGTTATCTATTTGTTTCCATTTTTCAAGATTTTTTTCACACATTTCCAGCATCCCTTTAGTCTCAGGAATCAGAGTGGACAAAAGATTATAGCAAGGTAAACAAATTCCCATTAGAAATCCAACTTGGCTTGCCGGCTGTTCATCTGGTTGATTTCTGTCCATCATTGGGATTGGTGTTCTACCAGCTTTCCTTTCTGCATCACCCTGGTCATAGAATTCTTCAACGATCACCTGTTATTCAAGACATATAAAACTATAACAACTAAATAATTATTGTGGAAGAAATTACTTTAGTAAATAATGTAATTCATTTCTAAGAATAAATACAGCTGATACAATATAAGTCCCAATGAACGTCATTCAATCAAAACAGTGACTTCGGTAGTTGACGTATTTGTTCGTTAGCCTTAGATTGCTAGAATTTTATATTTTGGTATATAATAATCCGTGTTGTCGCGTTAAAAAATGGTTTAATAAATACACTGCACCGCAAAATTAACTGGACACAGGACAGGCAAAATTATGTTCAAATTCAATTTTAATTTTTCTCTTAAGTGTTTCGTAAATTTAACTCATTTTTGTCAAGACGTTGACCTTTCCATTTTTATCATTATGTCTATCGACTTTGCGAAAAGTTCCAATGAATATGTTGATATACAGGGCTGCACAAAAAATTGTATTTTACGCTTAACTTCTGAACATCCTGTGGAAAATGATGCCTATTCGTTTTCAAGTCCCATCTTTTCAGAACAATTTTCTTTTTATTATCGACAACAAAAATTAATAAGGGCAACAGCAGTATTAAGATTTTTCTTATTGAAATCTAGTAGGTATTCCCTTCACATGCCAGAAAAACTGTTCTGATCATTTTAGGCATAGATTCAATTAAAGCAGCAACTGCGTCTTGTGGTATCTGCTGCCACTCGTTTGTCAATGCTTATGCTAACGCAACCAGAGCTGTAAACTGGTCGTAGTTCTGTCTAACTCGTCTTACTAATGTATCCCTCTATGCTCAATAGGGTTGAAATCCGGAATTATTGCGGTCCAGTCGAATACTTGAACGTCAACATCGTTGAAATATTGCCTCATTGTTTGCGGTCGCGCATTTTCATGCATTAAGAGAAAATTTTGCCCTATAACTGGCATGTGAGCTACCACATGTTCTTCTAAGCATTCTCTAATGTATCTATCAGCGTTAATAACTTCTTGAAGTATAGCGAGTAGTGATGAGCAAAGCAAGACCAAGACTAAGCCTTGCACAATCTTGGTCTTGGTCTTGTTGATCCAGTTTTGGTCTTGGTCTTGCTCAAATATTACCGGTCTTGGTCTTGGTCTTGCTTATTTAGTCTTGGTCTTGGTCTTGCGTATCCAGTCTTGGTCATTTTAGATTTTTATGTTCAATGAAAAAATAAATTGCACTTTTATACTAACACAAATATACTTATTTTCCACCCAAAACTCGATAACAAGATATAAAATAGGCAAAGGTTTCAGAATTAATAATATTGGTAAACAAATCAGAGAGTATTCTATCGACGCAACAATAGTTTTAAATTAAGCTTATCATAGCTTGTCAAGAGAATGAAATCTCTAGTTGTTGAGAGCTATGAAAACTCGAAAACCTAACCTTCCTACAACGGATGAATTGACCTTTTAGCGAAAAAAAAGTAGGGTAAACTGGTCCATAGTGGGAATTTCACTCTCCTGGCTATTTTATCGTTGTGGTAGAGCTATGTGTCAGTGAGTGTGTTATCATAACAGTGATGTCTTTGAATCTCTTGTTGGTTTTTTGGAAATTCAGGTAAGTGATCAGCTGAAAATTTTCATTTCCATGTTCAGATTTTTTCGAATAATCCGCCGAAATGTACCCTTTTTAACAAGAATTTTGTATGGATATCTAAGACATACATAACCTCAATATTGTCTTATTCTGTTTATACCTAGCTCTACCACTTTGATAAAATTTTTGGTCATTTGTATTTTAATGCACCATGGTCCATAGTGGGAAAAAATAAGTGGTCCATACTGGGATATGATAACATAATGCGGTCCAAGCTGAAATATGCTACAACATGCTAAAAATTTTCATTCTTTGCAGAATTGAATATGCCGAGACATCCAAGATCCCAACTGTCAGCAGTTTTTGAAAAAAGCAGAGAAGAATATGCAAGGTCTATGCATTCTGCAGTGAAAGATGTTGTAGAAAATCAAATTAAATTGATGAGTGCATCCACAAAGTATGGTGTAAGCAAGTCAGCTTTACAGCGGAAAGTGAAAAAGTTAAAATTAGCTAATGAAGCTAATGAAGAAAATACAAATGATTTTGAATTTGGACGAAGCCATGGTTTCAAACCAATATTTACAAGTAGAGAGGAGCAGCTATTAAGCGAGTTTATAATTGAAGCTTGTGAAATGTGCTACGGCTTAACATTATTAAATACTTGTGAATTAGCTTACAAGTATGCCATTACTAATAATAAAACGGTACCTCAAGCTTGGTACGAGAAGAAACGTGATGGAGTCGAATGGATGAATAATTTTAGGAAACGACACCCAATGTTATCGCTTCGAAAACCAGAAGCAACTAGCCTTGGTAGGGCGACCAGCTTCAACAAGCATAATGTGGCTACATTTTTCAACAACTTGAGAAATGTGATAACGAAATATAATATCCAGTCGAACCAAATATACAATTGTGATGAGACTGGTGTCACTAATGTGCATAAACCCGGTAAGGTACTTGCTAACATTGAACAAAAACAAATTGGAAAAGTGACAAGTGCTGAACGAGGCACATTAATAACAATGTGCACCGCAATATGCGCTAACGGAACTTTTGTGCCTCCATTCTTTGAATTCCCAAGGAAAATATTTAAGCCTTTCATGTTTACTGGAGCTCCCCTAGGATCAGGCGGTGCAGCTTATCCTTCTGGTTGGATGACAGGTGACCATTTTTTGAAGTATATAGAGCACTTTATCAAACACGTGCGATGCAGTAAAGAATTCCAAGTTCTATTAATTATTGACAACCCTAAGAGCCGTTACGATGTTCGTGTGCTGAATAAGTGTAAAGATAATGGGATTATTTTATTGACATGTTTGTAGTGTTGTTGGCACTGCCTACCCTAAAGCATTTACTCCTGTCAACATCCTCAACGGATTTAAAAAAAAGGCATAGCACCCCTGAATTCCCAAATTTTTTCAGAGAGTGATTTTATGTCATCTTATGTCACTGATAGGCTCGAAGAAAATGAAAATGGAAATTGTGACGAAAATGAGGCTAACGACGGTGTTCAGGATATGGAAGATGTTCAGTATGTAGAAGATGTTCAGGATGTAGAAAATAATCAGGATGTAGAAGAACCACGACATGTCAGCCCAATTCCTGGCCCGTCCAATATAGTAACCCCCCAGCAAATCAGGCCACATGCTAAAGCTGCTCCTATGAAAAACCTTAGGAAAAGCAGAAAGAAGCTACAGTCATCAATAATAACAGATACCCCCGTAAAAGATGCCATAGAGGAACAGCATAAAGCAAGATTGGCACTTTCAGAAAAGAAAAAGCAGAAGGCTAAAAAAGTTGAACGTCAAGTTTTTGATGACGACATAAGTTCGTGCAGTGATGTTAGTGAAGAGATTTGCAACGGTTCTAGCGATTTAGAAAGTTTCACATCAGAATATCAAGATTTGTCTATTCAACTATGTTATGGTAAGATACATGACAAAAAAACTGTTAAGGATTTTGTTGGTCAGGTTATTAAGATAAGTGGAGATGAATATAATATCTCCTTTATGAAGAAAATTGTGGCCGGCAAATTTATTTTCCCCGACAAACCCGATGAAGATACCGTAGTAGCAGAAGATATTTTACTAAAGCTGTCCCTCTTTCCATTACTGGAAGTACAGCTAGGGCTGCTCGCCAGTTTAAGTTCCCTGTGAATTTTTTTTTAGGTATGCTTATTATAATTTACAAACGCTTAATAAAGGTGCTATACATTTAAAAAAAAACCGTCCTACTATGGACCAGTATGTAATGTGTAGTTACGAGGTTTTCGTTGAAAGGGGACGATACGCTCTGAAGTGAGAATTTTTAGTTCATTCCTGTGTATTTGGTCTTGGTCTTGCTTATTCGGTCTTGGTATTGGTCTTGTTCTCTCGGCCTTGGTCTTGGTCTTGCTTTTTCGCAAGACCAGGACCAAGACCAATATTGCTCATCACTAATAGCGAGGTATGTACGGGCTTCCAAAGAAATGCCGCCCCATACCATTACTCCTATGCCATCAAATTGAATAGGAGAGAAACAGCATTGGGAGTATCGTTCTTCGGGCCTTCTCCACACTCTTTAACGTCCGTCAGCTGAATAACGCGTAAAACAAGACCCGTCCGAAAAGAGAACGTTTCTCCAGTCGTCCATGTCCCAATCTGCATGAGCTCGAGCAAATTCCAGGCGCAGCCATCGATGTCCGGCATCTAATAGAGGTCCTGCATCAAGTACCTACACGAGATGTTAGATTCTGCTTTCTCAACCCTCTGCCTCCGGTATCAGGTGAAACTACGGTACCATGAACATCTGCCAATCTTATAGCTGAAAGCGGAGCAGAGGCTATTCGCTCTCGATGAACCTGAAGACGAAGAAATCGGTCTTCACCTGCACCTGTGGCTCTTCGTCTTCCTTGTCTAGGTCTTCTTGAATAATAACCAGTTTCTTGAAATTCTTGTATCGCATTGTATACCGTACTGCGTAGTTTGCCAAGCCTGCGATATATCGAATCGGTCGACCACCATCCTGTAAAGCCACGGCTTGTGCCACTTTATCTGATCTCATCTTTTATTTAAATACACTGTAAGTTGTTGACAACAAACATTTTTTTGACAAGCTAATGTGTTACTGATATAATGACAAAAAGGCAAAACCAACTTTAAAAATTAATTTTTATGGTTAATAAAGGATTATTGCATTATTTCCTTTAAGCCTATGTTTGTCCTTTAATAATGCAGATATCGGGATGAATGAAAAAACAAATTGTTCATAAATGACGGGGCTCAAATAAAGATTAAATTTTTTCAGAGGATGTTCAGAATTTAAACGATTATTTCCTTCCTATTAATTTTGACCAATCCGCTATCAAGAATTGGTATGTCAAATATAAATTTTAAGTGGAAAAATTACTTAACAACTGCCAACTTAGCTGTCAGCAGTTTTTCCGGAAAAAAAATCGAAAAAATTTCATGCAAGTTTGACAAGTTGCCTTGTAATTGAAAGTTATATTGTTCTTATTAATTATTCTTCTTATTATTTTAATAAAAAAAAATGTTGTATTAAAATAAAATGTTTATTTAACTCGGGAAATAATCGGGTTTTTAAAACCACTCTCGCTCATGCTATTTGTTAAAACAAATTACTTAGAAACTCGTTTTTCCGAATTTTTCCGGAAAAAATAAATGCACTAGGGATATTAGCCCCGAAAAGTGCAATTTTTTGTGCTACCATATCCATTAGAACTTTCTGCAAAATCGATAGGGGATAATAATACAATGAAAGGGTCTACAGCTTGACACCAAATAATTAAAATATATGCAAAAATTTAAAATTTAATTTGAACATAATTATTTTTCCTGTCCGGATAATTTTGCGGTGCAGTGTACATTATATGTTCGAAGGTAAATATATTGAAGACTTGTAAGAAATGAATAGTAAATATACAGAGTGAGTTTTAAGTGTGGAAAGCATCAAGAAACGACTTGCAAAATCTTCTTAAACTGTGATTTGTGAACGTAATCTGACAACAATGTAAATACCACCATAAGATCTGCCGTATTACAAAACCATTAGGAAACCGACATTTTAAAAAATCGTGCGAGTCGTTTTAGAGTTAATTGAGGCGTTCCATTCCACAGACTTTACAGTACGTCCACAGGGCACGCTGATTCCGATTCAAAGTGAGATTCATCGGCTTTCGGCAGCCCCATTGAACTAAAGTGTCTATGCCGGCTGCAGATTTTCGATCGAGTGTTAACTAAAAGCGTTACGTTAAACGTCATTTATGATAAATTTATAGGTCTTTATAGCAAAGTATTATGATAAATTAATAGGTCTTTATAGCAAAGTAGTTAATGGGACTGGCTGCGAAAATTAAGAATTGTAGCTGCAAGGTTCGAATCCGAGTCGCGTTGATAATTTTTTTTTATTGGTTACATTGTGACATTTGTATATGAATAACGTTCAATAAGAATACTTTTTTTATAGGACCAATATTTTCAAATTTATATCAAAAATTGAAACCATTACTGAAAAAATCTTTGCAAAAATAATAATAACAATGTAAAGTATTAAATTCTCAAAAAAACGAGTTTCTTCAAGTGTCACTTTTAATTACAATAATTATCAAAAGCTTATCGCTAGGTAACGTGCTCCCGAAATAAAGGGAACCATCGCATGGCAACCGTCGAACGGCGACACTGCAGAACTATGAGTCATCTTCAGACTTTTCCGATAAATCAGAACTAACAGTCGTTCAAAATAACTAAAGTTTTTCTAACGGACAAATACCGGTGTAAGCCTTCTGTGATCCTTTCGCTTCCGGCATGTCCTCTACTACATAACGATCGTTATCCAAATGGGTCCTTATACTTTGGCTCGAGTTTCTTGCTCTTGCCATCATTGTAACACTTCGTTTTGAAAACAAGGACTTGCTGCCCAACCTGAAACTTTTTCGGTTTAGCATGCCTTGCATCGTAGTGCAACTTTTGCACAACCTGCTTTTCTTTTATTCTATCAGCTTTTTAGCTCGCACTTCCACCATATCTTGAGGAAATTCAGTGTCACACACCTCATGAACTAGGAAGGCATCGTTAATTCCTGTATCCCATAAGAATTTCATACGGACTTTTTCCTGTAGTCGAGTTAACTGTTGTATTCACTCCCCATTGAACACAGTCAAAACAGTCGTCTCATCGGTAGATGCATTTATGCCAGCTAGAATGACCTTGTTCATTCTCTCGACTTGTCCGTTCGCTCTTGGAGTTGCTAAGGCACAGAGTTTTCATCATTTTTTCATTAAATAGTGGAATTAATTAGAAACACTTAGTTTCATTTAAAAAAGTAATATGAGTAGATTCCACAAAGTAAGAGTCCAAACAGTAAATTCCAAACATATTGATTATATCATTAAAACATTTTATTACCAAGGAGCACTTGGTGTTCTCAACCGCTTTAATAAAAATGAACTTTGTGGATGTGGTGTGTGGATCTGAGGTAAATGCTAGATATGTGGGAAAG
The DNA here is from genome assembly GCA_947563755.1 of Lochmaea crataegi. Classification (NCBI taxonomy): domain Eukaryota; kingdom Metazoa; phylum Arthropoda; class Insecta; order Coleoptera; family Chrysomelidae; genus Lochmaea; species Lochmaea crataegi. Next base: position 7,513,987 of record OX387435.1, read on the forward strand.
CAGGGATGGATTATGGATGATACAGGAGAGGCAGGAATAAGAGTGGTGGGAGATGGACTGAGGGCGGATGAAGTGAGGAAAGGAAACGGATGGGTGGTAGTGCGAATGGGAGACATGGTGATGTACAGTGTGAATATAAGCCCAAATGTCAGCCTGGAAGAATATGAGAGGAGCATGACAGGATTGGAGGACGATCAGAGGGTGTCAAAAGGGAAAAGGGGGATAATTTGGAGAATGGCGACAGGGGACTTCAATGCTAAAAATACTGCATGGGGGGGGGGGGGAGAAAACGGATAGGAGAGGGGAGATCCTGGAGGAAGTGTTGACATCCAACGGGCTGGCGGTGCTGAATGATGGACTACTGCCCACCTTCGTGAGGGAGGGAGGGAGGTGAGGGAGGAAGTGTAAGAAACAACGACGACTGATGCAGAGGGGAAAAGGAAGGATAGAGGGAAAAGAGAGATACAAAGAGAAGAACAAGGAACTGGAGCGTAGGGTGGAGAGTGAAAAAGAGGGATGTGGGAAAAGTTACTGGGGGAACTGGAAAACAATGCATGGGGAAAGGCATATGAGATAGCAGTGAAGAGGATGAGTGGAAATAGGAACGAGGTGCTAGAGGAAGATTGGGAGAAGGAGATTATATGCAAGTTGTTCACAGGGGGAGAAGGAGGAGCTGTAGGCAGGATTCGAGAAGTCCAGGATACTAGGGGGGTTGGGAAAATGAGCGGGATAAGGCCGGTAGAGAGCTGAGAAGTAGAGCTGGGGGGGAGGAACATTAAAGTTAGGAGAGCTCCAGGGATAGATGGCCTGAGGGGTGATATGATGAAAAGGCTGTTGGATGACAATGGGGAGTACTTCTGGGAGCTATTAACAGGGTGCTAAGGGAGGAAGAGTTTCCAGAAGGATGGAAGGTGGCCAGGGTGATATTGCTGAAGAAGGCGGGTAGAGAGGGGAAGGGTACGGGGGACTACAGGCCCATCAGCCTGCTGTGTGGTATGGGTAAATTGACGGAGGGGATAATAAAGGATAGGAGGAAGTTGGTAGGAAAGGGGGTTTCAGGGTAAACCAGCACGGGTTTGCGAAGGGAAAATCAAGTATCTCGGCGCTGGGAAGGGTATTGGGCTTGGCGGAAAGGGCTAGCGAGGGCAGCTGGAGGAACAAGAAATTGGCCCTACTCGTGTTCTTCGACGTCGGAAACGCGTTCAATAGTAACAGCAAACGGGCAGTATTGAGCGTGTTGCTGACGATTGGAGTCGGGGAGGGTTGGGTTAACCTGATGGAGGACTACCTGACGGGACGTGTGATAGTAGACACTATAGGGAGGAGGTATGAGACGGAGGCTGGAGTGCCCCAGGGCTCGGTTCTTGGACCGACGCTTTGAATTTGTGTGTTTGATGAGGTTTGTGGTATAGTATGTGAAGATGAGATCACGGTGTATGCGGACAATGTGTGTCTGGTATGTACGGCAAAGGGAGAGGCGGAGATAGAAAGAAAGGCGGAGAGAATGTGTAGGAAGATTGTGGAAAAGATAGAGCGGTGCGGACTAGAAGTGGCGGAAGACAAGACGGTGGGGTTGCTAGTGAACAGACATGCTAAAGGCGGCAGAGAAGGGGAAAGTGAGGGCAGCATGGCTGGGGAGATTCATGTGTATTGTGAAGGAGCCGGGAGAGTGGAAGAGGAGGATAATTGGTAGGACGGTAGAGCAGAGTATGCTGTACTGTGCGGAGGTATGGGGTTAAAGAGTGGGAGTGAATGCGAGGGTTTGGCCACTCCTGCGAGTGAAGAGAGGGATATTGCTGAGGGTGGAGCGGGGGTATAGGACAGTGGGTGGACTGGCAGCAGCGGTGCTGGCAAGGACCTACCCATTGGACGTAATGGCTGGAGCCAGAAATAAACGCTGGAGGGGAGCGACCAGAGAGGAAGTACAGGAATGGATCGATGAGGAAATGGAGAGAAGGTGGGAGAAGTATGAGGGCGCGCTAAAAGGAGCGATTGGGAATAGGAGAGATTGGATGGACCGGAAATTCGGGGAGGTGAACTACTTCTTGACACAGGTGATCACTGGACATGGGTCGAGAGTAGGGTACCTCCACAAGATTGGAAAAAGAGAGCCTGGAGTGTCCGAGAGGTGTGAAGTGGAGGATGATGTGTGGCATGTGTTTAGATGCTGGAGGAATGAGGAAGTGCTGAAGAAGTTGAAGAGGAAACTATGGGAGGCGGTGTATTGGGAGAACATTGTGGAGATAATGTTGAGGGGAGAGGAGGAATGGATGGAGGTAAGTGGCGTAGTAGAGAGCATGATTAGGGGGAGAGAACGACTCGATATGGCATGAGAGGTGGGAGTGAAAGTTAGGGAGAAGACGACGGTGTGAGCGGGGAGTGCGCGAGGGACCGCCGCCCGTCTCGAAGTATGCTAGGATAGTGAGTCCGAGGCGGGGGTAACGGCGAGTTTGAGGTGGGTTTGGTTTGTAAGCATCCCCTTGGGGATGAGTCCAACACTGTTTGGGACCCATGCGACCCATTCGAACATGAGTTTCCCATCTCAGCCCGAAAAAAAAGTAACAGTTTTTCTTAACGCTTTTCTCAAATGGCCCCAAGTGATCAATGTGAAAAGTATCCATTATATTATCCTTTTTTGTAAGTTTCCTGGTGTTTTTCCTGGAGGCGTTTTATTATAAAGGCATCCTAAGCTATAATTTTTTACATATCTGCGCATAGAGGGAAATCAATATCTGTTACCGATGGCTTCTACAGTTTTCTCCACGGCTAAATGACCAGCACCATCATGATAAAACATAAGAACTTGCTTTCTCCACGATCATCACAGAATTTGCCAATTCTGAAATCAAATTTGATTACAGAATGCTGGAATTCTCTCTCTTGAGGTTGAAGAAATATTCTGCAACACCTCTGCCCCCATGCAATTTAAATGTATCTACATTCTCTCTCTTGTGATAGAATAATATTCTCACACTGGTTAGCAACTGGGAAAACTCTGGAATGCAGTTACTGGTCACTAACATTCGGACTTCATGCTGTTGAGTTAAAACTGCATTTTTCCTAGCTAGCTCCTCCAACTTTTCTTCTAGTTTGCTTATTCTTAAGTCAGAGTCGCACGCGCTTGGTGTAGGACTTACTGTCTGTTCTACTATTATCTAAGCGGCGGTTACTTCTTTCCCTTCGTCTCGAAGCATCTTAAAACACTTCGTGGAACATTTGTGATTCACAAAAAAAATTAAGTTTCTGCTACAACACACAAAACCACGAATTCTAAAGTACGTGAAGTACAATAATCATCAAAAACTTTTCGCTAGGTAACGTGCTCCAGAAAATAGGGAACCATCGCATGGCAACCGTCGAACGGCGACACCTTTCCTTCAAACGAAGGGATCAGGTGTTGAGTTTCTCAAAATAATAATAATTATTATTATTAGGGCCAGGATTTTTGCCTTCAAGGTAAACTCCAGTCGTGCGTCGGAACTGACACACCATTTTTTTTAAAATCTCACTCTGGATCTTATTATTAGACTGACCTGTCAAAGAATATTTAAAACCCTACAGTAGTTGCAGTCGCTCTGTTGGATCAAGCCAATATAAATATTGTTGTAGTGCATGTCAGCGGCACGTTAAACATCGGAAATCCTCCTCAGTTCTTTCTACGCAGCGGAAGAGATTAGATATTTGATCTGTGAAATACAGTGCTACTACTGCTTTTAAGTTTAGCGATCTGAGAGATACAGTGCGACTAGTCAACACAGGTATTATTTGTGTGTATATTTCAAGATTTACTTCAATAATTGTTAGTTTTTCTATAGAAATGTACTCTTATGAGCAAGAGCAAGTTCGTTTGCAGATGTTTATGGATGAAGTCATAGATGAAGAGCCATTAGACGATAGCGATGATGAGTTTGTGCAAGAGAATGAAATGGAAGTGAATGATAATCAGGAAGCTTTCAGGTCTGAAGAGGACTCGGAAGAGGATGCTTCTGATCAGGAAAGTCAAGAAAAAGCTATCGCTGGATGACCATATTTTCTCGGTAAGGGTGGAAACATTGAATGGCAAAAGCATAAACCTCCCAAAAACGTAAGGACACGGGCTCGAAATATAATTACTCATTTGCCTGGAATTACACGAACCTCAATAGGAAAAACCACTCCTTTGGATTGCTGGAAGTGATGAAATTCTCGATAAAATAGTAGATAATACCAACAGAATTATCTTGGCACAAGCGAACTCATTTTCACGTGAAAAAGATACAAAGCAGACAAATAAAAATGAAATTCAAGCACTTATTGGTTTGTTGTACCTAGCTGGTGAAAATAAAAGCGGAAGACAAAATACCCAAACATTTGTGGAGTTCTTGTGGCACTGGGATTGAAATATTCAGGTTGACTATGTCTCTCCAACGCTTTAGATTTTTGTTGAGATACATCCGCTTTGACGACAAAAACACTAGGAACGAACGAGTAGCAACCGACAGGATAGCACCAATAAGGGAATTTTTCAATATTTTCAACAGAAATTGCATCTTTACTCCATTTCTGAATATGCCACAATCGACAAAAAGTTGGAGGCGTCTAGAGGGCGTTGTAGCTTCAAACAATATATCCCCTCCAAACCTAGCAAATATGGTGTTGAAATTTTTGCTCTTGCTGACGCTAAGATGTTTTACACAAAAGCGTTGGAAGTGTATGTTGGCTTACAACCAGAAGGTCCTTACAGACAACCGAATACTGGAGATGCAATAGTAAAAAGGCTTTGTACTACCATATCTGGAACAGGGAGGAATATAACAGTAGACAATTGGTTTAATAGTATAGATTTGGTTTTTGATATAGTAGGGACTTTGCGAAAAAATAGGAATGGAATTCCTCACGAATTTTTGAATGGAGAAAGTCGACCTCAATTTTCCAGCATGTTTGGTTATAATTGCGCAAGGAACACAAGACGCTGGCCGATGGTTGTTTTTGTACAGTTTGTTGAACGTAACAGGTATAAACAGCCAAGTTATTTCTGAGGGGAACGTGCCACCTTCTCAATATATGCTCCGTCGAAAATTTTCAGAAAAATTAGCCTTTCAGCTTATTGAAGACCATCTAAGAGATCGAGCAGCAAACATAAATATCCCTCCAGGTATGCGTACCCGTATCAAAAAATTACTGGGTATCGAGGAACGAGAGGATGAACCTGAAAGATCGAGAAGCAGGGTAAGGTGTACAGCTTGTACTGAAAAAAGAAGACTTATGCGTTATTTATTTGTGAAATGTGAATTACATTTGTGTCTAGAACATTCAGTGATAACTTGTACGCGATTCTCAAATGATATATAATATTTTTGTCCGGGTTTGCTTATAAAAGTACTTGAGGTACCTGTATCTCATAATTATTTTAGAGAATACCAAAAATGATTGTTAACAAATATAATTTCAATATCTCGTTTTGTTTTGATATTTTTTAGGTTGTTTTTTATTTTAGTTTATAACTTTTTATATTTTTTTAAGAAAATAAACCATAAAAAAACAATCCAAATATCTATTTTTACCTAATCTGGACTTGATATAAATAATTGTTTAAAAACATTCCACAGGATACGAAACGATCTGACAGATACAGAGCGACTACCCGTGTGAAGATTTTGAGTGCGACTATACTGGAGGGTTAAGGTGTTCATTCGCGAACATCACATCCCTTCTTACTGTTTTCAACAACGAAAATAGATTTGCTCACATTTGACATAGGTGTGCTTAGTTACAGTGAAAGTCAAATTAAAAAAATGTAATACATTTCGAATAAATACAAGGCTTTTTTATACCACATGCTCGCAATCTTATTTTTCGTTTGTTTGACCTGTTTGTTTTCAGTTATTTATTCGAGAACCTCCAAGTACAATTTTTACAATTTTGCAGTTATTGTGGATATCTATTGCAATTTTTATTTTATTCATTCAAATTTTCGATTCATTTATACAGGGTGTCACAGAATAACTATTCCTTATTTTCAGAAATGTCAGAGGGCACTTAAATGAACATTTTTTATTAATAATCTAGTGTCTGGAAATTTCTCGTTGTCAAGATAAATTATAAATTGAATCAGGAAAGCAATTAAGTTAAGAAACATTATACTGGGTGTCCCAGAAGTTTCTAACCCATTTCAATTGCAAAAATCTCGGAACACAGAAACGATAGGGAAGTGCGGTTTTCGTAGAACAATTTCTTTTTATATAAATTTTTTTTAGTATAAATGTTTAATAAGTGAAATCTTATATAGGGTATTTTGGAAAAAATTTATTTTTTAAATGCAGATATCGTCTATTTCTTTAATGGAACACCCTATATATTTTTATTCTATCGGAAAAATGAACTCTTCCCCGTTCCGAAAATTTATAATTTAATGAAGTTTAGATGAAAAATGAGTAAGTTGTTGGGTTTTTAATGATGATTTTTTATTAGATAAAGATGTCTGACACATATGTTAAAAATAAAAAACAATTACAAAATTTGCCTGCTAACTAATGCCTACGTTTTAAAAAAAATATACCGAATATTTTTGAATGAAGCACGACTTAGTTAAAATGGGTCAGAAACTTCTGGGACACCCGGTATTAGAAATTAATATTGCATCAAACTTTATAAAAATTGTTCGAAGTTACGACCACCATTTTCGATACACAAGTTATACCGATATGTGTAGATTGCCGAATTCTTCGAAATAACTGAAGAATTTCCGGAAACTAGTTTATTAATAAATAGTATATTTTTCAACAAGCATATAATGATGGCTATTATTCACGAAGGTGCGTTTATGTCGCGAGCCGCAGGCGAGTGACATAAACACCTAAGTGAATATTAGGCATTATATGCGAGTAGCATACTATATTGTAACGTTTATTCTAATTTATATTTACAATTAATTTATATTTACAGATTTATATGTAATTCAGTCCTTATTTAATAATTTATGTCATACACTAAACACACTAGTTATAATTTATATGAGAGTCACTTAATAAACACTTATTCGAGGCGCGATTACTTTCCTTCGGTATCAACACTGACTGATTGACTAATTGCCTGCAGCGATGCTTGTGGCCTATTTATACTCGTGCGCCGTAATTCTAGAAGTGTCTCGGCGTTCTCGCGGGTGCATTGGATATTCTCGATATTCTGGCGGATGCACCCGGGTGTTCTGGATGTTTCTCGAAGTTTGGGCGGAGGAGCCATAGTCGTCTCATATGGGGATTTCACTGGGGGCACTAAGTGAGAATATTATTGCAGTAGCTCGCGTAACATTGCCCCCTCCTTAAGAGACAGTTCCTCCTGGAACTAGCTAGGAAACTGGAACGAGATGACTGTATCGGCAACTGGTCCCCTTGTTGCATTTTCCAGTTGTATGGAAGTAACATGCGACCGTCTTCTCTGTTGGCTGTGTCTCCCGAGCATGGCCGCAAACCAGTACCTGCACTTCGGTGTCTCGGAAGATTACTTCTACCATGTTACGGATTATTCGCCAATCTAAATGCCTACATTCAATTTTGGGCATGGCTAGCCTGTACACGTTCAATTCAAGCACATGCTCCCTCAGGCTTCGTAATGCTTCCCAGACATCCTCGTACGTTGGTCTTTCGTCGAAGGTGTTCCTCGTCACTAGGTGGAAATTGTAGCGGGAGCCATTTTGCAGCTTCAGAGCTTTACCTGGTACTGGTAACTGGTTTACCAAAGGTCGTGCGCCACTCTTCTTTATAAACAGAGATGCCAGTCCGCGCGCATCGGTTACGCTGGCAGGGATGTTTATTGCCAGTGAGTATTCCTCCGGAACGGTAAGCAGGTCTTGTCGTCTCTCAGTGGTGACGCCGAATCTTGCTTTTCCGGTACCACCATAAGCACCCATGAACTCTACAAAAGCAGGATCGGCTACTTCCTGAAGTTGGTTTACTTCCTCATCGTGGTCACCCTCGAATGGCGCTAATCGGTTACGGTGTGCCACCTTTGGCTTTCCATTTGGGATCTTGCTGATACGATAGATGACATCGTTGATTCTTTTCTTTACGAGGTACGGACCGTCCCAAGCTCTCTGCAACTTTGGAGAAAAACCCTTTTGTCTTCTTGGGTTATGCAGCCAGACTTTGTCTCCTTCGTGGAAACCTCCTTCCGTAGCTTGCGTATCGTACCTTTTCTTCATCCTATCGCTAGCGATCTGAAGATTCGATCGAACCAGCTCGTGTACGTCGTCCATTCTTTTTCTCAGCTGGGTTACGTAATCTTCACCAGCTATGTCTTCTCCGGGTCGGCATCCAAATTCAAGGTCGCAGGGTAATCTCATTTCGCGTCCGAACAGAACTCTTGCTGGTGTTTGGCCGGTGGACTCATTGATGGCGGATCTGTAGGCCATCGCGAATAGCGAGAGATATTGGTCCCAATCTCGCTGATGGTTACATACCACTTTAGACAGGTATTTGCCAAGAGTTCTGTTCATTCGTTCTACCATCCCGTCCGACTGTGGGTGCAAAGCCGTAGTTCTCGTTTTCTTCATGCCGAGCTTTTCACAAACTTCCTGGAACAGCTGGCTTTCGAAGTTTCTGCCCTGGTCGCTGTGTATTTCCAGGGGCACTCCACTCGTGCGCCGTAATTCTAGAAGTGTCTCGGCGTTCTCGCGGGTGCATTGGATATTCTCGATATTCTGGCGGATGCACCCGGGTGTTCTGGATGTTTCTCGAAGTTTGGGCGGAGGAGCCATAGTCGTCTCATACGGGGATTTCACTGGGGGCACTAAGTGAGAATATTATTGCAGTAGCTCGCGTAACAATATTTTGTCCACCACTATTAATTACCTGTTTATAAATGAATTTTTTTTCTCTTCCCTCCAATTTAGGAAGGGATTATAGGCTTTCATATATAAATTTTCCGACATTTCTGGCAGTAAATTTAAGGATACTATTTATTCTGCTTCTCTAATTTTTGGCGGCGTAACATTCATTTCAGTGTCTGATTCGCTTTCTATATTATATTTTCTAGTAATTTCAATTTAAATTCAGTATAATAATTAAAACTCTTGCAATCAGAGCTACAAATTATTTAAAACGTCAGTTTCTTAGTTTTGACATTGACATCTATACGCTCTATATGTATACAATAAATTATTATAAATGTCTTCGTAGCAGGATTGTTTAGAGGTCTGAGTTCGAGAAATAAGGAATTGTACGCCTAAGGTTCGAATCCGGGTCGCGGTGAAAATTTTTAAATATTATATTTGTTTACAAATAACCTTCAATATATGTCCTATTTGTTCGTGTCACGTGACGTGTTCATTATCCACACCTAATATTCACTGGTGAATAATGTACATAATTATACTTGAAGAAGCACACGTAAAATGTAAACATTATCAAATAGTAAGTGCCATCTGTCATTTCTGAAAATTAGGAATGGTTATTCTGTGACACCCTGTATATAGGTCTGTTGTTAAAAAACTGCTCTTTTAAGAGCAAATGTGTCGAAAAAAGTTAAGCAGCAGCTGCAAAGAGCTTGTTACATAATGAATCGATTATTTTCCACCTTTGAATGATGTAAGAGACCAGGGACAAGATACGAAGTCATGCAGCAGCACTTAAGTTAAATATATCAACTGTGAGTAATACTCCACCAACCGTGAAGGGTAGGTAATCAAAGTGTAAGGCCGTCTCCAAAAAACCGAATAAGAAATGAAGTTGTTAATAATACTGCAATAGTTAATATATCTGCTATTTGTAATAAAAAGAACATAATGGTAGACATTTACTAGATTCTCATACTTTTTCAAAGGGTTTGGCAACATAGTTATGACGCTAAAATTGAGCTATGACGTTCGTTGGGATTTATGTTGTATCATGTATACATATGTTACCTTGACAGTTTTAACTTGAATTTCCCAAGGTTTCGCACTGGCGCTCAGGTCACTGCTAGTCATCGCTATTGCTTGAATTAAACGCCTGTGCTCAAGGTTGCTCCAAGAAAACGATTTGGAATTAACCAGCTCTCCTAACTTGGCTTTGTTTGAGAAGAATAAAGCTAGATCAGTAGCGAGAATACAATGCTTGAGATAACTTAAAACTTGTTTATAATCTTCATTTAAAAGTTTACCGAAGATGTTGTGACCTTCCTAAAGAAACAATAAATTTTTAAGACTATGAGGAATCGATAAAAAAACTGAACATCAATTTTAATTGTAGGATTCTACACTTGAGCTGTTGAGAAAACTTGGTTAGCATTTTACTAGCAAGAATCGCTGCTTTGGCATCTCCAAGGATGTATTCTTGCATCCATTGAGGAAGTATACAAAAAGTTCTGCGAAATCCCAACTAATCTGTGGAGTTTACTGATCCCCAGAAATATGTTCACGAGCAAAGTTTAAATTAAACCTGGTGGGACAGTACGGACTTGAAACAAGTTTTCGTCAAGTCATCTTGGATCTAAAAAGGCTTACTTTAGTCTATTCTAGCGCCTGATCCTATCGTTGTAATTCTGTTTCAAAAATATTTGACTGTGAATATGTGAGAAGTTTGTGAAAAAATGCAAATCTAGTACAGAAACAAGAGTTGATTTTTGTTCCAGGTTTCAATAAAAGCAAAATAAGCAATACATTCTGGAAGAAATAGTTAAATGGCAAAAGCTTCATTAGAATGATATTAAGTGAATACCTACTTGCTGAAGAATCATAACAGTTTGATTGAAGTGGTGGTGCTCCATCGTGGAAGTTGAATAGATAGCTGCTAAGGGAGATTCTGTATCCAACATAAATTTATTGTTTTTTCCTCTGTGATCTAAATCGTGACAGAGGGCTCCTACGTATAAAGCTAAACGCTATAATGAAAAATACTCATTACTCAAATACTCATAGCAGCGTTTTAGCTAGTAAGGCATTGAATGATACTTACTTCGTTTTTTTTAAAGGCTCCATGGGAATGTTTAAGTATACAGTAAATACTATTAGCTACCGAAAAGCCATGGGTCCAGTTGTGGTAAGGTACTCTTCGGTAATTTTTTCTAACGGTCAAAATAAATTTTAACAGACAACTTTGGTCGAATGAACTCTCGCCAAATAAATCATTAAACATAAACATTGCTTGTTGTGTCTTCTCTATATCTTTTAAATCGAAAGAATTGAAATAATAGTTATCAATTCCCATAATGTTTTTGGGAATTCCATTTTGAAGGGCAGCTTCGTACTCTTCGTTCGTGCAAGTATTGTGGTAACTCAACACGTCCAAAGCTACCTAGAAGTAAATTTTTATTATGGATATGGTGTGAGCCACAACATTTTACTCACTTTATATTTCTGTTGCGATTTACGTATTTTGTCATATAGTTTGGCATGATGCAAGGCTAAGCCGCAATAAACAGCGAACGTTTCGAAAGCTTCTTCGTCGTTTTTCGTAAAACATCCTTTATGTTTATTAACCATTTGAACAACTCCTATAATAGATCCTCGAATAAAAATTGGCATACATAAAATTGTATGCGTTTTGTATCCTAAAACATGAAAAAAGTTGATATTTAAAAAAAAAATAGGGACAAACATTCACCTGTAAGTTGATCTACGGCTCTATTGAACCTCGGGTCAGCGTAAGCATCTTTAATATTGAGAACTTCGCCGTTCATTGCGACTTGCCCAGCGATTCCAGTTCCTAGAGAAAAACGAATTTCCTTGGACGGCTGCACGGGCACTTCTTCTTCGCTTGCCAGTGAACGGATTTCGGCTAAAGTTTCATCGCCTACTCCTACATCGAACACTGTCGCGTATAATTCTTTAGTTCTTGAATCAACAAGGAATAAAGATGCTCTGTCAGCGTCCACAAGTCTTTGAGCAAAATTCATTATTTTTATCACCAGACTGTCTATACTGACCATATTCTGAAAAATTGACCTAAGAATATGGTGAAGCAAGTCTTGAATTGAAATTTCACAATTATACAATTCAACGGGATACTAGTATACTTACTTCACAACTACTAGAAGGAAATCGTTCAATTCTCTTTGTTGATTCATATTTATATACAGCTGAGCATAATGTAGAGCGATTCCTCCCCAAACTAAGTAGCTACAAGCAATTTCTTCATCCTCTTCATAAAATGGGCTACTGGTTTCATGTCGCCACATCTCTAGCACCGCCAAGACTGACCCATCGGATTGTTTTATAGGTTGACATTGAACGTGACCTACGTTACTCTGTAACTAAAATATGGTTGACATCAACAATTTTACTCTCAAGCAGTTTTAAACTGCTTCCTTTTTTTAGCGCCAAAAACGCTGTTACGGGTTGACCCAGAAGATAAACTTTAACCTCTGAAACGAAAGTTACATTCCGACAACGTCGCTGATAAAGCAGGGATGGATTATGGATGATACAGGAGAGGCAGGAATAAAAGTGGTGGGACATGGACTGAGGGCGGATGAAGTGAGGAAAGGAAACGGATGGTAGTGCGAATGGGAGACATGGTAGTGTATAGTGTGTACATAAGCCCAAATGTCAGCCTGGAAGAATATGAGAGGAGCATGACAGGATTGGAGGAAGTCAAAAGAGAAAAGGAGAATAATTAGGAGTATGGTGACAGGGGACTTCAATGCTAAGAATACTGCATGGGTGGGGGGGAAGAGAACGGACAGGAGAGGGGAGATCCTGGAGGAAGTGTTGACATCCAACGGGCTGGCGGTGCTGAATGATGGACTACTGCCCACCTTCGTGAGCGGTGACGGTGATTCGTCATTCATTGATATAACAGCATGTGATGAATGGCTGGGGGATAGAGTGAGTAGTTGGAGGGTGCTAGAGGATGAGGAAAGCTTGAGCTTACATAGGTATGTGGAGACGGATATAAGGAAAGGGAGAAAGGAATTATCGGGAGAGTGGGGATGGAGGTGGACGAAGGCCGAGGCAGAGAGTATGAGGAAGAAAGTAAGAGAGGAGATAGAAAGGGGACTTGGACATGATGTAGATGAATTGTACAATGTGATACAGGGCTGTAAAAGAGAGGGAAAGAGGGGCAATAGGCGTGAGCGGAGGGCTAATTACTGGTGGAATGAGAAAATAGAGGAGCTGTGGAGGGAGTGTAAGAAAGAACGAAGACGGATGCTGAGGGGAAGAGGAAGGATAGAGGGAAAAGGGGGATACAAAGAGAAGAAGATGGAAATGGAGCGTAGGGTGGAGAGAGGAAAAAGAAGGAAGTGGGAAGAGTTACTGGGGGAACCGGAAAACCATCCATGGTGAAAGGCTTATGAGATAGCGGTGAAGAGGATGGGTGGAAATAGGAACGAGGTGCTAGAGGAAGATTGGGAGATGGAGATTATAGGCAAATTGTTCACAGGGGTAGAAGGAGGAGCTGGAGGGGTGCGACCAGAGAGGAAGTACAGGAATGGATGGATGAGAAAATGGAGAGAAGGTGGGAGGAGTATGAGGGCGCGCTAAAAGGAGCAATTGGGAATAGGAGAGATTGGATGGAACGAAAATTCGGGGAGGTGAACTACTTCTTGACACAGGTGTTCACTGGACATGGGTCGAGAGTAGCGTACCTCCATAAGATTGGAAAAAGGGAGACTGGAGTGTGCGAGAGGTGTGAAGTGGAGGATGATGTGGGGCATGTGTTTAGATACTGGAGGAACGAGGAAGTGCTGAAGAAGTTGGAGAGGAAACTAGGGGAGGCGGTGTATTGAGAGAACATGGTGGAGATAATGTTGAGGGAGAAGGAGGAATGGACGGAGGTAGGTGGCGTAGTAGAGAGCATGGTTAGGGCGAGAGAGTTATGGAGAAGACGACGGTGTGAGTGGAAAGTGTGCGAGGGACCGCCGCCCGTCTTGACGTATGCTAGGGTATTGATTCCAAGGCGGGGGTAATGGCGAGTTTGAGGTGGGTTTGGTTGGTAGGCATTGAGGATGAGTCCAACACTGTTTGGGTCCTGGACCCATTCAAACATGAGCTTCCCATCTCGACCCGAAAAAAAACGTCGCTAATAATTAATTAATTCATAATGAACAAGGAGGAATATTATGCGTAAAGTGGTAAGCGATGTTGCCAGTGTTGATATTTTATTATTAAAGAAATTTTTGGAGTATATTCATGATGAGTATTTTAGTGATATTTTCTTAAATGTCAGTCAGATATTTTGTCATAATTCTGGTTTAATATGGCTACCTACACTTTGATTGGGAAAGAAAGAGCCGGAAAAAGAAGTTGGGGCGATATTTACTAATCTTGAAAATGTAAACAATTCGCTATCAGATATTTTGAGACCAGTTAAACATGACGTCTTTACATAAATACTGAGTGAGTTTTAAGTATGGAACGCCTCAATTATCTCGGAAACGGATAACACGATTTTTATAGATTTTGATGTGCAAGGACCTTGTGATATGGTCGATATTATGGTGGTCCCAAGAAAAACCGACTTGCGTCTAGTGCCACCGTTTAGTTTTCTAGCCTGCATGCACGCATGATCAGTTTGCCTTCTAATTTATCGAGAAGGGCAAGGAAAATCATTGAAAAAGCTATACAGAAGGGACAGGGTGAATGGAATGGTTATTTTTCCATCCCCTTCTTCAAAAATTAACCAATGATCTGTTTTAACCAAAAAAATTATGAAACTTATAAGAAACAAAAACAAGTATTAGTTCCTAATTATTCTAACCTAAAAATTGAAAATGACAAGACAAGGCAAACTGATCATGAAATGCGCATGCGTGCATGCGGGCTAGAAAATTAAACGGTGGCGCTAGACGCAAGTAGAAAAACCGCATATAAAGAAACGAGAGCTAATTTACTTGATTTATATTATAAATTGTTAGAATTGTATTATTTCTGTGTTCTTTGTTCGGATAAAAATTATTAATATTTGTTTATTTGTGATTATTAATTATTGCGTGAATATTACATACATCACATCGTTCTCAATACGCCCCTGTTCAACCTTATCCACTTGCCTAGGTCATTCAATATGCACATGATTTTATTTACGTGCGGTTTTTCTTGGGATTGAACTGACTTTAGATACATATAAAAGCTTCAAAACTTCATAAAACTATCTCTTACCTCTTTTATAACATCAGCTGGAAATCCGCATTCATTTTTATCTTTGGAAAATCGAATAGATTGCTGTGTACGAGCGACGTGTGTAGGAATTGATACTCCACTTTTCGTTAGCTTCAATTTCGAAGTAAGGTCATTTCGATCTATTCCCAAATATAAATGTAATTGTTCCGGATCAACTTTATCCACTAAATATAACCTACAAAACATATTTTTAATGCATTCACATTTATAGAGTACTAGAGAAAGGATCCTTGAACTTTATACTTGTCAAAATCCCACCCATAGTAAATGGAAATGTTATGAATTAACCCCCTTCAAAAATTAAATCGATCGCCTGTGATACGCGGTGACCATTCCATAAGTTTTGCCTCTACCAAACTTCACACAATATGGCTAAAAAATTTTTAATAAGTAAATCGCGATTTAAACAATGCCCAAAATTCACAAATAAAATTTTTTACTTTAGTATGGTATAATAATACACTGCGCAACTTATTTAATGCACAACCAAAAATCTCAAATTTGATGTTATGTATTTTCGACATTTTTTTTTCGTTTTTTTATTTTTTTTTTCAAATTGTAGGTTTTTCTCTTAGGAATATCACTGTCTAAGTTGTTTTGGTTAAACGAATAATTTTGATGTTATACCAGGTGCAATAAAAGTGTTATGTTTTTTCCGAAAATTCAAAAAAACGTCCTGTGGGCTATACAAGCTATTGCAAGTTATTGCAATTATAGCCGATTAGAAGCCTCATTTCTTCTACATTTTATTTTTTTAGTCATTTGTTTATCTCTGTTACTTCATAAAATGTCCAATTTTCAGGTTCACGTGATTTTTATTAAATTTATTAGCTTTTTTTGTCAAGTGCTCATTATTTATTACTCATTATACTGGTTCAATGCCTCATTTTGCGTTCTGTTTTCCTTGATATCTTTTAATTTATTGAGAGATTCAAGGTGTTTTAGAAGAGAAAAAGGTTTTAAAAGGACATAAAAACTCAAAAAACATAGCTAGAAAAATGGATTGCATTAATCAATGAAACAACGAATAACAGGAAACAAAAATAAATAGAGAATTAGTATCTGCTGTTTCCACCCCTTCCGCGAATGACATCCCGACATCTTTGGTTCATACTTAAAACCAAAGTTCTAATTAGGTTCTGATCTAGGCCATTCCATAATTCGACTAGTCGTTATTCCAATTCTTGTTCATTTTGGGGTTGTCGTCCCTCACTTCGTAACCTCCGACCGATAAAATCCCAAACATGTTCAATGGGGTTTAAGTCGGGACTACGGTCTGGCCAGTCTATGTGATCAATTCCTACTTCTTCAAGATAATTTCTCACGATAAGACTCGTGTGGGGACACGCATTGTCGTGCATAAGTAAAAAAATTGGATCCTATATAGGAGGCATAAGGCACAACATGTTCTTCAAGGATGTCTGTGATCTATCTTTCAGAATTGAGATTTCCATTTACAGTTTCCAAGTCCGTTCGCCCCGTCAAAGATATTCCGCCCCACACCATGATGAATCCACCTCCATATAAAGTTGTGTGCAAAAAATTGCATTGACTGTATCGCTAATCGGGTCATCGGTAGTCGCGAATACGTCTGTCACAATACGGTGTTCATCTTCAAATTTGGACCCCATGTTTTATTAGGTAGGTAATATTAATAAGTGGCAAATGGGATATTCAAAAATAAAATTATTTTAAATTTTGTCTTTAGATTAACAGAAAAAAATGAAAACAAAAATTTACTAAAACTATGCAGATGCAGATACGACACTAGTTTAAATGTGAAGTTGTCGATAGTCTTCCTTTGATGTTCCATGAATCAGCTTCTTCTTCTTTTTCCTTCATTGGGACGTTGAGCTTGTTCAGGACAAAAATGTTGACATCTGACACCTATCACTCTGTTGTTTACCTTGTTCAATTTGAATTTGAAGCATTTTATTAATAAAAGGTATAAAGCTTAAACTCGAACTAATCAAAAATTTTAACCAAGATGAAACCATATGCGAATGCAAACTACTCTCACTGTCACTTTAACTTAAACTTCTTCTTTCCCTCTTCAATTTGGGTAACATGATTATTTCGTTCCATGTCAAAATATATGACTAACTTCAACTTATACTAGTGTCAAAACCTAAAATGCGGATTTCAAGAAATTTTCCAAATGGGGATAAAAACAAAACGGCACTATTAAATTTGATAAAATACGTGCGACGTAATTTGTTTTCTTAGAATTAACGATCTGCTAATCATTAACAAGAATATATTTTTAGTTGAACACCCTATTATACAAACTGAACCTTGAGTCATCAGTCCAAAGAATACGTTACCAATCTTCCAACCAATTAACGTGCTCATTGGCAAAATTCAATCTGGCTCTTCGATGATCTACTGTTATTGCGGGTCCTCGAGCAGCAATCCTGGGTCTTAAATTTGCCTCCCTGAGTCGTCGGCGTACAGTTTGAACGCATATGAGTGGACCACCTGCGTCTTGAAGTTGTGTTCTCAAATTTCTTGCAGTTATAAATAGTTGCCTTACAGTACTTACTCATAAAAAGCGATTCTATATAGCAGTGGTAACACGAGTTCTACCTTGACCGGCCCGTCTGGAATGTTCTCCTATTTCCGCGTACCTTTGAATTGCTCTCGCTATAGTTGTGTGATAAACTCCCAACCTTCCAGCTATGCGGTTGTAGCTGCACCTTTCACCATCTCAAAACATTCATCACGAGTTAAATTTCTGGTTTGGTGTTCCATTCTACACTAATTATTGCTGGACTGTGATATTCGATTTCCATAGCCTCTTAGCTGTTTGAGTTGTCCTATAAATGCATTTCAAGTAGATAAAAGCTCATGGTGCTTCAAAACGGTGTATTTCATAAAGTAACAAAGATAAATAAATGAATAAAAAAGGAAAATGTAAAAGAAGCATGAGGCTTTAAATTGGCTATAATTGTAATAACTTACAATAGCTTGTATAGCCGACAGGACATTTTGAAATTTCTGAAAAAAAACATAACATTTTTATAGCACCCGGTGTAATATCAAAATCATTCGTTGTACCAAAATAACGAAGACAGTGATATTCCTAAGAAAAAAACCTACAATTTGAAAAGCAAAAGAATAAAAAATGTCGAGAATACATAATATCAAATTTGAGTTGTGCGTTAAATAAGTTTTATAGTGTATTTACTATTACTGTCACCGTAGAAGAATTTTAGTCTGGAAACTTGATGATTTAACTGATCAAGTTCAGGTACAAGTGATTCCATTTGGAGATATTTGATTGTCTATGGATTAGAATATTTTCCCTGTATAAGCTTGGCAAATTATCCAGTGGTATATTATCAAATGAAAAAAAAAAAGAAGAACCCGACCCAACCTTACCACAGCATGACGATGTCAGATGTTTGTTAAGCTGTGACAAGTGTCGGTTAATCGGTGTCGGCTACGCTTCGTCTGTCAACCCCATTAGCTTTGCGTGCCTGTTAAGCTTACAGTGCCCTGTTAACATACCTACTACGGCTTTGACAGTTTTGCTATCTTTGCTTATTAGGTCTGCCGTAAAAGTTGCCGAATGTCCTTTAATGAACAGTTTCGCCTGTCTCTGTCCTGGTGAGATTACCCACCATTCTAGAGATTTCTGTTCAACCCACTTCCTTGTGGCCATATTTATTGTCGACTTTGCGACGCCACAGAAGGGATCCGGTCCAATCAATGGCATTGATGAGCCTTGCCTGGCCGTTTCACCCGCCAATTCGTTGCTTGTTACCCAGGCTACGTTAGTGGTATAATCAGACAAAACTTTAATTATAATTTACCTGAATCCATCAGCTTTTACTGCTGCTGAGATACAATTCGCCAATTCCCACAACACATGATCTTGATTAGGTTTTACTTGTAAGCTATGTGTCAGATTTTTCAACATTTGTCGTTTGTCGGCGTGAACACAGAATTTCCATTTTGACAAACTGGTTTTTCTTTCTGGAGGCTTAGTTTCTGGAACTTTGTTAACTTTTTTTGATTTTCTTATAAGCCAGCGTTCTATTTGTTCCACGTCAGTATTTTCTATTATAAATTCGTCTAAAAATTTGGCATTCTGCAATAGAAATTTCGACACTTGCTCTTCTGAAATGAAAAATCAAAATAATAAAAGATTATATCGCTGAA
Source organism: Lochmaea crataegi (assembly GCA_947563755.1). Taxonomy (NCBI): domain Eukaryota; kingdom Metazoa; phylum Arthropoda; class Insecta; order Coleoptera; family Chrysomelidae; genus Lochmaea; species Lochmaea crataegi. The sequence continues at coordinate 7,533,227 of OX387435.1, forward strand.
GAGTTTAGTTACCAGAAATCATGTTGTCTGTCTGTATCTGATGAGTAGTATGTTGGCTGATGCCTGTGCTCAAAGTAAAAACTGGAAAAAATACATATTTCAGTTTTTTGCTAATGTCAGAAAGTAGAAAATAATAAAATCTAGGAAATGATAAAGGTGCGAAAAATAATTATGGTACTTCGTATAAAATTTGTGGCCTACTCACCTCGTTAACGAACTGTAGGCATTTAAAGCTGACTTACTTCATACCTCAGTTGACAAGGGTAGTGCAGAGCTGTTTATAACGCCAGCAAGAGTGTATTTATCAACGACAACATTTTGAATCATTTCCAAGTCGCTTAATATTAATCTATATACAGTGTGTACATAAAGTAACGTAACTTGCTAATATTTCGCTTTTCGTTAGGTTTACAAAAAAAATGTTGAATAAAAGTTTTTTCAAATAGTCCAGACCATCTGCAAAAGTCGATTAGAAGTATACAGGGTGCACCGTTGCTCCAAAATAACTTATTAACATATTTTTTCAAATAGTACACCATGTATATATTTTCAGTTTTTCATAATTTATTAAATTACAAATACAACCGTCAAGACCGCATAATTTTACCATTAATAATTCCAAAGTACAGTTTGCCAAATACAGGAGTGAATGTCGAGAAACGTACGAGAGGCGCGAAGTTAAAATGAGAAAGTATTCGGATGACAAAGAGGGTAATATGCGCTTGGTGAATTAGTACGTTAAATAATCAAAGTACTAAATTCTGTACCCCAGAATAAAATATATACACACAATAGAACTGACAATAGTAGTCAAGTATACCTGCTTGAGGGACCGTAGTAATCCCTACTACCATCATCTTGTAACGCGCATTGACGGGCGTGGCTATTTCACATTCATTCCTGTATTTGCCAAAGTGTAGCATTGGTTTGAATCTAAAATCATAAAAAAATTGTTTTTGTCAAAAAAGTAGTAGGTTTTTCTGTCATTAATTGTTTTTAAATGTCATGAATTATTTCTCATTGTCATTAGTGAAAGGTGTTTATTGTAATTAGTTGCTTTTAAAATTTAAGTATGTTCTCCGAACAGGAAAGAATAATGATACTTATGATGAGAGGTTACGGTGATCGTAAAAGAACTTATGATGAGGTAGCTCACTTATTTAATGATACGTATCCAAATCGCAACCAAATTACCAAAACTGCAGTTTGGAGGATTGTGAAACTTTTTGAAGAAGTGGATTCAACTAAAAATCGCCCTAAAACGGGCCGACCAAAGACCGTAACTAATGATGAAAAATCCTTGGATGCGTTAGGCAAAGTTTTGTAGAAAATCCTCTTACATCCATTCGGAAAACTGCATTAGAACATGATGTTAATGTGGGATCTGACTGTAACATTATTAAGAAGAATAAGTTTCATCCTTATAAAGTAACTCTATTACAAGAATTATCTGAAGATGATTATGACCCCAGAATAGAATTTTGTGAAACTATAATGCAAAAGGTAGATGCAGTCCCTCATTTTACAAGTAAGATAGTATCTTACGATGAAGCCACGTTTATGTTAAATGGTACAGTTAATCGCCACAATTGTAGATATTGGAGTGATACTAATCCTAGGTGGATGCGGGAACATAGAACACAAAGACCTTCAAAAGTTAATGTTTGGGCAGGTATTATCGGCACCACTGTTATCGGAGCATTCTTTGTAGAAGGCAATTTGAACGGACCAAAGTATTTAGATTTATTAAGAAATCAAATAGTTCCTGCATTAAGAAATGCAGTTGGTAACAATTTTAATGACACTTGGTTTCAGCAGGATGGTGCATCACCACACTTTAGTGTTGCTGTTCGAAATTACTTAAATGAAGCTTTCCAAGACAGATGGATGGGAAGAAGGGGCACAATTGAGTGGCCAGCCATATCTCCCGACTTATTCTGGGGATATCAGAAAAACATTGTGTACAAGACAAAACCTGATAATGTGGATGAACTGAGAAATAGAATACTGTTAACAGCCCATCAAATAACAAATCAGCAACTGCGTAATACCATATCAGCTTTTTATAATCGACTTGGATACTGTCAAATAGAAGAAGGAAGACATTTTGAACATATCATTAAATAAGATTATATATTTGTTCCTGTTAATTATTTTGTTAATAAAAACGTTCCTGTAAATTATTTTTCTCAATAACTGTAGAACAAATGAGATTAGAATTATGCGGCCTTGACGGTTGTATTTCTAATTTAATAGATTATGAAAAACTGAAAATATATACATGGTGTACTTTTTGAAAAAATATGTTAATAAGTTATTTTGGAGCAACGGTGCACCCTGTATACTTCTAATCGACTTATGCAGATGGTCTGGATTATTTGACATTTTTTTTGTAAACCTAACGAAAATCGAAATATTAGCAAGTTACGTTACTTTATGTACACACTGTATATAAAAGAAAGTCGTGTTAGTTACACTATTTATTACTCAAGAATTGAACCGAATTGGCTGAAAATAGGTGGGGAGATAGCTTAGAACCAGGAGACGGACATAGGATACTTTTTCAGAAAAATTGCACGGAAAAAACATTATTTAAAAAAATTCTACTTTGGACCAAAAATGGCGGTAAATTAATAAAATTCAAAATTTTTGGATAGGTATCGTTACTTGGAGATTACCTAACTGTAAGGATGGCATTAATAGAAGTTTGAAATGCACAAAAGCTACTCTGACACTCCTCTCAACGGGCAGAGAACGACCGCTTGCATAATATTAGTGATATGAGATTAATGGAAAATAATCGATTAAATAAAAATCTATTTTTCTTTATTCAAAATTAATCGATTTGTCAAAAATCGATTTTAATAAAAAATAATCGATTTATGCGAAAAATTGATTTTTTTTGGTATTATTTTAAAAAGTACATGCTTTTCATATTCCGATATTAAACCTAAAAGATTCATTCATTAACAATTCATCAGATTAAAAATCAAATAAAATTATATGGAAATTGTCAAAAATTTTGAAATATGGTCAAAAATGGTCAATAATTGTCAAAAACTATCAAAAATTGTCAAAAATGGACAATTATTGTCAAAATTGGTCAATAATTGTCAAAAATTGTTAAATTTTTGAAAAATGGTCAATAATTTTGAAAAATGGTCAAAAATTCGGAAAAATGATCCATTATTGTCAATAATTATCAAAAATGGACAATAATTTTGAAAAATGGTCAAAAACTATCAAAAATTGTCAAAAACGTCAAAAATGGACAATTATTGTCAAAATTGGTCAATAATTGTTAAAATTTTGAAAAATGGTCAATAATTTTGAAAAATGGTCAAAAATTCGGAAAAATGATCCATTATTGTCAATAATTATCAAAAGTGGTCAATAATTTTGAAAAATGGTCTAAAATTTTTAAAAATTGTCAAAAATGGTCAAAAACTGTTCAAAATTGACAATTATTGTCAAAAACTATCAAAAATGGTCAAAAATTGTCAAAATTTTGAAAAATAGTTGATTATTGTCAAAAATTGTTAAATTTTTTGAAAAATCGTAAAAAATTTTGAAATATGGTCAATAATTGTCCAAAATGGTCAAAAACTTGGAAAAATGGTCCATAATAATTGTCAACAATTGTCAATAATTATCAAAAATGGTCTAAAATTTTGAAACATTGTCAAAAATGGTCAAAAACTATCAAAAATGGTTAAAAATTGTCAATTATTGTTAAAAACTGTTAAAAATGGACAATTATTGTTAAAAATTGTCAAAATTTTGAAAAATGGACAATTATTTTTAAAAATTGTCAAAATTTTGAAAAATAGTTGCTAATTGTCAAAAATTGTTAAAGTTTTTGAAAAATTGTCAAAATTTTTGAAATATGGTCAAAAATTGTCAAAAACTGTCAAAAATGGACAATTATTGTCAAAATTGGTCAATAATTGTCAAAAATTGTTGAAATTTTGAAAAATGTTCGATAATTGTCAAAAACTATCAAAAATTGTCAAAAAAGGACAATTATTTTTAAAAATTGTCAAAATTTTGAAAAATAGTTGATAATTGTCAAAAATTGTCAAAAATCGTCAAAAACTTTGAAATATGGTCAATAATTGTCAAAAATCGTCAAAAATTTGGAAAAATGGACAATTATTGTTAAAAATTGTCAAAATTTTGAAAAATAGTTGATAATTGTCAAAAATTGTTAAAGTTTTTGAAAAATTGTCAAAATTTTTGAAATCTAGTCAAAAATGTTCAATAATTTGGAAAAATGGTCAATAATTGTCAAAAAATATCAAGAATGGTCAAAAACTGTCAAAAATGGACAATTATTGTCAAAAATGGACAATTATTGTCAAAATTGGTCAATAATTGTCAAAAATTGTTAAAATTTTGAAAAATGGTCGATAATTGTCCAAAACTATCAAAAATGGTCAAAATTTTTGAAAAATTGTTAAAATTTTTGAAAATTTGTCGAAAATTTTGAAAAATTGTCAAAAATCGCCAATAATTGTCAAAAACTATCAAAAATGGTCAAAAATTGTCAAAAAAGGACAATTTTTGTTAAAAATGGTCAAAATTTTGAAAAATAGTTGATAATTGTCAAAAATTGTTAAAGTTTTTGAAAAATTGTCAAAAATTTTGGAAAATGGTCAATAATGGTCAAAAATCGTCAAAAATTTGGAAAAATGGTCCATAATTGTCAATAATTATCAAAAATTATCAAAAATTTGGAAAAATGGTCAATAATTGTTAAAATTTTGAAAAATGGTCAATAATTGTCAAAAGTTGTCAAAATTTTGAAAAATAGCAATAAATAATACGAGCCTTTTCCGAAAATCGATTAAAACACGTAATTTATAAAATCGATTTACTAAAAATTTATTAATATTGCTATAAAAATCGATAACTAAAAATCGATTATTAGAAAATAATAATCGATTTATATAAAAATCGATTATTTTTTAACATCCCTACATAATATCTTATTGACAAGACAATGTTAGGACAGGACAACGTCTGTCGGGTCTTCTAGATGTTAAGACAGGACAACGTCTGTCGGGTCTTCTAGATGTTAAGACAGGACAACGTCTGTCGGGTCTTCTAGATGTTAAGACAGAACAACGTCTGTCGGGTCTTTTAGTTATAAATATTAAACAATTTTTATCATACTGCGTTGCTGAGAAGTCTGGAACGAAAGGATTATCTTTGAATCGGATAAAGGGATAGTTACGAAACTCTAGGATGATTAAGGAGACGTTATTATGCATATTTTAAAGCAAATGTCAAATGTTTTTGACGTCAGTGTTTAGCATACGGCCGCCATCTTGAATTTTTTGAAATGGCAACCTAGGTCGAGTGACGTAAAACAAAGGAGCTTATTTTTTTCTCTTTCCAAAAATAATAGGAATATATCTTTTTAATACAAAATGTCTTTTAAATATCAGTTAAATTGTACTGTACTGATGATATGACCTTGTAGGTTTTTAAAATCGAACAAAAAACAATAGTAGACATTAAAAACATCAACCACTTCATTATTTATGTATAAATTGTCAAAACTGATACTACTTTCAAATTATCACGAAGTTAAGAAGTAAATTAAGAATAATGGCACATTTATCGGAAAAACAACGAATCGAAATCTTAATGGATATGGTGATCGCAAACGTTCCCAGGTCGAAGCAGCTCATCTTTTTAACGATTTAAATCCGGTATAAATCCTCCTATAAGTATATCTAGACGGGATTCATAAACAAATTTAATGAAACTGGTAGTGTAAAGGATATTCCAAGGTCTGGTAAACCGAAAAGTGCAACTAATGAAGATAAAACTTTAGATGTTCTATAAGACGTTCAAGAAAACCCTAAAACATCTACAAAATTATTGGCAACAAATCATGGTATTTATACAAACTATTCTGCATAAAAATAGCTCTTTTATCCGTATAAATCTCAAAATCTCCAAGAATTGGATGAGGACGATTACAATTTTGTGAAACAGTTACAGAGATAATTAGGATGCAAAACAATTTCTTAGATTTTTTGGTGTTCAGTGCTGAGGCCACATTTTGCTTGAACGGTTCTGTTTACAGACATCATTGCCTGTACTGGTCAAATTGTAGTCCTCACTGGTTTGAGGAGTTTTGTACAAAGCGTCCACAAAAAGTTGATGTGTGGGCGGATTTGGTGAAAAACCATTTGATCGGCCCTTTTTCTATTGAAGGTGCGCTTACCGGTGCTAAATATCTTCATTTACTCCAAAATGAAATTATACCTTAAATAAATCGATTATGTCCTAATATGAACGTATAGTTTCAACAAGATGGCGCACCTCCGCATTATCAAAGAGACATAAGCAATATTTAAAAACAATGTTCCCTTAGAGATGGATTGGTCGAAGAGGTGCAATTGGAAAGATCCCCTATTTGACACCACTTGATTTTTTTCTCTGGGGCTACCTGAAAGACCGCGTTTATGTTAACAGACCAACTAATTTGAACGATTTAAAGGATCGCAGACGTCTCGTAATGCAGGGAATTACTCCACAAATGATCAACGATTCTAATCGTAGAGATTTTATCATTGTCAACAAACAAATGGCCAGCATTTTGAGCACTTGTGATGGTATTTGCAGCTTAAATGAATGTTTAGTTTATTCATTTCTGTAACATCCAGTTTTGCTTAAAATTACAATTTTATTATTTTTGTTAAATTTCTATTATAATTTCCGAGTAAAGTGATACATTGCTATTGTTTTTGGAAAAAGAAAAAAATAAGCTTCTTTGTGATACGCCACTCGCTCTAAAATATGCAGAACAAAGTTTCATTCATCGTCCTAGAATATCACAACTTTCCCTTCATCCGTTTCAAAGATAATTCCTTGGTGCGAGACTTTCCAGCAACTTCAGATGTCTTTAGTTCGTTAACGAAGGGAGTAAGGCACTCATTTAGAATAGGTACTTTGTACTTTCAATATTATTAGCCGCTCTATCAAATTTTTGGTAACAGTCATCTTGTTTTTCTTCTCTCTTTTTTGTTCTTGAATCCACGACACGGTCATGGTCATGTTAGAACGAATCACACTCAATGGTTTGACACTTGCTGCACAGGCAATCTTACAGGTCACCTATTGTTACTTTATATTTTATCTCAAGTATAACATGGATTTTATTTCTCCTGCTATTTCTGTTTAAATAAAGAAATGCCGATTTGAAATGTAAATTTAACTAATTGGCAAAAATATACTAAGAAAGCTTAAAATTAAGTACCTACCTTAAAGTATACAAAAAAATTTAATCAGTGCTCACAACAATACATTTATTAATTCAAAATGAACTACGTGACCCAACAAAACTTTGCCTAAATCAAATTACAGATAAAGTTCTAATCTAATTTGATACCCGAATGTCTAATTCTCTGATATTACAAGACTATTGTTTATATAGAATGTGTTTGAATTACTTTGCTCGAGTAAGTTAAGTAAATATTTTTCTCCATGATCATCACAGAATTTGACAATTCTGAAATCAAATTTGATTAGAGAATGCTGGAATTCTCTCTCTTGAGATTGAAGAAATATTTCGCAACATCTCTGCCCCCATGGAATTCAAATGTATTTACATTCTCTCTCTAGTGATAGAATAATATTCTCACACTGGTTAGCAATAATAACATTAGCCTTGACGCAGTCGATTGTCATTGTAGGGTCAAAAGTGTCAAAATTATTGCTGTCACGTAACCGTAACCTAACATAACCACACAATTGTTGAAAATACCCCCAATAATGCACCAGTTTTTTATTTCGAGAACTGTACGAATATAACAATTGATATAAGGTAGAATGTTTATTGGATTATTGAGTGTTTACCTAATATAATAATTGTGATTCAGTTCTGTAATATAAATTAACTTTTGTTCATTTCCACTTAAAAATATATATTTAAAATCTTTGATCGTGGAGAAAGTATAGTCTGCTACTCGGTTAGAATGAAAATTCGTGATGCTCGTGGTTCCTCACACTCGCCTTCGGCTCGCGCTCAGAACTTTCCACTCGCATCGAATTTTCATTCTAACCTTGTTACAGAATATACTAATCTTAAACGACAATTTCACCATTTGCATCTCAGTAAACGTTCTTTGTTTTAAAACTATTTTATTTATGGCCGTATGCACGGTTCACATTAATCTCGTTTAAGCATTAAAATAGTTTATAATTTTGAGTTAGTATGCGCCATCGATTCTATGGCCTAGTTGTACGAAGCTAGTTTAATTGAAGATCAAAGTTGATAATCAAATATTCCTTTGATCTATGGATCATCTACAAATTAAAGTGATCGTCTTTTAGCAAGCGATCAAGCCGACTTCAAGAATTTCAAGCTTTTACAATTGTGGTTAGGAATAGAAACTGACATTTATAATTTTATTTCATACTGTCTGGTAGATTTAGTTTACTGACTCCATTTAAGGTCCGGTAAGTGAGCTATTACAGTATCAGAGCCGGTAAGTGTAACCAAGTTTTGACACAATAAAACTTCAAATGAAACTTTTTTAACAAAATTTAATTCCTTAAGAAAATACAACAAAAACTACCTACTTAATCGCTGGGTTCGATTTCCGGAAACAGTAATTTTAGTTTATTGATATAGTTCATATAACAGCCTTTTTGGTGTGCGTCATCGTTTGTGACGTATATCCGGGTTTTGGGTATGTCGTTATTTAATTTGTTGTTTTGACATATAGTTAACCTTTAATTTGATAAATAAAATCATCAGGATCGTATTCAGCCAAATTCGAAAAGGCTATGAAATTAATAATACTTGGGATATGAAAACACTGCAAAATAAAACAAATTGTATATTTAATTTACATATTAAAATAATTTAATATTGGTAAATATAGTCCTGCATTTGAATAAATAAAATGCTAACAATAAGATCAATATTCACTTTTCATAAATAATAATTTACCGTAAACAACAAAGTACAGACCTGACGAGAACTGTCAGTTGGACATTGGAAAAATACGTAAGACACGAAAGGAACGTCTGCATAGTATTTTGAACGATGTAATTTCGCCCGATTGATAGGTCGCGTTTGCGCGTAATCTAAACATTAACCAATCAAATTTTTGTAAGTCAAAGATTAGGGTTATCGTTTGTTATACGTTTAAACTGTTCATTATTGTGATATTTTGATTAGGATTAATCACAGAACTGCCTTTTTTTCCATTTCTTCCAACGTAATGTGTTAGAAAGACATTAACAATCAATGACGCACACCAAGAAGGGTATTATATGAACTTTATGCATATTTACATCGTTGCTATGTAGACGTGGTAGAGTGATTTTAATACAAAAATGCGCCTAATAATGTCAAATATTGTCAAAAATACGTTACGTGATACATCCGGCAAGTCTCTTACATTATTCATTTCGATATTCATCTCATTCTTACTGTAATACTTGACTTACCGGACTTATGACGTAAATTACTATATTTGTCTAAGTGCCGGTTTTACAGTAGAGGTATAAACTAAGAGTAAGCCTACTCTCGGTATAGGATGTATTCTAGCGTTTTACAAAGCAGGACTAAGTTAAACAATGGAATAAGATCTTCGGAAAGACTAGAATAAGCTATACCTTCGCCGAACAGACTGTCGGTTACTCTACGAATAACCTTAAAAAGTCATATACGCAGGTTGTTTACACTAGTTTGACATTTGTACGCATAAAATTCCTATTTGTAGTGAATGTGTATATAGTTCCTATAATACCCTTCTTGGTGTGCATCATCGTTTGTGACGTATATCTGGGTTTTGGGTATGTCGATATTTAATATGTTATTTTGACATATAGCTAACCTTTAATTTGATAAATAAAATCATCAGGATCGTATTTAGCCAAATTCGAAAAGGCTATGAAATTAATAATACTTGGGATATCAAAACACTGCAAAATAAAACAAATTGTATATTCAATTTACATATTAAAATAATTTAATATTAGTAAATATAGTCCTGCAAAAGAATTATACAGCGGGTTCATTAAGATATTAACTTTTCATAAATAATACTTGACCGTAAACAATAAACTACAGACCTGACGAGAACTGTCAGTGGGACATTAGCCGCTACGAAAGGAACGTCTGCATCGTATTATGAACGATGTAATTTCGCCTGATTGATAGGTCGTGTTTGCGCGTAATCTAAACATCAACCAATCAAATTTTTGTAAGTCAAAGATTAGGGTTAACGTTTGTAATACGTTTAAACGGTTCATTATTGTAATATTTTGATTAGGATTAATCACATACCTGCCTTTTTTTTCCATTTCTTCCAAGGTAATGTGTTAGAAGGACATCAACAATCAATGACGCACACCAAGAAGGCTATTATATAAACTTCATTATGTCTGTTAAAAGCGATAAAAAAACGCGTTGTAGCAATTTACTGTCAGCTGTGAGAGCATGATTCCTTTGGGAAACAGATGATATTTCTTCTCTGATGTGCTCTAGAAGATGTAAACATGTTTCCTTTTCTAATCTAAATCTGGCCACAAACTCATCGTCATCTAAGGTTTCGAAGTAATTGACCCTACAATAATGTATTATTAAAAAATTGATAATTTGATAAGAATTTGAGTAGTTACCTTTCACGTATAGTTTTTGGCTTCCTTCTTAGCAAAACTTCATCGGAAGATTCAAATATTGGAAGATCATTCAAATCCATTTTAAAATGATAAAAAACCTCGCCTGCAAAGCCTGGGGAATACGACCTGAGGTGGTTCACTGGCTCTACATAACTGTGATAAGGCCAACGATCACCGATAAAACGTCACCAGCTCTTGGACTATAACATCTAACATCTCACCTTGGTAATAAGCAACATTAAAATAATTTTTGGTAGCGAAGAATAATTTTTTTGATGAAAATTGTATTTTATTTAGTTAAAACTGGGTGTAATACATTTTCTTATTGAATACCTTTTTTTATTTTAGTTCAATTGTGGATTCAAAGTATTTAAAAAACGTTGACAAACTCCTTCAATAACAGTACCACTGTTAGTTGTTGAAACATTTGGATCTTGAGCTCACCATTTAAAAAAATACGGAATCTTCTCCAATAAACAGTGACAGCAATTAACCTCAAAATTTAATAAAGCTAAATAATGAAATATTTATTCGAATATTTATCAATTATTCATTATTACTCACTTGAATTTTTTATGAATGATCTGCACTTTTTTAAACACTTATTAACAGTAAATAAAATTATTAAAATGGTTTACGCATATAAATTAGTTCATATGACAACAAACTTTATACACAACACTGTAGCTTAAGTACACAGCTGATGCATACACTGTTGGCTGACAATACCGACCTCTCGGTAAATTCGTTGCTACCTACCTAAATTCGAAAACCGGATGAATCTAAGAATTGAAGTCAAATTATTAATGTAAAAATCGTTAAATTAAAATAACAATTTACTGATTTCTACCATTTTTCAAAATAAACGGTAAAATTTATACTTATATAATAGAATATAGTTTAGGTCGTCAATGCCGAATAAGTTATTTCATTAATGACGTACCATGACGTTACTTTTACTTTTCCTCCCTAGGGAGGAAAAGTACTTTTCAACCCTAGGGAGGAAAAGTACGACTTTGCTCCCTAAAATGAGGCCCGGAAATGTATACTTTGGATAGAGGTAGGCGGAAAAATTTATTATAATATATACTGTGGGTCGAAAAAACGACAGAGGTTGAGACGTATCAATTTCTTTACTTTTAAGTTGTCGCCCGCTTGGACATCTTTTCACTGAACAAAACTTTCCAATTATTTCAATATTTTTTCTCCTTGTATGAACAACAATAAAATAACAAAAATGTATTAAAAAAAATTTATAAAAATCAAATCACTATCGACGTTATCTCAGGAGTTTCATAGGTTATATTTACTAAATAACATGTGACCGCTAAATTCATCATTTTCATTAGCTACACGAGCGCCATTTCGGTAAATCTTCGAATTATAATTTGCTGTTTACAGGTGGACACTTTTTCAACTTGTCCCCCATACAAGATGGTTCTCCTTCCTTCTACCCTCCATATTTTGATTTAAGTAATCACAATTTTAAAACAGAAGAGGACAGAATTGTGTTCCTATGTCAACCCTTATGTATGTAGCTAATTTCCCTTTTACATAATGCACGCCACAGCATAAATGGCGTACTTTTAAAATCATCCAAAGGTTTAATTTTCAAATAGACATACTAGGTACCCTTAAAAGAATAAAAATATTAAAAATAATTGATTCCCCATTATGCCTTTGTCCACCACTAACTATTAAAATTGAGGAAACATCATATTTTTGTTAAGTTTAACACCTCATTTATAAAAGAGTCCTCAACAAAAGAAAAAATGAGAACTATTTCACCAGTGTTCTTGAATGTTGCAAGATTTATGGAAAATCAAAACTCTGTATTATTATTTATTTAGCTATTCATGTTACTTTATTATAAAATAGTATTAGATAAGCTATTTAGCATATAATATATTTATATATTCCTGCTAAACCAAAATATTGATTCTAGTTGACAACATACGGAGTTGATAATGACAAATCCCCTTAAGCTAAGAAAACATTGTTGCTTTCGGATCGAAATAAATGTCATCAACTCGTACTCTAAGAGATATGCCATTATTTTTAATATAATTTATTTTATTAAATAGAAAATAATAATATTACTGTTAGTTATTAATATAATGAATGATTTATTTGGGAGTAAATATTAATAAAACTGACTCCATCATTTTTTTATCATTACGCAAACATTGTTGACGTAATGATTGAGATTAAATAAGATGCGTCAGCTTATAAAGGTGAATTGAATAAAAAAGGATCACAAGCACTCATAATTTTATTATGGTACATTCCAATTTTTTAATAACAATTATATGAATATCTAATTTGTCTAAGATTTTAATTTTTCAATTATTTCGTCTGGATAAGTTATGCATCCAAAAAAATGGGATTTGCCTGATAAGGAAAGAGAATGTTCTTCAGCCTTGGTCGATATACGTCTGCGTTTCAATCAGAGACGATTGCCGCTATAGCCTGTATTGTTATAAACTGACAGCCATGCTCTGCTTAAAGATATCAGCAATTCAACAACTAGGTCTATACTGGTGAAAAACTGTAAAGAATCCCTTAATAGGATGGCAGGTGACAACAAAGTCTCTCTAGTATGGGTTCCGCCACATGAGGGGATTGCAGGTAATAAATTGGGGGTGCCAGTTAGCTAAAGTAGGTTCTAAAGGAGACTTCATAGATCCGGAACCGTTTTATGGAATCACAAAGGATTGCATAAGAGGGGAAATCGGGAACTGGCTAGATAAAGAAGACGAGAAGACGAGGTAGACAAGGAATCAGGCTGTTGCAACTGGGTAAAAGACATTTGAAGACAGTTACCAACCTGATCACTGGGCATTGTATTCTGAGGAAACATCAGCACAAAATGGGATAAGTTAGTGAGCCTATGTGCAGAAAATGTGAACTATATGGAGAAACACCTACTCACATACTGCTCCTGTGAGAACTTACAAGGACTCATACGGAAGCACGTTAGAGAGGAAATTATACAACCATTAGAACTACTCAAAATCCCCCCAGTCCAACTAGTGGCCTGAAGCTTCTGGAATTGAAGTAGATAACATGGAAAATGGTACAAAGATTCAGTTCAAGTGCCTGGTCTGTTGATCACAATCAAAACGGATGAATGAATGAATGCCTTCCAGTTCTATGGAAGTATCTCTTCTCGACACGACTCATAATGTTGTACTTAATCCACCGATATCGGATGATAGTAATACAGACAAGAAACGTGAGCCTTATTCTAGTTCCGACTCAGACTCTCTTATCAAAATTACCAAAATTGAAAAATGATTTGAAGTTCATAAAAAGGAATGGCTTTTGGAAAAGAATAGAGAAAGAAGAGGAAAAGGTGAAATATATTTTGGAAACGAGAAGAAAGAATGGTGTGATGAATCAGTTCGTAATTGAGAGCTACTTTATGTTATGTATAGAAAATTGAATGCCAGACCAATTAAATTTTGATTTCCATCAAAAAATGTTACTATAAAACCTTACTCATATACAGGGTGGTCCTTAAGTAATTGTACATAGAAGAACAGTACAATCTTCACTTTAAAATATTGCGATTTAAACCAACTAGCTTCAATAAAATGTTGTTATTAAGAAATATACAGGGTGTTAAACATGAAATTTTAATTTTTTACAATACCTTTATCACTTTTTGACGTGTATGCACAAAAGTTTGACGGTGGGGGTTTTTGGATATGAGAAATAATAATTTGGTGCCTATTTCGATGTATTTTGTAGAGGGCGCCACATAGGCTACGAATGCGGCATAAATGTACGCTAAACTTTTTTGCTGTTTATATCAGCGCTACTTTTGTGAAAAAATATTGAAGCCACATCACTTTAACCAAAAAAGGTATATCTGTTAGTATCCCCAAATATAAACGGTTTTAGAGATAATCACGTGATTAACTACATGATTATTATTTAATTAAATTATGATCGAAAAATGTAGTTGTGTGTACGATAATTATTTTTTTTAGTATCAAGATGAACAGTATTAGAGTATAGTAGCAGTTAACATCAAAAATATGTATGGTACATTAAACTGAAATCCTAATTAGGGTAGGTACATTTTATTTTTATTTTTGTAAATTATTTTGGGAAATTAAACCGCAATCTTTTTTATATTTTTTAATTCAGCGTTCCAGCTACCGTTATCAAGAATAATTAATAACTTAATTGCTCTTGACCACATGATTGTCTCTGAAATTAAAAACACCACGGCGTGTGAAGGTGGCTTCGTCGGTAAATAATATTCTATTAACAAAGATGTGGTCCAGATTTTGCCTGTTTCTGATATTAGTTTCAAATTGGTATCTTAATGGTAGATCTGCTGGCAACAAATTTTGCATCGGAGTAAAATGGTAATGGTGATATTTCTCCAGGTGCAGTCCTTTAAAATTGAAGTTTTACTGATCCCTAAATCGTAAACGTCGTGTACTAACTGTTCGGAAAGCATATTTTTATATTTTGCAGTGATTATAATACTTTTGTTTTGATGTGGCAATGCCGCATCTCTAGCAGGTGTAAGCCGTTGAAAAATACGGCGCCCTTCTCAAGGTGATTCGTGATCAACACGTTGTAATAGCCGGTTGCCGGTAGTAAAATAAACCCAAATGTTTCCTTATATTTATATTTTAATCCATTTATTTGTATAACAATAATATTGATCGAAGGAAAGTAAAAGTGTTTGTGTTTGTACCAAATCGTTTTTTCATTTTACGCCGTCCAATTCGAGAAGTACAAAAAGTGTATTCAATTCAGAACATTTTGGTAGCAGAGCGTGGTTTTGTTGAGTTGTCCAGTCCCGGTCGATCTATTACAGCGGCCCAGTGGAAGGAAGAATTGGAAAGTGAATTGGAAACGCACTCATCTGGTACTATCAATTTGACCAAGCACATAGGATCAATAAATGTGAGTTCCCATTACTTATCCATATCGTATTTTGTCTTGAGTTTTATTGTCTCGATTTGTGTTGATTTTGAACTTAATTGCAATTAATTATAATGTCAGATACTAGACGAAGGGGAATAGTTAAATCTAAGTTAACTATATTTAAAAAATATATCGAAAATTTACCGCAAAACGTATCGGATTTAGAAATATTACAGTTAAAAACACGACTTTTAGACTTAAATACTTTAAAAACGGAATTTGAGGAATTGCAGTCGCGTATAGAACTAGATACTGACAATGACGAGGCACTTGAAATTCAATTAACTGAGAGGGAAACATTTGAAACGGCTTATTACCCGCAAGCGTTGAATTCATTCAACGCCGCAAGTATCTATATCCAAAAAAATTATATCAGATTATGAAACGGTAGATCTCTCTAGTTCCGACAATCATTCACATACGCAAAACATAATTCAAGGTTTTGATCAAGGCTCGGGAATAAAGTTGCCGACAATTAATCTGCCTAAATTTCACGGTTCACTTCAGGAATGGCTGGAATTTAGAGACACATACAAATCACTTATTCATGATAATAATGCGATAAGTACTATACAAAAATTTCACTATTTACGGGCGTCCCTAGAGGGTACAGCGGCCGAATTAATACAATCTCTAGAAATATCCACTGCAAATTATGATGTGGCTTGGAAGATACTTTCTGAACGTTACGATAACGACCAGTTGTTAATTCATAATCACGTGAAATCTTTATTTAATTGTGAACCAGTGGCTAAGGAGTCGGCTGTGGCCCTTCGAAAATTACTAGGCGTTATAACTAAAAATTTGAGGGCTCTTGAGCAATTGAACCAACCTATTGGCGAATGGGATACATTACTTATATACCTAATTTCCACTAAACTAGATTCAGTTACCCTTCGCGAATGGGAAGGTTTTAAAGAAAATCTAAAAAACCCCACGTTTGAAAATTTTAAACAATTCATAAAATCACGAGCTAATCTTCTAGAAGTAGTATCCGAGACTCATCCGGATAAAAGAAAACTTACGAATAATAATACTCGCGGATTTATTGTTACAGGGGGTGAACAAAAAGTTACGAAATGCACATTCTGCAAAAAAGACCATTACATTCAGAATTGTAATGATTTTTTAGCGTTAAGCATTAAAGACCGTATCGATAAGGTAAAAAATATCAGATTATGTATTAATTGCTTAAAGCCAGGGCATAATAGTAAATTTTGCCGCCGTGGTAATTGCAGTAAATGCGGCTTAAAGCATAATACTCTTTTACATTTAGAATATCGTAATCCACATAACGCCAATATACAATTTAATAATAGTTCTTCACAAAGCTCGATACCAGTGGAAATCGCGCCAGCACATCCAACAGAGGTAGCTCTCTCAGCGTACAGCTCCGTAGAGCATGTTTTCCTGTCTACCGTACTCGTTGAAATTCTGGATAAAAGTAATAAATCTCATACAGTAAGGGCACTGCTTGACTCAGGCGCCCAGTCTAGTTTTATTTCAAAAGAACTATTCACTCGCCTCAAATTAGAAAACATACCGACAAACATAATCGTAAGAGGCATAAATGGTATCGCGACCAATATTACTGCTAAATGCGAATTAACGGTTCAAGCCATGCACAGTGCATTTAAATTCACAAACAAGTTTTTTGTCATAGACACAATATCTCAGGGTCTACAAGTGGCTGATGTTAATCTGTCAGAGTTACGAATACCCAGTCATTTAAAACTAGCTGATCCGTCATTTTTTAAACCAGACAAGCTCCAAATGATTATTGGGTCAGATGTATTTTGGAACCTCATTTGTGTCGGGCAAATTTCGCTAGGTCCTAATAAACCTTTATTGCAAAAAACTAGATTTGGTTGGGTAGTATCCGGACCAATCGGTCAGAAAACGAATAGCGTATCGTGTAATTTAATGTTAAAAAGTGACGAAATCGATATAAATAAAACGCTGAGCCGGTTTTGGGAAATTGAAGAAGCCGACTCAAATCGGGTCTATACGGTGGACGAATCTAAATGCGAAAAACATTTCGTTGACCACTTTAAGCGCGATCCTGATGGAAGATTCGTAGTAACTTTACCGCTGAAAGAAAATGTTGAAAAGCTAGGGGATTCTTACGACATTGCACACAAGCGATTTTTAAACCTAGAGCGTAAATTAAATTCTAAACCAGAGCTTAAAAATTTATATACCGAGTTTATAGAGGAATTCTTGCATTTAGGACACATGCAAAAGATAGAAAACTTGAACACCGCGAATGTATCGTATTATATGCCCCATCGCTGCGTTCTTCGACAAGATAGTCTTACTTCAAAAATTCGTGTCGTCTTCGACGCTTCTTGCCCTACTTCTTCGGGCTACTCATTGAATCATTTACAATACATCGGACCAACGTTGCAACAGGATCTATTCTCCATCTTGCTTCGGTTCAGACAATATAAATATGTTTTTTCCGCCGATATTGCCAAAATGTATCGGCAAGTGTTGATAATTCCCGAACAAAGAAGTTTACAGCGCATTTTATGGCGAGCTAATTCAAGCGACCCAATAAGTGCATTTGAGTTGAAAACCGTTACGTACGGCACAGCGGCAGCATCTTATTTGGCTATCAGGTGTCTTTTTGAGTTAGCAGCTGAGAATGAATCGGAGCATCCTATTTTGGCGAACGTAATAAGATCAGATTTTTACGTCGATGATCTTTTAAGCGGAGCAGATACCATTGAGGAAGCAGCCTGCGTATGCAGAGGAGTCGCAAATATTTTAAAACAAGGTCGTTTTGAGTTGAGAAAGTTCTATTCCAACGACACCAACGTGCTAAAATACGTTGAATCCGACGATAAAGAAGCTCTCTTTATAGATTTTGGGGAAAACGAAAATGCTAAAACGCTGGGCGTAACTTGGAGCCCCAGCTCAGATCAATTGACTTACAAAATCAATGACAATAATTGTAACCGTTCTAAAATAACTAAAAGGTTAATACTTTCTGAGGTCGCTCAAATCTTCGATCCGTTAGGTCTTCTATCACCATGTATAATCATAGCTAAAGTATTATTACAAAAACTCTGGCTGGAAAAGTTGTCTTGGGACGAATCGGTCCCAACTCACGTACATACATCGTATCGAGAATTCAGAACACAATTACTTCTTTTAAATGAGCTTCGTCTCCCGAGACATGTAGTTTGTGAAAACGCAGTGCAAGTAGAAATACATGGATTTGCAGATGCATCAGAAACAGCATACGGCGCAAGCATTTACGTAAGGTCAGTAAATGCAGAAGGTCACATTTTTACACAGTTATTATGCGCGAAATCGAAAGTGGCCCCATTGAAAACAATATCTATCCCTAGACTCGAGCTCCCTTCTGCGCTAGTACTGGCAAGATTATCTAAAAAGGTTAGAACGTCTTTAAGGATTAGCCCAATCCGTTGTGTTTTTTGGTCAGACTCTACAATAGTATTGGGGTGGCTGAAGTCACCTCCAAACAAATTCAAAACTTTTGTCAGCAATCGCGTGTCCGAAATCCAAAACTTAACTTGTTCGGACTCGTGGAGGCATGTCAGCTCCAATCAAAATCCCGCAGACATTGTATCAAGAGGAAGTATGCCCTCTTTACTTTTGTCTAATGATTTGTGGTGGCATGGGCCGTCTTGGCTTAGGAAAAACGAAAATTCATGGCCTAAAAAGGAAATACCTAATCAAAAATTACCTGATATAAAAAAGGGAAATGAATGCGTATCCTTTGCAGCAATAACAGAAAATTGTATTATAAACCGATTCTCTAATTTGAATAAATTAAAACGGGTGACAGCGTGGACTTTGAGATTTATCAATAATTGTAAAGAAAAGGATGAGCGATTACGTTTTAAAACACCATATATTAGTATTCCTGAAATTGAACAAGCCTTCAAAGTTCTTATAAAAATTGAACAGTATATGTTTTTTAATGCGGATATTAGCGATTTGTCTTCCGAAAAGCAGTTAAACCGAAATAGCCGCATTCTAAGTTTGAACCCCTTCGTAGATGAAGCAGGTTTTTCAAGAGTCGGTGGTAGATTAAACAATTCTAAATTTGCATTCGAGAAAAAGCACCCTTTAATTTTGCACTCAAAATCTCATTTAATGATGCTAATTGCTAATGAAGCGCATATTAATTTACTACACGGAGGACCACAGCTGATGCTTGCCACAATTCGCGAGACCTTTTGGCCTATCGGTGGTCGACTATTAGTCAAATCGGTTGTAAGAAAGTGTCTCTCATGCTTTAGATTCAATCCTAAAATAACTAAACCTATTATGGCCGCTTTACCCAAAGATCGTTTAAATCCACGTCAACCTTTCGATACAACTGGTGTGGATTACGCAGGCCCATTGTTAATAAAAGACAGACCCGGTCGCGGTTGCAAAGTCTCTAAGGCGTATATATGTTTATTTATTTGCGCCGCTACGAAAGAAATTCACATTGAGTTGGTCAGTGACCTAAGTAAAGAATATTTTTTATTAGCTCTAAAGCGCTTCGTTTCTAGGAGAGGAACTCCCTCCCAAATACTAAGCGACAATGGTTCTAACTTTATCGCAGCGAGAAATGAGCTTCGCGAATTAGGTATATTCTTATCTCAACACGAAGATGAGATTTGCGAACGTTGTCAGAAAGACAACATAAACTGGAAGTTTAACCCCCCGTATGCACCACATTTCGGCGGTTTGTGGGAAGCTGGGGTTAAAAGTGTCAAATACCATTTGCGTCGTGTCACTAAGGGGGTATCATTAACTTTCGAGCAATTGTCTTCATTGTTGACGCAGGTCGAGGCCATTCTAAACTCTAGACCCCTTTCTCCTCTCTCCGATTCCCCTCACGATTTTGCTCCACTTACCCCCTCACATTTTTTAATTGGCCGAACTAGCAGCATGATTCCGGAGCCTAATCTGTCCGATTTGCCCAAAAATCGATTAACTTTATTTCAACACTTATCTCAACTTAAACAGCATTTGTGGGGCCGCTGGAGTAAGGAATATGTCAGCGAATTACAGGCTCGGACTAAGTGGAAGCAGCACTATAATTCATTGCAGAAAGGAGCATTAGTTCTAATCAAGGACGACAATCTTCCTCCCATGAAGTGGAAGCTTGGGAGAATTCAAGATGATATCAAGGGACCCGACGGTATAAGCAGAGTAGCCGTAGTCTTGACTGATCAGGGTCTTGTGAAAAGGCCATTTCCCAAGATTTGCCCTTTACCACTGGGAGAAAATATAGAGACAATTTGAAAAGATAGACATTTTTGTGTGTTTTACTTTACATTCTGAACTTTTTGCTCATTTGAAAATTTACCTGTAGCGTTTTAATTTTATCTATTGTTTCACATTTTAATGCTTTCCATTTTGTTTATTATTGTTTCTTGAAAGCCGCCCTCTTTCAAGGCGGGGCCCATGTTCGGAAAGCATATTTTTATATTTTGCAGTGAATATAATACTTTTGTTTTGATGTGGCAATGCCGCATCTCTAGCAGGTGTAAGCCGTTGAAAAATACGGCGCCCTTCTCAAGGTGATTCGTGATCAACACGTTGTAATAGCCGGTTGCCGGTAGTAAAATAAACCCAAATGTTTCTTTATATTTATATTTTAATCCATTTATTTGTATAACAATAATATTGATCGAAGGGAAGTAAAAGTGTTTGTGTTTGTACCAAATCGTTTTTTCATTTTACGCCGTCCAATTCGAGAAGTACAAAAAGTGTATTCAATTCAGAACACTAACCTGAGGATCATTCTTAACGCGAACCATTTGAGTGGTATTAATAAAAATCAGTATTTACTTATAAGTACTTACTTATAAGTATAAGCATCAGCATTAAGTAAATACTGAAATGAATATTAAAAAAAAATGCCGATACTTAGAAGTATCTACTGATTATTCTTAAGTATTTTCTTATTTAGTCGAAATTTATTTACAAGAAAAAAATACAAAAAACTCATGTTAACACTTTTTCAAATCAGTTTACCTACACTTGATGTATATAAACCTGAAAGAATTTACTTTATTTATCAACCATCATGTCGTTCGTTTCGTCTGTAAGTGAAGAAAGTGGCAATGAGAGTATTGTTTCAAAAACTAAAGAGACGGATTTAACATTTGTGGCCAAATTTGTTCGGGAACCCCTATTATTTTAAATAAAGGGAAAACTCCCGCAATAAATGAAAGAAAACAACACATCTTAGCCACGCTTAAACAACATTATGAAAGTAAGTTATCATGCCTTATTATAAAATGTTGTAAGTTACTATGAAAACGTTGTAGATAATTTTGGAAAACCTACCGATTTCAAAAAATTATTAAAAAAAATTAATAACCTGAAGGCGGTAGTAAAAAAAAAGACTGATGCCAACATAACTGGGAATAGAAAGATAAAGCTAAGTGCAGTAGAGCAATTCATGTACACGGCACTATAGGGGGATCAAGAGGAGTGCAATCCTATTCTTAACAAAATACCTGGTAAAATAATTTTTATTATATGTATATAAGCTAGTGTAATATTTCGTTTCAGGACATGTTGCAGTTGGAATCCCTTCTGACGAACAAAAAGAAAAACAGTCCGATGAAGTGGCAGGTCCGTCAGTCGCTTCAGTGTCCCCTTTAACACTGCCACCACCGTTACCTGCACGTCCAAAAAATTATAGAACAGTACGAAACGGAGGAAACACGTACTTTAAGCACCATGGAACTACAAAGATTGGTGCTTTTGAAGCAACTGCATGTTCTAAGCCTTAAAAAGGCAAAGCTGGAGAAAGAGTTAAATAAAGATCATGTTGTAAGAGAAGGAGAGAAAAATTACACTATTTTGTAATTAAATATGTATTTTCAATTTAATAAAAATTATCTTAGTTATTTTGATTGGCGTAAATAATTGTAGCTAAACGGTTTCGTATGACATGACCTTCCCTTCAAGTTCAATAAGTCCAACAGGTTCTTCTTCTTCGTCTTCATCTTCATCGTCTGGATGTAAGCCTTCTTCAATTTCAAACACTTCTTCATCTTTTAAATATTTTCCAATATTATGAAGAACACAACATGCTATAATAATGGATGGCACTTTCCTTAATGGCAGTCTAATTGTATTTTGTAATAAATGGAATCGTTGCTTTAACTGTCCGAAGCATCTTTCGATAATTACACGTTCATTTTTCAAAAGGTTTTTATATGCTACTTCTTCTGCAGTTCTTGGTTCTCTAAATGGGACCATTAAACATTTTTCAATACCATATCCCTTATCTCCTAACAATACTGCATTGCCAAATGTTCTTAATACACCACAGATGTGACTGTTCCTCCAAGTCCTGCTATCATGTACAGAACCTGGCCATTCCGCACTGACACTTGTAAATAACTCATCGCCGTTACATGTTGCTTGTACATTAATTGCGGGAAATTGTTTGCGAGAAATGAATTCGTTACCATGATGATTTTCCCCAACTTTTTTAATTCCTATCAACGTACAATCAATTGCACCTATAGCAGTTGGAAAGCGAAATTTTGCTCACCATTTTTGTTTTTTCTGTTGTATCGCTTCATAGTCCTACGGTTTCAATGGTACTTAATTAAATAGATAACAAAAAAAGTACAACCATACATGAGGAAACTTTATCCAAATATGAGATTTTTCAATAATTTTTTGGCTCACAAGATGTACCACATTTGATACCCTTTGTTGACTTACGCCAATATCTTCTGCTACACCAATCTGGTAGCCTAAAGCCAAATATAACAAAAAGTAAAATAATAACATAATATATTAATATTTGCCAGTGTACTAAGGAAAGTAAAAGACCTACCTAGATCAGCAATATATCGCAAAAAGATTTTCATTTTGGTAATATTGTCTATGGCACCGCCTCTGGTTTCCCCGGTATCAATGTCAAGAAAATGTGTTGTTAACCATGCCACACTTTCGGGGTTAAAACGATACAATTTCACATAATCTCGATCACGAGGATCTTCTCGTCTGATTTTATAAACTTTTGGAGCTCGTTGCACGTAAAACATTTTTTAAACAAATAGGTATACACTTTCAGCAAGAACTATCAGCATACTAAGAAGCAGACTTAAAAATTTATAAGAACATACTTAATTTAATAAGTATAACCTATCGTTTATTAATATAGATTTAAGTAAGAACTAGTCAGCATAAGTACAAACTTATACTCTCTCAGTACATACTTTAAGTATCAGTTTGTACTTAAACTTTAATTATATACTTTTCAGTATTAACTTATGAAACCGTAAGTATTAAGTATCTACTGTTTTTATTAATACCACCCATTATCTCATCTTCGACATAAGGCGTAATCATTCTTGGTCGGCATAAGTTGTCATGTTTAGGACGAAATGAACCACTTTCGCCCAAATTCCTGAATAAATTTTTATTCGTTTGATGGTTAGGTTGCTGCCTGTCTGGATATTTTCTCAATATTCTCGTTTCGCTACACGACCGTTGAAATATTCCTGACAGTAAATAGCTCATATTTGTATTAGAGTAGGTAATTATTATGTCTGGGAATTTTATTATTTTTCTGTATTTTACCAAAATAAATACAAGCTATTCAAGTATTATAAAACCCAGAGATTATCGAAACAATAATGTTCTGTCGAAATCATTTGTGACATCTACCTATTATGTTAATATTTCTCAGACGCCTGCCTACTACGTTAACATTTTTCGAAATTAATAATTAAATTAGGATCATGCAGCTAATCGATATGTGATTATCTCTAAAACCGTTAGGATTTGTTAAAATCATGTGGCTTTAATATTTTTTCATAAAGGTAGCGCTAATTTAAACAGCAAAAAAGTTTAGCTTACATTTATGCCGCATACGTGGCCCATGTAGCGCCCCCTACAAAGTTATGATTTCTAATATCCAAAAACCGCCACCGTCAAATTTTTGTGCATACACGTCAAAAAACGTTAAAGTTATTGTAAATATCAAAAATTGAAATTTCATGCTTAACATCCTGTATCAACATTTTATTGAAGCTAGTTGTTTGAAATCGCAATATTTTAAAGTGAAGATTGTACTGTACTTCTAAGTACAATTACTTGAGGACCACCCTATATATCAAGGCATATAAAGGCGTAGCGACTTAGCTGGTACAGGCATCTTCGAAGAAGGAATAACGATGATCTAACAAGGAAAATTGGAAGCCTACAAACCCAGGGGTTGTCCCAAACTTAGATGGGAAGATCAGGTGATTGAGGACATGAAGAAAATAGGAATCCATAACTGGAGTAAAATAATAGAGGATAAGAGGGAATGGAAACAAATTATAAAGATGGCGAACTCACCCCATATGATGTAGTGAGGGGAAGATAATGCACCATACAAAAGGGATCAAAAGAGCTTACGAAGAGCGGCCTATACTCCGACAAAATAGCATTTTACCCACTTTTCTGAAGATACTGAACCTTCATTACAAATAACGAATCAACATTTAAATTTAAGTTTTTCAAAAATTCAATACACAGTCAAAAAATAAGCGTAAAGTTCTGTCAAGATATGATCGGAAGCCATTCACTAGACAGATTAGGGGAGGGCGGGGCAAGATGGGCCCCCTAATTTTAATCGCTTCTAAATATGTTGTTTGTTGCATTAGCGATTTTAAATTTGAACAATTGGACATGCTGATGTGTTATTTACTACTTACATAGTTTAATATTTTTTTAATTTAGCGATAACATAGTAAAAAATTTTTTTACGAAAGTGTATATTTCCCATCTTGCCCCTAAGGTGGGGTTAGATGGGAAACTAGGTGGGGCAAGTTTCCTTCGTCTTCCCCAGATGAGTCACTCTCTATAGTTTTGTTTTTCTTCTGTTGATATTATTAAGGTGAATCTGACGTTTAACAATTTGGCGAGGAGTTTCGGATTTCCGTTTCTTTACCAAATGTTTTCCTTTTTCGGAACTTTTTCTTTTAACTACCGTCTTTTCTTGGCTCAAATTATTTTTTTTTCATTTTTCTTATATCTCGTTTTTGTTGCTCCTCTTCTTTATGCTTCAATTCTTCCTCTAATTCCTTCTTGGACGGTGACTCTGTCATAACAGAACATTTTTCTTTCTTCCCAACTCTTCGTTTTGTCGTCTGTTTTTCGTTTTCAATGTGTGGAATGGGAACAAGATCCTTTGGCGAGGATATCTGAAATGCAGTGGATGATGATGCACTAAAATTTAATAAGTTTTCCAAAACTGACGGTGTTAGTGGTAGCCGCTTTTCTGTTCATGCTTCTGTTGTATGGATAACATTGGGAGTTAAAGGTGGTGTTTTCACGGATTGATGTGGCAAATTATCAGACTCTCCAGGACTGCTTCAGGATCCAAATTTTCATCAATATTTTTTGTTGCTGCAGATAATTCTATTGTTGGTTGATTAGGTATTTCAGACTCTAAAACATCAACATCTTCAGCTGTTTGATGGGGTCTGTTTATAGTTTCGGATGGTGCAAAATCAATATCTGTGAAATTATTTGAGTTGAATGGAAAAATTCCCGCTTTTTCAAACGAAGTTACAGCTGTTAACATAGACGCTGCTCGTATAAACGCCGTTCCAAATAACTTAGATATTTGATATATAGTCACAACTCTCCCTTGATGATTTCGAAGCCAATTACTCACCTCCTGATCATAATAGACACTTGAAAAGGTTTCTTGAAACATATCTCAAGTGGCTGAAGTCGGTGTGTGCAATGGGGAGGAAAACACAATATAACCACCCCATTATTTCTTGCATAGTCAATTACTTTAATATTTTTTATATGAGTAGAATGTCCATTTAATAAGAGTAGCACAGGACGATCCTTTGTTGCACCAGAAAATTCTGTGAAGCGTGTAAACCAATTGAAAAAAATTTCAGTTTGCATCCAGCCTCTAGGATGACATTCTGCTGTCGCAGCAGGAGGAGCATCATTTAAAATCTCTGTATTCATCCTTACTCTGGGAAAAATGAATAACGGTGGCATATAAGCTCCTGCTGCACTGCAACAAATTTCCACAGTGACGGTTTCACCTTCAACTTACCTTACCTTACCTTTTGTTGCCAATATCTTAGATTTGGTTTTAGGCACAACTGTAACACCTGTCTCGTCACAGTTGTATATTCTATCGGCGGTAAAGTTATACTTATCAAAAAGTTGTTTAAGTAAATCGTAAAATCCATCCACAGCCACTTTATTGAAACCTATCACTCTTGCAGCGGAAGTAGCTTCAGGTTTCCTAATTGACAAGTCTGGGCGTCGTCTTAAAAAAGCTGTCATCCAATCTTTACCAGCTTCATTTTTACTTTTATTAAAATTGTGTTGTTTTTTATTTTTTTCCGCAAGCTGGAAAGCTAACCGTCTTAGCTCAACCCAGGTAAATCCGAATAATCTCGATTCCATTAATTTCATGTAGTCAACAAGCTCTCGCTCTTCTTGATGTGTGAAAACGCATTTATCTGGGCCTAGTTTCGGCTTCATAATTTGAGTAGTATTTAATCTCGCTTGTTTTGTTTTACGTTCTAATGTTGATTTTGGTACATCAAAATGTGTAGATGCGGTCCTGTATCCCATTTGACCAGAGATTACAGCCTCTACTGCTTATACCATGCTCTCTTCACTGCATTTTCCCCGTTCTGATACACGTTTATAAGTACGCACCATTTTCTGAAATAAAAACAATACGTCTGCTTTAATATTACTATTACTTTTTTGCGGAGCAAGATGGGACCCTATCCCTTCTTGCCCCTCCCAAAATACCTCATCTTGCCCCACATGAATTGAAAAGGTTAAACAAGATTCCCATAATTAAATTATTATTAAAATTTAAATGTATGATGTCCTCAACAACAGTAATTAAACTACCCAGTGAAATACATTTGCATAAATACTTACATAAAACTCTCAGCAGATGCACAAACGTAACACATTTATTTAACACACATGCGAATTTGTTAAAATCTGCGAACTTCGTTTACTGGCTAACGTCATATTGTTTCGCTCGTAAAATGTATGTTCTACAGTGTTCTTGTTTGGTGACCATTCGTTTTTTGCTACATTAAGTAATTTCTAGCTTCAGATAAAACCCAATAAGCTCATTATTCACCGACTCCATTTACAAATTGATAACAATAACTAAGCCGAATGTCGCCTTATTTAGATTACTGGAATTCTTTAATATTATTATTATCCATGTTAACAGATTAGCACGCAATGAACATTGAAATAATTTCTTGATTTCCATGTTAGTACATGGCAAATCTGTTCCGTATTCATTTTAAAATGATACTGAAGAAATATATTCAAGGGTTATGTGTTGATAAACAAAATATCATTATCATTTCTTATGACAAAATGGACATACGCGGTTTTCTAAAATATCTTAGTGGCAAGAAATTGGAGACACGCATTTTTATTCATAATTGACAAAATGAGAAATAGACCAAAACACTTTAATTTTAAATAATTGAAAACAAAAACCACTGGTTTTAGAGCATTGACGTTCAGTCTAATTGGCAAAGGTTGCCAATCTACCGGTTGTCTTAGCTTGTAGAAAACACCATCATTAGAATATTTTATTGCCTTAATGTCAGTGACTATTGGCGAGCCGCTCGCTCTCCCTGGTCTTATGGATTTAAAAAACTTAATAATATCATCACACTTTAAAAAAAATTATGTAGCAAGTGTTCTACTTTGTAAGGCCTTTTTGAACATGCCGTCTTCTAAATTTGAACATAGTCTGCCGGCACATTAATTTTCTTATTTTTAATCTTTCGCTCAATGACGAAATGTACACTATCAACCTCCATTTGGGTATGACCTTTTTATAAAAATGTTTGCTTAATTACAATTTTTTTATCTAATGCAAAATTGAATAATGCATTCGACAATGTGGTATTGCGGTTTTGATAACCAGAACCATCGCCGGTTGTTTGTTAACGGGTATTGTTCAAGATGTTTTTCTAGGAAATTAATTATTATAGAAGTAAATTCGTTGCTAGTCAGTCCCCCTTCTGATTCATTCCATAGGTAACAGTAACCCTGGTTGCGTTTAATATCATACACAGTAAAATTGTGGACAATTAATTTTGTTTTATGATATAAGAATGACACATTGGATTTGGGACACAAGAGTACAGATTGCAAGTCCATGGTGAATACGTCATTAACAGATTCTTTGTCTTTTGATTTTTCATCCCTTGTCTTTCTTTAATTGAAGGTATTTCTTCTAACAAATTTTTAGTTTCAAAGGCGACGCAGATGTCACATAAATCTTTTTTAGGTTTATAAAGTTATAATTTTTTGTTGTCAAATTCTTACTGTAGCATTGCAATTGATAAAGGTTTTGTGCCATTATCTATGCAAAACTGCCTATAAGTTCTGTATAAATGAGCTTTAGATTCCCAAATCGGTTCTAAGTATAATTTTGATGTCGAGATAGTGAGATTCTAACTTCGGTAAAGAATCAAAAAAATCGTGAATTTAAGTCGAGCGCTTAGTGTTGATCAGAATCAGATTGTTCATTGTTTGTTATAAAGCTTGATGGTTGTCTTTTAAATCACTATGAACCCATTTCTTAATCACCCATCCGTTTACACCAAGTGTGTTGAGAAACGTTGTTTTGCACACCCTGAGTCTGTCCTTGCCCAAATAAAACTTATTAGAAAATTTCCTTCTGGAAACATCATTCTCTCCACGTTTCCTAACTGTTGGATGTGTCCAAACATGACTTTTTACAAATAGTTTTTTCTCCTTCCAAGTATAATTCCAAAATTTCTCAAATATTTCCTGTCTCGTGTTTTCCCCTAGCTGTCTGCACTGTAGTTTGTAATCTTTATTTTTACTAAGTTTGCAATGGCAATTCATTTTGAGCATCCTAGGTTCTTTTACTAAATAATATTTGCATACACCATTCTCTTTATTTTTCCCTACATAAGATTTTCCCTTCTCTCTATTTAATCTATTTGTATTGACATTCCATTTATTTCTATCAACTTTGTATGTGGCCGAACGTTTTCGTTTTGATTTATCATCTTGGAGATCATCTTTGTGAACTTCATCATAAATTCTTGTGTTATTTGAGCCTATACTTTGGTGTTCTTCTTCGCTAAATTCATACAATGGGTCATCTACATCCGATTCTATTTCTTTATTACTATTAAATGAATTTTCATTGATAGTGTAATGATGTCGATTGGAGTTACTTTGGCCTTCGCTAACTTCATTATCTACTTGAGTATTGTTTGATTCTAGACTGTGATTTACACCTAACTCCAAAAAGTCCATTTCCTGATTATTATTAACAATTTTCAAATCATCCACTGAAACTTTATTAGAAACTGTATGCATATTAACTTCAATTAACTGAAATCTTTTATTTCCATTTGTTGATATGTCTGTATTGAAATTCACATCTGATTCTCTTAATGGGCCGTTTTTCAAAACAACTTTATCATCAAGAAAAACTATATCTGCATTTTCAATAATATACCTAATATCTGTAGTTAAGTTATTTTCTAAATCTAGTAGGTATGTTGGCTTCATCTTCGACGACTTCGGTTCCAGGGTTGGTAATAACTTCCGTATTCCGGTAATGGCCACGGGCGGAATACGAAAGGGGGCGGCAAGCGCCACGATTTTTTCAATTGGAAATAAAAAAAATAACTCCAAATGGCGCCCACAATGTTATTTGCAAATCGAACCCACAAGGCGAAAGAGAGGCGAGATAAAGTCGTGCTTCTGAAATGCTAGTGACTAGCGCCCGGCCGACCGGTTCGGCTTCACCGAGTTTTCCTGAACGCAAGTGAACTAACAAGGGACCACTATTGAATCAAACAAAACAATAATACTTTAATTTTCTTGACTTCCTGTGGCCTTACGCCATTTCTTCCCATATATGTATGTTCCTCCTAAAGCAGTAGTATTTTATCTTTACTTTCAATAACTTGAATGATGTACATCAGGTCCGTTGAATAAAATATTTTTTTCTACGACAACCTCGATAAATGTTCATTTTATAACCGTAACTTCAATCATAAACTAGCACATTTTGTACAGAATTTCATTTTTGCATCGGTTGCTAGGCAAGTTGCTAAGCAACAAATGCGAAATGGAATATTTCGTGTTAGGTCTAGGTTCACTCTAAAATCACGACGACTACGTCTTGTCAAATTATGACGTCCAGCGACAAATTGATGAAATGTCACCAGATCGTTTCTGTCAAAGTTTTAGTATAGGTAGCGAATCGTATGTTATGATGTTATATTATGATATGTTGTCATAGAAAAAGTATAGTATGCAACTTGCAACAAAATGGGCATCATTTTGTGCTCATTGCATAATATACTATTTTCTACAATCATTAATAAAAGTGACGTTTTTTTAATCGATTTTCGTACATAAAATATGTATTTGTTAAACAGTTTAAAAAAGTGACATTAGAGTAGGATAAAGTGACATCAGGGTGAGATAAAGTGACATTAGGGTGAGATAAAGTGACATTAGGGTGAGATAAAGTAGTTTTTTAACGCTAATTTTAAATATTTCCGCTAATGGCTCTGCAGATTGCATTCATATGACATTTTACTTAGCTTTTTGTAATCATGACAAACATAAACATTCAAATTGACGCCATTTTTAGTCCATTTGCTTGATTGTAGAAAAAATAGTGTATGCAACACATGCATAAAGTGTCTTTTTTTCACTCATGGAATTGACGCATTCGCCTGCGGCTCATGCGTCAACTTTTCCACTCGTGAAAAAAAGCACCACTTTATGCACTTGTTGCATAAATAACTATTTCGTTGACCGTTTAATAATTTCGATATTAATGAATTATTTTATTTAAAAAAGCGTTAATGGACGTCATTAACGCACTCTTTTTCATTAACGCTCTTTTTGTGATTTTGACGTTTTGATGACATTTTGATATAGACAATATACCAATATCATTATGACATTCTACGTCATTGGTATGGAGTTGACATTATTATCTCCTGATAGTATTTGTGGAAAAGTGAATTATGTCACAAAAAAAGAGGGCGGCGAAAATTCACGCTACGCTCTGCTATAAACATCAACAAAAGGTAGATTGTCCGATTGCCATCTGCAATATTATCAGTCATAGTAAGTATATTGTGGACACAAAAATAACTTAACAAGGTCTAATAAGCCAGGATTATCGCCTTGCTACGTAGGCAAGGCGATAATGGCTATTTGAAAGGGATTCTTTCCTCATCGCAAGGGCAATAATACGGTTTGACGTCATAAGCAATACCTGAGCATTTTTATCCGCTAGAAATAATTTGAATTTTTCCGCATTTTAAATACGTTTTAGTGGCTGTTTCAGCTGTTTGTGCAAAAAAAATAGTTTCGTTGATGACAGATGTTTTCATGGAATATATACTTATGGTTTATAGCACATTTTTGGTATTTGAAAATATTGTCAAGTTCCCTATTAACCATCCGCATTTAGCAAAACCAATTTGGTATTCTGTCCGTCAAAGTATAAGTGTATGGTGTGGAGTTTCCATATTATAGGGCCAAATTTTTACTGGAATACTTCAACAGGGGCTGGATATCAATACATTTTCCATATCGTAGCAAATCTTTAAAAATTTAAATATGCCCAATATTGTCTGGAAGCAAGATAGTGCACCACATAATGTAGCTGCAATGAGAAATATTTTAAATGGCAAATTCTCTTTGTGGATTGGAAGGTATTTCTAATTGAATAAAATTTTCCAAAAAAAATGATCCATTATTTTTATTGATTGCTTTGGTTATATTCGAACCAATACACCTACAAATGTCGTGTAAGTTCATGTGATGTGATAGAAAAGAAGGCCAGCCTAACTTTTGTTTTGCTCCACTGGAGAGGCGTCGGAATATATAACTCTTTCTTTATATGTCATTTATTTCTTCTTTATCATGTAACGAAATGTGCCTCAACTTGACCGGTCCTTACAATTTTACTCTCTATTTATTATTATTGACTTACCTGCTTGTCTAGATTTCCCACTACAAAAACGAAAAACCCTTCGAAATAAAACACTACACATAGTAGTTCATTATATTGAAAAAACACGAATACTGAATCCGAACTTGAAGCTTCATATTGATAAAAATATAGATAAGGTTTGTACCGTGTGCCACTGTTTACTGTTTGCGTTCGGCATATTTATTATATGAGATAGGTACATAATCTAAATTACGGGAATCTAATTAAGCGATATTAGACACTTAAGGCAATTATTAATACGTAAGCGTAAACGCAGCATTTGACAAGAACGTGTGCGCAGTTATATTTAGATACGTTTAACGTAAACTAGTTAGCGTTAGCGCAGTTCTACGTACTATACCGTAAACTTGAGCTGAGTTAAGCAATCGGAACACTCGAATATAAACGATTCATTTCACGTGTCACTTCACTTGTTTATTTTTATTATAAGTGTACTGTTGTCCAAGTTCTCCTCATCATGAAGACTGTATAAAAATAAGGCCGCATCCATATATCATCATCATTTTCTTCATCTATTAACGCTCCAAAATCAAAAATTGCATATTTCACTTAAAATACAGAAATGACTACAAAAAATTAAAAACTCACGCACAAAATAAAGAAAATACCAAATAGAAATTATTATTATTTTTATTTCTTATAAAGATATAAATAAATCTCAAAGAAAGAAGCCTGGTTTCACGTAAGTACAATAGAAGCGAAATTATAAAACAAAAAAATATTTTTCTACTCCTATACTATAAGTTGTTAATTAAATGCCAATTTTCAGTTTCATAATGATACTCATTTTCATTATGAAACTGAAAAATTGACCAATAAAAATCTAGATTTTTAAATAACCAAGTAGGCAGACCCAATATTTTATGTAGAATGTTTGACAGTTTCTAAAGGTGGATTCATGCAACATCAACTAAACTAAAACTAATTTAAGATTAAGATTAAATTTAAACTAAGAATAGTCAGCTGTTAATGCAACATAAATTAATGAATCAACTGGACATGCGCAGTTTCTTCAATGATTTGTCAAAACTTCCAATAGTAATCGAGCTGTCAGATAGCTGAAGATAAAATTAAACGTAAACCAACTTTTTTACAAATAACATTGTTGTAAAATGTAAAAATATTTCCACACATGTAATATAACCTCATGTAAACAATAAATTCACACAAATCACCAGTAGGTAATCTGTGGCCAGGGCTTGACGCATGCGTTGTGTCGAATTCATGGAAGAAATTAATTTCTTAGTTGAAAGTTGGACATCTTTCTTAGTTTTAATTTTAATCTTAATTTCTTGGTTTCTTGCATGAACATCTACATTACATTACATGGTTTTATCTTCTTAGTTTTACTTTTAATTTTTTCTTGCATGAATCCACCTTAAGAGATTCGTGTTTTATGACAGTTTCAATCTTTTGCGTTAGTCAAAAAGGTAGATACCTTCTGTGTTATTTAAATATATTGCTTTCTTTTATGTAGGTTGCAATTATTGGATGCCTTTCAATTATTACGATGGACCAGGATTATTCAGGTTACCATTGAAACATGTAGTCATAAAAACCATCTTTATTTATAACTGTCAACTGTCATGTCAAAATGTCATCTTACATACAGTAGTTTCATTTGACATACAGGATACATCTATCAAATGTGAGTGTTCATCTTACATACAGTATTTACATTTGACATACAGTATACGTCTATCACCTTCCACTTTTTAAAAGAAATGTCGAGCGACGAAGAGTTTTCATACACACCACCTGCCGAAAAGGCAAAAAATGTATATGATAAATTTTATGGTCAATTTATGGATTGGAGGGTAGCAAATTTCTTGTTCGTAGAAAAAATAGTGTAAGCAACTCTCATGTAATGGTTATTACATGATCGTTGCATAATATACTAATTCTGAAAAAAGTAAATAAAATCAAAATAAATCATTCATTAAATATAAAAGATCTTAATTGCAGGATACTGTACACGTGATAACAAATCTTCGCCATACTGGGTGTTAAATGGTCAATTTCATTCATAAGCACAATAAAGTTGGGTTAGGTCAACTCTCAATGGATTAAAATTTAAACAAACGACAAACCCGGCGACAATTGCCTTAGCCAGGCCACACGTCAAGGAAACTAGAAACGTGAAATATGAAAGCTTAAACATGGAAATACGAAACAGAAAGTTTGTGCTTCATCGATGCACAAACCAGAATCAATTTAAATTATTTTGTTTCAGTTAGCAATGACATCGATGCTAGTTTAGACGACGCAGTAGTTGGGGTTGTAACCACATTATTATTATCAAAACACAAAAATAAATCAATACGAAAGAAACGACGTTATTGGGTACATCCGTATAACCATATAAATGTTAAACATGGCTCTTATATAGTGTCAAAAGAATTAAGTGAGCATCCGGACAAAGTTCAGTCTTTTTATAGAATGTCTGTACAGACATTGAGACCAATAAAAGATGTTGTGTCAAAATATGAGACCCTCAAAAAGATTTACTTAAAGTTGGGTGCCAAAAATATCAGACACTAAAATATATATTTATTCAATTCTCATGGTTAACTTTATGAATGTGGTTTCTTATGAACCTAGAGTAAATTGTAGAGAATAGTCTAATCGGATAACATGATTTAGAGCTATTGTAATAATAATACCTTGTAAGGAAAGACCAAGGGCGCCACAAAGTTTTCTCAAAAACTTTGAAAAGACCTACAAAGACTCTAGGTAGTAGCTATTTTGAAGTTTACTTGGTTACTGCAGGTAGTTGCAGGTAGTTGAAGTTAAAAATGAAAGACAGTCTTAATGATTACTAAGTCTAATGAAAATCTGTGATGAATAGTGAATAGTTATACAAAAAATACAATAGTTATCTTGACTGCTTTTAGTTAGTGATAGTTAAGTTAGTGTTGTATATTTAAAACTAGGAAAGATATAAAAACAAGATGAATGCCGTACAAAAAAACTATTCGCTCTTAAGCTACTTATTTGTAGTGATTCTTGATGCTTATAGTTGAGGTCCCTCGATGGATGATGGGTAACCTGCAGGTAAGTGTCTTCTGTTTAGATAGATGTCTTTCGAAAAATTGCAAATAGGTATATTCCAGTTCAGGGCTGCTATTTTCTAACTCCTGCGAAAATTTTCGTATACGAATGCTCGTATACGGATTTTTTTCGTATGGCAAGAGCTTTTGGTATTTTGGAAGCTATGCGAAAAGCAATTCGTCTCGCACAGCTGTCTTCGCATGACTTAAGCCGGCAACGCTGTGTAAATGCATTTCTACCACAACTCCAACAAGAAAGCGACTAGATTAGCTAGATTATTTATATCAAATTTATCTTTTTGTTAGGTTAATACTTCTAATTATAATCTACGAGTTTGTTTTTTTCTTAAAGAGTTGTTGTATAGGTATAAAGTATTTGCTGTCAGTCAGTCTGCAAAAATATTGTAATAACCATGAATGAAAAAAAAGAACGGGAAATATATCATCCAGTCAAAAGACGGAATTAATAAATTTTATGGAAAAAAATCCACAACTCCGGTCGTCTGCAAAATTTACAAAAATATTTACCTTTATAAGAGTTCACAGATGCTTTTCTAGCAACAGTCAACCCATACGATCTTGTAGGAGCATCCATATAAGGTTCCACTAGATTTATTAGGGCCTGTGTTAACTCTTTTGTCAACCGATAGTGCTTAATAAATTCAATGTCACCAAGTTCTTCAAAAGGATTTCTTAATTGTTGGAGTCGTTTTCTCATTGGCCTATTTCCTAAAATTTCAGCTTCTTCCAACGCTGCTAAGCCCGCTAAATTAATCATGTTATTAAACATTTTTATCTTTAATAACCTTCCTATCTAACGAATCAGATGCAATTAGTATATACGAATTCATTCATTCGCACCCCTTTGACCATGCGATGTATTTCCGCACAGAAAACTCGCATACGGATATTTTTCGATTGCTCGAAAATACGGTTTGTTTAATCTCATACGAAAACAGCATAATTCCGTATACGGAAGTCATTCGCAAGAGTTAGAAAATAGCAGCCCAGGCAAGCTGTGAACTAAGCTTCACAAACCTCATAGAAAACCATAGAAGCCCATAGAAAACTTCATAGGAAACTTCATACAAAAACGTATAAGCCCATAGAAAACCGTATGGAAAACCTCATGGAAAACCTAATGGAAAACCGCTAAAAGATATAAAAAAATAACAGTTTCCATCATATCACAATTTGTTAACCCCCCCCCAAGAAAATAACAATTTTACAATAACATGATTTATATCAAATCCTACTTAAAGGAATAACAAAAAAGTTTATTTCAATTAAATGTCTTACATCGAATTATATTTAAAGAAAGAAAAAGTTTTCACAATTAAATGTTTTACATTTCTAACTAAAGAAAAAAGTGAACAGACATGCCCCTTGCAAGTTTTTGTTTCATAAATTTGGTTATCTTTGATTTCTATACCAATATGTTAGGTAATAGAAATATGAGAATTTAGGAATTAAACAACAGGTAAGTGAATAGTAGTACCGTTTGCAAAATTCAATGGGAAGAACAGATATTTATTTTTTATAAGCTTCCGCCATGTTAAAATGTAATTATCTATGTCGTTCCATTTAAATCCAAACACATCGACAGTTTAGTTAATCTATATGTCTTTAATTAATGTAATAAAACTTACCAGAGATGAGAATTATCGTTTAAATTTATCAAAATTTATTTAACAACCATTTATTGTTTACAAATTATAACTCTTCAATATCTCTGCTGCTTCAAAGGAATTTTATTTCGCCCTTTCTTAGCGACAGATTCAGAGAGACAAGCCAGCCTGCTTTTACACTTTCCTCTCTGTCTTAGCGCAGAACCCCTAATACGCAAATGTCACATGTAAAAATCAATAATTCCCAGGAAATGTCTGCTACCACTCTAACGTTAATATAAGAAACAATTATTACTGTTTCAACATTTAGTAGATTAGTTTCCCTTGTCGGGCCTCACATAATTAAAAAGTATACAAATTTTAGACTGACCCAGCAAACATCGGATCTCTGGCCGTCTTCTGGGCCAATGCAGTATTGGTCGGCTCAATGCTGGCACCGGAAAAATTGCAGCAGAGAAACATCGGCCCATTGTGCGGCATACGATAATCGTTGACCTGGAATCAAGCCGACATTGGACCAATAGTATCTAAAATACTACATTTCGCCAACGTATTTCGAACAATGTGCCATTTCCAGTGTTACTTTACCATCGGCTGTCTAGCAAAATCAGAATGAATAACATACTTTTGCCTATATAGGAATTTTTAGTTCTTAAAAAATGTTTGGTGTCTGTTCGCTCGAGGTTAACGCTTCTCAGAAATCGCTTATGATCAAAGAGGCTCTCCAAGCCCTTTCCAACAAACTGTCACACGATCCCCTTTGCTATTTAAAAAAATTGAAGAGGCGGCTGTCACGTGGAGGGGCTGAAGGGGGTGGAATATTTTGTTATAACGTAAAGCTCCTAGATTTAAATAAAAGTTGACGTGTCCGAGCGTTTTACACATTTGCTTGATATTAAGGAGTTAGCAGGAGGGGAAGACTTTTTAGCCACACCGTATATATATGGATAAGATTCGTGGAGTATTTTACTATAATTAATCATTAGCTATTTGATACTTCTTGGGAATTATTCAAAATGAGAATAAAAGGGGGACCTGGACAACCAATCAAAGCATATACTCGTATAACGTATTGTCATTCGTCCAGTGAGCACAAACGTCAAACGTGCCAATGAGTTGATCGCGTCGCGTAATGAAGTACCGCCATTTTAAAGAGCTGGTTTTGGGTGTTTTGTTTTGGGATCGTTTTTTTTGGGAGAAGTGTTGTTCATTGAAGAATTTCGTGTTTCGTTTAAACAGAATATGGCTGATGAATTTAGGTAAGAATTAATTTCATTATTACTTGATAACTTCAATAATTTAACCTCAAATTTCAATGAGAGTTGTCACATTTCGCGCTTTACTGTAATCTTATGATTTCAAGCAAGCAAACATCCATATCCGTATCTTCATACAATCTAAAATATGTTTAAGAATTATTCTAAAAGTTATAAATATAAACTGATAAGGAGAAATGCCAAAAAATGTATCCAGAATGAATTATCGGTTGCTTTTGTAACGGGAAGCAGTCACCAGCCTTTACTACACGCTTTTCCCACTGCAGCTGAATTGAGTGATATAATTTTACCAGATCCACCACTTGTAACTCCATATTCATTTCTTGAGTCAATACCTTCCACGTTTGAACCATCAAAGGAACTCATTTGTGTGTCTTCAAATCTTCCCCCAATTCAAAAGAAAGAAAAAGGGCTGTTATGGGAAAGACCTGTTTTGAGTCCGCTTTGTGCAAAGCATGCCCAAATAATATCAAGTATAAAACAAGTATGTATAAAATTTTCGAAATTTTTGTACAGACCATATTTTATGCCACATCCCTATAATAAAATAATTATTTGTATGTTTCAGATTCATATGAAAAAGCTATTCAAAAAATAAAATCTTTGGAAAAATATGGCACCACTTCAGCAAGTAGTCAGTCAGAAGAAGAGCTTACTAAAAGAAAATCTAAACCAAATTCGGCATTCCGAGAATTTGATTGTTCCAATGATTTATCTAAAATTAGAAGTAGTAGTAGGATTCGATCTTTGCCTACAACTAGATATCCTAATTCTGATTCATCTGATGAAGACACATGTCCAGAAATTCCTCTACCATTGAGGACTATCAATGATGATTCTGAAGATTCAGATAATGAAAGAACTCTTTTATCAATTCAAACAGAAAACTCGAAAGAACCCATTGTTACTTTCCACGAGTTACATCAGATTTGTGGTGAAATTAGAGGTTAGTGAGAATCTACATTTTAATTTACTGTTTTAATTATATAAAATGCATTTTTTCTTCATTCATTCAATAATTCTTTCATAACTTTGTGTCTCAACTATGATGAGAGATGTAATTCATATGTATTATGCAAATTATATGAATTCTTCTATATTCCTTCTATGAAATTAAATCGTTTTCAGCTCTGTTAGAAAATGTAAATAGGCGACTAGAACTGCTTGCTGATAATGTGAAGTTTTTAATGCAGATGGTGCAACGGAATTCTATCGAGGAAACTTTGGAAAATGACCAGCCCATGAACTTTCCTCTAAATTCTGAGGCTGAAATTGAAGAGTGCAATGCCAAATTGGTAAAAACGATCCCAAAACAAAACACCCAAAACCAGCTCTTTAAAATAGCGGTACTTCATTACGCGACGCGATCAACTCATTGGCACGTTTGACGTTTGTGCTCACTGGACGAATGACAATACGTTATACGAGTATATGCTTTGATTGGTTGTCCAGGCCCCCCTTTTATTCTCATTTTGAATAATTCCCAAGAAGTATCAAATAGCTAATGATTAATTATAGTAAAATACTCCACGAATCTTACCCATATATATACGGTGTGGCTAAAAAGTCTTTCCCTCCTGCTAACTCCTTAATATCAAACAAATGTGTAAAACGCTCGGACACGTCAACTTTTATTTAAATCTAGGAGCTTTACGTTATAAAAAAATATTCCACCCCCTTCAGCCCCTCCACGTGACAGCCGCCTCCTCAATTTTTTTAAATAGCAAAGGGGATCGTGTGACCGTTTGTTGGAAAGGGCTTGGAGAACCTCTTCATTTCGAGCGCTATCCTTTTACTTTATGAGAGGAGGAACTACCATAGGATATGTACTAAACGTAACATGTAAAGCTATTTGGAAATATCTCAAAAAAGAATAGATGCCTTTACCGTCAGAAAGTATGTGGTTGGAAATTGCTAGGAGATATAAAGAACTATGGAATATGCCCCACTGTATAGGTAGTATAGACGGCAAACATATACGGATCCAAGCTCCACTGAAATGTGGCTCTGCTTACTACAATTATAAATCGTATAATTCAATTGTTTTAATGGCAATTACTGATGCTGATTCTATTTTTACTATGATATCTGTAGACGATTATCTTGATTAAAAACCTGCCATCCAAGGCGGTTTCTTTACTGGTAGTAATAATCAACTATATTTTGGAGACAGGCTATTATACGGAAGACGTCATACATGATTCCGGTACCCAAAACACCACACGGGAGGAGCTGCATTGAAAACTACATGCCAATTTCACTTCTAAGTAATTTAGGTGAAATTATTGATAGAGTGATACTAAATAGACTGGAAAAGGCGGCTTCCGACTTGAGAATTATTCCGGATGAGCAATTCGGTTTCAGGGCGGAGCACGGATGCCCTTCACAACTAATAAGGGTTATTAACTACGCACGTGAAGGGTTCAGATATAAAAACCCATCTATTTTGGTCTCTTTAGGCATTCGCAAAGCCTTAGATTCTGTTTGGCTTCCCGGACTAATTCTCAAGCTGACAGAGCTCGGCATTCCGGGCTATTCAGTAGCACTCTTGAATTCATATCTCTCAAACCGAAAGTTCCATATGAAAATAGGGAACGCTGAAATAGGGCCATATATTACGAAGGCAGGAGCACCGCAAGGCTCGGTAATTTCTCCTACCCTGTACTCGCTGTTTACGGCAGACTTTCCAGTACGCAGTGCTAACCTAACAGCATTGTATGCGGATGACGTCAGTCTAGAACAAACCGCGAGGACAGCGGATTTAGCATTACAAAGCATTGAGAATCATATTAACAATAGAATCATCCCGTATCTGGTTAAGAATAAGCTGATGCTAAATACTTCCAAAACGGAATATATGGTTCTACGAGGCCAATTTCGGAAAAACACCACTATTTCTAGGAATCTCAAACTTCAAAGACAAATAATTCAGCCGAAAACTTCGGTGAAATATCTGGGATATATTATCCAACAAAATACGCTGCACAACTTGCATATTCAAGATAGAATACAGAAATCTAAAGTAGCTATCAAACTTTTATACCCATTGATCTATCGTAATAGCCGTCTATCGGTGAACAACAAACTGTTGCTCGATAGACAGGTGATACGACCGACAATGGTGTATGGATATCCAGTTTTTTGTTCAACCACTGATACACTTTTTAAACAAATGCAAGTTGTGCAGAATAGGTGCATAAGGATGGCAATTTGTAAAAGGTTGGATCTCAATCATTCCCCTAGGACCACCTGGCTTTACCAGAAGTCCCAAATGGAATACATCAAACCATACTTCACCAACTTAGCGGTAAATTATTACGACTGTTGCCTTCCAGATACCTACAAACAAAATCTCAAAAAACAACGCGCAGGACGGCATAAAGGATACAGTCTCCTGCATGCAAACATTTTAATGCAGCTCCGAACGTTTTAAACAATGTACAAATATTGTACTTAAATGGTATATATTGTATATTAATAATACTTCTAGAATTTTCATTTTGATATCAAAACTATAATTAGACAATAGGATAAATGGAGATGGATGAGAGAACGTGTATGGAGTTGTACAAAAGAATGAGTGTAACATGAATGGGTGTACATAGATTTTAATCATTTTAACCTTAGATTTTAATTAGGTTAGTCAGA
Organism: Lochmaea crataegi; assembly: GCA_947563755.1. Taxonomy (NCBI): domain Eukaryota; kingdom Metazoa; phylum Arthropoda; class Insecta; order Coleoptera; family Chrysomelidae; genus Lochmaea; species Lochmaea crataegi. The sequence goes on from OX387435.1 coordinate 7,575,477, forward strand.
TGCCATAAATATGTGACCCTGTTTTTCAGTAGCTTTTCAGGGAAAAACCAACATACTCTCTGAGTGAATGTTAACTATTAGATTCGACCGGATCTATTATAGGTCATAAATCACGACTACAAACGGATAATGCTTCAATGCAAGAAGCCGTAATGGAGGGAGGAACTGATGCAGCATAGATTAACGGAGCCAGGACATCGTTCTTATTATGTTTGCACTACTGTAATTAAAAAATTGATGATGAATAAAGATTTATATGTGTAGGCGATTATGGAAGAAACAGCGACGGTGCAGTGTTTACAAATTCACTATTAAATGAAAATAAGTTAAATATTCCACCGGCCAGATCACTCCTTTGCGATAATGGTGGTCCTTTTCCAATGTTTTTCGTTGCAGACGAAGCATTTGCATTAAAACATGAAATAATGGAGCCATACCCACAACGAACCTTAAATGATGAGGGAAGAATTTTTAACTATCATCTTTCAAGAGCGAGAAAAAGTGTTGAGTGTGCTTTCCGCATTCTCTGTCCAAAATTTAGAGACTTTCATTCACCAATAGCATGCAATGTTGACAAAGCTGAAAATATTGTAAAAGCTGCATGTTTTTTGTTGTGTTAGAGACACCAGAATATTATAATATACTTTTTCTACTCCTGTTTTATAATATACTTACTAAAAGACTAAAATCTGTATCATAATGATATTCATTATGATACAAATTTTCATTATGATACAGATTTTTAAGCCAATAGGAATGCGACATTCGCACAATATTTAATATAGCCATGGATACCTGGTTGGCATTTCTGAAATTAATTATATTAGGTGACACTTAATTTGACAGCTGTCAAATAATTTTGATTTTCAAAAGTAACTATACAGGGTGTTTCATAGTTAAACCACCATAGGTTAACTGCAAGTAGAGGACACTTTGGTGGTTCCAAATAGACTTGGTTAATTGGTATAACATAATTATTAACAGAGATACAGGGTGTTTTATTCATTTAGTCCAATGCTTTTGAAGGCCATAACTTTAGAACCACCCTATATATTTCTTTCATTTTTGGTAAGGATATATTGCATTGATAACACAATAAGATAGTGTAATAAAAATAATTATAATCCAGGTCTGGTTTGAGAAAAATTTGCAAAATTCGATAATCTCCAAAACAACACCCTGTATATCAGAATTTTTAAAATCCAATAGATTATTCGAAGAGAACAGAAAAAATAGAGCGGCACCAAAATATTTTTCGAAGTGCACATCCCGTTTTACTGCTTAACTTTTAATGTCAAAGTTATTTAAATGTATCATTGACATTTTCGTACGTAATAACTTTAGAACCACCCTATAGATTTCTTTCATTTTTGGTAGGTGTAAGTAACATAAGCATCAAAATCTTATCATGTAACAAAAACAGTTATAATCCAGGTTCGGGTTGAGAAAAAAAAATTTTATCAACATTTTTATAAATCAATAGTTTATTCCAAAAGAACAGAAAAAATTGAGTTACACGGAATGTCAAATTATTTTAATAATTGTTCGAAATGTCCACCATTTTGTTCTATGCATTTACGAGCTCTTTTTAAGATGTTTTGTGTTGCTCGTCTTATCATTAATGGATTTGCCCTGATTTCCTCGCAAGCATCATCAATTCTTTGAATAAGATCTTCTAAGCTGTTTATCTCGGTAGAGTATACTTTGGATTTCAGATATCCCCAAATATGATAGTCCACTGGGTTAAAATCTGGCGACCGGCAAGGCCAATTATTGGGCCCGCCCCTCCCTATCCACATGTTTCTAAAATTCTCGTCTAGAAAATTTCGCACAATTACCCTAAAGTGAGGCGATGCACCATCGTGCTGGAAATACATTCCTCCAATTTCCTCATTTTCTAATAGCACTGGTAACATATTTTGCAAAAAAGCAAAATAGTCGTCCCCTGTTAATGTACGGGGTAGGTCCAATAAGGTGATTATCTAAAACTCCACACCAAACGTTAACCGAAAACCTATACTGCGAATGTGTTTGTCTTGTAGCAAAAGGATTTTCATAATTCCAAACATGGGAATTTCGTAGATTGTAAACCCCATCCCTTGTAAATGTGGCCTCATCAGTGAATAGGCACCTGCTAACTATTCTTCTCCTTCTAAGTATCCACCGACTAAAGTCTAATCGCGGTTCCAAATCACGTGGTTCTAGTCTTTGAACCTGTTGAACATGATAAGGGTAGAAGCTAAATTTTTTTAATCTCCTCCAAGCTGTAGTATGGGGTACATTGATTGCGTGTCCAATCCTTCTTGTACTGATTGTTGGGTTGTTGTCAACCATATCTGGAACAAAATGAAATTATGGCACTGGAGGAGACTAATTTAGTATCACATATTAATGTATTAATGTAATGAACAAAAGGGAAATTTCTAATCGACTCTTAGTCTTAATATCTATTAAATAAAATTTAATATCTTTACTTTACCTAGTATATCATCTTCTACATTCAAGTGTTGTCTTTCACCATAATCATTGGTTGTCGCTGTAGGAAATCTACCATGTTGCCGACTGTAATCAAATACTCTCGCAAATGTCTGGTAATGAGGAGTGCGACGATTAGGAAAGCGTCTTTCATATTCCTTTACTGCTTCTCTACCATTTCCGTTACAAAAGCCATACACAAATAGTATATCTGCATATTCTACATTTGTAAATTTATGAGGCATAATTAATTATTATTATAATTAATTATTATTATAACAACAAACGATTAACTACCAATAACAAAACGAACTGTCAGAGTTTACCGTACTTCAACAGTCTACGCCTATTTGATAATTTTTCTGTTCCTTTAGAATATTAGACCTACTTGATAATTGTTAATGATTTTGACTTGAATATTTTAGTAAGTGTGCAATCTTGATAAAATATTTTTTTTCTTAACCCGAACCTGGATTATAACTGTTTTTGTAACATGATAAGATTTTGATGCTTATGTAACTTACACCTAACAAAAATGAAAGAAATCTATAGGGTGGTTCTAAAGTTACTACGTACGAAAATGTCAATGATACATTTAAATAACTTTGACAATAAAAGTTAAGCAGTAAAACGGGATGTGCACTTCGAAAAATATTTTGGTGTCGCTCTATTTTTTCTGTTCTCTTCGAATAATCTATTGGATTTTAAAAATTCTGATATACAGGGTGTTGTTTTGGAGATTATCGAATTTTGCAAATTTTTCTCAAACCAGACCTGGATTATAATTATTTTTATTACACTATCCTATTGTGTTATCAATGTAATATATCGTTACCAAGAATGAAAGAAATATATAGAGTGGTTCTAAAGTTATGACCTTCAAAAGCATTAGACTAAATGAATAAAACACCCTGTATCTCTGTTAATAATTATGTTAGACCAATTAACCAAGGCTATTTGGAACCACCAAAGTGTCCTCTACTTGCAGTTAACCTATGGTGGTTTAACTATGAAACACCCTGTATATGATAATTATTAATTAAATAATTCTTATTAATCGGAGTAGAAAAAATATTGTATGCAACTTTCATGTAATGGCCATTAATACACTCGCATATTATATACGAAACTCGCCTGCGGCTCGTTTCGTATCCTACAACATGCTCGTGTCTTAATGGCTATCATTACATGCTCGTTGCATAAAATACTATTATTTAACTTAGTAAAAGTACAATCAAACTAAAACTCATACATTTAGATACAACTGACAAGTCTCTGACAGACGTCTCTCGACCGTGGCTATTCAACCTTACTTAGGTGAACTTAACTTAACACAACATCTCCCTTTCTTTATCAAATGATGGGGTGAATAACTACAGCCTTAACATTAATTAGTAACATAGTCAGTCATCCAGAATGGTTTCCTAGAAACTCTTTTGGGCTTAACACTATTACTGCCTTCAGAACTAGAACTAGAGGAAGGAATTAATGCATTTTCGTCCTTTTCAATTGAGGGATCCGTCACACTGGTTTTTATTTGCTGACTACCAGTACTATTAATGGTATCACTTCTTAGCTCTTGGCTTTCATAACCGTCCCCTTCAAAACTAACTATTGATTCTGGTTGGGTCTCTGACCTAGGAGGAGCTTTAATTAAGGACCACCGATTTCGGCGATATGTGCCATTTCCGGCCTGAACAATATACGAACGCGGTTTTTGACCCCTCTCGATAACTGTCCCATACCGTCTGAGATCAGTGACCCAGACGGAATCATTTTTTTGTAAAATTTCTAAATCTTTAGCTCTATGTCTATTATTATAGTTTTCCTCTTGTTTGTTTTTTGATTTTTCCACTTTATCTGTAAATTGTCTCTTTGTATCTACAACTTCTGCTAATTTACTAGGTAATATAGGAACAAGGGATTTAATTTTTCTAGACATGAACAATTCAGAGGGACTAAATCCACACTCCAAAGGTGTAGAACGATAGGCGAGCAAAGCCAGTTGAATATCCTCGTTCTTTTTTAAAAACGATTTTGCCGTTTTCACCGCAGCTTCAACAGCCCCATTGGATTGAGGGAAGTAAGGGCTACTCGTTGTATGTACAAAATTAAAATTACTCGCAAATTTTTTAAATTCTGTCTGGAACTGAGGACCATTGTCAGATCTAACCACATCCGGAATACCATACCTCGCGAATAGCTCTTTCATTTTTAAAATAATTTCCAATTCTGTTAATTTAGATAAAGGTAAAATTTCAAAAAATCTAGAATATTGATCAGTAACGATCAGATACCAAGTTTTATATTTGAACAAATCTACCCCAATAATTTGCCATGGACGCGATGGCATAGGCTGTTTGTGAAATGTCTCCTAACTTTGAATTATTTCTTCAACACAATTTGGACATGCCCTAACTAGATTTTCAATTTGTGTCGAAAGTCCAATCCACCATACGGATTGTTTAGATCTTTCGCGACACTTTACAATTCCCTGATGACCGGAGTGAATAAAGTTTAAAACTTGAAACTGTAAAGGTGGAGGAATTACAATACGTGAACTTCTCAACAACAAATCATCCACAATAGAAAAATCAAATCTAAATTGAAAGTAGGGAACTATTTCACTAGAAATATTACTTTTTTCTGGCCACACAGACAACGTATATTCTTTTAATTTAACACAGATTGGGTCTACCGACTGCTCTTTTATAATTTTTTTCAAAAATTCATCTTTTACTGGAAAATTTTTTATTATTAAACTGACATGAGCCTCTACTTCAGATGAAAGTTCTTCAGTCAAATTTTGATGTTTTGTGGACTCCTTGACAGAGCGTCAGCCATAACTAATTCTTTTCCAGGAGTATAAATAACTTGATAATCATACCTCATTAATCTTAACCTGAATCTCTGCAGTCTGGGCGTCAGTCTTATGGTCAGTTTCCAGAATTACCGGAATGCCGATAATATATTCCTTAAATCTGTCACATGCCCACGTAAGCGCAAGTGCCTCCTTCTCTATCTGGGCATATTTGGTTTCCGTTAAGCTGAGGGTTCTCGATGCATAAGCCACTATTTCCTTTTCATTATTGTCGCCAAACTGCATGAGAACAGACCCCAACCCGAAAGAGGAAGCGTCTGCACTAATTATAATTTGCTTTGAAGCATCAAAGTAAGCTAAAGAAGGAGCTTGAGCAAGAAAATCTTTAATTTGAGCAAACGAATTTTTTTGGGCTTGGTCCCAAATGAATACTACATCATTTTTTAATAACTGAGTAATTGGTTCCAATATTTTTGACTTATTTTCTATGAATCGAGCTGCAAAATTTACCATACCAAGAAATTGTTGAATCTCTTTTTTACAAGAAGGGTCTGGAAAGTTAATTATAGATGAAACTCTTGAAGAATCGATTTCAATACCTTTATCTGTAATTGTGTGCCCCAAAAAGTTTATTTTATTCACTCCAATCAAACACTTAGATTTATTTAAGGTAATCCCTTCATTTTGTAGTACCAATAAGACTTTGCCTAATATTTTATCATGTTCTTCTATGGAAGAAGCGTGAATCAATATGTCATCCATGTGGATAATAACACCTTTAATGTGAGAAAACATTTTTGTAAACTTTTGAGAAAAATATTCAGGAACACACGATATACCAAAAGGTAATCTCTTAAATAAAAACCTCCCGAAAGGAGTAATGAAAGTAGTATAAACTTGAGATTTTTTTGATAATCTAATTTGATAGAATCCTGAATTTGCGTCAAGTTTCGAAAATATTTTTGAGCCTACCAACTTAGCTAAAGATAGTTCCATCTTTGGAATGGGAAAGTAGGACCTGAGTACATTTTTGTTAAGTTGAGTATAATCGCCACAAATTCTAACCGAATCACCTTTAGGCACAACTACAATGGGTGCAACCCATTCCGTATAATAATCAACTGGCTCAATTATCTCCAACTTTTGTAATCTATCGAGTTCCTTTTCTAATTTGCGTAATAGAGCAAGAGGAACTACGCGAGGAGCTGATTGAGCAAACGGGTGAATATTGGATTTTAAAGAAATTTCTATTTCATCGCGGAACTCTCCTAACTCTCTAAAAAGTTGGGGAAAATCTCTACCTATATCGATTTTAGAAACCTTAGCAGATAAAGAGTTAACATATAAATCAGAGGAGAGAAGAAAACTGTTGTTTTCATTAAATTTCATTATATCAAGGTTAACAATACCTTGTCTTCCTAAAATTGGTAGTTTTAAACCTTTGATAACATACACCCAGCATAAATAGCTTTTTTTACAATGAATGAGAGACAATTTAATCTTACCTAGAACAGTTAGCTTTGACCCATCGGGACCAGATATTATTTCTGAACAAGGAGTTAATACATTAACAAATCTTTCTGGCAATAATGATAACGGAATACCAATAACATCTGCTCCACTATCGATAAGAAAGGAAATTGGTTTAGTGCCAAACTTATTGATTTTTATCTCTGCAAACCACTGGTTTTTATAGTCAGAATTTATATTACCCACACTTGCTGCCATGACACCTATAAATAATTCATTATTGTTTGGATCTTCCTCCTGTTCATAAGCAATAGCATTGACAGACTTTTTTGTAGAGCTTGATATTGGATTTTTACACACCCTATCCCAGTGACCTCGCTTTCGACACTTCCTGCATTCCGAATTTCGAGCTGGACATTTATCTCTACTGTGAGGCTTGAAACCACAGAATTCACGCTGTTTGATTATGCTTTTGGATACTTCTCTATTTTTATTTATGAAATTTCTTTCATGAGATATAGCGCACATTTGGGAAGATTCATTTCTTAGAATAGAGTTTTGTTTCCCTTGTAACTCTGCTTGTTTAGCAGTTAATATCGCCTTTGTCAAAGTTAAATCCGGCATTAACTGGAGCTGTTCACTTCTTCGACGGTCCAGCATCCCCACTACAATTCTATCTCTAATCAAACTTTCTCTTAAATTGTCATATTCACAGTACTCAGATAGATTATGCAAAGACGTAATGAAACTATCTATTTGTTCACCAGGATGTTGTACTCTAGAATTAAATTGATACCTTTCGAAAATTACATTTCTTCGTGGAATAAAGTAATTAGTGAAAGCTTTCAACATCTCTTCAAGGGTAGTAGGAAGATTTGGAAATTGAACAACTATTTCTTCGCACTCTTCTCCCATTATATATAACAACATATCGATTTTCTCATCCTCGGTTTTAGAAGCTAATCCAGATACAGAAGCATATCTTTTAAAGCGCCTTTCCCATTTAGGCCAGTCTGCTGGGTTGCTGAAATTAAACTTTTCAGGAGCAGGAGCACTTGCAAAAGCTGCATTATTTCGCTGAGATGTGTCTGGCTGAGACATTTTTATGCTATTTGTTTGAATATAATACCTTTTCTACGAGATAACGCGGGTACTTTTACTACGCTGCCACCATGTTGTGTTAGAGACACCAGAATATTATAATATACTTTATTTAACTTAGTAAAGGTACAATCAAACTAAAACTCATACATTTAGATACAATTGACAAGTCTCTGACAGACGTCTCTCGACCGTGGCTATTCAACCTAACTTAGGTGAATTTAACTTAACACAACACTTTATTAGAAAATACGATGGAGTTTTAGTATCACCAGATACTTCCTTGCAATTAGGGAACGTCCATAAATTACGTGAGACATTTTTTATGATTTTTCGACTCCCCGCCCCCCTGGTGAGATTTCGTAATATTTTTCTTTACTCCCTCCCACTCCCCAAATCTCACGTGAGATTTTTTTAAATGTGTTTTCGCTGTAAACCCGTTGGATTAAAAAAAAATACAAAAAAACAATTTGTTCTATTACTTTAATTTAAGACTAGCAAAGACTAGTAGTATACAATTGTAATTTGAGAATATTGCCGTACGCTTCCCGGACGCTTTTTCTGTGAGAAAGTAGCACTTTTCCGGCCTAGTCCGGAAAGTACGTATTTCCCGGACTAGGCCGGGAAGATTTTACATCGTTGCTGTCACTCAAACAAACTGAATCCCTTTAATATTAGCATACTGGCATACCCAAATAGACTAGTAGATTTAGAACCAATATTTGGTTTATGCAGTACAATCATTTCTAACATTTTTAATTTGACATCATCAATTATATTTAACAATAAAGGCCATTTGCTGGAAAATTTACAAAATATACAGTATCTAAACTTGCAAAAGTTTAATGAAGATGTAAGAGATTTTTGATAGCTTTTAAATACTGCTATCTTATGTTTTTTATTTAATGACATTTTTTGCAATTTTTTATGTAGTTTAATTTTATTTTCAGGCAATTGCTCAGAAAGGTTGCCCTCTACAATATTGTTGGGGTTTTATTGATGGAACTGCAAGGCCCATTTGTCGATCAACAATCAACCAGGAGATTTATTATTCTGGACATAAGTGGACATCAGTCTGTTATTTGCCCAAATGGCATTTGTGTCAGCCTAAAGGGAGCTTACGAAGGCCGACGCCATGATGCTGGAATATTTAGATATTCTGGACTTTATGAGGAGCTTACTCAAAATGCTGTTTTTAGCAACCAACATTTTGTTCTTTATGGAGATCAAGCTTATGGTTTAAGGGAGCTTAGAACATTTACTGCACATGAAATTGCAGGGCACCAAGAGAGACAAAACTTCAACAATATTATGGGTGCCTTACGAATATCTGTTGGATGGGGTTTTAATAAGATCATTGAAGAATTTGCATTTCTTGATTATAAAAAAAATCAGAAAATTTTATTACAAGATATTGATTAAATGTATAAGGTGGCAATGATTTTAACCAATTGTCATACTTGTTCATATGGAGGGGAAACATCTTCTTACTTCCACATAGATCCTCCAGTATTAGAAGATTATTTAGGAAATAATTAATGATTATAGTATTTATCACGAATGAAGTTCAAAAGTTACCAGACGAAATAAAAATAAGTATCGTTCATTTATTTTTGATTGAAACTACTCCGAAATCAATTATATCAGTATATTAATTTGTATAGAATGTACTCGATAAAAAAGCAACAATCCCAATCAAATCAATAATCATTAAATTGAGTTTTAATAATGAGAAAATTTTTCAAGATCCTAATACAAAGCTGCTCCAAATTCTAAAGAAATTATTTTCTACTGTGCTCTATTATTCTATTATTAGAATGTAAGACATGCTACTATTGGTTAAGATATATCTTTCTAATAAATTGATGAAACAATTTCAATCGTATCATTTATTTCCTGTGTTAAATAAATAATATAGAGTAAGTATTACTTTGGTATTTATCACAACCTGAATTATTTAAATAAAAAATGCAGTTAGAGTGACTTGTAGAAAAGATTTATTTTCAGATTATATTAATCTAATATAACAGAAATTAGGAATTTGCTCTACATCTAGGAACAAAAATAAAATAGATAACATAAATTAAAAATTTGTACTTGGTCTGGGAACAAAAATAAAATAAAGTAGGAAAACATCAGGATAAAACTAAAAATGAGTTTGAAATTAAATTTTTTAACTTTTAAATTTGTCACAAATAATCTCCATCAATTTCTGTTGATTTTTAATAATATCTAATTCAGAATTTAGTTTCTTTTCTTCCATCTTCCCTCTCTTTTTCCTCTCAGAACATTCCAGCAATATATATATATATACAGGGTGTCTCAAAATTGACGCCCGTCCTTTCAGAATATGAATCGAGGGGTTAAAACGAATTAAAACGTAAGAATAAAAAAATTGCGTTATGTCCATGGTTACAGATTTATTGACAAAATGGCCTCCTAGATCTCCAGATCTGAATCCATTAGATTTTTTCTTCTGGGGATTCTTGAAAGAAAAAATTTACTTTGAACCTGTTGAGAGTGCGGAAGATGTAGTAGCTCGTATTCACGCTGCTGTGACATTTATAGACGAAAACATGCTACAGAGGGTTCGTGATTCAATGATAAATCGTGCAAATATTTGCATTGAAGTAGGAGGCGATTTGTTTGAACACCTTTTATAAATTAATTTCTTGTTTTGTAACAAATATTTGTTTTTAATAAAGTTTAAACATTGAATGTTAGATCTTTGTTTTTTGTCAATAACTCTGTAACCATGGACATAACGCAATTTTTTTATTCTTACGTTTTAATTCGTTTTAGCCCCCCGATTCATATTCTGAAAGGACGAGCGTCAATTTTGAGACACTCTGTATATATATATACAGGGTGTCCCAGAATTTTTTAGACAGGCTATAACTCTAAAACGGCTGAAGATAACTTCATAAAATTTGGTAAGCAGCAATTGGACGGATTTTACAATATTGCGAATGCCTCATGACGTCAGCGAAATCATCAGCGTAGCTATGACGTCATGTCATTATAAAATATCAAATGCAAAGGTGGTCGTGTGACTGCTCATATTAAAGGTCTTTTTATTCTGAATTCAACCATGTAATACACTTAGTATGTTAAAATTTATTAGTTGTGTATTTTCTATAAAATTATTCTGAATTTTATTTTTTATTATGATGAAGATTTTTGATATTATTTTTTAATCACGGATTTTGTTCTGATGAAGTTGACGAAGTGCAACGAAAGCTCAACAAAATAAAGTGTGTACTTTGAAAATAGGTATTTTCCTCTAAAAAGCCACAATATATAATAAGAGTTATTATATTACTAGAGATGAACAATACAATCTATATATATATATATATATATATATATATATATGGGTGATTCATTAGTGCGATAAAGTCCAATATCTTGTGAATGGTTAAAATTAGTCGCAATTGTACAGCGTGTTCCAGAACGCCGTACCAGATCAAAGTTATAATTTTTTAAATGGGACACCCTGTATTTTACTTCAAATTTGAATTCTGCTTGACTTCGCAATTACAATGATATAATATTGTAATGGGTTATACAGCGTATTTAAAAAGTTCTGTTCCTGTAAATCGTAATTACTTCAACGCCCTGTATACTTTAAACTGCACAATTTAAAAAGAATCTTTTATAGCCATACGTCTGTGATAGTCGTCTAGCACAGACGTATGGCTATAAAAGAATAATTTCAAATTGTGCAGTTTAAAGTATACAGGGCGTTGAAGTCAGTACGATTTACAGAAACAAGTGGTCAGAACTTTTTAAATACACTGTATAACCCATTACAATATTATATCATTGTAATAGCAAAGTCAAGCAGAATTCAAATTTGAAGTAAAATACAGGGTGTCCCAATTAAAAAAATAAAACTTTGATCTGGTACGGCGTTCTGGAACATGCTGTACAATTGCGACTAATTTTAAAATATGAGCCTCTAAGCTGGCTACAATCGGTCAAAATTGCATTCAAATATCTTTAACCATTCACAAGATATTGGACTTTATCGCACTAATGAATCACCCTGTATATATATATATATATATATATATATATAAAACCAGAAATATTGGGCAAAGACTATCCTATATATATATATATATATATATATATATATATATATATATTGATATGGAAACTGGAATCATACAACACATACACCAAACAAGGGTTATTCACCTGACAAATATTTACAGCCCAAACTTTAAACGGGAATCTTTATAACTTTTCTCTAATTGATAGAAATCCTATCACATAGTTTCAGAATTTTCAAAAGCTTTGCAAAAGTTTCTTGGCTCATCATAAATCTAAAAAGAAAGAACCTGAAAATTAAAAATTATTAGTTAGGTTATAAAATCTGACACTGGTAAAAATAGAAAAAGTACACTTATGAACATATTTAACAAGGTGTGAATCTAGATTTGTCAACTCGAACGGAAGAAAGGACATGGCAACTGAAATTAAAACAGATGTCAAATAATTTTAAAATTTTTTAACTAAAAGATAAAAACAATAATAAATTATTTGGAGACATTAAAAATAAACTTTCATAACAGAAAAAGATCAAATTATAAAATAATCAAGTCAAATAACAGAAATAAAAAATTATTAAATGAATTTGATTGGTCAGCAAATATAGAAAAACTTAAAAATAAAGAGACATATGGTTGTTGAATATAAAAAATTTGATACGTTGCTATTGATTAGAAACGGGTAGTTACGAAAAAAGATACAGAATTGAGAAGTATAAGCTTTTTCATGTTACAAAATTGAGTTAAAATTAGGCTACGTTATGTTAAAAGGTGAAACTATAAAGTGAATTTGTGTTACTAGCCTTCCTTACAAGTGCCTGTTAAAAACAGAGGTTAAAGAACCTCTGTAAATATTAAATTCCTCAAATAAACTATGAGTGAAAACTCCGAGAGGTAAGCAGAACTGAAAATCTTCCCAAGCCGACCCCGAAGCCATATCGAAGCCACTTCTACGAGGGGCTCCAAGGCCCAGAAAAGAAGTAATTATCAAATCTTCAAAAAGTAATACAAGATAAAAGGTATTCTATAAACTATAAATTAAATCATTAAACTTACGTGCGAGTGAATAAATCCAGAACTTGATATTTATTCCTCTTCGTTACGATTATAATATCGTCCATTTTGTATATAAAATCTGTCAGAAACAGATGTTCTATTTTGTCTTTGGTTTTTAGTCGTACATGTAAAAAGAGTTGCATAATTTCATATAGTTATTAGATATAAAAACTTCATTTAGTGAGAATGTTTTGAGCGAAAGATCATTTAGATAAGTGTTTTAAATTGTTCCTTATGTCCTTATTTATCAATTCTGTATAAATACGCCGCACAATAGAGAATAAATTAAAAAATATTTTTCATAAAATTCAAATATAAAGAGTTTTATTCCTATAAAGTTGGCGAAACTGCTTCACAATTAGATAGTTCCTATTATTCAAGGGCAAGGACACAGGACCGGCCTGAGGATATGTTGAATATAAATCAATAAAAAAAAAATTAAGTGAGCATCAGGCCCATGAACCCAACCTGAGGTGAAGAGTCATCATAAAAGGTGAGTGATGTATGATATCACTAAAATTTAAATTAAAATTCATATTAATTGGCGCCCAAATAAATATATTACAAAAAATAAATTAGAATACATATCAACACTATAAATTAAAAATTCATATCAATATATATGTATATATATATATATATAAGTTTTATATATCTTAGGGATTCCGTCGTAAGGAGGGCTGAATTAAACTCTTATTTACTACCCAACGTTTCGAAAATTTTTATTTTCTTTTTCAAGGCTGAAATATGAACATTTTTTTTGGTAGGTATATCTTTTGTAGAATAATTTTTTAAAAACTTACGTGTAAAGTGAGTCAATAATTTACAAAACTAAACTTCTTATTCAGCAAGTAAAACATTCTTTGTATGTAAGAAATTTCATATAATACATTGAAGGCACTATTTTGATGTGGAATGTCAAAACTCAAGTGACATTTTTTAATATTTTTTAAGATTGAGTAATAACAGAGTTGTTGTGACTAACTTAATAACTTAGAAGACAGTCTTGATTAATAGTACCATGACTTGTCACTTAATCATGATCATATTAAAGAAGGAAGTCATATATATATTATCTATTCGCAATTGTTAAAAAGACACAGTTGTGAGACAATTTACTCTCACTAATTACCTCACTAAAACATCAAGATAACAATAGCAAATGTAGTATGTACAAAACAAGCCTGTTATAACTTATTAGGTAGATGTTTATCGTTATAAATCTGAAATATCAACAATTCTACTATTATTATGGTGATTGTCTAATGAAAGAAGATATGCATAAGTGTGATTTACATGGTTGCTTTCTCTTTTTTTGTTCAATGAATTTTCATCTAGAGCAGTCTCAAACATTTCTAGGCAGGATCTTTTATGATAATTGGATTCTGAATGTATAACTTTGATGTTGTTGAAATTTGGATGATGACCAGTTTTTATACTATGTTCAGCTATAGCACATGATTGTTTATCAAGTTTTATATCACTTTTATGTTGGGTCACCCTGTCTTTTAGTACTCTAGATGTCTGTCCATAATACACGTGATCACAATTGTTACAAGAGATCTTGTATACTACATTAGATTTTTTCAAGTCTTCATCTTTATATTTTGTTTTTGTAAAAATATTATTAATTGTTGTTAACTCAAATTTATAAGTAAGTTTAATTTGATTTTCATGTTTAAAAACATTTAGTATTTTTGTTGAGACATCCTTTATATATTGAATCGATATATATTTTTTAGGTTCAGTTTCTTGGTTATTATCATTACTAACATTTGTGATTCTTTCTTCTTGTATTCTGGTGTTAAAAATTAATTTTTTAAGTAGTTGTGGTGGATATGAATTATTAATGAAAATTTCATACAATCTTTTAAAATTTTGTTGTTGTAATGTTGGATGGCAAATTTTTTGAATTCTATTTTTCATAGTCAATACTAAATTGATCTTAATTTTTTCTGTGTGATTTGAAAAATAATTGATGAATCTCTCAGAACTCATTGGTTTTCTATACCAGTCTAACTGTATTACATAAAAGATCCTGCCTAGAAATGTTTGAGACCGCTCTAGATGAAAATTCATTGAACAAAAAAAGAGAAAGCAACCATGTAAATCACACTTATGCATATCTTCTTTCATTAGACAATCACCATAATAATAGTAGAATTGTTGATATTTCAGATTTATAACGATAAACATCTACCTAATAAGTTATAACAGGCTTGTTTTGTACATACTACATTTGCTATTGTTATCTTGATGTTTTAGTGAGGTAATTAGTGAGAGTAAATTGTCTCACAACTGTGTCTTTTTAACAATTGCGAATAGATAATATATATATGACTTCCTTCTTTAATATGATCATGATTAAGTGACAAGTCATGGTACTATTAATCAAGACTGTCTTCTAAGTTATTAAGTTAGTCACAACAACTCTGTTATTACTCAATCTTAAAAAATATTAAAAAATGTCACTTGAGTTTTGACATTCCACATCAAAATAGTGCCTTCAATGTATTATATGAAATTTCTTACATACAAAGAATGTTTTACTTGCTGAATAAGAAGTTTAGTTTTGTAAATTATTGACTCACTTTACACGTAAGTTTTTAAAAAATTATTCTACAAAAGATATACCTACCAAAAAAAAATGTTCATATTTCAGCCTTGAAAAAGAAAATAAAAATTTTCGAAACGTTGGGTAGTAAATAAGAGTTTAATTCAGCCCTCCTTACGACGGAATCCCTAAGATATATAAAACCTATTGAATTATCTACCGTCAAGAATTCCCTTTTGTTTATTTATATATATATATATATATATATACACTGTGTCCGTAAAGTATGGAACAAATTCATTTTTAGCTAAACAGACCATTTTAAGAAATAATCCTGAAACACGTCGATTTTTGATTTTAATTTACCGTATTTTAAAATAATAATCTTATATACAGGGTGAATTACTTTCGAGTAATGACGTCACCGTTATTTTTTTTAAATGGAACACCCCCATTTTGTCTCAATTTTCGGATTACTCTAGCTGAGCTGATTCCAAAAATGTATCACATGTTGATTCCAATTGGTACAGGGTGAACAAAAATACAATAGTTTTGTGTGTGCTCATAAAGTAACGCGTAACATTCTTTATTAGTTAAATTAACAATATTATCAAAAATACTTACTGTCATGTATTTCATAAGTATTTCATAAGTATTCATAAGATTAATCCGAAAATTGAAACAAAATGGGGGTGTTCCATTTAAAAAAATGACGGTGACGTCATTACTCGAAAGTAATTCACCCTGTATATTAGATTATTATTTTAAAATACGGTAAATTAAAATCAAAAATCGACGTGTTTCAGGATTATTTCTTAAAATGGTCTGTTTAGCTAAAAATGAATTTGTTCCATACTTTACGGACACAGTGTATATATATATATATATAAATTACTAGAAATATTTGCCAACTCAGTAACGGAGACGATTTATTTGGGGATGTGGCACATCCCCAAATAAATCGTCTCCTATATATATATATATATAAAGAAGCAGTAGGGTAGTTACGGCTGACTAGTTGTTGTAAACTATAAATTTTTTATGGGGCACAGCCAAAATGATTTGTGGATGGTAAAGAAGACTCTTTTTTACTAATACAAGCTGTCCCCCTAAGTTGGAATCATATGGAAAACTTTTTTATTATTAATTTTAGGAAAAAAAGTTATTCTTCATAAAAAGTTCTGCATTATCTAAAACCTCGAATACAGTCATCAAATATCAAATTTTTTAGTCATATACAAGGTTTGTCAAAAAATATGAGTTTTACTCAAGAGTAAAGTACCTTTAAATTTGACAATATCGAAAAATGTTACAAATAAAAGTTGATCAGAATTAAAATTTACGTTTAAATATGTAATTACATTTATTTACATTATTAAAATTATTTTTAAAACGAATGTCTACAATAATGCAAATTTAACTGTAGTTACATGTAATCTAGGATGCACTGACAAACGAATAATTTGTTGATAGAAAAAAATGTTGACAGTAAATTTCAAACCGCGTTAGAATTTATAAGACACATAAAAATGGTAGCGTTATTAACTGATGAAGAGAAAATAGAAATTGTTTTGATTGTGGGAGATTACTATGAAACGCGTAGAATAATAGACATCCCAATAAAAATATAACCCAATCAACTGTAACGAAAATAGTGAATGAATTTAGAAGAACTGGAAGTATTAAAAATAATTTTAATGGAAAACGTCGAAAACTGGTTGCTGATGAGAATACGCAGTTTGATGTTGTAGCAAATCCAAGATTGTCATTGCGCATAAGTAAGTCGTTGTTACAACAAAATGTAAGTAAAAATACAGAGGCAAGAATTTTAAAACTAAATAAATACAAACCATACGAACCAAAAATCGTACACACATTAAAAGAAAGGGATTATGATAGAAATATTAGTAAAAAATAAAAAAATCCGAAGTTTCAATTTAAATGGTTGTACTTGCATATTTAAACTTAATTTTTAATTTGTAACGAGTTTTTTTGCACCGATTCAAAGTTTTTTTTCGCATTTTACTATTTTATTTTACCTTTTGGTTTTAAATAACTCGTTACTTACTTTCCGATTCCCTTTATATTACCGATTCATATTGTTTTTTTTTATATTATAACCGTTATATTGTAGTTTTAGTATCAATCCGGAGGTACGCAAATTTGTATTCAATCATAAAATTTAGTCGTTTCCGAAGTTAAAATTTTTCAATCAAAAAGGACGTGTGGTATATATACCGTTTAATTTAATTTATTTAATTCCGAAAGACGTCTGGTATATGACAAACTTTTTTGTAGTTTCTAAATAAAATTTTACTAATGAGAATATAAAAGGAGAGAAGAATTTGATTCTTGGCTCTCTGCTAGTGTGCTCTCTGCTAGTGTGCTCTGCTAGTGGTTCTCTGCTAGTGGTTCTCTGCTTGTGTTAACGGAATATATTAGTTCCATTTACCATGCTAGTCCGAGAGTGTGTTTTCCGATCCGTTTCCCGGAGTTTAAAAATTTAGAAACAATAATTCTTTTGAAAGTGGTAAAAGAGTGTAGTCCGAGACCGAAGCCGATTCAAGAAGGTAAAATATTTTAATAATCACCGTATATTCAAAATGTTCGTACCTCCGTAAAACTAGAAATAGTTAGGATATATATCTTTTAAATTTCCTGACCGGTTGATTTTTTTAAATTTTATTTCACTTTGTTCATTTTTTTTACATAGCCGGCCTTATTAAAATTAGTTTGATTTGTCTTGGGAAGAATTGTTTTTGTGATAGTATTTAGTTATTGATGATAAAGACGTTTAATTTTGCTTATACATTCTAGATTTTCATTAAACTCGCTGTCGAGTTGAAACTCGTTTTAGTTTTTTTAAATTTTTTATAACACCCACTTTGAATAAAAGTTAATTTGTTCTAGGAAAATTGTTTTTTTTATTGCTAAATAAGTAATTAGTATTGATTATTCGCCGGCTCTCTATTGAGGGTAAGATTTTATGTGTTTTAATTACAGGACTTTTATATTTAATTGATACTGTTTAGGATTGTGATATTTTAGTTTTATTCCCGAGTTTTGTTTATACTCTGTGCGTCGATAAGTTATTTTTTTTCCTCTTGAATTTTATTTCCGGGTTAGTAGATTGAACTAGTTTTTGTTTCCAATATTTCATTTAGATCCAAAGGGATATTCGAACTTGGAGGTGGCTCAGTTACGCTTGTTCGTTTACCCGGCAGATTTATAACTTTATTCCTTATACTCATTAACCGATATATATATTTTTGGTAGTTTTACGGAATTCATTTGGATCCAAAGGGATATTCGAACTTGGAGGTGGCTCAGTTACGCTTGTTCGTTTACCCGGCAGATTCGCCCCGTATTAGAAAACCTGATCGGCTCAGACTGTTAAGTCCGCCCCTTTCTTCTCCCCGTAAGTTTGTCAGTCCCTATAGAGTTATAACTACAATAGACCACAGAGTATTACTATAACAAAAGAAATATTTCTATTTATTCCGTTATTAAATCATTAGTTGAAACTAAACCGATATTTGATTCACTTGGGTTATAAATTTGAGATTAGTTAGCTAAAGTAAATTCAACAAGACCCCTGGAATTTTCCGTAACCTCCATCTGAGGCTATCCGGAACTCTTGACGCTAAGGGTCAAGGGGCCGTGGAGCAAACCACGTTAATAATCTGGCGCCCGAGCATTCCGTCGAAAGATTTTGAGTCAAGGGTGTCCATAGTGACGTGTTCGTGTGGCAGGAGCCACGTATACGAGCTTAAACGCGTTACAAATTCTGATCAACTTTTTTCAGTAACATTTTTCGATATTGTTAAATTTAAAGGTACTTTACTCTTGAGTAAAACTCATATTTTTGACAAACCTCGTATACGACTAAAAAATTTGATATTTGATGACTGTATTCTAGGTTTTAGATAAGGCAAAACTTTTTATAGGGAATAACTTTTTTTCCTAAAATTAGTAATAAAAAAGTTTTCCATATGATTCCAACTTAGGGGGACATATTGTATATAGTTCATATAACAGCCTTTTTGGTGTGCGTCATCGTTTGTGACGTATATCCGCGTTTTGGGTATGTCGATATTTAATTTGTTATTTTGACATATAGCTAACCTTCAATTTGATAAATAAAATCATCAGGATCGTATTCAGCCAAATTCGAAAAGGCTATGAAATTAATAATACTTGGGATATGAAAACACTGCAAAATAAAACAAATTGAATATTTAATTTACATATTAAAATAATTTAATATTAGTAAATATAGTCCTGCATTTGAATAAATAAAATGCTAACAATAAGATCAATATTCACTTTTCATAAATAATAATTGAACGTAAACAACAAAGTACAGACCTGACGAGAACTGTCAGTGGGACATTAGAAAAAGACGTAAGACACATTGCCGCTACGAAAGGAGCGTCTGTATCGTATTTTGAACGATGTAATTTCGCCCGATTGATAGGTCGCGTTTGCGCGTAATCTAAACATCAACCAATCAAATTTTTGTAAGTCAAAGATTAGGGTTAACGTTTGTACTACGTTTAAACGGTTCATTATTGTGATATTTTGATTAGGATTAATCACAGACCTGCCTTTTTTCCATTTCTTCCAGCGTAATGCGTTAGAAAGACATTAACAATCAATGACGCACACCAAGAAGGGTATTATATGAACTTCACCTATATAGGTCTACTACAGCCGTAGAACAAATTTGCTCAATGTACCTCCTGTGTATCTAGCAGCTATCTATAATAAACACAATATAAATAACAACACATACATTGTTCTGTAGTTGGTTCTATGCTAGTCGTGGCTATGTTTAAACTAATGTTTTGTAAGGCTTCATCTCTTTTCGAAATTCCCTTTTGATATGAACTTTCAATTCCAACAGTTTTTTTCCTTTTTGAAAACTCATTTATTAAATCAGAAATGTGCTTCAGTAGGTCATCCATTTCATTGACCTCTTCCTCCGTGCCTGACCTACAGAAGCATGATCTTATTAGGAATAATTTTACAACAGTGTATTGTATACCTACTTGAATCGTTCAATCTTCTCTTTTTTCAAGAATTTACTAACCAAACTCTTTATTCGGTCCCTCAACGTTCATACTGAAATCAACTTTCCAGTAATTTGAAATATATTTACGCTAATTAAGTTCCATCTTAAGGGATATTCATATGGATTTTGTCCAACTACTTCTCTGGCAAGATGCAAGTCATCCGCCACAGAAAAAAACACTCGCTTATTGTGAGGTGTTTCCATGATATGAACTAAAACAAACTTTCTGGAATAGAATTTTACGAACATAACATTAAATTTGTAGTAATATACTTACCAGAAAAGAAAGGTTATGTTATACTCTACTTATAATAAAAATAAGCAAGTGAAGTAACACGTGAAGAAAATCGTTTATATTCGAGTGTTCCGAGTGCCTAACTCGGCTCAATAAACCTACGTTTACGGTATACGTAGAAACACGCAAGTTTATGTTAATCGTATTTAAATACGTCCTAGTAGTACTTACTGCGCACGCGTAGGTACCTGTCAAATGCTGCGTTTACGTTTACGTATTAATCATTGCCTTAGGGGTCTATTATACGGTTAACGTAGACGTAGTAGGTTGGCAAATATTTTTCATTTACGTTACGTGGCAGAAAGTTCAATATTTTTTAAAAATACATTTTGCTGTTGCTGCTGTTCTTAAATTGGAATTAAAATGTCAAAAAAAGACAAAATAGAAATTGTATCCAATATAAAGCATATGAATGTATCTTAGATAGGAAACTGAAGAGAGTGGTAGAAAACCAACCAGCGGAGCTGCAAAGTGGATTCAGGAAGGGAAGAAGTGGTCGATAAAATATTTTGTCTATGCTGAAATATACCTAGAACTTTTAGACTAAGAGAAGGTATTTAATATACTTTTACAATAATCGGTTTGGAAAAACTAGAACACTGAAAAGAACTCAAATATCTAGAGATATAGATAGATAGAAGGAAATAAGAAAAAGGATAAATATTGTATCAAAAGGATACTCCATTCTGAGTAGATCGGTTATAGGCAGTAGATATTAAATAACTTAGAGCCGTCAAAGATATGATAAGGGCGATCAGATTAGAGTTCGAGGTAGAACCAATATCAAAAAGAACCAACTGAAATGGTTTGGCCACATCAATCGGATGGACCCGAAAATACAAGTAAAACTGGTGTGGGAGGTAATAGTATAATTAAGGAAGAGGAAGACCAAGAAATATTTGGACTCAAGAGAGCAGAAACGAAAGAAAACTTAGTCAGATGCAGTAAAAATGACAAAAAATAATGAACAAATGAACAAAGTTTTTCCATCGTGGATTTAACAAACATCCTACACCTACTATCCTACTTATAATAAATTTACCTCAGAATGAAAAAAAAGTTACATTTACTTCTGAAATATTTATTAAGCAACTATTCTATTGTCTAATAGGTATCGTATGAACCAGATCCATGCAAACGATAAACAGTATCGTAAAATTTCATATTGTCGTCAAACGGGTTGACTTCATTTTGCAGATTATCAGATATATTTAAAAACGACAAATTGTTTTCATCGCTAACTGCTGGTATCCAACGGATGCTCAGAGAAGTATCTTCTTCTGGAGTGGGATCGCTGAAACAAAACAAAATATATACAAATATATTTTGGTTCAATTTAGTAGGCTGCAAGTTGTTACAATGGCTCTTTACTATACAGTTGTTTGAAAAAGCAATGGAGTTAGTCCTCATAAGATTCTTCTTCTCTATTTCCTACTCTGGGTGAATATTTATTCACTATACGCTGAAAGAATCTTTTGTTTCGGGTTACTTACTCCAAAACATCCTCAAACTGCACTAGTGATGAGCAAAATCGGTCTGCTTGGTCTTGGTACGTATGGTACATAAACTAGATTACGTGCTAGTATAACCAGTCAGATAATTCCTCCTCTTTCCAATCTTTCATGGTCTCATTGTAGGTCTAATTGAACACTACTATCTTAGAATTTGTCTAGGATTGGTTTTAACATCTCTTCAGCTGCTTTTTAGACCTATAGAAACTCAAAATAAAGGAAAATCTTACCCGTATTTGGCAAAATTGGTCCACATAGTAACAAGTTGATCTCTTATAACTGTATCTGCTTTTGTTCCAAGGATATCCGGTCTGCTAAATAAATATCCAAGCTCTTCGGCATGTCCAACACCTGTATTTAAAATTGTTATTACAAATTAAAAATGCAATTTGATGATGTAGGAACAATACAAAAATTAGTAATTCCATAGCAAGCATTGACATAAATAGAAAAAGTTCTAATTGATATTTATATTGTCGACACGCACTGTAGGTGTGGGTCATTTGGATATAACGCATCTCATTGGGCTTAAACACCCTCCTGGGGACCGGAAACCTTTTGCGGTATCAACTCCAACGTGATATTGGAAGAAATTAGTCGAAACCGAAAAGAAGAGAAGATCTGACTATTGGAAATATTTAGTACCACTAAGAAAATAAAAGATACTCCTGGGAAGATAAGATAAGATACAAATAGGGCTTATGTGCTTCTAAGAACCTCTACACTACGACCTTTGCAGATCTATTGCGTATACCCTCCTGTTATGCTAGATTTCCTTGTCTAGACCCGTTCTTATTACTAGACTTCGAATGCAAAACCTCAGGTCCTCCATAATAATATGAGGGTTGTGAATTTTCCTCTCCTATCGTCGAAAACCTTAGCCTAGTAAGGCCTTCGCAGTACCAGAGTATGTGTGCTGAGGTTTCCTCATCTTCTTCGCATAACCACCATATATGGTTGTGTCTGCCAATCCGATGTTATTCATGTGTTTTTTAAGTCTACAATTCCCTGTCAGGAGCCAATCTAGTATCCTGATTGTTAAAGAATTATTACAGTTTCCTGTAAAATTGTCGTATTTAGTAAAGCGTGTTACCAATAGATATCAAAGAATAAATTATATTATTCTACACTTTACAAACTGAGTTTTGAAAAATATTTTTCAAAAACAGTGACCGTTCAACGAAGAAGAAACAACTACTTCCCGGGCTGCATGCCCCGCCAGACATTGAATTACACTTCTAAGTCAAACGGGGTTGGTAAGTCTACAAGATATAAACCAACCATTCTGGTTTGTAACTTGAAGGGACAACATAACTTGTAGACCGGTTTCGGCTTTTTTGCGCCTCATCAGTACAAGGTATATGTTATCGTCCGAGAGTTAATCCCGGACTGAATATATAAGAATAATATAATTTATTCTTTGATATCTATCCTGATTGTTCTCCTATTCTGGCTTAGTAGGTACTCGGTGAATTTTAATGAGGGTTCTTTGATGAACTCTTTGGCCTGCCTCATTCTAGGCGCCTTTTTCCACCATTCTCGAAACTGCTTTTTCTTCTAAGTACTGCTATTTGCTTTTTGCAGCGCTGTTGCTATGCCACAGAAAGGTGCTGGGCCAATGGGAGCACATCATGCCCCTTCTCGGCAAGTGAGACTGCCTCTTCATTGCTCTGGTGATCTGAGTGGCCTGGTACCCAGGCTATGGGCAATCTATTATGAATGCCCAGCTTTTGTAGCGTCTCCAAAGAGTCCCAAACGAGTTTGGAATTTATCTCCATGTTGATTGCTTTTATAGCCGCTTGGCTGTCGGAGTATATGGCAATGGTCTTTTCCTCAAACTCTTGTCTTAATAGGTCTCCTACACATGCTGTATTGCTGCAACTTCTTCCTGGAATATCGTCACATGTTTGCTTGAGCACAGTGATACTTTGTCTTTGGCTTGGCTATATATTGTTATGATTTATTGTGGGTGTTTTTTAAAAAAAATTTTAATTTTATATTATTATTATTATTATTTTGTTCACCTTTTTAATTTTAAGAAACCCCTTGTATGCTTAATTTATTCTTTTCTTAATTTGTATACCCGGCTAGCTATTAAAAAATGGTTTCGACTCCTTCTTCAAATTAATTTTACAATGAAGAATAATTTAACTGATTCTTTTTAAAATTTTAATATCATGAATGTTTGAATTTTTATTAAGAACATGAAAAAGAATCTTAATTGAAATTTTAACCTTAATAATCCTCTTTATTAAATTTCTTATATTCCGCAGCAACTAAATAATCTCCTCTTTCTTCTCTTTTTTTGTATTGTAATTACTAAATTTATTCTGGTAGTTTCTAGTTTAAATTGCTAATAATTACTTGTCGTATTCCCCTCGTAACACAAACAGAAATCACTGTAAATGATTCTTTTGAACTAAAATAGCTGACAACGTTATGAACAAGTGTCTCTTGAAAAGGAGTATTATCGAATTGCTTTTGATTACTTATTTTAATAAGGCAAGCTTCCTTTTTAATTTATAACTACAAATATCAACAATCTTAAATAAATATCAAAAAGAAATACGCAATTGGTAAATAGATGTTTTTACGATGTGAAATATTTATAGGTTAATTCTTTTTAGGAACAACGTGTGAAAGAATATTCACTCCGCTGCTGTGTGGGATATAAAATAATATCAAATCTGCATGCTGATGTCATATACATTATTATAGAAAGTAAATTAAACTTCCTCTGGAACAAATTGTGTCTGGTTTCCTTCGAATTCCTGGGACGCTTTCTCCAGTCGAGTATAAATATGTGAAATTAAGCTTACCGCTTTCTGGTTGATAATAAATGGATGTTGTCTCTTACAAGGTTAGTACTTCTTAACTTTTCCACTTCTCTGGTTTGATTTTTCAGGCTTTTTCTTTTAATTTTTATCTTCACCATCAAAATCCTAGTACTTCCTCCTTCCTCGTTCCAAAATCAGCAGCATTCAATTTTTTTCTTGTTTATCTTTTACCAGAGGACTTTCGGTTCTGATAAATTGTTTTAGTTATTTTTATTGATTTCTATTGATGTTAAAGGTACTTTCACATGTTTTAATACCATGTCCTGTATGAACTACTACTTTCTAAAATAATTTCAATACAGGGTGTTTCAAACTAATTAATGTTGAGATATTCTGTTACTAACTAATAATAATTGTTTTATTAAACAAAACTTACTTTAATTTCAGGTTATTCAGTTACAATTGAACCTACCAATTTTTAAATCATCATAATATATTCCTGCTCTGACACCTTCCTCGGGTTTTGAGCCACCTCTTTGTATAGCTTGGTATACACCTTACCATATAGTCTACTAATGGGTGCTTGCCCTCTGGTCAATCTATTAGTGATTGATCTGGATTTGCCTTGTATGTAGACTTGAAGTGGCGGAAAGTTCAGCAAGACATCTAATGCAGCTGTTAGAAATATCGTCATGGCTCCCGTGGCATCCATCAGGCAAGCTTGCCTTTGGATGCCACTTAGCTTTTGGATCGCCCCAGCCTGCCGCTCCTGGGAAACTACAACCAGGTGACAACAAATGATTGCCTGGGCCAGAGTAACACTGCAAGTGCTTAACAGGTGTCCTGACAGGAAACTGTTGCCTGAATGGGTACCTCAAACTAGTGGAGCAGGAAGAATGTAGGTTCTGTGGAATGAAATCAGAAGCCTCCATTCACGTACTTGCGGAATGTATAGCAATACAGAATCCTACAAACATAGATATTTTTGTGTAATTTAATTTTCTATTGATATTCGGGAGTGCCAGGAAAACGCATAACCTTGAGTACTATTGCGAGGTCACCAACTCAAAGCCGGTCCTGTATCTCGACTATAAATTCTGGTGGCTGCGCTCCTTTCGAGAACATTCGCTTTGTTTGTGCATAGGACGTGCGCGAAAGGTACTGGAATTTTCTAGAGTTGAGAAGGACTATATATAAGCGGGTTTTTGAGTGCGTGAACAATTATTGAAACAGTATCGGACAGTGAATTAAATAGTGAAGATAAATAGTGTAATATTCAAGTGCTAAAAATAAATTAAAACTATTAAACCGAGTGTAAATAAATTAGTAGACATTAAGTAAAGTGTGTATATAAATTAAGTTTGATACAGCGTTGTTTCTATAAATAAATAGATAGTAATTAGCCATAGTGTGTATAATTTTATCCCACAAGTAAAAACTATTTAATTAAATAAGAAAAACATTACTTTGGTGTCAGGTGTAGGGTAATATAAATAAATAATAACGTAAAAATGGCTAAGAGACTAAGTGAGCTGAAAGTGACGGAACTGAAAGCGGAATTGGAAAATCGCGAGCTGGAAACGTCCGGAAAGAAGAGTGAGTTAGTCGAAATATTGAAAATAGCACTGGGAATTGATAATTTTTATTCAACGATGAGGCTTCCACCTTAATCTCGTCAATTTCTGCTAATATTTTCGCTAATATGGACGAGAAGATTTCTGCTAACATTTCCGTTATGAAGGATGAGATTTCTACCATTAGGAACCATATTTCTGCCGAAATCTTATCAATAAAAAATGACATTGCCACTGAAGTCGAAAATAAAATTTCGTCTCTAAAATAAAACATTGAGAATAAAATCACAATGGATGAGAAAATCCAGGAGTTAGAGAGGAAAATGGCAGACTCAAGAACACAAGACACGCCAACAGAAGAAAAAAAGATGGAACAAATAAAACCCTGCAAGCTAGAAGCACACACCAAGACAGAAGATATTGGCAGTTTTGCTCGAGTCAAGGCCCCAACGTTCGACGGAAAGATGTCGTGGACCAACTATGTCAAACAGTTTGAAGCAGCCGCTACAGCGAATAGTTGGTCCTATAAGGAGAAGGCAGTGAACTTAACCATCGCGCTTCGGGGAGATGCCTTAGATGTGCTTCTGACGATAACCCTTGAAAAAACGGATGACTTCGACCAGCTGAAGAAGAGGTTGGACATGCGATATGGTCACGAACATCTAGAACACTTGTACCAATCTCAGATGAAAACCCGAAGACAGAAACGTGACGAAACTCTTCAAGAGTATGAAGTGGAAATCTCCCGACTAGTTCGATTTGCTTATCCATCAGCACCGGAAAACATGATGGAATGTCTGGGCATCCAGGCCTTTATTGATAGCTTGCGTGACCCTGATATGCAGAGGACGCTTCGTTTGGCGCATCCCAAAGCATTGGTATATGCATTCACTGCTGATCTTGAATAAGAAGCAGCCACGACGGCTTCGGGGTACAACAAAGTCAGGACCATTCAAGAAGAAGGTGACGAAGATAGACTTGGCCTGATTGTCAACTTGATAAAAAGAATTGTAGACAAAAGGCCGAAGAAGATTAGATTCTTGAATTGTGGCGAGCTAGGGCATGTACGCAGTTGGTTTAAGCGCCCTAGGACTCCAGCAAACCAAGAACCACATAACCAGGAAAACTAGAACGGGTCGGCCATGAGGGGGCAGCACCGACCCAGGATCGTTCCAAAGACCCTCTCATACTGATTGCCTCTCTCAGATGCCGTAACGACAGTGTCTATGTGGATGGCGAAGTGAATGGCAAGAAATATACCCTGCTCGTAGACACTGGAGCAACTAGAACCATTTTGCGGCCGGAGATAATAAAATCTTAAAAGAAGCTTCTGCCAACGAGGCTGCGACTCCGGACCGCAACAGGTGAGAGTGCCAATGTTCACGGAGAGACTCGAATCCAATTGGGAATTGGTGGAGAAAAGTTCACGCATACGGTAATCGTAGCTGATATCGAATAAGACGTGATTCTGGGAATGGACGTAATGAATCTGCTTGGTTTTCCAGTTAGACTTTAGAAACAGAACCATTAAAGCGGGTTCCGAAGAAGTATTCCTCCATCCATATGAAGGCAGCACGGTGTTGGCAGCTGTACAGGAAGATACCGTTCTACCTGCACGAAGCGAAACCATGATAGTAGCGCGGCTACAGGGAATCATGGAGGAAGGTACACCGGTTATGATGGAGCCATGGAACCACGACGAAGAGGTTGGTAGAGGAGTACTGATTGGAAAAGGATTGGTTACGTCAGCGAAGGAGATCCCAGTACGTGACATAAACGTGAACGATTACCAAATTACCATCAAGAAGTCAACCAGAATTGGATTCTGCGTACCAGTGACATCCATAGTTCGTCAAACAACGACAACTGACAATTCTAATGACAGATTCGAACAGATGTTGTCAATAGCCAGCCAATCCTTGAATCGAGCTGAAAAAAGGAAAATGACAGAATTTCTCTTGTAGTATCGAGACCTTTTCGTACCAAAAGGAGGGAAGACTGGCAGGACATCAGCCGTCAAACACAAAATCGATACTGGTAATGCCAAGCCAATTAGACAATCAGCTCGAAGATTACCAAGAGCGAAGAGAGAGGAAGCTGAAAAAGTATTCAAGAGATGGAGGAAGAGAAAGTAATAGAACCATCCACTAGCCCTTGGGTATCTCCAGTAGTGCTCGTCAAGAAAAAGGATGGAACTACCAGATTCTGCGTAGACTATCGTCATCTAAACAACGTGACGAAGAAAGACAGCTATCCTCTGCCTCGAATCGACGATACGCTAGACACTTTGGACGACAGCAAACTGTTTTCCAACTTGGACCTGAAGTCCGGTTATTTGCAAGTAGAAATGGACCTAGAAGACAAAGAGAAAACTGCTTTTACCATCGGATCTGGATTATGGCAGTTCAACGTAATGCCATTCGGACCATGTAATGCGCCCGCGACATTTGAAAGACTCATGGATAATGTCTTGAGAGAGTTACCTTGGAAAACATGCCTGGTCTATCGTAGTATTGAGAAAGACATTCGAGGAGCACCTGAAGAACTTGGGAGACGTATTCAAATGACTTTAAGCTGTCCAGCTGTCCATCAAGCAATGGCCACAACCTACCGACAAACATCAAGTTAGGAGCTTCCTTGGACTTTGCGCGTACTATCGAAGGTTCATGAGGAAGTTTGGGGATATTGCCAAGCCACTAACTCGACTCACAGAAGAAACCAGAATTTTTCATTGGGATGAAGAATACCAAACTGCTTTTGAATCCCTGAGGAAGACTTCATTCTTGACACTGATGCAAGCAACGTAGATATTGGAGGAGTGCTCTCAAAGAACCAAGGAGGACAGAAAAGAGTGCTGGGATATTTCAGTAAAGTCCTCTCTAAACCAGAACGAAGCTACTGCGTTACGAGAAGAGAACTTTTGGCGGTAGTGAAGTCTGTGGAGCACTTTTACTAGTATCTGTATGGAAGGAAATTCTTAATACGGAATACTTAACACGGACTGATCATGCAGCACTCAAGTGGTTGATGCAGTTCAAGAATCCCAAGGGCCAGGTCGCAAGATGGATTGAACGATTTCAAGAGTACGATTTCAACATCGAACATCGGGCTGGTGTGAGCCACCGAAATGCCGACTCTCTGTCTAGACGGCCGTGCCCAGCAGACTGTTCCCACTGCAACAAGGCAGAATCTAAGGAAGCTTCAGTTTCAAGAACTACAGTTGTCATTGAAGAATGGTCACCCACCAGGATCAGAGAAGATCAGGAGAATGATCCTCACCTGAAGATGATCCGGCAATGGGAGGAAGAAAATCGGCGACTCATCTGGCAAGAAGTGTCAAGATTTTCACCAACACTCAAGGCATATTGGGCTAAGTGGGACTCCCTTGTCCTGGAAGAAGGCCTATTGAAACGAATCCTTGAAAACGATGATGGTTCCAAAAATAGAAGACAGTTAGTTATCCCGAGAACAAGAGTAGCCGAGGTATTGAGGAAGTTACACGAAAGTCCATCAGGAGGTTATTAGGGAGTGAATAAAACCCTTCAGCGAGTCCGTAAAAGGTTTTATTGGACGAACAGCTCCGAGGATGTGAAGGACTGGTGTAAGAAATGTACGAATTGTGCTACGAGTGATGGACCACATCGCAAGAGAAAGGCACCCATGAAACAGTATAATGTTGGAAGCCAATTCGAAAGGATTGCTGTAGACATCGGTGGCCCATTCCCGACGACAGAAAATGGTGGTAAATACATCCTGGTTGTAATGGATTATTTCACAAAGTGGGTAGAAGTTTACGCGATCCCGAATCAAGAAGCCACAACTGTGGTGGATGTATTGGTGAAGGAATTCATCTGCCAAAATGGAGTGCCCTTGGAAGTTCACAGCGATCAGGGAAGGAATTTCGAAAGCCATGTATTCCAGGAAATTTGTGACAAGCTGGGAATGAAGAAGACCAGGACAACGGCGTTGCATCAACACTCAGATGGAATGGTCGAGAGAATGAACAGGACCATTGAAAAATACCTGTCCAAATTAGTCTCCAGCCATCAGAGAGTTTGGGACCCCTATCTTTCCCTATTTGTATTGGCTTATCGATTCGCCATCAATGAGTCCACAGGTCAAACACCTGCGAAAATCCTATTTGGACGCTAAATGACGCTTCCTTGTGACCTGGAATTTGGTTGTCGACCTGGAGAAGATCTAGCTGGAGAAGGTTACGTGATCCAGCCGAGAAAAAGGATGGACGATGTAAACGAATTGGTCCGAACGAATCTTCAAGTTGCCAGCGACAGAATGAAAAAACGGTACGACACGCAGGGTACAGAAGGCAGTTTCCAAGAAGGGGACAAAGTATGGTTACTCAACCCGTATAGGAAAAAAGGCTTCTCTCCAAAATTACAAAAATCTTGGGAGGGTCCGTACTTGATCAAGAAGAGGATCAATGACGTCATCTATCGCATAAGCAAGATCCCCAATGGAAAACCGAAAGTAGTTCACCAAAATCGACTAGCGCCATCCGAAGGAGACCATGACATAGAGGAAGGAGTGAACCATGTCCAGGAAGATTCTGACCCTGCCTTCGAATAATTTATGGGCGCATATGGAGATACCGGTAAATCTAGATTTGGTGTCACTGCAGAGCAACGACAAGATTTGTTCACACTCCCGGAAGACTATTCACTGGCACACAACATCCCAGCCAGTATCAAAAACGCACGAGGCTTGGCAACCGCCGAGGTTTGGGCAACCAGAAAAACTTGGAGGACAGATTCCAACCCCTGGCAAGACACTGAGACTCAAACACAATTCACGGTACATCTTTAACCTGGTAACAAAGTACGAATTTCAAGATCGATCCATCTACCGGAATGTGTGGGAAACGCTACGTAGCCTTCGAGGCCATGTGCTGGAATCCAAGGTGAATAAACTAGCTATGCCTAAGATAGAGAGTAACCAGTTGGATTGACGAGTCATCAGGAACATGATGGAAGTGATTTTCGAAGTTACCGATGTCCACATATTAATCTGCAGCTGTACCCCCCGTTATCAGTGTACAATGAAGACAGTGCCCTGTTATTTCCATACGACCGGAAAGTGTAGAAATGGGTTGCCGATTTGAACATCCAGTCCCGGTTACACAGAAGTTCCAGGAGGAACTTCCTATTGAGGAGGGGGCAATGTTGCGAGGTCACCAACTCAAAGCCGGTCCTGTCTCTCGACTAAAAATTCTGGTGGCTGCGCTCCTTTCGAGAACATTCGATTTGTTCGTGCATAGGATGCGCGCGGAGGGTACTGGAATTTTCTAGAGTTAAGAAGGACTATATTAACGCGGGTTTTTGAGTGCGTGAACAATTACTGGAACAGTTAGTTCGGAATAAGTGAAACGGACAGTAAAGAGTTAGTTTACAGACAGTTTACAGAAGTTCTTAGTAATCGGACAGTGAATTAAATAGTGAAGATAAATAGTGTAATATTCAAATGGTAAAAAAAAATTAAAACTATTAAACCGAGTGTAAATAAATTGGTAGACATTGAGTAAAGTGTATATATAAATTAAGTTTAATACAGTGTGTGTTTCTATAAATAAATAGATAGTAATTAGCCATAGTGTGTATAATTTAATCCCACAAGTAAAAACTATTTAAATAAATAAGAAAAGCCACTACTGCACATTAGTCAGATAAACTAGATAAAGCAACAGCTTCTGACTATGTATTAACAAATAACAGAAATTGGACAATTAACGTTCTTTGTAACCCTTCAAAACCACATGATTTGATACAAAAGTTCCAGAAAAATAAGAAAGTTATTAACCAGAAAGTCTCTACACTACACTCTAATTTGTTTATTGATATATTTTACCTGGCGCTCCATTGGTTGCACCGTATCCTAACAAACCTTCATAGGAAAATACATAAAAATATACTGGTGAATATTTCGACATATCCAGAACTGTCCTTCTAGTCGGTCGATTATACTGGTCATCACTTACAAACTGAAAAAAATAAATTTTTCACTTAGGTAATTAAATATTTCGGGAAAATACTTTGACATTGACAATGCTTCCTTTAAATATGGGTGAATATTCACAAATTTACAAACAGCATATCGATCTGTAGATTTCGTTATTTTTCAGATCAGTTATGAGGCTAGAGAGACTACCTAAGAAGAGTTGCGCTGGAGAATGTAGTTTAGACTGAGAGAACCACAATAAACCTGGAAAGGTCGCAGTGGAAAAGACTAAGTAAGTCTAATCTAATCCAAACTATGCTATAGTACTATAGTATAGAGAGACACTATTGGAACAAAGTAGAATCTACTTACTTTTACGAACGCATCTTCTTGTAAAGCTATGCTCAATACTCCAAAATAATGGAGCTTTATCGCAAGACCAGCAGAAGATCTTTGTATAGAGTTATTAGTCAAATCAGCAGGCGCTAAAGATGAAAAGCCTATGTCGTATCTAATACTGTATAGACGAAGGAGAGCTAAAAAGAGTTCATTCACATAAAATTCATTTCTATTTTCAACCTTCAAATATTTAATTATAAGTGTATAATGGAAATATTTTTATACCAGGTAAGCCATCCAATATAACAGCAGCAGCAGCTTCGTTTGAATTGATACCTATTATGACTGGTACTTTGTTATAATCTCCATTTTTCAACAAATCATCACTTCTATTGCAAAAAAAAGCTCCTTCGTGACAAGGTTCCTGGACTGGACTAAAAAGAACTCCTGCCAAGGGATTCTTCAAGGTAATCTAAAACGTGTAACAATATTTTAAAAAGTATTCTTCATAGTAACTCATTGCGGATCGTCGTCATATTTTGAAATTAAATTGCATCCTATACTAAAAAGCTTCTTCGTAAATGGCTGACAGACTCCACCTTTTAAGTCGCTCAAGGAACTGGCTAGACACAACAAGATAACTTTACTATGGCATGGAGGAATTGTCGGAAATGAGATTGCTAATGGTCTAGTAAAAGAAGGAGCCATTGCTCCTTTTATCGGACTTGAACCATTTTGTGATATTCCAAAAAGCCGCATCGTGGAAGAAGTTCGAAAATGGGAAAAGGAACTTTGTGCAACTACTGGAAAAATACTCCAGGCCAGAGGCAGGAGAAAAGACTATTATGACCTTCTGCTCATTACGCTAAATTGATGAATCTGATATCAGGAGATCACACTGGAACTGCTTACTCAGACATTATTTCTGAAAGAAGGAAAAAGTGAAGAGTTGAAGATGTATATTCTGCGATGATGCAGATGAGATGGTGGCATTCATTATCTGCAATCGCAGGGTAATTATTTGCCAACGCCTTAAATACCTGGGGCAAGTCTACCTAGTGTTAATCATACAACCTGAATCCAATCATTGTCAATTCACATTTTATCACGTCAGAACATTACTATACATACTATAGCGTATTTTGACATTTTTTGGTTTGGTTAATATCCGCTATACGTACCTCTGAAGCTGTAGCTATTGAAGCTTTTTGCAAACTAGTATAATTCACATTTCTTAAGCCTTCTAGCAACACTGTTGAATTTGTAATGTTCAAATGTAATGATTTTCCAGTTTCAAAGGCAGTTTCTCTTGCTTTTCTGTTCAATGCCCATAAGCATAAACTGTTTCCACTTTCCATTATGGCACTTCGAAATAGACCTATAAAAAACAATATAGTCACAATCACATTGAACAAACAAAGATAAAAA
The DNA here is from genome assembly GCA_947563755.1 of Lochmaea crataegi. Taxonomy (NCBI): domain Eukaryota; kingdom Metazoa; phylum Arthropoda; class Insecta; order Coleoptera; family Chrysomelidae; genus Lochmaea; species Lochmaea crataegi. The sequence goes on from OX387435.1 coordinate 7,609,959, forward strand.
ATGTATTGGTAACCAGCTGAGTCTGCATCATTTGCGTCAAAAAAAATTAATTAATTGGCAGATAAATCTATAAAACGGTGGGTCACCAGAACACAATTCATTAGAAAACTTTCATCAACATTTACGACAGACCTAATAAGCAAAGGTAGGAACAGAGTCAAAGCCGTAGTAGGTATTCCTCTTATTATTTTTGGGAAATTAAACGATGTTTTTTTTTCATGAAACACAAAATATACCGTGGTATGAATGTTCAATAGGCAAGCAAAGCTAATGGGGTTGACAAATGATGCTATGTGCAGATTATGTCACCCAGAGGAGTGGACTTCAGAATACATACTATGACAGTGCGAATGTGTGGTTTCTTGTACTAGGCAATGTGAAGCTACCGCAAGAAACTACCTGGAAGGTTCAGTTTCGATGGTTACATAAAAAGAGTTGGGCTGGAAAATGTAATCTAAATTCAGAGAATAGACTTGAAAAGGTCGCAGAGGAATACGTCAATAGGCGACCTCATCAAATCTAATCTCAATAATATTTTACATAAAATCTTGAAATTACCCGCTGACCCCTTAGATTGAAGTTGATAAGAAACTGAAGCCGCTCCAGCACTTTCTCCAAAAATGGTAACCTTCTTGGGATCACCGCCGAAATACTTTATATTCCTCTGCACCCATTTCAAAGCAAATTGTTGATCTTTGAGTCCTGTATTTCCTGGTGCTATCAAATCTTCAGTACTCAAAAATCCGAATATTCCCAAGCGGTAGTTAAAAGATACAAAAATGACATTGCGATCAAGTAAAAAGTCTGGTTTATAGATGTCGTACGAGGAATTTCCTTGGATGAATCCTCCTCCATAAATCCATACCATAACGGATAAATTACCCCGCAACTAAAAAGTTTCCAAATTATTTAAGATCATCAATTATATGGAGAATTCCTAGAATAATTTTGTCACGGTGTTTTAGTTTAATGCGCAAGCAGCCAAAAGGTTCCTAAGCTTTTCGATACATGGAAAAATATTGTGAGATTGTTTCTCCCGAATCACTAAATAGTACCAAAAAAAAGTTCCGTACGATTCCAATCTCATTTGGAAAATCTGATCAAATTTAAAAAGGGTTCGAATGGTCTAGGAAGCTTATGGACTACAAAAAATCCATGTGAATATCATCAGTTTTAGGTCAAACAAAATTTGCAGTCTTTGGTGACTTATTGTACTCATCTGTCAGAGAGGAAGTACCAAATTTAAATGAAACAACATACAGAGAGAGTTTTAAGTATGGAACGCCTCAATTATCTCGGAAAGTTATAGAAATATTCAGTATTTCTTAACGATTTCAAATTTGATATAACAAAGTTCGTCTTTATTCTGGAAAAAGGGAAAATCTGACAAAAATGTAAATACCCCCATAATATCGGCCATAACGCAAAATCCTTGCACACCAAAATGAATAAAAATCGTGCGATCCGTTTCCGAGATACTTAAAACTCACTCTGTATTTCCAATAAAGTAGCGTCTACAATTTCCTTGAAGGAGGATTTTTGATATTGAATTACTTACCTTTGGTGTGTAAACATTAATGTAGAGACAATCTTCTGAACCCTCAACTTCGGAAACGCCTTGAACGCATTGTGAAGCGTCTTTTGTAGCGTTCCAAATCCCAGACCACTTCGTATTTCTCTTTGGTGACTAAAACAGTTTTCATTTTTTAAAACAACTCTATTGAGCTTGAAATTTTTAATTAATATTCCCAAGGATTGAGTAAGAAAAGAAGACGACGTTAGCCGAAGGGAATAACGTCAAGCTGACCTGGGTACCAGGTCATCAGGGTATCAAGGGCCATTAAAAAGCTGAAGAACTTGAAAAAAGGGTCAGAGGACTCACATCCTGAGTCAGGAAAGATTCTTGGTATTACAAAAAGGTTCAATGTCACATACTCACCAGATATTGCCATACCAAACGAAGAAAAGAAGTACTAGAAGAAAATAGACAAATACACACCACTAGCTATAGAAATAGAGTAGATATATAAGCAGGATAAAGTCATCATACTACCATTCATTCTATTACCGACTGGAGTTACACCTCACACATTCACACAAAATTTAGATAGGATTGACATATCTTCAAACATAATATGTACACCCACAAGCACAAAAAGCGGTTATACTAAAAACATGTAACATCTTCAGAAAATTCCTTAACCCACGTAATTAAACAATATCCTTGAATATTGAATAGATGAGGCTTTTACTTGATGAAGATCCATACTAAATGATGAAATAAAACAATTTAATTTGTTTAAATCTTCATTTTATTTTGAACTGACGTTCAATTTAAAATTAGTGACGCGTTTCGCTACAGAGTAGTTTTTTCAAACTAGTGAAGATACAATTAAAAACTTTTAATTTATAAGCTACTGTGTAGCGAAACGCGTCACTAATTTAATTTGAACGTTAGTTCAAAATAAAATGAAGATTTAAACAAATTAAATTGTTTTGTTTCATCATTAAACAATATCCCTCTTTGATACTTGGTCAACAGACCCGTACAGTAGAGAGAATCACCAGGTAATAGAGACTGAGAGTATAGCAAGGATAATAATAATAATAATTATTATTATTATTATTGCCAAGATTTTTGCCGCAATTGAAAACTGAATCGTTTAACTTTTTGATATAAATTTTAAAATATTGGTCGTATAAAAAAATTTTTCTCACTGAAGAATATTTATATACAAATGTATCAATATAACAAATAAAAACAAAATTATCACCGCGACCCGGATTCGATTCCTACGCCTAGAATTCTTAATTTCGGCAACCAGACCCATTAACCACTTTGCTATAAAGACATGATAATTTATCAAAGAACCTGTTGTATATAGAAAAAATAAATGATGTTCAGCGTATCGCCTCACTTTTACTTAACACTCGATTTTACTCGTTTCTTAAAAACTCCAATAAATAATATACATTACCTCAAATCTGAGATTGTTTATTGGAGGACGGGCATATGGTATGCCTAGAAAACGATAATATGGATTCTTCCTATCAACAGTCCATTCTTTGGTGCCTCTAATAAATCCATCTTGAATTCTCAGTTTTTCATAATGTTTAGTATTCTAAAGTAAAAAAGTTGTTTAAGAAATATCTCATTATTGAATGATTTTGAAAATATAAGAAATATTTAAATGTTTAGTTTATCTCGTCCATCAGAAGATTGATAAACAGAGTAACAGGCAGAAAAATATGAAGCTGGAGAAATGAGTTGACTTGGCACATAGAGCAGTATTGAGTGAGGTTAATAGGAACATCGACAAATATGGACAAATTGGTTTAAAGAAGAGAGAAGCTGTCCGATGTAGAAATACTTTTGTCCTTTTCCGCAAATTTTCCTGCTGTGTAAGATGGGGATGTTGAGAGATATTGGGAATCATATTTTGGTCAATAAAAAAGAAGAAACAACGTAGACTTCAGTGATCGAACGGTTTAAGGAAAAGAAGTAGCAGGAGATGATGGAAATGATTAAGGTTTTATCTATCATGGGCGAGGATATTTGTGATAATATACACACACTACCTTGACGACGACAATTACTTTGTAGAATAGGACTTAAGAAACTTCGTTGTTGAAAGATGAATACATCGTTTTAAATTTTGCTTATTCTAAGCGCTAACTAAAGCGAAATGAAATGAAAGTTTTGCTTCTTGCTTGTTTATGTACGGTGAAGTTGATTTAGTAGTAGTGGGCATCGGAAGCATTATCAATTGCCCCTATTTTTAAATCTCGTGTACACTCTAGACTGGCTTCGTCTGTATGAGAGAAAACATTTATTTCTTTTTAGTAATAACCAATTATAAAAAATAATTACTCTGATTAGATTCACGAAAACTTATTTCAGATGAGACAGCTGAAGACTTTGAAAGAAACATGTTAATGTAATAATCAATGGTATGCATTGAAAATTACGAAAGATGTTCATTTGCTTAAGACTTTAGACATAGATACTCAGATGGTAAATTTCAGCTTCACAACAACTGATTTAAAATATATTTATCTGCAATTTTAAATCGCTCTGAAACAATAATAATTTGTTGATAAGAATTAAATATTCATTGTTTATTTTAATTGAACTTACGTTATTTTTAGGGCTATCACCGAAACAGTTTTCTAAAAAAACCACCACAAGCAAAAACAGAAACACTTTCCAATTCATGATCAGTTTCTAGTTCAAAACTACAGATATTTTTTCATTTTATATATTTCCAATAATCTGAAATATGTGCAAAAAATGCTTCAAATACAATACCACAACAATTACCTACTAAATAATGGAATATACACAGTGAGTTTTAAGAATGGAACGCCTCAATTATCTTGGAAAAAACTTACACGATCTTTTTAAACTTTGGTTTGTGTAGTGAGGGTTTTGTAATACGGCCGATATTATGGTGGTATTTAAATTGTTGTCAGAATAATAATGAAATTTGTTAGTTCAAATGGATCACCCTGTATATTTTGAGATTCGAAATACTGAATATTTTTCATGTTATAGTTATAGCTACATTTCATATCCTAATAGAAATATCATAAAAAAGGTCTACTGTCAGAAAATTCGTAAAAAGTTCAACGAAACTGGTGTAGTAAAAGATTTATCCAAATCATGGCGCAGAAAGCCTACAGCAACTGAAGACAAATCTTTAAATGTTTGTTTCATGTTAGAGGTATGTCCACATTTGAGTAGTAGGAAAATTAGGAATTTTAGAAAACATACAGTAAAGGTGATTACAGCAGGTGCTCAAAATGTTGTCCGTTTATTTCAATGCAACAAGCCAAGCGATTTTTAAAACGTTGCAATACATTTTGCAACATCCCTGACTGCTTAATTCTTATCTCTGTGGTAATCCTATCTCTTAATTCCTGAATATCGGTAGGCTTTTTTTATAAACGACGTTTTTTAAGTGAACCCACAGGAAATGGTCTAAAGGATTCATGTCGGGTGATCGCGGGGGCCATTCTATGAAACCACGCCTTCCAATCCATATTCTGGGAAACACATTATTTAGGTATTGCCTCACCACACGCGCATAGTGAGGTGGAGCAACATCTTGTTGCAGCCAAATATTGTCATTTGGGATATTGTTATTGTCTGGAAGTTTCGAATAAGGGAATTTCTACATTAAAATGTAATTGAAAATACTTACTTGGATTTGGAAATAACCGAGCCAACTCTTCTATAATACTATTGTTACGTCGGACCTTTAGTAAGGATTTGTAGAGGTCCATGAAGAAAAAGAAGAAGACATACATCTAGAATCATCTAGAAATGAAAAAATTTTAAGAAAGGATAAGGAGTAACATTGGTGACTGCGGTGGGATCTAAGAAATATTTGTATCTGCTTATGGTAAATACTAGAACCACCGAATACGACAGAGACATGGATACTTCCGGACCCCCAGCATGGTTTTTAATGATAGAAGCAGAGAAGGAAAGACGTGAGGAGGAGAAGGAAAAGCGTAGAAAGGAGGAAGAAGCAGAGAAGGAGAGACGTCAGGAAGAGAAGAAGAGACGTAAAAAGGAGGAAGAAGAGGAGAAGGAGAGACGTAGGAAGGAGAACGAAGAAGAAAAGGAAAGACACAAGGAGGAGAGGCGTAGACAAGCAGATGTAGAAATTATGAATAGCCTAACACAAATTCAGAAAGCATTAAAGCTAGAGGCGACCCTGTTTAGAACGGCAATGCCGGTATTGTAAAGGCTCGAAGAAAACGAGAACCCAGTGGAACAAGTTAGTCTACAGATAACCATAATCAAACCAGAAAGTGATGATAATCAGAATCCCCTTGAAATCCTTAGAAAAAGTCAAAAGAAAGACCATGACTAATGAAAGTTAAAAGAGAATGGTTTAAAAATGGAGTCAGACCTACTTGGCAAGAGGTAGCCAGATATAGTGGAAGCTTGAAAGAGTACTGGGCTCAGTGGGATTCGAAGTATCTTTATGATGGCCTATTCTATTGCATCGAAGATGGAAAAGCCCCTATGGAGTACGTAAAATTCACCAATCAGAAGTGTGCTAGAAGAACTTTGTAGTAGCCACTCAGGTGGACATTCTGGTACTGAAAGAACACTGTCACGAGTTCGAGAAATATATTCTTGGGTAAACTGTCGAAGAGAGCCTTTTGAAAGACTTGCAATTGATATTCTCGGTCCACTTTGATAGAAAGAGGAAACACATACCTGATGGTTGTGATGGATTATTTTTCCAAATGGCCCGCAATAGCACCTCTTCCTAATCAAGAAGCGACGACAGTAGCAGAGGCTTTTGTAACCAACGTTATTGCGAGACACGGAGTCCCTCTGGAATTGCATTCTGATCAGGGACGATATTTTGAATCCGAATTATGTCTGGAGTTGATGAAAACATTAGACATTGAGGAAACACGCACTACGCCTCTTCACCCACAGTCCGATGGAATGGTTGAAATACATAATAGAACTATTTGCTAATATCTTCCAATGTTTGTCTCTGAAAACCAAAAAGACTTTAGTTCCCCTATTTCTGCTTGCCTATAGAAGTTCTGAACACGAATCAACCGTTTATAGTCCATCTATGCTAGTCACTGGCAGAGAAATGAAGTTTCCCCATCATCCTTTTTTCGGAAGTCTTCCTCCTTATGAAGAAACAGAAGAACATACACCTCCTATGTACATAGAAAGCTTGAAAAAAAATTGGAAAGGGTCGACAATTTTGCTCGTGTACGTTTGAAGCTCTACAACGATAGGGTGAAGGCTAGACTTGACGTGCATACTACAAACACAAGTTTCTCGAGCGGCGACCCCGTATGGCTGTTCAATCCCAAGCGCAGAAAAGGTTTGTGCCAAAAACTGCAACGAAACTGGGAAGGCCCCTAAACCCTTCTCAAGAAAATCAATGACCTAGTATACCGCATCCAATGGTCAGCGAGGAGTAAGCCCAAGGTGATCCATGTCGAGAAGTGAGCCCCTTACCGCGGGCCCTATCCACCCTGTTGGCTTCAACCAGACCCCAGCAGTCAGATTTTTCGGGACGAATAATTAGAAAAGAGGGAGCAATGTTACGTCGGACCTGTACTGAGGATATGTCGAGGTCCATTTTTTTTTTCGGGTCGAGATGGGAAACTCGTGTTCGAATGGGTGCAGGACCCAAACAGTGTTGGACTCATTCCCAAGGAGATTACCAACCAAACCCACCTCAAACTCGCCGTTACCCCCGCCTCGGAATCACTACCCTAGAATACTTCGAGACGGGCGGCGGTCCCTCGCACACTCTCCGCTCACATCGTCGTCTTCTCCCTAACTTTCACTCCCACCTCTCATGCCATATCGAGTCGTTTTCTCCCCCTGACCATGCTCTCTAATACGCCACTTACCTCCATCCATTCGTCCTCCCCCTCAACATTATCTCCACCATATTCTCCCAATATACCTCCTCCCCTAGTTTCCTCTCCAACTTCTTCAGCACTTCCTCGTTCCTCCAACAACTAAACACATGCCCCACATCATCCTCCACTCCACACCTCTCGCACACTCCAGTCTCTCTTTGCCCAATCTTGGGAAGGTACCCTACTCTCGATCCATGTCCAGTGAACACCTGTGTCAAGAAGTAGTCCACCTCCCCGAATTTCCGATCCATCCAAACTCTCCTATTCCCAATCGCTCCTTTTAGCGCGCCCTCATACTCTTCTCACCTTCTCTACATTTCCTCCTCCGTCCATTCCTGTACTTCCTCTTTGGTCGCACCCCTCCAGCGTTTATTGCTGGCTCTAGCCATCACGTCCAATGGGTAGGTCCTTGCCAGCACCGCTGCTGCCAGTCCACCCACTGTCCTGTACCCCTGCACTACCCTCAGCAATATACCTCTCTGCACCCGCAGGAGTGGCCTAACCCTCGCGTTCACTCCCGCTCTTTCACCCCACACCACCGCACCGTACAGCATACTCTGCTCTACCGTCCTACCAATGATCCTCCTCTTCCACTCTCCCGGCCCCTTCACATTACACATCAATCTCCCCAGCCATGCTGCCCTCACTTTCCCCTTCTCTGCCGCCTTTAACATGTGTGTTCGGAAGGATAATTGACTATCCAACCACACCCCTAGGTATTTCACACACTTTTCCATACGAATTCTCCTTCCCTTCACCATCACCCCCACTTACCTCGTCTTGCTCCGTCCCTTCACTAGCAACCCCACTGTCTTATCTTCCGCCACTTCTAGTCCGCACCGCTCTATCTTTTCCACAATCTTCCTACACATTCTCTTCGCCTTTCTTTCTATCTCCGCCTCTCCTTTTGCCGTACATACCAGACCCACATCGTCCTCATACTCCGTAATCTCACATCCCTCTTCACATACTATCCCACAAACCTCATCAAACACACACTTCCATAGCGTCGGTCCAAGAACCGAGCCCTGGGGCACTCCAGCCTCCGTCTCATACCTCCTCCCCCTAGTGTCTACTATCACTCGTCCCGTCAAGTAGTCCTCCACCAGGTTAACCAAACCCTCCCCCACTCTGAGCCTGAGCAACGCGCTCAACACTGCCCGTTTGCTGACACTGTTGAACGCGTTCCCGACGTCGAAGAACACGAGTAGGGCCAATTTCTTGTTCCTCCAGCTGTCTTCCCTAGCCCTTTCCACCAAATCCATTACCCTGCCCAGCGCCGAGATGCAAGTTTTTACCTTCGCAAACCCGTGCTGGTTTTCCCTAAAACCCCCATTCCTACCAACTTCCTCCTCAATCCTATCCTTTATTATCCCCTCCATCAATTTACCCCCATACCACATAGCAGACTGAAGGGCCTGTAGTCCCCCGCCCGCTCCTCTCTCTACCCGCCTTCTTAAGTAGTATCATCCTAGCCACCTTCCATCCTTCTGGAAACTCATCCTCCCTTAGTACCCTGTTGGAAAGCTCGCAGAAGTACTCCCCATTGTCATCCAACAGCCTCTTCATCATATCACCCCTCAGGCCATCTATCCCTGGGGCTTTCCTTACTTTAATGTTCCTTCCCCCCTCCTTTACTTCCCACTTCTCTACCGGCCTTATCCCCCTCATTTTTCCTGCCCCCTTAGTATCCTGGACTTCTCGAATCCTGCCTCCAACTCCTCCTTCTCCCCCTGTGAACAATTTGCCTATAACCTCCTTCTCCCAATCTTCCTCTAGCACTTCGTTCCAATTTCCACCCATCCTCTTCACCGCTATCTCATATGCCTTTCCCCATGGATTGTTTTCCAGGTACTTCAGTAACTCTTCCAACTTTCCTCTTTTTTCCCTCTCCACCCTACGCTCCAGTTCCTTCTTCTCTTTATATCCCCCTTTTTCCTCTATCCTTCCTCTTGCCCTCAGCATCCGTCTTCGTTCTTTCTTACACTCCCTCCACAGCTCCTCTATTTCCTCATTCCACGAGTAACTAGCCCCTCCTATCACGCCTATTGCCCCTCCTTCCCTCTCTTATACAGCCCTGTATCACATTGTACAATTCATCTACATCATGTCCAAGTCCCCTTTCAATCTCCTCTGCCTCGGCCTTCGTCCACCCCCATCACCACTCTCCCGATAACCACTTTCTCCCTTTCCTTCTATCCGTCTCCACATACCTATGTAAGCTCATGATTTCCTCATCCTCCAGCACCCTCCAACTACTCACTTTTTTCCCCAGCCATTCATCACATGCTGTTATATCAATGAATGATGAACCCCCGTCACCGCTCACGAAGGTGGGCAGTAGTCCATCATTAAGCACCCCCAGCCCGTTGGATGTCAACACTTCCTCCATGATCTCCCCTCTCCTGTCAGATTTCTTCCCCCCCCCCCCATGCAGTATTCTTAGCATTGAAGTCCCCTGTCACCATTCTCCTAATTATCCTCCTTTTCCCTTTTGACACCCTCAGATCGTCCTCCAATACTGTGATGCTCCTCTCATATTCTTCCAGGCTGACATTTGGGCTTATGTACACCACCATGTCTCCCATTCGCACTACCACCCATCCGTTTCCTTTCCTCACTTCATCCGCCCTCAGTCCATCTCCCACCACTCTTATTCCTGCCTCTCCTGTATCATCCATAATCCATCCCTGCTTTCCCACATATCTAGCATTTACCTCAGATCCACACACCACACCACATCCACTTCCCTCCTAAAAATCACTTGATCCAATATATCATGCGCTATCCTGCATTTGCCTAAATTTATCTGCAGCTTCCTCCATAAAGAAGGTCCATAAAGAAAAAAAGAAGACATACATCTAGAATCATCTAGAACTGACATCGAAAAGTCTAGAAAAGTCATCGAAAAGTATAAAAGGCGGGACAATAGACATTAGTTAGTTAGTTTTTGAAGTATTTTAGAGTTGAGTTCTGTATTCTGATAGTGAGACGTTATTAGTATTGAATTATTAAAGTTGTAGAAATAAAGAAAGCTTAAGGAGTCATGAGGAGTAACAATATTTTTCAATAAATCTAAATACGCCGGATCTTTTATAAGTTTCCCTCAATGGAAAAGGGACCAATTATTTTGTCGCCTATTATTCCAGCCTATACATTCAGATTTTGTGGATATTGGGTGTGGGATTCACGCATCCAACGAGTATTGTTCCATTAATAAAAAAAGTGGCCTCATCGCAAAACATAACATTACTTCAAAATTTTGGATCGTTTTGATTGTACCTGTCTGCAAACACTTCACGTCTATTGAAATCATCATCTGACAACTCTTGAACTAATATTATTTTGTATGGGTGGAATTAATTTTCATGTAAAATTTTCCTCGCGAAATATCAAGTTCCCTGGATATTTGTCTAGTTCTCAAGTGTGGATCGTCTTCTAACAGGACACCAGCATCTAAAGATTTGTTTTCAGTTGATGCAGTTTTTCTGCGCCCTGATTTGGATAAGTATTTTACTGAACCAGTTCCGTCAAACTTTTTGACTAATTTACTGACAGTAGATCTTGTTATGGGATTTTGGTTAGGATATAATTTATGAAAGATATTACACGTTTCTTGCTCACTTCTACGCATATCACCATATCTTAATATCATTAAAATCTCAATTCGTTCTTTTCCAGATATACGATCTATTGTGACTTTCAGTAAACATCAACAATACTAATTTATTGTAACGTCAAAGTTGTTATTGTAGCAGTCATAGCTAAATGTATTATTTCCACTTCGGTGGAGATAATGTAAATGTAGCTAAACTCCGAAAGTCAGAGAAAGGCATTGGACCTTAAATTGATTAGTTTTACCTTTGGAGCAAGATATAGCACATTTTTGGACATACCCTGATTTAAAGGAGGTTGTTGCGCCTAAAAGTAATGGGGAACATGACATCATGAAATAGATCCAAACGGCTCGTTGAGCGTAGGAATATTTTGTACCAGCCACAGGCCAAGTCAAGGTTGGTTGGTTGATGGGTAGAATTAACATGTTTTTGTAATGGGGCCAAATTTATAGGGTGAAGCGGTGCATTTATGAAACATTAACTTAGGACTTTAGTTGAACGTGGTAATAGGGAAATCGTGGGAAATTTCGCTTCCGAATTTTTTTTGTTAGGAATCTTACGAATACTTAGTATCCATTTTTACGACATGCAAAATATACTGATATGCTTACCACAGTCCAGAGGACACCACTGATTAGGGTATGATCGCTGGCGCGGTCCTAGTACATATACTGGTGATGGATATATGATCGGAGTGGTGGTTCTGTCAGTGTAGTGAGAGAAGAGGATAGGGAGAAGAGCCTGAAAAAGTGGTAAGAAAAATTGACATTGGATGCCAATAATGCCAAATAGACAAGCACACTAATACCAAGCGTAAATATTTGATATAAATTTAAATTTAAAAGAACAAACTACTACTTCACGCTGTTCGGGCGTGTCGGACGAAGACGGAATGGTTTTTGTGCGGTCGGTCCCGGCAGGGATGTCATCGCTGCTCCGTCGACATTATTTAAGGAAGGTTGAGCCGGGATGGACACCTGCTGGGAAGAATCCCACATTACATGGGAAAGGTAAAACAAGTATCCGGTGCCCGAGAGCAGGGTTTTCACTCTTAAAAAAAGTAAAGTATCAATACAAGCAGAACCACAATAAATATGCTTTATTGGAGTACATTTGTATGCATGTGGACAAAATTTCATTATGTTATAAGAACGTGATATAATATGAGGGTAATTAATATAAAGCTCCACTGTACTATTTGTTTTGTTCTTATTATTTATTTAATTATTTGATTTATGCCGGGCGTCGCGTTAACTTGTTCCGCCCCTTACACACTCCATCACTGGCTCTGTGGGCTTAGGGTGTACGCCGCTGATTATAAATTTTAAAAATGTAGGTCATAGTAAAATATCAGCACTGGCAACTTACAACGATCTTTGTTTGTACAAACGAGTTGCCATTCTACCATTTTTTTGAGCTTCCCCGTAGATTATTAACATATCGGTCAATTCTTCAAATGAAAAATTTATTTTGCAACATAAAAATAATTTAAGAACTAGTTTAAAACTGTATTGTTTAAACTACCAAGATCTGGTCAAACAAACGAACTATTAAAAATTTGACACATGCCTGCTAGATTAGAATTTAGAAATATTGAGTAGTTACAAATTAACTAAGTACTTGCAGACTTTTGTTCAGAAGCAAATTTCTACAAAACCGTTCATTTTAGCTCCATAAAAGGTTTTTCCGTTTCAACTAAAAATGAACAAAGAAAAAAAAAATTTCCAGTTGCGTAAAAATAAGGGGATGAAAGTTGCCACTAGCCCCGATAGCGCACCACTGGTTAAATTTCTCAAAAGTTACTCTATGTCAAAATATTACATTCTTAAAGAGCATATTGGTCACCAAATTTGAAAAAAAAATTTCAAGGCGTTTTTGATTTATGGCAAATTTTGAATTTTGATTTCAAACTTTCAACACCCTGAATTTCGGTAACTAAGTCCTTTAGGGTTCAATGTTCCTATATCAAAATTCATCAATTAACGAGAGCTATCTGGAATAGAGCATTGTCGGTCGAATATAGTAACACCCTGTATGTATACACATTACCGGAGACTGATATCATAGTAAAGAATTTCCGATACACTCATGACTTGACAGACATAAATTGTATGTTCGTTTACGTCACAAAAATCACTATCTAACATAAATATCATGAAATAAATGTCAGATCCAAACGTACTTTAATAAACTAACAAACCAAAATTTTCCACTAGTTGGAAATAAAAAGAATTCTCTGAATTATTTGAAGGCACGTTTCTTCCTTCGACCATGGCATATTTACCTACAATAATTTATATTCTAATCTAGACAAATTCTTTTGTACACTCATTAATATCAATTATATAAATTAGAAATACAATGTAATATCAACTTAAAAAAATACATATGAACTACAGCAGACTAAAAACGCATTTTTATTATGAATAATATTTGAGTTTCGACGACGAGAAATACCCACTCCAGAATTCAAAGATTAGCCTATACAGGATTTTTTTTTCGGGCCGAGATGGGAAACTCATGTTCGAATGGGTCCAGGACCCAAACAGTGTTGGACTCATCCCCAAGGAGATGGCTACCAACCGAACCCACCTCAAACTCGCCGTTACCCCCGCCTCGGAAACACTGCCCTAGCATACTTCGAGACGGGCGGCGGTCCCTCGCACACTCTCCGCTCACACCACCATCTTCTCCCTCCTATCACTCCTACCTCTCATGCCATATCGAGTCCTTCTCTCCCCCTAACCATGCTCTCTACTACTCCACTCACCTCCATCCATTCCTCCTCCCCCCTCAACATTATCTCCACCATATTCTCCCAATACACCGCCTCCCCTAGTTTCCTCTCCAACTTCTTCAGCACTTCCTCGTTCCTCCAATAACTAAACACATGCCCCACATCATCTTCCACTCCACTCCTCTCGCACACACCAGTCTCTCTTTTCCCAATCTTGTGGAGGTACCCTACTCTCGACCCATGTCCAGTGAGCACCTATGTCAAGAAGTAGTTCACCTCCCCGAATTTCCGGTCCATACAATTTCTCCTATTCCTAATCGCCCCTTTTAGCGCGCTCTCATACTCCTCCCACCTTCTCACCATTTCCATTTCCTAGCTCTAGCCATCACGTCCAATGGGTAGGACCTTGCCAGCACCGCTGCTGCCAGTCCTCCCACTGTCCTGTACCCCTGCACCACCCTCAGCAGTATCCCTCTCTGCACCCGCCCATACAGGGTAACGCTTAAATTGCTCACACTTGCTATTTAATCCAATTTCTATAACCTTGTTGAAAGAATTTTCGAATGAGTTCTTTTTGACTGAGATTTCAGCTCACTTCAGTTAATGTTATGTGAGTAAGCACCAATAAGAACGACACACTCAATTGAAACGCGCGATCTCACGATGCATTAAAATTCAATTCAAAAAAAGATTTAAAATATTAGACATATTCGTATCAACATCTAATGAAGTTATTCTTTCCATAATGCCATAGATACCATTCACTCAAAACCAAAAAAAATGGATTATGTTATTTAAAACGCAAACAAATCAAATATATCTTCATCCCCTCCACTTTATTTCCGACTCAAGTTTAACTGATACCCCCGCATAGCACATGCAGCATAGGTGAAGGGGGAGGAAAAATCTTAGCTCAGCGAAGTGAGTAAGTAAAAAAGAACGCGCACATTACCGATGTGAGCTGAGATTAACTGAGATCTCATTCAAAAAGAACGCACCTACAATGTGATTTACTGTTGGCACGCGGATGCAAATGCCATCAGCCCGTGTTTGTCAAAACACACAAGATGTCGTGGTTCTTTTATTTCACCAAAAATTTGCAATTAACCCCTTTTTCCCCTCTACTCTATATTTGCTGTTAAGAAGTGGATGAAGGGAGGTTCGGGAAAATATGGTGGATAGTAAAAAGGGTTCATACGACAAATGTTTGGTCTTTCAAAGGTTTCCTGGGATCCTGAATAATTTGTCTGTTCATGCCACCAAACGGACTTATTTTATTCCAGGGTAGCAGGAGCAGCCGGAATGCCATCAAGTAGCATATTTTGAACTGAAGCCTTCATAAATTATGCGTGGTTCCAATTTTACGCTGGTTTTGTTTTTAAATTAATTACAGTGAAAAATTGGCGAACCACGTAATATTAATTACTCTTCATTTCATCAATACATATAAAAATAGTATGACTACTTAGGAAAGTGTTTTTTGTGGGGTTTAGAGTTATTTTAAATAAAACTACCACCACACCCGTAATTTCATCTCATTTATTTAAAAAAAGCTACAGAATATGAATTATAAAATTTATTTCTTACGACGATTAGGAACGTTGGAAGGACAATCGACAATGGATTCACATATAAAGTACCTTTGAGTCAAACAACCTATATCGTTCCATGTAAAGCCACTTGGTTGAGGCCAGTCACGAGCTTCAACACAATTTTCGGAATTCTTTTGAGAATTTTTTCCACTTGGTTCTCCTGGATACCAATTGGCGTATCTCATATTTTGACCTGTAGATAGCTAAACCCATTCGTTATCTCCACCACGATTGGTTGCAGATGTCCAGTAATAGTGTGTATAATTTTATCCCACCGGTAAAAACTGTTTAAATAAATAACAAAAACATTACATTGGTGTCAGAAGTGGGATAATATAAATAAATAATCACGAAAAAATGTCTAAGAGACTAAGTGACCTGAAAGTGACTGAACTAAAAGCAGAATTGGAAAATCGCGAGTTGGAAACGTCCGGAAAGAAGTATGAGTTAGTTGAAAGGTTGAAAATAGCGCTGGAAGATGACGGCTTGGATCCGGACACATTTTTATTTAACGACGAGGCTTCCACCTTAATATCGTCAATTTCTGCTAACATTTCCGCTATGGACGAGAAGATTTCTGCTAACATTTCCGCTATGAACGAAAAGATCTCTACTATGAAGAACGATATTTCCGATAATATGGACGAGAAAATTTCTACTATAGATGAGCAGATTCCTAGTATGAAGAACGATATTTCTGGCGATATCTTATCAATGAAAAATAAAATTTCGACTCTAAAATCAGATATTGAGAATAAGATCATAACGATGGACGAGAAAATAGAGAATAAGATAACAACCCTGGACGAGAAAATGGAGAATACGATAACAACAATGGACGAGAAAATCCAGGAGTTAGAGAGAAAAATGGCAGATTTAAAAACACAAGGCACGCCAACAGAAGAAAAAAAGATCAAACAAATAAAACCATGCAAGCCAGAAGCACACCTCAAGACAGACGATATTGGAAGTTTTGCCCGAGTCAAGGCCCCAACGTTCGACGGAAAGATGTCGTGGACCAATTATGTTAAACAGTTCGAAGCAGCCGCTAGAGCGAATAATTGGTCCGATAAGGAGAAGGCAGTGAACTTAACCATCGCGCTTCGGGGAGATTCCTTAGATGTGCTTTAGACGATACCCCTTGAAGAAACGGATGACTTCGAGCAGCTGAAGAAGAGGTTGGATATGCGATATGGTCACGAACATCTGGAACACTTGTACCAATCTCAGATAAAGGACCGAATGCAGAAACGGGACGAAACTCTTCAAGAGTATTAAGTGGATATCGCCCGAGTAGTTCGATTTGCTTATCCATCAGCACCGGAGAACATGATGGAATGTCTGGGCATCCAGGCCTTTATTGATGGCTTGCGTGACCCTGATATGCAAACGGCGCTTCGTTTGGCACATCCCAAAACATTGGTCGATGCATTAACTGCTGCCCTTGAATTTGAAGCAGCCACGAAGGCTTCGGGGTACAACAAGGTCAGGACCATTCAAGAAGAAGGTGACGAAGATAGACTTGACCAGATCGTCAACTTGATGAAAAGCATGGTAGACAAAAGGCCGAAGAAGATTAGATGCTGGAATTGTGGCGAGCTAGGGCATGTACGCCGTTCGTGTAAGCGCCCTAGGGCCCCAGAACCAGGAAAACTAGAACGGGTCGGCCATGAGGGGGCAGCATCGACCCAGGATCGTTCCAAAGACTGATAGCCTCTCTCGGATGCCGTAACGATAGTGTCTATGTGGATGACAAGAAATATACTCTGCTGGTAGACACTGGAGCAACTAGAACTATTATACGGCCGGAGACAATAAAATCTAAGAAGAAGCTTCTGCCAACGAGGCTGCGACTCCGTACCGCAACAGGTGACAGTGCCAATGTTCACGGAGAGACACAAATCCAATTGGGAATTGGTGGAGAAAAGTTCACGCATACGGTAATCGTAGCTGACATCGAAGAAGACGTGATTCTGGGAATGGACGTAATGAATTTACATGGTTTCCAGTTAGACTTTAGAAACAGAACCATTAAAGTGGGTTCCGAAGAGGTATTCCTCCATCCATATGAGGACAGCATGGTGTTGGCAGCTGTACAGGAAGATGCTGTTCTACCTTCACGAAGCGAAACCATGATAGTAGCGCGGCTACAGGGAATCATGGAGGAAGGTACACCGGTTATGATGGAGCCATGGAACCACGACGAAGAGGTTGGTAGAGGAGTACTGATTGGAAAAGGATTGGTTACGTCAGCGAAGGAGATCCCAGTACGTGTCATAAACGTGAATGATTACCCAATTACCATCAAGAAGTCAACCAGAATTGGATCCTGCGTACCAGTGACATCCATAGTTCGTCAAACAATGACAACTGACAACTCTAATGACAGATTCGAACAGAAGTTGTCAATTGCTGGCCCCTGAATCGAGCTGAGAAAAGGAAAATGAGAGAATTTCTCTTGCAGTATCGAGACCTTTTCGTACCAAAAGGAGGGAAGACTGGCAGGACATCAGCCGTCAAACACAAAATCGATACTGGTGATGCCAAGCCAATTAGACAATCAGCTCGAAGATTTCCACGAGCGAAGAGAGAGGAAGCTGAAAGAATTATTGAAGAGATGAAGGAAGAGAAAGTAGTAGAACCATCCACTAGCCCTTGGGTATCTCCAATTAGTGCTCGTCAAGAAAAAGGATGGAACTACTAGATTCTGCGTAGACTATCGTCAGCTAAACAACGTGACGAAGAAAGACAGCTATCCTCTGCCTCGAATCGACGACACTTTGGCCGGCAGCAAACTGTTTTCCACCTTGGTCCTGGAGTCCGGTTATTGGCAAGTAGAAATGGACTCTGAAGACAAAGAGAAAACTGCTTTTACCACCGGATCCGGATTATGGCAGTTCAACGTCATGCCATTCGGGCTATGTAATGCGCCCGCGACATTTGAAAGACTAATGGAAAATGTCTTGAGAGGGTTGTCTTGGAAAACATGCCTGGTCTATTTGGACGACATCGTAGTATTGGGGAAGACATTTGAGGAACACCTGAAGAATTTGGAAGACGTATTCAAAGGACTTCAAGCTGCCCAGCTCATGTTAAACCCGAAGAAATGTCAGTTATTCCAAAACCGACTCAACTATCTGGGTCATATTGTGAGCAATGAAGGAGTGGCGGTAGATCCAGAGAAAATTGCTTCCATCAAGCAATGGCCGCAACCTACCGACAAACACCAAGTTAGGAGCTTCCTTGGACTTTGCACGTACTATCGAAGGTTCATAAGGAAGTTTGGGGATATTGCCAAGCCACTAACTCGACTCACAGAAGAAAACAGAACTTTTCATTGGGATGAGGAATGTCAAATTACTTTTGAAACCCTTAAGAGACATTTAACCACGGCGCCGATACTAGGATATCCGCTACCAGAGGGAGACTTTATACTTGACACTGATGCAAACAGCGTAGGGATTGGAGGAGTGCTCTCACAGATCCAAGGAGGACAGGAAAGAGTACTGGGATATTTCACTAAAGTCCTCTCCAAACCAGAACGAAACTACTGCGTCACGAGGAGGGAACTCTTGGCAGTAGTGAAGTCTGTGGAACACTTTTATCAGTATCTGTATGGAAGGAAATTCTTGATACGGACTGATCATGCAGCACTCAAGTGGTTGATGCAGTTCAAGAATCCCGAGGGCCAGATCGCTAGATGGATTGAAAGACTTCAAGAGTACGATTTCAACTTCGAACATCGGGCTGGTCTGAGCCACCGAAATGCCGACTTTCTGTCTAGACGGCATTGCACAGCAGACTGTTCCCATAGCAACAAGGCAGAATCTAAGGAAGCTGCAGTTTCAAGAACTACAGTTGTCAACGACGAATGGTCACCCACCAGGATCAGAGGAGATCAGGAGAATGATCCTCACCTGAAGATGATCTGGCAATGGAAAGAAGAAAATCGGCGACCTACCTGGCAAGAAGCGTCAAGATTTTCACCGACACTCAAGACATATTGGGCTCAGTGGGACTCCCTTGTATTGGAAGAAGGCCTGTTGAAACGAATTCTTGAAAATGATGATGGTTCTGAGAATAGAAGGCAGTTAGTCATCCCGAGAACGAGAGTAGCTGAGGTACTGAGGAAGTTACGCGACAGTCCATCTGGAGGTCATCTGGGAGTGAAGAAAACCATTCAGCGAGTCCGTGAGAGGATTTATTGGATGAACAGCTCCGACGATGTGAAGGACTGGTGTAAGAAGTGTACGACTTGTGCTACGAGTAATGGACCACATCGCAAGAGAAAGGCACCCATGAAGCAGTATAATGTTGGAAGCCCATTCGAAAGGATTGCTTTAGACATCGCTGGACCATTTCCGACGACAGAAAATGGTGGTAAATACATCCTGGATGTGATGGATTATTCCACAAAGTGGGTAGAATTATACGCGATCCCGAATCAAGAAGCCACAACTGTCGCGGATGTATTGGTGTAGGAATTTATCTGCCGATATGGAGTGCCCTTGGAAGCTCACAGCGATCAAGGAAGGAATTTCGAAAGCCGCGTATTCCAGGAAATTTGTGACAAGCTGGGAATAAAGAAGACCAGGACAACGGCGTTGCATCCGCAGTCAGACGGAATGGTCGAGAGAATGAAAAGGACTATTGGAAAATACCTGTCCAAAGTAGTCTTCAGCCACCAGCCACCATTGGGACCAACATCTTTCCCTGTTTGCATTGGCTTATCGATCCGCCATCAATGAGTCCACAGGTCAAACACCTGCTAAAATCCTATTTGGACGCGAAATGAGGCTTCCTTGTGACCTGGAATTTGGCTGTCGACCTGGAGAAGACCTAGCTGGTGAAGATTACGCGATTCAGTTGAGAAAAAGGATGGACGATGTGCATGACTTGGTCCGAACGAATCTTCAAGTTGCCAGCGACAGAATGAAAAAACGGTACGACACGCAGGCCACATAAGGCAGTTTCAAAGAAGGGGACAAAGTATGTTTACACAACCCGACGAGGAGAAAAGGCTTTTCTCCAAAATTCGTGGGAGGGTCCGTACTTGATCAAGAAGAGGATCAATGAAGTCATATATCGCATAAGCAAGATCCCCAACGGAAAACCGAAAGTAGTCCACCAAAACCGACTAGCGCCATTCGAAGGAGTCCATGACATAGAGATAGGAGTGAACCATGTTCAGGAAGATTCTGACCCTGCCTTCGAAGAATTTATGGGCGCATATGGAGGTACCGGTGAGGCTAGATTTGGAGTCACTACAGAGCAACGACAAGACTTGTTCTCGCTCCCGGAAGACTATTCACTGGCACACAACATCCCAGCCAGTATCAAAAACGCACGAGGTCTGTCAACCGTCTTCCGAAAGAAGTTTGGCCAAGAAGAACAGACTTCAACCCATGGCAAGACACTGAGACTCAAACACAATTCACGGTACATCTCCTATCTGGTAACAAAGAACGAATTTCAAGATCGATCCACCTACCGTAATGTGTGGGAAGCACTACGTAGCCTTCCAGACCATGTGCTGGAATCCAACGTGAAGAAACTAGCTATGCCTAAGCTGGGGAGCAACCAGTTGGATTGGCGAGTCATCAGGAACATGATGGAAGTGATCTTCGGAGATACTGGTGTCCACTTATTAATCTGCAGCTATACCCCCCGTTATCAGTGTAGAATGAACACAGTGCCCTGTTATTTCCATACGACCGGAAAGTGTAGGAATGGGTCCAGTTGCCGATTTCAGTCCCGGCTACACAAGAGTTCCAGGAGGAACTTCCTATTAAGGAGGGAGCAATGATGCGAGGTCACCAACTCAAAGCCGGTCCTGTCCCCCAATTATAAATTTTGGTGAATGCGCTTCGAGAACATTCTCGAAAAGACGCTTTGTTCGTGCACGGCCCGAGCTGGAGACGCTGGAGACGTCTAGAATCGATAAGGACTATATATACGCGGGTTTTTGAGTGCGTAAACAGTTAGTTAGTCAGCTAGTTAGTTCGAGAGAATTAGTGAAACGGACAGTGCATAAAATAGTGCAAATAAAAAGTGTAAATTTTGAGTGGTGAAAATAAATTAGAACTGATATACCGAGTGTAAATAAATTAATAGACATTAAGTAGAGCGTGTATATAAATTAAGTTCAATACAGTGTGTGTGTTTCTTTAAATAAATAGATAGTAATTAGCCATAGTGTGTATAATTTTATCCCACCGGTAAAAACTGTTAAAAGAAAAGTTATGAAATTCTGGGACGATGAATGAGACGTCATTTTGCATATTTTAGAGCAAATATCAAATTTTGTTGATGTCAGAGTTTAGCGTACGACCGCCATCTTGAATTATTTGAAATGGCAGTCTAGATCGAGTAACGTATCACAAAAAAGCTTATGTCTTTCTCTTTCCAAAAATAATAGCAATGTATCACTTTAATACAAAATGTTACAAGAAATAATTTCTTAGATTTTTTGGTATTCAGTGATGAGGCCACATTTTGCTTGAACGGTTCTGTTAACAGACATAATTGCTGGTACTGGTCAATTTGGAATCCTCACTGGTTTGAGGAGGCTTGTACAAAGCGTCCACAAAAAGTTAATGTTTGCGCGAGTTTGGTGAAAAATCATTTGATCGGTCCTTTTTATATTGAAGGTACGCTTACTGGTGCTAAATATCTTGATTTACTCCAAAATGAAATTATACCTGAAATAAATCGATTATTTCCCAATATGAACGTATACTTTCAACAAGATGGCGCACCTCCACATTAACAAAGATATGTTAGGCAATATTTAAATAAAATTTTCCATCATAGATGTATTGGTCGAAGAGGTACAATTGAGGGGCAGGCAAGATCCCCCGACTTGACGCCACTTGATTTTTTCTCTGGGGCTACCTGAAAGACCGCTTTTATGTCAACAGACCAACTAACTTGAACGATTTAAAGGATCGCATACGTCTCGAAATGCAGGGAATTACTCCACAAATGATCAACGATCAGATATTGTATCATTGTCAACAAACAAATGGCCAGTATTTTGAGCCCTTGTGATGGTATTTGCAACTTAAATGAATGTTTAGTTTATAAATTTCTGTAATATCCAGTTTTCCTTAAAATTACAATTTTAATATTTTTGTTAAATTTCTATTATAATTTCCGAATAAAGTGATACATTGCCATTGTTTTTGGAAAGAGAAAAAAACAAGCTTCTTCGTGATACGTCACTGGATCTAGGTTGTCATTTCAAAACATTCAAGATTGCGGCCGTACACTAAACGCTAACGTCAAAAGCATTTGTCATTGGCTCTAAAATATGCAGAATAACGTCTCGTTCATCATCCTAGAATTTCATATTTTTACCTTTATCCGTTTCAAAGACAATCCCTTGGTGCGAGAGTTTTCAACAGCACTGTATAATAATTATGCTATATTTGCACTGTGAAATTTGTTAATTACTAATTTTATTTGATAATTATGTAAATATATTGTATGTATTGAAAAAATGAATTCATTCATCCTTATGATAATTTTTAATTCTACCGATACCTTGTTTCAATTTTGTTTTTGCGCAGTTTATAGTTAACTATTTTTCTCTACAAATGTCAAAAAATGATAAGGTTTGCGCATTGACAACAATATGCGAAGTGACACTTTTTTTCGGATTCTGACGTTACCATGACACAAAGCGTGCAGGATGTAGGGTCCGAAGTATTTCGTACACTACATGTAAATTAATAAGACTTTTGTATTTCAATCTTTGAAAAAATGTAGCAAAACTCCAAATTATTATTTATTTTTAAATTAATAACAATTAATTACTTTTAAAATAATGATAGAATTTTACAATAACTTTAGTTATTATTTACAATATTAACATTAATCCATAGTAACAGTGAAAATTTGATTAGGAAAGACATTTTAAGCCAGCTCATCACTATTTTCTATAATAAATTAGGCATTTTACTTATTTATAATATTTTTAAAAGATAGATTTTGAGTTTGACGTTTGTAGAAAAAATATTGTTTGCATCTTGTGTGCGAACTACTTTGGTGGTCTCGAATAATTTTTTAAAAATTCAATTCTCGATCACCAAAGTAGCATTTCGTTAAGTTACACATTTTTTTTTCCTTGAAGTTAATTTGTAATTATCCGTCCATATCCGCAGCTGCTAAATATCAAATTATTATTCAAAATGAAACTACTATTATACCTATAATTATGTCTTTTATTAAAAAAACGCTACCAAATTTGAATGAAAACAATCATTTTTTATGACGATCAGGAATCAATGATCGATTCACATATAAAGTACAGTTTAGCCAAACAGTCGATGTCGTTCCAGGTAAATCCACTGGGCTGATAGACCGGGAGCCGGGAGGGTTTTTGCATGTATCCTAGGCCCCACGACGAGACAACGTTATTCCCCACTTTGAAATCCCGGTATGGCACCCATAAAGTGTAGCTTTTAGGGGGGTTGAATTTTCAAACGTGTAATTAATATCCATGCCCCTGGATCATAGGCCCCACTTTGATTCTTGTTTTATGTCGTCAAGGAGGTCGCCAAAGTCCGCGAACTCAATATGCCATACCAATATGGCGTCACTTAAGGTCCGCCATACTGACCGAAACGTGTAATTTTTCCACTGTGGAAATGGATCATGGGCTCCGCGCTGTTGTTTCGTGATCTATGTTAACAATGAACTGTATAACAAATATTTCAAAACGCCATACCTCTGGGGAGTCGCCAAGTGGCCGCCATACTGGGACAAACATGTCATTTTTAGCATTGAACATGTACAATAGGCCCCACCATGGAAATGTGTCTAATTTGTCTATTTTGATGTCCTGAACAAAGTTCTAAAAGCACCATACCGATGCGATGTCGCCAACGTCAGATATTGGCATCCAAAATTGTCACATTTTTCTAGGTTAAGAGTATTGAAGGCGCCACTACCATACCGTCATTTTTATGTGTGTTTTGCAGTATAAAGAACGAACATATCACTGCCACACCGATTTGATGTCCCTAACGTGCTCAATTAATCGTATATATATTTTTTTGCGCGATCGATCTTTTTTGTTTATTAACAGCATCGGTTGTCAGGACGGTGTAACGGTAAATGGCTGTAACCTTAAAGGGCCCCAGCTCGAAGGGCTCCGGCTAGAGACTCCTCTCAAGGGTGATTCGACCCCAAGTTTATGCTGCACAAGTGTTACAGGAAAGTTGTAAAAGTTGAGGGCGCCACTACCTTTTTGACGATAAAAAGTACTAAGAAAACTAAGGCGGAAAAGGTAAAAACGCCTTGTAAAATTTAAATGAAAGTTAATAATAAAAAAAGTTACTAAAAATTACCCTGGGCGATATCTCCCTCAACTTTTATAGTTGAGGATTTATAATGAAATAAAAAAAAAGAATTAAAAACAAATTTATAATTTATTCTGCCACAGGAAATGAACAGAGGAATTTGTACTTTTATAGGTACTTAGCTTGAAGTGGTTTCCTGAAGAAGATAGTCAGGTCTTGATCTGAACTGATGTGTTCTGTTCTAGGGCGGTATTTTGAGCTAGGGCCGTATCCTGGGGTTCTATCCTTGGCTAGGGCTTATATTATAGCCTAGGTCTTGGGGTTATATCCCTGCCTAGGGCTTGGGGTTATATCCCTGCCTAGGGCTTGGGGTTATATCCTTGGGGCTGTGCTTACCACAGCAAAATTCATAAGATACTCAAAATATGGAAGATAACGAAAGATGGTCTTTCCCCGTAGACAGTCGGTAGCGAGAAGGGGTGTCTCTCGTGGCGTTGGAAAAAATGGAAGCGTCCGTTGTGTAACGTTAATTTCGTTCACTTTACTTTCCTCCAGTTAATTAATAATAAATTATCGTATGGGCGGCGAATAGCCAGTCCTTTCTCATACCCAACACCGAGCAATGTTTCAAGGCTGAATATATTTGCTGTCGACGAGAGTCGAAATCAACGTTTCTATACGGGCCGATCGAGTTCCGTTTTCTGTCGTGAAAATAGCCACTGCTATTTTGATATTTCCACTTCGACCTCGTTCTTATCTCTTCTTCTACCACTTATTAATTACATATGAATTAAGAATTCACTATTGAAATGTAAATTCCTTTCCTGGTCAAGGCGTCTGAGCTTGACATGAACATGAGACGTAAATCTGTTATCTTTCATATGATTTCCTGTATTTAAACAATGGCGAAGAGGTTTCATTCTTCTTTCCTGTGAACATGTGCTATTGAAGCAAACAAGCAAACATATCTTATCTTGAAAAAGTGCATTCATCTGAATGCATTTTACCTGGACCCGAAATGTTACCTGGGACAAGAATTTTACCTGGGACAAGAACTTTACTTGGGACATTTTACTTGGGACATTTTACTTGGGACACTTTACCTGGAACTGTAACCAGGACTGACTCCATCTGAAACCAGGACTGTATCCAGGATATCATTACCTATATCTGGAATATTACCAGGACTTTATCTGGAACCATGGGAAGAAACATCTATATATTTTAACGATCGCTTCTTCAACAAAGAACAACTCAATAAACTAGTCATTTAATTTTTTTTTGTTCAATTGTTTCTCTAAAAGTCAATATACAACTTGTAAATTTAATAACGTTGTTCATAAAGTTTATTTTCCCTTCCAATATTCCAGGATTTGTCGCTATAATGCTGATGTGAGTAACAAATAAGCTAGTATTATTCAGGGTGGCGCCCACTTACCTTTCTTAACTTTCATAATTTTTCCTTTTATTAATTTCAGTAACTTGATTAATAAAATAATTAACTTACTTCAGTACCTTGATTAAAATAAATTTCAAGTAGGATTACCCGAGAACCGGTAAGACTACTCTCTGAATTTTTACGAGTTTGGTCTCAGAATCTACACCTGAGGTGCTCTCTAAACTGAGTAGCCGTTGCAAATTGTCGCCCAACATTGTTGGAGGCGTTGCAAATTGGCATTACCTTATCGTTACGTAACAGTTGGCAGACGTCAATTGTCTTATGATCAGGGTTGAAATATTTGGGATCACAGAACTATAATTGGAAGTGGCTAGTGACGACGAGTGGTAATTAAAAGGATTTATTCTGTAATATCGAAACAGGTCGATAGACATGTCACACCCCCTCTGCTCCGGGAAAATCTTTGTATCTTAAGTAAGGTAAGGCAATTGTCAAAGGTAAAGGTAACGGTAAAGCAGTTTTGACATCTTGTGATTATCGTGTAGTTATGTCATCGTATAAGACAAAGCATACACTGAGAACGAAAGGTAACGATAGGGTGCGATAATTTCTCAGTGCAGGCGAAACGATAAGATAAGGCACGGTAGGGTGTGTTTTGATAAAACGCTGGGATCTCAGATACGCAGAGCGAAAAATTCATTCCAGAAAATACCAAACCAATGTCTCCGGGGGAGACACAAAAATAAACACGGTGAGTGATGTCAGCCTAAAATTGATTTAGAATGCAGTTCCGTCGGAATTCTAATTAATTCATAAATCAGCCTAATTTTCACCGAGCAAAGAGTAAAGATTTGTCATAATGACGTCACCAGTGGTGAAATACTACTTGACTTGGCAAATATTATTTGGCAGGGCGACAACACTTATAGTGTTCCACAAGGAACGGTTATAAAATATACTATAACGGTAGGTAGTTCACAAGTATCACAATACGGCAACGCAAACGGTATGTTAAGGGAGAGAAAGAAATACATAGATACTTACTTTGAATGGTTCACGGTAAAAGAGAATTGAAGATATATGGGGTGATTCTGAAAGCTACATCGAGGTCGAACTAATGGTATGTGTGGGTAGGAATAGTTTGTGGCGACATTATAAAAAGAAAGACGATAGATTCTTATCACGTGATCAGACAAAAAGGTATTCTGGTTTATACGCCGAGAGCACAGGAAGAGGGCAGAAACAGCAGCGCCCGATCGACATTCGGTGAGGTTGCCAGTTAGCGTCCACAGTAGCCATTGGTCATCGATCCGAAAGTAAATCCAGCTACATGCATTCAGTCCGTTGATATGCTCTCTTTGTTAAATCGAACAAAGGTATTGTTACTAAAATTACACCCATGACTCTGTCAGGGAATACGGTATATCGGTCCAGAACTCTACAAGAGTGTGACCAATCTGGTAAAGTAAGGAAAAAAACGACTAAAAACCAAGGAAGTACTGCCATTGAAGGCAAGGAAAAGGAAGAGGTTGCTATAGAAGCCAGGGTGAAGAGAAAGAGCGACTAAGCAGTCATTTTTCAAACCTATTGTGTTTGTAAACCGAGCGCAATCCGCCACTCAGCAAAGGCCAACCCAGTCCAATTGGGGCCTAACGTCTTACGGTACGTCAATCGAGACTCTACGTTAGTTATAAAAAGCAAAATTACCATTTATTTGTTTGAGAAACGGTAGGAAAACTCGGGGCAACAAAAAGACATATAACAAAAAGGGGGACCAAAAATTTGAATGACGTAAAATCTATTTCCGCAATGGAGAGCTCTCACGGTGTCTAGCCGGTATTTTTATGTTTTGTAACAGAATGAATGAAATGCGGGATAAGAAAAGGAGCCGTTTTGTTCGGAGAACGGTATAAATTCCAATGTAGGTTGGTCTACTTCCTTTTCTACGCGGAGGGTAAAAATGGTTGGGAACCAAGTTGAGTATGGGTTGAGCAATCGGGACGGTAAGTAACACGGTTGCCTAAAAGAAAGAAAACGGAAAGAGAAGAGAAAAAAAAACTCTAGTGTATCGTTTTTGTAGGAGAACGATAGCGAAACTCCAAGAGAATGGCGCGGTTACCTAAAGTAAGGAAGAAAACGAAAACGGAAATAATAATGATAAACTAGAAACTCCATTGTACCGTTTTTAGGAGAACGATAGCGAAACTCCAATAAATGGAACGGTTTCTGAAGTAAGTGACTCTACGTTAGTTATAAAAGACAAACATTACCATTTGTGTGTGGAACGGTAAAAAAACTCGATGTAGCAAAAAGTTAGGTACTTTACAACAGAAGCCAAAGATTTGAATGACATAAAATCCATTTCGAACAGAATGAACGAAATGCGGGATAGGAAAAGGAATTAGTGGGCAAAAGGGTTATACTAGATTGACTGTGTCAATATTATTGTCTTGTTCATTGTCTAAGTCATCTGGAAGGTTTTCGTCAACGTCAATAAATTGGTTTTTTAGATCTGAAACATGCCAATTTCCAAGATCATTACCTGAAGGGTCTCTGAGATTATAAACAAGTCGAGAAATTACTTTATGGACAAAAATACATGGAATAAATTTAGGGGCAAATTTTGCTGCAAAGTTATCATTTTTGGATGAAAGTACATAATTCCTTTTCCATAGGCGGTCACCGACATGATATTCTACATCTCTTTTTCGTAAATTAAAATACTTTGTATTTCTGTCATGGGCTTGCTTGAGTTTTTTGCGTACATCAATAAAAAGTTTCGGGAGGGTTTGTAGGTCGTCAATGAGTTGTAATTTGTCTGCATTATTGATTAAATTATTAGCATTTTCGGAAATTGCACCATAAAAATCTCGACTTAACGGTACGTTTCTGGCAAAATTCAAGAAAGCGGGAGAGTAACCTGTAACGTCAAGTTTTGCAGTTCTTATTGCTTGCGCAACTTTATGCAAAGATGCATCCCAATTTTTGTGAGAGGAATTGTCATGAATGTAACAACGTAAGGCAGTAACTATAATTTTGTTTGTCCGTTCTGCATGGTTAGCTTGTGGGTGATAGCGTGCATTGTAGAAAATTTTTTGTACTTTATATTGATCCATCAAATTTTTAAAGAGGGAAGAGGTAAATATTGTGCCATTGTCGACAGAAAATATTTGTGGGACTCCAAAAATAAGAAAAACTTGATTTTCGATAAATTTAACAATACCAGCAGCTGTGGCATTCTGCATGGGGTGGACGAGACAAAATTTAGTAAACCAGTCTGTTATAACGAGAACAAATCTATTGCCATTTTTGGATCTGGGGTATGGACCTATTAAATCAGCTGAGATCCATTGCCAAGGGAATTAATGTCTTTATACTGGCCCATTATACCAGCTTTAGGTAAATTTTGGGTTTTGCAGGAAGAGCAAAGGGAACATTTATTGATATAACGAGATACAGTGCTTCTAAGTTTTGGCCAATAGTAGATTTCGGAAATTCGAGCGATGGTTTTGGAAATGCCGAGATGTGCACTAGTTTGATCGTCATGAAAAGTCTCTAGGACATCAATCCTGTTTGGGGTAGGGACTACAATTTTCCAATTGGATAAATTACTAGATATGGGGTTTGGGGAGAAGACATGTTTGTAGAGTACATTATTTTCTACTTTAAAAGTGGGGAATGACTCGAGATTATTATTGACTTTATCAATCATAGCGGTATACCAAGTATCTGGCTTGAAGGTAGTGACATCAATCACTGAAATATCTGGAAATGAGCGGGAAAGTGCATCACTGACAACCATAGTGGTTCCTTTTCTATGTTTGATTTCAAAATCAAACTGCGATAGTCTGAGTGAAAGACGAGCTAAACGTCCAGAGGGGTTAGAAAGTTTTGCTAGATACTGTAAGGATAAATGGTCAGTTTCGAGTGTGAAATGAGTTCCTTCCACATAACCTCTAAATTTTTCTACACCAAAAATTACACCTAAGTTCTTTTTCAGTGGTACTGTATTTTCTTTCGGTTTTGTTCAATGTACGGCTTGCATATGCGATATGGTGTTCGATACCATCACATTGTTGATATAAGATTGCACCAAGTCCGGTGTCAGTCTGTCAGTCTGTATAATGAATTCTTTTGAAAAGTCAGGGCTTGCAAGAATGGGGCTAGAAGTAAGTCGTTTTTTGACTTCGATAAAAGCATTTTCAGCCTCAGGGGTCCAAGAAATTGTTTGTCCTTTTTTTCTGCCATGAAGGAGGTCAGTTATTGGGGAGCAAAAGGTAGAGAAATCTTTGATGAATCGGCGATACCAGCCAATTAAGCCAATAAGCCTTTTGACTTCGGTAGTGTTTTTGGGAGCAGGGTAGTTAAGGATAGCGGAAACTTTGTCTTCATCTGTTCGAAGACCAGCTTTGTCTACTACAAAACCAAGAAATTTAAGGGAATCTCGACAGAATTCACATTTTTGAAAATTTACGGTAAGGTTTGCCTCTTTAAGACGAAGATATAACTTATTAAGTATCTCTAAATGAAGTTCGAAGGTAGGGGTATCAATAATGATGTCATCCAAATAACAAAAACAGTAGGGCCTCAAAGAAGGGTCTATAACCATGTCCATTAGACGTGCCATAGTTTTGGGGGCGTTAATTAGACCATAAGGAGTGGTCGTGAATTCAAATAAACCTAAGCCATAGACAGCGAAAGCAGTTTTGGGACGAGAAGATTCAGTAAGGGGTATTTGTAGAAAGGCTTTTTTCAAATCAATGGAGGTAAGAAATTTAGCGTCTCGGAGTTTGCTAAGAATGACGTCTACTTGAGCCATGGGATAGGAATCAGGAGTGGTTACTTTATTTAGCTTTCGGCCATCGAAGCAGACGCGGCATTCTCCAGACTTTTTTGGGACTACCCAAAGGGGTGAACACCAAGGGGAGTTCGAAGGTTGTATGACATTTAATCGTAGCAACTCGTCGACTTCTTTTACTAAAAGTCCTTGCATGACTGGTGATAGAGGATATTGGAGTTGTGCAATCGGTTTTGCATCACCAGGGTCGATATCGTGTTCGACAAAATTCGTTCGACCAATTCGGTCAGGAGGGGCAAGGGAAGGGAATAAGCTTATAGTTTGCTCATGTTTGTTTTTTTCTTCAATAGAAAGAGTAGAAGCAGATCGTATTGTGTTGATAACACAAGTGGAAGATAATAATGAGTATGACAAGTCATGAAAACTCATGTCTATTTTAAATAAGCTCAAAAAGTCCATTCCTAAGATAAGGTTATGAGTTATTGACGGTATTATCAAGATTTTGATTGTCTTTGTAATGTCCATTCACTGTCATTGGTGCGGAAATATAGCCCATATATTGTTGAGGTACACCGTCAGCGGTGGTAATATTTAAACAAGAGTCATATTGTATAGGTTAATGTAAGGAATGCAACAATGAGAAACCCTGATTTCCAAGAACAGTAGAGTTACTGCCTGTGTCGACCATAGCTAAAACGGGTAGGTCTAAAATTTTCTCGGTAAGGTAAGGTCTGTTATCATTAGGTTTTTTTGCAAATAAGGGACAAGTATTACTGGAGATTGAAACAGTGCTTGGCTGTATTGAAGGTAAAGCAACTGACATGTCTCAGACAGGTACGGGAGTTGTATTGTCAGTAATCGAGAAGTTTTTGTCATTATCTTTAGTTTTCTGGATGTTCGGTACGGTATTTGTAATTCGTTCGATAGGTAAAGGTAAAGGATTGTCTGTATTTTTAGAATGATTGGAGCTAGGAAACATTTAACAAAGATAAGATAATTTTGCCATTCAGCTGCGGAGGTTGAAAAAGTTAGTTTTGGTTTGTTGGGGGGTTGTGATTTTTTGTAGAACTGATTGGAGGTCTGTTCTGTCTTCTGGGGTTTTCTGGCTGGGATGTAGTTGATTGTGCTTGACTGGACACAGTGGCCAGATTCGGTGGACCAGTCTGCCTTGAGTTTTTTTGAATGCATTTACGACATTTTGGTTTTGTTTTGTTTTTTGCACCACAACCGTAGCAAAAGATAGATTTGGGCGAGAAACATTGAGAATATGAGTGACCAGTTTTGTCACAATTCCAACAAACCAAGGAAGTTAATGCTGAAACATTTGCGGGAGTTCTTTGTCTTTGATTCGACGAGGAGGAAACATAAAGGCACGATAAATCTGGTTCGAGCAATCTAGGATTATTAGAAGATGGTGATCTACATCTGTCTGACCAAACTCGGGATTCCTCAATTCTTTTGCACAACTCGGTTAGTTCGTCAACTGTTTGGGGGTTATGAAGTGCTAATGACGATATAAAAGAAGGTAAAAGGTTCCTACGAGTCTTTGCGATACGAGTGCGTTCGTCAACAACACTAGACAAGCGATTAAATAATCCTATCATTGAAGATATGTATACAGCAACCGGTTCGTTAGCACCCATAGTGCGATTAGAAATCTCTAACTCTAAATCAGTCTCATAACTATATGGCAAAAAATCAGCTTTTAATTTGACAACAAAGTCTTTCCAGGATTGAAATTTACTACGATTATTAAGATACCATGTGAAGGCATTGTCTTTAAAAAGTTCACATGACTGCAAAAAGAGCTCATTTTCTGTAACCCTTCTAGAAAGTCTAAGGACTTCAACTTTTTCCAAAAATAAATGGAGTGGTTCATTTTTACCAGTGAAGAAAACATTCCATTTGTAAACTGGATCATGTTTTTGATGGGGATTTCAGAAAGAGTGGGGGAAGGAAATGTGTTTGAAGGTAAAGTGTCTTCAGTTCTATTGTTGGTGGGAGTTGTTTTTGTCGCAAGGTCAGCTTCTAAAAGTATCAGCGTATTACTTTCGGCATTTAATCTGTTAATTCTATTTGTCAAATGTGTCAGTCTTGAATTGATTCTGGAAAATACTGGTTCATTTTTATTTCCACTGAATTGATTGATGATGTCTGTTAAGTCATTGATTGTTTCTGTAACTTTGTCCTCAAAAGAATATGAATTGACTGGGGATGAAAAACTTCTATTAGAATTTTCCCTAGCAAGAAGACCTGTTAAAACTCTGCGTTTCTGTTCGACAGTATCCGGAACAGGAATATTTCGGATTTGAATTTCATATGAGAGCTCAGGTGACTTTAAATGATTGGCCTGCATCTTGAAAATGTTTGAAATGAGAGAAAAAGAATAAGAGACGGTATCTAAATCAACAGTTCTAATCAAATAGCACTAGCGAAAGCAAAGGATCTAAAATCCGAGTGAACATAAATGTCTGGCAACGAGATATAGATATGGAAACTGTATGTACGTGAACGACTGTAGATAAAAAAACAACAAATACTTATTGCCGATAGATGTCAATTAAAATAAACAAAACCGTACTATATTTTCAACGAGTCATACGTAGTAATAAAAATGTTATCAAAAAAACTGAACTGCAAAATATTTATATTTAACGATAAATTGTTAATTTAGCAACACTGCACTTTATATTGACAATATAGACAAGAAAAAGTAAGAGAGTTTAAAGGTAAATTGTTACTTTGGCAACACTGCACTTGATTAACAATATTAAAAACAGGTAAGATAAGATATTTCAGTTTGTGTAACCACACACAATTCAACTGAACAAGATAATTTTACTATGCAGATACATAAAATATAACAACTTATCAGAAAACAAACACCTTAAGAATTTACTTAAAACGTGGCAACATTGCAAACAAATCAGATGTACTTCACCTTTCCTAAAAAAAATCAATAACAAAATGGATAACAAAAGATTGTGCTAGATTACGTTATCTCTTAAAAAACTAAACCCAGAGAATATTCGTTATCGTAGAACAAAATATATATTTCAAATAAGGCAGGTAGTTAAGACACCGTATCTACGGTGGTTAAGATAAAATTAAAAACGTCCAGGGTCGGTTACAAGATAATTACTTGAAAAAGTGAAATTTTAAAAAAGTTAGTTGTTGAAAGCAAAAATTCTAAATGGAACGATAAAAAAAATTTTAAAAAGAGAATATGCAAAAATAAAAAAAACTAAAATCCTTCCAACCCAACTGTTACACTGTGCAACAAAAACAATGGGCGCCAATTTGTAACGGTAAATGGCTGTAACCTTAAAGGGCACCAGCTCGAAGGGCTCCGGCTAGAGACTCCTCTCAAGGGTGATTCGACCCCAAGTTTATGCTGTACAAGTGTTACAGGAAGGTTGTAAAAGTTGAGGGCGCCACTACCTTTTTGACGATAAAAAGTACTAAAAAAACTAAGGCGGAAAAGGTAGAAACGCCTTGTAAAATTTAAATGAAAGATAATAATAAAAAAAATACTAAAAATTACCCCGGGCGATATCTCCCTCAACTTTTATAGTTGAGGATTTACAATGAAATAAAAAAAAGAATTGAAAACAAATTTATAATTTATTCTGCCACAGGAAATTAACAGAGGAATTTGTACTTTTATAGGTACTTAGCTTATATGAAGTGGATTCCTGAAGAAGATAGTCAGGTCTTGATCTGAACTGATGTGTCCTGGTCTAGGGCGGTATTTTGATCTAGGGCTGTATCCTGGGGTTCTATCATTGGCTGGGGCTTATATTATAGCCTAGGTCTTGGGGTTATATCCTTGCCTAGGGCTTGGGGTTATATCCTCGGGTTATATCCTTGGGGCTGTGCTTACCACAGCAAAATTCATAAGATACTCAAAATATGAAAGATAACGAAAGATGGTATTTCCCCGTAGGCAGTCGGTAACGAAAAGGGGTGTCTCTCGTGGCGTTGGAAAAAATGGAAGCGTCCGTTGGCAGACGTCAATTGTCTTATGATCAGGGTTGAAATATTTGGGATCACAGAACTATAATTGGAAGTGGCTAGTGACGACGAGTGGTAATTAAAAGGATTTATTCTGTAATATCGAAACACGTCGATAGACATGTTATACTTCTTCCAGGCATAATGTAATGACCCATATTTTTAATCCCTTTGAAGGTAAGCCCAATAGCGTGCAAATAAATTTTTTATAAATTCGAATATTGTGAAATAATGTTTTTCGTTCAAATTAATATAGTAGATTAAAATTAACCTGCATACAAAACTCATAAAATGTGTAATATAATTTTCTGTAAATAATGCTCATTTAGCCAGACAATCTGCAAAAATTGTCTGCCCAGGAAGAACCACGGGGAGGTATGAGCTATTCTTACCAGGAAAAAGGATTGGATCGGGCATGTTAGTAGGAATATGAAGTTAGTTTTTTTTTTGTTTTAATTTTTTGTTATTTTCTTTGTTATTTTTTTGCTTTTTTACTTTTTTTTAATTTTTTTTGCTTTTTTATTGGCTTTGGTAAATAGGTACGGTATCTATTATAAATACTTGAGAAACAAAAAACGCGGTTTAAATATACCTACAAGGAAAATTTATTTAAAAGAATTTAATTACCGGAATTATCAGAATCTTCCGAAGTAAAATCGTTTTTGAAGTTGGATAACTGCTGGTGCTATAGGCGGTAAAACAGTATATTCGAGTTCTGTTTGTATAACATGAGCTACGCAATTTTACCACTCATCGCTTTAATTGTCATTAAGTATTTGCCGAATATTATCAAGGACGACTGCGCTTAAAGTTGGCGACTGATTATATTTCCGTAAACGACTTTTTACAGTACCCCAAACCATTTCGATTGGATTAAAGATACAATAGTATGGGGGATGGGGGTAATCGCAAAATGGTATGACCGGACCTACTGCAAATATTATCAATGACATATTCTTTTTGGTAGTTCCTACTTTTTATTATGTTAATGAATTCTCTTTTTACCGGAATCTTTTCAGGAATATTTGTTTTTGATTCTCATGAATTTTAAAATTTTTTCCTTTTTCGTGCTGCTGTTGGGTATTTTATTTAATATATAAATAAATAATATATATTATATTATTAATACTTTTCTACTTTAGATTAACTACACTTTTCTACAACTAACAACTAAACTCACTCAAGTATTTTTGATAATATTTCTCTACAACACGCACACCCCTGGCGTTTAGAAGCCCAGGTCAGGCCAGATGTTCAACACCTGTGAATTTCCAGTTAGCCGAGTTAAAACTGTCCGGTTACTTCGTTATATTATGCCAAATACTGGACTGGATGTATTAGCGTTTCAATGCGAGGCTGCTACGTTGCCAGCTATTAAAAATTTTCTTAAATATAGTAACATACATAAAGTTGTTTTTAATTAATTATTCTTTTTCCATTAATTTTAAGCGACTTATTTTATTGCTTACTAATAAATTTATATTATGTATATTTTTTTAAATATTTCCAAACTAGCTTTCTAAGAACATCACGAACTATCAGTTTACTGAAGTGAAGAGAACATTTGTATAGTGGGCCTAACAATTCTAGAAAATATATCTGACAACATTGCTTTATTTTATTGTCGTTACACTGACTTTGGTTTCACTTTACAACGGTAGGTTGTGTTTACTGGTTTCTAAGTCCAACACGTCGGTAAGTGATTTACTTAACGTTCAGACGTCGGTAAGTAAATTACTTACCGACGTCTTAGCCCTACATACATTTAAGTGGTCCTAAATAATATATTACTTCATTCATTACACAAAAGGAACAAAAAAAAATAATATTTAATTAATATTTTCTTAATGAACATTTTTCTTAGGTCTATGTCCAACATTTTTCCTCTTTAGATAGGCAATCAAAGTATGAAATGTTGAAATATCGATAGCATGTTTGAGAAAAATAGTGCTTTTCAACATCGAATATTCTGCCCAAATACTACCAGGCGATTTCAATGTCTCATTTCGCCGAACAAAATATACCAACAACACTTTTTCATTAATACTGGCACCATTCTTCTCCTCACACCAATTCTTAAACATTTTGTAGACTTTTTCATAGCGATTCCTGGATTTTTCTGGGATTATTGCTTCACATCCTATTTGCCACGCTTTTTCTACTTCAGTATCACTCTCACTCATTTTATATTAGGTAAATTAATCGAAAATTGAAGTTAAAAGCATAGACTTCAAAATATAATCTGAAGTTTCACAGTAAATGCATTTGTTTGTTGATAAATAATATCTTGGAAACACTTAGCAACTGCCCAACGATTATTAAATTATATCATTGGCAAGTCGGCAACCGCCTACTTTATACCAAAATGCAAATATATTTTAAGCTGATCGAGAAGTATAAATGTCATTTTTGTAAGACAATTTTTTTTTCTCACCCTGTTATTCTTGAAATAGTTTTCGTAAAATAAATTAAATTATACGTATACCCTAATATTTCAGAAATGCAATCTCGACAAAAAAATCAATTGTCTGAAACAGATAAATAAAGTATAATAATGTCACGTCGGCGATAGAGTAGTCTTCGAGGCCACGAAAGGGGAAAGAAAATTTTAAGAACGATTCGAATTTTTATTTCCATCTGTGTTTAGTTCCTAGTAACTACCTGAAGTGTTCACTTGAGCCAAATAAATCTGTTTGAATATAGTGTGAATTATGGTGCATTGTATTATAAAATATCAGGAGTTAAATAGGTGAGTATATCTCACAGAGTAATTCAGTTTTGCCTGTTATTTGATATTTGTTTTTAAAAGATATTTTATCACATAGAGTATATATATTTGCTAATTATTTTTAATAATTACTTTGTTCAAAGTTCTTTAATATTCAACGATATTAAGAACATTAATTTGTTGTTGCATTTCCTATTCATCCAATCCTACTGTACTGTGGAGAGTTTGTGCCACTTGCAGTTTAACTCACATACCTATGCTGTATTGTGGAGAGTTTGCGCCACTTGCGGTTTGTCCATTCCTGATACTGGGTGACTTCTCACGTCACCCATATCTCCTTCCACCCCCCTGTATTGTGAAGAGTTTGAGCCACTTGCAGTGTAACCTTATTTTGCTGTACTGTGGAGAGTTTGTGCCACTTGCAGTGTAGTATTATTTTGCTGTACTGTGGAGAGTTTGTGCCACTTACAGTAGTTATAATATTGTTTGTGGAGAGTTTGTGCCACATATTCCTTACATGCACTGGGGAGAGTTTGCGCCCCTCGCACCTTTCCTAATAACGCCAAATATTTACAATTAGGCATTTATTTTTGATCAAGTGAAGTTTTAACTTTACTTTAGTACTGATATGCATAATCACAGTTCAAACACATAAGATGCACCTTGTATATTATTAATACTTTCACTAATTTTGGGGATTTTAACTATACTGATCGTTAGTTAAATAATTAATCATTATTTATGGCAAATTGAATACTCAGAGTGTTTTTCTGTCTAATTCCAGGTACGTCATCTCGGTTGTTCAACCTACTTGGACCATGTCCATTTTGACTTTTCAATTAAATCCAGGCATCACGTCCAGTGTCTTGTAAATAGCTATTTTCAAGATTTAGATTTGTTTTATTATCTATATTATAAACAATATAATGTAAGTACACAGTAAGTAATTAAAAGTTAAATTTTAATTAAATATATAAATCTTTACAAATCACTCATTCTCCTCAACTCAAGTTTCTCCCCCCTTACAATCTTATCGTCGACTTTCGAATTTCTTTTAATATCCGTCACTAAAAGTTTCGATATTTTGGTGAACCCCTTTCAGGTGATATTCATCCCTTCAATGTTTTTAAATAGCAAAAGGGGTCAAGTAAGTAACACCACAGGGTAGACACTTATATGGCCAAGGTCAAACCACGTTTTTAGTTTCTTCCAAACGAAGAGATGGCGCGAATAACAAGATCTTGTAGCTATGCAATTTGTTATACAAATGTTATAAATTTTGGTTGCATATCTGCATTAGTGATGGTAAGACCCGGCTCATTTTGGTGACCCGGGTCTTCCAGATCAATCATTAAAATGACCCGTTCTTGAAGATTCGTTCATATGACCTTGTTTATTTGTTCCATCGTTTCATGATGTGAATGAAATGAACGGCATAAATTATTATGCAGATTTTCATATTCATTTATTTATTAAACTTCACGTCTGCTTATGAACCTTCATTAGAGTGGATGAATGATGAATGACTGAATTTGTAAATAACAATCCAAAAATTGAAATAGTTTGTATTTTTTGTCAAATTAAAACATAAATGTACTACAACAGCGGTGGCATGGTTCAGTTCATTCGAACGACAGGGTCACAGAACGTGATTGGACCAATCACGGTTCTTGGAACTGATTCGGTCTTTGAGAACGGGTCGTTCGTGACCTTCCCATCCCTAATCTGCATTAATGAACATGGTCGTCTTTCATAAGATAAACATATCCTTTCGACCCAGAGTGATTTTTTATATTAATTGTATTGTTATCTTGTTGTTTTCTAGTTTGCTCAGATTTTAATGGTAAGTAAATACGGAATTCTACGAATATTGACAAAATTATTGAACAAGTATACCTAGAAATCCATTCACTATAATCATTCCTGGACTATCTTATAGGTAAATAGGGTAAATAGGTTTAATAAGGGAGTTGATATCTATTTGGTCGTTAAGAAGATTACCTGAATACATATTTGTTTTTAATTATCTCAAGAGCTTCTAAACCTTTGGAAGCTTGAATAGATGAGGCTTTTACTTGATGAAGATCCACACTAAACGATGAAATAATACAATTTAATTTATAATATATTATAATGGAGATTTAAGCAAAGTAAATTGTTTTATTCCATCTTTTGGAAGCTCTTGAGATAAATAAAAACAAATATTCAAGTATCTTCTTAACTTCTAAAAGATTAAATCAAATCTTTTAGAAGCTTTTGAGATAAATATAATATAATCCTTAATAACATAAACTATGTTTTTTTTACATTTCCATTGTATCACAAAGAAAAATATATGTATAAATATTTATATTTTTATTAACATTATATATTAATTTATAATAACTCGAAATGTATACATTAATATTTATGTACTACTATTATATACCTGTATTTAAATGAAATTACACCAATAAATGTCTTCACAATTCATTTGTATTTTAAATTTTGTTAACATTTGTTAACATGAGTGGATTATTAAATAGCAGATAATGGACTGTATCTTCAAATTTGCCGCCATTTTTTCAAATTAGTTTCTGCCAAACGAAGAGATGGCGCTGAAATTCAGGTTCAGGCCTTAACATTGGAGTGTCCTATCTATCCGTATATGTGTAACACTTCATTTGGAAGGGTGTAAATAGAAGATTTAAAAATTAACTCATAGGGTATATTCATAGTCAATAATTTACGATCTTTAGACAGTTTATATTCGTATGTTTTGAACTTCAAGTAACAGCTGAAGCTAAACTGTTCAAAGTTTATTAAAATGGCTTATATTGACCTATATTAATTTTTCAAGCACTTTCTAATGCTATAAGAAAAACCATAATACAAAGTGGTCAAAAACTCTTAACTTTTGAATAATTTGTATTATGTTTTATACACTGTGTCCGTAAAGTAAGGAACAAATTCATTTTTAGCTAAACAGACCATTTTAAGAAATAATCCTGAAACACGTCGATTTTTGATTTTAATTTACCGTATTTTAAAATAATAATCTAATATACAGGGTGAATTAGTTTCGAGTAATGACGTCACCGTCATTT
Source organism: Lochmaea crataegi (assembly GCA_947563755.1). Classification (NCBI taxonomy): domain Eukaryota; kingdom Metazoa; phylum Arthropoda; class Insecta; order Coleoptera; family Chrysomelidae; genus Lochmaea; species Lochmaea crataegi. Next base: position 7,650,654 of record OX387435.1, read on the forward strand.
TTTTTAAATGGAACACCCCCATTTTGTCTCAATTTTCGGATTACTCTAGCTGAGCTGATTCCAAAAATGTATCACATCTTGATCCCAATTGGTACAGGGTGGACAAAAATACAATAGTTTTGTGTGTGCTCATAAAGTAACATTCTTTATTAGTTAAATTAACAATATTATCAAAAAGACTTATTGTCTAGCGGCAATTGGTTTAAATGTAACACCCTGTAGTTTGTTACATTTTTAGATTAATAAAAATGACCTGTTTCCAAACATGTTTGGTACTTGTGGTCTAGCAGACAGAATATGAAAGAAATTATTTCTTATCAATTTAAAAAAAACATAGTCGTCTAGTTTTTTGTGAAATGTCATTATTTGTTTAGTAATTGAACATAATTGAAGTTCAGTGACAGTTTAGTACTACAATATTTTTGGTATTCGTGAATGTTTTAATTATTGCTTAGATTTAATTTGAAGTAGAAATGGAGTTAAGTGTAAGACAAAAAATTGAAATACTTATGATGATTGGGTATGGAGACAGATCGCGAACTCAGATGGAAGTGTGCAATTTGTTTAATGGTAAATATCCAGAAAGACCTATAACGCATTCAACAGTCGGTAAGATTGAAAAGAAATTTCGAGAAACTGGTACGGTTGAAAATGTACGCAAATCAGGTCGTCCCTCTGCAGGTGGATTGGTAGACGTGGACCTATTGAATGGCCAGCGAGGTCACCAGATTTCAATCCTTTGGATTATTTCATGTGGGGCCATCTGAAGAATGTTGTGTATCAAACGAAACCAGCAAATATTCAAGAATTAAAAAGAGAGAATTCGGACAGCAATAAACAATATTTCTCAAGACACAATAAACAAGGTTCAACAAGAATTTGTACACCGTTTGGGTTACTGTCAAATACTGCAAGGGCTGCAGTTCGAACATTTATAAAGTCATGTTTTTCATCATATTCTGTCCGCTAGACAATAAGTATTTTTGATAATATTGTTAATTTAACTAATAAAGAATGTTACGCGTTACTTTATGAGCACACACAAAACTATTGTATTTTTGTCCATCCTGTACCAATTGATATCAACATGTGATACATTTTTGGAATCAGCTCAGCTAGAGTAATCCGAAAATTGAGACAAAATGGGAGTGTTCCATTAAAAAAAATGACGGTGACGTCATTACTCGGAAGTAATTAATCCTGTATATTAGATTATTATTTTAAAATCCGGTAAATTAAAATCAAAAATCGACGTGTTTCAGGATTATTTCTTAAAATGGTCTGTTTAGCTAAAAATGAATTTGTTCCATACTTTACGGACACAGTGTATTATATCATTATATAGTGCTTAAAAAATTAGGACAGGACCATGTATGCATTTTTGATAAAACCATTCAGCTTCAACTGTCCCGAATTTCAATCATTTAATTATTGATTTAAGACCATGTTAATCGGCTTTGTTAAGAAGTTTAATTTGTTTGGCAAAATTTGAATGAGACGTTAGTCTGCATATTTTAGAGCAAATGTCAAATGTTTTTGACGTCAGCGTTTTGCGTACGGCTGCCATCTTGAATTTTTTGAAATGGCAATCCAGGTCGAGTGACGTATCACAAAGCAGCTTATTTTTGTCTTTCGAGAAATAATAGCAATGTATCACCTTAATACAAAATATCTTATAAAATATCAGTTTTATTTTTCTAAATTGAATTGTACTGAACTAATGATATGACTTTGTAGGTTTTTAAAATTAAACAAAAAACAATAGTACCTAGTCATTAAAATCGTGAACCACATTTATGTACAAATTGTGAAAACTGATACCAATTTCAAATTAGCATAAAGTTTAAAAGTAAATTAAGAATAACTGCACATTTATCGGAAAAACAACGAATCGAAATCTTAATGTTAGTTGAATATGGTGATCGCAAACGTTCCCATGACGAAGCAGCTCATATTTTTAACGATTTGAATCCTGAATGCCCTCCTATAAGTAGATCTACAGTGACAAGGTTGATAAACAATAAGCATTTGCGCATTAACCTTTCGGAAAGCCTGCCTTATTCTATATTTCCTATTGTCGGGTGTACTTTGTACACCTGATCTTTAGCATAGCCTCTAAAGAACAAATCACTTCATTCAATTCTGGTGATCTTGGTACCCAGAAAACTGGTCCTTATCGTCCAATCCAACTTTCAGGAAACATCATTCAATTGACTAAATGAGTGCATTATGATGAGTAGGAGCTTCGTCATGTAGATACCCCATTTGTTGAAAAACGAATTAGGTAAATGTAAATGTTTGTTGATATTTCGGAACCTACCTATAATTACTAAGTGCGACAATAATAGTGTGGATCTAATTTTACTATTTGGAAAATGTGGCACTGTTGTCAATGCTTTAAAAGATTTTTTTTAAATTCTAACTCGTTAATTGTTGTGAATGAATTTTATATAGCTGTTTTTCATTGATTTTTTGTTGGAAATAGGGCTTCACACGAGACGAGACTGGGCAAGAGTATCAAAAATCTCGTCTCGTTCTCGTCAATTCCGAAGAAATTGAGTCTCGTTCAAGTCTCGCTTTCGTCTCGTTACCAGTTGTCTCGTCTCGTTACCAGTTGTCTCGTCTCGTTCAAGTCTCGGTCTCGTCTCGTTACCGGTTGTCTCGTCTCGTCTCGCTTAATTCTAAATATTGATAATAAATTCCATAAATAATTTTTTTAAACTATATTTATAACGCTATTATACAAAATTATTTTTATATATAGGATATAATTTTTTTTTATTTTACACTCTTAATTTTTTCTCTTAAATTACACGACTGAAGGTATAATAAAAAAAAATTAATTTATACAGTGCATAAATACGGAATTTTAAGAATATTGACAAAGTATTACAAAATGTTTACATAGAAAAAAAAGTAAGTACAAAAAATTCCTAAATACGGAATTCAACGAATATTAACAAAATTATTGAACAAGTTCACCTGGAAATTCATTCATTCATAACAATTACTCCTGACCTATCTTCTAGGTAAATAAGTTTAATAAGGGAGAATGGTTGATATCTATTTGGTCGTTAAGAAGATTACCAGAATTTTTTTTAATTTATCTCAAGAGCTTAACCATTCTGCTGAATTTTACGACCCTATTAGGCAATCCAAACCACGTGACTTTTTAGCTGTCAATATGGCCGCGACGGTCAAACATTGGATTTAGTACCGTTTCATCTTTAGAAAGCTGCGGAGTTTTATTGTTAGAAAACGGTTTACTTTGTATTTTGTGGAGTTTTAAGGTGTTTTGTAGTGTTTGAGAAGGACAATTTTCCAATTTTAAAATGGAGAGTGCTTATTTTAAATCGTTATTAGTGGAAAATCCAGATGTTGGCAAAAGGTATGCTGGATATCCCGTGATTTGTTTTCTGTACTTAGTGCTGAGGATTTCTTTCTTATTCTACAGGTATCAGCAGAAATTGAGGATAATAAATGGCTTAGATCCATACACTGCTGATATGGAGAGCCTCAACACTTCCATTGATGGTGTTCCCCCAATTACAAATATGGATATTGTTAGTTATTTAGTTCTAACACACAGCTTCTATACAAAGGATCAAATTAGAGCATACAAGGGTCTACAATCCTACAAATATTTTGAATCTGGCTTTGTTATAAAGGCAGGAACCAAAAGGATTACTGATTTGTTTGTGTTAATGGGAAAGGTATTTAATCTTTTAATCTTTATTAGGTATGTTTGTTATATAATGAAATATGTATTACATCAGAATCTTTTGATTTTATATTGATTATTGTAAACTTATATTGGGCATTTATTTCAGGTAAAACATTCCCAGCGGCTTAGTGCAAAACCATTAGAAGTATGGTGTATTGTTGGCAATGGTGGTGATATACATACAGCACACTGTACATGTATGGCTGGTAATAGTGAAGCATGCAGTCATATAGGAGCGATACTTTTTGCTGCAGAATATGCCTACAAAAAGAAGGAAGAAGTATCATGCACTGATGTACGTTCTCTTTGGGCAGTGCCTTCAACTTCACACCAAATATCCATTGTGCCAGTGCGAGACATGGACTGGGGAAAGCCATTTACCAGAGTAGACCAAATAGAGCTCCCATCTCTTACCTCAGGCGAAAGAAAATATATTTTGCAAGATATATCTGATGCAGAAGAAACATCTGTACTGATGAGGATTTTGGAGCCATTTGCCCAGATGGTAGCTAAAGATGCAACTACATTACTATCGTCTGTTCTAAGTCATCTTTATGATGAAAATAATTTGAAGAAAACCCATTCCGAGCTTATGCTTATTTCAAAAAATATTATCATTGATGTAAATACAGAACAAAGGAATATGATAGAAAAAGTAACAAGAAAGCAGAGTGCAAACCAGAACTGGTATATTCAAAAAGCTGGAAGAGTAACAGCTTCAAAATTTAAAATGGTTTGTAGGACAAATAAAAACAAACCATCCTTATCATTGATAAAATCGATTTGCCTTCCCACTAAAATCCTTTTTAATACAAAAGCAATTCAGTGGGGATTATCACATGAAAATGATGCCATTGAACAGTACGGAATTGAGATGGAAAAAGAAAACCATGTTTCATTAACTATTAATGAAGTTGGACTCATAGTTAGCACTAGGTGGCCACGGTTTGGAGCATCTCCAGACAGACTAGTATTCTGTGAGTGTTGTCAAGGTGGATGTGTAGAAGTGAAGTTTCCATACTTATTATTTTCTGAAAATGTATTGAACATAGATGAATATTTAAAGATGAAAAGTTCATGGTTTTTAAGAGAAAATGGTAAAATTGTACTTAATAAAATACATTCACATTATTACCAAGTACAGATGCAAATATTTGTCACTGAATTACTATTCTGTGACTTCATTGTATGGTCTCCCAATGTTTTTTTCAAACAGAGAGTTTTGCCAGACTTTGAATTTTGGGAAAAGAACTCCATAGTAGCCTTAAAATTCCATGAAGAAGTCATTATGCCAGAACTATTAGGAAGATTATTTACCAAAGAAGATGGCGAGGCCAAAATTATACGTTGGTGTGTCTTCAAAAGTGTAGACGATGGCAGCCCAATGATTGAGTGCTCTGGAGATGACTGTGAGATAAAGTGGTTTCATTTTCTCTGTGTGGGACTAGTAGACACCCCCAATAATGTGTGGTATTGCCAGAGTTGTGTGGAGAAACATAAATAGTTTAGCTAATAAATATATTATGTGTAATCTGCAATTAAATCAGTGTTGTATTTTTTGTAAATAAATGTAGAACTAAGTTAGCCTTTCATTAACTGTAAGGAATTATATATGTATTTGGAGTGATGTAATGAGTTTATAAATGATTGTTTTTTGTCGATGTTGTCTTGTGAAATTGTTTCTATGATCTTAGAGGGGTTTTATTTTTTAGCCTTTTTTGGATTTTGGAAAAAAAAATAAACTGTTATATAGGAGTTTTATTTTTTTTATTGTTCCTAAAGTATGACATTTAATGCATTAGAAAAACAATTATATTGCAGTGCAAAATATAAATTTTATTTCATTTTGACATGTGTACATTACAATACATATTTCTAATTTTAACATGAGTAAAATCAATGAACTGCAGCCTCATTGTTCAAATATTTTGATCTTATTGACAAAGCTATGTAAAAATATATTACTATAATAACACTTAGTACATAAACATAACGTTTATGTACTAATAAACAAGAATTATTACTAATTTAAGTACAAATCAAAATAAAACATTAATTAAATGTAGAGAAATAATAAAAGTTGCAAAGTAATATATACTAAATATTCGAGTGCTTTAAAACTAGAACATAAATACTTAGGCATCATAGCATTCTATATAATTGAACAGGATGTATAAACAGATATACTTTTAAATATTAAAACTATAAAGGAATTATAGGTGGAGAAAGATTAATCAGTGCACAACATACTGTAACAGCTTTATCTAGCATATTGACCTTTTCATTATTGCCTTTTTTTAACATAGTAATTGGAATAATGTTTTTAAAAATATTAAACTTATTTTTAAGCATTCCAATAATTCTCTCTATGTGAATTCTAACATGAGCAATTTGCCGCGTTTCCTCCACTTCCAAAGGATGCAATTGACTCTTGCCTCTAGTAAAAGCAGGAATAATTTACTTTGCCTGCAATACTCCTAATGTCTCTGAGATTAAAAAACCCCTATCTGCTAAAACTATATCACCTGGTTTAATTTTGTCACAAAAACTACTATGCTCCACAATAGCCTTATCTGATGTACGACCTCCCCCAGCATCACTAACATAGCACACAGACCCTTGTGGTGTTATTCCAATTAAAAACTTTATTGTCTGATGATGCTTATAATTAGACCAGCACCGTTGCTGTGTCAGTAAATGAGCAGGTCTTTCGATAAAAACTTCCAAACAATCCAAAATGACAGTTGTTTTATCATGAAACGTTTCTTTGAAACAATATGGTACAGTATTTAAATTTCGCTGATCTGGCCATATGATTAAGGATTTAAATTTGTGAATTAATACAGTTTCCTGTAAAATTGTCGTATTTAGTAAAGCGTTTTAACAACAGATGTCGAAGAATCTGTTTTTGAAAAATATTTTTCAAAACTAGTTGTGAAGCGTAGAATAATATATTTTTATTCTTCGACATCTGTTGTTAAAACGCTTTACTAAATACGACAATTTTACAGGAAACTGTATTAATTCATTTTTGTTTCAAATCCACGTGATTTGTTGTCTCGTTCGAATTTTGGTTTGTGACTTAGAGGTGAGATGTCGCTATTTTCGCAACAAAAATATTTCCGTAACTGGACAATATGTACCGTTGTTGATTATAGTCACATTTCAGTCCGAGATTAACTCTCGGACGATAACATATACCTTGTACTGATGAGGCGCAATACGCCGAAACCGGTCTACAAGTTGTGTTATCCCTTCTAGTTGCAAACCAGAATGGTTGGTTTAAATCTTGTAGATTTACCAACCCCGTTTGACTTAGAAGTGTAATTCAATATCTGTCGGGGCATGTAGCCCGGGAAGTAGTTGTTTCTTCTTCGTTGAACGGTCACTGTTTTTGAAAAATATTTTTCAAAACTAGTTGTGAAGCGTAGAATAATATATTTTTATTCTTCGACATCTGTTATTTAAATTTGTTGTACAAAATATTCAATAGAACGATTAGAACGATTTGGGTTTTAGTTGCTAGAAGAAAACTAAAGTGTTCACTTGAGCCAGATAAATTTAAATATATAAAATATAGTGTGTATTGTGGTGCATGTCAGGAGTTTAAATAGGTGAGTCTATCTCACAGAGTAATTCAGTTTTGCCTGTTATTTGATATTTGAATTTAAAAGATATTTTATCACATAGAGTATATATATTTGCTAATTATTTTTAATAATAACTTTGTTTAAAGTTCTTTAATATTCAACGTTATTAAGAACATTAATTTGTTGTTGCATTTCCTATTCATCCAATCCTTCTGTACTGTGGAGAGTTTGTGCCACTTGCATTTTAACTCACATACCTATACTGTACTGTGGAGAGTTTGCGCCACTTGCGGTTTGTCCATTCCTGATACAGGGTGACTTCTCACGTCACCTATATCTCTTTCCATACCCCTGTATTGTGGAGAGCTTGAGCCATTTGCAGTGTAACCTTATTTAGCTGTACAGTGGAGAGTTTGTGCCACTTGCAGTTTAACTCACATACCTATACTGTATTGTGGAGAGTTTGCGCCACTTGCGGTTTGTCCATTCCTGATACAGGGTGACTTCTCACGTCACCTATATCTCCTTCCACCCCCCTGTATTGTGGAGAGCTTGAGCCACTTGCAGTGTAACCTTATTTAGCTGTACTGTGGAGAGTTTGTGCCACTTGCAGTTTAACTCACATACCTATACTGTATTGTGGAGAGTTTGCGCCACTTGCGGTTTGTCCATTCCTGATACAGGGTGACTTCTCACGTCACCTATATCTCCTTCCACCCCCCTGTATTGTGGAGAGCTTGAGCCACTTGCAGTGTAACCTTATTTTGCTGTACTGTGGAGAGTTTGTGCCACTTGCAGTGTTTTATTATTTTGCTGTACTGTGGAGAGTTTGTGCCACTTGCAGTGTATTATTATTTTGCTGTACTGTGGAGAGTTTGTGCCACTTGCAGTGTATTATTATTTTGCTGTACTGTGGAGAGTTTGTGCCACTTGCAGTGTTTTATTATTTTGCTGTACTGTGGAGAGTTTGTGCCACTTGCAGTGTTTTATTATTTTGCTGTACTGTGGAGAGTTTGTGCCACTTGCAGTGTAATATTATTTTGCTGTACTGTGGAGAGTTTGCGCCACTTGCAGTAGTTATAATATTGTTTGTGGAGAGTTTGTGCCACATATTCCTTACATGCACTGGGGAGAGTTTGCGCCCCTTGCACCTTTCCTAATAACCCTAAATATTTACTATTAGGCATTTATTTTTGATCAAGTGAAGTTTTAACTTTACTTTAGTACTGATATGCATAATCACAGTTCAAACACATAAGATGCACCTTGTATATTATTAATACTTTCATTAATTTTGGGGATTTCAACTATACTAATCGTTAGTCAATCATTAATCATTATTTATGGCAAATTGAATACTCAGAGTGTTTTTCTATCTAATTCCAGGTACGTCATCTCGGTTGTTGAACCTACTTGGACCAGGTCCATAGTGACTGTTCAATTAAATCCAGGCATCACGTCCAGTGTCTTGTAAATAGTTATTTTCAACATTTTGATTCGTTTTATTATCTATATTAAAAACGATCGAATGTAAGTACACAGTAAGTAATTAAAAGTTAAATTCTAATTAAATATATCAATCTTTACAAATCACTCATTCTCATCAAGTCAAGTTTTTCCCTCCTTACAATTTATCAGAAGTGGGATAGAGATGACCAGGATTTATTAATTCAATGACATAAAATTGCAATGCCGAGATGACACTATTTTTTTTTTAAATGTTATTCTAGCTTTGTGTGTTTTTTTTTAATTAAATATTTATTTACCGTATTTCTACCATAAATCACAAAAGCACTAATAATCAACTGAAATGGGTCCCCTACGTCGCAATAAAATACCGCTACCAATTGAAACCCAAGAGGCTTCGGGCTTCGGGTTCGAGCGAATCTGTTACCCCAAGAAGAAACCGTATTGATTCTTTGACACTGAACGACTATTGAACGATTGACCACTGTAATCACCACTTTTCTCGAAAATACTGCCGAACGAGAACGGCCTATCAAGACGGTCCGAGGGGATGTGGTACTGTACCTGTATTTGACCTCGAGGATAGGGTGCAATCGTTTTCGGTTTGGCTTCAAAAGGTCGATGAACTTCGTGATATTTTTCGATGTTTAGAGGAAGCCACTATCTATTACGCTACTACAAAGTTCCGAAGGTTGGCAATGGTTTGTTATAAGAGTTTGTTAATGTGTCAAGTCCAAGGCACCTCAGCTTTTAAGCTTTTTTTTGTTTTTTTTTGCTCTTGGCTGCTCTGTTTATGTGAAGAGATTAGTTGCCCTTATTAAGCTTAATAATATTTCCACAATATTCTCCTCAGAGAAATCCTTCCTTGGGTACTATAGCCCTAGAATCTTATGTCTCAAATGAGTGGTATTCTCTAAGACAATTTCATATGCAGAGGCCGGGCATCTCGGGACAAGCTGTGCAGTGGTACACAGTATCTTTCCGTATTTTTTGTCCATAGCTCAAACCCTACATTTTATTTTCTAAGCGTTTGTCCAAGTTCATTGAGAATTTCGATTTCTACAGGTAAATGGTTTACATTTACAGGTACATCTGCTTATTGCGACTGTTTTGGCAATAGTTTTTCTAATACTGACATTCGAAAGTTGTAAAATGTCATTTTCTAACCAGAGTACTTATTATAAAGTTTATGGGCATTGTGCAAATACAACTGGATCACATGTATTATAATTTTCTAATATCAACGTAACGTTCGGCGTGCCGTTGGATAATAAGCCATCATTTGATCACGAATGCATTATGTCTATTCCACTATTTATTATACTTGACTTTTGCTTTTAGTTACCACTTCATTTTTTTTTATTCAGTTGATATGTGTCTAAGACGTCTCTTTTATCGGTCCACTTGCCAATCATCATATTGCAGTTATACATAGCTTTGGTCTCACCTTTTCTTAATTTTGTAGCTACAACGTTTTTGGGAAAATCTTTTCGGCTTTTCTGAGAGTACCTGTACAAAAGGTATTTGATCAAGCAACTTTTTTTTGCCAATGAATAACTATTATAAAAGTTGTCCATGTATAAGCTATGTCCGTTATTCAGACATTCGCGCATCAGATACATCACTATCTTTTGTGCATGATCTTTTCCGCCAGTTATATCGCTCGAGCCAGTATGTACCATCATATCTAAAATTGTTCCGTCCCCTTCTATTACCATAAACAACTTTATCCCATATTTCTGCCGCTTCTTTGGTAGATATTGCTTGAAGTAAAGTCCCCCCTTTTCACAAGACCATAGATTCATCCACTGATAAGTTTTTTTTTATGGGTAATATATTATCTTCATTTTATTAGTAAAATGATCCAGTATAGGCCTGATTACGATCATCTGGGGACAGCTCATTGGTTTTAACTTCAGGAACATATGGGCATCTCATTATTAGCAAGTAGCGATCCCTACCCATTAAATGTGAGAAACAGCTGGATAATAGTCTTATGTTTTTTTTCTCAATAGTCCTGCAAGGTAGGTAACTTTAAAGTACCTGTATGTAAGGTAAGTCCAAAAAAAAAAATTTTAACAGTTCCGATATTGTCAAATCTTGCCATAGAGAAATTCTTGAGTAGTCACTCGCACTGGTACATAAAACTTGTACTGCTTAATTGTTGATTTGCGAAATAATATACCTGATTTAATAATGGATTACGTTCCCTAATGGCACGGCAAAATTTCTGGTTCATGGACGATGGTTCTCCTGTTCATTTTAGTCGAGTAGTTCGTCAATATACTCACAGTTCGTACGGGAATCGATGTATTCGAGGGCGAGGGCCAGTCAATTGGCCTGCAAGATTACTCGATTTCATTTCATGCGATTTTTGTTTTTAGGGCTACTTAAAATTATCAGTATATACTGTCCCAATACAAAATCGTATTCAGCTTTGGGAAATAATAAGTGTACCTAATTCTAATGTTCTGTTTTTGATCCGTATGTTCATCATTAGCGAAACACGGTTATTTTCAAATTGCAGTATTGGTAATGGTTGGTTAAATCTTGTAGATATACCAACCCCGTTTGACTTAGGAGTGTAATTCAATGTATGTCGGGGCAGATAGCCCGGGAAGTAGTTGTTTCATCTTAGTTGCACGGTCACTGTTTTTGAAAAATATTTTTCAAAACTTAGTTTTAAAGCGTTGAATATATATATTTATTTTTCGATATCTAATTTATGCGCCTCTAAATTATTCAGTACTTAAATACTGATGGTTTGCGAACATCTGTTTTTACTTTTGCAGAAACTATTTTATTTTCTTCTGTAGGTTGAGTTTTTGACCTCGTTATAGCTAAGACGTGAAAATTATCTATGTACAAGTCTTTTAATTCATTTATGGATATCCTTGAAATACTGTCTGCATAATTTGAATTTCCTTTCATATACTGTATTTCAAAATTATATTCTTCTGTCTGGTCTAATTCTTGTGAGTTTTGAAGTGGGTTCTGTCATTGAGATCGATGTGTTTACGGCTTATGATCCGTTTTTACTATAAACTGTGGAGAACCATACAAGTAACTCTTGAAGTCATTAATTCTCCAATGGATAGCTAACAATTCTTCCATAATTATAGGTTTGTTTATTTCACTTTTCTTAAAACTTTGCGATGCATAAGATATAGGTAAATCTATACCTTCGTATTTCTAAGAATTGCATGCAGACCACGCGTAATTTGAAGCATCTGTAGTCAGTATAAAATGTTTACTGAAATCAGGATATTTTAATAAAGGTGGCTCTATTGATGTTGTTTTTAATATTTGGGATAAGGACTCTACCGACCACTCGAATTTTACTTGTTTCCTGTATAATTTTTCGGGAGGTATGCATATTTCAGCGAAGTTCCGAATGAAACGTCTGTAATCATTACAGAATGCTACGAACCTTTTAGATTCTTCCGAGTTTTTGGGCACTGGATATTGTTCAATGACTGATCATTTTACTTAATAGGGGAGTACTCCCTCACTAGACAAATTGTGCTCTAAATAAGTGTCTTCACGCCTGAAGAATTGGCAATTTTGTGGATTTAATTTTCGACACAGTAGTAAAGACAGGAGCCACAACAGGGAATCATATGTCTACTGAAAGCTTGTATGGATAGTTTAGTTCATTGGTAAACATGTCAAAGATTTCTGAAATCCATTTTCAGTCCAGTCAAAAAAAAAATAACCAGTCAGGATGGGAACAGAACTAGTAGATATCTCGGGACGAGATGCTCGCAGGATGGCCGACTGTAAGACAATTTTTTTTTCTCACCCTGTTATTCTTAAAATAGTTTTCGTTTCAAGTAAAATAAATTAAATCATGGGTACACCCTAATATTTCAGAAATGCATTTCTCGACAATTATCTGAAATAGATAAGTAAAATATCATAATGTCACGTAGCCTTCGAGGCCACGAAAGGGGAAAGAAAGGTTTTAAGAACGATTTGGGTTTTAGTTGCTAGAAGATAACTAAAGTGTTCACTTGAGCCAGATAAATTTAAATATATAAAATATAGTGTGTATTGTGGTGCATGTCAGGAGTTTAAATAGGTGAGTCTATCTCACAGAGTAATTCAGTTTTGCCTGTTATTTGATATTTGAATTTAAAAGATATTTTATCACATAGAGTATATATATTTGCTAATTATTTTTAATAATAACTTTGTTTAAAGTTCTTTAATATTCAACTTTATTAAGAACATTAATTTGTTGTTGCATTTCCTATTCATCCAATCCTTCTGTACTGTGGAGAGTTTGTGCCACTTGCAGTTTAACTCACATACCTATACTGTACTGTGGAGAGTTTGCGCCACTCGCGGTTTGTCCATTCCTGATACAGGGTTACTTCTCACGTCACCTATATCTCCTTCCACACCCCTGTAATGTGGAGAGCATGAGCCACTTGCAGTGTAACCTTATTTAGCTGTACAGTGGAGAGTTTGTGCCACTTGCAGTTTAACTCACATACCTATACTGTATTGTGGAGAGTTTGCGCCACTTGCGGTTTGTCCATTCCTGATACAGGGTGACTTCTCACGTCACCTATATCTCCTTCCACCTCCCTGTATTGTGGAGAGCTTGAGCCACTTGCAGTGTAACCTTATTTAGCTGTACTGTGGAGAGTTTGTGCCACTTGCAGTTTAATTCACATATCTATACTGTACTGTGGAGAGTTTGCGCCACTTGCGGTTTGTCCATTCCTGATACAGGGTGACTTCTCACGTCACCTATATCTCCTTCCACCCCCCTGTATTGTGGAGAGCTTGAGCCACTTGCAGTGTAACCTTATTTTGCTGTACTGTGGAGAGTTTGTGCCACTTGCAGTGTTTTATTATTTTGCTGTACTGTGGAGAGTTTGTGCCACTTGCAGTGTATTATTATTTTGCTGTACTGTGGAGAGTTTGTGCCACTTGCAGTGTATTATTATTTTGCTGTACTGTGGAGAGTTTGTGCCACTTGTAGTGTATTATTATTTTGCTGTACTGTGGAGAGTTTGTGCCACTTGCAGTGTTTTATTATTTTGCTGTACTGTGGAGAGTTTGTGCCACTTGCAGTGTTTTATTATTTTGCTGTACTGTGGAGAGTTTGCGCCACTTGCAGTAGTTATAATATTGTTTGTGGAGAGTTTGTGCCACATATTCCTTACATGCACTGGGGAGAGTTTGCGCCCCTTGCACCTTTCCTAATAACCCTAAATATTTACTATTAGGCATTTATTTTTGATCAAGTGAAGTTTTAACTTTACTTTAGTACTGATATGCATAATCACAGTTCAAACACATAAGATGCATCTTGTATATTATTAATACTTTCATTAATTTTGGGGATTTCAACTATACTAATCGTTAGTCAATAATTAATCATTATTTATGGCAAATTGAATACTCAGAGTGTTTTTCTATCTAATTCCAGGTACGTCATCTCGGTTGTTGAACCTACTTGGACCAGGTCCATAGTGACTGTTCAATCAAAACCAGGCATCACGTCCAGTGTCTTGTAAATAGTTATTCTCAACATTTTGATTTGTTTTATTATCTATATTAAAAACGATCGAATGTAAGTACACAGTAAGTAATTAAAAGTTAAATTCTAATTAAATATATCAATCTTTACAAATCACTCATTCTCCTCAAGTCAAGTTTTTTCCTTCTTACACTACTTTCAACTCTAATGCTTGCATTTTTTTTGAACTAAATTCATAATGGTCTAATTTGATTGAAAGATCAGCCATTGTGAGATCAGTCTGGGTAGACACCCCAGTCTCCATACGTTCAATTTGATCATCCTCGGACTGTTGAGGCATTTCATCAATATCCATGACCTGTTGACAAAATAATTAATTATAACAATTTTCAGTAACTATCAATACATAACTTAACATTGCTATTACTAAAAATTAACATTCTTTTTATCAAAATAAAGTGTGCAAAACATGCTCATGGAGTATCTTTTCTTGACCAGGACAATCAGCTAAACATATCCCAATCAATTGTCATTAAGCTCTTGAGACAATTTACATAAAAAGGACTACTATTAATTATTTTTTACCTTAGTGTCAGTCAGTTTTGTCCTTTTATCTCTGCGATTCTATCTGTCAACATCTGCAGCCCTTTTTTTACTTTCTGAGACACATGTCCCATATGTTGAGATGGTACCCAGTCAGGGTGGTCTTTATCTTCGAGGGCAGCAGGTTTACCTAAAATTAGTACTTGAGTACAAATTACGTATACTAGGAGCTAGGAGAGTTGATATAATATTTGATAAGAAGCCTACCAGTTATAAAGTGTCTACTGCAAACTTTCTGGTGTTTCAATATAGATTCGGTCAGATCGTCTCTCTTTATTGCTGCAATCCATGCACCCCTGCGAAGTTTGGGCAAATCGTTTTTCTCCGTTAGAAACCTATGTTTTGTCTCTGCGGGAACGCGATAAAACGAAACTTCATCACGATTAGAACGGTTTCCACAACCAACTACAATACATATCGAAGGCATTTCACAAAACTACACTATTTAAAAACCATAATTTACAGCCAAAAAACAGAAAGAAAATCCATGAAATGTAGGTTAAACAAACACACTCTACAGTAACTTTGTTATTTATTTGACCGTCGCCGCCATATTTAATTTATTTTGACAGGTCGTTGGATTGCCTAATTGTATTTGAGGCGATACAGGACGTGTCGATTTAATTTTGGTAAAACCGACCTGTTTTATCATTTTATTCCACATAGAAAAAAATAAAGACTCGCCCTATTTTTATAGTACTTTTGAATAAATAATGAGGCACTTTTGCTCCTTCGGAAAATAAAATAAAATAAATAAATAGTTTTTATATTTGTAAATTCTATTTTTTCTTGAAAAATAATCTTAATTATCGCAAGTTTATAACGAACATAATAATTAATATTCTTTCAAAAAACGCGTATTTGTGAAACAATCGATGTATAATATAGACAAAACACACTGGCGATTATTGTGGAAATTCTCTATATTCAATTATTTCATATAGGTGTTGAAAAAGGACGCGTCAAATATAACAAGAGTTTACTGTATGCCTGTTTAGTAAGGAAGAAAATTTCGAGCCAAGGAACCCCTTTAATAGTACACACATTTATGACTCTCTAGCTCGTAGATACACATACACAACCGAAATTAAGTTAACCCGTCGATGTTTTGAAAGGAATCATTCGATATTAAATTTAAAATATAATAATCTGCAAGGATAAGTTAACAAATTAAAGTAACAACATGGAAAAATCATACTCGATTAAGGATGCCATGATGTTTTGATTCTCCAAAAATTAGAATAAAATATTTCACAGATCGTCACCAGATTTTATATATTGTAAAATGTATTGTTCTCTATGTAGACCTTTTCTAATTTTTCTAATAAAAACCAAAAACGAGACTCTCGGTTTGCGCTGTATGTGGTCTCGTCTCGGTTTTACGAGACGAGAACGAGACTATTCGAGAAAAATCTCGCTCTCGTGTGAAGCCCTAGTCTCGTCTCGTCTAGCTTTTACGAGACGAGAACGAGACGAGACGAGAAAAATCTCGCTCTCGTGTGAAGCCCTAGTTGGAAATAAAATTTTTGATCATAAAATTGAAATATGTATAGGGAATACTTCAAATTTGAAGTATAGTGAAGTAACTTTCATTTACGGATATAAATTACAAGGTGATCCGTTTAAAAAAATTGTGAATCCGATGTATTCGAGTTAGGTTAGCTCTGTATACGGATTTCTAGGTATGGAAGCAGGTCTAGTGAATTATGATATTACTCCTAGTTTATTTCAACAAGTAGGTAGGTACATAGAGTATTGGAATGCAATACTCCCCTAACTAACAGATGTTTATCGGATATCACAGAGTTGTACTCAAAATTGACGAAATATTTTGCAATAATTTAATGGTAACTATTGAAAAATAAATACTTTAGGTGTCACAATTTTTAAGTTTATAAAAGAAAACTTATGGTGGATCACTTCGAATAAAAAATTATGTACTATAAAATATTATAGCTTCCGTACCCATTGTAAACAAACTTTCACTATCGATTTGACATGTTATGAATAAACACAGAAATATTATCTATTGTTCTCCAATTCGCAGGTAGAAAAACAAAAATGTACAATTTCGTCATTATGACCTATAGGTTTTCATATTAGTTTTAATTATGGTTTTACTTTTTCAAGAACCGTCTTTGAGGAGGGTTTTTCCTATTTGTAAAAGTTTGGACCATTAGGTCTAAACGAACAATCGATGATTTTAAACGTATTTCGGTATAT
Organism: Lochmaea crataegi; assembly: GCA_947563755.1. Lineage (NCBI taxonomy): Eukaryota > Metazoa > Arthropoda > Insecta > Coleoptera > Chrysomelidae > Lochmaea > Lochmaea crataegi. Next base: position 7,667,755 of record OX387435.1, read on the forward strand.
ACAGAAAGAAAATCGCATGTTCTTAAACACGCCTTCTTCTACTGCTTACTGTTTGCAAAACAGTGTTGACAGCAATATAGAAAAATGTGCACAAATTTTTGGAGTGGGGATATCGACTATTTACAAAGTAATACGTGAACAAAAAACAAATCAGGTTTTAAGCGAACCTAAGGAGAAACCAGAACGAAAAGTGAAGAAAACCAATGAATTTATAAACAACGCAATCAGAAGATACATCAATTCATTTTATATGAAAAATGAAGTACTAACAATGAATAAAATATCTCAATTATTAAAAATTGATGCGAATTTGTTGCTTATAAGTAAAACAACGTTGTGTTGCATTTGCATAAAATAGGTTTTAAATGTAAACAACGGAGTAGGAATAGTTGTCTTACTGGAAAACGTGTAATCATATTATCTTCGCGAGATAATGGCAGCAAGACGATGGGGAAAACAAATTCACGTTGAAAAAAGTGGAAATGGCATGTTGAATATGGATCATAATGTTATTAAAAGTGTGAAAGTAAATCCTTTAATTATTAATGAGGATAGTTCTAACACAAGTGACAGTGAATCAAGTACAAGTGACACTGATAACGATGACGACCAGTAACTTTCTGCTTATATGGTGTGTATTTTTCGTTTTTTAATAAAGAAATTTTTCCTACAGTATCTGTGTTGTTTTTTACATTATTATGCAATTACATTTATCACTCAATCATTTTAGTAAAATAATATATTTTCAAACAGTTAAATTGTTGTAAAATAATTCGTCAGTTTTGAGTAAAACTCCGATAAACACCTGTTGGTTAGGGGATTACTGCATTCCAATACTTGTTGGAATAAACTATAGAAGACAATCACAGACGTATGGCTGTAACGTATTAATTTCAAATTGTGCAGTTTAAAGTGTACATGGGCATTGAACATTACGATTTTCAGGAACAAGTGGTCAGAACTTCTTAAATACACTGTATAACCTAGTACAATCTTATATCATTGCAATAGAGAAATCAAGCCGTATTTAAATTGGAAGAAGAATAAAAAATAAAAAACTGTAGCTTTCATCTGGCACGGCGTTCTGGAACACACTGTACAATTGCAACCAATTTTACAATATGAACCTTCAGGGTGGCTAGCACCGGTTAAACTTTTATTCGAATATCTTCGATGATTTACAATATATTGGACTCTATGGTAGTAATGAATTAGAATGTAATATATAGATTGACTTGCTCTACATGTAAATATGTATATGTAGGTGAAAAATCACAAAAAATAACTAAACCTATAGCTCTACATAAGAGCGATGCAAGATTATATCCAGAAAGATCAGCATTAGCTGAACATGTTTTCTCTACAAATCATACAATAGATTATAAAAACTTCGAAATTTTACATAAAGAAAACAACTACTCTAAAAGGATTTTCCTGGAAATGGCATTCATATCTCAAGAAGATAATTGCTTAAATAAAAGAACAGATATTCAAAAAAAAAAGTGCAATTTATAGCTATTTATTATCTTTTGACAAACAAACAAAACATTCAAATATTGAAAATGAGAATTCTGTTACTTTTAATTAACTCACCAACTATTATTTCACTTGCTAATATACTAAACATACTTAAAGACATTTCTATGACTACTAAAAATTAACATCGATGTCGTAATGTCAATTTTGAAAGTTTTATTTTTTATTTAATTTCTTTGAAAAAGAAAATTATATAACATGTTTTTTCTTCATTTTATACATATTTATAGATATTGTGAATAACCTCACTTAGTTGTAAGTAATTAATGTTTTTACTTTTAAACTAATTTATTTTTATTTTAAAATATCTATAAATGTACCTATCTTTTGTAGTTCTTTGACAATGGTTTTAATAAATTTCCGAAAGCTCAGAACAAACTAAAAAGAGTTCACTTTTTCACATTGCCGCATCCCCCAAAATAAAAGTTTGACCTAACTAGTATCGGCAACGAACTATTTCCTATATATATATATATATATATATGAATTTTTAAACAGACAAAAAGTAACATATGAACATAATTTCCAAAGAATAAAAAACATAAATATACAAAAAATAAAATCATTAGGTAATCAATACAACTCTTTTATCAAAACACAACCAAATTGGATAAAAAACATTTCAAGCATTGAAATTCCATCAGAAATACAACAGTTCTTAGCACTGGGAAGTAAATTCAATATTTCACCTAATATCAATGATATTTCGATAAAAAAACTCTTAGCTGATGTTGAAACTATTATAGAACAATGTAATGCAAAAAAACAAAATCTTTATAGATCCCAAATAACAAATATATTATCTAATTTTTTTCACAAACCAACATCATATAATTACTTACAAAAACTATATAAACAAAGTAATATTTTTTTAAAAAATCATCCTTCAATAATAGTTACCAGATCAGACAAAGGCAACGTAACAGTGATAATGGATAAAACTGAATATATAACCTTATCTTATAACATATTAAATGATGAAAAATATTATAAACAACTTAGAAATGATCCTACTTCTACGTTACAACAAAAAGCAAACAAGTTAGTATCATCACTTAAAAACAAAAAAATTATTTCAGAACAACAAGCCAGAAGTTTAACAACTTACAATCAAACATCTCCTAAATTTTATGGACTTCCGAAGATACACAAACCCACCCTTTCTTTAAGACCCATTGTTTCGTCAATTAATGCACCAAACAGTAATATTACTAAATTTTTAACTAATATCCTTAAAAATGCTTACAATTTAAATAATGACTATTATGTTGAAGATTCTTTTAATTTTTCATACTTCATAAATGACAAACAATTACCTGAAGGTTATGTACTTATCAGTCTTGATGCGGTTTCCTTATTTAGCAATATTCCTATACAACTTTTTAAAAATAGTATTGAAAAAAGATGGGATCATATAAAAAATTACACCAATATTCCAAAAGATTTCTTTTTCAATCTATTGGACTTTATTTTTAATTCCACTTATTGTAATTTTGAAGGAAAATATTTTAAACAAATTTTAGGTACACCAATGGGACAATTTATAAGTCCAATAGCTGCACAGTATGTTATGGATGATCTCCTAGATTTTTGCATTCCAAAGCTTAATTTCGAACCTCCTTTTTTAAAAAAATATGTTGATGACATTATTTGTGCAATACCTCATAACAAACATGAGCATATTTTAAACATTTTTAATACATACAATAATTACATACAATTTACTATTGAACATGAGACAGAAAATAGCATTCCTTTTCTAGACACCAAATTGATCAGAAATGAAAACAATGTAATACAGTTAGACTGGTATAGAAAACCAATGAGTTCTGAGAGATTCATCAATTATTTTTCAAATCACACAGAAAAAATTAAGATCAATTTAGTATTGACTATGAAAAATAGAATTCAAAAAATTTGCCATCCAACATTACAACAACAAAATTTTAAAAGATTGTATGAAATTTTCATTAATAATTCATATCCACCACAACTACTTAAAAAATTAATTTTTAACACCAGAATACAAGAAGAAAGAATCACAAATGTTAGTAATGATAATAACCAAGAAACTGAACCTAAAAAATATATATCGATTCAATATATAAAGGATGTCTCAACAAAAATACTAAATGTTTTTAAACATGAAAATCAAATTAAACTTACTTATAAATTTGAGTTAACAACAATTAATAATATTTTTACAAAAACAAAATATAAAGATGAAGACTTGAAAAAATCTAATGTAGTATACAAGATCTCTTGTAACAATTGTGATCAAGTGTATTATGGACAGACATCTAGAGTACTAAAAGACAGGGTGACCCAACATAAAAGTGATATAAAACTTGATAAACAATCATGTGCTATAGCTGAACATAGTATAAAAACTGGTCATCATCCAAATTTCAACAACATCAAGGTTATACATTCAGAATCCAATTATCATAAAAGATCCTGCCTAGAAATGTTTGAGACCGCTCTAGATGAAAATTCATTGAACAAAAAAAGAGAAAGCAACCATGTAAATCACACTTATGCATATCTTCTTTCATTAGACAATCACCATAATAATAGTAGAATTGTTGATATTTCAGATTTATAACGATAAACATCTACCTAATAAGTTATAACAGGCTTGTTTTGTACATACTACATTTGCTATTGTTATCTTGATGTTTTAGTGAGGTAATTAGTGAGAGTAAATTGTCTCACAACTGTGTCTTTTTAACAATTGCGAATAGATAATATATATATGACTTCCTTCTTTAATGGGATCATGATTAAGTGACAAGTCATGGTACTATTAATCAAGACTGTCTTCTAAGTTATTAAGTTAGTCACAACAACTCTGTTATTACTCAATCTTAAAAAATATTAAAAAATGTCACTTGAGTTTTGACATTCCACATCAAAATAGTGCCTTCAATGTATTATATGAAATTTCTTACATACAAAGAATGTTTTACTTGCTGAATAAGAAGTTTAGTTTTGTAAATTATTGACTCACTTTACACGTAAGTTTTTAAAAAATTATTCTACAAAAGATATACCTACCAAAAAAATGTTCATATTTCAGCCTTGAAAAAGAAAATTATAGAGGTTTGGCTTTGGTGAATTGCTGTACTAAGATTTTCACAACTATTATTCTAAACAGATTAACTTTATGGGTTGATAACTGCGGAGTTATGCCAGAGTGTCAGTCTGGCTTTCGTGCAGGCCGAGGGTGTATTGACAATGTTTTCACCCTGAGCTCTGTTATTCATTTACATATTAGACATAAAAACCGAAAAGTATTTGCAATTTTTGTCGATTTCAAAAGAGCCTTTGATTCAGTACATCATAATTTATTATGGCTGAAACTATTTAATCTTGGAGTTTCTTCAAAAATTATTCGCTTAATAAGAACACTTTATTCACAAGCCACTGTTCAAATAAAAGGCTCTGATGGCCTAACAAAATTATACGATCTAACTTTAGGTGTTCTACAAGGTGAACCCCTGAGTCCCCTTTTATTTGCACTGTTTATCGCAGATTTGGAAGACTACTTTTATACTCAAGGAGCTCAAGGTGTAAATATCGATAATAAAAATGATGTACTAACACTCCTGTATGCTGATGATCTCGTTATCCTGGCTCATTCTGAAATTGATGTTGCAAGGAAACTGAAAATTTTAGAAAAATATACGGACACTAATCGTTTAACTGTCAATCTTAAAAAAACAAAAATTGTTAGGTTTTCTAAAGGTGGTTTCCAAAAACCAAACTATAAATTTTATTTTAACAATGAGACCATAGAATTGAGTAATGCATATACATATTTAGGCGTAACGTTTACTTCCTCCGGCTTATTCAGCGAAATGTCAACAGTAACTGCAAAAAAAGGTAAACAAGCTGTTGGCGCTATCATTCCTGTGATGTGTAAGGCAAAAATTGACATGTGGTACCCTAGAATCAAATTGTTTGAATCTCTAGCGTTAAGCGTTATGTTTAACAGTGTCTCTGTTTGGGGTCCTCGTTATTTAGATGCACTAGAAAGAGTGCAAATCTATTTCCTAAAACGAATCCTCTTAGTTGCTGTTAATACCCCTGACTCTATCATTCGGATAGAAACAGGAAGAGTTAAGTTGTCTTACAATATTTTTAAAATGACAATAAATTGGTTACAAAAGATTCTTCAGATGGAAAAATTTCGCTATCCCAGACTTTGTTTTGAACAACAACTACGAATTATCAATTCCGTTACCAGAAAGTATAATTGGGCATCTCAGATCAAACAATTTTTTGTTGACATTGGGTCATTGCAGTTATGGAATAATTTATCTTATCGCCATCTAACAACACAAAAAAAACTACTGTTTTCTAAATATTATACCTTCCTGCACCAATCTGATATTGCTAAATCGTCAGCGTATCCTTTCATGGCTCTATATAATGCTTTCACCTCAACACGTGAACCAAGCAATTATCTATTGTTGAAGTCACCAATCCGGATCACTCGTACTTTGGCTCAACTCCGTATGGTTAATCAATTTAAAATGAAGTTTACATCAAACGGCATAAGCTACAGTATAGATCCTACTCTAACATGTCCTGTTTGTAATATGGACGAGAAGGAAACTATTTTTCATATTTTGTTTGAGTGTCCGATATATACCGTCATGAAACAAAATACATCCTGTCTGCAAAATTTTGAAACATTAGTAAACGCTCTACAAAATGTAAATCTCTCTGAGGGAAAAACTATATGCTGCTACCTTTGGAATATACTCAAATTAAGGTCATTTATACTAGATGAATAATGTATTTATTTTATTTTATTTTTTTTTTTACCAACTGTCTTGTAAACTTTAGAATAATTTTTTTTTTTGTATACTATCACACACTAACCTTGCTGTGAACATTGTTCTCTATAAGCAATAAACTTATTATTATTATTATTATTATTAAAAAAAAAAGAGAGCAATTTTTAAACAACGATTAAATAACAATGGAAGGCTGGTTCAAAGGCAAAACAAAATGATTGGATAGAGCTTCACCAGACCTTTTAAATGAGGTATGAGTTTATACCTAATGCCATTTGAAAAAATTCAAGGGGTATCTCCAGAAGGGAGGGGGTGAATCTGACGTTTATGACATTAGCGCCAAAAAGTGTCCCCCTCAAGTTAAAAGTTGACGTGTTTCGGCATTTCTTTCTAATATGTCGCATTTCCGAAATATTAAAGGTGGGTCCTTTTCAAATGAACACATTGTATAGCTCTACGATAGCCGTAGAACAAATTTGCTCAAAAGCACCTCCTGTATATGCTGCTAGATATATCTATAATAAACACAATATAAATAACAACACATATATTGTTCTGTAGTTGGTTCTATGCTAGTCGTGGCTATGTTTAAACTAATGTTTTGTAAGGCTTCATCTCTTTTCGAAATTTCCTTTTGATATGAACTTTCAATTCCAACAGTTTTTTTCCGGTTTGAAAACTCATTTATTAAATCAGAAATATGCTTAAGTAGGTCATCCATTGCATTGACCTCTTCCTCCGTGCCTGACCTACAGAAGCATGCTTTTATTAGGAATAATTTTACAACAGTGTATTGTATACCTACTTGAATCGTTCAATCTTCTCTTTTTTCAAGAATTTACTAACCAAACTCTTTATTCGGTCCCTCAACGTTCGTACTGAAATCAACTTTCCAGTAATTTGAAATATATTTACGCTAATTAAGTTCCATCTTAAGGGATCTTCATATGGATTTTGTCCAACTACTTCTCTGGCAAGATGCAAGTCATCCTCCACAGAAAAAAACACTCGCTTATTGTGAGGTGTTTCCATGATATGAACTAAAACAAACTTTCTGGAATAGAATTTTACGAACATAACATTAAATTTGTAGTAATATACTTACCAGAAAAGAAAGGTTATGTTACACTATACTTATAATAAAAATAAACAAGTGAAGTAACTCGTGAAGAAAATCGTTTATATTCGAGTGTTCCGAGTGCCTAACTCGGCTCAATAAACCTACGTTTACGGTATATACGTAGAAACACGCAAGTTTACGTTAATCGTATCTAAATACGTCCGAGAACTACTTACTACGCACGCGTACCTGTCAAATGCTGCGGTTACGTTTACGTATTAATCATTGCCTTAAGTGTCTATTATACGGTTAACGTAGACATAGTAGGATGGCAAATATTTTTCAATTACGTTATGTGGCAGAAAGTTCAATATTTTTTTAAAATACATTTTGCTGCATGCGTTTCTCAAAGGAAATCAATATTTTGATTAAAATATTCACACACATCTGTTGTTGCTGTTCTTAAATTGGCATATGAATGTATCTTAGAAAATAAACTGAAGAGAGTGGTAGAAAACCAACCATCGGAGCTGCAAAGTGGATTCAGGAAGGGAAGAAGTGGTCGATAAAATATTTTGTCTATGCTGAAATATACCTGGCACTTTTAGACTTAGAGAAGGTATTTAATAGACTTTCATAATAATCGGTTTGGAAAAACTAGAACACTGAAAAGAACTCAAATATCTAGAAATATAGATAGATAGAAGGAAATAAGAAAAAGAATAAATATTGTATCAAAAGGATACTCCATTCTGAGTAGATCGGTTATAGGCAGTAGATATGAAATAACTAAGAGCCGTCAAAGATAGGATGAGGGCGATCAGATTAGAGTTCGAGGTAGAACCAATATCAAAAAGAACCAACTGAAATGGTTTGGCCACATCAATCTAATGGACCCGAAAATACAAGTAAAACTGGTGTGGGAGGTAATAGTACAATAAAGGAAGAGGAAGACCAAGAAATATATGGACTCAAGAGAGCAGAAACGAAAGAAAACTTAGTCAGATGCAGTAAAAATGACAAAAAATAATGAACAAGTGAACAAAGTTTTTCCATCGTGGATTTAACAAACATCCTACACCTACTACTATCCTACTTATAATAAATTTACCTCAGAATGAAAAAAAAGTTACATTTACATCTGAAATATTTAATAAGCAAATATTCTATTGTCTAATAGGTATCGTATGAACCAGATCCATGCAAACGATAAACAGTATCGTAAAATTTCATATTCTCGTCAAACGGGTTGACTTCATTTCGCAGATTATCAGATATATTTAAAAACGACAAATTGTTTTCATCGCTAACTGCTGGTAGCCAACGGATGCTCAGAGAAATATCTTCTTCTGGAGTGGGATCGCTGAAACAAAACAAAATATTTACAAATATATTTTGGTTCAATTTAGTACACTGCAACTTGTTACAATGGCTCTTTACTATACAGTTGTTTGAAAAAGCAATGGAGTTAGTCCTCATAAGATTCTTCTTCTCTATTTCCTACTCTGGGTGAATATTCATTCACTATACGCTGAAAGAAGCTTTTGTTTCGGGTTACTTACTCCAAAACATCCTCAAACTGCACCAATGATGAGCAAAATCGGTCTTCTTGGTCTTGGTATCGTATGGTACATAAACTAGATTACGTGCTAGTTCAACCAGTCAGATAATTCCTCCTCTTTCCAATCTTTCATGATCTCAATGTAGGTCTAATTGAACACCACTATCTTAGAATTTGTCTAGGTTTGGTTTTAACATTTCTTCAGCTGCTTTTTAGACCTGTAGAAACTCAAAATAAAGGATTATCTTACTCGTATTTGGCAAAATTGGTCCACATAGTAACAAGTTGATCTCTTATAACTGTATCTGCTTTTGTTCCAAGAATATCCGGTCTGCTAAATAAATATCCAAGCTCTTCGGCATGTCCAACACCTGTATTTAAAATTGTGATTACAAATTAAAAATGCAATTTGATGATGTAGGTACAATACAAAAATTATTTCGAATTAAGTCAGTTGGAATGAGCGAGTACGGTCAGTAATTCCATATCAAGCATTGACATGAATAGAAACAGTTCAAATTGATATTGTCGACACGCACTGTAGGTGTGGGTCATTTGGATATAACGCATCTCATTGGGCTTAAACACCCTTTTGGCGGCCGGAAACCTTTTGAGGTATCAACTCCAACGTGATATTGGAAGAAATAGTCGAAACCGAAAAGACGAGAAGATCGAAGATCTGACTGTTGGAAATATTTAGTACGACTAAGAAAATCAAAGATACTCCTGGGAAGATAAGATAAGATACAAATAGGGCTTATGTGCTTCTAAGAACCTCTACACTACGACCTTTGCAGATCTATTGCGTATACCCTCCTGTTATGCTAGATTTCCTTGTCTAGACCCGTTCTTATTACTAGACTTCGAATGCAAAACCTCAGGTCCTCCATAATAATATGAGGGTTGTGGATTTTCCTCCCCTATCGTCGAAAACCTTAGCCTAGTCAGGCCTTCGCAGTACCAGAGTATGTGTGCTGAGGATTCCTCATCTTCTTGGCATAACCACCATATGGTTGTGTCTGCTAATCCGATGTTATTCATGTGTTTGTTAAGTCGACAATTCCCTGTCAGGAACCAATCGAGTATCCTGATTGTTCTCCTATTCTGGCTTAGTAGGTACTCGGTGAATTTTAATGAGGATTCTTTGATGAACTCTTTGGCCTGCCTCATTCTAGGAGCCTTGTTCCACCATTCTCGAAACTGCTTTTTCATCTAAGTACTGCTATTTGCTTTTTGCAGCGCTGTCGCTATGCCACAGAAAGGTGCTGGGCCAATGGGAGCACATTGTGCCCCTTCGTGGGCTAGTGAGTCTGCTTCTTCATTGCCCTTGTGATATGAGTGGCCTGGTACCCAGACTAAGGACAATCTATTATGACTGCCCAGCTCTTGTAGCATCTCCAAACAGTCCCAAACGAGTTTGGAATTTATCTCCATGGAGCTGATTGCTTTTATAGCCGCTTGGATGTCGGAGTATATGGCAATGGTCTTTTCCTCAAACTCTTGTCTTAATAGGTCTCCTACACATGCTGTATTGCTGCAACTTCTGCCTGGAATATCGTCACATGTTTGCTTGAGCACAGTGAGACTTTGTCTTTGGCTATATATTGTTATGATTTATTGTGGGTGTTTTTTAAATTTTATATTATTATTATATTGTTCACCTTTTTAGTTTTAAGAAACCCCTCGTATACTTACTTTATTCTTTTTTTAATTTGTATACCCGGCTAGCTATTGAAAAAGGGTTTCGACTCCTTCCTCAAATTAATTTCACGACGAAGAATAATTTAACTGATTCTTTTTAAAATTTTAATATGATGAATTTTTGAATTTATAATAAGAATATGAAAAAGAATCTTAATTGAAATTTTAACCTTGATAATTCTATTTATTAAATTCCCTAAATTCCTTATATTCCGCTGCAACTAAATACTCTCCTCTCTCTTCTCTTTTTTTGTATTGTAATTACTAAATTTATTCTGGTAGTTTCTAGTTTAAATTTATAATAATTACTTGTCGCATTCCCCTCGTAACACAAACAAGAATCGGAGGAATCGCTTTAACTTTGTGTCATGCGCATAAACACTTTAAATGATTCTATTGAACTAAAGTGGCTGACAACGTTATAAACAAGCCTCTCTTGAAAAGGAGTATTATCGAATTGCTTTGGATTATTTATTTTAATAAGGCAAGCTTAATTTTTAATTTATAACTACAAATATCAACAATCTTAACTAAATATCAAATAAGAAATACGCAATTGGTAAATAAATGTTTTTACGATGTGAAATATATTATTTATAGGTTATTTCTTTTTAGGAAAAACGTGTGAAAGAATATTCACTCCTCTGCTGTGTGGGATATAAAATAACATCAAATCTGCATGCTGATGTCATATACATTATTATAGAAAGTAAATTAAACTTTCTCTGGAACATATTGTGTCTGGTTTCCTTCGAATTCCTGGGACGCTTTCTCCAGTAATAAATATGTGAAATTAAGCTTACCGCTTTCTGGTTGATAATAAATGGATGTTGTCTCTTACAAGGTTAGTACTTCTTAACTTTTCCACTTCTCTGGTTTGATTTTTAAGGCTTTTTCTTTTAATTTTTATCTTCACCATCAAAATTGTTGTACTTCCTCCTTCCTCGTTCTAAAATCAACAACATTCAATTTTTTCTTGTTTATCTTTTACCAGACGATTTTCGGTTCTGATAAATTGTTTTAGAGTTATTTTTATTGATTTCTATTGATGTTAAAGGTACTTTAACATGATGTAATACCATGTCCTCTATGAACTACACTTTTTTTAATCGGTTGATTCTATTCGCGATTATTCACTGTCACTTCACAATTTTTTAATTAATGACATAAATCTGTTTGGATTACAACATTTTCACACTATGTACAAATAGTGTGTCAATTCTAACATTATTTATTGAGGTTTATAAAGATAATTCTGTGTTTTTATTACTTGACTTTATTTCTGTTTTTATTCGATTCATTTATTAATTTTATTTGATTCTTTCTAAAATAATTTCAATACAGGGTGTTTCAAACTAATTAATGTTGAGATATTCTGTTACTAACTAATAATAATTGTTTTATTAAACAAAACTTACTTTAATTTCAGGTTATTCACCTACAATTGGACCTACCAATTTTTAAATCATCATAATATATTCCTGCTCCGATACCTTCCTCGGGTTTTGAGCCACCTCTTTGTATAGCTTGGTATACACCTTACCATATAGTCTACTAATGGGCGCTTGCCCTCTGGTCAATCTATTAGTGATTGATCTGGATTTGCCTTGTATGTAGACTTGAAGTGGTGAAGTTCAGCAAGACATCTAATGCAGCTGTTGGAAATATCGTCATGGCTCCCGTGGCATCCAGGAAAGCTTGCCTTTGGATGCCACTTAGCTTTTGGATCGCCCCAGCCTGCCGCTCCTGGGAAACTACAACCAGGTGACAACAAATGATTGCCTGGGCCAGAGTAACACTGCAAGTGCTTAACAGGTGCCCTGACAGGAAACTGTTGCCTGAATGGGTACCTCAAACTAGTGGAGTAACAAGAATGTAGGTTCTGTGGAATTAAATCAGAAGCCTCCATTCACATACTTGAGGAATGTCTAGCAATACAGAATCCTACAAACATAGATATTTTTGTGTAATTTTATTTTCTATTGATATTCGGGAGTGCCAGGAAAACGCATAACCTTGAATACAGTTGCGAGGTCACCAACTCAAAGCCGGTTCTTTCTCTCGACTATAAATTCTGGTGGCTGCGCTCCTTTCGAGAACATTCGCTTTGTTTGTGCATAGGACGTGCGCGGAAGGTACTGGAATTTTCTAGAGTTGGGAAAGACTATATATACGCGGGTTTTTGAGTGCGTGAACAATTATTGAAACAGTTAGTTCGGAATTAGTGAGACGGACAGTAAAGAGTTAGTTCACAGACAGTTTAGAGAAGTTCGTAGTAATCGGACAGTGAATTAAATAGTGTAATATTCAAGTGGTAAAAATAAATTAAAACTATTAAACCGAGTGTAAATAAATTTGTAGACATTAAGTAAAGTGTGTATAATTTTATCCCAAAAGTAAAAACTATTTAAATAAATAAGAAAAACATTACATTGGTGTCAGGTGTAGGGTAATATAAATAAATAACGTAAAAATGGCTAAGAGACTAAGTGAGCTGAAAGAGACGGAACTGAAAGCGGAATTGGAAAATCGCAAGTTGGAAACGTCCGGAAAGAAGAGTGAGTTGGTCTAAAGATTGAAAATAGCACTGGAAATTAACGGCTTGGATCCGGATGCATTTTTATTCAACGATGAGGCTTCCACCTTAATCTCGTCAATTTCTGCTAATATTTCCGCTAATATGGACGAGAAAATGTCTACTATAGATGAGAAGATTTCTACTATGGACGAGAAGATTTCTGCTAACATTTCCGTTATGAAGGACGAGATTTCTACCATTAAGAACGATATTTCTGCCGATATCTTATCAATGAAAAATGACATTGCCACTGAAGTCGAAAATAAAATTTCGTCTCTAAAATCAGACATCCAGGAGTTAGAGAGGAAAATGGCAGACTCAAGAACACAAGACACGCCAACAGAAGAAGAAAAGATGGAACAAATAAAACCATGCAAGCTAGAAGCACATACCAAGACAGAAGATATTGGTAGTTTTGCTCGAGTCAAGGCCCCAACGTTCGACGGAAAGATGTCGTGGACCAATTATGTTACAGTTTGAAGCAGCCGCTAGAGCGAATAATTGGTCCGATAAGGAGAAGGCAGTGAACTTAACCATCGCGCTTCGGGGAGATGCCTTAGATGTGATTCTGACGATAACCCTTGAAAAAACGGATGACTTCGAGCAGCTGAAGAAGAGGTTGGACATGCGACATGGTCACGAACATCTAGAACACTTGTACCAATCTCAGATGAAAAACCGAAGACAGAAACGTGACGGAACTCTTCAAGAGTATGAAGTGGAAATCTCCCGACTAGTTCGATTTGCTTATCCATCAGCACCGGAAAACATGATGGAATGTCTGGACATCCAGGCCTTTATTGATGGCTTGCGTGACCCTGATATGCAGAGGACGCTTCGTTTGGCGCATCCCAAAACATTGGTAGATGCATTAACTGCTGGTCTTGAATATGAAGCAGCCACGACGGCTTCGGGGCACAACAAAGTCAGGACCATTCAAGAAGAAGGTGACGAAGATAGACTTGACCAGATAGTCAACTTGATAAAAAGCATGGTAGACAAACGGCCGAAGAAGATTAGATTCTGGAATTGTGGCGAGCTAGGGCATGTTCGCAGTTCGTGAAAGCGCCCTAGGACTCCAGGACGACTATTCTCGAGTTGTATGAATAGGAATTTGTGAGAGAAGAAGGCGGAGTTCTCTCGCAAATCAGCATCGCTGTATTCTCGAATTTGTGCGGGCGATGTCTCCCTTCTATTTCGTGAGAACTCGTTTCTTCTGCAATTTATCAAGAGAATTAAAATCCTCGCTTCAGCGCGCAGGTGCGAGCCTGCACAGATGACTTCGTAAGCACGTTTACGTTTGACGTTTCAAATTCAAACTAACATAATAAGACAATACTTTAATTGTAAATTACCTTACGCTATTGTGCCGTCTTTTTTGGCACCACCGGGAATGCTGTTCAAGTCCACCGCGGCTTGCTTCCATGTGGCCTGGGCATACTAATAAACGCAAAATTTCCGCTAAACACGAGCGGATTTTTTTCCACAAAGTCAAGCAGCCACTGCCTTTGTTCTGTACTACAAACCGATGCACGACTTTTTGAAAATTCCGTCATTTTTTATATAAAAGCTAGGTAGCAAAGTAGCCTAAAACAGACACAAACCGAAAAACACTGCTCCTTACACTTAAAGCCGGAGAAAGATAGGTTAGTTGCATCTACATCATGGTGGGAGCTACCACGCGGAAATTTAAATAAATGTGTTTCATTGGCTGTGGTGCCCGCCACAATTTGGCAACAGTGCTTCACGCAAACGCTTGTTTCCACCCACTCCCACCACGTCGAGAATACGGGTCAACCATTTCGAGAGAACAACATGTGAACGTGATGTGAGGGATCTCTTGTGCTCACGGTCATCTCTCTTACACTCGAGAATAGACGTCCAGCAAACCAAGAACCCCATAACCAGGAAAACTAGAACGGGTCGGCCATGAGGGGGCAGCACCGACCCAGGATCGTTCCAAAGACCCTCTCATACTGATAGCCTCTCTCAGATGTCGTAACGACAGTGTCTATGTGGATGGCGAAGTGAATGGCAAGAAATATACTCTGCTCGTAGACAATGGAGCAGCTAGAACCATTTTATGGCCGGAGATAATGAAATCTAAGAAGAAGCTTCTGCCAACGAGGCTGCGACTCCGGACCGCAACCGGTGGGAGTGCCAATGTTCACGGAGAGACTCAAATCCAATTGGGAATTGGTGGAGAAACGTTCACGCATACGGTAATCGTAGCTGACATCGAAGAAGACGTGATTCTGGGAATGGACGTAATGAATCTGCTTGGTTTCCAGTTAGACTTTAGAAACAGAACCATTAAAGCGGGTTCCGAAGAAGTATTTCTCCATCCATGTGAAGGCAGCACGGTGTTGGCAGCTGTACAGGAAGATACCGTGCTACCTGCACGAAGCGAAACCATGATAGTAGCGCGGCTACAGGGAATAATGGAGGAAGGTACACCGGTTATGATGGAGCCATGGAACCACGACGAAGAGGTTGGTAGAGGAGTACTGATTGGAAAAGGATTGGTTACGTCAGCGAAGGAGATCCCAGTACGTGACATAAACGTGAACGATTACCAAATTACCATCAAGAAGTCAACCAGAATTGGATTCTGCGTACCAGTGACATCCATAGTTCGTCAAACAACGACAACTGACAATTCTAATGACAGATTCGAACAGATGTTGTCAATAGCCAGCCAATCCTTGAATCGAGCTGAAAAAAGGAAAATGACAGAATTTCTCTTGTAGTATCGAGACCTTTTCGTACCACAAGGAGGGGAGACTGGCAGGAAATCAGCCGTCAAACACAAAATCGATACTGGTGATGCCAAGCCAATTAGACAATCAGCTCGAAGACTACCACGAGCGAAGAGAGAGGAAGCTGAAAGAATAATTCAAGAGATGGATGGCCAGAGGGCCAACAAGGCAGAATCTAAGGAAGCTGCAGTTTCAAGAACTACAGTTGTCAATGAAGAATGGTCACCCACCAGGATCAGAGATCAGGAGAATGATCCTCACCTGAAGATGATCCGGCAATGGAAGGAAGAAAATCGGCGACCCATCTGGCAAGAAGAGTCAAGATTTTCACCGACACTCAAAGCATATTGGGCTCAGTGGGACTCCCTTTTCCTGGAAGAAGGCCCATTGAAACGAATCCTTGAAAACGATGATGGTTCCGAAAATAGAAGACAGTTAGTTATCTCGAGAACAAGAGTAGCCGAGGTATTGAGGAAGTTACACGACCGTCCATCAGGAAGTTATCAGGGAGTGAATAAAACCCTTCAGTGAGTCCGTAAAAGGTTTTATTGGACGAACCATGTCCAGGAAGATTCTGACCCTGCCTTCGAAGAATTTATGGGCGCATATGGAGGTACCGGTAAAGCTAGATTTGTTCACACTCCCGGAAGACTACTCACAACATCCCAGCAGGTATCAAAAACGCACGAGGCTTGGCAACCGTCTTGTTTAACTAGAAAAACTTGAAGAACAGATTCCAACCCCTGGCAAGACACTGAGACTCAAACACAATTCACGGTACATCTTCTACCTGGTAACAAAGTACGAATTTTAAGATCGATTCACCTACCGGAATGTGTGGGAAGCGCTACGTAGCCTTCGAGACCATGTGCTGGAATCCAATGTGAAGAAACTAGCTATGCCTAAGATAGAGAGCAACCAGTTGGATTGGCGAGTCATCAGGAACATGATGGAAGTGATCTTCAAAGATACCGATGTCCCCATATTAATCTGCAGCTATACCCCCGTTATCAGTGTACAATGAACACAGTGCCCCGTTATTTCCATACGACCGGAAAGAGTAGAAATTGGTCCAGTTGCCGATTTGAACATCCGGTCCCAGTTCCTCCTGGAACTTCCTATTAAGGAGGGGGCAATGTTGCGAGGTCACCAACTCAAAGCCGGTCCTGTCTCTCGACTATAAATTCTGGTGGCTGCGCTCCTTTCGAGAACATTCGCTTTGTTTGTGCATAGGATGTGCGCGGAAGGTACTGGAATTTTCTAGAGTTGAGAAGGACTATATATACGCGGGTTTTTGAGTGCGTGAACAATTACTGGAACAGTTAGTTCGATAATAGTGAAACGGACAGTAAAGAGTTAGTTCACAGACAGTTTACAGAAGTTCTTAGTAATCGGACAGTGAATTAAATAGAGAAGATAAATAGTGTAATATTCAAGTGGTAAGAATACATTAAAACTATTAAACCGTAAATAAATTAGTAGACATTAAGTAAAGTGTATATATAAATTAAGTTTAATACAGTGTGTGTTTCTATAAATAAATAGATAGTAATTAGCCATAGTGTGTATAATTTTATCTCACAAGTAAAAACTATTTGAATAAATAAGAAAAACATTACAATACTATCGCCCGTGAGCCATTACTGCACATTAGTCAGATGAGCTAGATAAAGCAACAGCTTCTGAAAATGTATTAACGACCTACAAATTCATCAATACAGCCTTCGTAGTCTGTACATTATACTAAACTAATAGAAGGCGTGAATCTTGATGATGTAACATTCATGGTTAAGAGAGGATTCGAATCCTACTTGTAGTGCCATCTACTTACGCTGTATATATTATACAAATAACAGAAATTGGTCAATTAACGTTCTTTGTAACCCTTCAAAACCACATGATTTGATACAAAAGTTCCAGAAAATAAGGAAGTTATTAACCAGAAGGTTTAACACTCTAATTTGATTATTGATATATCTTACCTGGCGCTCCATTGGTTGCACCGTCTCCTAAGAAACCTTTATAGGAAAATACATAAAAATATACTGGTGAATATTTCGACATATCCAGAACTGTCCTTCTAGTCGGTCGATTAAACTGGTCATCACTTATAAACTGAAAAAATAAATTTTTTACTTAGGTAATTAAATATTTCGGGAAAATACTTTGACATGACAATGCTGCCTTTAAATAATATGGGCGAAGATTTACAAATTTACAAACAGCATATCGATCTGTATACTTCGTTATTTTTCAGTTCAGTTATGAGGCTATAGAGACTACTTAAGAAGAGTTATGCTGGAGAATGTAGTTTAGACTAAGAGGACCACAATAAACCTGAAAAGGTCGCAGTGGAAAAGACTAAGTAAGTCTAATCTAATCCCAACTATGCTATAGTACTATAGTATAGAGAGACACTATTGGAACAAAGTAGAATCTACTTACTTTTACGAACGCATCTTCTTGTAAAGCTATGCTCAATACTCCAAAATAATGGAGCTTTATCGCAAGACCAGCAGAAGATCTTTGTATAGAGTTATTAGTCAAATCAGCAGGCGCTAAAGATGAAAAGCCTATGTCGTATCTAATAGTGTATAGACGAAGGAGAGCTAAAAAGAGTTCATTCAGATAAAATTCATTTCTATTGTCAACCTTCAAATATTTAATTATTATTGTATAATGGAAATATTTTTATACCAGGTAAGCCATCCGATACGGCAGCTTCGTTTGAATTGATACCTATTATGACTGGTACTTTGTTATAATCTCCATTTTTCAACAAATCATCACTTCTATTGCAAAAAAAAGCTCCTTCGTGACAAGGTTCCTGGACTGGACTAAAAAGAATTCCTGCCAAGGGATCCTTCAAGGTAATCTGAAACGTGTAACAATATTTTGAAAAGTATTCTTCATAGTAACTCATTGCGGATCGTCGTCATATTTTGAAATTAAATTGCATCCTATACTAAAAAACTTCTTCCTAAATGGCTGACCTGACTCCACCTTTTAAGGCGCTTAAGGAACTGGCTAGACACAACAAGATCACTTTACTGTGGCTGCCAGGGCATGGAGGAATTGTCGGAAATGAGAGTGCTGATGGTCTCGCAAAAGAAGGAGCCAGTACTCCTTTTATCGGACTTGAACCATTTTGTGATATTCCAAAAAGCCGCATCGTGGAAGAAGTTCGAAAATGGGAAAAGGAACTTTGTGCAACTACTGGAAAAATACTCCAGGCCAGAGGCAGGAGAAAAGACTATTATGACCTTCTGCTCATTACGCTACATTCATAAATATGATCTCAGACTAATCACAGAAGTTCACACTGGACACTGCTCAGTCAGATATTATTTCTGAAAGATGGAAAAAGTGAAGAGTAGAAGATGTATATTCTGCGATGATGCAGATGAGATGGCGGCATTCATTATCTGCAATCGCAGGGTAATTATTTGCCAACGACTTAAATACCTGGGGCAAGTCTACACAGTGTTCATCATACAACCTAAATCCAATCATTGGAAATTCACATTTTATCACCACAGAACATTAGTATACATACTATAGCGTATTTTGTCATTTTTTGGTTTGGTTAATATCCGCTATACGTACCCCTGTAGCTGTAGCTATTGAAGCTTTTTGCAAACTAGTATAATTTACATTTCTTAAGCCTTCTAACAACACTGTTGAATTTGTAATGTTTAAATGTAATGATTTTCCAGTTTCAAATGCAGTTTCTCTTGCTTTTCTGTTCAATGTCCACAAGCATAAACTGGTTCCACTTTCCATTATGGCACTCCGAAATAGACCTATGAAAAACAATATAGTTACAATCACATTGAACAAACAAAGATAAAAAATGTATTGATAACCAGCTGAGTCTGCATCATTTGTGCCAAAAAAAATTAATTAATTGGCAGATAAATTTATAAAATGGTGGGTCACCAAAACACAATTCATTAGAGGACTTTCATCAAAATTTACGGCAGACCTAATAAGCAAAGGTAGGAACAGTGTCAAAGCCGTAGTAGGTATTCCTCTTATTATTTATGGGAAATTAAACCATGTTTTTTTTTCATGAAACACAAAATATACCGTGGTATGAATGTTCAATAGGCAAGCAAAGCTAATGGGGTTGACAAATGATGCCATGTGCAGATTATATCACCCAGAGGAGTGGACTGCAGAATACATCCTATGCCAGTGCCTATGTGTTTTTTGTATTAGGCAATGTGAAGCTACCGCAAGAAACTACCTGGAAGGTTCAGTTTCCATGGTTACATAAAAAGAGTTGGGCTGGAAAATGTAATCTAGATTCAGAGAATAGACTTGAAAAGGTCACAGAGGAATACGTCAATAAGCGACCTCATCAAATCTAATCTCAATAATATTTTACATAAAAACTTGAAATTACCCGCTGACCCCTTAGATTGAAGTTGATAAGAAACTGAAGCCGCTCCAGCACTTTGTCCAAAAATGGTAACCTTCTTGGGATCACCGCCGAAATACTTTATATTCCACTGCACCCATTTCAAAGCAAATTGTTGATCTTTGAGTCCTGTATTTCCTGGTGCTATCAAATCTTCAGTACTCAAAAATCCGAATATTCCCAAGCGGTAGTTAAAAGATACAAAAATAACATTGCGATCAAGTAAAAAGTCTGGTCCATAGCTGTCGTACGAGGAATTTCCTTGGTTGAATCCTCCTCCATAAATCCATACCATAACGGATAAATTACCCCGCAACTAAAAAGTTTCCAAATTATTTAAGATTATCAATTATATGAAGAATACCTAAGATAATTTTGTCACGGAGTTTTAGTTTAATGCACAAGCAGCCAAAAGGTTCCTAAGCTTTTCGATACATGGAAAAATATTGTCAGATTGTTTCTCCCGAATGGAAGGGAATAAATCACTAAATAGTACCAAAATAAAAGTTCCGTACGATTCCAATCTTATTTGGAAAATCTGATCAAATTTTGAAAGGGTTCGAATGGTCTAGGAAGCTTATGGACTACAAAAAATTACTAGGAGCCATGTGAATATCATCAGTTTTAGGTAAAACAAAATTTGCAGTCTTTGGTGACTTATTGTACTCATCTGTCAGAGTGCAAATTTGAATGAAACAACATACAGAGCGAGTTTTAAGTATGGAACGCCTCAATTATCTCGGAAGTTGATAGAAATATTCAGTATTTCTTAAGGATTTCAAATTTGATATAACAAAGTTCGTCATTATTCTGGAAAAAGGAAAATCTGACAACAATGTAAATACCCCCATAATATCGGCCATAACGCAAAATCCTTGCACACCAAAATCTATAAAATTCGTGCGATCCATTTCCGAGATACTTAAAATTCACTCTGTATTTCCAATAAAGTAGCGTCTACAATTTGCTTGAAGGAGGATTTTTGATATTGAATTACTTACCTTTGGTGTGTAAACATTAATGTAGAGACAATCTTCTGAACCCTCAACTTCGGAAAAGCCTTGAACGCATTGTGAAGCGTCTTTTGTAGCGTTCCAAATCCCAGACCACTTCGTATTTCTCTTTGGTGACTAAAACAGTTTTCATTTTTTATTACAACTCTATTGAGCTTGAAATTTTTAATTAATATTCCCAAGGATTGAGTAAGGGCCATTAAAAAGCTGACGAACTTGAAGAAAGGGTCAGAGGACACACATCCTGAGACAGGAAAGATTCTTGGTATTAAAAAAAGGTTCAACAAACTATCTCTCGGTGGTGCATGGAATCCTCCTCTTCCATGCACGTCTTCACACATTATCTTCAAATGTGAAGCACTGATTCATTGGAGATACTAACTCCTAGGACTGCCGACAGAAGTGAAAACACTAATAAATGAATCCTTTTTAAAAATTTTATCGTAAGCCCATCGTAAATATAATTTTTTACAAAAAAAGTACACATATATACACATCATACATATAGCTCATGGAAAGCGTGACGATGATTTATGCAACACTATATGCGCTTCATTGTTAAATGTGTTGCATAACCAAAAGTATTGTCTATTGCATAAAAGCGGGACGAATGACCAAAGTATTGTGTGCTGCATAAAAGCGTGACGATGACGAAAAATCCATGTTTTTCTTGACCCAAGAAAAGTGGTCAACGCGCCTAAAGAAGTTTTCCCTTCAAAATATTTGTGTGTCAGCTCCGACGCACGACTGGACGTCTATTCTCGAGTTATATGAATAGGAATTTGTGAGAGAAGAGGGCGGAGTTCTCTCGCAAATCAGCTTCGCTGTATTCTCGAATTTGTGCGGGCGATGTCTCCCTTCTATTTCGTGAGAACTCGTTTCTACTGCAATTTATCAAGAGAATTAAAATCCTCGCTTCAGCGCGCAGGTGCGAGACTGCACGATGACTACGTTTGACGTTTCAAATTCAAATATCATACTTTGCGCGTTAGCTATTTAGGACTAAAATAGTTATTTCCAAGTGTTTCACTAGTGGTTACATTTGCAAAATGGACCAAGGAGAATTATTAGCGGCGATAGTGCTAAATAATGATTTGAGGGAAGGTGAGGAGCAAAATGATCAGCCTCCCAGAAAGATTCAAAGAAGAGAGAACGCCTTTCAAATGCCCGATAGGAGATTTATCCGCTTTTTTAGGGCAGACAAAGCTCTAGCTCGAGAGCTGATCGACTTATTAGAGCCACACTTAGGCCCACCGAGCAGACAGTCTGCCGTGAACGCCGAAGTAAAGGTAGGTATATAAGTATTACATAATAAGTAGGTAACCAAACTATTAGTTTGTATATTTAACTGTATACAGGTGTTAACTGCGCTCAAATTTTTTGGTATGGGTAGTTACCAAGAAATAACTGGTACCAACAGCTACATTGGTATCAGCCAGGCAAGCACAAGCAGATGCATTCGAGATGTATGTCAAGCCTTGAATCGGCCTGAAATTTTCAATAGTTATGTGCGATTTCCACATAATATTCGAGAACTGCAAGCTCTGAGGAGAAGGTATGATAGACTTTCCAACATAATGTTTAAATTAACAAATTTTTTTTACAGATTTTATGAAAAGTATGCTTTTCCAGGAGTAGTGGGATGTGTCGATGGGACACATGTTGCTATCGTTTCTCCAAAAAGACAAGATGATGAATTTCCCGAGCACATTTATGTTAATAGAAAAAACTATCATTCTATAAATGTGCAGTTGGTGAGAATGAAATCCCTATTTTTGTAAAAAATAGATAATTTATTCCTTTTCTTTCTAGGTCTGCGATGAAAACTTACGCATCATCAGTGTTAATGCTAGATTTCCAGGAAGCAGCCATGATGCTCACGTTTGGAGGGAGTCAAATATATCTCGAGTAATGGAAGATATTTACAGAAGAAATAATAATAGTATCTTCTTTTTTTTGGGCGATTCAGGTAATACAGGTCCGAGTTTTTTCTTTGGCATTACAAACTATGTATTTATTTAAGGATATCCATTACGTCCATGGCTGCAAACGCCTTTAAGGGAGGTTCAAGTTGGTACTCCAGAGGATAGATACAATACTGCCCTTAAAAGTGTCCGAAGCAAAATAGAGTGCTGTAATGGAGTGCTGAAAAATCGTTTTCGATGCTTGCTCAGACATCGTGTGTTACATTATGCTCCTGATGTTGCTGGAAAAATTATAAATGCATGCACGGTGCTGCACAATATGTGCATAGATCATAATATTCCTGGACCTGACTATGATGTGGAAGTGGTGGATGCAGACTTTGGGATGTACGAACCTATTGTTGCTTTTCATGAAGCTGATAATTATGTCAACTTAAGAAACGTTAATCCA
This sequence comes from Lochmaea crataegi, assembly GCA_947563755.1. Classification (NCBI taxonomy): domain Eukaryota; kingdom Metazoa; phylum Arthropoda; class Insecta; order Coleoptera; family Chrysomelidae; genus Lochmaea; species Lochmaea crataegi. The sequence goes on from OX387435.1 coordinate 7,691,567, forward strand.
GATCTAGCGGCTGGTAGAACTTTACAACGTTCGATAATCCAAAACCACTTCAACTGATGCAACCCTTGTATTTTTTATGTGATGAATAGATTTATGAAACTGAAAGCAAATGTTAGTTATTTTTCCTACCCTCAGTTGGGCAATGTTAAGATAAACTTGATGGTAATGTTTTCTAAAAAAAACCAAAAACCGATGCTCACCAAGTAGTTGCTGAAAAAAAAAACACACACACATTTGATGGTAACTATCACATATCTAGGTGAGCAAACTTCATTACTATAGTCTATTTTTATGTAAGAGATAGTAATAAAACCTAATTTCTAATGCAAAACTATATGTATCTAGGTTTATTTTCATTTGTCTATGTAAAATATTAAATAATACTCCCAGAGGTGAACCAAACAGTTTTTATTTCCAAAATTCTACCAATTTACAGTAAAAAGTCTTCTTTCAGTTATACGTCACAACAATCTCCATCTCCCCGGAAACCAAACCAAAAAGGTCATAAGGTGATTCTCATCAAAAATCTAAACGCAATGTTAAGTAAAACTTCCAATAAAACGTTAAAAGAAAATCGCAACAATAAAACTAACTAAATAAATTAAGAATTCAGATATCTACATGTATATTTATAAGTTTTGGATTAGAAATTAGGTTTTATTGCTCTCTTGCACAAAAAAATAGACTATAATCCTAGCCATTATTTTTTACAATTTTGGATAAAGCCAACAAAATTTGACTGTTTATCTCTAAATTTTGTCTGAGTAGGTTCAGTTTTTCTTGCTCATATAATCTGCGAGCCTTCATATCATTTTCTATGAGCTGTATGCGTCGTTCATAGTATTTTTCATCTATTTGCACCTTAATCGCATTTGATTTTACCAAGTATTTGTTAAGCTCGAGTGATTTTTCCAGTCTCTTGGTTTTCGTAGTCCTTAAAGTCTCAGCAATCTTAGGGGTCGTTACGATTGGGGCAGATGCACCAGACAACGGAGGCGTTGTGGCTGGAGCTGTATACGTTTTCCCCGCATGAAGTGAGGGAGTTATATCAACTTTCAGGGGCATCATGGCTGTAACCGCTTCGGATGTTGGTGTTGGTATTGGCATTGGAAGCACAATGGTAGCCTTTTCTTCAAGAGCCCCGCCTACTACACGGGTTGCGGACTGATCAGAAACTTCAAAACAGACTGTAACTTCTTCGCAAGGATTTGCCAGATCAATCTATGAAAATATATTATATTTATCATATCGTTCATTAGATGTCAGAGATAATCAAGCTTACCTCGTCGAAGAAATAGTGTGGCTCTGCTTCGGGGATCTTACTGCCGCTTAAAAGAGTCGGTTGTAATAAACAGACGATGTCCTCATCTTGTTTGCTCAACTTCACCGGACAAGCTTCTCCTCCTCCAGTACCTGCAGCATGACGTTTTACAGCAGAAGATTTGGCTTTTGCATTTTTTTTCATGTCTTGCCATGTCTGCAAAAATCAATGAAAAGTTAATGTCTCCTGCATCTAAGACAATACTTTAATTGTAAATTACCTTACGCCATTGCGCCCAGTCTTTTTTGGCACCACCGGGAATGCTGTTCAAGTCCACCGCGGCTTGCTTCCATGTGGCCTGGGCATCCTTTTTACTGATAAAAGCAAAATTTCCGCTAACCACGAGCGGATTTTTTTCCACAAAGGCGAGCAGCCACTGCGTTTGTTCTGAATTACAAGCTGATGCAGGATTTTTTAATAATTCCGTCATTTTTTATATAAAAGTAAACTAAAACAGACACAACCCGAAAAACACTGCTCCTTACACTCAAAGCCGGAGAAAGTTAGGTTAGTTGCATCTGCATCATGGTGGGAGCTACCGCGCGGAAATTGAAATAAATGTGTTTCATTGGCTGTGTTGCCCGCCACAATTTGGCAACAGCGCTTCACGCGAACGCTTGTTTCCACCCACTCCCACCACGTCGAGAATACGGGTTAACCGTTTCAAGAGAACAACATGTGAACGTGATGTGAGGGATCTCTTGTGCTCACGGTCATCTCTCTTACACTCGAGAATAGACGTCCTGGAGTTAACCTAGGCACCTAGGAAGACGAAGACTTATCGATATAACTGAACTGAACAATAGACAAATTAAAAGTCTACAGCAATACTTTAACAGCAAAAGAAACAGCCCACTACATCGAGCAATAGTTACTGTAGACTCCGGATATATACCTCTAAACCTAAGCAGAGAAATACATAGCCACGAAGAAACAGAGCACATCAACAAACAAGTTACACAGAACACAGTGAGAAAATGGTCACAGAAAACGATCCACGGAAAGCACTTTAAAATGACACTAGAATCACACATCAATAAATAACTCGCGTATAAATGGCTAACTACAGGAGAACTACAACCAGAAACAGAAGGATACGCAATAGCTGTGCAGGACCAAGTCATAGCAACAAAAAACTACATCAAAATAAAAGATACAAACATGCTTAACGATAGAAAATGCCACCAGTTTACAGAAACAATCGAACACCTAACAAGCGGATGCAAACTATTATCAGAAACAGACTATACTGAAAGACATAACAGCATTGCCATAATAATACATACCCCAAGAAATAGCACTCAAACACAATCTGATAACAGAAAAAAGACCGCAGTATAAATATCTACCAGAGACCATATTGGAAAAAGGAGAAATAAAATTATACTGGGATCTTACACTACATACAGACAAGACAGTATCACACAACAGACCAGATATAACTATTTTTGATAAACAAAAAAACCACATATGTACTTACCAGATATTGCCATACCAAACGAAGACAACATGGAAAAGAAGTACTAGAAGAAAATAGATAAATACACACCAGTAGCTATAGAAATAGAGTAGATATATAAGCAGGATAAAGTCATCATACTACTACTCATTCTATTACCGACTGGAGTTATACCTCACACATTCACACAAAATTTAGATAGGATTGACATATCTTCAAACATATGTACACCCACAAGTACATAAAGCGGTTATACTAAAAACATGTAACATCGTCAGAAAATTCCTTAACCCACGTAATTAAACAATCTCTATGATACTTGGTCAACAGACCCTTACAGTAGACCCGTACACCAGCTAACTGAGCCTGAGAATATAGCAAGGATAATAATAATAATCATTATTATTATTATTGCCAAGATTTTTGCCGCAATTAAAAAATGAATCGTTTAAATTTTTGATATAAATTATAAAATATTGGTCGTATAAAAAATTTTTTCTCACTGAAGGTTATTCATATACAAATATCGCACACATATTTCTAAACCGTCACTATCCCAAAAAGCTAATTTAATCAGAAAAAGCATTTTAAAATTTTCAGTTGAAATGAAAACGAAATAATATTGCTTTATGTGGATGAAGTGAATAAACTTTTTTGCTAAATTGAAAAAAGGGATTTCTTTAAGCGACTTAATCAAACAAAAATGAAAAAATTTGTATATTACTTTATTTAAATATTATAATATTATGTCACTTTTCCGTTTATTTTTTACAATATTTTTAGGACTTGCCAAATTATTTAAGAATTTGTCAAAAAGCATTCGCAGTTATCTTTAGCAAGTTCAGTTATTGTAAAATCAAAGGCGTTAATTTTGGACTTATAATAGAAGGTAGAGACATCGCCTTTAGGTAGGGTTAATACCGCCTGTAAATCGTAGCACGACACGACAAAATTATCTTTGACTCCTTTCTTATCGGCTTCTTTCTCCTTTCGGCTCATTTCCTTCTCCAATAGATGATTTTCGTACTTCTCTCTGAGCCCCAACTTGTGATTCTCATCAGCGATACCGTATGAAGTGCACAGCTCACACTGGTCCTTCTTCGGTACAAAGAAAATGTTATAATCGTCTTGAAATATTTTTCTATAACTATGAAATTGCCCTGACTGACGACCATCTTTTAAACAATCCTCTTTGTAATCCCTCTACAAATCCATCAAATTTTCACCACCGTCTATGAATTCCCCAGTTGTTTGTTTCCTTAAATGATGACTTTCAATTTGCGGCACCAATTCGATATGTTTCTTTATTCCAGCAATTGTATCTTGGCTAATCTTCAGCTGTTTTCCATCATGTTTTCCTCGCATTTCCTCGCAATACCTTGGCTGTTAATTTGGTCAATAACAGTTCTAATGGGCCTGTCATTTATCCCAAAAGTATTCTTAAAGAATATTTCACATACCCTTATTTTGACTAAGTCTACCGTCAGATGAAAGGCATGTCTTACGATTACTGTTGATCTTTTTATATTGATATTTTGGACAAATGACATTCATACAGCCCGAAATAAAGTCCCTCTGCCTTGACAAACTAGCTAAACCCCAATAAGTCTCAAAAATGTTTGCTCTCTGCTCTTTGGTAATTTTTTCCGAACATTTAAGACGGCATTTGTAACCACAAGTGGGGCCATTTTTTTTGCAGCAATGACTTTCTTCGATTTTGATAATGAAACATACTCCTTGCCAGAATCCCGAAGGGTTTTAGCCATTTTCTTCTTGGAAATCTGCCCCTTCCGTCTTTTTTTAGGAGATATTTCTTTAGTTCCTTGCTCCGAGGCAGTTGATTCACTACCGGACGACTGATTGCCTTCTTGCTCTACGACTGCTCGAGGGCTTTATCGGTCTGAAATGGCCTTGTTTCGGATGATGAAGATTCTGATGTACTGCAGCTTGAAGTAGTAGAAGCGCTCGATGAAACTAAAGTAGATGATTTTGATACTTCGGGCAAATAGTTAGATTCTTTAGGACAAGTTCCTGTAGAACACGTAGGAATCTCTTGCAGTGATAGATTATCTACTAGGGGGGTAGATGGTTCAGAAGACCTGTTTATATTAAATGAAAGTTCATTCGGGTTTCCACATGGTGTTAAAAGTGCCATCGCAACAAAAATATTACAATCATGCTGTTCTTGGTCAGTTGGAATACCCGAATTTTGACGTTTGTTAAAAGTAAGGTAATCGAATACTGCAAAAATAAATTATATTAAACGTTCTAGGTATCAAAAGTAAACATTCAATCCCTTGTTACGAAATGAAGCCTTTCGATCGCCAAAACCTAGGTTGGAATGAATATTATATACTAAAACAATCCTAGAAGAAATATTATTTAAAAAATAAAAGGTCGCTATGAAAAAACAACAAAATATTGTGTGGAAAAATGACACTAAACAAATAAATTTCTACTCAAATAATTAATTTCAGAAAAATAATTAGCGATAAAAATAAATGTTATTTTTCCCGAAATACCATTCATTTTTTGTATTTTAAAATGCCTCAATACCGTCACTAAGCCGAAAACGACGCTGTTGCATACTAAAATAACAATTTTTACCTTTATAGTACTTGCTAAACTGACAATAAACGATAAATGTCACTTTTGCACAAATTATAGCATACAACTAGCTCCGCAGACTTGTCGCTATTGGTTTAATGTCACTGTTGCATGCGGCTAACCTGTAGATTCCACAAAAGCTGTAGTGACACTTGCGCCATCTAGAGGTTTCTGATGCATTATTTTAAAAATTTAGTACAATGACGTTATTGCCGGTAGGGTTTAGGACATTTTTATTGCAAAATTATCACCGCGACCCGGATTCGATTCTTACGCCTACTAATTCTTAATTTCGGCAACCAGACCCATCAACCACTTTGCTATAAAGACATGATAATTTATCAAACAAAATGTTGTATATAGAAAAAATAAATGATGTTCAACGTATCGCCTCACTTTTACTTAACACTCGATTTTACTCGTTTCTTAAAAACTCCAATAAATAATATACATTACCTCAAATCTGAGATTGTTTATTGGAGGACGGGCATATGGTATGCCTAGAAAACGATAATATGGATTCATCCTATCAACAGTCCATTCTTTGGTGCCTCTAATAAATCCATCTTGAATTCTCAGTTTTTCATACTGTTTAGTATTCTAAAGTAAAAAAGTTGTTTAAAAAATATCTCATTATTGAGTGATTTTGAAAATATAAGAAATATAGAAAAGTATAGTTTATCTCGTCCATCAGAAAATTGATAAACAGAGTAACAGGCAGAAAAATATGAAGCTGGAGAAATGAGTTGACTTGGCACATAGAGCAGTATTGAGTGAGGTTAATAGGAACATCGACAAATATGGACAAATTGGTTTAAAGAAGAGAGAAGCTGTCCGATGTAGAAATACTTTTGTCCTTTTCCGCAAATTTTCCTCTTGTGGAAGATGGGGATGTTGAGGGATATTGGGAGTCATATTTTGGTTAATAGAAAAGAAGAAACAAGGTAGACTTCAGTAAGCTTGATCGAACGGTTTAAGGAAAAGAAGTAGCAGAAGAGGATGAAAATGATTAAGGTTTTATCAATCTTTATCCTGAAGAGATTGAACAAATACAGTACAAGCCACTCAAGTGCGAACAAAAGGACTTTGATTTCAGTAAGTATTACCGATCGATCTACAGCAAATTGAACCAGCGAAAAAGTCGACTAAGAGCGTGGATATTTGTGATTTGTGATAATATAAACACTCACTACCTTGACGACGACAATTACTTTGTGGAATAGGACTTAAGAAACTTCGTTGTTGAAAGATGAATACATCGTTTTAAATTTTGCTTATTCTAAGCGCTAACTAAAGCGAAATGAAATGAAAGTGTTGCTTCTTGATGGTTTATGAACGGTGAAGTTGATTTAGTAGTAGTGGGGATAGGAAGCATTATCAATTGCCCCTATTTTTAAATCTTGTGTACACTCTAGACTGGCTTCGACTGTATGAGAGAAAACATTTATTTCTTCTTAGTAATAACCAATTATAAAAAATAATTACTCTGATTGGATTCACGAAAACTTATTTCAGATGAGACAGCTGAAGACTTTGAAAGAAACATGTTAATGTAATAATCAATGGTATGCATTGAAAATTACGAAAGATGTTCATTTGCTTAAGACTTTAGACATAGATACTCAGATGGTAAATTTCAGCTTCACAACAACTGATTTAAAATATATTTATCTGAAATTTTAAATCGCTCTCAAACAATAATCATTTGTTGATAAGAATTAAATATTCATTGTTCATTTTAATTGAACTTACGTTATTTTTAGGGCTATCACCGAAACAGTTTTCTAAAAAAACCACCACAAGCAAAAACAGAAACACTTTCCAATTCATGATCAGTTTCTAGTTCAAAACTACAGATATTTTTTCATTTTATATATTTCCAATAATCTGAAATATGTGCAAAAAATGCTTCAAATACAATACCACAACAATTACCTAATAAATAATGGAATATACACAGTGAGTTTTAAGTATGGAACGCCTCAATTATCTTGGAAAAAACGTACACGATCTTTTTAAACTTTGGTTTGTGTGGGTTTTGTAATACGGCCGATGTTATGGTGGTATTTAAATTGTTGTCAGAATAATAATGAAATTTTTTAGTTCAAATGAATCACCCTGTATATTTTAAGATTCGAAATACTGAATATATTTCATGTTATAGTTATAGCTACATTTCATATCCTAATAGAAATATCATAAAAAAGGTCTACTGTCAGTAAATTAGTAAAAAGTTCAACGAAACTGGTGTAGTAAAAGATTTATCCAAATCATGGCGCAGAAAGCCTACAGCAACTGAAGACAAATCTTTAAATGTTTGTTTCATGTTAGAGGTATGTCCACATTTGAGTAGTAGGAAAATTAGAAATTTTAGAAAACATACAGTGAAGGTGATTACAGCAGGTGCTCAAAATGTTGTCCGGTTATTTCAATGCAACAAGCCAAGCGATTTTTAAAACGTTGCAATACATTTTGCAACATCCCTGACTGCTTAATTCTTATCTTTGTGGTAATCCTATCTTTTAATTCCTGAATATCGGTAGGCTTTTTTTTATAAACGATGTTTTTTAAGTGATCCCACAGGAACTGGTCTAAAGGAATTATGACGGGTGATCGCGGGGGCCATTCTATAAAACCACGCCTTCCAATCCATATTCTGGGAAACACATTATTTAGGTATTGCCTCACCACACGCGCATAGTGAGGTGGAGCAACATCTTGTTGCAGCCAAATATTGTCATTTGGGATATTGTTATTGTCTGGAAGTTTCGAATAATGGAATTTCTACATTAAAATGTAATTGAAAATACTTACTTGGATTTGGAAATAACCGAGCCAACTCTGGTATAATACTATTGTTACGTCGGACCTTTGGTAAGGATTTGTAGAGGTCCATGAAGAAAAAGAAGACATACATCTAGAATCATCTAGAAATGAGTTTAAGAAAGGATAAGAAGTAACATTGGTGACTGCGGTGGGATCTAAGAAATATTTGTATCTGCTTATGGTAAATACTAGAACCACCGAATACGACAGAGACATGGATACTTCCGGACCCCCAGCATGGTTTTTAATGATGGAAGCAGAGAAGGAAAGACGTGAGGAGGAGAAGGAAAAACGTAGAAAGGAGGAAGAAGAGGAGAATGAGAGACGTGGGAAGGAGGAGGAAGAAGAAAAGGAAAGTCAGAAGGAGGAGAGGCGTAGACAAGCAGATGTAGAAATTATGAAAAGCCTAACACAAATTCAGGAAGCATTAAAGCTAGAGGCGACCCTGTTTAGAAGGGCAATGCCGGTATTGTAAAGGCTCGAAGAAAACGAGAACCCAGTGGAAGAAGTTAGTCTTCAGATAACCATAATCAAACCAGAAAGTGATGATAATCAGAATCCCGTTGAAATCCTTAGAAAAAGTCAAAAGAAAGACAATGACTAATGAAAGTTAAAAGAGAATGGTTTAAAAATGGAGTCAGACCTACTTGGCAAGAGGTAGCCAGATACAGTGGAAGCTTGAAAGAGTACTGGGCCCAGTGGGATTTACAGTATCTTTATGATGGCCTATTCTATTGCATCGAAGATGGGAAAGCCCCGATGGAGTACGTAAAATTCACCAATCAGAAGTGTGCTAGAAGAACTTCGTAGTAAAAACTCAGGAGGACATTCTGGTACTAAAAGAACACTGTCACGAGTTCGAGAAATATATTATTGGATCAACTGTCGAAGAGAGCCTTTTGAAAGACTTGCAATTGATATTCTCGGTCCACTTTCTTTGATAGAAAGAGGAAACAAATACCTGATGGTTGTGATGGATTATTTTTCCAAATGGCAAGCAATAGCACCTCTTCCTAATCAAGAAGCGACGACAGTAGCAGAGGCTTTTGTAACCAACGTTATTGCGAGACACGGAGTCCCTCTGGAATTGCATTCTGATCAGGGACGATATTTTGAATCCGAATTATGGCAGGAGTTGGTGAAGACATTAGACATTAAGGAAACACGCACTACGCCTCTCCACCCACAGTCCGATGGAATGGTAGAAAGACATCATAGAACTATTTGCCAATATCTTTCAATGTTTGTCTCTGAAAACCAAAGAGACGGACTCTTTAGTTCCCCTATTTCTGCTTGCCTATAGAAGTTCTGAACACGAATCAACCGGTTATAGTTCATCTATGCTAGTCACTGGCAGAGAAATGAAGTTTCCCCATTATCTTTTTTTTTGGAAGACTTTCTCCTTATGAAGAAACAGAAGAACATACACCTCCTATGTACATAGAAAGCTTGAAAAAAAATTGGAAAGGGTCGACAATTCTGCTCGTGAACGTTTGAAGCTCTGCAACGATAGGGCGAAGGCTAGACTTGACGTGCATACTACAAACACCAGTTTCTCAAGAGGCGACCCCGTATGGCTGTTCAATCCCAAGCGTAGAAAAGGTTTGTGCCAAAAACTGCAACGAAACTGGGAAGGCCCCTACACCCTTCTCAAGAAAATCAATGACCTAGTCTACCGCATCTAATGGTCAGCGAGGAGTAAGCCCAAGGTGATCCATGTCGAGAAGTTAGCCCCTTACCCTGTTGGCTTCAACCAGGCCCCAGCAGTCAGATTTTTCGGGACGAATAATTAGAAAAGAGGGAGCAATGTTACGTCGGACCTGTACTGAGGATATGTCGAGGTCCATAAAGAAAAAGAAGAAGACATACATCTAGAATCATCTAGAACTGACATCGAAAAGTCTAGAAATGTCATCGAAAAGTCGAGAACTGTCTGGAACAGGTGAAAAGTATAAAAGGCGAGACAATAGACATTAGTTAGTTAGTTTTTGAAGTATTAAAGAGTTGAGTTCTGTATTCTGATAGTGAGACGTTATTAGTATTGAATTATTAAAGTTGTAGAAATAAAGAAAGCTTAAGGAGTCATAAGGAGTAACAATATTTTCCAATAAATCTAAATACGCCGGACCTTTTATAAGTTTCCCCCAATGGAAAAGGGGCCAATTATTTTGTCGCCTATTAGTCCAGCCTATACATTCAGTATTATTGGATATTGGGTGTGAGATTCACGCATCCAACGAGTATTGTTCCATTAATAAAAAAAGTGGCCTCATCGCAAAACATAACATTACTTCAAAATTTTGGATCGTTTTGATTGTACCTGTCTGCAAACACTTCACGTCTATTGAAATCATCATCTGACAACTCTTGAACTAATCTTATTTTGTATGGATGGAATTAATTTTCACGTAAAATTTTCCTTGCGAAATACCAAGTTCCCTGTATATTTGTCTAGTTCTCAAGTGTGGATCGTCTTCTGATAGGACACCAGCATCTAAAGATTTGTTTACAGTTGATGCAGTTTTTCTGCGCCCTGATTTGGATAAATATTTTACTGAACCAGTTTCGTCAAACTTTTTGACTAATTTACTGACAGTATATCTTATTATGGGATTTTGGTTAGGATATAAATTATTAAAGATATTACACGTTTCTTGTTGTCTTCAACGCATATCACCATATCCTAATATCATTAAAATCTCAATTCGTTCTTTTTCAGATATACGATCCATTGTGTCTCCCAATAAGTAATCACCAACAATACTAATTTATTGAAACGTCAAAGTTGTTATTGTAGCAATTGTAAACCCGATCGATTTTTTTATCTGGGGCTACATGAAGTCCTTAGTGTACGAAACTGAAGAAGATCTGATAGCTAGAATTCAAGCTGCGGCAGAACTCATTCAGTCCAATCCGGAGTTATTCTCAAATACACGTTTTTCAATGAGAAAACGGTGTAGAACGTGCTTCCAAGTAAACGGCCGACAGTTTGAACAACTATTGTAGTTTTGTAATTGTTGTAACACGTTTGTTTCAATTTAATTTTTATAGATATTGCGTTATTTGATTTTTATTTTTATTAAATTGCAGCAACTGGACTCAGAAATTAAGTCCATAAATAGCATGTATTCCTTTTTCAACTAATTATGCTCAGTCATTATTCGGGATGAAATCAATAATGTGGTTTAAAGCAAATACTTACTTGTTTAGCAAAACGCCGACGGGCAAATAACATTACACATTATCCTTAAGTACCTACTTGCAGACTTTTGTTCAGAAGCAAATTGTACAAAACCGTTCATTTTAGCTCCATAAAAGGTTTTTCCGTTTTTAACTAAAAATGAATAAAGAATTTTAAAAAAATATTTTTCCAGTAGCGTAAAAATAAGGGGATGAAAGTTGCCACTAGCCCCGATAGCGCGCCACTGGTTAAATTTCTCAAAAGTTACTTTATGTCAAAATATTACATTCTTAAAGAGCATATTGGTCACCAAATTTGAAAAAAAAAAATTCAAGGCCTTTTTGATTTAAGGCAAATTTTGAATTTTGATTTCAAACTTTTAACACCCTGTATTTCGGTAACCAAGCCCTTTAGGGTTTAATGTTCCTATATCAAAATTCATCAATTAACGAGAGCTTTCTGGGGTAGAGCGTTGTCGGTCTATCATAGTAAAGAATTTCCGATACACTCATGACTTGACAGACATAAATTGTATGTTCGTTTACGTCACAAAAATCACTATCTAACATAAATATCATGAAATAAATGTCAGATTTAAACGTACTTCAATAAACAAACAAACAAAATTTTTCCACTAGTTGGAAATAAAAACAATTCTCTGAATTATTTGAAGGTACTTTTTTTCCTTCGACCATGGCATATTTACCTACAATAATTTATATTTTAATCTAGACAAATTCTTTTGTACACTCATTAATATCAATTATATAAATTAGCAATACAATTTAATATTAACTTAGAAAAAATACATATGAACTACAGCCCATACAGGATAACGCTTAAATTGCTCACATTTGCTATTTAATCCAATTTCTATAACCTTGTTGAAAGAATTTTCAGGTGCGTTCTTCTTGTCTGAGGTTTCAGCTCACTTCAGTTAATGTTATGTGAGTAAGCACCAATAAGAACGACACACTCAATTGAAACGCGCGATCTCACGACGCATTAAAATTCAATTCAAAAAATGATTTAAAATATTAGACAGATTCGTATCAGCATCTAATGAAGTTATTCTTTCCATAATGCCATAGGTAACATTCACTCAAAACCAAAAAAAATGGATTATGTTATTTAAAACGCAAACAAATCAAATATATCTTCATCCCCTCCACTTTATTTCCGACTCAAGTTTAACTGATACCCCCGCATAGCACATGCAGCATAGGTGAAGGGGGAGGAAAAATCTTAGCTCAGCGAAGTGAGTAAGTAAAAAAGAACGCGCACATTACCGATGTGAGCTGAGATTAACTGAGATCTCAGTCAAAAAGAACGCACCTAAAATGTGATTTACTGTTGGCACGCGGATGCAAATGCCATCAGCCCGTGTTTGTCAAAATACACAAGATGTCGTTTTATTTCACCAAAAATTTGCAATTAACCCCTTTTTCCCCTGTACTCTATATTTGCTGTTAAGAAGTGGATGAAGGGTGGTTCGGGAAAATATGGTGGATAGTAAAAAGGGTTCATACGACAAATGTTTGGTCTTTCAAAGGTTTCCTGGGATCCTGAATAAATTGTCTGTCCATGCCACCAAACGGACTTATTTTATTCCAGGGTAGCAGGAGCAGCTAGAATGCCATCAAGTAGCATATTTTGAATTGAAGCCTTCATAAATTATGCGTGGTTCCAATTTTAAGCTGGTTCTGTTTTTAAATTAATTACAGTGAAAAATTGGCGAACCTCGTAATATTAATTACTCTTCATTTCATCAATACATACAAAAATTGTGTTACTACTTAGGAAAGAGTTTTTGTGGGGTATACAGATATTTTAAATAAAACTATCAGCACACCCGTAATTTCATCTCATTTATTTAAAAAAAGCTACAGAATATGAATTATAAAATGTATTTCTTACGACGATTAGGAACGTTTGAAGGACAATCGACAATAGATTCACATATAAAGTACCTTTGAGTCAAACAACCTACATCGTTCCATGTAAAACCACTTGGTTGAGCCCAGTCGCGAGCTTCAACACAATTTTCGGAATTATTTTGAGAATTTTTTCCACTTGGTTCTCCTGGATTCCAATTGGCGTAACTCATATTTTGACCTGTAGATAGCCAAACCCATTCGTTATCTCCACCAAGATTGGTTGCAGATGTCCAGTAATGGCCGTAGCTCAAACCTGCAAAAGAAAATTAGGTTTTTTTTTAAAGATTTGCTCACACTTTTGAGTAATTAATGATTATTGTATCAGTAATAGTAAGAAAGTTTCTTTTTATATCTTCTATTCACGAAAAATACCACAATGTACGTCTGTCATCAACGAACTACAAAACCTACAAAAAATTAACTAATGGCCTATTGCACCGACTTCTATTAAGCCAAATTAAAGCTAAAGCCTGGGTTAATTGTAAATTTTGTGTTGCATGGTATTGTTAAGCCGGTTTAATGTTAGTAACCCACAGAACTTAAACTCGCTTAAGATTATAAATCGGGAATAGTTAAACTTCGTTAACTAGTATGTTGGTGCAATGATTCGCAACTAATAAGTAAAAAAGGAACTAAGATGCGTGACAAAAACAGAATTCATTCATGTCAAATAAAACCAGTACCTAATCAACAAATTTAAAAACAAAAATATAACATATATTTATAAACAGCGTTGCTGAAAAGTCTCGCACCAAGGGATTATCTTTGAAATGGATAAAAGAAAAGTTATGAAATTCTGGGACGATAAATGAGACGTTATTTTGCATATTTTAGAGCAAATATCAAATTTTGTTGATGTCAGAGTTTAGCGTACGACCGCCATCTTGAATTATTTGAAATGACAGTCTAGATCGAGTAACGTATCACAAAAAAGCTTATGTCTTTCTCTTTCCAAAAATAATAGCAATGTATCACTTTAATACAAAATGTTACAAGAAATAATTTCTTAGATTTTTTGGTATTCAGTGATGAGGCCACATTTTGCTTGAACGGTTCTGTTAACAGACATAATTGCTGGTACTAGTCAATTTGGAATCCTCACTGGTTTGAGGAGGCTTGTACAAAGCGTCCACAAAAAGTTAATGTTTGCGCGAGTTTGGTGAAAAATCATTTGATCGGTCCTTTTTATATTGAAGGTACGCTTACCGGTCCTAAATATCTTGATTTACTCCAAAATGAAATTATACCTGAAATAAATCGATTATTTCCCAACATGAACGTATACTTTCAACAAGATGGCGCACCGCCACATTAACCAAGAGATGTTAGGCAATATTTAAATAAAATTTCTCCTCATAGATGTCGATAGATGTCGAAGAGGTGCAATTGAGAGACAGGCAAGATCCCCCGACTTGACGCCACTTGATTTTTTTCTCTGGGGCTACCTGAAAGACCGCCTTTATGTTAACAGACCAACTAACTTGAACGGATCGCATACGTCTCGAAATGCTGGGAATTACTCCACAAATGATCAACGATTCTATTCGTAGCTTCGAAGAGACATTGTATCATTGTCAACAAACAAATGTCCAGCATTTTGAGCACTTGTGATGGTATTTGCAACTTAAATGAATGTTTAGTTTATAAATTTCTGTAACATCCAGTTTTGATTAAAATTACAATTTTAATATTTTTGTAAAATTTCTATTATAATTTCCGAGTAAAGTGATACATTGCTATTGTTTTTGGAAAGAGAAAAAAACAAGCTTCTTTGTGATACGTCACTCGATCTAGGTTGCCATTTCAAAACATTCAAGATTGCGGCCGTGCACTAAACGCTGACGTCAAAAGCATTTGTCATTTGCTCTAAAATATGCAGAATAATGTCTCGTACATCATCCTAGAATTTCATAACTTTACCTTTATCCGTTGCAAAGATAATCCCTTGGTGTGACAGTTTTCAGCAGCACTGTATAATAATTATGCTATATTTGCACTGTGAAATTTGTTAATTACTAATTTTATTTGATAATTACGTAAATATACCACGTCATGAGGATTGAAAAAATGAATTCATTCATCCTTATGATAATTTTTCATTCTACCGATCCCTTTTTTCAATTTTCTTTTTACGCAGTTTATAGTTAACTATTTTTTTCTACAAATGTCAAAAAATGACAAGGTTTAAGCATTGACAACAATATGCGAAGTGACACTTTTTTTCGGATTATTACGTTACCATGACTCGAAGGGTGCAGGATGTAGGGTGCGAAGTATTTCGCACACTGCATGTAAATTTATAAGACTTTTGTATTTCAATCTTTGAAAAAATGAAGCCAAACTCCAAATTATTATTTATTTTCAAATGAAGAACAATTAAATACTTTTTTCCGTCGACCGTGTATTAACATATGCTATTAACGTTCTCAAAATTAGACAAAATCATACATTAATGACCCCCATTAATGCATGATTTACCTACATTAATCAACGATTTTCTGCAGGCAACCCAACGCACATCTTATACATTATATTTATATTGACAGTTACCTGTGGTGTAGGCAACCAAACATACAATCACGTCTTCAAAAAATGAATCCTAGTATAGAATACTTCTAGTTTTTGACTTACATATCGTTTTTATGTTATTATTCTACAAAATTATAATAATATTAGTGTTGAAACAATGAAACATCCAAAATATAATGTCAGAAAAACGAAAATAGTGACATTTGAACTGGCGACCTTCTCTGTGACATTTCAATGTCATTATTTATTTTTGACAGTACTTACCTATGAAACAAATAAATATTTTTAGTTTTTAAATATTGAGAAAAACGAAAACTGATACAGTCGACGGAAAAGCTTTGTAACTAACACGAGTATTAAAAGGGCAATTAACAATCTCCAACATTAACGCACTCGCTCTGCTCGTGCGTTAAATTATCTCGATTGTTAATGGCCCTCATTAATACACTTTTTGGTTAAATAACTATAAAATAATTATAGAATTTTACAATAACTTTAGTTATTATTTACAATATTAACATTAATCCATAGTAACAGTGAAAATTTGATTAGGAAAGACATTTTAAGCAAGCTCAACACTATTTTCTATAATAAATTAGGCATTTTACTTATTTATAATATTTTTAAAAGATAGATTTTGACGTTTGTAGAAAAAATATTGTTTGCATCTCGTGCGCGAACTACTTTGGTGGTCTCGAATAATTTTTTAACTCGGCTTCGTCTCGTTAAAAAATTCAATTCTCGATCACCAAAGTAGCATTTCGCGCACTAGATACAAAAATAACGATTTAAGTTACACATTTTTTTTCCTTGAAGTTAATTTGTAATTATCCGTCCATAACCGCAACTGCTAAATATAAAATTATAATTCAAAATGAAACTACTAATATACCTATAATTATGTCTTTTATTAGAAAAACGCTATCAAATTTGAATGAAAACAATTATTTTTTACGACGATCAGGAATATTAGAAGGACAGTCAATGATCGATTCACATATAAAGTACAATTCAGCCAAACAGTCGATATCGTTCCATGTAAAACCACTTGGTTGAGCCCAGTCGCGAGCTTCAACACAATTTTCCGAATTATTTTGAGAACTCTTTCCGCTCGGTTCTCCTGGATACCAATTGGCGTATCTCATATTTTGACCTGTCGACAGCCAAACCCATTCGTTATCTCCAACAAGATTTGATGCAGAGGTCCAATAATGACCATATCCTAAACCTGCAAAGATAAAATATACTTACAAATTACTTCAAATAATTAGCCAGCGGTAAAAATATGAAATGCTAATAAAAATAATTATAAATATATTTAGCGAAACGGTATATGGACTCTACATTTTCGTGACTAATACACACATCGAACAGATCAATTTAAAAATTCTTTCACTTATCAGATCTCAAAATATTATAACCTTCTACCGGACAAATTAAAAGAATTGCCAATCTCAGTATTCAAAAAAAGAGTAACCAAACTTATTTTTGATGACCAATGTACAAATCTATCCTAAAACCATAACTTGGCAGCCTTATAACGCAGGACTTAGGGTGTATCGTCTATTTAGATAGTAGGTATATTCCTTTTTTTTCCTTTTCCTTTCTTTTCGTAGAGGCTTCTGAGGGAGAACAGTTTTACTGATCAGAAGTCCTTTTGACCAAAATTATACTATACATACTTATTGTAATATTCAGATTATTATTATTATTATTATTTATTTTTGGTCAATAAATCTATTATTATTATTATTATTACATAACGGTTTGTCTGCACCAACCATATCATATCCAGCTAAACTGGGATGGGTTGGAAGCATGCAGTTAGGAAGGAACGTTGTTGTGGTACATAGTCGGATCTAAAACTGACATAGGAACAGGAGCTCGAGTCCACGGTGCTAGACCCAAGTGCAATGTCCACGCATCGTTGGGGATGCTTGCATCTGTATCCCAGGCGAAAATCTACGCTATCGACAGGTGTTTGCAAATGAACATACATCGAAAAGGGGTATAGAGGCCAAAAGATTCTCATACTCCCAGATAGTCAGGCAGCACTGAAATCTTTATCATGTCCCCAGATCAGCGGTGGGAGCACGAAACTCGAAGAATTATGGCAGGTCGATCATAATATCACTCACGAAATTCGATTTTTCCTCTCAACTCGTTTGAAATCACTCGACCACTCGTAAGCTGCCGACTTGATCGAATTATAAAATTTATGAGGTTATGTTTATTGAATTTACTGTTTGGACCCTTACTTTGTGGAATCTACTCATGTTTATTGTTGGACTGTGTCGTTTTTTTCAAATATATTGCTTTTTAAGAACGTCTAGTTTTTTAAATAATATCAATTTGTGAATATATTAAATATTGTAGGTCACTGTTGCAATGCTACCTATTGTTCATGAAGGTTTGGGGCAACATGAAAGGCTCGCTAGAGCAAGAAACAATCATCTACGTCTTCAAAAAATTGCTTCATCTTTTGCTTCTCATGGTCTGTGTTTATTCGCACGTTGGTATTCCGGGGTCTATATCAAAATGATCAAAAATAAATTCCCAGTGTCTTTCATTTGGTCAAAAAACCCCAGAGTCGCTGACTATCGAAATATTAAACCTCAGCAGGGGCCAGATAAGGAAAGAGACGGGATTACTCACCGGTTACTGTACCTTAAAGAAGCTCATGCATACAATTGGCATATACATATAGGGGGGATCCTATCTGACGGTTGAGCATGGAAGAGGAGGAAACAGCCTCACACATTATCTTCGAATGTTAAGCACTGTCTCATTGGAGATATAGACTTCTAGGACTAGAGTACCCAAGGGAGGATTTCTCCTAGAAGAACCTGGTGAAAAGACTGTTGAGCCTGATAAGGGCTACTGGTCTCTTCACAATAACGGTACAACCAAGAGCACAAAATGCATAAAAGCTGAGGTACTGTAACGAAGTTACATTTTCTTAAAAATTTAAGTTTTAATTTCTGTAATTCACCTGAAAAATGTTCAGCTAAGGGAACGCTGTAAAACATTTTAGTTTATTTCAAACATTTAGAATTTCCGTCTACTTTTGTTAAAAGAGAACTTTTTGTAAAGTGTATCATTAATTTTGGAAAACAAAAAAACTAGATATTCTGGGTGATGATAATTGATTTCAAATCAGCGTAGGAGTTTGGCATTTTGGAATTATATTCGCGCAGACTATCAATAGTAGGGATAGGACATAGGTAAAAGGCATTTTGAAAAATCTAAAGAGTCTCTCTTGAAAACCGACCGTGATAGTGTTCAGTCGTATTTTTGATAACAATTCTTGCTGCCACTCCGTTTAAAAAAAAACCCCGTCGTTTGTTATATTTTGTGAAGGTGAGCATTTTGTATAAATTTAAAACTCAATTTGTTTGAAAAATAAATATAGTTTTCTGCTGATATACCGTCATCAGCCGCAAATGATTATAATTCTTATTTCCAATCTAATTTTGTAAGCTTAAGTTTGAATAAAGTTTTCAAACTTGTCTTTTGATAAATTTTAAAATTATCGTTGATCAGTGGTCTTCTCCGAAATCACTCTGTTATTTGCAATTGGTAAATTTTTTTTTTATTGCGAAACATTATTACACCCTTTCCACAGCATTCCCGTAAATCCTTGTTGTTCTAAGTTACTCTCAAACATTCGTAGACGTTCTGGTGTGTTTGAGTGTACCTAGTAACACCTTTGGAGAGTATCAGGTGATCGCAGACGATCAGGTTTGTCTGATATTTCCCGAAGAATTCCCGTTCCTGTCATCTCGTTGAGTAAAATACCGTTTCCGATAATACTATAGATTCATTTCCTTACTCAAACCCTCGTTGTTCTAAGTTACTCTCAAACATTCATAGACGTTCTGGTGTGTTTGAGTGTACCTGTTAACACCTCTGGAGATTATCAGGTGATCTCTGACGATCAGATTTGTCTGATATTCTCCTAGGAATCCCGTTAAATAATTTTCCACTTGAAAGTTAATATAGTACGTTTAAGAGCAAATTCTAGAATAGAAAACCGAACCCGGTGAAAGGACCACTGATGTACACCTTTGTACTAATTACCCGGCTTAGTTAGTTATTTATTTTATTTGGGATTGCTTTGATTGCCAGGTTATATGCATTAGCTTTAGTTATCTTGCATCAGCTCGCTTAGTAAATGCTACCGGTTACACCCGCTTGCTAACCAAAATTAATGAACACTGCATGAACTTTTATTTTCTCTGTATTGCATCAAAAGCTATTACGTTAGATTAAATTTTTATATATATATATTTCATTTATCTTGCGTAATTTCATCTAGTAAAGCACGACTGTAATTATACTTTTATAAATATGTTCCTTTAAATTGTTTATTGTTACTCAATAAACTGTAATAACATTTGGCGACTGTTATCTATAATTTATCGGTTTCCAGCACTTCAGTAGAATTGTAGCCTTAGCCATAAGTAGTTGCATGATCCTGAAGAAATACCATACCTAGGTAGAGAGAATATTTGAAATTTTATATTTCTCTTTTCGCATTTGGTTGTTAAACTGTTTCACTTCTAACAGTTCCAACCAATACAAACTCGCTTAGGGTCCGTTTAAAGGTAGGTTGAAACTTATTTTTCTTTGAACTTCAACACGACCCCTGGAATTTTTTCGTAACCTCCATCTGAGGCTATCCGGAACTCTTGACGCTACGGGTCAAGGGCCCGAGCACAAGCATTGAGGGTGTCAGGTGTGACGTGCCGCGAGCAACAACGCAACACGTTACAGTACGGAAGTCTCGAAGCCTCTGACTGGTGGTGCCGAACCAATCAATCAATTCCCAGGATGCTTTTAGGATATTTAGTTGCATATTTCTCGTAACTGCTTCATTAAATATAGATATCATAATATCCCATACAAAATCGTGGAATAAAAGTAACAGTCAACAGTACTAAGACTAATAAATATTTTTTTGCGAAAAACGCCACTAATGGTGCTCTTTATAGTTACAATCTGATCAATGACCAAATTTTTCAAAGTCTAAACTAGGTACTACAATGAAAAAAATCAACCTAAAGATTTAACTAGCATTGCTCAATATTTTCTAATAACTTATCACTAAACTAACTACTATTTGTGTTTACACTGGCACATAACAAAAGCTCATAAGGATGATCCTCTTCAGCCTCCTTGTGTAGTTAGTATTGTCGAGATGCTGGATGGCCTCGACGTTGCCGTAATGAAAAAGTCACTGTTCATGACTTTTGGCGAATTTGCTGATAGTATTTATGCATTTCCAAGCCTCCGCTTAGGTCACTGTTTCTGCAATATCTAGGTTTCTAATATCCTGGCTGCCTTGAAGGTCCTTTAGCCTTTAACTTAAGAGTCTGAAACTGTCTGGAACTGCAAACAATCCCTTAAGGAACTGGCAAGACAAAGTAATTTTGTTGTGGGTGCCAGGGTATAAAGAAATAGTCGGAAATGAGATTGCTGATGGTCTAGCGAAGGAAGGAGATTGTAATCCTTTTATCGGACCCGATCCATTTTGTGGTTACCCAAAAAGCGACATTGTGGAAGAAGTCCGAATATGGGAATAATGAACCTATTGGAAGAATACTCCAGGCCAAAGACAGGAAAAAAATATTATTACGACCTTCTGCTCACTATGCTAAATTGTTCTTGTAGCTTGAGAAATCTAATCTCAGAGTGATCACAGAAATGTTCACTGGACATTGCTCACTCAGATACCATCACTGTAAGATGGGCAAAGTGTACAGTGGAACATGCAGATTCTGCGATGATGCATATAAGACGGCGGAACACATTATCTGCAATTGCAGGGTGATTGTCCGCCATCGCCTCAAACACCTGGAACAGGTTGACTTAGAGCCTGATTAGGTTGAACTAGATTTAAATAGGAAATACTTCTTTAGTGATATGATATTTATTTTTTATAACTGACAGTAGTAATAATATTGACAAAAAACATCAAATCCAAAATAACCTAGTCTAGCATATATAATAATATTCCGGGTTGTAGTTAAAAAGTTAATCATAGTACAAACGGTCAGGTGGTCTTCGGATTCCTGAAGATTGTCTGTCTTGGACTTGTTTGTGGATTTAAAATATGATTACTTTGTTGGTGTTTAGTGCTCTGCTCTGTAGTATTCGTATTATAAGGAGGTGGAAAACTATTAAATATAGATGTTGATATACATGGCTTATTAACAAATTCATTAATATCATAATGACTTGTAGTATCTTCTTTTTCTTGGACCGCAGTCTTACTTATCGACTTTCGAGACGATACTTCTGAGGATCGGTTGTCATAGTCAAAATTTTTAGAACCCACAGAGGGTCTAAAAACTCTATACTATCTCCTGGGTGGTAGTGGAAATTGTTGCTGATTGCTGTCTTGATTGATTTTCCATGTTTTTTTATTGTTTTAATTCGGTTATAGGAATAGGCTTCTGAATATTGCACGATAAGAGTTGATTGAAATGTCTTTTTATCATGTAGCCATCGTCCAATTCAATTATATAATGTAATATTCCAAGGCGATTTATAACAGTTCCATACTTCCAATAAATGTTTCCTTGGTGATTGTACTCTTGTTCCTTAAATAAAATTGCTTAAAATTTGGTTGAATTGCACTATTTTTATCTGGTTTTTGAGGTAGAATAAGATCTAATTTTGTTCGGATATTTTGACCAAACAACAATTCTGCTGGTGTCTTCCCATTTAAAAGGGGTATTGATCTAAATTTAAGTAAAAATCAGTGTAGTTTCTCATGTATAGTTCCTGGTTCTTCAGACATTTTTTTCATTTTATCTTTAAACTTTTGTACACAGCTTTCCGCTTGTCCATTTGTAGCATGATATCCTGGAGCAATAAGTCTTTGTCTTATTCCATTTCTTTTACAAAATTCTATTGATTTAAAAATGGAACAATTATTTCTAGTAATCCGTAACAACTGAAAATTTCTCGTGGATAATGTATTGTTCCAGAAGTTGTAGGTGCATTTTTAGACATTTTAATTTCGGGCCATTTACTTTTTACATCTACAACTATGAAAAAATTATAATTAAAAATTGGGCCAGCATAATCTATGTGAACCCGTTGCCAATTTTTTTCCGGTTCTTCCCATTGGTGTAGAGGTGCTTTCTTAGGAGTTTTCTTGATATCACAACACGCTTTACGACTATTAACTAAATTCTCTATACCTTTATCAATATCCTTCCAGTAACAGTATCTTCGGGATATAGATTTCATTTTTTCCATTCCTATGTGTGTACTATGTACTTCTTGTAACATTGCTGCTTGAAGACATTCTGGTATAATTACTCGATTATGTTTAAAAATTATTCCTTCCTGTAAAGAATATTCTGGGTCATAAATACATTAAGAAGTTTTTCTTTCAATTGTTGTAATTCCGGATCTTGTTGCGTTTCATGAGCAATTATATTAAAATCTAAGGTTGTTGTGGAAATTTGATTAAATGTTTGAATATTCTGTAAAAATTCATTATCGATTGCCATATTTTCATTTTCTTCTAGAGATAACGGATTTCTTGACAAATAGTCTGCATTAGTATGCTCTGAAGATTTCTTATACTCTATAGTATAATCAAATCCAGATAAAAATTGCGGGTATCTGATCATTCGCGTAGCTGAAAATAAGGGAAATTGTTTTGTTGGATTTAACATAGTTATCAAAGGTTTATCGCCAACAACAAGTGTAAAATGTCTTCCATAAATATAGTGAAACAGTTTTTTGAAAGTCCAGTAAATTGCAGTAGCTTCCCGATCTAATTGACGATAGTTTCTCTCAGCTTTTGTTAATGATCTTGAAATAAAAACAACTATTTTTCTAGACCATTCAGAAGTTTGTGTGAAAATACACCAGAAATGCCATGTGGATTTGCATCAGTAGCTAGTATTATTGGAAATTCTGGTGAAAAAGCAATTAAAACTTGCTTGCTGGCTATTACCTGTTTGGCATTGTTAAAGGTAGCTTCACATTCTTAGTTCCAAATAAATGGTGCATTTTTTTGTAATAATCTGTTCAGTGGCTGATAATTGTAGAAGCATGAGGTATAAATTTATCATAATATCGAAGCATTCCCAGAAACTGTTGTGATGGTTCCATATTTTCTGGTCTTGGTGCTTCTTGTATGGCTTTGATTTTATCATCCAACTTTTTCAACCCTTCTTTGGTGATAATGTGCCCTAAATATTTAATTTCATTCTCGAAAAACTTGCATTTTTCTTTGTTTAGATGAAGATTATATTTCCGGAATTTTTCCAAAGCTTTGCACTCTTGTAGAGAGGAACCTTGAATTAAAATATCATAAAAGTAAGCTGTGGTACCATCTAAATTATTATTAATTTGAGCAATAATCCTATGAAATTCATTAGGTGCGGTTTTGATTCCAAAATTCAATCGCTTTGCAAGATACGTTCCTCTATGTGTAGATATGTCTTGTAGCTTCGCACTCTCTTCGTCTACTGGCACGTGCAGGTAGGCTTTGAATATATCAAGAGTACAGAAATATTGCCCGTTTCCCATTTTATTGAAAATATCTTCTATTCTTGGAATCGGGTATCGATTGTCTTGAAGTTGTTGATTCACAGTGACTTTATAATCAGCGCATAGCCGAACCCTCCCATCACTTTTAGGTACAATCACTAATGGCGTGCCCCATTCTGAGTAATCTAATTTTTCTATTATACCTTCGTTTTCCAAAATATCTAATTCTTTGTCAACTTTCTCTTGTTAGGCGTATGGAATTTTTCTTGGTTAGAAAAAAACTGGCTCGGCATTTGGTTTAACTTTGAGTGGACAATGTATGTTTGGAAATTCTCCTACAGTTGAAGTAAAAACATCTTCAAAATCTTTAAAAATTTCAAATTATGTAGGAGCGGAATTTGGAGCAGGAATAGTGAGAGAGTTTATGTTTTGAATGTTAATTTTTAAATTTCGAATCCATCTTCTTCCAAGTATAGCATTGCCATTTCCTGGTATGACAAATAAATCTCCAATTATTTTATTATTTTTAAAAGAAACAGGAACTTGAACATATCCCAATGGATTGATTAGTATAGGAACGGAATTTCATGTGCGTGATTTGCATAGGTTCGTTTGATTGTAAATTATTGAAATATCTTTCTGATATCAATGTAACTGGACTGCCTGTGTCATACTCAAAAGTGAAAGGTTTATTTTTTACATTCCTAGTATATTTATAATGTTCAAAATATATACTAAATATAGTGGGTACATTCCCAATATATTGTTTCAAATCTTAGATGGTATATCCCCTTCACAATGTACCAACAATATAATAGGAATGTACATCTTATTTAATTTAAATACACGTTCAGACTAACAGGGTACATCCATTCAAGGATATACCTGTGACATCCATGGAATATTGGAAAAAGTACATAATATGTACACGTGGACACTAATAGTGTATAAATATCCATTCAAGGATATACCTGTGACATTCATGGTATATTGGAAAAAGTATTACAAAATAATGTACATTCCCGTTAGATCAATGTGATATACCTAATTTGGTATTCTTATTATTTTGTAATCCTCAGACAAAGTATATCATCCAGAGGATATTGTGGCTGGGACTCAACAGTTTCTGTTGATTATGTACCAAACTTAAATTTTAAATCATGAAACTAAAGTTAGTGTTATGCGTTATGTTATGTTGTCATGTTGCCAACAC
Organism: Lochmaea crataegi; assembly: GCA_947563755.1. NCBI lineage: Eukaryota > Metazoa > Arthropoda > Insecta > Coleoptera > Chrysomelidae > Lochmaea > Lochmaea crataegi. The sequence continues at coordinate 7,717,157 of OX387435.1, forward strand.
TGGTGCACTGGTAGCGTCGGTTGAAATTCGAAATTTTAGGTTATGTGATGTGCATAATATGTGCAAGCAGAGCACGTGAACGTGAACTTTTGTTATTTTGAGTAATCTATGTTTTGTGTTTGTGGTGAGAGTACTGAAAAGGCGGTAAGTACCTATATTATTATTTTAACTTATCAAGGGATTTTAATATTGCACGTTTATGTTAAATATTAAATAGTTACTTTAATGTTATAATGTCATCTTCACAAAGGAGCCGCAGGTTTAATATAAAAGTCAAAAAAAGGTTTAATTATATTGTTCAAATAATTCATTCTAATGTGAACAGTAATCCGTTGACCAGGGGTGTAGTGGTTAGTAGTGCAAACGGTTCTCAGCAAGAGATAGTAGTGCAAAACTCGCTCCAACAGCAATGCACAACATTGATTTTTGAGATATAGTGAGATGTCTTTAAGACTATTTTCCTTTTTCCTAGATTTTCAAAACAAACAAAAAACTTTCAGGAAAACGGGTCTTAAAAAACGAACAAAAAATTTCATCACACTACATCTCAAAAATCGCTCCTATGCGCATCTTTTCTATTTTTCATATCGCATAAATATCAGCTGGAAGTCATACCAATAAAACACCACGTGATTTATTTGGAGATTTATTCTTATATATATATATATATATAGGTACATATATATTATTATATGAAGCATTCAAAACATATATATATATATATGAGTATATATATTAGGTATTTTTTTCTTCTCTCATTCGACGCTGCTTTGAGTGTCGAAGCCACTCACTCAACACCTCCTCAAACTCTTTTCTGGTGCATTTTGATTTTTGATGCACTACACCTAAACAGAAAAAAAATATTTTTCTCAATTCACTTCATCTTTTTTTTCCTTAAAAATAAAAATATATAATTCAGTTTTTGTATGATAATCAAATAATCTTTCGAATATTTTTTACCCAACATTAAGATACCTTTGAAGGGGCAACATCAAATGTTTAATCCAGAGTTTCCCAATCACTAGGCCACCCTCGACCACTGTTGGAAACTACTTAAAGAATAATGGCCACTATATACATAATAAATTTTGTAGTACAATAGTATTGTGTGATTTACAAAGTGTATGTAAAAAGCATTTATATATCAACTTACCAAAAGCTATATTGATCAACTCCAACCATCCTATCGGAAAATTGTTCTTTCGGCCAACATTGTTCGTGAATAAAAAACGGCATATGCGGACTGTGTAATCTTTTACATCATTGCCACCAATTTTTTTCAAATGTTTAACCTAAAAACAAAAACATGAACTGTAAAATTTGATGAATAATGCAGAATTTTTTTTGTTTCTACTAGTCATGAAAGAACACTCTTCAACAATAAAATTACTTACAATTGAACTTTTTTGTTCTTTGTTAGTGATTATAAGGTTTTCCAACTCCTCCAATGTTTTAATTGGTAGATCCATTTGTAAGGTATCTATTTCAGAATTTTCTGATTTGTGAGATGTTTCATCTACTGTTTGCTTCAACTCATTCATATCGAGCTTCAAAGTTCCCAAAAAAGTTTTAATGGTTTTTATATACCATACCAATACCTAATTTTTCTAGAACAGATGAAGTACCCAAATGATGATCTTGATCTAACTTATTTTTAAATGTGTCATCTGTTTGTATTGTACTTTTCAGCTGAGGAAAAGCCATACGATTTCTAATATAATCTCCTTCTTAAATACACTTACTGCACCCATGATAACAAGTGTGCCCTTTCATATAACTAACGAATGACTTAGCAGGTGCATCACAAACTACTGCATTAATTTCTATAACAACTCGTTTACCCTGCCATATTAACCCTGCCTCTTTAAGTTCTAGAAATTCATCAACAAAAAATTTTTGAAATGCATTTGCTGATTCAGGTTTGCGACATCCATGATATACTCCAATGACAAATGGATTATACATATGTAGATTTTCAAATAAATTTGGAGGAAACCATCCCAAAATGGGCCAAAATTGACTGCCTGAACTTTTACTTAAAGGCAACCCATCAATATTTATATTGATTTTAAATTTCTGAGGAAATTTATCAATTGGGAGTGTCTCAAATTTTCTCATAATTCCCGATTTTAAGCCAATATGGCCATATTCGCCTGGCTCTACTTGGGTAATTTCAACCTTTCGTTGAGTGTTGAGTAAAGTCCTAGCATCTGATGGTAATTGTAGGCCATAATTGTTTAATACTTGAAGTAACTTAGAAATATGACTTAATGGTACATGACACTCGATAGCCCATTTTTTTAAATCTTGCCTAAGTTCTGTTATTTTGCTTGAAGTGGAATTTATTATGCATTCTGAACAAGCACAGCATTCTGATTTTGAATCATCTGAGGCATAACTATCATTTTCACTGAATGTGAATTTCTCATCAAGGTTATTTTCAATTATTGCAGCTGTATCATTTTGGCCCTCATCCGCAGGTGAGGTTTTTTCAGTGAGTACTGAATTATCCACAGCCTCATCGGGTGTACTGTGTGGAGTTTTTTGGCAATGATAATAAACATTCATTCTCTAAACTTCTCACAATTTTATGTCTGAGGTTACGTTTTTGTCTCTGGGACAAATGTTTAATTGGTTTATACATACCTTAAAACAATATTGTTGAAATTCACTGTCGATCACTTCCCACCTTATCTGCTGCTATTTCTAGTTTGCTGTTAGTCAAGTTTGTACACCATTTCTGCCGAAAATTAACGACTACTTTGTTTCCCGTAAAAAATGATGAAACTATCAACATTACAATAACAGCGTCCTCTGTGTGGAAGGAGCTGGAAATATATTGACGGTACGTTCAAGCACGGTTCCCGGCGTACGTTCAGCGCACATCCATTGGAAACTTCTAAGTTACATAATTGTGTAACAAACATATGAAAAAGGCATCATTGTCTTTTAAAAGCACATCAATACAACATATTTTGTTTCTGTTGTAGAAACTTCACAAAAATACGTTGTGTGTACATCAGGTTAGAATGTTAAACAAAATATAACGTTTCCTCATGTTCTGTATATCACAGGTATATTACCAACAAATGTTAAATAATGACATACATGTGACATTCAATGTACTGCAGTTACGTGCAAGTGATATCAAAGTTGCATTACAAATGAATGTTTCTTTGTTATCAAAATAGAACATCGCAAAACTGCCCAGTTATGTTATGTGCTTGCTGGGTCATGGTCCTGAGAAACCTTCTTATGCTGACAGGTTTCTTCAAGACTTTGTTAGTGAAGCAAGAGATTTAGTAAATAATGGCATTAAAATAAGGAATACATTTAATTGTACTTTAAATATTCAAATGCTTATTTGTGATTCACCAGCAAAGGCATATGTTTTAAAAGTAAAATATCATTCTGGATATTATAGTTGCACAAAATGAACTATTGAGGGTGCTGTAGTAGATAGAACTGTATGTTTTGTGGAAACCAATGCTACATTTCGGGAACAACAAGTCAGAGCATCATTCTAGGCAAACTGTACTTCAACATATTCCTAATTTTAATATGATTAATCATGTTCCTATAGATTATATGCATTGTATTTTATTAGGAGTTACAAAAAAGTTATTATGTGGAAAAAAATATGGCTGGGTATTCGGAAAACCTCCTTACAAACTAAGAGCATCTCATATTATCCAGATGTTTCAATACTTACTCAGTTTGAATAAATTTATACCTATTGAATTTTCTCGTAAATGTAGAGCAATTACAGAATGTAAAAGTTACAAAGCTACTGTATTTAGGTTGTTTCTTCAATATACTGGTGTTTTAGCATTAAAAAATGCATTGCCATCCAAAATATACAATACAACATTTAGTGTTGCTATTCCAATTTTATCAAATAATGAATTGATATATAATGAGAATTACATCACATATGCTAATACATGATTACTTTGTTTTATAAATAATTCTTTGAAGATTTTTGACCTGATTTTATGTCTCACAATGTGCACAATTTATTGCATTTAAAAGATTGTGTCACAGAATTTGGGATTCTAGAAAACTTTAGTGCTTTTCCCTTTGAGAATTACATGCAAACATTAATAAAAAAAGTTCGTATTCATGCAAATCCATTACAACAAGTCATTCGTAGAAGTAAAGAAGAATCTTTAGTTATTAACTCCAAAAGTGTTACTTATGAGAATAAGTTTCTAAAACTACATTCAAGTGGTACTCTTCTGAGAAATTGTAGTTCTCCTCAGTATAAAGCATTAGAAACCCAAACTTTTGATTTAGATGTATCAAAACCTGCAAATAGATATATAGAAACAAACCAAGGTGAAGATTATGAGCTAGCAAATTTTGTAAAATTTGACAAGACCATGGTGGCTGTTCGATATGAATTCAAGAAATGTGGTGATATTTTTCAAAAACCTTGTTCTTCATCTATCATTAACATTAATTTTATTAGGAAATTCTCAAATAATTTGCAACTTATATTTATTGATAAAAAAAAAAAACTTATGGTATTGCCATTTGAAAAAAAGTTGGTTTATATTCCTCTAATACACATATAATACTTTATCCTGTTACACTGGGTATAGTAAATATAAGTAAATTATTGTATATTATGTATTTGAAAATATAATTTTGTCTAGAAGTGAGTGAATGGAACATTGTAATATTTTATTTCATTTTTGTATTTCTTTTTCCAACAAACTGTATAATTAAGATGTATATTAGTAATTAATTTTAACTATGAAGGCTATATATAGGTTAATTTTTGTGTACATATTTAATAGTTGACAAAACGGTTTAACAACATATATTTGCATGTTTGACATTTATATTTTCATTCTTCTTTACATAGATTATAAAATGACTTGGTTGATAGTACATTTTGTTGGTGATGAATCGGTAGAATACGTACCAGATGTCTGGTACATAGAAAAAACTAAAGAATGCTTCTGGCCACCCAGAAACGTATCGAAGACGAAAATGCAACTGGCAATTAAATCAAAGTCTATGCCAGATACAGACTGGCATGCTTATCTTGTGAGAATCCTTGGCAAATGTGGTAAGATTTGAGTCAATAATAGTATGTGAACTATTTTTCATCAAAGTCCTTTATTAAATACACTTTCAGTTAATATGGAAGAGACAAGCAAGAGGGCGAAAAAAGCTGAATATTCAAGCAATTTGTCATCCTGTGATAATGAACCACGCCCAAAGAGAATTCCTAAAAAAAACAAGAGATACAAAAATACGTCGTCCTCGTCAGGTCCTGAATCTTCGGATTCAAGTGAATATCCGCAATTTGGTAAATCAGGTATGTTTCTGCATTTAAACACAGATACCAGCTAATAATTCAGGTAAATTTTATGGTTACCAGTGTGCCAATAATTCTATTGTTTTAGGGTTAAATAATATAAGCAGAGATGAAGCAAGGGATGAAAAAGCAAAAAATAAAGCGAGAATTTCCCCTCAGGAGATTCACACTGAAGGTAATAAAGTAGATAGACCTCATAATCTTCAAATGGTGCCATGATTTATTATAAGTAGAGTATACTGTTGCCCAAACTCTCCTCTTCATGAAGACTGTGTTTAAAACTAAGGCCGCATCCATATATCATCATCATTTTCTTCATCTATTAACGCTCCAAAATCCAAAATTGCTAACATATTTCACTTAAAATACAGAAATGACTATAAAAAAATAAAAACTCACGCACAAAATAAAGAAAATACCAAATAGAAACTATTATTATTATTTTTATTTCTTATAAAGATATAAATAAATCTTAAAGAAAGAAGACTGGTTTCACGTAAGTACAATAGAAGCAAAATTATAAAACAAAAAATATTTCTGAAAAAAAAACGTAGAAACGAAAGAAAACTTAGTTAGATGCAGTAAAAATGACAAAAAATAATGAACAAAGTTTTTCCATCGTAGATTTAACAAACACCCTACTCCTACTGGTAGATAGGATACTTATTATAAATGTACCTCAGAATGAAAAAAAAGTTACCTTAACTTATGAAATATATAATAAGCAAATATTCTATTGTCTAATAGGTATCGTATGAACCAGATCCTTGCAAACGATAAACAGTATCGTAAAATTTCATATTGTCGTCAAACGGGTTGACTTCATTTCGCAGATTATCAGATATATTTAAAAACGACAAATTGTTTTCATCGCTAACTGCTGGTAGCCAACGGATGCTGAGATAAGTATCTTCTTCTGGAGTGGGATCGCTGAAACAAAACAAAATATATATAAATATATTTTGGTTCAATTTACTAGGCTGCATAACTTGTTACAATGGCTCTCTTCTCTAAAGTTGTTTGGAAAGCAATGGAGTTAGTCTTCATAAGATTCAACTTCTTCTCTATTTCCTACTCTGCGTGATTATTTATTCACTAATCGCTGAAAGAAGCTTTTGTTTCGGGTTACTTACTCCAAAACATCCCCAAACTGCACTGGTGATGAGCAAAATCGGTCTTCTTGGTCCTGGTATCGTATGGTACATAAAACGAGATTACGTGCTAGTTCAACCAGTCAGATAATTCCTCCTCTTTCCAATATTTCATGATCTCATTGTAGGTCTAATTGAACACCATTATCTTAGAATTTAGGTTTGGTTTTAACATTTCTTCAGCTGCTTTTTAGACCTATAGAAACTCAAAATAAAGGAAAATCTTACCCGTATTTGGCAAAATTCGTCCACATCGTAACAAGTTGATCTCTTATAACTGTATCTGCTTTTGTTCCAGGGATATCCGGTCTGTTAAATAAATATCCAAGCTCTTCGGAATGTCCAACACCTGTATTTAAAATTGTTATTACAAATTAAAAATGCAATTTGATGATGTAGGAACAATACAAAAATTAGTAATTCCATAGCAAGCATTGACATAAATAGAAACAGTTCTAATTGATATTGATATTGTCGACACGGACTATAGGTGTGGGTAATTTGGATATAACGCATCTCATTGGGCTTAAAGACCCTTTTGGGGGCCGGAAACCTTTTGCGGTATCAACTCCAATGTGATATTGGAAGAAATCGACGAAACCGAAAAGAAGAGAAGATCTGACTATTGGAAATATTTAGTACGACTAAGAAAATCAAAGATACTCCTGGGAAGATAAGATAAGATACATATAGGGCTTGAGTGCTTCTAAGAGCCTCTCCACTACGACCTTTGCAGATCTATTGTGTGTACCCTCCTGTTATGCTGGAGTTCCTTGTCTAGACTTCGTTCTTATTACTAGACTTCGAATGCAAAACCTCAGGTCATCCATAATAATATGAGGGTTGTGAATTTTCCTCTCCTATCGTCGAAAACCTTAGCCTAGTCAGGCCTTCGCAGTACCAGAGTATGTGTGCTGAGGATTCCTCATCTTCTTGGCAAAACCACCAAATGGTTGTGTCTGCTAATCCGATGTTATTCATGTGTTTGTTTAGTCTACAATTTCCTGTCAGGAGCCAATCCAGTCTCCTGATTGTTCTCCTATTCTGGTTTAGTAGGTACTCGGTGAATTTCAATGAGGGTTTTTTGATGAACTCTTTGGCCTGCCTCATTCTAGGAGCCTTGTTCCACCATTCTCGAAACTGCTTTTTTATCTAAGTTCTACTATTCGCTTTTTGCATCGCTGTCGCTATGCCACAGAAAGGTGCTGGGCCAATGGGAGCACATCGTGCCCCTTCTCGGGCTAGTGAGTCTGCCTCTTCATTGCCCTTGTGATCTGAGTGGCCTGGTACCCAGGCTAAGGGCAATCTATTATGACTGCCCAGCTTTTGTAGCGTCTCCAAATAGTCCCAAACGAGTTTGGAATTTATCTCCATGGAGCTGATTGCTTTTATAGCCGCTTGGCTTTCGGAGTATATGACAATGGTATTTTCCTCAAACTCCTGTCTTGATATCTCTCCTACACAGTGCTGTATTGCTGCAACTTCTGTCTGGAATATCGTCACATGTTTGCTGAAGCACAGTGAGACTTTGTCTTTGGCTTGGCTATATATATATATATTCCTGCTCCGACACCTTCCTCGGTTTTTGGAGCCACCTCTTTGTTGGAGTTGTCGTCATGGCTCCCGTGGCATCCAGGTAAGCTTGCCTTTGGATGCCACTCAGCTTTTGGATTGCCCCAGCCTGCCGCTCCTGGGAAACTACAACCAGGTGACAACAAATGAATGCCCGGGCCAGAGTAACTGCACAAAGTGCTTAACAGGTGTCCTGACAGGAAACTGTCGCCTGAATGGGTACCTCAAACTAGTGGAGCAAGAAGAATGTAGGTTTTGAGGAATGAAATCAGAAGCCTCCATTCACATACTTGCGGAATGGATAGCAATACAGAATCCTACAAACATAGATATTTTTGTGTAATTTAATTTTCTATTGATATTCGGGAGTGCCAGGAAAACGCATAACCTTGAATACTATCGCCCGCGAGCCACCACTGCACATTAGTCAGATGAGCTAGATAAAGCAACAGCTTCTGAATATGTATTAAACGAGCTACAAATTCATCAATACAGCCTTCTTAGCCTCTACATTATACTTAACTAATAGAAGGCGTGAATCTTGATGATGTAACTTTTATAGAGATGATTCGAATCCTACTTGTTGCGCCATCTACTTACGCTGTTTATACTATACAAATAACAGAAAATGGCCAATTAACGTTTTTTGTAACTCTTCAAAACCACATGACTTGATACAAAAGTACCAGAAAAATAAGAACGTTATTAACCAGAAAGTCTAACACTCTAATTTGTTTATTGATATATCTTACCTGGCGCTCCATTGGTTGCACCGTCTCCTAACAAACCTTTATAGGAAAATACATAAAAATATACTGGTGAATATTTCGACATATCCAGAACTGCCCTTCTAGTCGGTCGATTAAACTGGTCATCACTTACAAACTGAAAAAATAAAATTTTCACTTAGGTAATTAAATATTTCGGGAAAATACTTTGACATTGACAATGCTTCCTTTAAATATGGGTGAATATTCACATATTTACAAACAGCATATCGATCTGTAGATTTCGTTATTTTTCAGTTCAGTTATGAGACTATAGAGACTACCTAAGAAGAGTTAGGCTGGAGAATGTAATTTAGACTAAGGGGACCACAATAAACCTGAAAAGGTCGCAGTGGAAAAGACTAAGTCTAATCTAATCCAAACTATGCTATAGTCTTATAGTATAGAGAGACACTATTGGAACAAAGTAGAATCTACTCACTTTTACGGTCGCATCTTCTTGTAAAGCTATGCTCAATACTCCAAAATAATGGAGCTTTATGGCAAGACCAGCAGAAGATCTTTGTATAGAGTTATTAGTTAAATCAGCAGGCGCTAAAGATGAAAAGCCTATATCGTATTTAATAGTGTATAGACGAAGGAGAGCTAAAAAGAGTTCATTCACATGAAATTCATTTCTATTGTCAACCTTCAAATATTTAATTATAATTGTATAATGGAAATATTTTTATACCAGGTAAGCCATCCGATACGGCAGCTTCGTTTGAATTGATACCTATTATGACTGGTACTTTGTTATAATCTCCATTTTTCAACAAATCATCACTTCTATTGCAAAAAAAAGCTCCTTCGTGACAAGGTTCCTGGACTGGACTAAAAAGAATTCCTGCCAAGGGATTCTTCAAGGTAATCTAAAACGTGTAACAATTTTTAAAAAAGTATTCTTCATAGTAACTCATTGCGGATCGTCGTCATATTTTGAAATTAAATTGCATCCTAAACTAAAAAACTTCTTCCTAAATGGCTGACTGACTCCACCTTTTAAGTCGCTCAAGGAACTGGCTAGACACAACAAGATAACTTTACTATGGCTTGGAGGAATTGTCGGAAATGAGATTGCTAATGGACTCGCAAAAGAAGGAGCCAGTGCTTCTTTTATCGGACTTGAACCATTTTGTGATATTCCAAAAATCCGCATCGTGGAAGCAGTTCGAAAATGGGAAAAGGAACTTTGTGCAGCTACTGGAAAAATACTCCAGGCCAGAGGCAGGAGAAAAGACTATTATGACCTTCTGCTCATTACGCTAAATTGATGAATTTGATCTCAGAGTAATCACAGGAGTTCACACTGGACACTGCTTACTCAGATATTATTTCTGAAAGATGGAAAAAGTGAAGAGTAGAAGATGTATATTCTGCGATGATGCAGATGAGATGGCGGCATTCATTATCTGCAATCGCAGGGTAATTATTTGCTAACGCCTTAAATACCTGGGGCAAGTCTACACAGTGTTCATCATACAACCTAAATCCAATCATTGGGAATTCACATTTTATCACCACAGAACATTAGTATACATACTATAGCGTATTTTGACATTTTTTGGTTTGGTTAATATCCGCTATACGTACCTCTGAAGCTGTAGCTATTGAAGCTTTTTGCAAACTAGTATAATTCACATTTCTTAAGCCTTCTAGCAACACTGTTGAATTTGTAATGTTCAAATGTAATGATTTTCCAGTTTCAAAGGCAGTTTCTCTTGCTTTTCTGTTCAATGCCCATAAGCATAAACTGTTTCCACTTTCCAATATGGCACTCCGAAAAAGGCCTATGAAATAACAAAATAGTCACAATCACATTGAACAAACAAAGATAAAAAATGTATTGGTAACCAACTGAGTCTGCATCATTTGTGCCAGAAGACAATTCATTAGAAGACTTTTATCAAAATTTACGGCAGACCTAATAATCAAAGGTAGGAACAGTGTCAAAGCCGTAGTAGGTATTCCTCTCATTATTTTTGGGAAATTAAACCATGTTTTTTTTCATGAAACACAAAATATACCGTGGTAGGAATGTTCAATAGGCAAGCAAAGCTAATGGGGTTGACAAATGATGCCATGTGCAGATTATGTCACACCGAGGAGTAAACCTCGATAAAACAATCCGTAATCTACGTTGTTAGCTACCGTGGCAATGGATGAATGGCTTCGCGAAAGTCAGTCAGAAACGGTGCCTCCGGGATACCTGGTGACCTCCCGGAGTTACCAGCTTTGCCACTACAAGCGGGACTCTGTGGAGGTGGACATTCAATTCCCTAGCTACTCGTGGGATGGAATATGGATAAAAGAGAAATAGAAATAGAACAGGAGGTGATGGACGAAGAAAGGCAAGGAATTTTTGTTAGATCGAGCAGGAGTGATACTGGAGTGAAGAGAAGGGAGGTATCGTCTCCGAAGGACAAGGAAAAGAAGAGGAATCTGAAGGAGGAAGGAAAGAAGTAAGTGGAGAATGGGAAGGAAGAAGAGAGGGGGAGTGTAGAGAGATTGAAGGATATGGTAAGGCGGCTGGAGAAGAGGGTGGAAAGGCTGGTGGAAGAGAAGGCAGCGGCAGAGGGGCGGGTCAAGGAATTGGAGAGGTTGTGGAGGGAGGACGATAGGAAAGAGATAATGCAAACACGATGGGAGGTAGGGCAAAGAGCCTGGGAAGGATGGAAGGAGGTTAGAGATAGGGATTGGGATGGTAAAAAGGGGGAGGAAATAGAGGTGGAGGTGGTTAATACAATATTAGGGGATGAAAAGGTAAAGATGGTATGGGTGAACAAGGAACTCAGTGGAATGGAGAAGGGGGTACAGAGGATGTTTAGGAATAGGTACCCGATGCTAGGAGGAAAAGGAGAGGAAATGGAGTGGGTCAAGGAGGTACGCACTACTGAAAGGAATGGGGTAAGGGCGAAGACAGAGGAGTTGAACTGTCGGATGGAGGGAGATTGTAGGGATGAGAAAAAGTTGATGAGTCGACTGTTTGGGGAAGTGGGGAGCGGGGACAGCATTGGACTCCACAGGCTTGAGCAGGTAGAGGTGGAGGTGCTGAAGAAGATGGTGGCTTGGGTGAGAGGTGACGCAGAAGGTGGCGGAGATAACAATCTATACAGATGGGGAAAAGGAAAAGGAAGGGAGGAATGGGGCGATAATCCTGAAGGATGTCGGGGAAGTCGATCAGGAGGGGATCGAGAGGATTAAGAAGGGGTTGAGGGAGAAGAAAGGGGAGTGGGTGGATAGACTCAGAGTCTCAAGAAATTGGGAGGTGGTTATAGAGGCAAAGAAGGGGGTTGAGGTGGGGGGAAATCTGGGGGAGGTGGAAAGAGTGACAGGAGCTAGTCGGTGGAAGCGGGGAGGGGAACGAAAACCATAAAGATGGTAGGGATAGAACCGTGGAAGGAAGATGAAAAGGTGAGGGGGAAAATAGAGAATTTGATTGGGAAAGGGACAAAGGTGATTGAAGTGGTGAGGGATGAAAATGGCGGTAGAACAGGGTAAGTTTTATAGAGGGTAGAGAGGATGGCAGATGCTTTGGATGTGGGATAAAGGGGCACAAAGTAGCAGGGTGTAAGGTGAAGGGAGTCAAAGAGAGGAGTAAGTGCTGGCTATTTAAGAGCGAGGATCACATGGCCAGAGACTGTCGGCAGACCTTCCTTTGTAGGGTATGTGGGGAAAGGGGACACAAGCCAGGGGAGATAGAATGTAGTAGGGGAAGAAAGGACGACGGAAGACGATGGAAAACAGGAAGGAAAAAAAGGGAGGGACCCTCTGGACCCCTCAGAGGGGACGAGTCTGGTCAAATATGAGGAAGGGGAGAGCAGTGCGCGGGATGAAGGAATGCAGGGGATGAATGGAGGGTGCTGCAGATAAATTCAGGGAAATGCAGGATAGCGCATGATATATTGGATGAAGTGATTTTTAGTAGGGAAGTGGATGTGTGTGTGTGGATCTGAGGTAAATGCTAGATATGTGGGAAAGCAGGGATGGATTATGGATGATACAGGAGAGTTGGAGTTGGATGGGTGGTAGTGCGAATGTGAGACGTGGTGGTGTACAGTGTGTATATGAGCCCAAATGTCAGCCTGGAAGAATATGAGTGGAGCATGACAGAAATGGACGAAGATCTGAGGGCGTTAAAAGGGAAAAGGAGGATAATTAAGAGAATGGTGACAGGGGACTTCAATGCTAAAAATACTGCATGGGGGGGGGGGGTAAGAAAACGGACAGAAGAAGGGAGATCCTGGAGGAAGTGTTGACATCCAACGGGCTGGTGGTGCTGAATGATGGACCACTGCCCACCTTCGTGAGGGGTGACGGGGGTTCATCATGCATTGATATAACAGCATGTGATGAATACTTGGGGGAAAAAGTGAGTAGTTGGAGGGTGGTGGAGGATGAGGAAAGCATGAGCTTACATAGGTATGTGGAGACGGATAGAAGGGAAGGGAGAAAGGAGTCATCGGGAGAGTGGTGATGAAGGTGGACGAAAGCCGAGGCATAGAGAATGGACAAGAAAGTAAGAGTGGAGACAGAAAGGGGACTTGGACATGATGTAGATGAATTGTACAATGTGATACAGGGCGTAAAAGAGAGGGAAAGAGGGGCAATCATGCATTGATATAACAGCATGTGATGAATACTTGGGGGAAAAAGTGAGTAGTTGGAGGGTGGTGGAGGATGAGGAAAGCATGAGCTTACATAGGTATGTGGAGACGGATAGAAGGGAAGGGAGAAAGGAGTCATCGGGAGAGTGGTGATGAAGGTGGACGAAAGCCGAGGCATAGAGAATGGACAAGAAAGTAAGAGTGGAGACAGAAAGGGGACTTGGACATGATGTAGATGAATTGTACAATGTGATACAGGGCGTAAAAGAGAGGGAAAGAGGGGCAATATATAGGCGTGAGCGGAGGGCTAATTACTGGTGGAATGAGGAAATAGAGGAGCTGTGGAGGGAGTGTAAGAAAGAACGAAGACGGATGCTGAAGGCAAGAGGAAGGTTAGAGGGAAAAATGGGATACAAAGAGGAGAAGAAGGAACTGGAACGAGAGGGAAAAAAGGGAAGTGGAAAGAGTTTCTGGGGGACCTCGAAAACAACCCATGGGGAATGGCATATGAGATAGCGGTGAAGAGGATGGGTGGAATTAGGAACGAAGTGCTAGAGGAAGATTGGGAGAAGGAGGTTATAGGCAAATTGTTCACAGGGGGAGAAGGAGAGGTTGGAGGCAGGATTTTAGAAGTCCAGGATACTAGGGGGGTAGGGAAAATGAGGGGGATAAGGCCGGTAGAGAAGTGGGAAGTACGGGAGGGGGAGAGAAACGTTAAAGTAAAGAAAGCCACAGGGATAGATGGCCTGAGGGGTGACATGATGAAGAGGCTGTTAGATAACAATGGGGAGTACTTCTGCGAGTTTTTCAACAGGGTGCTAAGGGAGGAAGAGTTTCCAGAAGGATGGAAGGTGGAAAGGGTGATACTGCTTAAGAAGGCGGGTAGAGAGGGGAATCGGGCGAGGGACTACAGGCCCATCAGCTTGCTGTGTGGTATGGGTGAATTGATGGAGGGGATAATAAAGGATAGGAATGAGGAGAAAGTTGGTAGGAATGGGGGTTTTAGGGTAAACCATCACGGGTTTGCGAAGGGAAAATCATGCATCTCGGCGATGGGAAGGGTAATGTGCTTGGTTGAAAGGGCTGGGGAGGGCAGCTGGAGGAACAAGAAATTGGCCCTACTCGTGTTCTTCGACGTCAGGAACGCGTTCAACAGTGTCAGCAAACGGGCAGCTTTGAGCGCATTGCTGAAGCTTGGAGTGGAGGAGGATTTGGTTAAACTAGTGGAGGACTACCTGACGGGACGTGTGATAGTAGACACTAGAGGGAGGAGGTATGAGACGGAGGCAGGAGGCCCCAGGACTCGGCCCAGGGCTTCTTGGACCGACGCTATGGAATTGTGTGTTTGATGAGGTTTGTGGAATAGTATGTGAAAAGGGATATGAGATCACGGTGTATGCGGACGATGTGTGTCTAGTATGTACTGCAAAGGGAGAGGTGGAGATAGAAAGAAAGGCGAAGGGAATGCGTAGGAATATTGTGGAGAAGATAGAGCGGTGCAGACTAGAAGTGGCGGAAGATAAGACGGTGGGGTTGCTAGTGAAGGGACGGAGCAAGACGAGGGAAGTGGGGGCGATGGTGAAGGGAAGGATAATTCGTATGGAGGAGTCTGTGAAATATCTAGGGGTGTGGTTGGATAGTCAATTATCCTTCCGAATACACATGTTGAAGGCGGCAGAGAAGGGGAAAGTGAGGGCAGCATGGCTGGAAAGATTGATGTGTAATGTGAAGGGGCCGGGAGAGTGGCAGAGGAGGATCATTGGTAGGATCATTGCTGTACGGTGCGGAGGTGTGGGGTGAAAGAGCGGGAGTGAATGCGAGGGTTAGGCCACTCCTGCGGGTGCAGAGAGGGATATTGCTGGGGGTGGTGCAGGGGTACAGGACAGTGGGTGGACTGGCAGCAGCGGTGCTGGCGAGGACCTACCCGTTGGACGTGATGGCTAGAGCCAGAAATAAACGCTGGAGGGGTGTGACCAGAGAGGAAATACAGTAATGGACGGAGGAGGAAATGGAGAGAAGGTGGTAGGAGTATGAGGGCGCGTTAAAAGGAGCGATTGGGAATAGGAGAGATTGGATGGACCGGAAATTCGGGGAGGTGAACTACTTCTTGACACAGGTGTTCACTGGACATGGGTCGAGAGTAGGGTACCTCCACAAGATTGGAAAAAGAGAGACTGGAGTGTGCGAGAGGTGTGAAGTGGAGGATAATGTGGGGCATGTGATTAGACGCTGGAGGAGCGAGGAAGTGCTGAAGAAGTTGGAGTGGAAACTAGGGAATGCGGTGTATTGGGAGAACATGGTGGAGATAAAGTTGAGGGGGGAGGAGGAATGGATGGAAGTAAGTGGGGTAGTGGAGAGCATGGTTAGGGGGAGAGAACGACTCGATACGGCATGAGAGGCGGGAGTGAAAGTTAGGGAGAAGACGACGGGTGAGCGGAGAGTGTGCGAGAGACCGCCGCCCGTTTCGAAGTATGCTAGGGTGGTGATTCCGAGGCGGGGGTAACGGCGAGTTTGAGGTGGATTTGGTTGGTAGGCATCACCTTGGGGATGAGTCCGACACTGTTTGGGTCCTGGACCCATTCGAACCTGAGTTTCCCATCTCGGTCCGAGAAAAAAAATTAAAAAAAGAGGAGTGGACTTCAGAATACATACTATGACAGTGCGAATGTGTGGTTTCTTGTAATAGGCAATGTGAAGCTACAGCAAAAAACTACCTGAAAGGTTCAGTTTCGATGGCTACATAAAAATAGTTATGCTGGAAAATGTAATCTACATTCAGAGAATAGACTTGAAAAGGTCGCAGAGGAATACGTCAATAAGCGACCTCATCAAATCTTATTTCAATAATATTTTACATAAAAACTTGAAATTACCCGCAGACCGCTTAGATTGAAGTTGATAAGAAACTGAAGCCGCTCCAGCACTTTGGCCAAAAATGGTAACCTTCTTGGGATCACCGCCGAAATACTTTATATTCCTCTGCACCCATTTCAAAGCAAATTGTTGATCTTTGAGTCCTGTATTTCCTGGTGCTATCAAATCTTCAGTACTCAAAAATCCGAATATTCCCAAGCGGTAGTTAAAAGATACAAAAATAACTTTGCGATCAAGTAAAAAGTCTGGTCCAAAGTTGTCGTACGAGGAATTTCCTTGGATGAATATTCCTCCATGAATCCATACCATAACGGATAAATTCCCCCGTAACTAAAAAGTTTCCAAATTATTTAAGATTATCAATTATATGGAGAATTCCTAAAATAATTTTGTCAAGGACTTCAAGGAGTTTTACCATAAGGTAATTAATGCACAAGCAACCAAAATGTTCCTAAGCTTTTCGATACATGGAAAAATATTGTCAGATTGTTTCTCCCGAATGGAAATGAATACATCATTAAATAGTACCAAAATAAAAGTTCCGTACGATTCCAATTTTATTTGGAAAATTTGATCAAATTTTGAAAGGGTTCGAATGGTCTAGGAAGCTTATGGACTACAAAAAATTACTAGGATCCATGTGAATATCATCAGTTTTAGGTCAAACAAAATTTGCAGTCTTTGGTGACTTATTGTACTCATCTGACAGAGTGGAAGTTCCAAATTTGAATGAAACAACATACAGAGAGAGTTTTAAGTATGGAACGCCTGAATTATCTCGGAAAGTGATAAAAATGTTCAGTATTTCTTAAGGATTTCAAATTTGAAATAACAAAGTTCGTTATTATTCTGGAAAAAAGAAAAATCTGACAACAATGTAAATAATATAATAATATATAATATTGGCCATATCACAAAATCCTTGACACCGAAATCTATAAAATTCGTGCGATCTGTTTCCGAGACACTTGAAACTCACACTCACACGCCATTTCCAATAAAGTAGCGTCTACAATTTCTTTGAAGAAGGATTTTTGATATTGAATTACTTACCTTTGGTGTGTAAACATTAATGTAGAGACAATCTTCTGAACCCTCAACTTCGGAAACGCCTTGAACGCATTGGGAAGCGTCTTTTGTAGCGTTCCAAATCCCAGACCACTTCGTATTTCTCTTTGGTGACTAAAACAGTTTTCATTTCTAATTAAAGCTCTATTGAGCTTGAAATTTTTAATTAATATTCCCAAGGATTAAGTAAGGAAAGAAGACGACGTTAGCCGAAGGGAATAACGTCAAGCTGACCTGGGTGCCAGGTCATCAGGGTATCAAGGACCATTAAAAAGCTGACCAACTTGTACAAACTATCTGTTAGTTGTGCATGGAAGAGGAGGAAACAGCTTCACACATTATCTTCAAATGTGAAGCATTGATTCATTGGAGATACTAACTCCTAGGACTAATGTGAAAGGAATGTCAAACTTAATAAAGACAACTAGTCTCTTCACATAAACGGTACAAGCAAGAACACAAAAAGCCTAAAGGCTGAGGTGCCGAGGTCTCGAAGCCTCTGACTGGTGGTATCATTAAACAATCAATCACCTCTTTTTCCAATTAAATTTGTTGCAATGTTGTTGGTTGGATGGCTATCATTAGCTGAAGAGTCTCTATCAAAACGGTTTTAGTCGGCTCAAAGACTCCTGGTGAATCGAAACAGGTAGATAACGCTGCTTGTTATGGACCTGTAGATCTTCTACAACCAGAAACTACGAACGCAATCGTTTTACTCAGGTGCTTCCTATGAATTACAAATGATGGCCATTGTGCTTTTGATAACCCTATTATATATTAGGTTATTATGAATAGTTCTATTGTAACTAGCATAGAATTTGCCTTTAAGTTCCACCTCTTTAAGTTGAGTACCCAATTGATATGATTGAATTCTTCTGAATATTAACTGAATGAAATAAAAATAATCAACTGAGACCACTCTCTAAATTTATAGCTAAAAAAAACGTCCGTCTAGTCATGGGACTGCCGACAGAAGTGAAAACACTAATAAATACATCCCTTTTAAAGAGTTTATCGTAAGCCCATCGTAAATGGAATTTTTTACAAAAAAAAGCACACATATATACACAGTATACATATAGCTCATTGAAAGCGTGACGATGATTTATGCAACACTATATACGCTTCATTGTTAATTGTGTTGCATAACCAACAGTATTGTGTGTTGCATAAAAGCGTGACGAATGACCAAAGTATTGTGGGCTGCATAAAAGCGAGACGATGACGAAAAATCCATGTTTTTCTTCGCCCAAGAAAAGTGCTCAACGCGCCTAAAGAAGTTCTCACTTCAAAAACCTTTGTGCGTCAGTTTCGACGCACGACTGGAGTTAACCTTAAAGGCACCAAGGAAGACGATATAACTGAAGTGAACAATAGACAAATTGAAAGTCTACAGGAATACTTTAACAGCAAAAGAAACAGCCCGCTACATCGAGCAATAGTAACTGTAGACACCGGATAGATACCTCTAAACCTCAGCAGACAAATACACAGCCACGAAGAAACAGAGCACATCAACAAACAAGTTACACAGAACACAGAAGATGAACTGAGAAAATGATCACAGAAAACGATTCACTGATAGCACTTTAAAAACGCACAACAATCACACATCACTAAAAAACTCACGTATAAATTGTTTACTACAGGATAACTACAAACAGAAACAGAAGAATACGCATTAGATATGCAGGACCAAGTCATAGCAACAAAAAACTACATCAAAAACAATAAAAGATAGAAACATGCTTAACGACAGCTGCAGAAAATTCCACCAGTTTACAGAAAGAATCGAACACCTAACAAGCGGATGCAAACTATTATCAGAAACAGACTCTACTGAAAGACATAACAACATTGCCAAAATAATACATCAAGAAATAGCACAAACACAATCTGATAACAGAAAAAAGACCGCACTATAAATATCTACCAGACACCATGGAAAACGGAGAAATAAAATTATACTGGGATCTTCCACTACATACAGACAAGACAGTAGCACACTTTGTACACAATACGGAAATTCTAAACACAACTAAACACAATACAACAACCACCTGGAAGAAAAAAAAACGTAGCAAGAAAGGAGAAAGAGAAAGACAGAATGGAACCAGACAAATCTAAATTTGTCTGTGCTTATGATCTCCTCTCCAAGCTGCCCTTCCGACGCCTAGGGGCGATGTATCGGTATATTATTACCGATCGAAGTTATCGACGTACCATTTAACTATTTATGACCTTAAAAGTAATGAATGTATTTGCAACGTGTGGCACGAAGGCGAAGCTAAACGAGGAGCCATCGAGATCGGGACAACAGTGTTTAAATATATTGAAAAATTAGCTAACTCGAAAAAAGAGGAATATATAAGTTTTGTATTCTACACAGACAATTGCGGAGGTCAAATACATGTTAATGATGTGTGTCTTTGACAATATAAAAACGATTGAGCATACATTTTTGATTGAGGGGCATACCGAGAATGAGGGGGACAACGCACACTCGGTTATCGAAAAATAAATTAAAAGAAGTTTAAAATCTGGTGGCATTTATGTCCCTTCTCAGTATTTTCAAATTATGAGAACAGCAAAGAAGAGCACTCCTTACTTTGAGGTCAACGAAATGAGCCATCAAGATTTGACTTCAAAGCTCTTGAAAAAGAGCTTGGTTACAATTTTAATAAAAACGAAAAAAACCGAGTATTCGCCATTTTCTGCTATCAAGGTTTTAAAGTTTTCGCAAGACAAAACAAAATTAAAAATTGGACCGTAAAGAAAGGATACATTGCGCCCATCCCCATAGCTCCAAACAAAAAAAGAGATCTCGTGTACTTGGTGGACAATAACCACATTAAAAGAACCTACTACGAATTTTATAATAGTCTTAGGGTATAAGACAAAATCTGTGATGATTTTCAAAACTGCATTTAGGACTGTGTTATTTTTATATCTTAAGGTTTTATTTAAATTACTCGTTACAAACGACTAAAGTTACTTGGTCACCTTTATTAAACACTGAGATTATGTATTACAATGTTTTTCAAACCATAGGGCAACTAACATCCGATATACATTCTAACATTGTTTAATAATTATTAAACAATGATTCTAATGACCTAGCTTTGTTATAGTTAAAAGGTATGAAAAAGTTTTGTTTTGCCATTTTCTAGAATTATTACTGTGGTTTTTTTCTCTAACCTATACCTACCTATATATAATAGTTTTTCTGTTTTGTTTGTTTGTTTTTCTTTTATCGAAAATAAATTCGTTATTTTTCAAATGTTTATTTGTTCACATTATATTACATCATTCATGCATCATTCAATGGCATAAATGACTACAATTATTTGACAACAACCGCGAAATTTGAAATAAATTTGTCAAATTTTATCATTTTTGATTAAAAGTCAATTAACTAATATTCATTAGCAAATCAAGAAAAGAATAATTGACACTTTAAAATAAAATTCCGGTTTAAAATCAATAACAGTAACTATTTTACACCCTAACTAGAAAAACAAAATCTTTAAACTTCAATTTCCTAAAAACTGCTTTTTGGAGATGTTACAATTATTTCACGACGGGTGCGATATAAGCAGGATAAAGTCAACCATTCATTCTATCACCGACTGGAGTTACACCTCACACGTTCACACAAAATTTAGATAGGATTAACATATTATCAAACATAGGTACACACACAAGCACAAAAAGCTTTCATACTAAAACATGTAACATCGTCAGAAATTTCCTTAACCCACGTAATTAAACAATATCCCTCTATGATACTTGGTCAACAGACCCGTACAGTAGAGAGAATCACCAGGCAACAGAGCCTGAGAATATAGCAAGAATAATAATAATTATTAATATTATTATTGCCAAGATTTTTGCCGCATTTAAAAAATGAATCGTTTAAATTTTTGATATAAATTTTAAAATATTGGTCCTATAATTATTTTTTTCCTATTGAAGATTATTCATATACAAATGTCTCAATATAACAAATAAAAACAAAATTATCACCGCGACGCGGATTCGAATCTTACGCCTACAATTCTTAATTTCGGCAACCAGACCCATTAACCACTTTGCTATAAAGACATCCAATAAATAATATACATTACCTCAAATCTGAGATTGTTTATTGGAGGACGGGCATATGGTATGCCTAGAAAACGATAATATGGATTCTTCCTATCAACAGTCCATTCTTTGGTGCCTCTGATAAATCCATCTTGAATTCTCAGTTTTTCATACTGTTTAGTATTCTAAAGTGAAAAAGTTGTTTAAAAAATATCTCATTATTGAATGATTTTGAAAAGATAAGAAATATGGAAATGTATGGTTTATCTCGTCCGTCAGAAGATTGATAAACAGAGGAACAGGCAGAAAAAATATGAAGCTGGAGAAATGAGTTGACTTGACACATAGAGCAGTATTGAGTGAGGTTAATAGGAACATCGACAGATATGGAGAAATTGGTTCAAAGAAAAGAAAAGCTGTCCGATGTAGAAATACATTTGTCCTTTTCCGCAATTTTTCCTGTTGTGGAAGACGGGGATGCTGAGGGATATTGGGAATCATATTTTGGTTAATAGAAAAGAAGAAACAACGTAGACTACAGTAAGCTTGATCGAACGGTTTAAGGAAAAGAAGTAGCAGAAGATGATGAAAATGATTAAGGTCTTATCAATCTTTATCCTGAAGAAATTGAACAAATACAGTACAAGCCACTCAAGTGCGAACAAAAGGACTTTGATTTCAGTAAGTACTACCGACCGATCTACAGCAAATTGAACCAGGGAAAAGTCGACTATGGGCGAGGATATTTGTGATTTGTAATAATTTAAACACTCACTATCTTGACGACGACAATTAATTTGTGGAATAGGACTTAACAAACTTCGTAGTTGAAAGATGAATACATCGTTTTAAATTTTGCTTATTCTAAGCGCTAACTAAAGCGAAATGAAATGAAAGTGATGCTTCTTGATTGTTTATGTACGGTGAAATTGATTTAGTAGTAGTGGGGATCGGAAGCATTCTCAATTGCCCCTATTTTTAAATCTCGTGTACACTGGCTTCGTCTGTATGAGAGAAAACATTTATTTCTTCTTAGTAATAACCAATTATAAAAAATAATTACTCTGCTTAGATTCACGAAAACGTATTTTAGCTGAGACAGCTGAAGACTTTGAGAGAAACATGGTAATGTAAGAATCAATGGCATGCATTGGAAATGTTCATTTGCTTAAGACTTTAGACATAGATACTCAGATGGTAAATTTCAGCTTCACAATTTATTTAAAATATATTTATCTGAAATCTTAAATCGCTCTGAAACAATAATAATTTGTTGATAAGAATTAAATATTCACTGTTTATTTTAATTGAACTTACGTTATTTTTAGGGCTATCACCGAAACAGTTTTCTAAAAAAAACACCACAAGCAAAAACAGAAACACTTTCCAATTCATTATCAGTTTCTAGTTCAAAACTACGGATATTTTCATTTTATCTATTTCCAATAATCTAAAATATGTGCAAAAAATGCTTCAAATACTTTACCACAACAATTACCTACTTGAACAATGGAATATACAGAGGGAGTTTTAAGTATGGAACGCCTCAATTATCTTGGAAAAAACTTTTTAAACTTTTGGTTTGTGAGGGTTTTGTACGGAAGCGTAGAAGGGCCACATGAATTTAAATAATTATTTTATCATAAATTACGACTTACTAACTCGTTATTTCGACTTACCAAGACGTTATTACGATATAGAAGACATAATTATGATATACAAGTCGTATTTTTTGAATTTCGACTTACTAAGACGTTATTACGACTTACTAAGATGCTATTACGACATTGAAGACATACTTTTGTGTTATGGAAGTTGTAAGACATAACTCTTGAACTAATTCCTTAAATCTGATAAGTATTTTAAAATAAACGGTCAATACATAGTTGAACAATGAACAATGAAGATCAAGTAAGTACACAATAAATATAATATATTGTAGGTACATCCCTCGAAATCGTTTTTATAGCCAGGAGAAAATATGTAATATGTTATAAATAAAAGGTGAGATGTTATGGCTGAATTTTTTAAGGCATTGTCAAGTACAGTTACGTACAGATTTCAGGGAATAGTGAAGATACTTACGTTACATTTTTCGTAACACAAAAACGTTATGAGATAGTGGCATATTTTAAAAATCAGAATACAGATTTTATAATATAAATAATACAATAAATAATACAGAGTATCTATCCCATTTGCAAAATATACCCGTTCTTTATTATTTTCTCCTGAAATTTGCACGTTCCTGTTTCAGGGTGTCACAGAATAACTATTCCTAATTTTCAGAAATGACAGAGGGCACTTGAATAAACATTCTTTATTAATGTCCGGAAATTTCTCGTTGTCAAGATAAACTAGAAATCAGGAAAGAGTAGTTACTTCCTGAATTGAAGCAATTAAGTTAAGAAACATTATATTAGAAATAATACTGCATCAAACTATATAAATTATTCGAAGTTACGACCACCATTTTCGATACACAAGTTTTAACGAAGTGTAATCGACTGTCGAATTCTTCGAAATAACTGCGGACATTCACCAAAATCATCAAACGCCTGAATAATTCGAGCCACTATCTCTTCTTCTATATTAACAGGTGTCGCATAAACCAGTGATTTAATATAACCCCAAATACAAAAATCAACTGGAGTCATATCTGGTGAACGTGCAGTCCAAGAAATCGGCCCTCCTCTTCCGATCCATCCATTTGGAAATTGTGCATTTAGATAATTTCGGCAATTCAATCCAAAGTGTGCTGGTCATGCTGGAAAACAATATTTCTTCGAATATTCGTAACCGTGCAGGCAGAAAAATATGGTCCCACTACAAAATTGTCAACAATCCCAGCCCAAATATTAACAGAAAACTTCCACTGATGATGTAACCTGTGAATGGCGTGAGGACTTTCTTCACTCCAAATGTGACTATTGTGTGTATTAAAAAAGCCATCTCTTGTAAAACATGTCTGTCCATAATACACTTGTGTGTGTGGCTTGTATGCATCGCATGGACAATGGCACGAGTGCTTGTTTTCCGGTTATTTTCAAATTGTTCCAAAAGTTGGTCCTCAAAGTCAACATTTCGTACAGTACGATTGGCACCCGAATCTATTTTATTTACTTTGAATTCACCAGTATCTCGAATACGCTGATCCAATCTTGAAAAGGATGTATGACAGGGAATGTGTCGCTGAGGATGCTGCACCGAATAAATTCGCCTTGCTTCGTTAGCATTATCGTAAGCTGCTCCGTAGGCCATATGCATGTCTGCTAATTCAATATTTCTAAAATGATACATTTTCAATCAAACACTAATTTATCTAATAAACACTAATTTGTGACACGTAAAATGATAATTAAACACATTTATCTAATTAGAAATAATTTGTGACACACGTGAAATGACAAGTACGAAAATAGTTGTATTTTTTCAAAGGTTGCTATGATTCAATTTTATTTCATTTTATCTCGATATTGAAGAATTTCCGGACAATAGTTTATTAATAAAATGTGTTTATTTAAATGCCCTTTATCATTTCTGAAAATTAGGAATAGTTATTCTGTGACACCCTGTATAGTAATGCAGTTATTTTCTATTGGCAATGACAATAAATAAGAGATGGGTAGGGTTGCGCGATACACTAGAAAGTATCGGTATTATGTATCGATACGGATCGGAACTTAAAGTATCGATACAGTAAAATATCGAATATGAATTTATCGATACTCGAAGTATAGATACGTTAACGATCCGAGTTTTTCCTAATTTTGTCGTTTTTTCGGTAAAAATCACCTTTTTGGGGGGTGGAAAAAGACATTATTAAGATTTCCGGCCAAAGTTGAGGTTCTAAAGAAAAAAGTTGATGCTAAAAGTTGTAGACCATGAGAAAATCTACAACTTTTTAATTGGTGACTTTTTCACATAACTTCAAAATTAGCTCGAAAAACGCAAAAAACTGCATTTTTTGTTTTTTATTTTTGGTTTCGTTAAAAAATGTTAGATTTTGATGAAAATTTAGTAGAAGGTAGCTTTGATAGTCACAAACCATTAAAAAAAATTTCGAATCAAAATATTGGAAATTTTTCGAGTTATGACGTTTTTTCGGTAAAAAACACTTTTTTGGGGGAGGTGGAAAGAGACTAATATTATTGCGATTTTCGGCTAAAGTTGAAGTCATAGAAAAAAAAGTTGATGATAAAGGTTGTAGATCTTGGGAAAATCTACAACTTTTTGATCAGTGACTTTTTCACATAACCTCAAAATTAGCTCGAAAAACACAAAAAACTGCATTTTTCGTTTTTTATTATTAGTTTCCTTAAAAAATGTTAGATTTTGATGAAAATTTCGAAGAAGGTAGCTTTCATAGTCACAAACCATGAAAATAATTTTCAAATGAAAATATTGGAAATTTTCCTAATTATGACGTTTATTCGGTAAAAAACACTTTTTTGGGGGGGTGGAAAAAGACTAATATTATTGCGATTTCCGGCCAAAGTTGAGTTACTAGAGTAAAAAGTTGAGCATAAAAGTTGTAGCTTGGGAAAATCTACAACTTTTTCATTAGTGACTTTTCCACATAACTTCAAAATTAGCTCGAAAAACGCAAAAAACTGCATTTTTCGTTTTTTATTTTTGGTTTCGTTAAAAAATGTTCGATTTTGATGAAAATTTAGTAGAAGGTAGCTTTGATAGTCACAAACCATTTAAAAAAATTTCAAATCAAAATTTTGGAAATTTTTCGAGTTATGACGTTTTTTCGGTAAAAAACACTTTTTTTGGGGAGGTGGAAAAAGACATTATTGCGATTTCCGGCCAAAGTTGAGTTCCTAGAATAAAAAGTTGATTATAAAAGTTGTAGATCTTGTGAAAATCTACACCTTTTTCATTAGTGACTTTTTCACATAACCTCAAAATTAGTTCGAAAAACGCAAAAAACTGCATTTTTCGTGTTTTATTTTTAGTTTCGTTAAAAAAAGCACGATATCATTTCACAACCTCATTAAAAACTCACGATATCGCTCATTACTATAGATAACGCCACTTGCCGCTACCACTAAAAATACGAGAGGCTATTTCCCACTTTGCATTCCACAATTTCATTGGTCGTCTCAAGGTTACATGAATTTGACGCTTGTGTTGTGTTATATTGGTTAAAACTTAAAACAGATCTTTGATTAATTTATCAAGAAGGGCAAGGAAAATCATCGAAGAAGCTATACAGTGTTGAAAAAATGGCTTATATATGATTTTCCTTGCCCTTCTCGATAAATTAATCAAAGATCTGTTTCAAGTTTTAACCAATATAACACAACACAAGCGTCAAATTCATGTATCCTTGAGACGACCAATGAAATCGTGGAATGCAAAGTGGGAAATAGCCGCTTCTCTAAAAATTCCGTATCGCAAGGTATCGATACACTACAAATTTATCGATACATGGAATGCATCGAAAAGCATAGTATCGATACAAAATATCGAGTATCGGAAGTAAAAGTATCGATACACTGGAATATTGGATAGTATCGCGCATCCCTAGAGATGGATAATTTTACAATGAATATAAGCGAGATGCGCCAACTGCAATAACGAGAGGGGATGCTTTTAACTTACTGCTACGCTATCCATATATTAAGAAGGGCTACTATACTATCATTCAATAAAGAATATAAGGATAAACATACTTAGAGCAAAGAATACACCAGTTTTTGGTGTATTCTTTGCTTAGAGTTAAACGTACCCGTTCACAGACAGGGCATAGTCGGCAAGTCGTAGTGACCCCTACCGCTACCGTACATCGCAGCGCCGGATACTTAAAAATCCTACTAATAATATGAAATATCAATTTTTTATACATACTTACTTTCAGTTTTTTTATGCACTCAGCACTATGTCAAAAATTCAATAACTTTTCACTCTATAATGTATACGGGATTGTGCACATTTAAACTAAATACAGCTCAATTAGTTCAAAGCCCTTTATATGCCTCTTCTGTATATATAAATTTGCGGGTTTTCTTTGTCACAGAAAACAAAAAATGCTTTTATTCCTTTAAAATAGTATGTGCGCGACATAAACATTTTATAACATAAATAAAACTAAAAGCTCTTTAAATATTTACAGATTGATTGTCAAGCGATATGTGCGATGTCGGAAGATGATTTAAAACAATTACTTCCCGCATATGGTGATAGAGTAGCGTTGAAGAATTTTGCAAAACGAAGAGCTTCTACTGGAAAACAGAGTCTGATTGAGAGACTTAAATAAAAAATGAATAAATCGAAGAAAATAAATGATGGAGCTTCTTGTAGTCAGAAATCGCAGCAAACAAAAAAAGGAAAACAAACAGGAATTATAGAAATAGGTTGGTTATGTATGTCAAAAACAGAGAAAAGGTATAAACAAGTTTGGGAACGGAAAGGAGATGGAACAAGTCGTGTGACTATTGATAAAAATAGTAAATGCTCGGAAGTATTATACTTGGCCAAAGAATTGTTTTTTCCTAATGGAAAATCTGTCAAGTAATGTCAAAATAGAGCTGGTAGACTATAAGAGTCATATTTTCGACAAAAATTTAACAATACCTACAAGAAATGTACGATTTAGCTGTTTTGCCTATTCTACGATTTTATTTAGCGACCTCTAAACTAACTGATGAAAGTGATGGAGAAGAGGATGTTGCCGAGCCAAGACAACATAATAATGCAACCCTTAGAAGTTCTTGAACAAGCACGTTTTCCCAAATTTCCTTTAATGCCAATTCGACAACAGAAAAGGAACAAGAAAATAATGAACAGCCGTCACTTTTTACCTCAATTCTAAATAATGAAGGTAAAGAAGCAGAAGAATTTTGACGATGATTTTTATGTAGTGAGTGAAAGCAATATAAATAATGTGGCAGATTTACATTGATATATTTTTTCATTCGCCTATTTCTTACAGATAAGTGAAGGTGAGGTGGTATCAATGGATTTCCCGGAAGCTATGGTCGACGAAATACATCAGATCCCAAAAGAAAAATTAATATTACTTAGATCAAAAATATATGAAGAACTAATGATAGCATTTGGCCGTAATTATATATATTATGAAATCGTGGAAATAGAGATAATATTGCCCAATGGTGAATTAGAGAAATCATTCGATTTTGGCGGTGTATTGCGGGACGTATTATCTGAATTTTGGGGCCAATTCTATGGAAAATGTACAGTAGGTACTGCATTAAAAGAACCGTATATTCATCACGATTATGCAGAGCCAAAATAATTGTTAATGGCTGGTCCACAA
Organism: Lochmaea crataegi; assembly: GCA_947563755.1. NCBI lineage: Eukaryota > Metazoa > Arthropoda > Insecta > Coleoptera > Chrysomelidae > Lochmaea > Lochmaea crataegi. Next base: position 7,745,899 of record OX387435.1, read on the forward strand.
CTGAATATTTTCCCATAAAACTAGCCCTCACGTTTATATTGAAATGTTTAGATCAAAACATCGAGTGTAACGAATTGGTTCAAAATTTTCTTCTTTATCCGACTTCATCCGACTTTATCCGACTCTGAAGCTGATATGTTAAAAAAAAGCGTTGGGAGATTTCAATAACGTGGATGAGGATGATTTAGCAGATTTTTTCTCATTATATAATAGCAAGTGATTGCCTAATAAAGAAAACTTGCAACAACTCATTGCCGATGTTGCTCATCATTACAAAAGCCAGCTTTTGTTACTCAGTGTTTTTCTGCAGAGTTCAAAAATTTAAGAAATGTTTTAATGTTCATGAAATATAGACTAAGTTCAATCCTACTGCAGAACATCTTGTTGAATATGGATGTAACTAATAATGAACTGGATTCCAAACAAATAGAAATTTTCGGATATTTACAAAAAGTTTATTAAAGAATGTGACAACAAAACTCGTGGCAATTTCTTAAGGTTATAAGGTAAATATCATTCAACACTCTTGAAGGTTTTGCGAGGAGGCTATTGGAGATTCCCGTGAGCTACAAAAACTTTTTAGAGTTTAGAAATGATTTTTATAATATTCTGAATAGTAATATATGGGTCTAGACATAGTGTAGTTATTATACAGAGTGTTTCCAAATGACACAATTTCAGGCTGTCGATATATCTCGTAAAATTGGACGAAATGGTCTCATAACTAGAAGGACGTTTGTTTTTGAATGTACAAAGACGTATTATGATGGAAAAATATGATCACATTCTTGATCTAGTGGTGTGTATTTGGAATAATTTGTTACTCCCACTTTGTACTCCCCAGGTATTTGAAGCTATTTTAATCTTTCTTTTTGTTAATTTTTGTGAGAAAGTAAACCACAATCTTTTTTATATTTTTTAATTAAACGTTTAATTTTTTTGTATTGTTTAATAATTTTTATAAAAAGAAGACACAACGAACCTGTCATAATTTTTTTCAAGTTTTCAAGATATTTCATGTTTTTACGGAATCACTTTTTAATAATAAAAAACACCAAAATTAGTTTCTTGAACTTTTTTTAATAACTACTTCACTACTAATGGTTAAAATATGCGAGAAAGAGAAAGAGAAAGATTTTTAAATTTTTTTTGCATATTATTTAATTTTGTAGTTATCTTATCTTTTATTGTTAATACTTTTGTTATTAAGAAAATACAATCTTAATATTTTAGATGCAGTACTTTTTCACAAATTAGTTCCTGGTACAATATTTGATAACTAAGTAGATAATATAATAGTTCAAGTTCAACAAACAAGGTTCTGTTTATTTTATTATTCAAATCTTGCAAATTTCATTAAAACATTAAATATCTTGAAAACTACCAATTTTTTGATGTGCAAAATTTAGAATAGCTTCAAACTCCAGAGGCTTAAAAAAGGTGACATATTCTTCCATATACACATCACTGTAACAATAATGTCAACATACTTTTTATTATTGTAATGTTTTTTTTTTGTTATTTATTTAAATTAGTTTTTACTTGTGAGATAAAATTATACACACTATGGCTAATTACTATCTATTGATTTATTTATTAAACTTAATTTATATGCACACTCTACTTAATGTCTACTGATTTATTCACACTCGGTATAATAGTTCTAATTTATTTTTACCACTTGAATATTACACTATTTATCTTCACTAAGAACTTCTGTAAACTGTCAGTGAACTAACTCTTTGTCTTCGTTTCACTAACTTTCACTAACTTTCACTCAAAAATCCGCGTAAATATATAGTCTTTCTCGACTCTCGAAAAGTCTAGTATTTTCCGCGCTCGTCCTATGCGTAAACAAAGCGTCTTTTCGAGAATTTTTAAATTTAAATTTTTAAATCTGATGATTTTTTTACAGATTTGTTTGTTGATGAGTTTATTTTAAGTTTACTGTTATTATTTATTTTCATAGAACTTTTAAGTTTATTTGCTATATTTAGTTGGTATAATTAATAAATAATATTTCACAAACAACAATGTGTTTAAAATGAATAAAAGAGTACTTGTCAAACTGTAGGTATACAACAGGTAATAGTGAGAAGAAGATAACCGGAAACCCTTTGAACAGTTTCGATAACATAATTTCATAAATGTACAGGGTAAATTCAAAATGTAATTGCCACAATTTTTTATTCAAATATCAATATTATCTTTATAACAATTTTTATAAGACTTTATTCAAATAATGGAATTAACTTACTTCTAAGATTTATATACAAATCTATATTTAAATTTGGATCAGAAAATCGCATCAAGTTATTTGCAACCATCAATAAAGAACATAAATCATAAAAGTATTTGTCGCATGGTGTCTGAATAATTGTACAATCGGGTAACAGAGACTCTATCACAAATTGAGGAACATTTAGTAAATAGTTATCGACTCCATAAAGAGACGGCATTTCATACATATAGCTGGCCTTCCTGCAGGAGCGATGGCATTTCTAGTTTTTCCAATTCTGTGAATATTCCATTCCAAAGAAACTTGATCAAGCTCGTCCTAAAAATTTAAAGATTAACTCGTAGAACAATCTCAGCTCGCTAAACAGCTGTGATACAAAATCCTTTTGAAATTTGAAAAAATACGCTTTGGGAAAGTTCCGTAAAGAACAGCCTGCATATGAATTGGATCTGTCTTTCAGTATGTTTAAAAAAATTTTAAATATTATAATATTTAACATCAGTTAGGTATTGTATGGAATAAAGTGTATTATATGATAAATCATTCAAAAGTACCTAGATTTTTTTTTTAAATAAAAATAATCATATCACAAAAAAAGTAACACCAAACGCGTTTTATTAACATTTCCGAAATAAGCAAAAAAACGCTATCCTAATAAAAAACCGTTCCTGTAGCGTGCACTTCACTGGATCCTATTCCTATTAGACTATAATATTGTTAGAATGTCATACAAAAAATATTTTATTCCACATTTTATCAAGGATATGTTCTACTGTGAATGGACCTTAAAAATTTGACAACAAATTTTTTTGCATCTTAAACTTCAAAGTATTATTGATTGTCTAGTTGTCACATTTTTTCGTTAGTGTCAGATAGGGACCAGAATTTAAAAACTAAAATTTTCTTTGATAACAGCAGCTGGAACGCTACCGAAACGTTGAATAAAAATTTAAAAAATTTTGTGGTTTAATTCCCGAAAATTAACAAAAAGAATAATGAATACACCACAAGGAACATACAGAAGATACTCCCGGAATATGTACTTTCTGACGAAACAATTGTTTTCGGGAATGTGGTCAAAATATCCTGAATCCTAGAAAAATTGAGCGTCATGTTTATAAATACATACTTTCGGATCACTTGCGGCTGGTCCTGCCTTAAGCTAAACAATATGTCTTGAGAATCTGTCTATGCATCCATTTATGCAAATTCCATATGGCTTCAATTCAATCTAAATGCCAAACATAATTTGGTCCCTTGCTGTTAGTATTGTCTCCGGCGAAGTCGTATTTTTCGACTAAGTAAGTCTCTTATATTAGGCTGACTAACAACGAAATTGTTTTGCAAACAACGTAAATGCATCAATTTGTAGCCGTGAAGTTGACCTGACCTGACTTATTCAATTTACATTCCAAAAACTTTTCACCCTCTTCGACACAAATTTAATTTCGATAGACGCCTCTTCAGAGTTCTAGGAGAAATAGTCTTTCCATGTACAATTTTTAGAAATATTATTATTTCCTTTTGATGGAAACCAAATGAAACATAAAGATATCAAGTGATTGATATCGTCAACCTGGAACAATCGAATTAAAATATGTAAATATAAACAATAAACTACTATTACTTTACCAGCAAGGCTACATCCCAGGAATATATTGTACTTAGATTTCGTTGCCTGATATAAATTAACTGTAGAAAATGTCTATATACATGTTTCGACTTACTTAATGCGTAGTTTATTATTTATTGTTGAATTGAAATTTACCAACACGTATATATACCTATTAATATTTTCAGCTTTTATATGTTTTATTTATGCGGAATAAATGGTTAAAGACAAATCTTTAATAAGTAATTTGCTGTAAATAAATAAAAGGCTATCTCCTGACTCCGCTTGTGAACACCGACTCAAATAGAAGAAAAATTGATTTTAAAGAAATTTACGCTCACCTGCCTTTCATAATTCATTTTGCTAATTTTCACTATATATTTGGTCGCTTTAGTTTGAATTTTTCAGATTCAAAGAATTAGTTCAAGAGTGATGTCTTCTATCTCGCAATAACGCCTTAGTAAGTCGTAATAATGTCTTAGTAAGTGGAAATTAAAAAAATACGACTTGTGTTGATACTTTAAATATTTTATTAGTTTCCGTTCACAGTTATAAACTTTTCTTACTATATATAATTTGTCAAAAATAAAATATAATTGTCAGACTTTTGAAAAAGTCATTAAAATTTTGTGAAGACGAAAAATACAGTTTTATTGACAAAAATTCGACTAGATTTAATGAGAAAGTAACATTGATGACCCCGACAAGTCCACGACAAGGAGAAGAATAAATTACCGAGCTCTCATATAAAGTAAAATTAATACCTATTTAGAGGTATAGTAAATTTTATACCCATTTAGAATAAGACCATCCTTATTTATTATTAATAAATCGGTTGAAACAAAAAATTACCAACAAAAATGAACGTCGTAACTAATTTATTAGATGTCACGTTTTTGAAGTTACGTCAAATTTTGATTTCATGTTAATGTCATAACGCAAAATAAGATATAAAAATGCGATATTCTGATGAATCCAAAAAACTTGGGCTTAATGTAGTAAACTATTTTCAAAACGATTTAGGATCTCGATTTAAGGCAATTCAAAAAGCGTCCGAAGCACTAAAAGTTCCAGAAAGCACATTATGTAATCTTGAAAAACCAAACAGAGCTACAGATTTCGAATTTAGAAGAAATATGTCTGCAAGCGTTTCCCGGAGCAAAACCCGAATTACAAAAAATACCCTGCATTGTTTGAGGGAAGTAATTTATAAAATGTATGCGCGAAAGGATAAAATCACAGTAGAAACTATTTTACGGCAATTTATCGAAGAGTCTCCAGAAACTAAGATTTCCATAGGTTCGTTATATTTGGGAATAAAAAAAATGGGTTTTCATTTCAAAAAACAGGATGGAAGAAAACATTTATTGGAAATGCCTGCAGTCAGATTAAAAAGAATATTATTTTTGAACAAATACCATGCTGCTAAAAGCGAAAAGCTCTTTACACCTGTTTTTCTGGATGAGACATGGGTTTTTAGTAAAAGCGGGGACAGAAGAATGTGGCAAGATGGTACTAAACACAGTGATTTAAAAATAACTGGAAGTGGGACACGATATGTAATTGTTCATGCCGGTAATAAAAAAGGTTTTGTGGCAAATGCATCGCTTATTTTAAAATGCAATAAAAAAAACAGGCGATTACCATGAACACCGAAAATTTTGAAAATTGGTTTAAACAGCAACTAATTGTAAACTTGGAAGAACCATCGTTATTTATAATGGATAACGCAACGTATCACAGTCGCCTGGATGAAGAAATCCCAAGAAAAAGTTGGAGTAAAACACGCATGTTAGAATGGCTCAAAAAAAAGAATATTCCTTTTCCAGATCACATTTTAAAGGATGCTGTTTGGAATATAATTGAAAAGCAAGTTTTGCCAGAAGAAAATTATCATTTAGACAAATACGCTGCCGAGCATGGTCATTGTGTTCTCAGGCTACCACCCTATCATTGCCATTTTAATGCCATCGAAATGGTATGGTCAGAAACTAAAAGGCATTATGACCAAGCTATCACGAAAACTGCAAGGTCACCTACTGAAGTCTTAAAAGTATGGAATGACGTTGTAAAAAATGTACCGGAGCAACACTGGCAGAATTACATAAATCATACAGAGAAAATTATTTCTGAAGCATGGGAAGTAGAAAACAAACTGGACCTACTAAACATCGAACCTATGGTGATCTCTGTATCCAATGAATCCGATGATGAACTATCACTTTCCGAAAGTTATTCTGATTTAGAAACTAATTAAACTTTGCCTTGAAGATCACGTTGTCATTTTTTTTAAATCTAGAATTTGTACTTAATCGAACTCTGAATTGTCATATTTTTTTAAGAAAACAATGTATCTAGTTAATAAAACAATGTTTTTAAAATTAGTGCGCTTCTTTTATATTCTTTTATTATGTCAACATCTTTAGAATTTTATGAATTTCATAAAATTAATTTGTATTATTACAAACCGCCACTGATAATATGAAATTTCAAGTCACTACGCCAATGCAATAAGAAATATGTCAAGCATTTGACATGACAAAGGTCATAACCTAATTTTTTTCATGCGGGTTCAGATGGTTCAAGAAGCCGCATACGTTAAGTTACTAAAACGGCTGGTACCTCTAAATAGGTATTAATTTTACTATACCAGCCGTTTTAGTAACTTAACGTATGCGGCTTCTTGAACCATCTGACATTAACATGAAATCAAAATTTGACGTAACTTCAAAAACGTGACATCTAATAAATTAGTTACGACGTTCATTTTTGTTGGTAATTTTTTGTTTCAACCGATTTATTAATAATAAATAAGGATGGACTTATTCTAAATGGGTATAAAATGTACTATACTTGCATCAGACAAGCCTGACCGAGCAGGTGCAGGTATCAACAAAAACCTTCCATCAGAATACTTTTGGCCTGAAAACTTTGGATCTAAAAAAACTAGTACTCATATAGTGGGATCGAAACAATCAAATTCCGGGTCAAATAAAACATCTAAACTCACAATTGAGTTAAGAAAAGAAACGGTTAACACTAGAAAAAGAAAAAAAAAGTGAGCCGTCGTCGGACCGCCGACAGAAGCTTGCTTCTTAAGCACAATAGAATGACCATTTTTTACCATTTTTCAAAAATTTTGATAATTTTTGACAGTTTTTGACGAATTTTGACAATTATTGACCATTTTTCCAAAATTTTGACAATTTTTGAAAAAATTTTCAAATTTTAATAATTATTGACCATTTTTGACAATTATTGACCAATTTTGACAGTTTTGATAATTATTGATCATTTTTGACAATTTTTCAAAAATTTTGACAATTTTAGACCATTTTTCCAAATTTTAACAATTATTGACCATTTTTGACAATTTTTGAGCATTTGTCAGGTTCTGACAATTATTGACCATTTTTGACAATTTTTCAAAAATTTTAACAATTTTTAATAATTATTGACCATTTTTGACAGTTTTTTATAATTATTGACCATTTTTTCAAAATTTTGACAACTTTTCGAAAAATTTGACAATTTTTCAGAAATTTTGACAATTATTGACCATTTTTCCAAACTTTAACAATTATTGACCATTTTTGACAATTTTTGAGCATTTTTGACAGGTTCTGACAATTATTGACCATTTTTGACAATTTTTCAAAAATTTTAACAATTTTTAATAATTATTGACCATTTTTGACAGTTTTTTATAATTATTGACCATTTTTTCAAAATTTTGACAACATTTCGAAAAATTTGACCATTTTTCAGAAATTTTGACAATTATTGACCATTTTTCCAAATTTTTGACAATTTTCCAAAATATTTGGCAATTATTAACCATTTTTTCAAAACTTTTATAGTTTTTGATAATTTTTGACGATCTTTCCAAATTCTTGACAATTTTTGACCATATTTAAAAATTTTTGACAATTTTTCAAAAATTTTAACAATTATTGACAGTTTTTGACGAATTTTGACAATTATTGACCATCTTTGACAATTATTGACCATTTTTGACAATTATTGAAAGATTTTAACATAGTTGGCAATTATTGACCTTTTTTTAAAAATTTTGACAATTTTTGACCATTTTTCAAAATTTTAACAATTATTGATCCTTTTGGACCATTTTTGACAATTTTTGACGAATTTTGATTGGTTTTGACAATTATTGACCATTTTTGACAATTTTTCAAAATGTTTGACAATTATTGACCAATTTTGACAGTTTTTGACAATTTTTGACAATTTTTGAAAATATTTGGCAATTATTAACCATTTTTTCAAAATTTTGACAGTTTTTGACAATTTTTGATCATTTTTCCAAATTTTTGACAATTTTTGACCATATTTAAAAAAATTTTGACAATTTTTCAAAAAATTTTAAGATATTTGGCAATTATTAACCATTTTTTCAAAATTTTGACAATTTTTTACCATTTTTGACAATTTTTCACACCTATAGGTGTGCGAGCTCAGTGCGGCTTTTCAGAAATATGGCAACACTGTTGCGTGACGGACTTTTCGTAACGGTTACACGTTTTACGAGTTCACTAGCCTTTCCAAAAGTCTTATGTCGGGCAATAAGAAGCAAGCTTCAATTTAAATTTCATTGGATTAGTGGATTATTCAGAAATCAGGCAACACTGTTGCGTGACGAACCCGTATTCGCTTTTTCGTAACATTACACGTTTCACGAGTTCACTAGCCTTTTCAGAAATATGGCAACACTGTTGCGTGACGGACTTTTCGTAACGGTTACACGTTTTACGAGTTCACTAGCCTTCCCAAAAGTCCTATGTCTTGCAATAAGAAGCAAGCTTCAAAAAGAAACAAGAATTCGAAAAACGAAAACGGATATTAGAAAAAAAGGAAATAGAAGACAATATTCATCTCCTAGAATTAGAACATGAACTTCAAGAAGCAGAATTATAAGCTCACGACGAATTAGAAAGTAGATTAGGAAAAAGTGAAATATTAGTACTAAATGAAGATAATGAAAAGACACAGTCAGTAGCCGAATGGATAAACAACATACGAAGATCATAAAACATTCACCTAGAAAACAAGATGGAGAAAGAAGAGGTTGGAAATGATATTAAGATTCTTTGTGAAACAATTTCGAATCCCATACAATCCGTTTCAAATCCTACTCAGAAAAATCAAAGAAAACTGTTAGCGAGACTCTGTAGAAAAAGACTTCCCCAACTATTATGGCAATCCCCAAAAATGACCTTTATTCTACAAGCATTTTAAAAATATATGTAATTTATGCGATGTTTCTGATGAAAAAATTATGTTGAAGTTTCAAAGGTGTTTGAAAGGTGAAGCCAAATCCGCGGTAGCTGGGATGATGCTAACAGCCGACAACGTCAATTTGGTGATCAATACATTAAAAATGCGCTTTGGACGACCAGAATTTATTATAGACGGACTGATCTCTAAAATAAGAGCCCTTCCGTTTCTTAAGGATTCCAGTTTCGAGAGGTTGATTCAGTTTTCGAGCGAAGTCAACAATATGGTGTCCATAATGAAGTTCCTCAACTCAGAAAGGTATCTCCGGAATCCACGGTTATTGAGGGATCTTTCAAGAAAGCTACCAGACCATCTGAAGTTGAAATGGGGTGAAAAAATGGCTATTTGTGAAGGAGATTTTGATTTAGAGAATTTCTCTAAATGGGTGGGAGATATTATCAGGGCTGCATGTTACGTAAGCACTCCTTTTAATACCACTTCAGAGAAATTAGGACATAAACCAGAACCCAGAAAGGCAGAGAGAGTGTTCAACGTAAATGAAAAGAACATCGAAAAGAAATGCTGTTATTGCAACCAAAAAGAACATATGGATGACTGCCCGACAATGCAAGCTGATGACGTTGACAGAAGATGGAAAATTGTCGCCCAAAATAAACTCTGCTTCTCATGCTTGAAGAAAAATCACCAAAAATTGAAATGCAGAGCGAAAAAGCAGTGTGGAGTCAACAATTGCAAGCTATTTCATCATCAGCTACTGCACAAAGACAACCGTGTTCCAAATATTGAAGCAAAAGATCAGACATCGGAAGCAATATGCACAGTACGTACGCATAAGGAAAAGGTTCTATTGAGAGTCATTCCTGTAATAATACATGGCCCTAAAACATCATTTGAGATACTTGCCTTATGTGACGAAGCATCGACAGTTACATTACTGGACGAGGAAATTGCGAAAAGACTGGAACTAACTGGCATGAAAGAAACATTGTATTTGCAGTGGACCAATGATGATACATCGATACAAGAAGACTCCATGAAGACTGATGTACAAATTTCGAAGGTGGATGACAAACTAAAATATTTCGTCTTGAAGGGAATTCGGACAGTTAGCAATTTGAAATTGCCAGCTCAAACGGCATAATATTGCACATTTACAAAATCTGTCCATTAGAAATATCAATGGCGACCCGTTCTTCTCATTGGCCAGGATAACATCGATATTATAATTGCTCGACAAATACGGTGTGGTCCAGAAAATTTACCATTTGCCAGTAGATGCAAATTAGGATGAAGAAAAAAAATGAAGATATTTTTCAACCACATCGCACAATGCATACCTATTTGTAATCAAGAGATTCCAGACGACGATTTACAAGAACTGATAAAAAAATCATTCTCTACCGAGAACTTTGGTGTATTAGTCAAACAAGACCGTTCAAGCCAAGAAAACACCAGAGCAATGAAAATAATGAAAGAAACTATAAAGAAACATGCCGATTGTTACGAAATTGGATTATTGTGGAAGACGAACGATATACTACTACGGATTTTGTGGTTATGTGAGGGAAATGTTCCACCAAGTATGAATACGTGAAGAGGACAGACAAGCACAACGTTTTCTGTGGCGGAATCTGGAAATCAAGAGAAATCCAGACGTTTATGAGATGTTGGTAATAACTTTTGGATCCACATGCTCACCTGTTTGCGCTCAGTTTATTAAAAACTTTCACGCTGAAAATAATTCTTTAGATCCATACTTGAAGGACGCAATAATTAAAAAGTTTTATGCAGATGATTACCTGGATTCCAGAGAGACTGAGGACGAAGCCATTGAAACGATTTCTTCGATTTGTGACATAATGAAGTCGGCAGGATTTGAAGTAGTGAATTGGATAACCAACTCACCAAAATTTCGGGAGAAAGAATTAAATGATCGTTTTGATGCAAAACAAATAGACGATGGTTCCTCTATTCACAGGATACTTGGATTATGGTGTGATACAAAAAGGGACGAATTTCAATTCAAGCTAAATATCATAAAAGATGCTTCATCTGTAATAATTACAAAAAGAACAGTACTTAAGATTATCATGTCCCTGTATGATCCTAAAGCAACAAACAATCCAGATTAATGATATTGTTATACTGATGGACAACAATATGCCGAGGTATACTTGGAAATTGGGACGAATTGGCTCTGTTTACCCAGGGCCAGATGGAATATAGTTCGAGTAGTGGACGTTAAAACGTCAAATGCTGAGTATCGACGACCCGTAACGAAGATATGCAAACTATACCTAGAGCAAAACTAGTTTCTCTAGCGTGGTGGAGAATGATACTTTGAATATTTTATTAGTTTGAGTTCAAAGTTATAAACTTTACTTACTATATTTAATGTGTCAAAAATAAAATATAATTGTCAGAATTTTGAAAAAGTTATTAAAAGAAAAAAGACGAAAAATAGTTTTATTGACAAAAATTCGACTAGATTTAACGAGAAAGTAACAACTTATGTCTCATAATTATGTCTTCTATCTCGTAATAACGTCTTAGTAAATCGTAATTTATGATAAAATATTTATTTAAATTCATGTGGCCCTTCTACGCTTCCGTAGTTTTATAATACTGCCTATATTATGGTGGTATTTAAATTGTTGTCAGATCTTTCCCTTTTCCGGAATAATAATAAACTTTGTTATTTCGAATGGTTCACCCTGTATATTCTTCTCTTTTGAAATCCTTGAGAAATACTGAATATTTTTCATGTAATGTTCCCTATATCTAAATGTCATAATTTCGGAGTTATAGCTACATTTACATTATCTTCACCGAAGTTAAAATAATACATTTATAATCAGACCGAATAAACTCGTTTAATTTCTTTAATAATTTTTATTCTAATAGAAATATCATAACAAGGTCTACTGTCAGTAAATTAGTAAAAAGTTTAACGAAACTGGTGCAGTAATAGTTATTTATGTATCAAGGGAGTTATGAGGATGTTAATTGCAGAGGGCCACAGATTTCAATCCCGAGGGATGTCAGTCCCGAGGAAGTCGGAAGAAAAGTTTAAAAAAGAATATGACAAATTCCTGCAGTGGCTGAAAGTTAACCGTATTGAAAGCAAAAAAATGAGTGAAACTGTAATGTTGGTTTACTTTCAAGACATGGAATGTATTTACTACATAAGGTATTTAATGCAAACTGTAACGATTGCACATTTATTGGTATGTTTTACAGGTATTTTTGATTATGGGTTCTTTCGTGGGCTATAGAGGTCAAGAACTTTTGAATGCGAAAATTAATCACATTGAAGATAGGGGCTCTGTTATGGTGGTTGACATTCCGGAAAGTAAAACAGATATTCGTAAGAAATTTACAATTGTGGAAGAAAACGAGTTTTCTGCATTGGGTCTGCTGACGGACGCAAAGACATGCGTCCGTCGGGTCCGGAAAGATTTTCTCTAACATAGCGTTGCACAGTTCAGCCCGTTGGGAAACATTCATTCGGTAAAATCCCAAGCAAAACTGCTAGTTTTTTGGATTTGCCAAATCCATAAACTTTCACGGGACATTGTCTGCGGAGGACTTCTGGGACTGACTTGGTCAATGCAGGAGCAAATATGACAACATTGAAGAGACATGGTGGATGTCGAAATTCAACGGTAGTAGAAGGGTATTTGGCCGACAGCATGGGATTGAGAAATAAAACTACAAGAATGTTGGCTGGCATGTCAGATGAAAGAAGAGACCAGATTTGTAGGGTGCATTTATGAAATATTAGCTTAGTTGAACGTGGCAATTTCGCTTTCGAGTTTTTTGTTGTTAGGAATCTCAGGAATAGTATAAATTTCTACGACATGCAAAATATACTGATATGCTGAACACAGTCCAGAGGACATCGCTGATTAGGGTGTGTAGCGCGTACCGTACCGCATCATTGACAGCTCTGCACATGATCGCTGGCGCAGTACCAGTACATATACTCGAAATGGAACGGAAAATCATATGGTGGTTCTTACACTTGAAGAGGATAGGGAGAACAGCCTGGAAAAATGCTAAGAAGAATTGACATTGAATGCAAATAATGCCAAATAGACAAACACACTAATACCAATCGTAAATATTTGGTATACATTTGAATTTAAAAGAACAAACTACTACTTCACGCTGTTCTTAACTGGACAGGGGTATTTCAGGTCATATATATTTGGAATTAAAAAACAAGGGGTGACCTGGGTCTGGAGTGTAGATGACGCCGAGCACGTCGTGTTTTATTGCGCGGAGTATAAATCCCTGGGGGAGACACAATTCTAACAGAGGAGATGAAAAGTAAGACACGCTCCGATGTTATGTTCGCGGGCGTGTCGGACGAAGACGGGATGGTTTTTGTGCGGTCGGTCCCAACAGGGACACCGTACACCAACTAACGACAAGTAAATTCACTTCGTCGATTCAGTGGTTACCGAAAATTTCCTTACCCCGCCTATCGTCTGCTGAGTTCTGGCGAGTTTAAATCGAGAAAGTGGGAAGTACAGGGGTTGCGCGGCGATAACGGGGACTACGGCGCCAGAGAGACGATGTACCATAAATTTCAAACGTTCCGACGCAAGTGAATCTACTTGTCGTTAGTTGGTGTACGGTGACAGGGATGTCGCTGATCCAGACATTATTTAAGAAAGGTTGAGCCGGGATGGACCCCTGCTCGGAAGAATCCTACACTACATGGGAAAGGTAAAACAAGTATCCGGTGCCCGAGAGCAGGGTTTCCACCCTTAAAAAAAGTAAAGTATCAATACAAGCAGATCCACAATAAATATGCTTTATTGGAGTACGCAGTGAATGCATATGGACAAAAATTCGTTATGTTATAAGAACGTGATATTATATGAAGGTATTTAGTATGCATATCCACTGTACTATTTGTTTTGTTCTTATTATTTATTTAATTATTTGATCTATGCGAGGCGTCGCGTCATCTTGTTCCGCCCCTTACACACTCCATCACGGGCTCTATGGGCTTAGGGTGTACGCCGCTGATTATAAACTTAAAAAATGTATGTCATAGTAAAATATCAGCACTGGTAACTTACAACTTGACGCGTAATATTCGTCCTTGTTCATTTTGTTGAATGAATGAATTATTTGCGACGTTGCTGGAAAGTAACCTTAAGAGCGATCGTTTTGGGGGTTATGGTAGTTTTGACATTTTAAAGAAAACCAAGAAATCCTTGTTTATGTTCTGATCATTTTCACCCTGAATATATTTCGGTCAGTGGAGTGACCTGATTAAACGGTTCCACTGGGATTATCAATTTTTTATTTATTTCTTCATTTTAAACAATGGTCTTAGTAAGGTGGTCAAAGTGGCCCCTCCTGAAGTTGTGGCATCCGCACGTCGAGCTTTGTAGCCTTACCGTTGCCAGATATAAAATAGCATTGACAGTTTAAATTATTTGATATTTATTGCACGACACTTCTGCAAAATTGGACGATTAGTCAACTAACGCAATTTCTTTCAGGCGTGTTGAAATTTGCAGAAGCAGTGGTATTAACAATAGGCTTGTTCGTAGTGTAATCACCAACGGTTGGTAACTGGACGACTCATGCTCAGTGTATAAAAATCGTTCGCAGAAAGTCTCTGTGCTTGAGTTGTCCTGTTTCCAGCCGTTTGTGATTGCTCTACGAAGAAACCTTTTAATTGTATAGATATGTAGACATAGTGAAGAACTTCCGATACACTCATGACTTGACAGACATAAATTGTATGTTCGCTTATGTTACATAAATAGCATGAAATAAATGTCATATCTAAAAGTAGATACTTCAATGAACAAAAAAACAAAAATGTCCCACTAGTTGGAAATAAAAAGAATTCTCTGAATTATTTGAAGGCGCGTTTTTCCTTCGACCATGGCATATTTACCTACAATAATTATATATTTTAATCTAGACAAATTCTTTTGTAGGTACTCATTAATATTAATTATATAAATTGGCAATACAATATAATATTAACTTAGAAAAAATACATATGAACTAAAGCAGACTAAAAATGCATTTTTATTATGAATAATATTTGAGTATCGACGACGAGAAACAACCTCTCTAGAATTCAAATACTAGCCCATACAGGATAACGCTTAAATTGCTCACACTTGCTATTTAATCCAATTTCTATAACCTAGTTAAAAGAATTTTTAGGTGCGTTCTTTTTGACTGAGATTCCAGGCCACTTCAGTTAATGTGATCAGAGATAAAGTTATGTGAGTAAGTAC
Organism: Lochmaea crataegi; assembly: GCA_947563755.1. NCBI lineage: Eukaryota > Metazoa > Arthropoda > Insecta > Coleoptera > Chrysomelidae > Lochmaea > Lochmaea crataegi. The sequence continues at coordinate 7,761,284 of OX387435.1, forward strand.
GAAAAAGAACGACACACTCAATTGAAACGCGCGATCTCACAACGCATTAAAATTCAATTCAAAAAAAGTTTTAAAATATAAGACAGATTCGTATCAGCATCTAATGAAGTTATTCACTCAAAACCAAAAAAAAGATGGATTATGTTATTTAAAACCCAAACAAATCAAATATTTCTTCATCCCCTCCACTTTATTTCCGATTCAAGTCTAACTGATACCCCCGCATAGCACATGCAGCATCGGTGAAGGGGGAAGAAAAATCTCAGCTCACTTCGAAGTGCGTAAGTAAAAAAGAACGCGCATATTACCGATGTGAGCTGAGATTAACTGAGATCTCAGTCAAAAAGAACGCACCTACAATGTGATTTACTGTTGGCACGCGGATGCAAATGCCATCAGCCCGTGTTTGTCAAAATACACAAGATGTCGTTTTATTTCACCAAAAATTTGCAATTAACCCCTTTTTCCCCTGTACTCGATATTTGCTGTTAAGAAGTGGATGAAGGGAGGTTCGGGAAAATATGGTGGATAGTAAAAAGGGTTCATACGACAAATTTTTGGTCTTTCAAAGGTTTCCTGGGATCCTGAAAAAATTGTCTGTCCATGCCACCAAACGGACTTTTTTTATTCCAGGATAGCAGGAGCAGCCAGAATGCCATCAAGTAGCAAATTTGGATAAATTATGCGTGGTTCCAACTTTAACATGGTTTGGTTTTTAAATTAATTACAGTGAAAAATTGGTGGCGACCCTCCTAATATTAATTTCTCCTCGTTTCATCAATACATATGGAAATACTATGACTACTTAGGAAAGTGTTTTTTGTGGGGTATAGAGTTATTTTAAATAAAACTACCACCACACCCGTAATTTCATTTCATTTATTTAAAAAAAGCTACAGAATCTGAATTATAAAATTTATTTGTTACGACGATTAGGAACGTTGGAAGGACAATCGACAGTGGATTCACATATAAAGTACCTTTGAGTCAAACAACCTATATCGTTCCATGTAAAACCATTTGGTTGAGCCCAGTGGCGAGCTTCAACACAATTTTCCGAATTATTTTGAGAATTTTTTCCACTTGGTTCTCCTGGATACCAATTGGCGTATCCCATATTTTGACCTGTAGATAGCCAAACCCACTCGTCGTCTCCACCAAGATTGGTTGCAGATGTCCAGTAATGGCCGTAGCTCAAAACTGCAATAGAAAATTATGAACTCACTCAAAAATTAGGTTTTTTGTAAAAGATTTGCTCACAGTTTTAAGTAATTATTGATTTTTGTATCAATAACAGTAAGAAAGTTTATTTTTATATCTTCTATTTACGAAAAAAAGGAACCTATGTGTGCCATGCTACAATGTACGACTGCCATCAACGAGCTTCGAGACCTACAAAGAATTAACTAATGGCCTGTTGCACCGACTTCTATTAAACCAAATTTAAGCTAAAATCTGGATTAAATGTAAATTTTGTGTTGCACGGTATTGTTAAGCCGGTTTAATGTTAGTATCCCACAGAACTTAAACTCGATTAAGATTATAAATCAGGAATAGTTAAACTTCGTTAACTAGTATGTTGGTGCAATGATCCCCAAGCTAATAAATAAAAAAGAAACTAAGGAGCGTGGCAAAAACAGCATTCTTTCATGTCAAATAAAACCAGTACCTAATGCACAAATTTCAAAACAAAAATATAACATATATTTATATACAGCGTTGCTAAAAAGTCTCACACCAAGGGATTATCTTTGAAATGGATAAAAGAAAAGTTATGAAATTCTGGGACGATGAATAAGACGTTATTTTGCATATTTTAGAGCAAATATCAAATTTTGTTGACGTTAGAGTTTAGCGTACGGCCGCCATCTTGAATTATTTGAAATGGCAGCCTAGATCGAGTAACATATCACGTCTCGAAATGCTGGGAAATACTCCAAAAATGATCAACGATTGTATTCGTAGCTTCGAAGAGAGATTGTATCATTGTCAACAAAGAAATGGCCATCATTTGAGCACTTATTTTGATGAAGTATTTGCAACTTGAATGATTGTTTGGTTTATAAATTTCTGTAACATCCAGTTTTGTTTAAAATCACCATTTTAATATTTTTGTAAAATTTCTATTATAATTTCCGAGTAAAATGATACATTGCTACTATCATTTTTGGGAAGAGAAAAAAAAGAAGCTTCTTTGTGATACGTCACTCGACCTAGGTTGCCATTTCAAAACATTCAAAAGCATTTGTCATTTGTTCTAAAATATGCAGAATAAAGTCTCATTCATCGTCCTAGAATTTCATAACTTCACCTTTATTTGTTTCAAAGATAATCCCTTGGTGCGAGAGTTTTCAGCTGCACTGTATAATAATTATGCTATATTTGCACTGTGAAATTTGTTACTTACCAATTTTATTTGATAATTATGTAAATATACCACGTCGTGAGGATTGAAAAAATGAATTCATTCATCCTTATGACAATTTTTCACTCTTTCTTTTTGCGCAGTTTATAGTTAACTATTTTTTAAGTAACACAAATTGTTACTGTCCTTGAAATTAATTTGTAATTATTCGTCCATATCCGCAACTGCTAAATATAAAATTATAATTCAAAATGAAACTACCAATATACCTATAATTATGTCTTTTATTAGAAAAACGCTATCAAATTTGAATGAAAACAATTATTTTTTACGACGATCAGGAATATTAGAAGGACAGTCAATGATCGATTCACATATAAAGTACAATTCAGCCAAACAGTCGATATCGTTCCAGGTAAATCCACTGGGCTGAGCCCAGTGGCGAGCTTCAACACAATTTTCCGAATTATTTTGAGAACTCTTTCCGCTCGGTTCTCCTGGATACCAATTGGCGTATCTCATATTTTGACCTGTCGACAGCCAAACCCATTCGTTATCTCCAACAAGATTTGATGCAGAGGTCCAATAATGACCATATCCTAAACCTGCAAAGATAAAATATACTTACAAATTACTTCAAATAATTAGCTAGCGGTAAAAATATGAAATGCTAATAAAAATAATTATAAATATATTTAGCGAAACGGTATATGGACTCTACATTTTCGTGACTAATACACACATAACGGATTGTCATTAACCAACTGCACCAACCATACCATATCCAGCTAAACTGGGATGGGTTGGAAGCATGCAGTTAGGAAGGAACGTTGTTGTGGTACATAGATGGATCTAAAACTGACATAGGAACAGGAGCTGGAGTCCACGGTGCTAGACCCAAGTGCAATGTCCACGCATCGTTGGGATGCTTGCATCCGTATTCCAGGCGAAAATCTACGCTATAGACAGGTGTTTGAAAATGAACATCGAAAAGGAGTATAGAGGCCAAAAGATCCTCATACTCTCAGATAGTCAGTCAGCACTGAAATCTTTATCATGTCCCCAGATCAGCGGTGGGAGCACGAAACTCGATTACTCGACGAATTTTGGCAAGTCGATCAGAATGTCACGAAATTCGATTTTTCCTCTCAACTCGTTTAAAATCACTCGACGACTAGTAAGCTGTCGACTTGACTGGATTATTAAATTTATGAGGTTATGTTTATTGTTGGAATGTGTCTTTTTTTTTCAAATATATTAATATATTAAGAAATTCGGTACGTCTAGTTTTTAAAATAATATCAATTTGTAAATATATTAAATATTGTAGGTTATTGGTGAAATGCTACCTATTGTTCATGAAGGTTTGGGGCAACATGAAAGGTTCGCTAGAGCAAGAAACAATCATCTACGTACAAAATTGCTTCATCTTTTGCTTCTCATGGTCTGCGTTTATACGCCCTGTTGGTATTTCGGGGTCTATATAAAAGGAATTAAAAATAACTTCCCAGTGTCTTTCATTTGGTTTGCACATGTTTAAGTTTCTAATATAATGTTTTTACAAAAAACGTCAGCCAAAATGCCAACAAACCAAATATTTAATTTTCACTTCTTTATAAAATAAATTGATTTATTTAAACACCGGACAACGCAAGCAAAGCAACAAAGAACAAATGTCAGTTGTCCAAAAAAATACAACTATGAAGTCAACTGACGAACGATTTTTAGGGACAATGGGACTACGAACTCGATAGAGTTTCGTACGCCACATGCATCAACTCGATCGAATAAAATCTCGAGTATTCGATAGATCGAGTTTAATGCTCCCGCTGCAGATCTAGACTGGTCTGGGACTGCCTACATAAACTCTTAACCCTGGCAAACTATATTTGAGTAACGTTTAAGTGGATCTTGGGACACTAGGGTATTGTAGGCAATGGAACGGCAGACACTGATCCTGAACTAGTATTTGGAATATCAAAAACTGCTGCACGTGGTTGTATATCTCGGTGGATTCAAACTAAATATCAGACGTACTGAAGCCTCGTGCCAAAACAGGAACACATCAAACTCCTGGTCAAAAAACCCTCAGAGTCGCTGACTAATGAAATAATAAACCTCAGCAGGGGCCAGATGAGGAAAGTGACGGGATTGCTCACCGGTTACTGTACCTTAAGGAAGCACATGCTTACAATTGGCATATACATATAGGGAGGATCCTATCTGTCGGTTGAGCATGGAAGAGGAGGAAACAGCCTCACACATTATCTTCGAATGTGAAGCACTGTCTCATTGGAGATATAGACTCCTAGGACTAGAGTATCCAAGGAAGGATGTCTCCAAGAAGGACCTAATGAGAACGACTGCTGAGCCTGATAAAGGCTACTGGTCTCTTCACGTAAACAGTACAACCAAGAGCACAAAATACATGAAGGCTGAGGTACGGAGGTCTCGAAGCCTCTGACTGGTGGTGCCGAACCAATCAATCAATTCCCAGGATGCTTTTAGGATATTTAGTTGCATATTTCTCGTAACTGCTTCATTAAATATTGATATCATAATATCCCATACAAAATCGTGGAATAAAAGTAACAGTCAACAGTATTAGGACTAACAAATATTTTTTTGCGAAAAACGCCACTAATGGTGCTCTTTATAGTTACAATCTGATCAATTGGATCAATGACCAAATATTTAAAGTCTAAACTAGGTACTACAATGAAAAAAATCAACCTAAGGACTTACTCACCAGCATTGCTCATCTAATAACTTATCAGTACACTAACTAACTACTATTTGTGTTTGCACTGACACATAACAAAAGCTCTTAAGGATGATCCTCTTGATCCTCCTTGTGTAGTTAGTATTGTCGAGATGCTGGATGGCCTCGACGTTGGCGTAATGAAAAAGTCACTGTTCATGACTTTTGGCGAATTTGCTGATAGTATTTATGTATTTCCAAGCCTCTGCTTAGGTCACTGTTTCTGCAATATCTAGGTTGCTAATATCCTGGCTGTCTTAAAGGCCCTTTAGCCTTTAACTTATGAGTCTGAAACAGTCTGGAGCTGCAAACAATCCCTCAAGGTACTGGCAACACAAAGTAATTTTGTTGTGGGTGCCAGGGTATAGAGAAATTGTCGGAAATGAGATTGCTGATGGTCTAGCAAAGAAAGGAGATTGTAATCCTTTTATCGGACCCAAACCATTTTTTGGTAACCCAAAAAGTGACATCGTGGAAGAAGTCCGAAAATGGGAATAATGAACTTACTGGAAAAATACTCCAGGACAAAGACAGGAAAAAAAGATTATTACGACCTTCTGTTCACTATGCTAAATTGTTCTTGTAGCTTGAGAAATCTAATCTCAGAGTAATCACAGGAATGTTCACTGGACATTAGGGTGGATCGAACATATTTTATTTTTTTTTTAGATCGGCCTAGGTCGCAAAAGTTGCTGAACTCACAGTCAGACAAGAATTTTACTATAAAAAAAATAATTTAAGCATTTTTTTCAGGTGCCCCACCCATTACGGGCCGTGGCATGGTGGCGTAATGTTCCAAAGATTCACATAATAATTTTTCTTTCAAATTTTTTTCTCTTGAACTTTCCCTTTAGGTGCCCCATAAGTACTTACATTCCAAATGACTCTCTCTTTAGGCTGTCAAAAGATAGGGGTAGAAAATTATTAAATTAATCTATTCATCAAATGAGTAAAGTTAGTTTGAAGTTAAGTGATTTAGAATACTTTAGACGTCAGAAACACAGGGAAGGACTACAAGCAAATATAGCTGCAACAGTGCAAGGTCTCTATTTCGACGGACGAAAGGATAATACTAGAACACAAACTAAAAAAGGCGGAAGTACTGTCAAAGAAGAACATATTTCTTTAATACAAGTACCAAATTCTATTCACCTTGGGCATTTGGCTGTTCCGTCTGAATCTGCGACTAACATTAGAACTGAAATATTAACGTTTTTTAACGATGAAGGAATATCAACTGATTCACTGATTGCAGTCGGATGCGATGGAACGGTCGTTAATACTGGTACAAAAGCAGGTGTAATAACTCTTCTAGAAGCCCAGCTGAGTCGTCCCCTTCAATGGTTTATTTGTATGTTACAACTTAACGAATTGCCTTTACGTCATCTTTTGGTAACTCAGGGACCTAAAGCATTTTCGGGTGCTATTGGTAAATCACTACAAACTTGTCACACGCTTCCTGTCACTAAGTTCGAGAAGATCGAGGCAAATCCATTTCCAGATGTGAATAGGAATATTTTGAGTATAGATCCGCGATATTTGTTGGATATTATGAAAGCTGTGTCCTCAGGAGAATGCTGTCAAGATTTAGCTGCTATTCAACCTGGACCGGTGGTGCATTCTAGATGGCTGACGAGTGTAAACCGAATCCTTCGTCTTTATGTGGCAACTGAAAAGCCTTCCGAAAACTTGGTACATTTGGTTACTTATATTATGAAAGTATATGGCCCAATATGGTTTATTATCAAAGTAAAGCCATTGTGCATCGAAGGTCCTAAACACCTATGGAAGTTGATCGTATGCTCAAGATATATGCCGGATTGGCTTAGGAAAACAGTTGACGTTGGTATTCAAAGAAATGGATTTTTTGCACACATGGAGAATTTGCTCCTAGCTATGTTGTATGACGATAGAGTTACTATTCGAAAATTAGCTGTCTGTAGAATAATTTCTGCTAGACAGATGAATCGGAATTCTTCTGTCAGAAATTTTCGTATACCCAAAATAAATATGGAAGCCAAAGATTACATAGATTTAATTAATTGGGCTGAAATATACGAGCGATTAGATCCTCCAGTTTTGAAAGACATCTTGGATGAAGACTTAGAAAGTTTTGTATCAGTTGACAACATCTCAACGAAATTTCCATATTTATCTAGCTTTCCATGCCACACACAAGGAACCGAACGGTGTGTAAAATCGGTAAGTAACCGAGGCTGCTTCGCTTGTTTGTGGACAAGAAAGAAGAGATGGATTTATAAGATCCAGGCTTGAGTCGTTGAACCATAATGAAAAATTTTGATACAAAAGCAGAGTTTAGATTCAAATGATTATTTTATATTTTATTCTATTATTTGATTTTAACATATTCGTATTTAGTTCATTATATCAGTCAGAATAATGATTTTTTCGTTCATTTTTATAATAATGTAACAAACTTAGTAAAATAGGATAATTTACAAACTCGATGTTTATTTGGGGCACCTAAAAAAATGCTCATACATGCCTAAGTTTTTATCTAGGTGCTTTTTAGACGTGACTAAAACTTTTTCTAATAGGGCAAAAAAAATTTTAAAAAAATTTAATTATATTTTTTAAATGTGGGTGGGGGCCTCAAGAACTAAAAAAAATAAAAAAATGTTTTCTTCAAAAACACGCATAAATGGGTTTAGCAACTTTTGCCGATCGGGCCGATAGCAATAAAAAACTTTTATAATTTCACTATATTTTTCGATCCACCTTACTGGACATTGCTCACTCAGATACCATCACTGCAGATAAGATGGAAGAACACATTATCTGCAATTGCAGGGTGATTGTCCGCCAACGCCTCAAACACCTGGAATAGGTTGACTTAGAGCCTGATTACTCTGATTAGGTTACAGACCTAGCTCCAAAACGGATAATATGCTTTCTCTGAAGCCTAGATCTCTTGGACTAATATATAGATGTAGGTTATACACAACAAATCTTGTAATCTTATTTTATCTAAGTTTCTTTTGCTAGTACTACCCCACATATGTCCATACGGGCTCGAGAATTTGTTTCTACAGAAGTACTTAAGTTGACAGCGGATTTTCTTCTAATTAATAAATAAAACCGACCGGAAAGTATCAACTTTCGGGCCTCCGCGCTAAACGAAGTTGTCGCTTTCCGGCTCCGTCGAACAGAAAAATAGTATACAAACCTCGGCCAGTAGGTAACAAAGCCTCAGATCACATGTTTGTCGACCTCAGCTTCGCTTCGGCCGACAATTACATGTGATCTGAGACATTTCTTACTTTACTGGCCTTGGTCCGTAATATACTATTTCTAAATTTGATACAGTATTCGCCAGCTAGCTTGATGTCCTAAATGCTTTCTAGGGAGCTATTGACGCCGCCCATCCGATAACTGTAAACAGTGCCGTGCAAGTTCTGAGGATACGCTTTCTGTTACAAATTAACACAACTTGTACAATTAATAAAGTAAAGTCCGTCCGGAAATATATGATCCTAACTTAATAAATAATATTTAATTCTTTGTTATAATTATTGGTATATTGATTTTAATAGAAACGGATCTGCTTTATACCTGAATTCTGAGTACATATATAATATTTTAACAATAAGGTAGGTACCCATTACAATAACATGTTATTTATCTAATTGAAGATTATAAAGTTAGGATCTTATATTTCCGGACGGACTATAATTAAAATTTGTTAGAAACTAAATAATTCCTTCCAGGTAGTAATGAGAATAAAAGAAACACAAGATAATGGGAAATTATTTAAGCTAGGTATATTTCTAAGAATAGGTATAAACAGTTTTTATCTTTACTAAGGTTTTCACGTTTATTAAGGTATCTTCATCACTTTTTAATGTCTTAAAATAATTAAACACTCTATATATCACTTGACGAGTTTGTCCTTCAGTACATTTACGATTTTCTTCATTAACGGCTGACATTTTTACAAACACTTTATTGTACAAAGCAGAAACAATAACTGTGTGACGCTTCGCTACTGAAAATCTTAACACCTGATAAGGTTCGATGCAATTGGCGTTTGTCAAAATTTTACCACCAATAGCAGCCGAGTAGGCAGGGCACTATTACTCTGTCTCTCTTAGTTGGTAATTTCTGGGACATCAAGTTAGCTGGCGAATACTGTATTTAGTTGTTTTTTTCACGTGAGCTCTCCAGCATAGCTTGACGTTCAGTGTCATTCCCAAATATTTTGCACTATACCTTGTTTTTAAACTAGGAGGAGCATTATAGGAAACCTCAATCACACCACTGAAAGTTACTAGATTGGGAGTGTGTTCCGAAAGGGTCGTGTTCAGACTTTTTGAACTAATTGACAATTACGTGAAATATGTATTGTACTGCTGGAAGTTGTCGTGGCCAATGAGGGATCAAGGCATGTCTAAATATCGAATCATCATTGGCCACATGACATGGCGAAAGTAGTAAGCAAATGTAACATTGTTCGGAAAAAATGTATGGTTATAATACGTAGTTTATGTAATTTTAGGATAAATAAGTACGTAAAATATGCAATTGTATGTTTAAATTATTCTTTATTTACGTTTGATGCTTAGGTACCTGTAGCACAAACTAAAAGTAAACAGAGGGTTTGATATGGAAAAATGCGATAATATTGTACTGTAATGTATGTAAAACTTGATGTGAAAATATTTACAGAAATAAGATTTTACTTGGAAACTTATATTATTAACAAAAAACAAGCATGGATTTTGTTTATCATGCTGAATAAATATTAAAAATAGTACTTAACTTGGTTGGAATATAATACTTTGTTAAAAATAAAACAGTAAACAACAAACGCAAAAAAGTAGTACAGTTAGATTAAAGTAATGAATATTTTTATATAAATAAACACAAAACTGACAAATGTCATTGTCAGTTGTATCAAAAGAGCTGTGTGAAACGGGCTGCAATTTGACCAATCACTAGGCAGCAGAAATGCCAACTTTAATTCAAATCGCTCCTCTTAGTTTAAAAACAAGGTATATCAGCATATTAAAACAGTCATTTGGTGCGAAGAAAATGGGTTGCTGGAAAGTTTTCCGGGAGTCTTGGAAATTGGTGATTTCATAGATTTTGACGTTTAGTGCAAATGTCGCCTTTCCGACACATTTTATGATGACTATTTCCCTCATCTTAATTTCCACCAATCACAAACGCGCAATTTTGAATTACAAATGGTTTCTAGATGAAAAGCTGTATGGCAGCACCTGTCAGCAGTTTTTTTCGAGTTTACCCGCGGCAAAACTTGACAGCTGTTGTCACTAAAAATTACAATACCTTTGATAACAAGAAAAAATGGAAATCTATATTTAAATTTTACCATAAATAATCAAGTTTGTAGTAGGTATTTTGTGATTAAATACGTTACCTGTTTTTCAGGTTTCAAATACCTACATATTTATTATGTATTTGCATGTATAATAGGTAGTATGTTTTGTAAGCTATGTCTATGCAGAATAATCTGTTACTCATGTAATGGCCTTGTCAAATACCATTCGGGCACCTAATTTTTTCTGTGAAGAAAATCGAAAAAACGTAATATTTTTTCAACAAAATGCTTCGTGCAGATGCAAAAATCAAAAATCCTCGTCCTCGACTCGGATTTTTGTTGCCACTAGCACTAATACAGCGTTTTATCCACATTCGATTCCGTAATAGTTGTTGGCGAAGATGTAGTTGTTTTTCGTAATGGAAATACGTGTATTAAAATTATAAACTACATAATTTCAATTCATTAACAGAATAATTACGGAATTAAAATTTTTGAAAGGAAAGATGTATTCATTTTTACGCTTTTCAAACTTCTTCTTCTTCTTTCTCTAAAACCCCCATGCCGTTCAGCGTCGGGTTAGCCCTTCTTTACCCATTTCTTCCAATCGCTTCTGTTTCTGGCCAGTCCTCTCATCTCTTCCATTGATTTCCCTCTTTTCTCTCCGATTTCCTGTATCCTCCCCATACATGTTTTCCTTGGTCTTCCTTTCTTTCTTTTCCTATCTCTTCCTGCCTCTGTAACTGCTTTGACTAACCTGTTCTCGTTCATTCTTACAATGTGCCCATACCAGTACAATTGCTTGTTTTCAATCTTTGTTAAAATTGGTTCCTGTTTCAGATGGTCTCTGATTTCTTCATTTCTACGTCGGTCATATTTGGTAACTCCTTCGATTTTTCGCAAATATTTTATTTCCACTGCATTTATCGAAGATTCGTGCTTTTGTAAAGTGGCCCACGTCTCACTTCCTAAAGTAGTTACTGGTTGGGTTATGCAGTTATAAACTCTTAATTTTGTTTTGTCGTCGATTTCCTTCTTCCCCATTACGGTTTTATTAATACTATAATATATCCTTGTGACCTTTCTTAATTCATTATTTATATCTGCATCTATCTTTCCGTCATCTGTTATGATCTTTCCTAGGTATTCAAAACATGTAACTTGTTCGATTTGTTTTCCATCGAGTCTTACAGTTGCCTTTTCTTTATGTTCTTTTTTCTGGTTAGTAATCAAATATTTTGTTTACTCCGTATTGATTTTCATTTTTAGTTTTATTATTTCCTCATGCCACATATTTGCTAAACTTTGCATTTTACTGTTCGTGTCTGCTATTAGAACTATATCATCTGCATATAAAAGAGAGTCTATTTTGATTGGCCACTAGTGTATATCAGATAAAGTATTGGGACTACACTGCATTGTGGTACTCCTGCTTTTACTTCTTTAAGTTCTGAGTGACTTCCTGCTTTACTTTGGAGGCTCTATTTCTATTTGTTAAGAAAATCAAAACTAACAAACATGTTTTCTATTTCTGGCTATTTCATACTGTTGCAACAATGTTGTATTAGTTGCTACTTTCACATGTATTTGAATAAAAAAATGCGGAAAATATATTTTTAGTTGGTAAATAAAGAACGGTCATTAACCTTATTTAACAATTTTACCTAAGACTGTTCAGCCCAGTGGTTTAAAAGCGTCAAACTTATAACCAGTAGGTTGTGCAGTGAAATATCCACTTTTAATACTTCTATTATGTATTACATATTTATTTGGATTTATAAAAAGTATCGTATTTTCAACATTTTTAAGTCTGATTGGTTCCAAAATGAGCGTACGATTATTAAAAACTGCCTTAATTTAGTTTATATTTTTTATAGCACTTACCATTATCATTAATAAATTTTCCAATTCTATCGTTTTCTAGTTGACTGTTTATACTCAACAGATGCATTCCTTGTTGCCTACAGAACTGCAATGATTTGTAGAAATTTGCCTAAAATAATAATAACAAGGATTTCAGTAATTAAAAGTTTTTATTTTTATTTCTTAATTAACTCGTTTCCAAATAGTGTAGGTTGAAAACAATCTGCTCCAACAGAAAGGATCTTATTTTTTAATTAAAAATTATTTTCAAACACCCAAGCTCAACCAGTTACTGCTGGGTAAAGAGTTGTGCAGGAAAATAGTGACAAAGCTTACACAGATCACGAGGTCAATAACCTTAATATACAGAGTGCTCCAAAGCATTAGTATACAAACTATATTATGTACAACACACTTGTATACTGGATGTCCCAGTTTATTCTAAAATTCGGGAGATGATAGAGGGACTAAAGAAAATGTTAGTGAATCGTTAACAAAGGGAGTATGTATGTATATGTAGCACTATGATTTTTTTTATCTCCTTTATCATTCCCAAGTTTGTAGTACGAACTTTTCCAAATACAGGGTGTAAATAAGTACCGTATATCAGAGAAATGGAAGATGTTTAAGAAAAGTTCAAAATACCCAAATACAATTTATCTCTAATTTTTCTGGTTTGTGAGATACAGGCTGATAAAGGGTGCAGTTGAAATACACATTTTAGTGCAAATATTCTCGAGGATAGATATAAAAGTTAGGTTATACACCTTTCAAAACACATCAACAGTAATAACTTTGTCAAATTCTAATTAGCCAGTGGCGTGGTACCAGGAGTTCGTAAAAATTTATTATATCATATTCTTGAAACACTCTGTATTTAAATAGCCAATCTGCCTCGAGACTGAATATTTCATGTAATTTCTTGCCGGTGGATTATCATCAAATATTACAAGAAACCGCACATTCGCCAGTCAGTCGCACTGGCATAGGATGTGCTCTGCAGTTTCCTCTTCTAGCAGACAGCATCTGCACTTGGCTTCGCCTGTCAAACCCATTAGATTTGCGTGCCTGTTAAGCTTACTCTGCCCTGTTAACATACCTACTACGGCTTTGACAGTTTTCCTATCTTTGCTTATTAGGTCTGCCGTAAAAGTTGGCGAATGTCCTCTAATGAACTGTTTCGCCTGTCTCTGTCCTGATGAGATTACCCATCGTTCTAGAAATTTCTGTACCATCTACTTTATTGTGGCTATATTTATTGTCGACTTTGCGTCGACGCAGAAGGGGTCCGGTACAATGAATGGCATTGATGGGCCTTGTCTGGCCGTTTCATCCGCCAATTCGTTACCCTTATGACCCTCGTGCCCTGGTACCCAGGCAACCATGACCTTGCAATGGTCTTCAAGTACGTTTATGGCACCTATGCAATCCCATACTAGCTTATAATTGACCTCTATGGAATCAAGTGCTTTCAGTGTGCTTGGCTGTCGGTGAAGATGGCAACTGAACGGTACGACCTTTGCTGCCTTTTAATTTCGTCAACGCAGTGGTGAATCGCGTCACTTCCGATTGGAAAGTTGTGCTATTCCAGTAAGCCTTAGATAGGCTTATGGGAATAGCTATCCTTTGTTTTAGACTCACCATTCCGGCTCCTTTCTTCCAGTCTTCCCTACCTGGTATAGTTTCCTGGCATGTCCACTGTTCACAATTTCTCAAACTTTGTGGTGTTATATCTTAAGAATAAAACATCAATATTTTTTTCTTTTTGAATTAAATGCTGAACAAATGATTCAATAAACAATTAGATTTTGGAAATTTTCTGACCATTGGATTTTGTTCTGAAATTAAGAAACTGGTTATAAACAAACTCTCAATTGTTCTTAATGTTTATGAAAACTTAAATTACATTCAACTTAAGTTAGAGATGGCCAATCGACTTAAAATTTTAATGACTATTTCACACACTTGTCAAATGAACCAAGCAGGAGCTCTAGTCAAGTTCGGATTATCGATAACACCAAACTTGACTCTTGATCCTGATTGGCCTGTCGTGTTTTCAGATTTGTGTATGTGACAGTTGGTGTTGTGAGTAGCGAACTTTACCGTGCGAACGTTCCCGTAATTTACAGTAAAGTTCGCTCACGTTGAAGCACATTGGCGCGCTGTCGGCTATAGGTTTCGCGCTATATGTTCGCGCCGTACTGTTTATATTCCGCTCCACAATCTGCAAATTGTTTAAACAGTGAGGTTAAAAGTTTGCCTATTAATTCATCAGAAGAAAAAGAACTGTTGAGTCTTTTTAAAAATAGAAAAAAAAATAATGCTTAAACCATTGCATTTGACCGCTTATTTATTGGATCCCAAATACTGTGGCTCTCAATTAAGTAATGATGAACATAATATTAGCCATGGAATTTCTATATTAAATATTATCGGTTCATCCAAAATTTTAACAAAAAAGGATTTGATTTCTACTGAGTTGACATACTTTTTGGCAAAAGTAATTTATGGTGGTTACCGTTTGCCTGGGAGACAGCAAAAAAAAACGACAGTATTTCTTGGTGGACAGGGTTTTGTTGCAAAACAAATTTGAAAGATATAGCCACTGCCATATTGGAAATGCCTGCGACAAGTGCCGCAACCGTGCGATCTTTCAGCGTGTTCTCCCTTATTCACTGTAAAAAGCGAAACAGTTTAACCACGTCCACAGAAAGGGCTGGCAAAATCGTATTTAGTGCCCATAATTCGAAGCTTTTGAATTTGAATGAACCAATTGCAAAAACCCCACACGATATCCAAGATGTAGCTGACGCTGGTCCATCTAATGTCAATAAATAAACACAATACATAACAGCAGAAGATCTGGTAGTGAGAGTTCTAATAATGAACCGGAAGAAGATGAAGACTACTCTGTTCATGACACTAACTCTTCTGATGGTCCAGAAGATTTTTCGTATTTGGAAATGGAAGAAATTCCAAATTAAATTTTAGTTTTTGTTTTTAAGTACCTACACTAAGTACCTGCTATGTTCCGAATTCCGAAGGGTTTTGTTTATGTGTTTATTCTCTTAATGTTTTTTGGTTTAAATAACTGGTGTTCCTTTGTTTCCTAACTAGGTAACTGCTTTAAGAAAATGACGTTTTTTGTTTTTTAGTTCTTTTTTTAAACCAGTATAAGTACTGGCTGGTTTCTTTAACAATATTTTAAATGTTTTGTTAGTACCTATAATGTTGAATAAATATTTATGTTCTAATTATTTTTGTTATTGAACCTAATGCATCACCCAGTTCCATTAAATTTCTATCAACTTTTATGTAATAATAAATTCTCCAAAAAGGTGCAAATTTCAATGCCGCTGAAGTTTACCCAAAATTCTCCAAAATTCCCGAAAGTTCGTAACGAAAAATAAATTACGGTAATTTTCCAACACGAGACAGTTAAACGTCAAATATAAATAATCCCGCCGTGCACGCATTTAAAAATGAGAAGATTTGGGATAAATTCCATCGAATTAATCATTGAAAAAATTGATGAAAATGTACAGAAAGATACGAAGAAATCGAGGGAGTGCGTTTGGAAGCAATTTACTAGATTTTGCGATGAACCAGAATACGTATTAGAAGAAGGAAGTGTATAGGTACACACACCATGTGCCATGAACGGTACACGGCACACGCTACATGGCACAGGGCAAGGAAAAATAACCATTCCTTAGACCCTCCACCTTAATGAACCTTCAAGGGGAAAGGTTAATGGAATGGTTATTTTTCCTTGCCCTTCTTGAAATGGTAAGAGCTAAGATACATAAAACGAAAACAAACACTGAACCTCATTTTATTCGTGTGCCGTGTACCGTTCATGGCACACGGTGTGTGTACCTATACACTTCCTTAGAAGAAGCAACGCCTGTCGAGAGACTATATGTACCTACTACTGTACCATTTATAATTACAATTGAGAAATATTTAAGTATGTTATGTAAATACTGGTTTATTTAATTATGTTTTTCATTCGATGTCAATGTTTCCTGTTTATTAAACTATTTCTTTAATCAACTTCTTAACTTTTTTATTAATTTCCTCTAATTCTGCTGAACTTCAAATTTTTTACCTTTCACTTTGATTGTGAAATAGTCTAATAAAATTCTACTCATGACTGAATTTCTCTTATAATTCTGTCTTTTATTTCACAACTCAACTGAGTTGCTTGAAGAAAACACCACTCGTCCTGCGGACTCGTGGTTTTTTCAAGCAACTCAGTTTCGTTATAAAATAAATCGACAGACTTATCGCGAAAAATTCAATCACTTGTAGTATCTATTACTACTGATAATTCTATCATATCCTTAATAAGTATGTGGGAATTCAAAATTTTCAATAATTAGGTACTTTTATACAAAATCGATTATTTTTTACAGAATTAGTGTGTACTAAAATATTCAGGATACCATCAGGATCTCTAAACACAACTCCGTTTTTGGAGCACACTTCCTGTTACTTTGCTATTGGCATTCAAAGTTGCAGTTTATCAATTTACGCGGCCATTTTATCAACACTAAGTACGTTTACACCGGGCGTACCAAATTTTTAGTCCGAGGTCTAAATGACGTCACGTGTACTTTACTTACGGTGTAAACACCCAAGGAGTAAAATTTGGTACTCGAATTTGATCCATCTCATCTAGGGTAGTTCAAATTCAATTTTTAACGGTGTAAACACGGCACATTAGTATTCGTGGACCAAAGTGACGGTTTGCTAAAAGCACAGAGTAAAAATACGTCAGCTATCACGTAAGATCGGGTCAAAATAACCTAAAAAAAACTGACTGTGATAAATACTAAAAAAATAATACCAAATAATACTAACAAATGGATCCAAAAAATTATTTGATTGTTTAACAATCCCATAAAATTACTACTACTTAAAAGCATATAAGCTAAGTGCTGCTTAAATATGGAGACTTCGATAACTCTAATTTAAATCTTTTAAGTCTTTGAATATATATTTTTTTCTTTTTTAGAAACTCTATTACCCCTGCAATTATTTTTGTATCCATTTTCAAATAAAATCAAAATCTACCATAAAATTACCTAAAGATTTAAGGTTATGTCATTTTAATATGAAAATGTCAATTTTGGTCCCAGGCTTTAAACCTGGACTATTTTAATCCAGCAAAACAGTCAGTATAAACACTTATGTTCTGAGCTAAATAAGACCACGATTTGGTCCACGGACCAAATTGCTCCACACGGTGTAAACTAACCTACTGTATACCTTCTTCAATAATTTTCCTAGCACTTCTCGATAAATTAACCAATGAACTTTTCTCTCTCTTTGTATTTTGAGGTTACGCTACTAGTTTTTTCATTTTTTTTTGAAATTATTATAATTTAATACAAAATAACAATTTGAGTTATTGTGCGCTGACTGAAACTTGCAAAAAATAGATTCTACAGTCATTTTAAACAGTATTCGGCAAAAACTGACTCAAAATACGAGAAGGTTGTGTTCTATACAATTACCACTTTTATAAATAATATAACCAGAAGACTTACCTTTTTATTTTTCACTCAATTATATTGATCCAAACAAATTTCACTTCGATCTTTATAAATATTTTATAAAATTAATGCTCTTTTCAGCCATTTTGCTCCATGATATTTGATGCATAGATAACATAGATTTGATGTTTGACGTCTTCTTTTTCTCTCTGGTTTGACCATAGATAACGGCTCATTTGGCACCGTGCATTTGGCTTATGTGTTCTTGACTCTGCAGTAGTCTCTTCGTTACAGATCTGGCTTCGCCTTGTATAAGTATAAAAATGTTTAGTGGAGGAAGATTCAGCAAGACTTCCATCGCACTTGTGGGAGTGGTTTTTATCGTAATATACAGACAAGCCAGCCTATTTGTGCTACTCTAAAGTCTTATAGCTAGCTAGCTCACAGTTGCTTGTCTACCACACTCTTTATAGAACTCGCTACAGCAAATCATTGCTGTAGATGTTTTGCAAATACGCATTTCAAACTGGAATGTCAACGGAGAGTTTTAAAAGAAATGCGACTGCTACATTATCATTTGCAGGAGGTGCAAGATCTTTCAAATACTGATTATGAACGTAGAGTATAGTTTTATGAATGGTCTTTAACAAATTAGAGGGGACAGAGATTTTTGTTTTAATGTATTACCGACTAAGCAGCATTTATACGAAGTGATATTTTTAATGAGCTCACAGTTACACATTGTCAGCACAGGTTTAAATTTGACGTTTGGTTTGGAATAATTGGGGACCAATTTATCGGGCCTTCTATTCTACCAGAAAATTTTAATGGAACTAGATATGTAATTTTTTTAGGAATAATATAATATCTTCTTGATGATGTACCTTATCGAGTAGTTTCAAGTATATTCATGAGTTAATCTGCTTTTCGTTTACAATGTTTTGTATTGAGTTTCATTTGACTTTATGAAATTAAATTAACAAATTTCAAATTACGTTTTTTAATTGTGAACTATGGAATACAAACCCATAACAATGTTTATGTTTAAATTATTGGGCAACGACCACAAATTTATTGTTTAAAAAAATTAACAATGTAAAAAATGTATTATACCTATAAAAAGTTAAACATCATGAAAATGGATTGATGTAGCAAGTTGAACAAAGAGTATCTATTATATAGAAAATTTAACGAAGAATTGTTGACAAAAGTCTTTATCTCGAAATACAGGATGATTCAAGAATATGGTACAATAAAAATGTTAGGAACCCCTGGTACCACGCCAATGACTTATTCGAATTTGTCCAAATTAATACTGTTCATGTGTTTTGAAAAGACTAGCCTAAAAAAATATATATTTTCATATATATCCCCCAAGAAGATATGGAATTAAATTTATATTTCATTTGCACCCTTTATCAGCCTGTATCTCAATTTCTCAATTTTTCTTAACCATCTACCATTTCTTTAATCTACGGTATTTATTTACGGGGTTTAATGAAAAATTTCGTTGAAAAACATCAGGAATTGTGGTATCAATCATTATTAAATAAATAAATGTGTATCATTTTTTGTTAAAAATTTTGATAACCTTCTTATCTTTTTAGCACAACTTCATCCATCATAATTTAATTTTGATAATAATTATAAACTATTTAATTAAAGTACTTACATTTTATAAAATCTAAAAGAAGACATTGATAAATAATTTATTCATTAAAAAGTATTGCCAAAGCATTAAATATATTTACTTAATTACAGTTACCTGTAAATAATTGTCATATTAGTAAAGCGTGATTTATAGACGTCAAAAAATAATACTTCAATACTTTGGAAAGAGCTCTTTGGAAAATAATTTTTCTAATTATGTAAAGCGTTTAATAGTATTGAACTATTATCTTTTGACGTCGTCTATTAAATATATTAATCTATTTTTTAAATAAATTAACAATGTAAAACTTTATTATCCTTTAATTGAAATTTTTCCGGAAGGTGACATATTTAAGGATAACGAACATTTAGAAGACCAGAGCAATTTTTTTTTATTGACATGTAGGCTCTCCTGATTATAAAAGTGTAAGATGACGTCGGTTGATATCTGTTGTCATTATTGTTTAAATAACGAAAAATTAAAAATGCTGCAAAAAAGGATTTTTCACAATACTCTTTAGACTTTTTTGAATCAAAAAAGTCCTTACACTCATTATCGTATCTTCAGCCCATGAATTTTTATGAATTTTTGAAATTTAAAAACCGTCGAAAATCGTGATTTTCTTGAATTAAATATTATACTAGAAAAAAATATATACCGTTATTTCTATTTTTTTATCAAATATTTAAACTGTGATAAACAATATGGCGTAATTAGATTTTAAATATTTTATTAATTATTATGTTTATTATTCTTAACAATATGCTCTTTACGCGCATGCACCTTAAGAAGAGTAGTATTGCCATCTCACTTCCAGTTCTATGTATGACATTAGTGAGAGAGAGGCAGATGGTGCGTTTCAACAATTTTTTGCTGCTTTTTAGCAGAAAATCGATTAAATTGCACACAAATGCACTTGTCTCAATCCGTGAAAAATTTCTACCTTTTACGATGAACATTTATAGTACGTACTCTGAATTTAAAAAAAAGGCAGGTAGGCTAATTATGTAGATCGTAAGTATGTTTGTCTTTTTCCATCTTATTGAAAAATAATGCTTTAGAAAATTTTATTTTTCAGTTGGCACCTGAAAATGATTTTTTTATAGTCAAAACGTTATTTTAACTTCAAGAGATGAAAAACGTATCTAAAAACAGAATATAAATCAAAAATTACAAAACTACTAAGAAGAAAAATTATTAGATTCTAATAAAAAATGGTAAAAAAAATTTAATCAATTTTCTGCTAAAAAGCAGCAAACAGTTGTTGAAGTGCACCATCTGCCTCTCTCTTACTAATGTCATACATAGAACTGGGAGTGAGATGGCAATACTATTCTCCTCAAAGTGCATGCTCGTAAAGAGCACATTGTTATTAAGAATAATAAACATAATAATTAATAAAATACTTGAAATCTAATTTGGCCATATTGTTTATTATAGTTTAAGTAATTCATAAAAAAATAGAAATAACTGTATATCTTTTTTCAAGGGTACTATATAATTCAAGAAAATCACGATTTTCGAAGATTTTTAATTTTCAAAAATTCATGGGTTGAAGATACGGCAATGAGTGTAAGGACTTTTTTGATTCAAAATAGTCTAAAAAGTATTTAAAATATTTTTAAATTTTCGTTGTTTAAACAATAACGACACTATATATCAAGTGACATCTTACACTTTTACAATCAGGAGAGTCTCCTGGAAAAAAAAAATTACTAATTATAACAATTTTGCAAATGAATGTGCCACTACCCTTCACTAATTTACCTCAAAGTAACAGTATACTTCATATACACACATTAATAATTTTTACTTGCTGCCTATTAATTAAACTAAATCTTGGAATATTCGATGAACTACACATTTTTTCAAATATTACAGAAGTATTAGCTGAAAATTAGGTCCTATTTACATAGCGATTTTATATTTATAGATTTGAAATATAAACAATGTTTTCTACAAAATATTAACAATAAAACTTAATTTTGGTTATATTTACCTTGAACACAGTGTCCACATAATAGGTTTTACCTGCGAACGAAAACCAATTTGGAGTCTTCTTGTTGTTATTCAAAACCGGAGACACAAATTCACTGCTTTTATTTCCCAAAACTTCAATAAAAATAATGGAGAAAATAGAATATAAAAAAACTCTAAGAAGCATTGTGAAAATTGCTTGGAAACTATCAAATATTGATTAGACTATAATATTTATTTGTTTATTTAACAAAATATATATGTATATATATATATATATATATATATATATATATATATATGTTGTTTATGTTTTTGAGATCGACTACGAATGATTCTGTGGATCGACTAACAGTACTCTTGTGCTTCTCGAGCGAAGACTTCACTGGAATTTCCTCTTTACGAGACATAAATTAATTAAAAACTTGATTCTCTAAATGTTTTTGTTTATATCTTAGATATTTTGAATGTATTGCAAAACTTGTTAGTAGTATTGGAATGTTGATTTCAGACATACAGAATGTCTCTTGAAATAAAGTGACCAGAAAGGAGCGTAATATTATTAGTTGTCAGCTGCGTTTTTTTAGTCGTGTAGGGGAGAATGGGGAAATGGCGATCACTTAACTTGGAATGTTCATAGTTCGAAAACAAATTAGAAAAATTAGGTGTTATATATTATTTGAGTCGAAAGCTGTACATGTATATTTCGGAACATACCAACTGCAGCTCCTTCATTCGGAGATTGTGAGAATTATGAGGATGAATACAAAAAAATATCTCTGATCGGTATTTCCTCACGCTGCGGCTAATACCGATCACCTTTTGGGATAATGGCAATCACGATGTAATGATATGATGTTCCAAAGGTATTCATTATGACAAGCAATATTTACGAACAAATTATGAAACAATATGAAAACTTAAAAAAAGCACTGAAAAACATTATAGATATCAAAATAAATAAGTATCTTCTTCTTTGAAATGATTGTTGAAAACTTTTCATGGTTATTTTTTCAGGCAGATATCACACAAATAGCCTTCAGGTGAATCCCACCCGCTACATAATTGATGGACCCAACGAGCACAATCGGTGCATCTATACTACATTTCTCCACTCCTTCCGAATTTTTCGCAAATCAATCAAATATCATTTTCCATTCCACCATCTTCCATGTCGTCCAATTCGTCGTCATCGCATAAGATTTTATCATCGATGTAATCATTTTCTGAGTCACTATCAAACACCTTTTTCTTCACCGTACTTTTAGCTGTTTTTTGCCTTTCAGTGGTTTATTTTTTTTTTCTAACATTCAAGCTGATTTGCCTTCTCTTTTCTGCTCTCTCTTCTAAAACTTGCTTCAAAAGGGTCTTTGTGGGTCTGAGTGCTGTTTAGCTCTACCTCCAGTTTTCCGCTTGACAGAAATACGTGGAATTGGAATGAGTCCATCTAATGTTTTTCCTTTGGTTGAATTCCTCGAACCTGCTGAAGAAGTTGAGCTACAAGGTAGCGGACTTTCAGATGATTCAGAGTCAGGATGAGGATTCAGAACTTTTGTGTCAATCTTAGAACAAAAGAAGGTCCTGGCTGGTTCAATAATATTTCAGCTCCATTGAAATTAGAATTATTGTCAGTAATTGGTTGCGAAACATTGGGGGCATGAGTCGATTTGAGCTGAGCTTTCATTGAAAGAATCTGAACTAAGAAATCCTCATCCGTGAATACATTCGGGTTTATAGGATATATCCCAGTTGATTGGAATCCAGAAACACCAATGGACATTGTTGCAACTCTGGAATAAGCCTTATTGAACAGACACGCCAGGTCATATGAAGTGATTCTCAGTAAAGCATGACTCTTCATAAAGAGATCACATTCTCGGCGGAATGCAGCTTTCAAAGGTCCGTAAAGTGTGATATCTAATGGTTGCATCCTGTGGGATCCGTGAGGGGGAAGAGACAACATTGAGATGCCGTTTTCTCTGCATAAGTTATAAGCTCCCAAAGTTATGTGACTCCCATGGTTGTCTAATATCAACAACACACGATTTTCTGAGCTGGCTCTCGAATGTTTGATGAAATGTCTGAGCCACTCCACAAAAAGAAATTCATTTGACCATCCATTGTGGGAGCAGTGATATATTGCACGAGGAAGACCATCTTTTGAATGAAGAGGTGTCATCCTCTTCCTTGAAAACATGAACATCGGAGAATTATAAGTTCCTACAGCGCTTATCGCGCATATAACTGTTAATGTTTTTCCCCGTTCCCAACTAGTAACAGATCCAACACGTTTTTTTTCCTTTTGGTGCGAAAACAGTTCCTGGATCTTGAACGGTCGTTATGCCCATTTCATCTACATAGTAGATGTTACTAGGTTCAAATTTGAATTTGGACATCAAACATTCCAAATTGTCATAGAATAATTTCACTTCCTGCCTGTTGAATCCTGTGACACGATTGAGGCTGGTCGCTTCTGGTTTTCTAACACTCACTGTTGGATTTCTGTTCAAAAAATTATAAAACCAATATTTTCCAGAGAGTTTTCGTATTCTGCAGAAATTGTGCCGAATGCCATTCGAATCTGCAAATTCGTATGCGAGGCGTGATAAACCATAAAATAAATCGGCCATGAATTTTATTCTTGTGGCCTTAATGTTCTCATCATCTTTGCAAAAATTACTTTTTCTACCCAATTTTGGCCCTGTTTTGATACCCTTTGTTTTTCTATCGTATAGAGTGGTGAATGGGATATTGAACTGTTTATTTGCAGAGCGAATTAAGTTTCCATTTTCTATATATGCTAAGGCATTGGCTAATGTCTCGTCTGTCCAACTTCCCTTAGTTGTTGTTCTTTTTCTATTTCTTGACATCTGTAATGAAAATTTAGCATATCAACCTTTATGGGGTGATGATCGGTATAACCCCACTAGTTTTGATCGCCATTTCTAGAAAATCCACCCGCACTAAAAAAATTGACAACAAGGAAGTAACTCGAAACATTTAGTTATGATACATCAGAATTGGAGCTCAAACTATATTCAGTGGTGGATATACTGAATACGAATCGAAAACATTATTTAAAATGGCTCTTGCCTTAGAATAAATTCGTCCAAATATTACATCGGATCGGAATGGCGGACAGAAATGACCATAACTCACCAACGACACAAGGCAGACTGGCGCAACAATATATATATTGTTGAAAGCTTATATATATATATACACTGTGTCCGTAAAGTAAGGAACAAATTCATTTTTAGCTAAACAGACCATTTTAAGAAATAATCCTGAAACACGTCGATTTTTGATTTTAATTTACCGTATTTTAAAATAATAATCTAATATACAGGGTGAACTACTTTCGAGTAATGACGTCACCGTCATTTTTTTTAAATGGAACACCCCCATTTTGTCTCAATTTTCGGATTACTCTAGCTGAGCTGATTCCAAAAATGTATCACATGTTGATTCCAATTGGTACATGGTGGACAAAAATACAATAGTTTTGTGTGTGCTCATAAAGTAACTCGTAACATTCTATATTAGTTAAATTAACAATATTATCAAAAATTCTTATTGTCTAGCGGCAATTGGTTTAAATGTAACACCCTGTAGTTTGTTAAATTTTTAGATTAATAAAAATGAGCTGTTTCCAAACATGTTTGGTACTTGTGGTCTAGCAGACAGAATATGAAAGAAATTATTTCTTATCAATCTAAAAAAAATATAGTCGTCTAGTTTTTTGTGAAATGTCATTATTTGTTTAGTAATTTATTGAAGTTCAGTGACAGTTTAGTACTACAATATTTTTGGTATTCATGAATATTTTAATTATTGCTTAGATTTAATTTGAAGTAGAAATGGAGTTAAGTGTAAGACAAAAAATTGAAATACTTATGATGATTGGGTATGGAGACAGATCGCGAACTCAGATGGAAGTGTGCAATTTGTTTAATGGTAAATATCCAGAAAGACCTATAACGCGTTCAACAGTCAGTAAGATTGAAAAGAAATTTCGAGAAACTGGTAGCGTTGAAAATGTACGCAAATCAGGTCGTCCCTCTGCAGGTGGATTGGTAGACGTGGACCTATTGAATGACCAGCGAGGTCACCAGATTTCAATCCTTTGGATTATTTCATGTGGGGCCATCTGAAGAATGTTGTGTATCAAACGAAACCAGCAAATATTCAAGAATTAAAAAGAGAGAATTCGAACAGCAATAAACAATATTTCTCAAGACACAATAAACAAGGTTCAACAAGAATTTGTACACCGTTTGGGTTACTGTCAAATACAGCAAGGGCTGCAGTTCGAACATTTATAAAGTCATGTATTTCATCATATTCTGTCCGCTAGACAATAAGTATTTTTGATAATATTGTTAATTTAACTAATAAAGAATGTTACGCGTTACTTTATGAGCACACACAAAACTATTGTATTTTTGTCCACCCTGTACCAATTGGAATCAACATGTGATACATTTTTGGAATCAGCTCAGCTAGAGTAATCCGAAAATTGAGACAAAATGGGGGTGTTCCATTAAAAAAAAATGACGGTGACGTCATTACTCGAAAGTAATTCACCCTGTATATTAGATTATTTCTTAAAATGGTCTGTTTAGCTAAAAATGAATTTGTTCCATACTTTACGGACACAGTGTATATATATATATATATAGGAGACGATTTATGTGGGGATGTGGCAATAAAATACCAGAGAGTACTCTTTTTAAAATATATTCCAAGCTTTCGAATATAACATATTCATTCTCAAGGAATTATTTAAACGAGGATGTCGGTATAATTGTAAAAATAGATAAAAATAAAATTTTATAATTGACATAAACGTTCATTAAAAATTAATTTGTATTTATATATATATATATATATATATTATTTTCTTTTCTTTAACCATTATTATAACAATCGCTTGATTTTTATTTCTTTGGTATGGTTAATGTGAATACATTGAAAAATTAAACGATCTTTGACGTTTCGCTTTCGTTTGAAAGCTTTTTCAAAATGTTTATTTTATATGTCACAATGAAGTAAAAAATATACAAATTGTTATTTTAGAATTTAGTTATGATATAAGTACTTACTTCAGAACTAAATTTACGATATTTGAATAATAGGTGAAAAAAAGTGTAGTTATTGATAATTAATTTGTTATTTTATTAAATTATGATAAATTTGATTCCAATTTTTGATATCTTGTTTATCGTTCACAGAATTTTTTTCTTTTTTTATATGTATCATTTCTTTAATTGTAAGTTTCTGATAATTAGAGTCTTGTGTTAGTAAGTACTTGTATCATAACTAAATTCTAAAATAACAATTTGTATATTTTTTACTTCATTGTGACATATAAAATAAACAATAGATGTCGAAGAATAAAAATATATGATTCTAACGCTTTGACAAAGTTTTGAAAAATAATTTTTCCAAAAACAGTGACCGTTCAACGAAGAAGAAACAACTACTTCCCGGGCTACATGCCCCGACAGACATTGAATTACACTTCTAAGTCAAACGGGGTTGGTAAATCTACAAGATTTAAACCAACCATTCTGGTTTGCAACTAGAAGGGATAACATAACTTGTAGACCGGTTTCGGCGGATTGCGCCTCATCAGTACAAGGTATATGTTATCGTCCGAGAGTTAATCCCGGACTGAAATGTGACTATAATCAACAACGGTACATATTGTCCAGTTACGGAAATATTTTGGTTGCGAAAATAGCGACATCTCACCTCTAAGCCACAAACCAAAATTCGAATGAGACAACAAACCACGTGGGTTTGAAACAAAAATAAATTATTACAGTTTCCTGTAAAATTGTCGTATTTAGTAAAGCGTTTTAACAATAGATGTCGAAGAACGGTCACTGTTTTTGGAAAAATTATTTTTCAAAACTTTGTCAAAGCGTTAGAATAATATATTTTTATTCTTCGACATCTATTGTTAAAACGCTTTACTAAATACGACAATTTTACAGGAAACTGTAATAATTCATTTATAAAATAAACATTTTGAAAAAGCTTTCAAACGAAAGCGAAACGTCAAAGATCATTTAATTTTTCAATGTATTCACATTAACCATACCAAAGAAATAAAAATCAAGCGATTATTATATATATATATATATATATATATATATATATATATATATATATATATATATATATATATATATATATATATATATATATATATATATATAAGCTTTCAACAACCTCCGGTAGGCGTACAGTAGATCATTCTTCACATGAATACAATAATCTGCTCCAGATTTGGTGAAAGAAGACCACTACCCAACTATATGGTGGAATTAGACCTAGAAGAAAAAGAAAAAAAATTAGTGCGTGCAGTCCCTCCGCGCGGAAGAAGTTATACTTCGTAATGTGGAAATGAAAATGGAACTCAGTATAACAAATTTTTAATTATTTGAAAATATTCATCGACTTCGCTTTGGTTGTGACAATCAGTATAACAAATTTTTAATTATTTGAAAATATTCATCGACTTCGCTTTGGTTGGGACAATCAGTATAGCAAACTTTTAATTATTTGAAAATATTTACCGACTTCGCTTTGGTTGGGACAATCAGTGTAGCAAACTTTTAATTATTTGAAAATATTTACCGACTTCGCTTTGGTTGGGACAATCAGTGTAGCAAACTTTTAATTATTTGAAAATATTTACCGACTTCGCTTTGGTTGGGACAATCAGTGTAGCAAACTTTTAATTATTTGAAACTATCGAATGTTCTATTTCTCTTTAGATGGGACATTCAGTATAACGAATTTTTAATTATTTGAAAATATTCACCGACCTCGCTTTGGTTGGGACAATCAGTATAGCAAACTTTTAATTATTTGAAAATATCGAATGTTCAATTTTTCTTTGAATTGGACATTCAGTATAGCAACTTTGAAAAAAACGAATGCTCATCTTTTCTTTGGATGGGACAATCAGTATAAAAATGTTTCAATGATTTGAAAATATTGACTGACTTCGTTGTGATTGAGACAATCAGTATAGCAAATTTTTAATAATTTGAAAATATCGAATGTTCTATTTCTCTTTAGATGGGACATTCAGTATAACGAATTTTTAATTATTTGAAAATATTCACCGACCTCGCTTTGGTTGGGACAATCAGTATAGCAAACTTTTAATTATTTGAAAATATCGAATGTTCAATTTTTCTTTGAATTGGACATTCAGTATAGCAACTTTGAAAAAAACAAATGCTCATATTTTCTTTGGATGGGACAATCAGTATAAAATTTTTTCAATGATTTGAAAATATTGACTGACTTCGTTGTGATTGGGACAATCAGTATAGCAAACTTATAATAATTTGAATATATCGATATATCTTGAAAATAATACTTACACTGCCATCTGTCATTGAATGCCGAAGGTTTTGGTCATGTGAAGGAAATTTCAAAATTACAATCTCTTAATAAATTACTTTTTAAAAAGAGTACTTACACAGCCGTCTGTTATCGAATACCGAAGGACTCACTCTCTTTCTCTCTGCTACCATTGTATAAGTAGACCTAGTAGGTAAATCCATTGTATAAAGTCCCTATCTTTATACAATGGTAAATCCAATGCTTTAATTTGTTTTATACAATTTGGGACCACCACTAGATGTCGGTAAAGACTTGGTCCCAATTCTAAATTGAAGTGCTGTTTTTATTATTATCTAATAGATGGCAGACGTTAGAAATTGTTCCAGCTATGTTATTCTATAGGGGTCCTCGCAATAGTTCTTTTCCTATTGTAGGGTATATTATATCACTGCGTGTATAATCTGTTTTCGACATTTTTCAAATTATTTTATTTGTTTAGTTCGTTGTTGTTTAAGTAGTATTAGTTCGTTGTTGTTTTAGTAGTATTATAGTACTAATTCCGTTAATTAGTATTAAAAAAACGATTTAATCAACATGTTAGTGATAAAATAAAATATTGAATTGTGTCCTTTCGCCTCCGATTTTTTCGAGGTAAGCAATCTACTATTTTTTAATTGGGTATACCTAGTATTATATTACTTTGGTTGGTACTTACAAAAATGTATGTACTCATTTTGTACGGATGGGGTTCAGAAGAAAAAAAATATTGTTTTATTTTAATGAAAAATGTTATTCGTAATTGCTTTAAATCCCCATAATCTCACAAATTAAAAAAGAACGGTTTCATCCGTTATGTCTCAATTTATACTCAATTTTTTTGTGAAACTCTATGAACTTTTGCATTAAGTTTAAAATTTAAAGAATAATCTAGTGGGCGATATTCATTATCTAAGCTATAATATTTCCAATGGTCGTTCAGATAACTCTTCCAGAAAGAGTTTATCTTGTGTGCTATAGTATTGAGGATGTTTCGTTAACTATATAATATGTGCATTCACTATCGAAAATCCCAGGAGGAGTTTACGAAAAAGAGCAGAGAACGTCGATTTTAGCAAGACCCACTTTCAGGATATTCAAAGAAAACTAAATTTTTCTAGATCTAAAAATACTGTTGCATGACAATTAGAAAATATTGTTTTGATAAAGATGTAAATGTCAACCATCAGATTATTGTTAATTTTTGAAGCTCAGTGTAGAAGCAAAAAAAAATGTTTTTCCTCTTGCGAACCCCATCCGTGAACACACTGTATATTCAATAAATCATTTAAACAATAATATTGCCTGGTAAATGACACAAACAATATTTTTAGAAGATGTCTGGACATAAATGTGTTCATTACCAATGTGATAATTCAACGTACAGGGACCCAAGTATTAGGATGTTTCGATTTCCCATTAAAAATCCGGCAGTACCTATGTCAAAAATGGATTTTAAACTCTGGTAAGACTATTTATGTATAGAAATAAATATGTATATAAAGTTTGTCCAAAATCAATTGCAGGAGCTAAAACACTTGTGTGATGACTTTTTCCATTGATCGGCATAATATGATCCTAACGAAAAAATTCTGATTTAAACCCTTTAAAAAAGATTTTATTCGTTTTAAACATTTTAATTTGATGACTTGGTGAAAATGAATTTATTTATTTGTTACTAAAAAAATTTATAAATATTACTAAAACGCCAAATATAAGGGTCGGTTTTGAATTACCTCAAACCATTGAGTAATAAACAAGGACCGGACAAATGCACTTCCCATTAATTAATTTTCTTCTTTTAATCTCATAGCTTCCAAGTATTAGATCAGTCGTAAACTCAGTGGGTGTTATAATCCATTTCTTGATAAAAATATTTAAATGAAGTAATTTATTTTTATTACCTGTGGTTTTAGTTCAATCCCTTATCTAACCTGGTCGGTTCGTCATTTCATAGAAGCATTGTATATTATAGTCTACTTAAACAATGATAGAAGACATGAATAACAGTAGGGATGATTTAACATTTTGGTTGGAAACACCTGTAAGCTCTGTGTAGGAGAGGATAAGTAGAATCGTTGAGTGATAAATATTATAATATTATATTTATCATTCAATGGTAGAATTTAATTTTCAAGATGGTGTAGTAATGATTACAAATATAATATAAAAAAATAACAATTCCAATTAAGAAGATTCATAAATTATATTATGATAAAACCACATATTTCATCGGTAGAGCAATATTAACAAATATTTATCTAGTTTAAGATTGATATAGGCGATTGATATAATATGTCTTCGTACAAGGATCTTGTTTCTGTCAAGGTTGCGCACGGTCGATCTGTATAATCACCCAAATAGTACTTACTTAAATATTTCGCATTGCTAATTGGGTACGATAATAGCATTAAATTATTTTTGTTTTATATTGATACTGATTATTTATATTGCAGGAAACGCTTCCTTAGCGAGCCTGAGCTCAAGCATATTGAGGGGAAAATTCATATGCAGCAAGCATTTCAATAAAAATGTTTTAACTTCTAAACGATTACCAAATTTTGCTGTTCCCGAAAAATATAACGAAAATGAAATGCCATCGCTAGAATTGCATTCTTTACCCAGTTTGCGACAGTACACTCTCGAAAGACCTTCAACGAGCAGGACTGCATATGGTATTGATTACGAAAGCGACAGTAGTGTAGATATCATTGATCCCTTTATCCATGAGCTAATCAATATGCCTTCGTCCCCTTCTATTCCCCCAAACAAAAGTAGAAAGTTGATGACTCTTTTCAATGCAATAAATAAAAGTTCATCTGTTTTGACTAAGACTCGCACACAATTTTGTACTTCGTTGATAAATATGCAGTTTCGTAATAAAAAGCAGAAGTGGTTGCCGTTGGAGAGAAAATTAGCCTTAGAAATTTTTTATAAGTGGCCCAATTCTTATAAGTAGAAGAGGTGTAAATCTTCCAGCCATTTCCAAAATAAAAAGCTGGGTTTCTAATTTCACGTGTAATCCTGGTTTGAGTAAAAAAAATGCTGAAAATACAGCGATGAATAATTTGTTTGATTTCTTAAATAGTAACAGCTTATATAGTGCAAAACCATGCAATAGATCCTACTGTCAAGCTAATAAAGAGGTTATCGATGCAATAAGTAAAGGTGAGGTTCTCTTAAAGGGTCTTTGGAAGCAAACTGCTAGGGGCAAATTAACAAGACCACCTTCCTTAAATTGCTTTTTGGTCACTATAAACGCTATTAGGCAGTTTTATGCCGACATAACAGAACAAACATTTAAGTATGTACTGACAAGAAGATTAATTCAGGACCCTCTAGAAAATCAGTTTGCTGTTTATAGACAGAAAGGTTGCTATAACAGAAACTCCACTGTCAGAAGTTTCAAAGCCGCATTTAAACTTAATTTAGTCAATAATTTTGTGAAACTACCGACGAAAGCAAATTCTGGAGGAAATGCTGATGAAAATATAAATTTGCTGGAGTCTTCGTCGGAAACTTCTGATATTTTCAGCATATTGAACGAAACTGAGGTCATAGATGAGGAGAGCGTTTTATCTAAATCAGAAACCACTCAACGACCTATTGAATCCAATCCCATAACCTATTTCCAAGATTCGGTCAGTTTGGAAGTTTGTTCAATATTATATTTTGCTGGTTATTTAATTAAAAAGTGCAAAATCTAACTGTAAGCAATGTGCATTATATTTACAAGGTGAAAATAATTTAGATGATCAAAATCAATTATTAATTTTTCACAAGAATTATGGTGTAACTGATAAAGGTGGGTTAAAATACCCTAGTAATTTAATGGCAAATTTTACTAAGATATATCTACAAAATTTTGCCAACCACTACGAAAGGTTTTTAACCAAAAAGGTCTTACATAATTTAACTATAAAGTTATTAAGGAAAAATTAATTATACTGTTACCAGATTGGGATAAACGATGTTTGTTAGACTGCAATATTCATCGGCAGTATATTTTAAAACTATTGATAAAAACCCAAATTTTCAAATTCTGCAAAAATTTTTCAAGAAATGAAGCCACAAAACAAAAAAGAAGACCATTGTCCCAAGAGTCACCAGCCAGTCAAAATTCCCCTAAAAAAAGGAAACCCTCCAGAGATGTGAAGAGAAATACTAAATTGCTACCTTACAAAATAAATGAGTATTTTGAATACTTTATAATTACAGTTGTTAGTTTTTGTAGCATTTGGTTTGAATAGTCGTTTTATATATTTTTTCCACTTTGTCCTAATACTAATTAATATTTAATTGTTTATTTTTCGCAAATAAATCTTAAAGAATTTGATGATTTTTCAATGTTTTACCTATCTATAAGAAGTATCAACATTAGTTACTTATGCAATTATTAATTGTTTCATCCCTTACTACCTGAAATATTTCCATAATTATTGCATGAAATCAATAAATAACAAATTCCACAACAGAAATACAACATCTCTACCGGTTTCACAAATAACATTTGACAATGCAAATATTATTTATGAAACAGGTAGAGTAATATATGTTATATTTTTGTTGTGGGATTTGTTATTTATTGATTTTATTTAATAATTGTGCAAAAATTGTAACAGTTTCCATCTAAAATAAACGAAATTATTTTTATCAGTATATTGAAATAAAAACAAACCAACCAATATTAATTACAATTATATATATACACCCACCCTTAATATTTCAAAAATGGGACATATTAGAAAGAAATGCCGAAACACGTCAACTTTTAACTTGAGGGGGACAATTTTTTGGCGCTAATGTCATAAACGTCAGATTCACCCCCTCCCCACTGGAGACACCCCTACATTTTTTCAAATGGCATTAGGTATCAAGTCATACCTCATTTAAAAGGTCTGGTAAATCTCTATTCAATCATTTTTTTTTGCCTTTGATTCGAGCCTTCCATTGTTATTTAATCGTTGTTTAAAATTGGCTCTTTTTCAACTTTTATTGCCTGAATTTTAAACAATGATTAAATAACAATGGAAGGCTGGTATCAAAGGCAAAACAATATGATTGAATAGAGATTTACCAGACCTTTTAAACGAGATATGACTTGATGCCTAATGCCATTTGAAAAAATGTAAAGGGTGTCTCCAGTAGAGTGGGGGTGAATCTGACGTTTATGACATTAGCGCCACAAAATGTCCCCCTCAAGTTGAAAGTTGACGTGTTTCGGCATTTACTTCTAATATGTTCCATTTTTGAAATATTAAGGGTGGGTCCTTTTCAAATGAACACAGTGTATAACGCTCAAGTGTATAAAAATTCCATTCAACTAACTGCTGTTATTTTTATGATAATCTACCAGCTGCAGGGTATATTCTAAATTTACAACTACCCAAATTCATATATTATACGAAATACCTATGGCAATAAGCAAGAGAAACAAATGTATTATTATTGTATTAACATTAGTACCTACTTTTGTTGAATAACTATTATTTTATATTAAAAAATGTAGACAAATTGTATTTATTTTACTAAAGTGGTATTAAATCTATTCATTAGAGATTTATTATCTTTCCTGGTTATATTTCTAGCAAATTTTTTTCTCAAGTTTTTTGAAATCATTTTTTTACAACTACCCATTCTGAATTTTAGAACTAACCTTATCCATTTACAACTAACCAACTCAGGTACAACTAACCCTTAGAATATATCCTGACCAATGATCCTCTTATCTATGAAAACTACAAATGTTCATGGGAATTATATATTTTGCTATGAGACAAATCTTACTTTTTGCAAGCCCCCCATATCGATAACGTTTCAATATATTGGCCGGTAGAATAGAATAGTATATTCTGTAACAAGGTTAGAATGAAAATTCGATGCGAGCGCGAGCCGAAGGCGAGCGTGAGGAACCACGAGCATTTCGAATTTTCATTCTAACCGAGTAGCAGACCATACTTTCTGCACGATCAAAGATTTTCAATGGAAATGAACAAAAGATAATTTATATTACAGAACTCAATCACAATTATATTAGGTAAACACTCAATGTGACAGCAATAATTTTGACACTTACTCAAGTTTTGACACTACGATGACAATCAACTGCGTCAAGGCTAATGCTATTATTGCTAACCAGTGTGAGAATATTATTCTATCACTAGAGAGAAAATGTAAATACATTTAAATTGCATAGGGGCAGAGGTGTTGCAGAATATTTCTTCAATCTCAAGAGAGAGAATTTCAGCATTCTGTAATCAAATTTGATTTCAGAATTAGCAAATTCTGTGATGATCGTGGAGAAAAGTATAACAGAATTTGTTTATTTAGTCTACCCACCGCTAGGTACCACCACATTACGGTCACACAATACTTCAAATGTATAACCCATAAGACTTGACTAACTAGGTCTACTTCAACAATGCTGCTACTTTCTACCTTTGTGTATCTTTCTTTCTTGGGGGAAACGTGTAACGCAACCTTCTCGGAGGTCGCATAAGAAGTATAACTTCAAAAATAAGAAAAATCCAACACATACAACAAGTGAGGATAAGATGGAAAGAACAGAAGAGAGGAAAAGGGCCGACGCAGTGTTACAACTGCGGAGGACCACACCGCTCCAACGAGTGCAGCAGTTCAAGAGACTGCGCAAATTGTCAGGGAGAACACCCAAGAACAGGACGACGAGGAAACCAGCCCCAAAAGGAACGACGTCAGGAGTCAGCTACGCCCAAGCGACATCCAAGAAGACAACGACGACGACCACACCGACGAAGCAACAGATTCTCGAGCAGGTGTCGTGGCTATTAGCTCAGCTAATGGCCTAAGTCACTTGTAAGCAATCTCAAGAAGACTGACAAACAAGAGGATCTACTCTTTAAGGTCGTTTTTCAGTCGCAATTTGTCGGCTAAAGATTCGCCCTTTACAGAGGCAGCGAAAAAAACACACACAACGGAAGACAAAGGCAAGTTAGAAGACCGCCGAAGAAATAACCACCGTGGTTACACGCCCAAGTAGAAGACAGCTCGACCCCAGCCAGCGCCATTTGGACGAGCTGAACGCGAAAAACGCGAACGACGACGATGAGACCCATCGAATAAGATGGGGGGTGTGGTGAAAGTCCTCCCCAGAGAGATGTATCTCGGTGAAATTCTACATCGAAATGTACCTTCACGCGTGAAAATTCATTCAGTATTTGGGAGTTTTGGTAATGTGCATGCATACGCGGTGCAGAAACTAAGGCACTGCCGAAGTGCCGACCGTTACGTTCGAAGCGAAAAAAACAAAAAACGCGAGGGGAAAGGAGGAGGGTGCACAGTAGCGCACTGCGCAGGTCAGCTGTTCTCGCTTGGGAATTCCCGGGCAGTTTTCAGGTTACTTCGTTAACGGTAGGAAAACTCTCAAATACTAAATGAATTTTCACGTGTGAGGGTACATTTTAATGTAAAATTTCACGCTCTACAACATTTATTTGAAACTTTTTTCGCTATTGTTCATGGTTATCGAAATAATTGCGAAAAACATGAATTCCGAACAGTTTTTCCGCAATTTTCACTATTTCCCGGGCGATGAGTCCGCCCCGAATATGTTCATTCGATTCCTCATGCCCAAATTGACTTTATCAACCTGATCGGGGCCTTCTAGCACAAAAAGTCAATTCACGGTCTTTTTTACTGGACTATTATAATATATTCTGCAGGTTAAAGCTAGTATTTGATATAATTTGAGTAGCTTGTACATAAAGAAATATTTACCTTAAATACTGTATCCATAAGGTAGGTTTTTCCAGCAAAGAAAGTCAGTTTGGAAACTTCTTATCACGATTCAGAACATGTGATACATATTCGTTGCTATTATTTCCCGTAGTAATAATACAGCCATTACTATTGTCTTAAATAACATTAGAAATGGTTATTTATTTCAAGTATAAATGATGCAAAGCGTCTATTAACAGGTAATTTATTAGAGTTGAAA
Organism: Lochmaea crataegi; assembly: GCA_947563755.1. Classification (NCBI taxonomy): domain Eukaryota; kingdom Metazoa; phylum Arthropoda; class Insecta; order Coleoptera; family Chrysomelidae; genus Lochmaea; species Lochmaea crataegi. Next base: position 7,798,083 of record OX387435.1, read on the forward strand.
GACACGATGCTGGGATTTCCAATCTCAACTTGACCATGTTTTATTACAACAGAATATTATTTTAATGTTTACAGAGTGTTCCACATATGATCATACCTAATAATAATAATAATAATAATAAACTACGTTAACTTTTAAGAATAATGTTTGTGATTTCCTTCAAGCACAATTTCCATCCATCCATCCATGGTTAAACAGCATTATATCTAACAGATTACATACAGTCCGTCAGAAAATGAACTCTGTCCTTTATTTAAAAAAAAACATGTAATTTTGTTATTTGAAAATAATAAAGGCGTTTATTATTATTATTAGTCCTAGACTTTTCCAGTAATTTCAGGCATTCCTCAAGGGTCTCATCTGGGACCATTATTATTTAATCTCTTTATAAATTATATGATATTATGCTGCTTTTCCAAAAAATGCTTGAAAATCATTAAATATACTTAACTTTATAAAAGAACCACACATGACTTTAATAACATCGCTGTAATTAAGGCTTGAACTCATCTAGATTATTGCTTCTCAGTTTGATCTCCTCATTTATGTTACAAGGCAGTCCAACATCATTCATTATGATAAACTTATCATGATTGTTCTTTTTTAGAGAACGTCCCAAACATCTCGTTCTCTTGAAGCTCGCAGAAAACAAAGAGATGTTTTTGTTATTCGAGATAATCAACGGAATGTGTAACTTCACAGAACTTCTCTCCAAAGTTGACCCATTTGTTCACGTTTTTTGTATGTATGGCTTTCTTTCCAAATCTGGTAATCCCATTCCTTCTTGTTACTGTATTTTGTATTGCATCTTGTATCATGTCCCAGAATTTCTAATTCCTAAAAAGTGAGGATTTTTTTATTTATTCTCTCTCTACTTATTCTATATCTTGTTATTTCTGCAACGCTTTCTACCACGATATTTAGTGACGTGAAGTTAAGAACCACTTCCATGGCCGCCGTTAGCCATGTTTTCATTGCTCCTATAATGCATATCCAAGATAGTTTTATAATTCTGGAGAGGTTGTCTCTCGTTGTCAATCGGCAAGTCCTACTACTCCATGCAATAGTTCCATAAGTGACTATTGGTCTCACTATGGCTGTGTACATCAAACTCAGTATCCTTGGGTTACAATCCCAATTTTTCCCTGCCAGCCTCCTGCACACTATCAAAGAAATTTTTGTTTTGAGTTTTTTTCTTCTGTTTGTTCCACAATAGTTTAGTATCTAAGGTGATCAAGTTTAACGGTTTTGAGGTTGAGTTTTCTTGAAGGCTATTAAGATGGTTTTAGTTGAGTTAATGTTTAGTCTCAGCTGCCAACACCTGCTATTCGTATAGTACTATATACTATGTCGCAAGGGGTATCCTCAAATTTCCCATGGCTGGTGTAACAATATCATCGTCATATCCTTGACAGTCAAACCAGATAAGAGTTCATCCACCGTCAGACTCTACATTCACGGAGATGCTACTTCTCTTTGTATCCTCTGGTAGTGCAGATGCACTCGTCCTTGAGCAGTTCCGACATTAATTTGAATGTTGAGCAGTCTTCACATCTTCTGTTTACTGCTCTTTTGGCAGCCGTATGTAGAGTATTGTCAAAAGCTCCTTCTATATCCAAAAACGCACATACCACAGTTTTTTGGTTGTCTAAATAACCCCGGATATCCTCCGTCAGCTGCACCAGTGCAGTCTCCGTAGACCTGTTGCGTTTTACTAAACCGCTATTAAGTTTTTCATAGCTTCATTAAGATCACTTATGTTGGTGGATTTATTAAAAATCCTCTAATTTTTGGTACATCCGCTTCTGGAATTAAAAAAAAACATGTGCTTCAAATTGCACTTCAATAGTGCAGCCAGCTTCTCATTTTATTTGTCCGCGTTTCTCATTCTCTCCCACTCTTTATATATGCCAAATAAAAAATACTTTCTCTACAGTCGCGCGTAAAATGAATAATTACTATATTCAAACGAAATCGTAAAGTCGACAAATGTCGAGGACCATTACTTTACGCTCTAGAGCAAAAAAGAAATCTTTTTCGCTCGATTATTTAATCAATCCACGCTCTCCGAATTAACTCAATTTGTGAATAATTAACAATTTATCAGATTAAAAATTAAATAAAATTATATGAAAATTGTCAAAAATTTTGAAATATGGTCAAAAATGGTCAATAATTGTCAAAAATTGTCAATTATTGTCAAAAACTATTGAAAATGGACAATTTTTGTCAAAAATGGTCAAAATTTGTCAAAAATTGTCAAGAATATTGAAAAATGGTCAATAATTGTCAAAAATGGCCGATAATTGTCAAAAACTTTTAAAAACTTTTGAAAAATGGTCAAACTTTTTCAAAAATGATCAAAAATGGTCAATAATTTTGAAAAATTTTGAAAAATTGTTAAAATTTTTGAAAAATTGTCTAAAATTTTTAAAAATTGTCAAAAATGGACAATTGTTGAAAATTTTCAAAATTTTGAAAAATAGTTGATAATTGTCAAAAATTGTTAGTTTTTGAATCATAGTCAAAAATGGTCAATAATTGTCAAAAATGGTCAAAAATTTGGAAAAATGGTCCATAATTGTCAACAATTGTCAATAATGATCAAAAATGGTCAATAATTTTGAAAAATTGTCAAAAATGGTTGAAAATTGTCAATTATTTTTAAAAACTGTCAAAAATGGTCAATCATTTCGAAAAATGGTCTAAAATTTTGAAAAATTGTCAAAAATTGTCAAAAATTGTCAAAAATGGTCAAAAATGGTCAAAAATGGTCAAAAATGGTCAAAAATGGTCAAAAATGGTCAAAAATGGTCAAAAACTATCAAAAATGGTTAAAAATTCTCAATTATTTTTAAAAATTGTCAAAAATGGACAATTATTGTCAAAATTGGTTGGTAAATGTCAAAAATTGTTAAAATTTCAAAAAATGGCCGATAATTGTCAAAAACTATGAAAAATGGTCCATAATTTTGAAAAATGGTCAAAAATGTTGAAAAAATTGTTAAAATTTTTGAAAAATTGTCAAAAATTTTTGAAATATGGTCAAAAATGGTCAATAATTGTCAAAAATGGTCCATAATTGACAAAAATTGTCAATAATTATCAAAAATGGTCAATAATTTTGAAAAATGGTCTAAAATTTTGAAAACTTGTCAAAAATTGTCAGAAATTGTCAAAAAATGTCAAAAATTGCCAAAAATGGTCAAAAATGGTTAAAAATTGTTAATTATGTTTAAAAATTGTCAAAAATGGACAATTATTGTCAAAAATGATCAAAAATTTGGAAAAATGGTCAAAAATTTGGAAAAATGGTCACTTATTTGAAAAACAATCAAAATGGTCAATAATTATAAAAAATGGTCGATAATTGTTAAAATTTTAAAAAATGGTCAATAATTGTTGAAATTTTGAAAAATGGTCAATCATTGTCAAAATTTTGAGAAATGGTCAATAATCGTTAAAAGTTGTCAGAATTTTGAAAAATAGTCAATAAATAATACGAGCCGTTTCCGAAAATAGATTTAAACACCTAATTTATAAAATCGATTTACTGAAAATCGAATAATATTACTATAAAAATCTATAACTAAAAATCGATTATAAGATATTAATAACCGATTTACATAAACATCCATTATTTTTTAACATCCCTAGTCAGTAGATCTTTTTAAGGTTAATCATGATGAATAACGAAAATGACGATTATTCTAGCACTCCTATTATAACCTAGATAATATAAAAAACTGTTTTAATTATCAAAAGGGTGACTGTAGACAAAATTATGTGTGTTTTTCGAGCGTAAAGTAAAATTGCCACTTTCGAAAGATCGCTCCGCGTCGCGCGGCAACATTCTTTCTCAAGCGGCAATCTGTTACTTTACGCTCTAAATACACAAATAACTGAATTTACTGTTTGGACCCTTACTTTGTGGAATCTACTCATATTAATGGATGGATGAAGTTTGAATGTGAGTTCAGAATGTACAATTTTTAAGTATATATCTAAGGAGTCTCTTATTTTAAACCATTTTTTACTCTCCTCTTTAATCCAGACTCGCTGAGCACATCTCACGGCTTTTTGGGCTTGAGGTGTTTTTGTATGGCATTTTATGTTTACATAATTTGGTATCACTTCTTTCTTAAGGCATTCTTGGTTAAACCAGATGTTTTGAGATGCTGTGCAACGTTTTTTCAGTAACTTCTTGTATGGTTGGGTCAATTCTTCTCTCGAAGCTTTTTTAATTGAGCAGCATATAATTCAATGATACATAAAGCATTTTCAGTTCCTATGAACAAATATAATTTTTATAGAGAAATTAATATAATTAAACAAATAGCCACATCCAACGGTTATCCATTACATATAATAAATAAATAAATTAATAAAAAAGAGGAAAAAGTGGCATTACAATTAATATTTCCTAAAAAAACTAGGGAAATACAAAATTACAAAACCATCACATATGCTGGTAATATTTCTAATAATATTTCAAAGATAATATCTTGTTCAACAAAGTCAGCAATTTCTTTTAAAACAGAAAACAATGTGAGTAAAAAATTGTTAGATGTAAAAACAAAAATACCCCCATTAAAAAAGTCTGGAATATATAAACTTAAATGTCCAGAATGTAATGCTGTCTATATTGGTCAAACAATTCGAAATTTTTAAATTAGATACAATGAACACTCACGAGCATACAGATTAAAACAGCCAGATAAATCACATTACGCAAAACATCTTCTTGACACAAAACGTTCATTAACATAGAAGTACTGCATATTTGTGATAAGAAACAAGAACTAGATTTCCTTGAAGAACTAGAAATAAGAAGACACTTAAGAGACCCACAATATGAAGTTGTCAATGAAGAGATAAATCTAGGGAGCTCTCCACTAATAAATTGTCTTCTTAAGTAACAATTGTAAAGATCAGCAGATATAGTTTTCCTTGGTTTCCTATATCATTGCACAGTTATACTGATCTTAAATGGGAAAAAGATATCCAGTATATCCCCATAGGGCTAATAATACCTAAGCTTTAATATTTGTAAAATCATATCTTCTTCTTTTTTCTATTCATATATATTAAGTCAATCACAAGATAGGTGACTTACTATTTGGTCTAGCCAAAATATTAAACATCAAGTAGGTATCACATAAAATGTAACTTCTGTCATTCTGACGATGATATGTCAATATCGAAATAATTATCAATATCCTTTCATAATTTTCATGATTTTTTCATTAAATAGTGGAATTAATTAGAAACAGTTAGTTTCATTTATAACATTAACACAAATAACTATTGAATGAACAAACTCCTTTAGAATGCGTTACTATTATATTTATTAAAAAAGATACGGTTGTACAGTTTCAATTCAGTTTTTACAACCAGCCGGACAATCAATATACGATTCACATATAAAGTAAAATCCTATCATACAATTATTGTCATTCCATGCGTAACCATGAGGTTGTCCCCAGTGAAGGTACTCAACACAGTGTTCAGAAGTATTTAGGTAATCTTTGTACGATGGTTGTCCGGAATACCAATTGGTGAAGCTCATATCTTGACCTGTCGACAGCCAAATCCACTGATTTTCTCCAGCAAGATTTGTACCTGACGTCCAATAACGCCGGTGACCCAAACCTGTAATATGTGGTCTTAGCAACAATCTTGATTTTTAGAATTAAAAAAGTAAAGGTGAACACAGATCAAGAAAAAAAAATTATTGTTTTTAAAGCTTTGAATTTGAATTCGACCAGGTTTATAGTGAAGCGGTAACTTTAGTAATAGTCCGGTCAAAGTAGACATTTGAGATAACAAAAATTGGGGAGAGCTAAATTTTGGTGGAGACCATTAGAAATAATGGGTAAAAAATCCCCATCGATCCCATGTGTGCGTCTAAAGTTATTTGGGGTCAAAAATCAAAATTTCAGGTTTTTTGAATTTTTCTCAAAAATGGTAAGTTTTATCAAAAAAATACCTCAGACCAAAGTTCCCTAATAACACAGTATTTACCTGGGACATACCATAAAAGTATTGCTACTGTCCCAATGTTTCCGACCTAGGTGGGATGTTCCTAGAATGTTTCTATTGGTACATAAATACGATTGATATAATGTTACATCCTTGGGATGTCCCTAGAATGTTTCTCTTATTGGTACATATATGATTTTCATTACAAAATATACAACTCGTACATTTTTGCCAATAATTGTTAATTGTCTTTAAACTTTAACAATGTTTATTAAACCATACATACCTATTAAAATATTATGACTGACGTATTTGTGATATCCCCCTGCTTCAACATTGCAAAGAGGTAAAAGAAGATTAGAAAAAAAAAGAAGAAGACCTAATTTGCAAAAAGTAAGGTTAGAAGTAGAAGTGTTGAGCACAGATCACCTGCCTAGTGTTGAGTTCACAGCACGCTGTTGCTGAGTTTTTGTGGTAAAAATAAGCGGTAACCTTGTGAGTGTTGTGGCTTATTTATAAAGTGAGTATTTATATTGGATAGTAAAATGGATAGTCAGAAAAATAGAAAATTATTAAATAGCTATAGTCAGCGCTATAAACGGCTGAAAGACGAAAATCGAATTGAAAATTGGTTGGCTGAGGAGAGCAAAAGAAAGACGATTGAGGATGGAACTAAAACATAAGTAAATGAACTGTTATCATATTACCCTATGTAACATTTTCTACTAGGTATAGGGAAATAAAGCATTGGTAGACAAGTCATAGCAACCATGCCATGGTTGCTAATACTTGTTTACCAATGATTTATAATACACTTCCTATACCTTCTAGAAAATGTAACATGTGATTTATGGAATATATTGTTAGAAACTTGAAATAAATTGCTCTTGTTTTAAGAAATATTGAAATGTTTTATTTGCACCTAGTGATTTCACTTCCAGTGTATTTTTATAGAAACGTTTCTGAGATGTTCTAAACAAAGTACCCCGAATGAACCTAGTACATCCTATGTCATCTTAGAAACATCCTACTGGGATGTTTGTAGAACGTTGAAAATGATGACATGGCTGTTGCCAGATACATCCTAGAGATGTTTCGAGGGAAATGGAGATGTTGTTAGTATGTTTCAATTGTCCCAGAAGGATGTTTCTGGAATATTTTTGGGATGTTTCCGTGTTATTAGGGTTATAGACCTTAAAATTATCTACAAAAATAGTCCTTATGATTTTTTTAGGAATCATCATTCCTAAGATATCGCGATTCTAAGAGTCACGTTCTATGTGATATGCACACATTTCCACGCCAGCTGTGAGGTAGTGTACTCGGCGCGTTTTTTTAACGTGGTTTCCCCGGTAGGCCTACTGCTGTGACGTAATTTTCAGGGACAATACTTTTTTGATTGCATGATGATTATTAATATTGATATTGGTTTTTTTCATTGATTTATTTGGATATTTTAATCTGATTCATACTCTTCAAAGTCAACTTCAACAGTCATGTCTTCTTCGATTTCTTCTTCATCTTCCTCTTCCTCTTGCTGGATGTTCATAAATTGTTCAAATGAAGATGAATCAGTTGTCTCTTCATCAAAATCACTTGAATCTTCTGCTGTTGTATTCAACTGGACATTTGAGCAAGACTGACCTTGGCAATTGGTACACGCTGGAGAACACAGTAACCCTACTCTTCTACAGCCACATTTGGCACTACAACCATTTTTGTAACTGCAAAAATAGTGTTAAGGAGTTTTTCTGGAGCTGGCGGGAGTAAAGTTTGAATTGGTTCCAAAGTATTATCTATTAATTTCCAACCCCAGTCTTCTGGGTTCAGTTGATAGCCTAGCCATGTCTGAACTTGATAGTATACTCGATACAGATGATGAATAGCAGATGCGGATGTTGGAGGACGACAGGATAGTTGTTACTTGCTTCTTGTTTTGTGTATTTTTGACAAAGGTTAAATATCTGTATTTGTCTATGCAATCAAATTTTTTTGGAGCTCCATAAACAGCAAGAAAAAAGCGAATTCCTTTCGTAATTATTGTTTGAGGAGAAGAATCAATTTCTGTAAATACTTTCGCGCAGTCAATCAAATCTTTTTTTTTTAAATAATTTGAATACTGATGTTTTGCCCCTTCTATACATTGCTGATGTATTATCGCAGCCGGTTATCGCATGTAGAAATAAAATATAGTTTTGGCATTTTGGAAAAGCAGTTAAACTTTTAGAAGAATATATTTCTGTTCGCTGTTGAGCCTTTCCAGGTTTCAGAAAGTAAATAATTCTATCAATTGGAGTTCTAGCAGTGAGTAGTATTAACAAATCAACATCTTCACCAACAACAGTTGTTGTATTTGTTACATTGAATTTTTCTATTGCTGTTTCAATTATGAGGACATCTCCGTTATTTTGAACTTGTTTCACTGCAATATTTTCAGCTGTCAATTTGTCACTTAGCGTGGAAATTTATTATTAATGTTAGCGAAAAATTGTTGTTGGTTTGCTGGAACTGTCATAAATTCATCAAAGATAATGTTGGAACCCGAAGATGTTTTTGTAGTTCGACGACGTTGTTCTGTAGCTTTTATGTTCTTTGTGGAGTAACTATAGCCATCAAATACTACCGTCACTGTATGACCATAATGTCTACGTAGATACTGAACAAATTTTTCAAAAATTACGTTGAAGATTTCTTCTCGATCCCACACAACGTGATGTAGTAGATATCCTCCACCGATAATGTAAGTAGCATTTGTACGATCAACCTCTACATTGAGTGATTGAAAGCAATCGTAAATAGCTGACTTAGTTGTTTTGGGCTAATTCATACCCGAAAAAATTTTCAATTTCATCCTCAAAAGTCTTAGTGACACTCATGCGTTGAAATAATAATACAAGGTCTATAGGCACATTTTCTTCGTGAATTTTCACGGTGCAACTCGCATCTGAAAGAGGCAGTACTTTTTCAGAGCGTTTTAGTTTTATATTATTGAATGTTTGACCTGTCATTTTAGACTTGGAGGCAATCTCAACTTCACGAGCTTTATGGCAATTAATCTTATCATTACCGACGACTCCAGAAGCAATAGATAATATTTTGTCATTTTCGAGAAAAGGATCATGTGATGAAAACCAGTCAAGAAGTTTTTTAATATCTTTAGCATCTTTCTTAACACGTTCGCGGACAGTATGAAAACTTGAGGTAGCCTCAGAAACGCAGTATGGTAACTTCTGAACCAGAAGCCCAAAATTTATCAAATATTTTTGGTGGTATAACATAGACAATTGAAGGCTTCTGAGCTATTTCTGAATAACTACTGCTATAGCAGTGGCACCCCATAGCATCAACATATTTTGAACTACAGGGACAGTAAACTGCTATGAAAGTAACTGCTATAACAGTAGTGTGTCCCATTAGAACTTTTCTCGCTATGCAGGACACTTGTCTGCTATGGAAGTATGCGTTATTACCAATAAAAAAACTCTAGTGAATCTTACCAATGAATTTATTTTTGGAATACATAGTGGAACAACTTAACAAATTAACATAGTGAATTGCTACAAAGCAAGAGTTTCATTGGAATGATAGCTTTCAAAACAACCGGGACACAAAGCAGGGAGAGATTCGCATCCCCTGCATCTCCAAGAAGTTTGAACCCTTTTCTCATGTTTTGTACATTCTCGACAACTCATGAAATATGTTTTCCTTTCATAATTTTCATTGGGCAAAGGGATTTTCTCGGGAAAGTGGATTTGCACAGCATGAGCCGTAGTCTGAAGATTTGGATTATTTTTAGAGCGTCGATTATCGTGCAGTTTACTTGGAATTTAGAGTTGATTTCCAGACTTAACTGACTCTGGAATAAATGCGTTCACAAAACAAATATTCAGGGACACTATGTCGACATTACAACAAACACTTACGAACTGATCACTGCAATAGCAGTAGGCGCACCAGGATATACCCCCACTTCATGCGAAACACATTTTATAACGGAAATTTTCAATACTCTACGGGGACAGTGCCCAACAGTTCAATGATATATTATGGGACAGTAACGTTATAAATACACGTTGCCTTATGGAGAAATCTACTTCTCTAGCAGTAATGTTGTTTAGAGGGACCTAAATATATACTGCAATAGCAGTATTGTCCCTTGATATCAAAGAGATTTTACTGCTATAGCAGTCACTGTCCATGAATGTGTTAACTCGTGAATCACTTGCATTTTCACATGCTGATGTATTGTGTCCATTCGAACATTAGCAAGAACTTCCAGCCCATCACATACGGTATTCATTGCATGCATTCCGTATACCCATTTGCTTATCACACTCTCTTTTTCACTTCTTCCTCGAGAAATACCTCCATCTGCATTCAAGGATTTCATCATTGATTGTTCAATAATCATATCTGTAGAAGTTCCACAACTAAGTTTATCAGAACGTCGAACAGTAAAAAAACCTTCTGTGAACCTTTGATAAACACTAGGATCAATTACCTCCTCTAATAGAAGCATGTCTTGCAAGTACAAGTGCGCAGACTTAGCATAAGGTAAATGCCCTGATGCATGGAAGTAAGGAAGCATTTCTTTAACGCTGTTCAAATGTACTTGCCAATCTCCCATACGTTCAGCTCTTATAAACTCCTTTGCAATGGATACCATCCGAAAGTATTGTACCCATAGTTGTGCAGTTGGTCCTCGTTTCTGATATTCCATTAATTTTTTATTGAACTGCTTTTGATACGTCATCAGAACGACCGTTAGGTATCTTTAAAAGAGACTCTTTAAATGTATGAGTATGAATTTTTTTTTCGAAAATGCTTCGCTTTCTTTTTCTCAGCCTCTTCATCGGCTTCATCGCCACAAAATAAACAGCAATTTTTAAAACAAAAGTTGGGTTCATTTACTCGCGCTCTGGTACGTGGTGGACTTACTTTTGAGGTACTGGCCTGTTCATCCTCATGTTGTCTTTTTACTGTAGCGATTGAACTTTTCCGGGTGTACGATTTTCTGCAATCCACCGGATTTGTAACAGACTTTAGGTCTCTTGAATAATCAACAAACTCATCACCTCTCGCGACACTTGCATCGATTAAAGTTGGTATTCCACGACTAACCACAACAGTTTCATCTTCAATCAAAAGTTTATTGCAAATAAAGCAAAATTGTGACATTTTTTCAAGATATTGAACAGCAGAAATAACCTAAATGGGAAACGCTTGTAATAAATACGTATATTCACTTGAACCGAACGTTTAACACTAAAAGAAAAAGGTATATAAGCGACACCACATGGACAATAGAATAGCCAGATGTTATTCAAGGCCATGCGGGTAGACGGGATCCAGTAAGGGACTGACAATGATTTGAGTATATATTTTAAGAAGAGTATAGTTTACACATGAAAGAGACACAAATGGGCATTTTTACTTGTCTTGAGTGTCTATGTATGTACGTGGCGTATGTGTGCATATCACAAAGAACCGTGACTCTTAGAATCGCGATATCTCAGAAATGATGATTCCTAGAAATACATATTTTTGTAGATAATTTTAAGATCTACAACTTTGGTCTGAAGTACTTTTCTGATAAAATTTACCATTTTTGAGAAAAATTCAAAAAACCTGAAATTTTGACCTTTGACGCACAAATGGGATCGATGGGGATTTCTTACACTTTATTTCTAATGGTGAACCCAGTGTCTCTACCAAAATTTGGCTCTCCCCTAATTTTTGTTATTTGATGACTATTTTTATGTCTACTTTGACCGGACTATAATATTATGAATATTTATAAAGGCTACATTTTTTAAGTATTTCGAAATATATAGAGACAATAACAGCTAAATTAATTAAATTTAAACGAAATATTTACCATTATCAGTAAGAAATCTTCCAATCCTATCATCTTCTTGTTTACTGCCTATACTCAACAGTTGCATTCCTTGTTGCCTACAGAATTGCATAGCTTTGTAGAAATTAGCCTTAAAAAACAGCACAAATTAAATATAAAATAAAAAATACCCACAATTCCTGCTAAGTATGACAAGGACACGTAAAATGGTTTATTTTTATATAAAACACCCTGTAACTGAGTAAAAAACCACTATCTAAGTGATTTGGGTAAAATCTTAATATTTTAAGACTAGGATTTTGCAGTTCAATTAGTAATGAAAACCTGTATTTATGTATTATGATGATTGAAGTTAGCAACATTTGAGTTAGGCACTTCATGGCCATACCACCGAACATGTTTATGTACGGAGGCCATACCCATTAATAAATGATCACGTTTTGTGAATAATGGGATAACTGATTATAAATTATAGACCCACTAATAGTATCTTTATCTCCAATATAAAAAAAACTATAACAAAAAAAGTGAGGTTATAAATAATTTATGTAGCAAGAATAAGCTTATGGCTTTATTCACAAAAACGGTTGTGATATTAAAGAAGTCGAAATAAGTTCAATGTTGACGAAGTGTACAAATTTACAACAAAGTGCATAGCGGAAAATATGTTAAAATAATAACTAAATAAAAATTAACAAATGAATAAACTGTTTATCCCAAAATAAAGCATCTGCACCAATTATTCAAACTTAAGACCTATTTACCCTAAATACGGTGTCCACATAGTAAGATTTGCCAGCAAATGTGAAGGTATTTGAATTTCTTTTGTTGTTATTTAACACTGGTGATATAAATTCAGTGGAATTATCCCCCAAAGTACCACTGTATACATTCCATAAAATAAAGAGGCAAACAATTTTAAATAACATTATTGTTCCAAAAAATTATAAATAATTTCATAAACTATAATAATATTATCTACTATTGATGTTGAACACAGACTGGCAAACATTTGTTTGGTACCCTAAGATACGATACAGGTTTTTCCACTTTATTTTGCCCGGAATAAATTAAGAGATTGGAATTTGAATCCAACACGTTACAAATGATAATTTAAATATTTTGATGCCAGGGATTGTTTATTTCATAGAAATACTATATTTACGCCGCTATCTTGAATTTTATAAATAATTCAATAAATAAGGAGCCATGCAATCTAAATTCATATTAGATTAAATGTGAACCCATAAATAGAGATTATATGGAAATGAAAATATTATAGATTTTCTTGTAATCTTTGGAATTCAAAACCAATTTTAAAGCAAAAAATTAAAAGCAATGTCGTTTTCTCCTGGTAGAAGATTCCTTAACTTGTGAAATGACCGACTATCTTTCTTATTCCATGTATTTTTACAAACTACACATTCTCTCACCACCATAAAGTCTTCTAAGCACTTAAATAAACAAATTACAATACAAAACCAAATAAAAGCACAATTATAATTAAAATCATATTGAAATATCTTAAAAAGTAGTTCGAGGTTGCCAGGCTAAAAATGTATAAACTATTTTACTAAATACCTATTTTAAACGCTTTTCCCCTTTTTTACCTATTAAACGTAAAATACTGCAAAAATCTAATCATAATTACGATTATTGTTAAACGAGATTTGGCGTCATGTATGGAGAGTCTCGTCTTAAATATGTTGGGGACAACCAAAATTCAATTCAATTTCAATTTAATTTCATAGCATGGTGCACAGAGCCTGTGATCATACAGATGATTTTTTCTCACTGGATCCGACTTAGGTTCACTAACTTTGCCCATATTGTACAGATGTTTCCTCAAGGTGCAGTGTCCAGTCACCAGGTCGGTAACTGTCTTCAAATGTCTCTTACCCAGTTTCAGTAGCCTGGTTGAGAGTTCCTTGTCTACCTTGTTCAGTATACTCTTTGTATGAAGGTGCCCTTGTGTCACCCTCCATTTGAATTGGTGTTCCCTATCTAGCCAGTTCCCGATTTCCCCTCTTATGCAATCTTTTGTGATTCCACAAAACGGTTCCGGACCTATGACGTCTCCTTTAGAGCCTTCTTTAGATAACTGGTCCGCCATTTCATTACCTGCAATCCCCTCATGTGCCGGCACCCATATAAGAGACACTTTGCTGTCTCTTGCCAGCCTGTTGAGGGATTCTTTGCAGTTTTTCACCAGTCTAGACCTAGTTGTAGGATAACTGATAGCCTTAAGCAGAGCCTGGCTGTCAGTGAATATTTTTTGTCCGGTATATCCTCTTCTGTTGTTTTCATCAATACAAGCTATAGCGGCAATCGTCTCTGCTTAAAACACAGTCGTATATCGACCAAGGCTAAAGAACATTCTCTTTCTAGTGCAACGATAAACGCCCCTGGCTAGAGCACTCTCCTCAGGGAGTGGAATTCGGCACCAATTAAATTATTTTATATGCTATTACTGGGATGGGGTGTACAATTAATATTAAATTGGACGCCACCAGCTTTGTATCGAGATGAAAACAAAGAAAAACGAAAGCAAAAGGTGGAAAGCTGGAAACACCTTGTAAAATTCAACGTTAACTTGAATAAAAAAATCAAATAAAATTATTTATTCCTGAACCCGATTATCCAATTTAATAATTATTGTATAATCAATACAAAGAATGAAAACAATAATTATTTATTGAAATTTAAAAATTCAACATAAATTGGATATTAAAAAAAACCAAACGAGGAGAACAACAAGTTATAATAACACGCCAAATTCAAATCTTATAAACGCTAAAGATAAGGCGAAGGAACTTATCTTAAAGGGCTGGGATGTTTGCAGCTCTTAGCGTCGGCGGTGATGACTCCAGATGAAACAGGAACAGGAACGGGAAAACTTGAGTACTAGACTTGAAAACTTGACGGTACTTGCCGGAAACTTGAGTGCCGAACTTGAGGGAGAATCTTGAGGGCTACAGAGCTGCTTAAAAAAGAAAAACAGGGATAAGGAACTAGAAAAAACATTAGGGAAGGAACGAATAGATAGAACAGATCAGGTAAAAGGGAGCTTATGCTATAGCGCATACAAAACCCGAACTCCACGTGTTAAAATACAACTTAACAGTGATCTGTTTTATTCTATTCGTTTTGTTCCTTAAATATACAAAAAATGCAAATTAGCAAATAAGCAATAAACATAAATAAGCAGTAAGCACTACACAAGAAAATAACCTGAGGGAAAATACAAGAATTAACTTACCAACCAGACGATATAAATTGTTCACCGACAAATTAAAATTAAAATATATTGGACTGTTGCCTTTATGGTGGCAGTTAGAGGAAAGAAAGAGTTACAATCGACAATTTAAAATTTCGAATATCGAAAGATAAAAATGGAAGGGGAATTCGATAAAAATGAATGTTTTTAGTTTGGAGTGGCTAATGCGACAAGGAAACGGCATGTTTAGAAATATATTAGAAATTTAGGAGGAAGTGACTAATGAGCCACAAAAATTAACTAAATAAAATAGTTTGAAAATAAAAAACGTAACAAGCTGAACAGCATGTTACATCCCCTCTCCTCGGAAGAAAAAAAAAGGAATTCAAAGAATTACTTTTTTTTTGTAAACAAAACAGTCTACGAAGAATGGAAGCAAAAACAAAAAAATTGTGGCGAACATCGAAACAAAACGTAGTGCTTACATATGACTCAACAGAATTAATGAACGGAAGAAAAAACATTAATATTGAATAAAAAGAGAAGAGAAGTGGCAAAATTTGGTAGAGGTGAATGTCTAAAATTTTTACCGGAAAGTGAAATGATATTTCTAAGTTCATACCAGGGATGTTGCCAGTTAGTATCCACGGTAACCATTGGTCATCGCGCAAGTAGAACATTTGAAATAATCATCAACAAGCACAGCAAGAATTGTGACGATGTATGAATATATTTATTACCTCACTGCAGAGAAATTATACTAATTTACTGACTTACTCTCTTTTTAATTCAAAAGCTTGAACAAAAGTAAAGGAAATTCAAATATATTGAATAACAAAAGTGAATATATTGAATCAAAAAAATTAATAGGGAAATACTCCTATTAACGTCAGACAAAATTATAATCAAATAAATGGTTCAAAAAAATTGTACAGAGATCACAAAATTTTACTGTACTATAAAACTGTATTTAGAGGGCTAGCCTCTATTATAACATGAAATGTCAAACATCTCAATACAAAAATCAATATAAGTACAATAAAAAAATTCAAGATGCTAAACATCTTAACGATAAATAGAGAAATCCTAATTTCTCAACGAAAAACAAAATCTCCTGTAAGGGTAAGAATGATCTCTAGTACCTTAAACTCAAAAAATAATAATAAATTAAACCAATTACAAACGATAAAAAAATTGTATGAAAGTAAACACGGTAAAACTAGAATAAAATAATTATTTAACGTAACCAAAAAATAGATATGTGTGCAGGTACAATACGATAGGGAGCATAATAATGAAGATAAAACTAAACAAGGCATGGCCTTTCCCCCCCTTTCCTCCAATCGGAAAGTTTGGAAGGAAGAAACCCACCAAGACGGAACCAAATGCTAACAATGTAGCGATAGCACACATAACAGCAAAAACTAGAATAAATTATTTAATTATATATTATTAATCAATCAGAATCTAAACGTGTTGCGATATGCAACTAAATTAATTGAAAAATGTGGAGTTTTAAACCACAGATAGATAGGTGTCTCGAAAAAATATAGTTCTGTCATCAACTAACGTAAACAAATATGCCAGAATAAAATACTATAGTATGTATCAGTCAGTACACAGATAACTAAATAATCCGTAAATTGTCGTGAAAAAGACAATGTGTTGTTTGTGCTCGTATCAAAATATAAGGGGACCAAAATAAAGCGTATATTGAGAACAAAAGCGCTACAAAGCAAAACACATAATTTCTCAACATACACACGATAAGGGACTGCTACAAAATAAACTGAATCCTAAATTTGCACAAAGCAAGAATTTCAGAAAATGTTTGAGCGTAATGGTTGTTCCAAAATATGCTGGATTGTAAAGGTGCATGAAGCAAGAAAAACCTAGAAAATTTGAAACATTCACGGAAGATTGTTCTCTGAAGAACAGGGTTTTTTGGCATTTCAAAAACCAAAAAAACAAAAAGATACGATGAAACACAAACATAATACACCAACTGTATTATGGACAACGTCAAAAAGATACTAATAAATATGTACTTATGATACAAAATCAAGAGATAACAAAAGGGCATACAGAAGGTTACGGTAAATAGTAAACCACAAAAATATCGTATAGAGGTATTATGACATATACGAGGACAGAACGATAAATGTATCTGTAATCAAAGATCATTGTTGACAACAAAACAATACAGATATTCCACTGTATACTCAAGATTTTTTCATCTTGAAAAAAAAATGAAGATAGTCACGTTCATAAAATTACTTGATTAGTTATATATATAAAAATACTAAATTAATCAGAATCACTATTAGATCTGACTCTCAAATTATAACCACTATTAGACAAATCTAATTTATCAGAAAGTTGAGCAGGAGGCTCATCATTATTAAGATTTTCATCTACATCAATAAATTGGTTCTTTAAATCTGTAACATGCCAGTTACCTAAATCATTACCAGATAGATATTTTAAAGTGTAAACCAATTTAGAAATAACTCTGTTGACAACACATGCATGGTATATATTTAGGAGCAAATTTAGCTGCAAAATTATTAGACTTGGACGAAAGAACATAATTATTTTTCCATAACCTGTCACCAACATGAAATTGCAAATCTCTCTTTCTCAAATTGTAATGTTTTGCATTTTTTTCGTATGCGCTTTTTAACTTTTTCCGAATATCTACAAAAAGTTTAGGAAGAGTTTGAACATCGTTAATCAATTGCAATTTATCTCCAGTGTTAATTATATTATTCGCGTTTTCAGAAATTGCACCATAAAAATCTCCACATAACGGAACGTTTCGAGCAAAATTTAGAAAAGCTGGGGAGTAACCCGTAACGTCATGTTTCGCGGTTCTGATTGCTTGTGCAACTCTATGTAGTGAATTATCCCAGTTATTATGAGACGAATTTTCATGAATATAACACCTCAAAGCTGTAACAATTGTTTTGTTAGTTCGTTCTGTGTGATTCGCTTGGGGATGATAACGAGCGTTATAGAATATTTTTTGCACCTTATATTGCGACATTAAATTCTTAAAAAGAAAGGACGTAAAAACAGTACCATTGTCAACAGAAAAAATTTGTGGAACACCAAAAACAAGAAAAACTTGGTTTTCTATAAATTTCACAATGCCCTTAGCAGTTGCGTGCTGCATTGGATGAACAAGACAAAATTTGGTGAACCAATCGGTAATTACTAAGACAAATCTGTTACCAGATTTTGATTTGGGATAAGGACCTATCAAATCAGCAGAAATCCATTGCCATGGAAAATTTATATCTTTATACTGGCCCATAACACCAGCTTTAGGAAGGTTTTGGGTTTTACAAGAACCACAAACTGAACATTTATTAACGTAGCGAGAAACAGAACTTCTAAGTTTTGGCCAATAGTAAATTTCAGAAATACGAGAAATAGTTTTAGATATGCCTAAATGGGCACTCAAATCATTATCATGAAATAATTTCAATACGTCAATTCTATTAGGGGTAGGAACAACAATTTTCCAATTAGATAAATTACTAGAAATTGGATTTGACGAGAAAACATGTTTGTACAAAACATTATTGTCAACCTTAAATGTGGGATATAAATCAGGATTTTTTTTTTTTTTTTTTTCGGGCCGAGATGGGAAACTCATGTTCGAATGGGTCCAGGAACCAAACAGTGTTGGACTCATCCCCAAGGAGATGCCTACCAACCAAACCCACCTCAAACTCGCCGTTACCCCCGCCTTGGAATCACTACCCTAGCATACTTCGAGACGGGCGGCGGTCCCTCGCACACTCTCCGCTCACATCGTCGTCTTCTCCCTAACTTCCACTCCTACCTCTCATGCCATATCGAGTCGTTCTCTCCCCCTGACCATGCTCTCTACTACGCCCCTTACCTCCATCCATTCCTCCTCCCCCCTCAACATTATCTCCACCATATTCTCCCAATACACCGCCTCCCCTAGTTTCCTCTCCAACTTCTTCAGCACTTCCTCGTTCCTCCAGCATCTGAACACATGCCCCACATCATCCTCCACTCCACACCTCTCGCACACTCCAGTCTCTCTTTTTCCAATCTTGTGGAGGTACCCTACTCTCGACCCATGTCCAGTGAACACCTGTGTCAAGAAGTAGTTCACCTCCCCGAATTTCCGATCCATCCAATCTCTCCTATTCCCAATCGCTCCTTTTAGCGCGCCCTCATACTCCTCCCACCTTCTCTCCATTTCCTCCTCCATCCATTCTTGTACTTCCTCTCTGGTCGCACCCCTCCAGCGTTTATTCCTAGCTCTAGCCATCACGTCCAATGGGTAGCTCCTTGCCAGCACCGCTGCTGCCAGTCCACCCACTGTCCTGTACCCCTGCACTACCCTTAGCAATATACCTCTCTGCACCCGCAGGAGTGGCCTAACCCTCGCATTCACTCCCGTTCTTTCACCCCACACCTCCGCACCGTACAGCAAACTCTGCTCTACCATCCTACCAATGATATTCCTCTTCCACTCTCCCGGCCCATTCACATTACTCATCAATCTCCCCAGCCATGCTGCCCTCACTTTCCCCTTCTCTGCCGCCTTCAACATGTGTGTTCGGAAGGATAACTGACTATCAAACCACACCCCTAGGTATTTCACACACTCCTCCATGCGAATTCTCCTTCCCTTCACCATCACCCCCACTTCCCTTGTCTTGCTCCGTCCCTTCATTAGCAACCCCACCGTCTTATCTTCCGCTACTTCTAGTCCGCACCGCTCTATCTTCTCCACAATCTTCCCGCACATTCTCTCCGCCTTTCTTTCTATCTCCGCCTCTCCTTTTGCCGTACATACCAGACACACATCGTCCGCATACACCGTAATATCACATCCCTCTTCACATACTATCCCACAAACCTCATCAAACACACACTTCCATAGCGTCGGTCCAAGAACCGAGCCCTGGGGCACTCCAGCCTCCGTATCATACCTCCTCCCTTTAGTGTCTACTATCACACGTCATGTCAGGTAGTCTTCCACTAGGCTAACCAAACCCTCCCCCACTCTTAGCCTCAGCAACGCGCTCAACACTGCCCGTTTGCTGACACTGTTGAACGCGTTTCCGACGTCGAAGAACACGAGTAGGGCCAATTTCTTGTTCCTCCAGCTGCCCTCCCTAGCCCTTTCAACCAAGCCCATCACCCTGCCCAGCGCCGAGATGCATGATTTTCCCTTCGCAAACCCGTGCTTGTTTTCCCTAAAACCCCCATTCCTACCAACTTCCTCTTCAATCCTATCCTTTATTATCCCCTCCATCAATTTACCCATACCACACAGCAGACTGATGGGCCTGTAGTCCCCCGCCCTCTTCCCCTCTCTACCCGCCTTCTTAAGTAATATCACCCTAGCCACCTTCCATCCTTCTGGAAACTCTTCCTCCCTTAGCACCCTGTTGAAAAGCTCGCAGAAGTACTCCCCATTGTCATCCAACATCCTCTTCAACATATCACCCCTCAGGCCATCTATCCCCGGGGCTTTCCTTACTTTAATGTTCCTTCCCCTCTCTTGTACTTCCCACTTCTCCACCGGCCTTATCCCCCTCATTTTTCCTACCCCCTAGTATCCTGGACTTCTCGAATCCTGCCTCCAACTCCTTCTCCCCCTGTGAACAATCTGCCTATAACCTCCTTCTCCCAATCTTCCTCTAGCACCTCGCTCCTATTGCCACCCATCCTCTTCACCGCTATCTCATATGCCTTTCCCCATGGATTGTTTTCCAGGTCCCCCAGTAACTCTTCCCACTTCCCTCTTTTTTCCCTCTCCACCCTACGCTCCAGTTCCTTCTTCTTCTCTTTGTATCCCCCTTTTCCCTCTATCCTACCTCTTGCCCTCAGCATCCGTCTTCGTTCTTTCTTACACTCCCTCCACAGCTCCTCTATTTCCTCATTCCACCAGTAATTAGCCCTTCGCTCACGCCTATTGCCCCCTTTTCCCTGTCTTTTACAGCCCTGTATCACATCGTACAATTCATCTACATCATGTCCAAGTCCCCTTTCTATCTCCTCTCTTACTTTCTTCCTAATACTCTCTGCCTCGGCCTTCGTCCACCTCCATCCCCACTCTCCCGATAAATCCCTTCTCCCCTTCCTTATATCCGTCACCACATACCTATGTAAGCTCAACCTTTCCTCATCCTCCAGCACCTTCCAACTACTCACTTTTTCCCCCAGCCATTCATCACATGCTGTTATATCAATGAATGACGAACCCCCGTCACCCCTCACGAAGGTGGGCAGTAGTCCGTCATTCAGCACCGCCAGCCCGTTGGATGTCAACACTTCCTCCAGGATCTCCCCTCTCCTATCCGTTTTCTTCCCCCCCCCCCATGCAGTATTTTTAGCATTGAAGTCCCCTGTCACCATTCTCCTAATTATCCTCCTTTTCCCTTTTGACACCCTCAGATCGTCCTCCAATCCTGTGATGCTCCTCTCATATTCTTCCAGGCTGACATTTGGGCTTATATACACACTGTAGACCACCATGTCTCCCATTCGCACTACCACCCATCCGTTTCCTTTCCTCACTTCATCCGCCCTCAGTCCATCTCCCACCACTCTTATTCCTGCCTCTCCTGTATCATCCATAATCCATCCTTGTTTTCCCACATATCTAGCCTTCACCTCAGATCCACAGACCATCCACTTCCCTCCTAAAAATCACTTGATCCAATATATCATGCGCTATCCTGCATTTCCCTAAATTTATCTGCAGCACCCTCCATCCATCCCCTACATTCCTTTTTCCAGCGCCCTGCCCTCCCCTTCCTCCCATTGGTCCAGACTCGTCACCTCTGAGGGGTCCAGAGGGTCCCTCCCATTTTTTCTTTCCTGTTTTCCATCGTCTTCACCTACTCCCTTCTTTCCCCCACTACATTCTATCTCCCCTGGCCTGTGTCCCCTTTCCCCACATACCCTACAAAGGAAGGCCTGCCGACAGTCTCTCGCCATGTGATGCTCTTACTTACTTACTGCACTTACTCCTCTCCTTACTACTCCTCCCTACCATTTTTATGGTTTTTGTTCCCCTCCCCGCTTCCACCACCCTAGCTCCTGTCACCCTTTCCACTTCCCCCAGAATTCCCCTTACTTCAACCCCCTTCTTTGCCTCTATAACCACCTCCTTATTTTTTGAGACTCTGAGTCTATCCACCCACTCCCCTTTCATCTCCCTCAACCCCTTCTTAATCCTCTCGATCCCCTCCTGATCGACTTCCCCGATATCCTTCAGGATTATCGCCCCATTCCTACCCTCCTTTTCCTTTTCCCCATCTGTATAGATTGTTACCTCCGCCACCTCTCCGTCACCTCTCACCCACGCCACCATCTTCTTCAGCACCTCCACCTCTACCTGCTCAAGCCTGTGGAGTCCAATGCTGTCCCCGCTCCCCACTTCCCCAAACAGTCGACTCATCAGCTCAAACACCTTTTTCTCATCCCTACAATCTCCCTCCATCCGACAGATCAACTCCTCCGTCTTCACACTTACCCCATTCCTTTCCGAAGTGCGTACCTCCTTGACCCACTCCATTTCCTTACCTTTTCCTCCTAGCATCGGGTACCTATCCCTAAACATCCTCTGTATTCCCTTCTCCATTCCACTGTCTTCCTCGGTCACCCATACCACCTTAACCTTTTCATTCCCTAATATTGGATTTCCCACCTTCACCTCTATTCCCTCCCCCTTTTTACCATCCCAGTCCCTATCTCTAACCTGCTTCCATCCTTCCCAGTCTCTTTGCCCCACCTCCCATCGTGTTTGCATTATCTTCTTTCTATCGTCCTCCCTCCTCAACCTCTCCAATTCCTTGACCCGCCCCTCTGCCGCTGCCTTCTCTTCCTCCAGCCTTTCCACCTTCTCCTCCAGTCGCCTTACCATATCCTTCAATCTCTTTACACTCTCCCTCTCTTCTTCCTTCACATTCTCCAATTCCTTCTTTCCTTTCTCATTCAGTTTCCTCTTCTGTTCCTTGTCCTCCAGAGGCGATACCTCCTTTCTCTTCACTCCAGTATCACTCCACCCTCTCGTATCCCCCGCCTTATCAGGCGTTCGTTTAACTTTATTCGATTTACAAAAAATTCCTTGCCTTCCTTCGTCCATCACCTCCTGTTCAATTTCTATTCTTTTCTCCATATTCCATCCCACGAGTAGCTAGGGAATTGAATGTCCACCACCACAGAGCCCCGCTTGTGGTGGTAAGGCTGGTTACTCCGGGAGGTCACCAGGTATCCCGGAGGCACCGTTTCTGACTGACTTTCGCGCAGCCATTCATCCATTGCCACGGTAGCTAACAACGTAGATTACGGATTGTTTTATCGAGGTTTACTCCTCTAGGCTTTTTCTCACGGTTGCATCCGGACGCAGTGGCTTCCGCTGCCTACAATACACCACAACATAGCTGCCTTCCCTATGTTGCTGGTTTTTTATCGAGGTTTACTCCTCTAGATTCCTGGGAATCTAACCCATTAGTCGCCTTTTACGACAGGTGGGCTATCCCCTGGGGGTATTCTTCTGAGGGGTCCCGCCCCCAGACGGGAAAATCAGGATTATTGGTGACCTTCTGAATCATAGAAGTATACCAAGCATCTGGCTTGAAAGTATTCACATCAATAATAGAAATTTCTGAGAAAGAACGCGATAAAGCATCACTGACCACCATAGTGACTCCTTTTCTGTGCTTAATTTCAAAATCAAACTGAGCAAGCCTAAGAGAAAGACGAGCTAAGCGACCTGAGCGATTTGAAAGTTTCGATAAATATTGCAACGATGAGTGATCTGTCTCAAGAGTTTAATGGGTGCCTTAAACATAACCTCGGAACTTTTCAACACCAAAAATAACTCCTAAAAGTTCTTTTTATGTTGTGCTATATTTTCTTTCAGTTTTATTTAAAGTACGACTTGCATAAGCGATTGGATGATCGAAACCATCACAATCTTGATAAAGGATTGCTCCAAGACCAGTTTCACTAGCATCAGTCTGTATAATAAAAGGTTTAGAAAAATCAGGGCTTGCAAGAATAGGACTAGAAGTAAGACGTTTCTTAACTTCAATAAAGGCATTTTCGGCTTCGGTAGTCCAAGAAATTGATTGACCTTTTTTCCTGCCATGAAGAAGATCAGTGATTGGGGAACAAACAGTAGAAAAATCTCTAATAAAACGACGATACCAACCAATAAGACCTATGAGACGTTTTATCTCTGTAGTATTTTTTGGGGCAGAATAATTCAAAATAGCAGAGACTTTCTCATCATCTGTACGTAAACCATTTTTATCAACAACAAAACCTAAAAATTTAAGGGAATCACGACAAAATTCACATTTTTTAAGATTGACAGTAAGATTGGCTGTTTTTAGCCTGAGATACAATTTGTTGAGAGTTTCCGTATGTAACTCAAAAGTAGGGGTAGCAATGATAATGTCATCTAAATAACAAAAACAATACGGTCGAAGAGAAGGATCTATAACCATGTCCATTAGACGAGCCATAGTTTTGGGAGCGTTAACTAAACCATAAGGAGTAGTAACGAATTCAAAAAGTCCTACACCGTAAACAGCGAAAACTGTTTTCGGGCGAGAAGATTCAGACAAAGGTATTTGTAGAAAAGCCTTTTTTAAATCGATAGACGTCAGAAATTTTGCGTCTCGGAGTTTACTAAGAATAATATCGACTTGCGCCATAGGATATGAATCTGAAACAGTAACCTTATTCAATTTCCGACCATCAAAACATACACGACATTCTCCGGACTTCTTAGGGACAATCCAGAGAGGTGAACACCAAGGGGAGTTCGAAGGTTGAATGACTTTGAGATCTAGCATCTCTTCCACTTCTTTTACAAGAAGTTTTTGCATAGCCGGAGACAAGGGATATTGACGCTGCACAATTGGTTTTGCATTACCAGTATCGATATTGTGCTCTATGAAATTAGTTCGACCAATTCGGTCAGAAGGAGCAAGTGTAGCAAACAAATTGATGACCTTGTCTAGTTCATCTTTTTCAAAAGAGGTGAGACTAGAAACGGAAAGAATTGTGTTGATGACACAAGTAGAAGGCAAAAGAGAATACGACAAATTATGACAATTAATGTCTATCTTATATAGACTCAAAAAATCCATACCTAAAATAAGAGAATGATTAATAGAAGGTATAATTAAAATTTTAATTGTTTTAGTGACATTATTCACGGTAACGGGAACAGTAATAAAACTCATAAATTGCTGCGGAACACCATCAGTAGTAGTGATACTTATTGAAGCATCATATTCGATAGGTACATAAAGAGAATTAATAAGTGAAAACCCTTATTGGTTTTCAATAACACTAGAATTCCTTCCAGTATCAACCATAGCTACCACATCAGTATCTAAAATTTTGACAATCATATAAGGACGATTATCATTTGGTTTCTTAACAAACAAAGGACAAACATCGGTAGAAATAGAATTTACATTATTTTCACATAAAACGACATTTACCGTAGGCGGAGGTAAAGTATGTAAAACAGATAAAACAGGTACATTCGAATTAGAAATATTTTGTGTTTCCTTAGATATTTCAACATCCTGTACAGAATTGACAAGTGAAACGGTACGAGAACATAATTGTTTGTCAAGATTTTCAGAACGATAAGAAGTAACGGGAGATAAAAAATCCTTGACAAAACTAAGATAAGCTTACCATTCGGTAGCAGAATGTGAAAAACATGAAATTAGTTTCGACTTGTTGATGGTTTGTGATTTGGATTTTCTGACTTTATTTCTGAAGTAATTTGCACATGACTGGAATCTGTTGTCAGATTTACAGGACCAGTCCGAACCTCGTTTTTTGGAATACAAGAACGACATTTGGGCTTTGTAGTGTTTTTAGCACCACAACCATAACAAAAGATTAACTTAGGAGAACGACACTTTGTAAAACTATGACCAGATCTGCCACAATTCCAACACACGGAAGAAGTTAAAACAGAAACGTTATCAGAAGATTTTCTCTTTGACGAAGATGTATGTGAAACATAAAGACAGGCGAGATCAGGTTCGAGTAAACGGGAATTATTTGAAGATGGTTGTCGATAACGATCAGACCAAACTCTAGATTCTTCAATTCTTTTACAAAGCTCAGTTAAATCATCAACAGTATTGGGAGTATACAATGGTAATGCAGAAACAAAAAAAGGTAAAAGATTCCTACGAATCTTTGCAACACGGGACTGCTCATCCACAACATTCGTTAAACGGTTAAAAAGACCTACCATAGAAGAATGACCTGGCGATACTAATAGAAGGAGGGATGCCATGGGCAGTTAGCGAGATGGCCACAAAAGCAATAAATAGAGTCAATAGATGGTTGGAGAGTCGAGAATTGCAATTGGCGGACCACAAAACGGAACTGATTATATTAAAAGGCCCGAGGGACAGAGGAAACATCCGGGTAACAATAAAAGGAGGCGAAATACCACTGTCAAGAGAAGTCAGATATCTGGGGATACTTTTTGATGACAATGGGAGATTTATCCCACATGTCCAGAAGGTGTGCAAAAGGGCGGAGGAAAGGGTTGCCAATTTAAGCAGGCTACTTCCTAACGTGGGAGGGCCAAGAAGTGGGAAGAGAGGGGTCATGGCTGGAGTTGTGCACTCTATACTACTGTACGGGCAAAGTACGGTACGGTACGGTATGGCAAAGTGTACTGAAGTATAGAAGGAAGAAAGAAAGACTGATAAAGGTGCAGAGGAAAATGCTGCTGAGAGTGATAAGCGGCTACAGGACGGTGTCAGCAGTCGCTGCCCAGGTGGTGGCAGGAATTCCTCCCATTGACCTACTAATCGAGGAGAGGGCAAGGATGCATAGTAGAGCTGAAGAACACACAGCGGCGTTGAGGGAGGAGGAAAGGCGGAAAACTGCATTTGCACCCATAGTTCGATTTAAAATCTCCAACTCTAAATCTGTTTCATAGCTGTACGGAAGGAAATCTGCTTTCAGTTTTGCAACAATATCTGACCAAGAACTAAATTTGCCACGATTATTGAGATACCAAGTAAAAGCGCTGCCTCGGAATAACTAACAATACTGTAGAAATGCGGTAATGTGGGAGAAGATAAAGATGAAGAAGATGCAAGAGGTACATGATTACCGTTTGACTCTATACTATCTAGAGAAATAACTGGAGTTGTCTTTGTATCTAAATCAGATTCAAGTATAATTACTTCTCTATCTAAAGAAATTTTTATTTGTTCCTCATCATCGGAATCAACATTCATTCTATTTATCCTATTGGTCAAATGAATTAATCGTGAATTTATTCTTTGAAACAAGGGTTCGCGTTTATTACCGCTAAAGTTGTTAATGACATCGGTCAAATCCTCAATAGTACTACGAATTTCAAAATGATCTTCCTGAAATGTCTAATTATTTACCGGTAATGAAAAACTACTGTTTCCTTTCTCACGAGCTAATAAACCAGTGAGAACTTTGCGTCTTTCGTCAACTGTATCGGGTACAGTAACACAACTAATTTTAATTTCATATGAAAGTTCATGTACTTTTAAATGATTTGCCTGCATCTTGAATTTATTTTGAAAATAAATTAAAATGAAAAACCCGATAGATACTAGCAACAAATATATCCAAATATAAATTTACCAAAGTTAAATTTAAGAGAATCAAAAATTATGAAGAAAAAACGTTAAGAAACGGCAGATTTGCAAATATTTGTATAAATTTACGTGATATAGAAAAATTAAATTATTAAATTTGCTTCTATAGTACTATCAAATTTCAAAAAAAAAACTTTATCAAGTCAGAAAATATTCAAACTATTAAAAACTGAAAAAAAAATAAAAACCAAACAACCAATTACCTAAATCGATGTTCACAAAATAATAATATGCACAAAATGTAAAGATGAAATAAGCAATACCTTGTATTAAAAATCATGGACCAAATAACTTTTAATGTACCTGTAAAAATTTCCTCTACTGAAATAATTAAAGTGATGGTAAAAAATAACAATCAATATTTCAACAGTTGTAAATAAATTAGCTTCAACCAAGCTAAAAAGACACTTCATAAAAAAAAGGTGAACCCAAAAAAATTAAACTATAAATAGCAAGTGGCAAAAGTACCTAGATATGTGGAATACTGACAACGAAAACTTACGGGGAGTAATCAAAAATAAGTAACCTGAAAAACCTTACTAGAAAAAATCAACAAATCTTAATATTGATTAAACACACCAACTCTGCAATTAGCTAAAAACCATTTAATTGGGCGCCAATTTGCAACGATAAACGCCCCTGGCTAGAGCACTCTCCTCATGGAGTGGAATTCGGCACCAATTAAATTATTTTATATGCTATTACTGGGATGGGGTGTACAATTAATATTAAATTGGACGCCACCAGCTTTTTATCGAGATGAAAACAAAGAAAAACGAAAGCAAAAGGTGGAAAGCTGGAAACACGTTGTAAAATTTAACGTTAAATTAAATAAAAAAATCAAATCAAATTATTTATTCCTGAACCCGATTATCCAATTTAATAATTATTGAATAATCAATACAAAGAATGAAAAAATAATTATTTATTGAAATTTAAAAATTCAACATAAATTGGATATAAAAAAAACCAAACGAGGAGAACAACAAGTTATAATAACACGCCAAATTCAAATCTAATAAACGCTAAAGATAAGGCGAAGGAACGTATCTTAAAGAGCTGGGATGTTTGCAGCTCTTAGCGTCGGCGGTGATGACTCCAGATGAAACAGGAACAGGAACAGGAACGGGAAAACTTGAGTACTAGACTTGAAAACTTGACGGTACTTGCCGGAAATTTGAGTGCCGAACTTGAGGGGGAATCTTGAGGGCTGCAGAGCTGCGGAAAAAAGAAAAACAGGGATAAGGAACTAGAAAAAACATTAGGGAAGGAACGAATAGATAGAACAGATCAGGTAAAAGGGAGCTTATGCTACAGCGCATACAAAACCCGAACTCCACGTGTTAAAATACAACATAACAGTGATCTGTTTTATTCTATTCGTTTTGTTCCTTAAATATAAAAAAAATGAAAATTAGCAAATAAGCAATAAACATAAATAAGCAGTAAGCACTACACAAGAAAATAACCTGAGGGAAAATACAAGAATTAACTCACCAACCAGACGATATAAATTGTTCACCAACAAATTAAAATTAAAATATATTGGACTGTTGCCTTTATGGTGGCAGTTAGAGGAAAGAAAGAGTTCCAATCGACAATTTAAAATTTCGAATATCGAAAGACAAAAATGGAAGGGGAATTCGATAAAAATGAATGTTTTTAGTTTGAAGTGGCTAATGCGACGAGGAAACGGCATGTTTAGAAATATATTAGAAATTTAGGAGGAAGTGACTAATGAGCCACAAAAATTAACTAAATAAAATAGTTTGAAAATAAAAAACGTAACAAGCTGAACAGCATGTTACACTAGGTCGTTTCATACCAGTCCCAGTGACATGGTTTGTTTTGGAGCCATCGGTGAACCAGATGATTTCTCCAGAATTACCTAGATGGGATGACGATATTCACTCGCTCAGTATATATATTCTCTGGTTGTAGGGGTCAAATGAGGTTACCACCCGTTTTTTTCGCTTTGTTGAAAAAGCGTCTTGCTTCTTTCCTTAGCGATGTCAGCTCTTTATTCCACCAGATGGCTTGTCTAGAAGAGCGACTCTCCTTTATCGGACAGTTGTTATGTTAAGAGGTCAGTGTACACTGTTGCAGCCATACGGCTGCTCCCTCTAAATCCTCAGCAGTTTTTGGTCTGCCTAGGTGTGATCGGATTTTAGAAAGCAGGTCCTCTTTATAAGATACCGAGTCAGTGCTCTTAGGATCCCTGTATGTTCTAATAACCGATTTTTCTACGTTAATTTCATTGTATATTTGGGCATGATCAGATAAAGATGGTTCATCCGATACATGCCACTTGCGAATCATCTCCCTGACACGTAAAGTGCAAAGAGTAACATCTATCAATGATTCCCCCCTCGATGTTCTGAATGTAGGCGTATTACCCACATTCGCAATATCAAGTACAGTATTACATAGATAGTCAAACAGTTTCTTACCTCTGGTGTTGCTGTTTTTGCTACCCCAACTAGTATGGTGTGCGTTGGTATCAGCCCCTACAATGACATCCAGATTATGCCTCCTTGAGTATTCCATCAGGTTCTCCATGTAAGTCCCCGGTAGTGGTTCTTCTGAATCGATGGGAAGATACAGAGACACTATTATTGTCTCTAGTACTACCCCATCTTTTTCGAGTATAATCTTTGCTGCCACCATGTCACCCGTGTATAGTTCCATAATCGGCATAAAGTTGTATTCGGATCTACAGCAAATACAAGTTCTTATTTTAGTACGATCAGATCCCATTATCAGTTCCATTCCCCTAATATTAAGCCCTAGTATCTTACCTTTGTTTATCCAAGGTTCTTGAATTAGAACGATGTCTATGTTTTCAGCCACCACTCTTTGTTGTAGGACAGCGGTGGCTGTCTTTTTGTGCTGCAAGTTAACTTGTAGCACCTTGAAGGTCCTTAGAGGTTGATGGTACAGGTTCTCGATCAGTACCTGTTTCCTCCTCGGTCGAGTTTTCCAGGGATTTAAAACTGTCCTGCTGGAATAGATAGTACGGCTTCCATTGAGCCCGCACCCTTTCATGGACTCCTCGTCAATACGGAGACTCACATGCAGTCCCCTGTGGGATGACTTGGAGCCGAGGATCATCCAGCGATCAACCTTCAGCCCCGGATTCTGTTTCTCGAGCCTCCTCAACCCCACTTTCAGATCCTCTTTTTTAGTCTAAAAAAGTAGGGCGAGGACTCGTTGCTGCTTTGGAAGTTCATCACTCTTGATGAGCTGCCAGTTGGTTTTTTGTGACAAATAGTCCCTCGTTATAATGAAGGGCTCCTCATTGTCACAGATTAGCCCGTAGTAGCCGTCCATGTATCGACTGGCTTCAAACCTAGGCGCCTTCTGCACCTCATCGATCATGTCAGTTAGGTTCTCTTTGATAAACCCCAGTTTATCTTCAGAGACAACTGTCTCTGAGGAATTTCTTGGGACCACAGCTGCCTTGATCCCTTTGAGGGCCACGCTGTATTTAATACCAGTTTTAATACCGGTACCGGTGGTACGTTTGGCCCTCTTATCTTTCTTTTCCTCAGGAGTGCTCCTGGCTGACACAGTTCACTTAACGCCCTTTTTGTCCGCTGGTTTACACCCTGTTTTGATGTTGAGGGAGTCGGCAGCACCACATTTTTGGTGTCAATTCCTCGTTCCCTCATTTTTTTCAGCTTATTACACTGGGCACCTGAAGGTTTCCCGAACGAAGCTTTTCTTGCCACAGGATTCGCTATAAGGTCTCCTGGTAGCGTGGTTTTCTCTTGTGCTTCAGAAGTATCTGGCTGCGTTGGAGACACTTCTATCTCCATTGCTGCCGGATCTCCCAAATCCCTTTTAATAGGAGTCTCTATAGGCTCCGTAATAATGTTTGGTTTCTCTTGGTCCATATTTGTTCCCACGAGTATAGGAGAAAGGAGGTCAGTACCTGCAGAGCTCCTTATACAGGTACAAGGCTTAATGCAACGGAGTGCGCCAGGTGCCCCGAGGTTAGTGGTCTCGTGGCCGAATAACCCACGGCCATCCATCCCTTCAGCGACCACTTAACGTTAGGATTTGGGATGTTATTATAGTGGTCCTCATCCACACAGGCCAGGCAATCAAGCCAAGCCTCCCGATCCACATAGTTCGGCATGCCCCTCACAGGCCTTACCCCAGTAAGGGGGTAGTTGCCCTGCTATGTAGTTTGCGGTATGCGTCACGAGCTTGTCAGCGATTGGGTATTCGGTTGACAATGTTGGACGTTTATAGCCCTCATCCCTTCTTATTCACCAATAGACCAGTTCTTTCATCTGCATGACGTCCCTGGCCTCCCCTATCCGCAACCTGGGGAGCTCAACCCATCACCCTCCTATGTCGCAGGGCAATGCACAGTGAGTTGAAATCTTCGACAAGTCGTAGCAAGTCCTCGAAAACTCAATGAACACGGGCGCTAAGCCTTCAGTATCAAGCAACAAATTTACTTTTTTCAAAAAAGAGAGGATTATCATGTACATAGTGAAAAAAAATTGAATCACTCCAAAGTATGTTGGTGTTATATTAGATTGAGGATAGTTCCAAACAGCATCAAATAAAAAAATCAAAAGGTTTGTTCATGTCCTTCGAAAGATCCAGTTATTCCGATTGAGACATTTTAACATGTTGATTCATGATTCAACGAGCATATAGCGCCCTAAATCGTAATTATTTTCCAAAACATCTTAAAATAACCTTATGTCAATATACAGTTTTATCTCAATTTAAGATTCCGTTTATGAGCTGCATTTGACTGTGTCTTATACGCGGAAAATTTGAACCTCGGAAAACCCCTGTTTAAGACTAATTAACTGGTATTAGAAGACGTTAACATATATCATATAAATTAAAAGAAACTGGTTGGTTGAACATGTATCATAGAAGAATTCTCCATGCAGCATATTTATATTATGAAGTTGTCTCCTCTAAAAGTCCTAATTACCTGTACCACCGTACACTAGAATTTGTTAGTGTATGGTACCTGTACTACAATAATAGTTATTTATGTACCAAGGACGAAAAACGCTCTATTATAGTTGAGTCTGCAAATTGATAGTCGAGGCGTAGCCGAGACTTGCAAGCTTGCGAAACAATAGGCAGTAATTCGCCGATAAAAAAGAAAACATTTCAAAAAGTGTGACAGGAATTTGAAACTAGACTTTATTATTGCCTGAATGTTAACGGTGATCACTATGAACACATGATTAAATAACACTTATTTCTTGTTAACAGTTGTCTTTTTACTATTTGTAAATTTTTTATTCTTAAAAGAGTCTTTCTGTCATAACACGAGGGCATACAAAAAGTTGAAAGAGAGCCTATTTTAAACAACGATTAAATAACAATGGAAGGCTGGAATCAAAGGCAAAACAAAATGATTGGATACAGATTTACCAGACCTTTTCAATGAGGTATGACTTGATACCTAATGCCATTTGAAAAAATTCAAGGGGTATCTCCAGTAGGGCGGGGGTGAATTTGACGTTTATGACATTAGCGCCAAAAAGTGTCCCCCTCAAGTTAAAAGTTGATGTGTTCCGGCATTTCTGAAATATTAAGGGTGAGCCCTTTTCAAATGAACACGGTGTATATTTATATATATTTTGGGACTTGTGTTTGAAATATTATTTAGATATTTGGCATTTGACTAATTTTGATAAGATTATTATATTTATGTCTGTTTCAAGTTAAAGGCTGAGTGGAAGAGCATTTTCATTGTAAAGCAGTTCACAATGGAAAATGAACTTCGCCTTTTGTTTTCTTTTGTATTACTTCTTATTTAAATTGTATTTTTTTTCTCAAGATACCAATAGATATTTATTATTATTTTTATTTGGACACGATCGCATGGGACCCGGATATATTAACATAAGCGTAGTATAGGTATAAGACGAGGGGTTCGATATTTTGGAGAAATATATAGACAATCGACTTCACTATGAAATACGAATTCAATAAATTAAAAACTGCTGATAATAAAGTGATTTATTAAACTATCAAACAGTTCGATTTTGGTGTTCGTTACTTTATGTTGTAATCCTTGTTATATAATTGTGGATAATTGTCGAGAACAATAAATATTTATTATGATTATTGTTTTAATTCTTCTATTTTATTGTGTATCAATTTAATGAACTTTCATTTATTCCTTAGTTATGTAAAAACAAAAAAAATCTTTCAATATTACATTAACGTGTTTATAATCTGTATTGCAAAACTTTAAAATCCTTCGTAGGTATGTTTTAAAAATTCACCTATCACCTTCACCGAAAAATTAATAACGTACATTATTCAGTCTATAAAAACTTTTTCATAAAATAGTTTAAATGAACCCTTCCGAAATGATACGCTACCGTGCGTTGTACTCGCCTTGATTTATGTTGCGACCAACACATTGTATAGGCAATAATGTGTGAAGGATGGTCTATCTTTAATACGTCATTGTTGAACACTGACTAATATTAATCTCATTATTATGTTGAAGATTTCCACTTTATATAACTTAAATCAAAGCTTGAATTGTTTTCTCATTTTTTTATAAAATTAAATTGTAGCATTGTATAATCTTTATACAATGATTGTAGATAATGTTAGATGCTGTTTATTTAGCTATATACAGGGTGCGTCAATTATTTCCACTCGGTCTCTAGCACCGAAACTAATAGAGATATGAAATAGATATTTTGCACTGTCATGCAATCTCGCACTGACAACAATTTTCAAATACTTTGAATTATACAGGGTGGTTAGTGTTTGTGGAAGAAAAATGAATCTTGTTTTTCTTTAAATTGAGCACCTTGCATATTATTATGTCTTATGATTCTTGTCGATGTGAGTTTAACGGCAGTATTTTGTTTTTGTTAAGCAGTACTACAGAAATATTAGCGCTAAAACCACATTTCCAAGAGACAACTGTGATATAAACGAAGCGTACACCTACCATAAAAATCACCCAGCCTGTTTTCATACTGTACAGGGTGTTTCACGTTGGTGTACTAATAGTCTAGTTTTCAAATGGGACATCCTATATATTTCTATTTAGTTAAAAGCTTCACTGAATAAGCAGTAAAAAAGCATGAGATTTTGTTCATCTAACTTTACTAATAACTTTAACAATTAAGTTTAGTGTGGGATTGTATGATAGTACCAATTTTTTTTTTTTCGCCTACCCTACCGGAAAAACCATCATATGAACACTACAAATAGGGCGGAAAGTATTGTTTTGCAGCCCAAGGGCTTAACGCCACGATTTTGTAGTTTTTCATCATCTGTCACTTGAGTACTTTGACATTTCACGTAAATTTTTCAATTGAACGTCGGTGTATGTCAAAGTTTTTTGTTGTATTTTCTTTTCTTTTTATTTGGTAGGCGAAATGCAGGAAACGCTTTAGCAGCCCATAACTATCAGCTACTCTCGCACCAATACGCTCGCTCGTGCAGGTAATAGTAGTGATGACAAAGCAAGACCAAAGTAGTCTTTATAGTAGTCTTTATCGATCTTTTTGTTAATTATCCGGGCTTGGTCTTGCTCAAATACTTGCAGTCTTCGTTTCGCTCATTTTTAAGACTGTTACTTATTGTAGGTTTATTATAGGTAGCTACCTATAATTTATAAATGATCAATAGTTAATATATACAGTTGATTAAACATTATTTTATTACAATCAAAAAAGTGATAATTAAGCCATATAGCAGGTGTTACTCAACTCTGTATATTGTTACGTTATGACAAATATTCTCATACTTATATCCAATTTACAATGGAAGCTATAGATTCTAGTTCAGTATTGCACATTTGGTCTTGTATTATCAGTCCTCGTTTTGGTCTTCTTATTCATTCGGTATTGGTCTTAGATTCGATGAGGTGGCTAATCGGCCTATTCCTCAGATCTTTTATGGTCCTCCGAAACTAGATTACATTCTCCAGCCCGACTCTTTTCAAATAACCAATCGGCCTCGAGAAGAATCTTTCATGTAGTTTCTTGCCGGTGACTTCCCATCGTCTAGTACAAGAAACAATCTATACAGCTGGGGAAAAGGAAAAGGAGGGTAGAAATGGGGCGATAATCCTGAAGGATATCGGGGATATCGATCAGGAGGGGATCGAGAGGATAAGAAGGGAATGAGGAAGATGAAAGGGGAGTGGGTGAATAGACTCAGAGTCTCAAGAAATAGGGATGTGGTTATAGAGGCAAAGAAGGAGGTTGAGGTGCGGGGAATTCTGGGGGAGGTGGAAAGGGTGACAGGAGCTAGGGTGGTGGAAGCGGGGAGGGGAACAAAAACCATAAAGATGGTAGGGATAGACCCGTGGATGGAAGATGAAAGGGCGAGGGGGAGAATAGAGAAATTTATTGGGAAAGGGACAAAGATGATTAAAGTGGTAAGGGAGAGGAACGGGATGAAAATAGCAGAGGAGACGGCGGAATGGGAAAAAGCGTAAGAAGAGGGTAAGTATTATAGAGGGTAGAGAGGATGGCAGTCGCTTTGGATGTGGGATAAAGGAGCATACAGCAGCAGGGTGTAAGATGAAGGGAGTCAAGGAGAGGAGTAAGTGCTGGCTATGTAAGAGCGAGGATCACATGACCAGCGACTGTCCGCAGGCCTTCCTTTGTAGGGTATGTGGGAAAAGGGGCACAAGCCAGGGGAGATAGAATGTAGTAGGGGAAGGAAGGGAGTAGATGAAGACGATTGAAATCCGGAAGGAAAAAATGGGAGGGACCATCTGGACCCCGCAGAGTGGTCAAATAGGAGGAAGGGGAGAGCAGTGCGCGGAAAGAAGAAATGTAGGAGATGATGGATGGTGTTGCAGATAAATTTAGGGAAATGCGGGATAGCACATGATATATTGGATGAGGTAAATGGTAAATGCTAGATATGTGGGAAAGCAGGGATGGATTATGGATGATACAAGAGAGGCAGGAATAAGAGTGGTGGGAGATAGATTGAGGGCGGATGAAGTGAGGAAAGGAAACGGATGGGTGGTAGTGCAAATGGGAGACAAGGTGGTGTACAGTATGTATATAAGCCCAAATGTCAGCCTGGAAGAATATGAGAGGAACATGACAGGATTGCAGGACAATCTGAGGGTGTCAAAAGGGAGAAGAAGGATCATTAGGAGAATGGTGACAGGGGACTTCAATGCTAAGAATACTGTATTGGGGGAAGAAAACGGACAGGAAAGGTGAGATCCTGGAGGAAGTGTTGACATCCAACGGGCTGGCGGTGCTGAATGATGGACTACTGCCTACCTTCGTGAGGGGTGACGGGGGTTCGTCATTCATTGATATAACAGCTTGTGAAGAAAGGCTGGGGGAAAGAGTGAGTAGTTGGAGGGTGCTGGAGGATGACGAAAGCTTGAGTTTACATAGGTATGTGGAGACGGATAAAAGGAAACGGCAAGGCAGAGAGTATGTGGAAGAAAGTAAGAGAGGGGATAGGAAGGGGACTTGGACATGATGTGGATGAATTTGTACAATGTGATACAGGGCTGTAAAAGAGAAGGAAAGAGGAGCAATAGGCGTGAGTGGAGGTGGAATGAGGAAATGGAGGAGCTGTGGAGGGAGTTTAAGAAAGAACGAAGACGGATGCTGAGGGAAAGAGGAAGGGTAGAGGGGAAAGGGGGATACAAAGTGAAGAAAAAGGAACTGGAGCGTAGGGTGGAGAGGGAAAAAAGAGGGAAGTGAGAAGAGTTACTGGGGGAACTGGAAAACAATCCATGGGGAAAGGCATATGAGATAGCGGTGAAAAGGATGGGTGGAAATAGGAACGAGGTGCTAGAGGAGGATCGGGAGAAGGATATTATAGGCAAATTGTTCACAGGGGGAGAAGGAGGAGTTGGAGGCAGGATTTGAGAAGTCCAGTATACTAGGGGGGTAGGTAAAATGAAGGGGAAGAGGCCGGTAGAGAAGTGGGAAGTAGAGGAGGGGGGAGGAACATTAAAGTGAGGAAAGCCCCAGGGATAGATGGCCTGAGGGATGATATGATGAAGAGGAGGTTGGATGACAATGGGGAGTACTTCTGCGAGCTATTCAACAGGGTGCTAAGGGAGGAAGAGTTTCCAAAAGGATGGAAGTTGGCCAAGGTGATTCTGCTGAAGAAGGTGGGTAGAAAGGGGAAGCGGGTGGGTGACTACAGGCCCATCAGCCTGCTGTGTGGTATGGGTGATAATAAAAGATGATATTGAGAAGGAAGTTGGTAGGAATGGGGGTTTTAGGGTAAACCAGCACGGGTTTGCGAAGGGAAAATCATGTATCTCGGCGCTCGGCAGGGTAATGGGCTTGATGGAAAGGGCTAAGGAGGGCAGCTGGAGGAACAAGAAATTGGCCCTACTCGTGTTCTTCGACTTCGGGAACGTGTTTAACAGTGTCAGCAAACGGGCAGTGCTGAACTCGCTGCTGAGGCTTGGAGTGGGCAGGGGCTGGTTAACTTGGAGGAGGACTAGTAGACTCTAGAGGAAGGAGGTATGAGACGGAGGCTGGAGTGCCCCAGGGCTCGGTTCTTGGATTGACGCTCTGGAAGTGTGTGTTTGATGAGGTTTGTGGGATAGTATGTGAAGAGGGATGTGAGATTACGGTGTATGCGGACGATGTGTGTCTGGTATGTACGGCAAAGGGAAAGGCGAAGATAGAAAGAAAGGCGGAGAGAATGTGTAGGAAGATTGTGGAGAAGATAGAGCGGTGCGGACTAAAAGTGGCGGAAGATAAGAAGGTGGGGTTGCTAGTGAAGGGACGGAGCAAGACGAGGGAAGTAGGGGTGATGGTGAAGGGAAGGAGAATTCGTATGGAGGAGTCTGTGAAATTCCTAGGGGTGTGGTTGGATAGTCAATTATCCTTCATACACACATCACATGTTAAAGGCGGCAGAGAAGGAGAAAGTGCATACTGGGGAGATTGATGTGTAATGTGAAGGGGCCGGGAGAGTGGAAGAGGAGGATAATTGGTAGGACGGTAGAGCAGAGTATGCTGTACGGTGCGGACGTATGGGGTGAAAGAGCGAGAGTGAATGCGGGTGAAGAGAGGAATGTTGATAAGGGTGGTGCAGGGGTACAGGACAGTGGGTGGACTGGATGGAGGAGGAAATGAAAAGAAGGTGGGAGGAGTATAAGGGCGCGCTTAGAGGAGCGTTTGGGAATAGGAGAGATTGGATGGACCGGAAATTCGGGGAGGTGAACTACTTCTTGACACAGGTGTTCACTTGACATGGGTCGAGAGTAGGGTACCTCCACAAAATTGAAAAAAGAGAGACTGGAGTGTGTGAGAGGTGTGAAGTGGAGGGCATGTGTTTAGGGGAGACGGTGCCCAACACTGTTTGGACCCATTCGAACATGAGTTTCCCATCTCGGCCCAAAAAAAAAGTACAAGAAACCGCACATTCGCCAGGCAGTGGTACAGGCATAGGATGTGCTCCGCAGTTTCTTCCTCTAGGTGACAGAATCTGCACATGGCTTCCTCTGTCAACCAATTAACTTTGCGTGCCTATTAAGCAGACAGTGCCCTGTTAACATACCTACTACGGCTCTGACAGTTTTATTATCTTTGCTTATTAGGTGAGATTACCCACCATTTTGGAGATTTCTGTGCCACCAGCTTCTTGTGCTACTGGCAATGGTCTCCAAGTGCGTTCAAGCCACCTATGCAATCCCATACTAGCCTAAAGTTGACCTCCATGAAATCGAGTGCCTTCAGTGCAGCCTGGCTATCTGTGAAGATGGCAACTGAAAGGTATGTCCTTCCTGCCTGTTAATTTCTTAATTTCACAGTGGTGAATCGTCGTCACTTCCGCTTGGAAAGTTGTGACGACCTTAGATAGGCTTATTGGAATAGTTAACCTTTGTTTTAGCCCTACAAATCCAGCTCCTACACTTACTTCTGCCTTGGAGCCGTCTGTATACCAGGCTGCCTCAGTCTGTACACTTTTCTTCCAAACTTTCCTACCTGGTATCGGTAATGGTCTTGCTAGACAAAACTGCTAGCTGACAACAGAACGACAGAAGCAGCACTCTCACTATCATATAAATAAACCTCATATTTCTGCAATTATTCTTTATTAATAAAAGATATACACAATATTAAAAAATTATAATTTTCCACTATCAGGAATATCAACTGGACAATGGGGTAATGATTCACATATAAAATACAACTCTGCGCTACATTCTCTATCGTTCCAGAATTTTCCAGCGTATTGTATCACGGGACGCAATTCAATGCAATTTTCCGAAACATTTGATGACGATTTTCCACTAGGTTCTTGAGGATGCCAGTTGGTGTATCTTAAATGTAAACCACTCGACAGCCAGACCCACTCATTGTCCCCTACAAGATTCGTTCCTGAAGTCCAAAAATTGCCATGACCCAAACCTATTTGGGAAAAAATTCAAAGGATAATCAAAGAGGATCCGTAACTGTGATACGCCTAAAACGAAACGGCAAAAAGGGACCTTTTGACCACTATAAATGCATCTTGTAAAAGATTATTGCGAGTGAAACACATCCAGACGAAGGATCTGGTCCATTAAAATTCATTAACTGCATTTTTGAAAGCTTAAACCTGTTCATACTTATAGTTTATGGCCTAGTTTTAGTAGTTTCCAAAAATTGCGGTCCATTCTTATTAACATAATTTATTATTATGTTGAATTATAATTCTGAAATTATAATAGAAATTTAACAAAAATATTAAAATTGTTATTTGAAACAAAACTGGATGCTACAGAAATTTATAAACTAAACATTCATTTAAGTTGCAAATACTTCATCACTATAAGTGTTGTTGACAATTAATAAAATCGTTGATCATTTGTGGAGTAATTCCCTGCATTTCGAGACGTATGCGATCCTTTAAATCGTTCAAGTTAGTTGGTCTGTTAACATAAACGCTGTCTTTCAGGAAGCCCCAGAGAAAAAATCGATTGGTGTCAAGTCGGGGGATCTTGCCGGCCACTCAATTGCACCTTTTCGACAAATCCATCTCTGAGGGAAAATTGTATTTAAATATTGCCTAACGTCTCTTTGATAATGTGGACTACTATTTGACTAGAACCGGTAATACGGAACTTTCCACACCTAAAGGTGTGAAAAATTGTCAAAAATGGTTAATAATTGTCAAAAACTATCAAAAATGGTCAAACATTGTCAAAATTTTGAAAAAATGGTTAATAATTGCCAAATATGTTAAAATTTTTTAAAAATTGTCAAAAATTTGGAAAAATGGTCAATAATTGTCAAAAACTGTCAAAATTTTGAAAAAATGGTTAATAAGTGCCAAATATTTTCAAAAATTTGAAAAAATGGTCAATAATTGTCAAAAATTTTGAAAAATGGTTGAAATTTTTGAAAAATTTCCAAAAATGGTCAATCATTGTCAACGACGGTCAATAATTGTCAAAACCAATGAAAAATCGTCAAAAATTTTCAAAAACTGTTAAAAATTGTTAAATATTTAAAAAAAATGATCAATAATTGTTGAAAATTGTCAAAATTTTTGAAAAATTGTCAAAAATTGTCAGAAACTGTAAAAAATCGTCAATAATGGTTAAAATGTTGAAAAAACGTCAATTATTATAAAAAACTGTCAATAATTGTTAAAAATTGTCAAAATTTTTGAAAAAATATCAAAAATGGTCAATAATTGTCAGAACCTGTCAAAAATGGTCAATAATCGTTAAAATTTGGAAAAAGGATATAAAATGGTCAAAATTTTTGAAAAATTGTCAAAAATGGTCAATAATTGTCAGAAACTGTCAAAAATGGTCAATAACGGTTAAAATTTGGAAAAAAGGTCTAAAATGGTCAAAAGGCAAATAACAGAAAACGAATAATGATAATAGCGATAGTGATCTTGATATGTATATTAAGTGAATAAATGAATGAGCTATTTTGTAGTCTTGTACTTGACACTAATTTTTTTTTGTCTAGTAATAAAATAATAGGTAACATTACAAAATAAATTTCAATGATTAAATTCTAAGCAAATTCACATTCCCAGGTCTTAGAAGGAGTATAGTTAGTCACTTCTCTATAAGTATGAACAAACCATTAATTCTTGAAATTGTTTTACCAAATTTTCAACTTAATACTTACCAATCTCTAGAATGAATTTTTCAATCCTTTGATTTTCTTGTTGACTATTGATGGTTAACAGCTGCATTTGTTGTTGCCTACAGAACTGCAGTGCTTTGTAGAAATTTGCCTATATACATAATATAAAAAAATTGAAAAAAAAACGACTTGAAGACATAGAGATAGTACAGATAGAGGCAACTAGCCATAGGCTGCTGTGTAAGTGGGAATGTCCGTCTGAACGAGAGAGAAAGAGACAGACGATCAGAGGTTTTTCTGTCTTTGACTGTGTATATAGCATGCGCGCTATTAGAGAAAGACCTCTGATTTTCTATCTCTCTCTTTTATGCTGACGGGTTCTGAGCTTGCTTGTTGCCTCTATCTGTAGTATCTCTATGCTTGAAAATA
Organism: Lochmaea crataegi; assembly: GCA_947563755.1. Lineage (NCBI taxonomy): Eukaryota > Metazoa > Arthropoda > Insecta > Coleoptera > Chrysomelidae > Lochmaea > Lochmaea crataegi. Next base: position 7,840,326 of record OX387435.1, read on the forward strand.
CCGAAAATATATACAGAGTGAACCACTCAAAACAATCATCCCTGTTATTTGGAAGTATTCCTTGAATTTCAAGAAAATTCTGGAGCAGGTCGATTTTTGATTTTGATTTCATGTTTTTTTAAATAGTAACCCAAAATATTATTTTGGGTTAAAAATCACATTTTTCCAACTTAAGGTCATTTTTTTGACAAAACTACTGAATATTTGGCAAAACGACTTACGTGTGCACATCTTAACTTCAAATCTTCTGTTCACTCGTAATAAGGAAAACATTAATTCAGGGTGGTCGCAAATTCATCATTTTCATATATTTACTTAAGACCCTGTGTATGTAGCATTTCTGAAATTAGCTCATCAAATTTTTTTATAAAATAGGGTCACAGGGTAGTAGGTCACCCTGAATATTGGGTTATTATTTATAAAAACAGTAAATTAAAATAAAAAATCGACCTGTTCCAGCATTTTCTTGAAATTCAATGAATTTTGCGAAATAACGGGGTGGGTTGTTTTAAGTAGCCCGCTCTGTATATACTTTTATCTTCAAACTTAAAGAATTCAAACATTAAATTGTTAATGATACACAAAATGTTACCTTAAATACAGTCTGCACATAATATTGTTTACCAGAAAACGAAAACATGTTCGAATTCCGCGTGTTCGTATTCAAAACGGCCGAAACAAATTCCCCGTCACTGTTTCCCAAAATAAAGAAATAAACGTTACACAAACCAAAAATAAAAAGAGCTTTGAATAACATTTTTAAATTGTTTAAACACTCTATGAACAGTTCTTCGCACTATTCAAATATTACGTATATTTTTAGGTTATCAATAATTGAGTTTTTAATTTGTTTATAACGTTAGCGAAAGATACTTATGTGTTTCTTACGTTCAAAAACATGATACTGGTATTTCCACTCCGGACTTACCGCTTGCAAATAATAATTTGATTTAAATTCGCCAAACACTATACAAGGCCTCCCAGATGTTTATAAATAGTGAAGTAGCATTGAAGTAGGGATCAACCGGTATGCTAGATGTAAAATGTGAAGAATTGGTTGACTTTTCTTCAAAATTAATTCAATTGATTGAATTTTCTTTATCGTCATTTTAATGTATACTTTTCCTTGTTAAATTCCAGTATTTTGAGGTATCCTCCATCCCCATCATTAACAATCGGACTTTTCATCTTGTGACGAGCGCAAGCGCAGCCGCCATGTGGAAATTGCGGCAATTCAATATTTCTGTTTAGATGAAAAATGACTAGGAAAACATTTGCTCGATTCTCTTGGAAATAAAAATGTGATAAAGCTTATTGGCGAAACAATCTACAGCGCCACTGTGTTTGAATCTAACACTACAGTGTACGATATTATTAATATTAAAATTGTTGTTTTTTAACAGCAGCGTATTGTTTGTAATATTTATGGTAAATTTGAAGTTTAATTTTGGAAGTTTTGTTTTTATTTTTCATATTGCTATGTATCTACCGTTATAACCAATTGCTAGGCAACGACGTTTTTTGTCAATGAACTATTATTATCATGATTTGTCACTTGTTCTGTGTAACTTTGATTCAATAAATTAATTCATTTCTTTCATTTGGTATTTCGATCATTTGAATACCAAAATGGCGCAGTCAGTAGGATGAACACCTCAATACCCTAGTTGCGCAAAACGCCTCGCTTCAAGAAACTGTAAGCAACCTCGTTCACGTCGTAACCAAACAAGCAGAAATGCAAAGCCAGTAAGACCCCATGGAAATTCAGGTAAACCAGGAATAACTTTTGAAAGGTTCAATGAAAATTGCGAAGACTTCGAAAGTTTCGTTGACAGGTTTGACGTATATCTCGACTTGCAGGAGGTGCCAGAGAAAAAAAAAGTCAAGTCGTTTATTCCGTCGATTGGGCCTCGAATATTCCAACTTCTTAAAACCCTACTATATCTCGAAACCTACAAAACCAAGAAAGTTGAAGATTTACAAATATTACTTAAGAACCACTTAGCTCCTCAGCCATTGATAATTCCATCAAGACACTCCTTCATCAACCGTAAGCAACGTGAAGGAGAAGCCATTGCTGAGTATATGAAGGAACTCAGAAAATCAGCTGCACCATGCAAATACCCAGCTAATATGCTTTCTATCATGCTCCGCGACGTGTTCGTGGGGGGTCTAAGAGACAGACTCATTCTAGACAGGCTTTTTGAACATGATGATATCACCCTTGATCAAATCATAGAATTGTCCCTTGCCATCAAAAAGGCCGTCCTTAGCTCAAGGAGCATCCTCACCGATTCTGTCCACTCAACTCTCTGAAAACAAAACTGATCCTGAAACCAAAACTGATCCTGAAACATCCAAAATTTGGGCAGCTTTACGCTACGGGGGAGCTAGAGCTTTCCCTGACCGGAACTGGTCCTTTTAAGGAGATTACATCATGGTCGGTTCCAGGGTGTATATTCCACAAAAATTCAGACAACAAATTCTGGAAGAACTTCATCTTGGGTACATAGGCATTGTAAAAATGAAAGTACTTGCTCGTTCGCACGTCTACTGGCCTAAGATTGATCGCGACATCGAACAACTCGCGAAAAATTGTTCAAATTGTATTCTGACTACAACTAACCCACCTAAAACTCGCAACCATTACTGGGAATATCCTTCAAGATCGTGGGAAAGAATTCACATAGACCACGCAGGACCTTTCATGGGATAAACATTCTTCCTTGTGGTGGATGCTCATTCTAAATGGGTTGAAACATTCATGGTGCCAGTACTTCATCGAATAGTACCATAAAAATTTTAGAATTCTATATAACGGTATACCCGAGACAATAGTACTTGACAATACGGCTTGCTTCACGGGTTCCGAATTTGAGATATTTTTACGGAGTTATCATATATCCCATCAAACCTGTGCCCCATTCCATCCAAGTAGACAAGACAAATAGAAAGATATGCTGCTACCTTCAAACAAGCGCTTCGATGTCTACAATCTTATTCGGCACAACACAACAGCGCCTGAATACATTCCTATACACTTACCGACAGGCTCCGAACATCACCACAGGATACAGCCCAGCCTTGCTGTTCTTAGGCAGAGAAATAAGATCAAAACTGGACATACTGAGACCTGACCCTATCAAAGCCGTTACCGAAAAAAGGAAAAAAGGTGAAACTTCATTCTATATTAAAGAGTTTTCACCAGGAGAAATTGTTGCTGTTCGAAGCTACCAAAGCCCGAACAAAAAGTGGGCCATTGGACGGATCTTGGCCAAGGATAGAGACTTGAACTACACAGTTCAAGTCAAGGGAGAAATGTGGAGACAACATGTCGACCAAATGCAGAAGGTAGGAGTCCAAATCGTCCTGGAGCCCAGCATTCCCCAAATGATTCATCCACTTGGTGACATAAAATACTTGAATCCTACATCACTAAATTCTCAAAGCATTGTGGAACCGACACCAGGAGAATCCCTGGAGGACACTCCACACACAGTACCAACGCCGATTCCAACACAAATTTCACCTCACAGCCCACCAAGGAATAACGGATCGTCTCACCGATCCTCGCCAGCTCAACTGGATATGAACCAACCATCTTTCTCAACCAGTGCTTGTTTATCTCCAGTGCTATTGAGGACATCTTCGCGAATCCGAAGGGCTTCTGACCGTCTGAACCTGTAGAAGAGAATTCTCCCACGGTAGAAGAGAATTCTCCCTTGGGGGGAGAGATGTTATGTATCTACCGTTATGACCAATTGCCAGGCAACGACGTTTTTTGTCAATGAACTGTTATTATGATGTTTTGACACATGTTCTGTGTTACTTTAATTCAATAAATTAATTCATTTAGTATTTCGATCATTTGAATACCAATTTTTTCCTGTATATTCAACTTATTACGGGTATTTTGGGTGAATTATTATACTTTTATTATGTTATTTAACATAATTATAATTATTTTCAAGTTATTTATTTTCTTGATAAATCAAAAATTGTTGCATTTAGATATAAATAAAATCTGTCCAACGAAACATTTATGAAAAACCCACATGAGCTCTATCGAATGATAAAGTACATAATATAAACAAACTTCCTTATCTTACTAGACACAAAAACCGCAGTTTATTAATGAGATGGATTAAATACAGATTGTGTCAAATTTGTAATGCATATTCAGGGTGTTTTTACAATTCAGGAACTATTGTCCGTATGAAATTATGATGGGTGTTTCCAGATCTGGTGAATAAAAAGGTGTTTTATTTTTTCCCCAAATCTCATTGAAGATGGAAACTTGAAATTCTGTCATTTTCGTCTTTTCAATGCTCTATTACATTATAAGGGTGTAAAATTACATTAGATTATAAGGAGGACGATTGACCTGATTGGCCTTACCTCACTGCTACCTATAAGATATTTTGTTTATACCTTACATCTATATTTTAGGTGGGCAATTAAGAACCCTTATTTTATTTAAGGTCAGAACTTTTTTACTAGATTGAGTTTTGCGAAACAATAATATTATTGAACATCTCTTTTGTTTCTAGAAAATTATTTTTCCTCGAACCAACAGTTTAAAAAAAAATAGTAGCATGATTTATAATCTTCATTAAATAATGAATTACTAATCTAGCATCCAATATACCTCTTAGGATTAACTAGCGAAGGGGGGGGCTGAGATACCCTTTTGGGTGCCGGAACCTTTTTGCGGTATCAGCTCCAATTTAATATTGGAAAGGCAAAGCCGAAAAAAGATAAGATCTAACCAATGGAAAGATCTAATGGGACTTTGACATTGAAATATACTTCAGGGTGACTACAACCCGTTGACAACAAATGAATGCCTCAGTCAGAGTAAAACTGCACTAAGAGTTTTAATTGGTGTTCTAACGGGACATTGTCGCCTGAATGGGCACCTGAAAAAACACAAAATAGTGAATGAAGGAGAATGTAGATTCTGTGGTATGGAAGAAGAAATAGCCATCCACATACTTGCAGATTGCACAGCAATTCAGAATCCTAGGGCACAACACCTAGGTGACTACTGGATAGAAGAGGGACACTCATCTAAACTAAAGCCTGCGGACATCCTAAAATTCCTCCGGGAAATAGGTCTAAAGGAGCTACTAGTCTCTGAGACTTTCCTCAGGAACTAAGTAGAAGTGAGGGGGAGCAATAGATATTTTAGGTCTCAGTGAATGTCACCCCGATATACATACATACCTACATACAATTATCTAGCCTGGACAAGAATAGTCCCCAGCTGCTAAGTAATGGTGCACATACCAAACATGGAAAATGGTAATTCAAGATCTAAAATATTTAACAGACACGTGTTTTATAGTATCGGATGGTCCTGGTTGTGTTTCAGGTGATTATTTCACACATCAAGTGGCTGCATTAGATGCGCGCTGTTAGGATGGAGGAAGGTGAGGTAATTATGGTTTTCTCCACTAGCTTTGATAACAGCAGGCGGAAATGGGACGCCAAATTATCATCAATCACCATTTTTTGGGACTGAATTATCGAGGTTATGGTGGCAGGAGGTTCTAGAAAAACTATTCTTCGAAAGGTGCCATGTCACTTTGGCTTTGGGTATAAACAGTTCCAATAGGTCCTCCATGTGTCCACTTTTGATTAAGATTTCCAGCCTTATACACGTCCATTGGTAGCAACAGAACACCATTAGCACTAACAACCGCTTTCGAGTGCTACTGAATTCTTTCAACTCGCCGATTTCCTCTGGCAACAATAACTTTTTTTGTATCAGGTTATAATTGATAAGTGAGGCAGGATTTGCATATTTTAAAACTGCTTCAATATTTGTGAAAAGATCATTAAGAGGTTGTGCTCCCACAGCGGCTACACGCGCAGGATTAACAAAATCTGGTCCAAGTATACTATTACGAAATTTCTTCACCATGCGTCCTTATTTTTCAAGGTGTAGGTGTAACACTTCTCGTATATCCACCTTTGTTAATGGAAAGTGTCAATTGCTGACCGCCGTGAGCATGTTTGTCAATAACTGCTTCTCCTGTGAGGTAAATACTTCCGAATGACCTACCGCCTTGGTGAGCCTACCAAACAACTAATTCTGAAGGATTCCACGAAATATTTTAAATCGGCGAGTTGCCTGGGTTTGTGACATCGATGTCTATCCTCCCCTCTCATGGAATCTAACGTTAGTTCTATATAGTTGTGGGAGGTACAGTTATATGTACGATCCTCGATATTTTTTGTGGTGGCGCGGCATATTATAATTTTGAAGTCAGTGTCAAGTAAACAAGTGCCTTCACGACACGTCGCACAGTTCGTTGGTACACGGCAATTTCAAGTGTAAACACGTTGCTTCAAGTTTACTATTTTACTCATAGTAGCAAGGTATATAATTTTTGTGTTTCAGTTAGCATCAATTTCGAAATTATAAAACAATTAAGTACTACTTATATAATTAACAAGAATTTCTTAATAACAACAAATACGTATTACATTGATGTATGTTAAATTTATTTGTCCACGACTATTTGATAATGTTTACATTTTACGTGTGCTTCTTCAAGTATAATGACGTACATTATTCACCAGTGAATAATAGGTGTGGATAATGAACAGGTCACATGATACGGATAAATAGGACCTATATTGAAGGTTATTTATATACTTACAATATAATATTTAAAGAATTTCACCGCGACCCAGATTCGAACCTTATGCGTACAATTCTTCATTTCACGAACTTAGACCTTTAAACAATTCTGCTACGGAGACATTTATTATAATTTATCAAGCTGTTGTATATAGAGCGTACATATCAATGACAAAACTAAGAAACTGTCGTTTTAAATAATTTATAGCTGATTGCAAGAGTTTTAATTTAATTTGAATTGAAATTACTAGAAAATATAATATGGAAAGCGAATCAGACACTGAAATGAATGTTACCCCTCCAAAAATTAGAGAAACAGAATAAATAGTATCCTTGAATTTATTGCCAGAAAAGTCGAAAAAATTATAGTATATGAAAGCCTATAATCCCATCCTAAATTGGAGAAAAGAGAAAAAAATAAATTCATTTATAAATAGGTAATTAATAGTGGTGGACAAAATACAGTATTCTACTCAGGTGTTTATGTCGCCCGCCTGCGGCTCGCGACATAAACGCACCTTCGTGAATAATAGCCATCATTATATGCTTGTTGAATAACATAATATTATTGTTTTTTTAAGTTAATATCTCGGCTTGTTTATCATCCACAAAACAACAATAATAAACACGCCAAAACAATAATTCAATGAGAAGAAATAATGAATAATTTAGGGTACTTTAAATTTCTTATGAATGTTGATTCAACCTGTGTAAATTTCTCATGTACAAAGTGATTTCCCCTTGATATTATGAACGATTCACAACTTGCATGATAATTGAAAATCATTTTATAACTAAAACTGAATAAGGTGAGATGTTCGGCTACTTGCTAGTGTTATTGAATATTATTTATCAAATTAACTGTCAAGATGGGCAGTTATTTACATCTAAAGTTTTGCCGAGAAGCAATAATTCCAATTTTTTGGACTTTGAAGGCAGTACTTATTATTTCAACACTGAATATGAAGTAAGTTCTGCATACTGGTTATTTGATTATGAATTTTATAATGTATCTCTCTCATGATCAAGGCAAATAACTTGTGTAGGTACAGTTATCTAAATGAATATTTATTTTTCCACTTTCTTGATACTGTCAATGCTAGACCTATGACTTTGTTTCTATTGAATTGAAATATACAGGGTGTTTTACTAAGAATTGTTCATGTAGTAACTAGAGAATCCTTTGCAGAAAATATGAAAATTTAACCAAAAACACTTAAACAAAACATTTCTTCTTACTAAGATACAGAGTGTTTTATTATTAATGTTATAAACTGATTTTAGCACGTTGTTTTGACACCTTCCAATATTCTTTGTTTATATTTTTTGTAAACTGTGTACATATACAGTTAACAGAACCAAACAAGAGCCCTGGGTGGGCGTGTCCATGTCGCTGTAGTTGTATTCTTGTCATAACAATCGATATTTTGAATCGATGATCAAATATCGATACTATAAGTGTCGACTGTCAAAAGATATGTAAACAAAATAAAACTTGCTAAAAAGTTAACCCTAAATATTAATAAAAAAATATGTATTGGATCAAAAATAAAACTACCATCTTTTCTAAATGTATATTTTAAAATTTCATGACTGTAGTATTGTCGTAAAAAAAGGGTCAAGTTTGTATTGGAAGCAACAAAATATGAACTGGTTATGTAGCCTATTCCTACATCTATCTGCTTACACATCAGGATCTTTTGGAGTAGAACCGTCGAATTCAGCCATTTGTTAACTTTGTGTTTAATTCAAATTAATAGTGTGACCAATTTCGTATATTTAGATTTGTCATTTTTTCCAGTGTTCATTTCTCTAAACAACAGCCGAAAGTTAAAGTGCATAACAGTGTTAATATTGGAATATACACTTCACCACTACCAATTAGCCAAGTCTAATATATTTGGTTGTTATAAACAAGACTGTATGGCAATAATTTTGTGTGATTTGTCAAATATATAAATATATTAAATGCTGTTCTACTTCAATTCATTTGCTTTATTCAAACACAACAGTTAGATATTAGAAACTATTATTTAATCAACAACATTGTTAAGTTTCACATTACAAAAGAACCAATTACTAAAATAAAAAGGTAGATATTTCATTAGCATATGTAACAAATTACATTCTAAGTTAAGTCCAAAAAAACGAAATTAATCACAAAATTGATGTGTAAAACGTAGTTATATTTTTTGTAAACTATATTACTTATTCAGTTGGGTTCACAAATAAAACAATTTATCATTTTTTCAATTTAATACAAACTTATAATCAAATATTAATACAGGGGTTCCAATTGAAAAAAATTGTAGATGACTTCATTAATTGAAAGTATCATACATTATATTTGAAAAGACATTAGATTGCAAGCAAAATTCAACATGTATTACATTAAAATTATTTATTTAGCTAATAATGAACCATGAATGTCTTATATGATATGTTCATGTAATGAATTTATGTGTTATGCACAAGATATTAAAGATGAACAAAATAAAACACTGTAATTTACAAAAATGTTATTCACTTTATTATTCATCAGTCATCACTCCCACTTTCATATTCATCACTCTTACTTTCATATTCATCACTCTTACTTTCATATTCATCACTCCCACTTTCATCTGATGAACCAGTGTTGACAGTGAAACACATATTTTCCACCACATCATCTAATAGTCCATCATTCCTCCACATTTCCTCAGCTATATGGTCCACATGGTCGCAGTGTTTGTTCCATTCCGCAGAACCAACTTCATCAAAGGCTGCTCGAACTAATTGTTCTATTTGAGCAGCACTTTGAGAAACATTTTTCATTGCCACTTTATGTTTTACGCTACTCCATATTAGCTCAATCGGATTGAGGTCGCAGTGATATGGCGGCAACCGTATCACAGTATGTCCATGTTTTTTCAACAACTCATCCACATAGTATGTTTTAGAATGGTTGAAACGTTTGACAAGATCCAGAAGTTCTGCTTTAAGCATATCATTTGTTGTTGAGATGCCATTTGCTTCAAGCCATTCTCTAATAATATGCTTCCGAGTTGATTGGGTTGGTGGCTTATTAATTTGAACACTGTGGTAAGGGGCATTGTCCATAATCACAATACCATTAGGAGGTAAGTTTGGTATTAGTTGTGTTTCTAACCAGTTCATAAAATTTGTATGGTTCATGTCATCGTGATAATCTCCTGATTTGCTTTTTGACTTGAAAATTAGTAGTCCATTCTTCACAAACCCATAACGTCCACCAGCGTGTACTATTATGTACCGTTGACCAGCTCTGTTGGATGTATACACACCAGGTTCATCTTCCGATTGCCAGCATTTACTAACACCATATGATGGATGGATATAAGTTTCATCCAAATAAGTTATTGGTTTCTTGTTGTGACCCAGAGCATCATTATCCCTCAACCTTCTTAAATAACGAGCCCGCCAAGCTACAATATCATTACGTTCCATCAACAATTTCCTTTTATTGTGGCATTTTTTATACTGAAATCCAATATTTTTTAAATGCTTTCTTAAGGTGTCTGGACCGCCAGAGTAATCTACTTTATTTTTCATTTTATTTACCAGAATATTTATTGTTGGAACTTGTTTATCAACCGTATAGCATTCATGTACGGTTCTTTTCAAAATACCCAAGTCACAATCATCCAATTCTATTTTGTTGGTACCACCACTTTTTTGTTTTTTTGAAGGAGACCCCAGTAAAACACCTTCTTGCAACAGTGATTTCTCCTTTCTGATACGTTTTATGGAGGTAACTGATTTTCCTGTTGCTGCTGCAGCTAATTCTGTGGCTTTTTCCAAACGGAATGACCACACACCAGCAGCTTTCTGTCTATCAAAAAATTCCACAACGTTTTTAATAATAATGCGAGCTTCACTGTGGACTGTTTTCCTTGACAATTCAAATTATCAGAATTTGTCAAAATTACCAAAAGGTCACAGTGTTGTCTAAATAAAAGTCTGCGACCCTAGTCAATATTGAAAATTCCCAGAAACAATAGCTGTTTTATATATCATCCTTTCTGAAAAACTATTCGGTTAGCGAAATTGTCTAAAAATCGGATAATTATCCTCACAATGACAACACTGATATAGACACTAAAATTGATGTATATTGATGAAATCACTCGGTCATATTATTTCGATTATGTTAACAATTACTAATGTACAATCGTTAACATTGGCTCCTGATTGGCTAGTTGCGATGACCTTTGTTTTAGTTCGCATATTTTCCGGGGCTCTTGTTTGCTTCTGAGCACTGTACACTGTTCACTTAATTACAGTTTCCTGTAAAAATTGTCATATTTTAGTAGAGCGTGTTATCAATAGATGTCAAAGATAATAGTTTAATACTAATATAACGCCTTACCGGTCGAAACCGGTCTACAAGTGATGTTGTCCCTTCTAATTACAAACCAGAATGGTTGGTTATATCTTGCAGATATTCCAACCCCGTTTAACTTAGAAGTGTAATTCAATGTCTGTCGAGGTATATAGCCCAATAAGTAGTTGTTGCTTGTTAGTGACCGGTCTCTGTTCTTTGAAAAACATTTTTCAAAAACTTTGTAAGGCTTTATAATAGTATTAAACTATTATCTTTGACATCTATATACTAGGATACTTTAAAAGGTGGTGAAATATAGTTTTCCCCTAGTACCAGAGGCGTGCGGTAGGGATGACTACTTTATTTCCCCTACAATATACACTCTATATCTTGGCAAAGAGTGTCTTAGGTTGAATATTTATACTATGTGCTAAGGTTTCTCCAGTTACTAGAAATATAAACAATTCTTGATGAAATTCTGTATATACAGGTTGTTACGACTAATTTGCACTATCTATATATTGGAGACTACTCACACTATTTCTATAAAAAAATGTATCGAGAATATTTGGACATAGGTACATATCAATTTCGGTTATACCTAAAGTGTACGACAACTTTGTTATTTTAAAAGTAACACCCTGTATATTATTAATTTTTCGGATTCCACATTAAATTTTAATGTCACTTTGTGTAGAATATCCTATATCTAAAATTTATACTTATCGAGATAATAATCTTCTTAATAAAAAATTGACATGCGCAGACCTTCATATTGAAAATTCTGTGTGAACATCCCCAATACCAAATAAGAAACATCTTGTCGGGTTGATTAGTAGGACGATCAAGGTAATTAGTGACATGACGAAAACTTATTTTTTGTATACAGGGTTGTTAAAAAAAATTATGAAAAGTTCAAGTTCAAAAAGGTTAAATATCTTCATTTTTTTAAATAAAACAACCATAGTTTTATTCTTTTACCTAATTCTAAGGCCGAAAATAAGGGCAGTTTATGTTCACTTTCCTATACCCAATCTTGAGCGTTTTTGTGATATTAACATGTATTTAAAAATATTAATTATTTCAGCCTTAAATAGTATTAATTGTCATTACTTGAAGAGAGTGATATAGTGTATTTTTATCATATTGATAGCTGAAGAGCTCATTATAAATTCAAAAACGTGTCTGAAACACTTCAGGGTGATTCAAAGAATTAAACAGAATTGTAAGCGCTTCTTCATGTAAATAACTGTTCAGTTAGCAGCTTTCGCTAGATTCTTCCTGTATAGTGAACCACAGGTAGCGAGGACAATAGAACCCTAATACCACTACCATTCAAATATATTTAGAAGTGATAAATTTGCTGTGACAGTGCAGTGTAGTTGGGTAAGAATAAGATCCTATTAGGAATTTTATTATAGATGTATTTTATTACAATATTTATTTCATTTAAATAAGTAGCACAGATATTTAATTAATAACTTTCGACGTATTTACGCTATTTAGTGAACTCCAGGTAGTGATAACAATAGAAACGGAAATCCTAGATTATTCAATTTAATTAATTAATAAGTAAGTTCTACATATAAGAATGATTTGTAGCCCTAAAAAGGGCTGATTTATTAAAAACTTGCAGATGATGTACCTAATCAAAATTCCATTTCATCAGAATCTGACGAATCTTCAACTCCAACATTAATTATTATAGATTCAACGGTTCCATCCATTATATTGTCCAGTTGCCACATCTTCTGTTCTTCTTTATGCGTATGACTCACATCTTTTTCTCACTTCTCTGCAGACACTTTTGACAAAGAGTTTTGCAGTCATTGATGTAGGTATTCCAATTTATAAGTTTTATTGTTTCGAGCTACGTCACCCTTTACTTGCGCCCATATAAGTTCAATAGCATTGAGTTCGCAGTGGTATGGTGGTTATCGTAGCACAGTTATTCTATGTTCTAACGCCATTTCGTCAATTACATATTTTTTGAATTTCGATTTGTGCAGTCTTACATTTCGTAATAATTCTTGCTTTCTTCCAAGCAGTTGTTGGCAATTTTTCCACAAGTCTTGAATGATAGCATTATCTAGAACAATTACAGAATGTTCTGGAATTAAATCCAACATCTGCATAAAATACTCTTCAAAAAAGTCGGCGGTCATTTCTTCGTGGTAATCTTTAGTTGATTTGGACACAAAACTTAATAATCCATGGATAAAACTGTTTTCATTTCCGATATGGGTTATAATAAGTCTACGTCCTTTTCCGATGGGAATATTATTTAACCCGGTTGATAGAAATGGCTCGTTTGGAATTAAACAATGAAGATTATCTAAATTTACTTTTAATACATGGTGAATGTGACAGAGTTGTTAATAGAACATATGTTTTATTTGCTACAAGATATCCAGATCTACCCCGACCCAGCCGTCACATAGTGAAGAGAATTTTAAACAATTTAACACAATATGGTTGTTTTCAAGCAGAAGTTGAGAAAGGGAAGCCTGTTATTAATAATTGTAACATGCTGTTCAGCTTGTTACGTTTTTCGTTTTCAAACTATTTTCTTTAGTTAAATTTTGTGGCTCATTAGTCATTTAACATTACAGATTGGCGCCCAATTAAATGGTTTTTAGCTAATTGCTGAGTTGGTGTGTTTAATCGATATTACGTTTGTTAGTTTTTTCGAATTAGGTTTTTCAGGCTACTTATTTTTGACTACTCCCCGTAACTTTTGGTTTTCATTCTTAGGTACTTTTGCCTCTTGTTAATTATATTTTAACTTTTTTGGGTTAACCTTTTTTTTCTTGAGTGTTATTTCAGCTTTGTTGAAGCTAATTATTTACAACTGTTGAAATATTGATTGTTATTTTTTACTATCACTTTAATTATTTCAGTAGAGGAAATTTTAACAGGTTCATTTAAAATAAATGGTTCATGATTTTTAGTACATGGTATTGCTAAATACATGTTTATTTAATTAATAATCTTTACATTTTGTGCATATTATTATTTTATGAAGATAGATTTAAGTAATGGGTTGTTTGGTTTTTATTTGTTTCAGTTTTAATATTTTTCAAACTTGTAATTTTTTATATCTCTTCAAACTTTGATATATTTTGGAAATATTTTCTGACTTGATAAATTTTTTTTGAAATTTTATACTACTGTAGAAGCAAATTTAATAATTTAGTTTTTCTATATCACTTAAATTTAAACAAATACTTGCAAATTTGACGTTTCTTAACGTTTTTTTAAATAATTTTTGATTCTCAATAAATTTGGTAAATTTATTTTGGATATGCTGCTGAATTACTAGGTCCTTATCCCAAATCAAAATCTGGTAACAGATTTGTCTTGGTGATTACCGATTGGTTCACCAAATTCTGTCTTGTTCATCCAATGCAGTAAGCTACTGCTAAGGGCATTGTGAAATTTATAGAAAACCAAGTTTTTCTTGTTTTTGGTGCCACAAATTTTTTCTGTTGACAATGGTACTGTTTTTACGTCCTTTCTCTTCAAGAATTTAATGTCGCAATATAAGGTGCAAGAAAATATTCTATAACGCTCGTTAGCATCCCCAAGCGAATCACAGAACGAACTAACAAAACAATTGTTACAGCTTTGAGGTGTTATATTCATGAAAATTCGTCTCATAATAACTGGGATAATTCACTACATAGAGTTGCACAAGCAATCAAAATTTCCGAAAACGCGAATAACATAATTAACACTGGAGATAAATTGCAATTGATTAACGATGTTCAAACTCTTCCTAAACTTTTTGTAGATATTCGGAAAAAGTTAAAAAACGCATAGAAAAAAAATGCAAAACATTACAATTTGAGAAAGAGAGATTTGTAATTTCATGTTGGTGACAGGTTATGGAAAAATAATTATGTTCTTTCGTCCAAGTCTAATAATTTTGCAGCTAAATTTTCTCCTAAATATATACCCCGTGTTGTCAACAGAGTTATTTCTAAATTAGTTTACAATTTAAAAGATCTATCTGATAATGATTTAGGTAAACTGGCATGTGACAGATTTAGGTAAACTGGCATGTGACAGATTTAGGTAAACTGGCATGTGACAGATTTAAAGAGATAGGAGCTTAATTACTGGATCTCTAAATCTATGACACCGTGCTGCAGTGTCCATGCGACACATCCCTCCAGTGCGATGACATAACAAGTTATAAATCCATCCTTTCGGACGACGGCGTCCCGTAGGTAATATACGTCTATGAAATCATGACCCACCATGACACACATCTGAAAGTTTGTCTTCCACTTAAGGTTGTCACAAAACTAGCAACACGCCCATCAAAGATCTAGGCCTTAACAAAAACAAAAAAAGAAACCCACCAAGACGGAACCAAATGCTAACAATGTAGCGATAGCACACATAACAGCGAAAACTAGAAGAAATTATTTAATTATATATTATTAATCAATCAGAATCTAAACGTGTTGCGATATGCAAATAACTTAATTAAAAATGTGGAGTTTTAAACCACAGATAGATAGGTGTCTCGAAGAAATATAGTTTTGTCATCAACTAACGTGAACAAATAAGCCAGAATAAAATACTATAGTATGTATCAGTCAGTACACAGATAAAACTAAATAATCCGTAAATTGTCGTGAAAAAGACAATGTGTTGTTTGTGCTCGTATCAAAATATAGGGGGACCAAAATAAAGCGTATATTGAGAACAAAAGCAAAAACCATAATTTTTCAATATACACGCGATAAGGGACTGCTACAAAATAAACTGAATCCTAAATTTGCATAAAACAAGAATTTCAGAAAATGTTTGAGCGTAATGGTTGTTCCAAAATATGCTGGATTATAAAGGTGCATGAAGCAAGAAAATCCTAGAAAATTTGAAAAATTCACGGAAGATTGTTTTCCGAAGAAGAGCGTTTTTGGCATTTCAAAAACCCAAAAACAAAAAGATACGACACAAACATAATACTCCAAATGTACTATGGACAACGTCAAAAATATACTACTAAATATGTACTTATGATACAAAATCAAGGGCATATAGAAGGTAACGGTAAATAGTAAACCACAAAAATATCGTATAGAGGTATTATGACATATACGAGGACAGAACGATAAGTTCCAGATAAATAAATAGATACCTACAAAATGTATCTATAACCAAAGATTATTGTTGACAAAAAAACAATACAGATATTCCACTGTATATTCAAGATCTTTTGATCTTGAAAGAAAAAATGAAAATAGTCACGTTAATAAAATCACTTAATTAGTTGTATATAAAAAAAATACTAAATTAATCAGAATCACTATTAGATCTGACTCGCAAATTATAACCACTATTAGACAAATCTAAATAATCAGAAAGTTGAGCAGGAGACTCATCATCAGGAATATTTTCATCTACATCAATAAATTGGTTCTTTAAATCTGTAACATGCCAGTCACCTAGATCTTGTAAATTGTAAACAAATTTAGAAATAAATCTGATGGCAACACAGGGTATATATTTAGGAGCAAATTTAGCTGCTAAATTATTAGACTTGGACCAAAGAACATAATTATTTTTCCATAACCTGTCACCAACATGAAATTGCAAATCTCTCTTTCTCAAATTGTAATGTTTTGCACTTTTTCGTATGCGTTTTTCAAGTTTTTCCGAATATCTAAATAAACTTTAGGAAGAGTTTGAACATCGTTAATCAATTGCAATTTATCTCCAGTGTTAATTATGTTATTCGCGTTTTCAGAAATTGCACCATAAAAATCTCCACATAACGGAACGTTTCGAGCAAAATTTAGAAAAGCTGGGGAGTAACCCGTAACGTCATGTTTCGCGGTTCTGATTGCTTGTGCAACTCTATGTAGTGAATTATCCCAGTTATTATGAGACGAATTTTCATGAATATAACACCTCAAAGCTGTAACAATTGTTTTGTTAGTTCGTTCTGTGTGATTCGCTTGGGGATGATAACGAGCGTTACCGAATCCGCTGGAAATCCGCCGGGGTCTGTTAGATTCCACATGTACAGAATTTTATTCATCGAGAGAGTGGGATGAAGGGGAAAGGAGAAGGGTGCGCAGTAGCGCACAGCGCAGCGTCAGCTGTAGCGGCTCGGGAAGTCCCCGGCGGATTTCCAGCGGATTCGGAAATGGTCAGGAAAATCAATAATACTGAATGAAATTCAACAAATGAGGTAGTATTTCGACGTGAAATTTTGCGCTCTACAACATTTATTCGGAACTTTTTTCGATAAATCAATTAGTTACCGAGAAAATGCGAGTTTTAAGTAATTTTCCGCGATTTTCACTATTTCCCGGGAAAATTAGCGTCTGCGAATAGTGCCATTCGATTCCGCGTGCCCAAATTACCTTATAAAACGCAACCCCAGCCATGCAGCTCACCAATGTAGAATCGCGGAACTTCTTATTGGACTATATAACCATGTCCATTAGATGAGCCATAGTTTTGGGAGCGTTAACTAAACAATAAGAGTAGTAACGAATTCAAAAAGTCCTACACCGTATACAGCGCAAGCTGTTTTCGGGCGAGAGGATTCAGACAAAGATATTTGTAGAAAAACCTTTTTTAAATCGATAGAAGTCAGAAATTTTGCGTCTCGGAGTTTACTAAGAATAATATCGACATGCGCCATAGGAAATGAATCTGAAACAGTAACCTTATTCAATTTCCGACCATCAAAACATACACGACATTCTCCAGACTTTTTAGGGACACTCCAGAGAGGTGAACACCAAGGGGAGTTCGAAGGTTGAATGACTTTGAGATCTAGCATCTTTTCCACTTCTTTTACAAGAAGTTTTTGCATAGCCGGAGAAAAGTGATATTGACGCTTTGCATTACCAGTATCGATATTGTGCCCTATGAAATTAGTTCGACCAATTCGTTCAGAAGGGGCAAGTGTAGCAAACAAATTGATGACCTTGTCTAGTTCATATTTTTCAAAAAAGGCGAGACTAGAAATGGAATGAATTGTCTAAATTATATAGACTCAAAAAATCCATACCTACCTAAAATAAGAGAATGATTAATAGAAGATAGAATTAAAATTTTAATTGTTTTAGTGACAGTAATAAAACCCATAAATTGCTGCGGAACACCATCAGCAATAGTGATACTTATTGAAGCATCATATTCGATAGGTACATGAAGAGAATTAATAAGTGAAAACCCTTATTGGTTTTCAATAACACTAGAATTGCTTCCAGTATCAACCATAGCTACAACATCAGTATCATATAAGGACGATTATCATTTGGTTTCTTAACAATTAAAGCACAAAAATCGGTAGAAATAGAATTGACATTATTTTCACATAAAACTACATTTACCGTAGGCGTCGGTAAAGTATGTAAGACGGATAAAACAGGTACATTCGAATTTGAAACATTTTTTGTTTCCTTAGATATTTCAACATCCTGTACAGAATTGACAAGTGAAACGGTACGAGAACATAATTGTTTGTCAAGATTTTCAAAACGATAAGAAGTAACGCAAGATAAAAAATCCTTGACAAAACTAAGATAAGCTTGCCATTCGGTAGCAGAAGGTGAAAAACATGAAATTAATACTTGTTGATAATTTATGTTTTGGATTTTCTGAATTTACTTCTGAAGTAATTTGCATATGACTGGAATCTGTTGTCAGATTTACAGGACCAGTCCGAACCTCGTTTTTTGGAATACAAGAACGACATTTCGGCTCTGTAGTGTTTTTAGCACCACAACCATAACAAAAGATTAACTTAGGAGAATGACACTTTGTAAAACTATGACCAGATCTGCCACAATTACAACACACGAAAGAAGTTAAAATAGAAACGTTATCAGAAGATTTTCTGTTTGACGAAGATGTATGTGAAACATAAAGACAGGCGAGATCAGGTTCAAGTAAACGAGAATTATTTGAAGATGGTGATCGATGACGATCACTCCAAACTCTAGATTCTTCAATTCTTTTACAAAGCTCAGTTAATTCATCAACAGTATTGGGTGTATGCAATGCTAATGCAGAAACAAAAAAAGGTAAAATATTCCTACGAATCTTTGCAACCAGGGACTGCTCATCCACAACATTCGTTAAACGGTTAAAAAGACCTACCATAAAAGAAATATAAACAGTAACGGGCTCATTTGCACCCATGGTTCGATTTAAAATCTCCAACTCTAAATCTCTTTCATAGCTGTACGGAAGAAAATCTGCTTTCAGTTTTGCAACAATATCTGACCAAGAATTAAATTTGCCAAGATACCAAGTAAAAGCGCTGCCTCGGAATAACTCACAAGACTGTAGAAATAACTTATTATCAGAAATACCTCGTGACACTCTAAGTAATTCGACTTTTTCTAAAAAAAGTTGGAGCGATTCATTCTTTCCAGAAAAAGAAACATTCCATTTATACACTGGATCGTGTCGAGAATACGGTACTGTGGGAGAAGATAAAGATGAAGAAGACGCAAGAGGTACGTGTGACTCTATACTATCTACAGAAATAATTGGAGTTGTCTTTGTATCTAAATCAGATTCAAGTATGATTACTTCTCTATCTAAAGAAATTTTTATTTGTTCCTCATCATCGGAATCAACATTCATTCTATTTATCCTATTGGTCAAATGAATTAATCGTGAATTTATTCTTTGAAACACGGGTTCGCGTTTATTACCACTAAAGTTGTTAATGACATCGGTCAAATCCTCAATAGTACTACGAATTTCAAAATGATCTTCCCGAAATGTCTAATTATTTACCGGTAATGAAAAACTACGGTTTGCTTTCTCACGAGCTAATAAACCAGTAAAAACTTTGCGTTTTTCGTCAACTGTATCGGGTACAGGGTACAGTAACGCATCTAATTTTAATTTCATAAGAAAGTTCATGTACTTTTAAATGATTTGCCTGTATCTTGAATTTATTTTGAAAATAAATTAAAATGAAAAACCCGATAGATACTAGCAACAAATATATCCAAAATAAATTTACCAAATTTATTGGAAATTATTAAGTTAAATTTAAGAGAATCAAAAATTATTTAAAAAAAAACGTTAAGAAACTGCAGATTTGCAAACATTTGTATACATTCAAGTGATATAGAAAAACTAAATAATTAAATTTGCTTCTATAGTGTTTTTCATTGCTTTCGTTTCGATTTAAAGCTGGTTGCGTCCAATTTAATATTAATTGTCCCAGTAATAGCATATAAAATAGTTTAATTGGTACCGAATTCCACTCCTTGAGGTGGAGTGCTCTAGCCAGGGGCATTTAACGTTACATAATAAAGATAATAAAATTTAAATTTTAGTTATTTTTGCCGTATTGATGCTTATTATAATTAGGTCGTGTTTTATTAATGTAATTCCACATACCTACATAAATTACAAGAACTTATAACAAGTATTCTAAATTTCGTCCTTGAATCTCCAATCATTTAGTAAGCCTTTTTATCACACCTTCGTTAATTGCACGCCTAATCATTGCTGCAGGAAGAGAATTGAATGCATTGCTCACAATCTTCTTTTGTTGTTATGTAGCCCCATATAAAAAATCTAAAGGTGTTATAACTGGTGAAAGAGGAGGCCACCGAAAAGGTTAGTTATCCACCTATCTTCAAAAGTATCGTTTAAAAATTGGTTTACCATTCTGGAATAGTGAGGAGGAGCTCAATCGTGAATGAAAAATATTTTTCTAAATTCATGCGATATCTTTGACCTAAAACAGTAATTTTTAGAACATAGAAACATTTTCAATCATGTTACCACAATTTCTGACCGTTTAAGTTTCCATCATAAAAGTGAAGAGCTACAACCTGGTTGTCTCTGATCGCACAAAAGACATTAAACTCCCAACGCTCTTGAAAACCACGTACTCTTGTTAAGTGTTGATTTTCTTCGCTCCAGTAATGCGAATTGTGCCTATTAAACATTCTGTTTTTAGTAAATTTTGATTCATCGCACCATATACAAATAATGCAAATTCTATTCTTTTATTATAGTCTGTTTGAATTAAACTTTGAACTGGGTTAAAAGAGTAGGGATGAAACTTATCTTTTTTTTTTAATTCTTTGAATGGATACCATTGGAACACGTAAATCTCTCGCACCACAACATAATGACGCTTCGGAATAAGCAGCATAGTATCCAAGAACAATGATATCATGATCACTATCATCTACAACAGGCTTCACCTTCTTAACCTTTGCTTGAAAACAACTAAATTGTGTTAAATTTTTAGATAATCTTCATTTCAATCGAGCCATTTCTATCACTGAACGATGCGATTGACTTCAAATAATGACAATTGATACTATTTAATTATGACAGGTAAATACACAGTACACATTTTTTAGACGAATCTATATGAATCAATGAGAGTTTGTAAACAACACAATATGGAGTTGGTCAGCATTGAAAGTGCTGCTGAAAATGATAGAATTGGACTATTCTTGATAGAACGAGGTAAGTATCTTTTTAATACTCACTATGAAGCCACAACTGATTCAGTTCAGAAAATTTAACTAGAAAGTAATAATTAAGCTGAATAAACATGGTAGAAACCACAGAATCATCAGAAGCTGCTTATATGAGGTACACAGATATATTTTGCAACTACAACAAAATATCAATCAAGGTTGCAGCAAAGTGAGCTCGACTCCTCGTTATCTCGTATTGTTTGAAAGAGTATGCAAAATTTTATAATCTTCTGACAGTTTCTTACCTACGAAAGTTCATACAATGCTAAAATCGAGCGCACCGTTGTGACGTTACCGGCTCTCGTTATGGTTCTATTTGTGTTTATTTTAGTTTGCTTCACTTTTGACATAAAAATCAAGACCTATGTCATGTGTTGCGGCAAGCGCCACTGCAACGTCGCTAAAATGTCGGAAATGATTAATTCAAAGGTTGAAAAAGCTAATAGATTGTTTTCGAACTTTGTCTGTCCTTTGGAAGGTCTTTGTGTCTTGTAAATTATTTAAGCATTGTTTATTAATCTTATATGTGTAAGATGTTCTTCTCATTTTCCAAAGAAAAAGAAAAGTACGAACCCAATCTATCAGCTGTTTTTATCAAACTTGGAATCCGAATTTCAGCGACGATTTGCGACATCACAGTGCCTCTGCCGCATACCGAATAGATAAAGGCTGACAGTTCGCCATGCTTATTTGCATGGACGGATTCTGGTGATTATCTAATTCTAATAGGTGGGTAAATTCTCATCTGATCAGGATAATTTTTTTCTGCTCTTAAATTGACAAGGACGAAAATTATATGAAAAAGTTTATAAAAAATTATTATTGAATGACCCTATTTCTGAAATATAAAGATTGTATCAATATAAACCATCGTTGGTTTTTGTAGGATTGCAATCTCGAAGATTTTGGACGTCAGCTGTAAATATGGTGGACGGAGGCAAATGGATTTGGCTTTCCACCGGTCAATATATAAAATATTTTAATTGGGACACAACCGAACCGACTGGAATTATCCCGTTCGTATCCAGCTACGAAAATTGCATTCAAGCTCGGCATGAAGGTAATAGGGGATTCACATGGAACGACCTAAGCTGCGGAAAGAAAAATTACGCAATTTGCGAGAGACCGTCTGTGTGTAGCTGTTCAACAGTGAGAAATAATTAGTTTTATTGCTTTTCAATTTATTATGCTATTATTATCGAATGCTTGCCACTCTATGTATCATTTTAATAGTTGTTTTATGAAAATAATTTAATGCTAAATGTCTTAAGTTTTCTTCACATAAAACAATTTATTTTATTTTCCTCATTTTATTTTAATTTTTGTATTGTAAATTTAGTATAAGAAATTATAATCTGCTCTCTTGTATATAATGTTTTATTAAAAAAGTAAAACTAATTTTACAGCCAACGTTATCATTTCATACAAAAAAATCCCTGGAACAATGAAGTTCTTGCTCAAATGTTTGGAAAAGTTTGAAGCTTAATTATTTTGATATTTGCAATCCGATTCTCCCCGATTTTTTCACCGTTTCGTCTTAAATTTCATGGACATATTACAATGAACTTTATTAAAATCGAAAATTTTTTCATTCAGATGTCCTTCACAAGAGTGAATAAATTTGTGATTTTTTCTCAATTTCTTAAAACTTTCTGTGGAGAAAATTGATTTGATATTATTTTGTTCAAATATAATTAGACAATATTCACTGGGATTTAATATCACTTTCGTAAATATTTATATTTAACTGAAGACTAACTTAATAAACTGTTTTAACTTAAACTTAATACTATACCATGTATTCATTATCTTAATATTAAAAGGAATGAGGGGTAGAACCGGGTAGCTAAGGTAAAAAAATTCCATTTTACTAAATAATTTTAATTTATAACCGATATTGTGGAAACTGAATGCTACAAACTTTACCTACAGAATAAACTAATGAAATTATAGAAAAATATTCTAAAACAAGTGCATATCAAAAAATATTGCTAGTTACGGTTTTGCCCCACCCCCGGGGCAAAACCGGATAACAATTGGGGTAAAACCGGGTATTTAAAAACAATTTTAATCAATGAGTTCTGAGGCAGCTGTTGCATTGGAACTCATCCAAATCATCATCCAGCCAACTAGTACAGCCTTCATGTGCCCAGCTCTCGCACGAAATACACTTCACCCATCCATCACCTCTAGCTGACACGAAGTAGTTTTCTTCACAAAAGACACATGGTGTATTAGTATCATCTTCCTTTTCCTTATCTTCCTCTTCCGAGCTCGTATGCTCTGTAGATATTTTTGTTTTTTTCTTAATTTTTTTTGGTTGAGCAATACCTTTACCTTTCTCTTTAGAATCAATCTGTCTCTTTACTCCTTGAATCTTAACAGATTTATCCTTCTGCACAATAGAAGCCACTAGTTCCTTCTTAAATGGTGAATCGGTCAAAATTGCAGTCTTACCTCGACATCTTTTTGTGTTCGTTTCTTGCATGTTACTATGAGGAACAGGCATTGTCTCCTTTGGAGACACAGTAAAATGTACGATTTCACTGGAGCCTTTGGTTGATTTGAAGGATTGGATTGGATTTTTATCAGGTGTAGTTTCCCTTGGTATTGGACTAGAGAAGTTAGGGTTTGGTGACGTCTCTCTAGATGATCTTCAGGAAGGCCCGGCCTTGGGTGATTTTTTTGAAGTTATTGGATTTTTATCAGGAGTAGTTTCCATTGGTAATAGACTAGAGAAGTTAAGGTTTGGTGGTGTCTCTCTAGATGTTCTCAAGCTACAGGTGATTTTTCTCTTTCTATGGTTCTCTCAACACCATTAGCTCTGCTAGGACAGTAGGCATTCGCTCTGTTGTCTGAGCAACTAAAAAGTCAGCTTCTCTAAATAAGTGAAGGTTATAAGGATAGATTCCTGTTTTATAAAATCCAGAGACAGCAGTTTGGACAGGTGCAGCTCTAGCGTAAGCTTGACCAAACCATCTGCCGACTTCAAGTTGGGTGACAACTCTGCCAGGGTTCGCTCTTAGCCACGTTTTGACTTCCTGGCTACAGAACGTCCTCAATAGTGCCATACAACTGACATCCAGAGGCTGCAGTCGGTGAGAGCAATGGGACGGGAAGCACGAAAGGATATCTCCGTGTTGTCTGGCGAGATCTATCAATTGTAGATTTTTTGTAAGTGTGACATGAACGTCCAAGAGCAGTAAAACTGGATCATCTTTCGATGGTTAAACATGTTTTATAAAATGATGCATCCAGTCAATAAAAATATGGGTTTGCATCCATCCACTTGTATGACAGCTATAACCCGTACCAGCCGGTGTTCCGTTAAGCAGTTCAGCTTTCATTCGAACTCTTGGAAATATCAGGTATGGAGGTACATAATGACCAGCAGCCGACATACATTAAACAGCAATTATCAGCTGACCTTTTTTATCTGAGGTAAGGGTTCCCACCTGACTCCTTCCTTTCAAAGCAATGATCTTCTACTGGCTTTTGGGTACCGTAGTTAAACCAGCTTCGTCTACGTTGTATATTCTTATTGGTCGAAAACTATACTTATCCATTACACTTGTGTAAAGGTCGAAAAACTTTCCTACAGATACTTCGTTGAACCCCATTGCCAGAGCAGCAGAAGTAGCCTCTGGAGTTCGCAGTGATAATGTCTGATGCCGTTGTAAAAAACCATTTAACCAATCTAGCCCTACCATTTGGTCATCATTGTTAAAGTTGTGCTGTAAACTATTTCTCTGGACCAACTGATGTCCAATCGTCTCAACTCAGTTGTTGTCCGGCCAAATTATCTGCTTTCCATGTCCTGCACATAATCTACCAATTATTTTTCTTGTTCTAAAGGAATCACATATTTGTATCGTCCCATTCCTGTGAAAAAATGTTTTTCTGAGAAATAGGTATATTTAACGCAAATACCTTTGCTAGCCGCTCCCTCCAATGGCATCCCATTCCGTACCTTCTTAATACGGTCTTCCAGAGTGCTTTGGGGAAAACCCAAAGTAACTGCGGATCTGTGACCAGCTTTGACGGTCTGATTTCCTCTGATAACTGCGTACCATTTTGTTAACTAAAAATAGTAAGAAAGCATAAGGTTGCTTCTGCCTTATCCGGTTATGCCCCGAGTGTACTTCTACAACAAATTAAGTCACTTTTTTTTATTCTAAACTAAAATGGAAAACTTTTCCCACACAAATGCACTACAGAAACAAGAGGTTCAGGCTATAGTTAAACAACATTTATTAACGTAGTCCTTAGTGGATTGTAGAAAGGTTAAAAATTATTAAAAATAACATCACATAACTGGTAAAACACTTGTTCAATAATTCAGGAACGAGTCGATGTAGATGCCATCAAATTATTCTGACAACTGGTGGAAGTGACACGATTATTTTGTGGCGATGGTTCATAGATGGCGCTACCGGGTATGGAATCAAATTCACTACCCGGTTTTGCCCCCTGTTCCCCTATATAATATGATAATCCCCATGCAATTACTCGTCCAACAATTTATGTTGTCTATATAAATATTAAACATCAAATATCATGAACTGCCCTTGCTGACTACCTAAGTAATCATTTAAGATATTGTTACGCGAGCTACTGCAATAATATTCTCACTTAGTGCCCCCAGTGAAATCCCCGTATGAGACGACTATGGCTCCTCCGCCCAAACTTCGAGAAGCATCCAGAATACGAAACATCGAGAATATCCAGTGAGCCCGCGAGAACGCCGAGATACTTCGAGAATTACGGCGTGCGAGTATAAATAGGCCACCAGCTTCGCTGCAGGCAATTAGTCAATCAGTCAGTGTTGATACCGAAGGAAAGTAATCGCGCATCGATAAAGTGTTTATTAAGTGACTCTCATATAAATTATAATTAGTGTGTTTAGTGTATGACATAAATTATTAAATAAGGACTGAATTACATATAAATCTGTAAATATAAATTAATTGTAAATATAAATTAGAATAAACGCTACATTGGTGTCAGAAGTGGGATTAAAAAATAAATAAATATACAGGAAGATGGCGAAGAAACTTTGTGAATTAAAAGTTTCAGAGCTTCGAAGAGAGTTGGAGGATTTCGAACTGGACACAAGTGGGGTCAAGTCGGTGTTAGTGGAACGACTAAAAAAAGCTATGATTAACAATGGATTGGACCCGGAAACGTTTGAATTCACCGACGAAGCGTCCGCCTCTATAATTTCATCCATAGAAAACAAAATGTCGGACATGGAAAATAAAATTTCGACGGATATAAAAAACGAAATTTCATCCATGGAAAACAAAATGTCGGACATGGAAAATAAAATTTCGACGGATATTAAAAACGAAATTTCATCCATGGAAAGTAAACTTTCGGCGGACATAGAAAATAAAATGACGGACATGAAAAATGAAACACATCCATGAAGACTGATATTTCTGCCGTGGAAGAAAAGATTAAAAGTATGGAGCAAGAAATGAAACAAAAAATCAAAGAAATCGAAAGGAAGACTAGTAATAAACCGGATATTACAACTAGGCAAGCCCCGAATAACGACGAACTGGCAGAGAAAGTAGAGTTGAAACCGAAAATGGAAAACGATATTAACAGCCGAGTGAAACTGCCAACATTCGATGGTAAAACGTCATGGCCGAACTATCTTAAGCAATTCGAGGCGGCATCAAAGGCAAACAACTGGAGTGAGAAGGAAAAAGCGTTAAATTTAACTCTTGCCCTTAGAGGAGACGCTATGGATATCCTCCAGACCATTCCAGTGGAAGAGGCCGAAGATTTTGAACAACTCAAAAAGCGATTGAATATAAGATATGGCCTGAAACACCTGGAGCATCTGTACCAGTCGCAGCTGAAAAACCGCAAACAAAAACGCGACGAAACTCTGCAAGAATTCGAAGCAGACATTGCGAGGTTGGTGCGGTTTGCCTATCCATCGGCACCGGAGAATGTCATGGAATGTTTAGGGGTACAGACATTCATCGACGGAGTTCGTGACCATGAAATGCAGAGAACTCTACGCTTGGCTCGGCATAAGACACTGGTCGACGTACTCTCTGCAGCCTTAGAGTACGAAGCAGCTACACAGGCTTCCGGAGTATACGGCAAGGTGAGGGCTGTAGCAGACGAAGAAGTTGAGAACAAGCTCGACCAGCTTGTCAACATGATGAAAAGCATCTCAAATGGAAAACTGAAAGCCGTGAGATGCTGGAATTGTGGAGAAATGGGACATGTACGCAGTCCGTGCAAGCGACCGAGAACTGCTACAAACAAAGATGCCCAGCAGGAAAAACTAGGAAGGGTCGACCTTCAGAAGGCAGCCTCGACCCGAAGACCTTCCAAAGACTCCCTCTCTAGAAGACCATGCCCTGCAGAGTGCTCTCACTGCAGCAAAACAGAAGCTAAGGAAGCTGCGATTCGAAGAACCACGGTGACCACCGACGAATGGACACCAGAAAAGTTGGAAGAGGAACAAGAGAACGATCCCGACTTGAAGAAAATCCGACATTGGAAAAAGGAGAACTGTCGACCTACTTGGCAGGAGATTTCAAGGTACTCGCCAACGATGAAATCGTATTGGGCCCAGTGGGACTCGCTGGTTTTGGAAAACGGTTTGCTACAGCGAGTAATCGAGAACGATGAGGGTTCCGAAAGTAGAAGACAGTTGGTGATTCCAAGAACAAGGATAGCAGCAGTACTGCGGAAATTACACGACAGTCCGTCAGGAGGACATCTAGGTGTGAAGAAGACCCTCCAGAAAGTGCGAGAACGGTTTTATTGGATGCACAGTTCCGAATATGTGAAGGACTGGTGTAAGAAGTGCACTACCTGTGCTACGACCAATGGACCGCACGGGAGAAGAAAGGCTCCTATGAAGCAGTACAATGTCGGAAGCCCTTTTGAACGCATTGCCCTGGACATTGCCGGACCGTTTCCACCGACAGCAAATGGCAGCAGGTACATTTTGGTGGTGATGGACTACTTCACAAAATGGGTAGAAGCGTATGCCATTCCAAACCAAGAAGCCGCAACGGTTGCCGACGTGCTTGTGAATGAGTTCATTTGCCGATATGGAGTGCCCCTGGAAATACACAGCGACCAGGGCAGAAACTTCGAAAGCCAGCTGTTCCAGGAAGTTTGTGAAAAGCTCGGCATGAAGAAAACGAGAACTACGGCTTTGCACCCACAGTCGGACGGGATGGTAGAGCGAATGAACAGAACTCTTGGCAAATATCTGTCTAAAGTAGTATCTAACCATCAGCGAGATTGGGACCAATATCTCTCGCTATTCGCGATGGCCTACAGATCCGCCATCAATGAGTCCACCGGCCAAACACCAGCAAGAGTTCTGTTCGGACGCGAAATGAGATTACCCTGCGACCTTGAATTTGGATGCCGACCTTGGAGAAGACATAGCTGGTGAAGATTACGTAACCCAGCTGAGAAAAAGAATGGACGACGTACACGAGCTGGTTCGATCGAACCTCCAGATCGCTAGCGATAGGATGAAGAAAAGGTACGATACGCAAGCTACGGAAGGAGGTTTCCACGAAGGAAACAAAGTCTGGCTGCATAACCCAAGAAGACAAAAGGGTTTTTCTCCAAAGTTGCAGAAACCTTGGGACGGTCCGTACCTCGTAAAGAAAAGAATCAACGATGTCATCTATCGTATCAGCAAGATCCCAAATGGAAAGCCAAAGGTGGTACACCGTAACCGATTAGCGCCATTCGAGGGTGACCACGATGAGGAAGTAAACCAGCTTCAGGAAGTAGCCGATCCTGCTTTTGTAGAGTTCATGGGTGCTTATGGTGGTACCGGAAAAGCGAGATTCGGCGTCACCACTGAGAGACGACAAGACCTGCTTACCGTTCCGGAGGAATACTCACTGGCAATAAACATCCCTGCCAGCGTAACCGATGCGCGCGGACTGGCATCTCTGTTTATAAAGAAGAGTGGCGCACGACCTTTGGTAAACCAGTTACCAGTACCAGGTAAAGCTCTGAAGCTGCAAAATGGCTCCCGCTACAATTTCCACCTAGTGACGAGGAACACCTTCGACGAAAGACCAACGTACGAGGATGTCTGGGAAGCATTACGAAGCCTGAGGGAGCATGTGCTTGAATTGAACGTGTACAGGCTAGCCATGCCCAAGATTGAATGTAGGCATTTAGATTGGC
This sequence comes from Lochmaea crataegi, assembly GCA_947563755.1. Taxonomy (NCBI): domain Eukaryota; kingdom Metazoa; phylum Arthropoda; class Insecta; order Coleoptera; family Chrysomelidae; genus Lochmaea; species Lochmaea crataegi. The sequence goes on from OX387435.1 coordinate 7,870,012, forward strand.
GAATAATCCGTAACATGGTAGAAGTAATCTTCCGAGACACCGAAGTGCAGGTACTGGTTTGCGGCCATGCTCGGGAGACACAGCCAACAGAGAAGACGGTCGCATGTTACTTCCATACAACTGGAAAATGCAACAAGGGGACCAGTTGCCGATACAGTCATCTCGTTCCAGTTTCCTAGCTAGTTCCAGGAGGAACTGTCTCTTAAGGAGGGGGCAATGTTACGCGAGCTACTGCAATAATATTCTCACTTAGTGCCCCCAGTGAAATCCCCGTATGAGACGACTATGGCTCCTCCGCCCAAACTTCGAGAAGCATCCAGAATACGAAACATCGAGAATATCCAGTGAGCCCGCGAGAACGCCGAGATACTTCGAGAATTACGGCGTGCGAGTATAAATAGGCCACCAGCTTCGCTGCAGGCAATTAGTCAATCAGTCAGTGTTGATACCGAAGGAAAGTAATCGCGCATCGATAAAGTGTTTATTAAGTGACTCTCATATAAATTATAATTAGTGTGTTTAGTGTATGACATAAATTATTAAATAAGTACTGAATTACATATAAATCTGTAAATATAAATTAATTGTAAATATAAATTAGAATAAACGTTACAATATTATTTATATTACTGATAGCCAGAAGGGCTTCATCACAGGCGGCTCCTTAGAGGAGGCAAGGGAGGTTAAGCTCCTTTCTGAAATTTGCAGGTATGTAACAGTTTTTTTCACTCATCTGTTTAATTTTTTATTTTTGTAAGTAATTCAAATAGCGCGCACCTGCATAATGTGATATTTAATAACGCCTATTTACCTTAGATACGTTAAAGTGTTAAGTGTTGCCTATACTCATTCATTCGTTTGGGTTGTGCTGAACGGCCTACTTGAACTAATACTATGTAGCATTTTTCCAATATTTTCTACTTCCATTTTAGAAACTTCGTGTCATCTATACAGCGTGTCCCAAGTTATCGTTTACAGGCAATATCTCGCTTAATTTAAAAGATAATCCAATACCGTAAAAACTGTTGTGAATTGCATCAAAATTCCTTCCTAATGACGTATCAGAAACTTTATTTCACTTAACAGTCCTTTGGCAGCCACCCCTCACTTTCTATTTTCAAATGGCACTCCCTGCATATTTTCGTTGAAAATGGCTTGATGATAAAAAACCAACAAGTATGTTACATCGATGTATTCCAAAAAGAGTGACAGGCAATTTTCAACGAAAATATACAGGGGTTACCATTTGAAAATAGAAAGTGAGGGGTGGCTGCCAAAGGACTGTGAAATAGAAGTGAAATAAAGTTTCTGATAAGTCATTAGGAAGGAGTTTTGATGCCTTTCACAACATTTTTTACAGTATTGGATTTTATCTTTCAAATTAAGCGAGATATTGCCTGTAAACGATAACTTGGGACACGTTGTATAGGCCACCAGTTTAACCGTGGGATTTGAGTAGTTCTAATGGTTGTAATATTTCCTCTGCAAAAAGTGCTTCTGTTTGAGTCCTTCTCATTTTGTATAGATGTTTCCTACAACTAAATGGGAAAAAATGACCATGGTTGATAATATTCAGTGCAATAACCATTACTTTATAAATTATGGATAAAAAATCATTGGGTTTGCGTAAAAAATACAAAGTTCCAAAATTTTTAAATTTCCCAACAGACAGGTTTTTTGCCAGTACGTGTAATTCTGTCAGAGTATGATTTTTTCTAAGCTCCTTGAATTAAATTCAAAACAAATTTACCCGCATCCACATACAGGGTGAGTTATAAGTATTGAGGCTCCTATGGGGAATATTAAATCGCAGGCGAACTTTGTCTGAGATTTCTTTTGACCGTAGAGTTCGATTTGATTTGATTTAGTTAAATTATCAATTGATTCATTGAAACTAGAAAAAATAAGGACTAGTCTAAAAAATTAGTTCGTTTTGTTCATATTAAAAATCTAATAAAGATTTAAGAAAGTATACAAATATACAATATAAATGGCGTTTCATTTTTTTCCTCACATATAAATGTTACAGTCAATATATGAAATAGGGCATTATATATACTGTCTAGCCGGTATATATTATATTGCCTTAACTGCTCCGCTATATATGAAATACGGCACAAATTATAAACTGACTAGGCATTACATAAAAAGCGCATAAAAAGTTAGTCAGTTTATTTTGTTCATTGTTTTTAACCGCCAGGAGATTTTGTAGTTGTAGTTTTTATTGAGAAGGTAAAGGAAAATCATTAAAGAAGCTATACAGTGTTAAAAAATGGCTTCTTCAATGATTTTCCTTGCCCTTCTCGATAAATTAGACAATGATCTGTTTTAACCAAGCCAGAAATTGTAAATAGTGGGCGACATAGAAATAATTATTTTATTTGCCATAGATTAATAATATTTGGGTATAGTTCAAAATTCTATTACGGTCCCTTTTTGTAGATGTAAATATTGAATTGTTTCACAAACTGCCTAAATATAAGTAGGTACGAAGTATAATACGGCCGGCGCTGTTTATATAATGACTAGTCGATTTTCGAAATAAATATTTTTGTCCAAGAAATGAGAGGCCAAAACTTGGGAATTAGTAGGTCGTGTTAAAATAATGTCAGTATTTCATATCTTTTTTTCTACGGACCTCCTTTGTTGAGTTATTGGGCTTTAAAGTTAGAAATTAAAAATACATTTTGATTCATAACTCCAAAACTATAATTTCGAACTTGATGAAAATTTGGTGGATTTTCAAGTACATCAGAACTTTTAAAGTGACAAGGCAACAAGCTTTAAAATACTGTCAGTTTATTCTCCAACTATCTTTCTGAAAAAAGGTACCCTTTGTCCAAATCGATAACATCAGTGGTTTTCGAGAAATATGATATTTCGTAAGACACCGCAGAGCACATTCGGATTCAATCATTATTTAGGAAATGGGTTATAACCAAGTAGGCTGCCGTCAATTATTTGTCATATGCATTAGGTACTATTCTTTAGTTAAGAAAATGTAGTTTTATCAAGTGGGAAGCTGTCAATTTATTTGCCATACTCGGAGTTAAATAAGAATATTTTAATTATTTCTGTATTGTTTGAAATGGCAGAATGAATATGCAGATATGCATTTAAAATGTATGGAAAGCCATCTGGAAATTCTCGCGAAGCAGGGAGACTTTATTCTGAACATTTTCCTAATAGAATTTTACCAGACAGAAAAACTTTTGATCGTGTTGACAGATATTTACGAGAAAAAGGTTTGATTTTATGAAATATTGCAATTATGCATTTTAAAAGGTAATACATTTTATTGTTAGGTACATTTATACGGAAAGCAGGTGGTGTGGGTCCCGTAAGAAATATCCGTACTATTGTTTTAGAGCAGGATATCCTAGATGAAGTAGATAACAATCCTACATCAAGTGTTAGAAAACTTGGGATCCAACATATTCACCCCCATGCTGTAACTTCATTGGATTGATTTCAAGTTGAAATCTTGACGGAAAAATGACATTTGACATACATTTCAAAAAAAATGGGAGATTGGTATGCTTTAAAAAGAATTACAATCAATATTGCTTCTAAACTTGGAATGAAATCAAGTAACTTCAAGAATTTCAATAATTGCTACGCTCTATACGAAAAATTTATATAAAATTGTAAGTCAAGGTTGAAAAAGACTTTAACGCACGTAGAAACCCTGGGGTCCTTAACCCATTAACGGCCAAAGCATTGAAAATGATTACATCTTGAAATGTTTTTATTGAATTAAGACTAATTTAGCATAAACAAAAATATCAAATTATTTTTAACAAAAAAAAACATAGGTGCGTATACGCACCTTTGGCCGAAAGTAGCATATATATATTATATATCTTTAGACCAGTACATATCAGTCTGTGGTAGAGTGTGATATCCTGATAAAACAAGAATACCAATAAAGTTTTTCAGAAGTACTTCGTTGATTTGAAAATCATGGCGATTATTTTGGGACGCATAAACATTAGTAAACGTAATCGATTACTTCCTTATAAAAAAAATTTCATAAGGTGACTTGCCGCCATGCTGTGCTTTTATGTCTTCAATACATCGATTGGAACTTTGTGGAGGGGTACTAGAATAAGTAGGTGTATCTGTTTTTACCCACTTGGGTAGAACAGCAGCTTTTTGAGGATCTACTCTGACGCATTTGGTTCGTTCGCTAAGAGGTAGATCATCATTAGAATTATCGCTTTCTATATTATCTTTCATATACTTCATATACTTCTTGGACATCTTTTCACTTTTTTGCTTTATAGAATTATAATTAATAAAAATAAATGTCCAGAATTGTACATGTATGTACAAGTTCGGCGAATGGTGCCGTTTACAAATCGTTCAAATCAAAACTAGTTTGTTCGAGACGAACTGATATCCGCACACTTCCCCGAAATTTCGTTCCGATCTTTTATAGAAACCGCTACTATGTATTTACAAACCTATGCAATACAAAATATTATTCTAAATGTAATAAACTGCTTCCTTTTTTATAGGTACTTTAGTACCTACCCAAGTTTTTTTGGAAACTATTTGTTAAGATTACTTACTTTCATGGACTAAACTTCTAACGGACACGAATACAAAAATGAAAATTAAAACACAAATTAAATAGAGCGTTTTTACTGGAACTGGAAAAGATTAACTCAAAAAGAAATCGCAGATTGATAGCATCAGAATCCATAAAACAAACACAAATTTTGAATTTATTTACGTTATTGGCTAAAGTTGGGTAAAGTATCGCTTAATTTTCTCTTCTTTTTTTCGATAAAACGTTAAAAATCCAATGTTGCATGCAGTAAAAATGAAATGAATTTCAATCAATTGTGGTTACTGCATACCATTTGATTTCAATATTGACGGGATGCCAATATTTAATTGAGACGATTTCAAGATTAAAATCAAATCAAGCGTAGTTAGAGCACAGGGCTGAATGTTTCAAAAACCCCCGCGCATAGAGTACTTCAAGAAATTTTCTTACGTCCGTCCCATCTTCAAAAAGCACAGGGTTTGGATCCAGGAGACTATCCAGCACGCCTTCGATATGCGCGCTGGTTTTTAGAAAAACAAAGACAATCGAGATTTTATGAAATCAGTAGTGTTTACTGATGAAGCGGGATTTATGAGAAATGGCGTTGTCAATTCTCATAATTTACATTTGTGGGCCGACGAGAATCCACACGGCATAATTCAGACATGTCATCAACAAAGGTTTATGGTAAATGTTTGGGCTGGGATAATTGGAAACCACTTAGTTGGTCCATTTATAATTGATGGTCGTTTAGATTGACAGTTGTATTTAGACTTTTTGGAAAATCATTTACCTATTGGAAGATGTACCTATACAAAACAGAATTAATACCACCTCATTTTAGCACTGTGGTACGTGATCACTTGAACTTTGCATACCCCCAAAAATGGAGGGAAGGGGAGGTCCAATTGCATGGCCCCCGCGTAGTACGGATCTAAATCCGATGGAATCATTCCTCTGGGGCTACCTGAAAAGTTTGGTATATGCAACACCCATACAAACAAGGAATTAATTGTTGAATCGAATTCATTTCCATTGCGATGCTATAAGGAACAATCCAGGAATGTTGTTTCAAGTACAACGAAACATTATTCTTAGGCTCAATACATGTGTAGAGGTAGGAGATGCACATTTTGAACATTTATTAGATTGAAATTCTTTTTTGTGATTTTTTATTATGTTACTCTGGATAATTCTTACTTTTAATATACGTTTTTATGAATGAGTTAATTTGTTCTGCTGAACATTACTTAAAGAATGGTTGAGGCATATGATACATACATTGACAGCTTCCTACTTGATAAAATAAGATGTTTTAAAGGATGGTTAATGCATATGACAAATAATTGACGGCAGCCTACTTGGTTATAACCCATTTCCTAAATAATGATAGAATCCGAATGTGCTCTGCGGTGTCTTACGAAATTCCATATTTCTCGGAAACCACTGATGTTATCGATTTGGACAAAGGGTACCTTTTTTTCCAGAAAAATAGTTGGAGAATAAACTGACAGTATTTTAAAGTTTGTTGCCTTGTCACTATAAAAGTTCTGACCTTTTATCCGGTGAGCCAAGTCCGATCCTGACTTTCTGTCTGCAACATTAGTATACTTACTGGTATGGACAACATAAATGAATCGATGTACTTGACAATCCACCAAATTTTCATCAAGTTCGAAATTATAGTTTTGAACTAATGAATAAAAATGTATTTTTAATCTCTAACTTTAAAGCCCTATAACTCAACAAAGGAGGTCCGTAGAAAAAAAATTATATGAAGTACTGACATTATTTTAACACCACCTACTCATTCCCAAGTTTTGGCCTCTCATTCCTGGGACACCTTGTATACGGCGTCTTTTCACAAATTGACTGTTACATAAATAAATAAAAATTTACTATACATTAAAAGTTGAGCAAAATAAACCATATAATATAAAATATATTCAGCATAATATATGTTTTCTTACAAAAATTTTAATTTTTGTACAAAACTGGTGGCTACTTAGTTATTAAAAATTCATTTTTCTACAAAGAATTTAATTTTTGCGAGAACAGGTATATATTTTTGAGTCTACGATTCATTTTGCCCAACTTATAATTTAAAGTAACATTTGATATTTTTTATTAAAAATTGAGTGTTGGTGCGAAGAAAAATATGAATACGCCTTTTCGTATGCTTTTCTAAATATTGACACGAGTTTTCAAAAACCAGATACACTGTGACATTTTTTATATGTATAAACAGACTGAAGTAATTTTTAAAGACCGACCCTGATTATTATTAATTAGTATAACACTCTACCAGAATATGACACAAATCCAAATCACCATTCAAAAGTAACGATTTAAAAAATTATAGTCAAAATTTACATTTCGCCCTGTACCTATATTAGTAAACAATAGAAGCAGACACTTTTTAATTATTGTCATTTGATATTTCCAATAAGAGTTTCAATACGAGGTAGAAATTTGTACAGTTTCTCATCACTCACCCTGTATATAAAAACATCAAAGAATTGAATTGGATACAGTAAAATTTAAAGCAATTTTCCAAATCGAGTTATATATGGTGTAATGGCAACTCTGCGCACGTGCCTTTCAATGGAGGGTGGCTCGAACCACCCCTGTATCGGTCGTGGATTTGGTGCGCAAAGCAACGCAAATCCTCGTTTTCTCGCGGGTGAACGCCTAACTGTGTCGTGCAAAATAGGACACCGTTGCTATCTTGGTTGCCTGGTTAAAGCTGCACAAAATACATCTTTCCGTTGTCACACAGTGCGAATTACAACACATTTACCCCAACTTAATATTAAATAAAACTAGTGTCATGCGATCAAGTGCTAGATAAAAGGATGGTGGCTCGGTGTTCATTTACAGAAATAAAAAACGAGGTTTAATGGTTTGATTCAGGAAGAACTAATTTAGTCACTTTGATTAGGTAAGTTTATTTTTAGATGATACAACTTTGATTTTTATGAATTCTAATTTTACCCGCGTGCGCGCGTTTTTCGTGTCTACATTGTTATGATATATTTTCTTATATTATTTTTTATTGGTCAGCATCTGTTTCAGTTACAATAATATTTTTATAATTCGGGAATAAATATCAAACAAATCTCGTAAAAACAAATAATATTGTGTGAAAAATTACTAAAATGTTTATTAAATTTAAACAGTATTATATTTTCACGTTTAATTCTGATCTAAATCGATTTAAGATCGTTTTAAGATCAGTGTTTTAATCCGTCAATTGTAGAATAATTTTAATAATAATATAATATAATAACATCTACGAGGGGTTTTATGGAAGTATTAGTAAGTAAGAATTAATATTTTTGATTTAACAAATACCTTCGATATTGGAAGAAGTACAGAATTTTTACAGCCCAGAAACTTTTAAATGAAAATGTACGCTATCATATACAGGGTGTTCCAGGACTTTGTACCAAAAACTTAATAGTAGTACCTAGTAGATAGAGGGGCTAACAATAATGATATAGTACTTCATATAAAATATGTGCTTTACTCCCTTCGTTAGCGAACTATGTGCTTCTAAAGCTAGAAACTAAAAATCGTTTTTTATTTATAATAATTTCAAAACAACTTATTGGAAATGAATAGAAATTTATCCATTTACAAACACCATAAATAAATTCACACTTACTGGCATTATAAACAGATCTGAATTACCCTTGTACGGATTGAGTTCAATTATTTTTTACATCTGGTAAATAAAAAATAATTTTATCATTATTTTGACACCCTTTATCATCACCCAAGTTTTTCGTACTCTTTCCTTGGGACACTCCTGTATATTACATTCCTCAACCAGAAAGTTAAGCAGATTGATGCCTTCCTGTTTTTACATTTTAAATTAGATTCTTGGAAAACTAAGTGTTTTTGTTCATTTTTGAAACGGAATAAAGACAAATTTACGAACAGTGTCGTAACTTAACATCAGAAAGCCTCGGTGCAAGATATTTTCGAGACCCTCAAAGTATTTATATAAATTTGTAAAATATTTTTAGTTAACATCACATCTATGGAGCTTCAGTTCTGTATGATAGTTACGCCAGTGCTTGTATCTACCTCAAAATTACCGCCCAACTGTATTGTTTTTATGTGTCGAAAAAATTCTAGAAAGCCTTGCCAATGAATTTTAATAACTTTGAGTGGATCGTGATGTTTCTATGGATACTTTATCGAATTATTTGCTCTAAATTTTTTCATAAAAAAACTTTTATTTTGAGGCTTCAAGTTTTCTAATGAAAATATTGATTTCAAATTTATCGTAAAGTGGTTTTTATGACCTAATACGACTACGTTTACGAGCTGTATTTATACCGGTGAAAAAGGAAAAGTAACATCAGTAAGGTTAAGTTGAAATTTATAAGCGAAGGTAGGAAAAAAGTAAAATATTATACTTGAAAGCGCCAATTCCTCCGGAAAAAAAACTGAGGAATCAAGGAGCCAATATGATTCATATGAATATCAATATTGTAATGTTTTTGTTATTTATTTAAATAGTTTTTATTTGTGGGATAAAATTATACTCACTTCTATGGCTAATTACTATTGATTTATTTATTAAACTCAATTCATATACACACTTTACTTAATGTCTACTAATTTATTTACACTCTGTACAACAGTTCTAATTTATTTTTACCACTTGAATATTACACTATATATCTTCACTATTCAATTCACTGTCCGATTACTGAAAACTTCTGTATACCATATGTGAACTAACTCTTTACTGTCCGTTTCATTAATTGTCAACTCACTAAAAAACCCGCGTATATATAGCCTTTATCAGCTCTCGAAAATTCTACAGTTTTCTACGCTCGTCGTATGCATAAACACAACAATTTACTATAATGTTCTCGAAAGGGGCGCAGCCACCAAAATTTAGGGCCGGCTTTGATTTGGTGACCTCGCAACATTGCCCCCTCCTTAATAGGAAGTTCCTCCTGGAACTTCTGTATAGCCGGGACTGGATGTTTGAATCGGCAACTGGACCCATGGAAATAACAGAGCACTGTCTTCATTATACACTGATAACGGGGGGTATAGCTGCAGATTAATATGTGGACACCGGTATCTTTGAAGATAACTTCCATTATATTCCAGATGACTCGCCAATCCAACTGGTTGCTCTCTATATTAGTTATAGCTAGTTTCTTCAAGTTTGATTCCAACACATGGCCTCGAAGGCTACGTAGCGCTTCCCACACATTCCGGTAGGTGGATTGATCTTGAAATTCGTTCTTTCTTACCAGGTAGAAGACGTACCTTGAATTGTGTATGAGTCTCAGTGTCTTGCCAGGGGTTGAAATCTGTTCTGCAAATTTTTCCAGTTGCCCAAACTTCTTTCGGAAGACGGTTGCCAAACCTCATGCGTTTTTTATACTGGCGAGGATGTTGTGTGCCAGTGAATAATATTCCAGGAGCGTGAACAAGTCTTGTCGTTGCTCTGTAGTGACTCCAAATCTAGCCTTACCGGTACCTCCATATGCGCCCATAAATTCTTCGAAGGCAGGGTCAGAATCTTCCTGGACATGGTTCACTCCTTCCTCTATGTCATGGTCTCCTTCGAATAGCGCTAGTTGGTTTTGGTGGACTACTTTCGGTTTTCCATTGGGGATCTTGCTGATGCGATTGATCCTCTGCTTGATCAAGTACGGACCCTCCCACAATTTTTGTAATTTTGGAGAAAATCCTATTCTCCTCGTCGGGTTGTGTAACCATACTTTGTCCCCTTCTTTGAAGCTGCCTTCTGTGCCCTGCGTGTCGTATCGTTTTTTCATTATGTCGCTGGCAACTTGAAGATTCTTTAGGACCAATTCGTGGACATCGTCCATCCTTTTTCTCAACTGGATCACGTAATCTTCTCCAGGTCGACAACCAAATTCCAGGTCACAAGGAAGCCTCATTTCGCGTCCAAATAGGATTTTCGCAGGTGTTTGAACTGTGGACTCATTGATAAACCAATGCAAATAGGGAAAGATATTGGTCCCAATCTCTCTGATGGCTGGAAACTACTTTGGACAGGTATTTTTAATATTCCTGTTCATTCTCTCGACCATTCCATCTGACTGTGGATGCAACGCCGTTGTCCTGGTCTTCTTCATTCCCAGCTTGTCACGAATTTCCTGGAATACATGGCTTTCGAAATTCCTTCCCTGATCGCTGTGAACTTCCAAGGGCACTCCATATCGGCAGATGAATTCCTTCACCAATACATCCGCGACAGTTGTGGCTTCTTGATTCGGGATCGCGTAAACTTCTACCCACATTGTGAAATAATCCATTACAACCAGGATGTATTTACCACCATTTTCTGTCGTCGGGAATAGTCCAGCGATGTCTAAAGCAATCTTTTCGAATGGGGTTCCAACATTATACTGTTTCATGGGTGCCTTCCTCTTGCGATGTGGTCCATTACTCGTAACACAGTCGAACACTCCTTACACCAGTCCTTCACATCGTCGGAGCTGTTCGCCCAATAAAACCTTTCACGCACTCGCTGAAGGGTTTTCATCACTCCAAGATGAACTCCTGATGGACTGTCGTGTAACTTCCTCAGTACCTCAGCTACTCTCGTTCTTGGGATGACTAACTGTCTTCTATCTTCGGAACCATCATCTTTTTCAGGGATTCGTTTCAACAGTACTTCGTCCATGACAAGGGAGTCCCCCTGGGCCCAATATGCCTTGAGTGTCGGTGAAAATCTTGACACTTCTTGCCAGGTGGGTCGCCGATTTTCTTCCTTCCATTGCCGGATCATCTTCAGGTGAGGATCATTCTCCTGATCTTCTCTGATCCTGGTGGGTGACCATTCTTCGTTGATAGTTGAAGTTCTTGAAACTGCAGCTTTCTTAGATTCTGCCTTGTTGCAGTGGGGTCAGTCTGCTGGGCACGGCCGTCTAGACAGAGAGTCGGCATTTCGGTGGCTTACAGCAGCCCGATGTTCGATGTTGAAATCGTACGCTTGAAGTCGTTCAATCCATCTAGCGATCTGGCCCTCGAGATTCTTGAGCTGCATCAACCACTTGAGTGCTGCATGATCAGTCCGTATCAAGAATTTCCTACCATACAGATACTGGTAAAAGTGTTCACAGACTTCAGTACCGCCAAAAGTTATCTTCTCGTCACTCAGTAGTTTCGTTCTGGTTTGAAGAGGACTTCACTGAAATATCCCAGCAATCTTTCCTGCCCTCCTTGGATCTGTGAGAGCACTCCTCCAATCAAGAATAAAGTCTCCCTCTGGTAACGGATATCCTGGTATCGGCGCCGTGGTTAATCGTCGTTTAAGGGTTTCAAAAGCAGTTTGGCATTCTCCGTCCCAATGAAAAGTTCTGGTTTCTTCTGTGAGTCGAGTTAGTGGCTTGGCAATATCTCCAAACTTCCTTATGAACCTTCGATAGTATGTGCAAAGTCCAAGAAAGCTCCTAACCTGATGTTTGACGATAGATTGTGGCCTTTGCTTGATGGAAAGAATTTTCTCTGGATCCACCACCACTCCTTCATTGCTCACAATATGACCCAGATAGTTGACTCGGTTTTGGAATAACTGACATTTCTTTGGGTTCAACATGAGCTGGGCAGCTTGAAGTCGTTTGAATAGGTCTTCAAAATTCTTCAGGTGTTCCTCAAATGTCTTTCCCAATACTACGATGTCGTCCAAATAGACCTGGCATGTTTTCCAAGTTAACCCTCTCTTCCAAATGTCGCGGGCGCATTACAGATCCCGAATGACATGACGTTGAACTGCCATAATCCAGATCCGGTGTTAAAAGCAGTTTTCTCCTTGTCTTCTGGGTCCATTTCTACTTGCCAATAACCGGACTTCAGGTCCAAGTTGGAAAACAGTTTGCTGTCGGCCAAAGTGTCTAGCGTATCGTCGATTTGAGGCAGAGGATAGCTGTCTTTCTTCGTCACGTTATTTAGCTGACTATAGTCTACGCAGAATCTGGTGTTTCCATCCTTCTTCTTGACGAGCACTACTGGAGATACCCAAGGGCTAGTGGATGGTTCTATTACTTTCTCTTCCTCGATCTCTTGAATAATTCTTTCAGCTTTTTGTCTACCATGACGACAAGTTGACGATCTGGTCAAGTCTATCTTCGTCACCTTTTTCTTGAATGGTCCTGACTTTGTTGTACCCCGAAGCCTTCGTGGCTGCTTCATATTCAAGAGCAGCAGTTAATGCATCGACCAATGTTTTGGGATGCGCCAAACGAAGCTTCCTCTGCATATCAAGGTCACGAAAGCCATCAATAAAGGCCTGGATGCCCAGACATTCCAGCATGTTTTCCGGTGCTGATGGATAAGCAAATCGAACTAGTCGGGCGATATCCACTCCATACTCTTGAAGAGTTTCGTCACGTTTCTGCTTTCGGTTCTTCATCTGAGATTGGTACAAGTGTTCTAGATGTTCGTGACCATATCGCATGTCCAACCTCTTTTTCAGCTGCTCGAAGTCATCCGTTTCTTCAAGGGGTATTGTCTGAAGCACATCTAAGGCATCTCCCCGAAGCGCGATGGTTAAGTTCACTGCATTCTCCTTATCGGACCAATTATTCGCTCTAGCGGTTGCTTCAAACTGTTTGACATAGTTGGTCCACGAAATCTTTCCGTCGAACGTTGGGGCCTTGACTCGGGAAAAACTGCCAATATCTTCTGTCTTGGGGTGTGCTTCTAGCTTTCATGGTTTTATTTGTTTGATCTGTTTTTCTTCTGTTGGCGTGCCTTGTGTTCTTAAATCTGCCATTTTTCTCTCTAACTGCTGTATTTTCTCGTCTATTGTTGTTATCGTATTCTCCATTTTCTCGATATCTGATTTTAAAGGCGAAATTTTATTTTCGACTTCAGCGGCAATGTCGTTTTTCATTGATAAGATATCGGCAGAAATATCATTCTTCATAGTAGAAATCTTCTCATCCATGTTGGCAGAAATAACGTCCTCATAGTAGAAATCTCGTACTTCATAGCGGAAATTAAGGAGGAAGCTTCGTCTTTGAATAAAAATGTTTCCGGGTCCAAGCCGTCACCTTCTAGTGCCATTTTCAATCTGAAAACTAAAACTGAAACTACCGATGGACAAGTATGAAAAGATGCAACAGTGAAAAATCCACGATAAGCTTTTGAAAATGAACTTACCAAGGGTTTAAAAACTCCGAGCAAAAAATAATAAAATTTTGTTTTACCACTCATACTTGAATATAACTACTACTTTTACTACTTTTGGCTTGGATTTAAGAGCCTCTGTTAATTTTCATAACTGTTCAAATTTCACGATTTATTTTGTAATAAATAAATCAAATAAAATATCACATAATTCGTTTTTATTATTTAATAATCATAGAAAACGTACAGTATACTGCTCGCGAGCAATAGCAAATTCCCTGAATGCACTATTAAAGGATATCATACACGGGTTTATTTTTCGAATATTCAATTTTTTTATAATAGAAGTCACCATTGTTTGCTTAAGAAACGACGTAAACAAAAAAATAATATATTTATTAGTGGATGTATAGAATATAAGTAAGTACCAATAATACTTGATTAGATAAATACGTTTCGAACATATTTCATCTATCTTCATCAGTAATACTTCATAACTCACTATTTCCAATTTAATTGGGAAGAAACTGAGAAGGGGAGTAATGAGTATTTATATTTCCAATTAATGTTCTGAAATATTTGAAGACGGCATCGAAGAGACTATTTGTTTTATTGGTGATGACAGATACCTTCATGAAATACATTATGAATATTCAGGAAATTATACATTAGAATCTCACTAATCCGGCACTCCGATAGACCGGATACGTCCAATAATACGGCACTTTCCGCTCGCGCCTCCCTAGTCCCTTCCTATGCCACGTCGAGCAGACTAACCTCAAAACGTATCACGTGCACATGCGTACATATGTAATTAGTTAGTTGCGAGATATGTTACAGTTGAAAAAAACTTTTAGAGCCTTAGTACAAATACACTGTGTTCATTTGAATAGGACCCACCCTTAATATTTCAAAAATGGGACATATTAGAAAGAAATGCCGAAACACGTCAACTTTTAACTTGAGGGGGACACTTTTTGACGCTAATGTCATAAACGTCAGATTCACCCCCTCACTACTGGAGATACCCCTTACATTTTTTCAAATGGCATTAGGTATCAAGTCATACCTCATTTAAAAGGTCTGGTGAATCTCTATTCAATCATTTTATATTGCCTTTGATTCCACCCTTCCATTGTTATTTTATCGTTGTTTAAAATTGGCTCTCTTTCAACTTTTCGTATGCCCCCGTATAAGGATATGACAGAAAGACTCTTTAAAGAATAAAAAATTTACAAATAGTGAAAAGACAACTGTTAACAAGACATAACTGTTATTTAATCATGTGTTGTCAAAGTGACCACCGTTAACATTCAGGCAATAAAAGTTGAAAGAGAGCCAATTTTAAACAACGATTGTATAACAATGGAAGGCTGGTATCAAAGGCAAAACAAAATGATTGAATAGAGATTCACCAGACCTTTTAAATGAGGTGTGACTTGATACCTAATGCCATTTGAAAAAATGTAAGGGGTGTCTCCAGTAGGGAGGGGGTGAATCTGACGTTTATGACATTAGCGCCAAAAAGTTTCCCCCTCAAGTTAAAAGTTCACGTGTTTCGGCATTTCTTTCTAATATGTCCCATTTTTGTAATATGAAGGGTGGGTCCTTTTCAAATGAACACAGTGTATATTATATTCTCTTTATGAAATGCTTTATTTTATTTATTATGAATTTTTCTATATAATCCAATAATCCGAACATTCCAATAATCCGGCTCCCTCAGGTTTTTATAGTGCCGGATTAGTGAGATTGTACTGTATTTAGTAGATGATAGATTCTAGAGGAATTTTCACCCCGATACATTGAGAAATATCGGAACAGTTGATTTAAATATATTCCTCCCAATTCAAGTCTTATTAATAAGACAAAAGTGGTCAGGATAGATGAAGACCAGAAACAAATACACATAGAAGTTAACGGAGACAAAAAAATAACAAGAAGAAGAACTCAAATATCTAGGAATTTGGATAGTTAGGGAATGAAATATGAAATTGATATAATAAAATAAATAATGCATCGAAAGTATACTTTAGTCTGAGTAGGTTGTTTTAAGAAAAAATGAAATAAGCAGGAGAATAGAATTGACGGAATACAAAACAATCTTCAGACCAACACTCACATTTAAAAGTGAGAGCTGTAGAAGGGAAAGAAACGAACCAATTACAATGGATTGGCTACATCAATCGGATGGACCCGAAAAGATAAGTAAAACGGATAGGGAAAGCAAGAGTACAGAAAAACAGAGGAAGAGAAAGGCCAAGAAAGACATGGAATGAAGAGATAATTTTACAGAACTGAAAGAGGTATTGTCAGGAGCAGTAAAACTGACAAAAAACAATGGGCAAAAATTATGCATTATATTTAGATACAACAAACACCCTACACATATGGGTAGATGAGATACTGATAAACAATACAAATCTAAATTTCGAAATTTTGTACCAGGTGCTGAGGCTAAATTATTAATCCCTTCGCAATCCCTTGTCTCAATTATCTTTTCGTATACGATCTGAGCTCTTTATTACGTAAGAGCTTTTTTGTATTCCTTCCAATTGCTTATCATCATTTTTAGCCCCTCTAATTTACTTTTTGGTACGAACCCCTGGAACACCCTCTAATATAATGTCCAACTTTTATAGTGCATAATTTTAAAACTGCATTTCAATTCACAGTAAAGGAGAGTTTAAAGTCAGTTTGTTCCTGTAATGGAAATTTTATACGTGAAAATAAAGGGTGAAATGTCATATTATCACTTTAATAGGATTTAAAGAAGCTCTATAAAGATCTCACGCCTACGAAAATCTGTTTTGTCAATGATATAGAGATTGATATTGGGGTATATTTTACTATATATCCTTTTCCGATTGACTCTTCCAGCAATGTAAAAACGATTTTATTAAAAAAAAAACACTGGATTATCCATAAACTTATCTGAGTCCGTTTTCCAAATTCAAACTACTAAGTATTAAGAGATTTCTTTTATTTGAATTATTATTCCCAAAAACTCACATTTACGATCATGCTGTCAAATGCTATCAAAATACCGATGTTTTTTCCTTCTCTTACTGACATTTATCTGGCCATTTTTTTTACCAACCATAGCGGAATGGTATTCCCACCTTTACATTTTCGCTATGAATTCAGTGATAGCGGTATGTTAGAAACACTTCGCCAGACTGGCACTACGACTGTCGTACTCGGCTGGATAGATTGTATCTATTTCTAAAGAAAAGCCCCAAAAAAGAAGTAATTTGGTTCTAGATCAGGCGACCTAGCGAGCCAATTAATTATTCCACTTATGCTAATCAGTCGATCAGGAAAGTCTGATTGAGAAAATTGACGGTATCTGTTAAGAAGTGAAATGAACAACTGTCCTGTTGAAACCAAATCTTCTGAAAGTTAACAAGAAGGCGTCGAAATCAGGGAATTATTCAATTCAGCAAAACTGCAAATATTTGTGACGGTTTAGGTTACCATCAATAAAAATGGGTCTATAAATATGGTTTTTGCTTATTCAAAATCCAGATCCAAATATTAATTTTTTACGAAGACTGACTACGCAAAATGCAACACTAAGATGTTCATTCTAACGAGGATAATATCTTGCAACAAATGGATTGTGTTTTTTATAAAGTATTATATCTGTAAATGAAATAGATTTTTTTTATTTCATTTGCATTTCGCTTCTCTTTCATAATTTCACAAAACTCCATTCGCTCAAAGTTATCTTGTGTAGTTAGTACTTTGAAATAGTGGTACTCATTACTTTTGAGAACACGCCGAGTAATCACATAAACTTTCGCAGAAATTTTTCTACTGGAGCAAAGTTAACTAGTTTCAATGAAAGAGCCAATATCAATATCCCTATTTTGACGCTTCTCATTGACTGGTCTCATCCATCTCGTTGTTCAGTGGGTTGTTCTTATTCTTCTTCTTCATCTTCCTCCTCCTGATGTTCTTCTTCTTCTGCAGATTTTATTCTACTGTCATTACCTCGCTCTAGAAAATATGTTTTTTCCTGCAACTTTGAATTTCCTATTACACAACATACAGAGTGAGTTTTAAGTATGGAACGCCTCAATTGTCTCGTAAACGGATCGCACAATTTTTATAGATTTTGGTGTGCAATGATCTTGTGATATGGCCGATATTATGTTGGTATTTACATTGTTGTCAGTTATTTCCTTCTTCCGGAATAAAAATGAGAACTTTGTTATTTCAAATAGATGACCTTGTATTTTTTGCCTTTTGCAATCCTTAAGAAATACGGAATATTTTGTTCATGTAATGTTCCCTAGACCTATATGCCATAATTTCTGAGTTATAACTACATTTACATTATCTCCGCCGAAGTTAAAATAATACATTTAGATGGCTATAATAATTTGAAATAACAAAGTTCATTATTATTCCGCAAAAAGAAGATATCTGACAACATTGTAAATACGACCATAATATTGGCCATATCACAAGATACTTGCACACCAAAATCTATGAAAATCGTGCCATCCGTTTCCGAGATAATTGAGGCGTTCCATACTTAAAACTCACTCACAATAGATTCAATTCACTGCAATTTTTATCCAATACTGACTTTTCCAATTTTCCATTAATTGATACTCCATATGCCATTATACTTCTAGAAATCATTATTATATTTTATATCAAGCTTCCTTTATACATAAAAAAATATGCTATTTTCTTTCAAAATCATTCAGATCACCTAACGTTTTATTGCGAAAACCACCTATCTATCATCTTGATTTCATATTTCAAAGCGAAACTCTATCCCTTATAAGTTTTCAGGTAACTTATTAACGTTTGCAGAAGGAAATCGTAAGGAGCTTATCTGTCATTTATCGTTCCCGGTTCCAATATAACTTACAGTAAAAAAAATACTCTAGGTAAATATATGGAATGAGCACTAGTACAAAGATAGCGTATTATATATAAACCTTCGACTTTCGTTTTGGAGTCTTTATAAAATAAAAATTTACTCTTGAAATACGCCAACTGTATTGTTTGGGAAGAGATTGACTGGTCGGAGAAGATTTTTGATGAAATCACTGCCTCACCTTCAAATTATGTTATGAATTTTCCGATATTTCTTTCAACTCCATCATGAATCGACACTTCTATTATTATTGACAACGGTACCGTTTATATAGACTCTATTGGACTTGATCTTGCCAAGGTTTCTGGGACTTTTGGCTGCTCTCCTCTCATTCTCTTTATCATATTTTCGTGATGTTTTTCATCAAAGTGTAAGTATGGCTTGATTGAACCAGTAGACGCGTGACCAGTTTTCTTTATCAACTTCTAAACCAACTCCATTCTTCGCCGAAGTAGATACAGTTACAGAAACCGACAAAATTTTTGAAATTAGTTTTGTGACATTCGATTTTTGGTAACAATTTCAATTAATACAAGAAAAATAGAAAAATATAAACGGTATAAATGTTTTTGTGGCATTGATAAAAGTACAAATAGTTATAAATTATTATATTGTTTCAGGAATGTAGTCAAACACAAACCCCGGCCCATTCAATATTATGAGTGAGTTGCAGTCAACCATTGAATTTTCAGTGGAATTATTTAAATTTTACAATGTTGACTTATTTCAAAGAGGGTAAGTATCATATACACTGTTATCTACTTTTAAGAACCATTTTTCGCCAGTTATAAGAATCTGTTTGTGGCTGAATCAAAGCAGCTCTCTGAAAACGGCTTTTTTGCACCTCCTTCCAAGCCAGTACTTTTATTTATTTTTTGTAAGATAACATCAGTGTTCAGACACTTTAGGAGGGGATTGAGAGAATTAAGAAGGGGTTGGGGGAGATGAAAAGGGAGTGGGTGGATAGACTCAGAGTCTCAAGGAATAAGAAGGTGGTTATAGAGGCAAAGAAGGGGGTTGAGGTGAGGGGAATTCTGGGGGAGGTGGAAAGAGTGACAGGAGCTAGGGTGGTGGAAGCGGGGAGGGGAACAAACACCATAGAGATGGTAGGAATAGACCCGTGGATGGAAGATGAAGGGGTGAGGGGGAGAATAGAGAAATTGATTGGGAAAGGGACAGAGGTGATTAAAGTGGTAAGGGAGAGGAACGGGATGAACATGACAGTGGTGAGGGCGGAATGGGAAAAAGCGGAGAACTTATTGGGAAAAAAGGAGATTAGATTGGGGTGGAAGAGGGTAAGTATTATAGAGGGTAGAGAGGATGGCAGATGCTTTGGATGTGGGATAAAGGGACATGAAGTAGCAGGGTGTGAGGTGAAGGGAGTCAAGAAGAGGAGTAAGTGCTGGCTATGTAAGAGTAAGAGCGAGGATCACATGGCCAGAGACTGTCGACAGGCCTTACTTTGTAGAGTATGTGGGGAAAGGGGACACAAGCCAGGGGATATAGAATGTAGTAGGGGAAGGAAGGACGAAGACGATGGAAAACAGGAAGGAAAAAATGGGAGGGACCCTCTGGTCCCCTCAGATGGCACGAGTCTGGTCAAATAGGGGAGAGCAGTGCGCGGGAAGAAGGCATGTAGAGGTGGATGAAGGGGTTGCAGATAAATTTAGGGAAATGCAGTATAGCGCATGATATATTGGATGAAGTGGTAAGGTAAATGCTAGATATGTGGGAAAGCAGGGATGGATTATGGATGATGCAGGAGAGGCAGGAATAAGAGTGGTGGGATTGCGGATGAAGTGAGGAAAGGAAACGGATGGGTGGTAGTGCGAATGGGAGACATGGTGGTGTACAGTGTGTATATGAGCCCAATTGTCAGCCTGGAAGAATATGAGAGGAGCATGACAGGATTGGAGGACGATCTGTGGGTGTCAAAAAGAAAAAAGGAGGATCATTAGGAGAATGGTGACAGGGGACTTCTATGCTAAGAATACTGTATAAGGGGGGGGGGAGAAAACGGACAGGAGAGGGAAGATCCTGGAGGAAGTGTTGACATTCAACGGACTGGCGGTGCTAAATGATGGACTACTGCCCATTTTCGTGAGGGGTGATGGGGGTTCGTCATTCATTGATATAACAGCATGCCGAGAATGGCTGGGGGAAAGAGTGAGTAGTTGGAGAGTGCTGGAGGATGAGGAACGCTTGAGCTTACATAGGTATGTGGAGACGGATATAAGGAAAGGGAGAAAGGATCAGCCTGCTGTGTGGTATGGGTGAGTTGATTAAGGGGATAATAAAGGATAGGGTTGAGGAGGAAATTGGTAGGAAAGGGGGTTTTAGGGTAAACCAGCACGGGTTTGTGAAGGGAAAATCATGTATCTCGGCGCTGGGCAGGGTAATGGGCATGATGGAAAGGGCTAGGAGTGGCAGCTGGAGGAACAAGAAATTGGCCCTACTCGTGTTCTTCTACGTTGGGAATGCGTTCAACAGGGTCAGTATACGGGCAGTGTTAGGCGCGTTGCTGAGGCTTGGAGTGGGGGAGGGTTTGGTTAACCTGGTGGAGGACTACCTGACGGGACGTGTGATATTAGACACTAGAGGGAGGAGGTATGAGACGGAGGCTGGAGTTCCACAGGGCTCGGTTCTTGGACCGACGATATGGAAGTGTGTGTTTGATGAGGTTTGTGGGATAGTATGTGAAGAGGGATGTGAGATTATGGTATATGCGGACGATGTGTGTCTGGTATGAACGGCATAGGGAGAGGCGGAGATATAAAGAAAGGCGGACAGAATGTGTAGGAAGATTGCGGATATGATAGAGCGGTGCGGACTAGAAATGGCGGAAGATATGACGGTGGGGTTGCTAGTGAAGGGACGGAGCAAGACGAGGGAAGTGGGGGTGATGGTGAAGGGAAGGAGAATTCGTATGGAGGAGTCTGTGAAATACCTAGAGGTGTGGTTGGATAGTCAATTATCCTTCAAAACACACATGTTAAGCAGAGCGGCAGAAAAGGAGGAAGTGAGGGCAGCATGGCTGTGGACATTGATGTGTAATGTGAAAAAGCCAGGAGAGTGGAAAAGGAGAGTAATTGGTAGGACGGTAGAGCAGAGTATGCTATACGGTGTGGGGTGAAGGAGCGGGAGTGAATGCGAGGGCAAGGTTACTCCTGCGGGTGCATAGAGGGATACTGCTGAGGGTGGTGCAAGGGTACAGCACAGTGGGTGGACTGGCATCAGCGGAGCTGGCAAGGACCTACCCATTGGACGTGATGGCTAGGGTCAGAAATAAACGCTGGAGGGGTGCGACCAGAGAGGAAGTACAGGAATGAATGGAGGAGGAAATGTAGAGACGGTGGGAGGAGTAAGAGGGCGCGCTAAAAGGAGCGATTGGGAATAGGAGAGTCTGGATGGACCGAAAATTCGGGGAGCTGAACTACTTCTTGACACAGGTGTTCACTGGACATGGGTCGAGAGTAGGGTACCTCCACAAGATTGGAAAAAGAGAGACTGGAGTGTGCGAAAGGTGTGAAGTGGAGGATGATGTGGGGCATGTATTTAGATGCTGGAGAAACGAGAAAGTGCAGAATAAGATGGAGAGGAAACTAGGGGAGGCGGAACATGGTGGAGATAATGTTGAGGGGGGAGGAGGAATGGATGGAGGTGAGTGGCGTAGTAGAGAGCTCGCTATGGCATGAGAGGTAGGAGTCATAGTTGGGGAGAAGACGAGTGAGCGGAGAGTGTGCGAGGGACCGCCGCCCGTCTCGAAGTATGCTAGAGTAGTGATTCCGAGGCGGGGGTAACGGCGAGTTTGAGGTGGGTTTGGTTGGTAGACATCCCCTTGGATGTTGGATGTTGGAGTCCAACACTGTTTGGGTCCTGGACCCATTCGAACATGGGTTACCCATCTCGACCCGAAAAAAAAGACACTTTAGCGAAAAAATTATCCTCTGTCTGTTTTGCCATTAAATCTGTCTATAAACAGCTTGATTCTTTTTTTGCATCGACAACTTAATACTCTTTATTTGAAGAAGTTCAATTTCATTTTTTTTAGAATGTATCAAGTTCGTTGCGCACTACGAGTCACATCAAAATTAAATGTTGAAATTGAAGTTACTACACCTGAAGTGACCACCGGGCTAGGCACAGCAATTGTTTTAGGAAATTATGGCGCTTGTCGTCCTTTTCAAATTCTTTATAGAAACGAAGAAGTTACGCTTAAAGATGTTGTTTTATTCAGGTATGTACTTTTTGGTAAATTTCTGAAAATTAAATGTACTTTGTTCCCTTATATTAAAGTTGGGACGTTAGTAAAACTCTAGAAATTATTACCAGGTGTGCTGGTTTAAAAATATACAGGGTCCAGTTTAAACAAACGATGCAGATTCCTAAAAAAATGTGGAATTTTCACAAACGAATTTAATTCACTTCCTGAAAAAACCTCGTCATGAAAATCCCTGTAGAACTGATAACAAACAAACTTAAAAATTAATAATATTTCAAAAGACTCATTGAAAGAGAAAACTGTGCAATGTAGCTAATGTTTCATTGTCCTTATTTTCATGATTCGTAGTCTCGAAGTTTCAAGAAAAAATGCTTTTGGTTTCGATTTTCATCCCTCAGAAAGCTATTTGCGCTTTCAAAAACTTTTAGAGTGGAAATTTGACAATACATTAATTTTTCTTTCACTGTGTTTCTAAAAAACTCCGGAAACAATGCTGCATCGACATTTTTACGTTCTTACACCGAGTCATACAAAGTTTATTGTTACGTTGACCTTATCCTTTTTATTGAGCTTTGTAATAAGTCGCGTGAACAAAATTTGCAGGACTTGAACCGTGTCAGTAAGTCGGGCAACAAAAATTGTGGTTTTATTTGAGAGCATGAGGTTTGTTTCCAGTTCTCGGTGCATTTGAAATTTGTTTTTCAACAACCATTCAAAGATATTCCATCCCTACTAACTTCCTACAAGATTTATATTAATAGTACAATTACTGTTATTCTACATGTTAATTCCAATGGATGATTTTCAAGGGCGATCAAGGATTCTGTTAAAGGGGGGTAGCAAGTATAGAAAGAATATACCTAGATTAGATTTGATGAGGTGGCTAATCGGCCTATTCCACTGCGACCTTTTCAGATCTATGGATTTCTCAATATAAATTACATTCTCAAGCTCATTTTTTTTTTAATAGCCAATCAGCCTCGAGACGAAACCTTTCATGTAATTTCTTGCCAGGCAGTCGAAGGTGTAGAAAAACCACGAATATACCTAAGGTAAATGGTGCACGAGCAATAGGACAGGCTACGTTAAAAATGAAAAACAAATATACATTATTTTACAAATAAAGTAGTCGACGAGGTTCTTTACAAAACACCTCAAATTCAATTTCATTATTATTTTCTTGTACCATCATGTCAGGTTAAATTCTCCATTCTGTAAAAACTGCAATAGCTTTGGAATCCATTGCAGTCAACTCTACGGATCGGAGAAATTATTATCGGATCGTGTTTTCATTTCCGTCATGAAAACGGATTCCTATGGAAAGCTGTTCTTTTCCAGTTATGTCACATGTTTCATCTGCCTTGACATCATGAGTATGAGATGGCAGATGTCGGAGTTTCTGGAGTCGGCTTTGCTTTGAAATAAATTTTTGGTTGTCGAACTAAAATCGTTCAAACTAAACTATGGTATATCTAAGTATTTCATTGCAACAAAAATTGTTGGATACTTTTATTGCAATATTATTAAATTTTTAGATGTCACATACTAGTAGATGGTCATAATTTGCGAGAATCTTTAGAAAGAGTGGAGTTTTCTCTAGTTTTGGAATTATGGTTTAGCGATACATCGCCCGTATCAATGGTAATGGTTTCTCAAAGAATATTACAACTTAATATGTCGCCTATCGAAGGTCTACATTACCATTTACCAGTTTTGTTTGATTATTTTCATTTATCTGCCATTTCTTTGACTGTCCACACTGCGTTGACTGCCTTACATCAACCTTCAATTAAGTAAGTAATATATTTACCAGCATAAGTGTTTTTAAATAAAGAAGCAACTACTTTTCGAGCTACTACATGCTACACAAGATATTAAATTACTTTTTTAGCGAAAACGTGACACAATTCTACGATTTTGCATCATTTTAAATGCAAGTTAGATCCTTTTCCATGAGAGCGATCTCGTCTCGACTTTGTCACGTTTTCTGTTGAAGTGCAATTAAGTATAGTGTAGCTGTAGTTCCTCCTTCTTATAGTAGTAGAAAATATATTTGCTAATTATCTCAATCCTCGTATTTTCCAATTATGTAAATGCCTCTTGTGCTTATGGGATGATAATAACAAGTATTTTGGAAAAAATTTATTGTTTATGTTCATTTATGTTTTAGGAAGGGCCTACTTCGATATATGCAAAGTTGGTAAGTAACTAGATTATAAAAAACTAATACTATAGATATGTGCTCAAAGATCATTTTTAAACCCATTTCCATCATTGCGGATTATGACTAGTGCCAAAGCATCGTACTTCTCCATCTTATACGATATTTGGTCCCAGAATTGTTCTTAATATTTTTCTCTCTTTAATCTTTCCCAGTATGTTGGTAACGTTTTTTTGTTGTTTTAGCGCTCCAAAACATTCGAAATCTTGGAACAAAATTCGAACAGCACAATGTTCGTCATTAACGGATCCCGTCCTACCAGTGAGTAGTAATAAGATTTATAGCAGAATTCACGAATCACCGCAAATACATTTAGAAGCCTATAACGTTTTAGTAGACTCTAGCAATAATCTTAAAAATACTATCAAAGAATATAAATCGTTGTTGCAACAAAGAGAAGAAAACGTTTCGGAAAGTTATGATACTCTAATCGTCAAGTACAATGAATACGATAGCACCAAGGTGAGAATTATGTGCCTGCAAGGATATTTAAATATATTCTTGGACTTTTGATGTATCTATTACAGATTACAGTAATATTTGGTGACTTAACTTGCCTTAAGGTCACTTGTAATTGCAATTTTATTGGTTTCAAGATGTCATTTCTATTGCATGCAAAGCACCATTCTAGGGAGAAATCTAGTAACTTTTCATTCACCAACCAACTAGATGTTTTATTTTTGACAGGGAATTTTCAAATGGTTCGTTATCCTTTCTAAAATAATTCTTATGCTTCCCGATCCAATTCTACAGCCAAACTTATGTTTCTCTTTCTTCTATCCAACCAATCACCTCATTCGTATTCTTCTATGCTCATCCGTTCCCAAAAGCAAGGCAGCAACAGCTATGATAAAATTGACAGTATTTTTTTCTCACTTTCGCTGTTTTCATTTTAAATAATTATATATTATATTCTTTGAGGTTAAAGAATTATATATCTACTTTTTTCTTTCTACTTCGAGTTGGGTTGGTATTGTTGATAGCAAGTGCAAAATAGTCGCATGGTGTCAAACAGCATAAGATTCATATTCTGCAAGAACTTATCCCAATTTCTTGCAAATTCTCTTGCTCCATGTCAAACGACTTTTAAGGTACGTTTACATTCACTTCCAATTTGAATTGCAATTGGAAATTTTTGACAGCTAAATGATTGACCGTTTACATTGAAAATTGAATTGTTTTTTAGGTTACCTATCAATGAAAATGTAAACAAAATAAAAATATAATTATTTTTAATGTTTTGTAAAAATGGATACTAGAGATACTTTTAAAGTTTGCATATTAGGGGCTCTTAGTGCTGTAATTGGTGTTATGCGATTTAGATTAAAAAAAAAGAAAAATTCAAAAAATTTCATCCGCAATAGACGAGTTTGGGTAAAAGACATTTATTTAAAACGACACCAGTTTGGTGTATTTATTACTTCACAGTAATCTGAATCTTCACATTCACTTAACATATTTTTTTTCTTTGAAATCTTATAAATCTTGAAAGAACACAAGAACCTACACTACAACAAAACAGAAAACTAACCTTTAAATGTCAAATTTATGAATTTTACGAATTTTTTCTTGACCATGTCAAGCTGCTTGCACCAATTTGATTTGAAAGTGAGCGTGACCTTGAAAATAAATTTCAAAATAAACGACAATAGAGTTTGTCATTTGTCAAGCTCCAAATTTTCACTTCCAATTTAAATTGGAAGTGAATGTAAACGTACCTTTATTGTACAGAAAGAATTGCATAGGGGGATTCAGATTTATAGTGAAATTTGTATAAGAATTGATAATAAGTTTGTTACAATCGATGGCTTACTACATGAGCTTTTTGGCAAAAAATTTCAATTACATTGTTATCTGCATGAAAATGCTTTCTGCAAATTCACAGAAACGGTAGTTTAATGATTAGATTATCCAAAACCTTGGGAGATGATAGAGGAGCTAGAAATAATTGTGGTGCTTACTCCCTTCGTACACACTAGGGCATTATAAACAGATCTGCACTACCCTTGTACGTTCAATGGATGATGATACAATTGTTTTTAATATTAAATTTTTTTACTTCAAGCAAAAATTATTTCTTACATTCATTCAATTGACGTAATTGGTTTTTAGTTGATGAAAAAACGGCCTTACACACAAAATTCCGGACTTGCTGAAGTATGTACCGAAAATATTAAATTATGGAATTACTTTCTACTGACATTTAGTTGTAAAATTGCCATTCAACAGTATTTAAGTAAGAAGCATCATAATTTGAGAGTAAGAAGATTCGCCGAACTATTTTTCCTCATTTATAACCCCAGAAGTTCAGCGTTCGGATGTAACGAAACGAATTATCAAAATTATCTACTTATTTCAGAAATAGCACGAAGGTAAATATAATTTTAATGAATCATACTGTATAAAATCTTTCGTACTAACTTATACCTAAATTTAATCCTAATAAGTTAAATGATATAGGTCTCAAACTGCCCTTGAATGTTCATAATTTTTAACATGTATGCCTTAGATCAATATATTGCGCAAGCGCCATCGAATTGATGGAACATTGTAATGTTGGTAACGTTGTTAATGTCATGTTATGTGTCAGGATGTTGGGTACAGTGTGTAGCGTTCATGAACGCACCCCTCATTTTAGACAGGGAGGACAGTGTTGAAGTATGTCAACCGGCCCTGTTAATGTATGCCGAGTCTTGAAAATAAAAGTGTTTGTTAAACAAATAAATCCTTGTTTTATTAATAACAAACTGACATGGCGCTGCGGACATAGGCCTTAATACAACGTAATAACTTCTCCACGCTAAAAATCGATACAAAAAATCCTAGTTTTTCAAGTTTTGGCGAAAGTGCAAGCAAAGAATACACGTGCAAGTATCTTTAAAAAGGCGGTAAAAGAAAAAGTACAATAATTTGCTTAGTTGACCCACGTGTAAAAAGCTATTAATATGGAGTTAAAACCACCTGCTCCCTTATCTGTTGTTGGAGATGTGGCTGTCAGTTTCAAGAAGTGGAAAACCAGTTTGAAATCTACATGCTAGCGTCAGGTTATAAGGAGAATACAGAGGCGTCAGGTGAGAGGAAAGTAGCTACATTACTGCATGCTATAGGCCCAGAGGCACAGGAGACCTATGGTACGTTAGAGCTCACAGCTGCAGAGAGAAATGACTGGGAAAAGTCCTAAAAAAGTTTGAAGAACATTTTAAACCCCAAGAGAATGAAACTATTAATAGACACATGTTTAATACTCGAAAGCAGCAGGAGGGTGAGACCATAGAGTCCTTTGTGTCAAATTTAAAAAAGATGGCAGAAATCTGCAGCTTTGATACTCTCAAAAATAGTTTGATACGAGATAGGATAGTTTATGGTATCATAGATGATAAGGTAAGAAATACTTTACTACAAAAAGCCACTTTAAGCTTGACAACATGCATAAATATTTGCAAAGCTGCAGAGTTAGCAGGACTGCTGTCTGAAAAATTAGAAGTAGGAGGCAGTAGTGTCCAGACTGTACAAAGTAAAGGTTTTAAAAGTCAAGGGCAAGGAAAGCATAGGAATTTTGAGAATAAGAGACAAGAGACTCAACAAGAGAGTAAAGAAGAGAATAATAACAAGGCTAAAAGATGCATGTCTTGTGGACTTTTCCATGGTAAAAGGTGTCCTGCTTATCGGAAATTGTGCAGAGGCTGCGGGAAATATAATCATTTTTATAGGATGTGTCCTGAAATTGGCAAAAAAATGCATACAGTAGATTCACAACCACATTTGGATTCTGAGGAAGACGAAGAAACAGATTTCTACATTGGCGTGGTGAAAAGCGAAAGTGTCAAGAATGTTAGTAGCATATCAGAGTGGCTACAAAAAATTAACATCAATGGAAGCGAGATTGAGTGCAAGGTGGACACAGGAGCAGACGTGAATATTTTAACTAAGAAATATGTAGACAAGTTAAATTTGACAGTTCGTCCAACAACGGCCAAGTTAAGAAGTTATAATGGAACTGAAATCAATGTTTTGAGTAAAACGCTGGCAAAATGTCAAATTGAAGAAAAAATTTATGAAGCAGAATTCCAAGTGGTTAATTATAATGCGCCATGCATTATTGGCCTTCCATTGATCAAAAAGTTTGATTTGTTAAGGAAAACAGATATGGTAAAATCCGAGGCTCAGTTAAATAGCCTGTCGCTAAACAAATTAATCGAGAAATATAAAAGTTTGTTTGTAGGAATTGAAGAGCTGCAGGGAGAGTACAAAATTAAGTTGAAGAATAATGCAGAGCCTGTTTGCCATGCACCTCGAAAAATTCCATATAACTTGCAAGACAAAGTGAAAGAGGAGTTCTAGCCATATATTTTGCAATAAGGAAATTTGAACAATACCTACAGGGAAATAAATTCACTCTTGTAAAAGACCACAAGCCTTTAGAACATCTCTTTGGCCCAAATCGTCAACTTCCAAAATTAGTAAATAACCGACTTACTCGTTGGGTTTTATACATTAATGAGTACAATTATGACATTGTTTATCGCATTGGTAAATTTAACACAACGGCTGATTTTTCATCAAGAATGCCCAATAAGAAGGAAAAGGCATCAAGTGATGAAAGAAGAATTTTTAAAATATTCGAAAATGGTCGCACAGAGAAGTTTGAAGACATCCTCCTGTCACAAGAAAACCTCAGGAAATATACAAAAAAAGATAAAGTTCTAAAGTCTGTTATATAATGCCTGCGAACACAAATGTGGAGTGAACATCAGATGAACGATTTTGCTCAATTCTATTCGAAACGACACGAACTATCTGTAGAAAGGGGAGTTTTAATGTGGCAAGGAAGAATTGTTGTACCGCAGGTACTCCGGGAGCATGTGCTGAAAGTACTGCACAGTGGACACCCTCGCATCGTAGCAATGCGGACTTTGTCACGTTATTATGCGTGGTGGCAAAACATTGATAAAGATATTGAAAACTAAATAAAAAAGTGCAGAAACTGTTACCAAAATAGACAACACCAACCAGATATGCCATTGTACTCGTGATCAATACCTGATGCCATTTGGAAAAGAATCCATATTGACTTTGCTGGCCCGGAGGGAGTTTACTGGTTGATAGTCGTGGACGCCTTATCCAAATGGGCTGATGTAAAACCCCTGAAAGTGATCACAACACAACACGACACTTTGCGAAGCGTTGGACACGATATTTTGTAATTTTGGACATCCACGAATGATTGTATCCGACAATGGTAGCCAATTTACCTCACACAACTTCAAAGACTACTGTAAGAAGAAGGGAATCCAACACGTGACATCAATACCATACCATCCAAAAACGAATGGATTGGCGGAGCGTTTTGTGAGAACTTTTAAGAGAAGAATGAAGGCTAGCCAATCAACCACGTAGACACAAATGCAAAACCTCCAAAATTTCCTTTTCCATTATTGTAATACACCCCATAGTACCACTGGTAAATGCCCAAACGAGATGATGTTCGGAAGAAGACTTCGCACATTAATGGACAACATTAAACCAAACGACAGAGATTCCTTAGCGTTTCGAACTGTTAAACAATAGATGGAAGAAGAGAAGCGATACCTCAATAAGCGCACGTTTAGTGATGGGGAAGACGTCTATGTACGTACAAATCTAGACAAGGAATGGTCACCTGCAAAGATTACTCAACGCACCAATAAATATGCGTACAAAGTTATTATGGATGATGGGGTGGAAAGAAGACGACATGCAAATACCATAAGACAACGCAATGACAGTGCCTCTTTAATTACTAATCAGCCTCTTGAGTTACAGGTGCCAAAAGTTTTGCAAACATCTATTCCTTGCAGTATGGTCGAAACGAAAAGAATGACTACTCCAGTTACAAACGATATACCAATACCAGAGATAGTATCATCTACCGGTTCCCCGACCCGAGAGGTAGCATCACCTGCCGATGTCTTGACCCGAGAGATAGCATTGTTGAAGCAAACCCAATAACACAGAAATACTCTATTAAAAGACTTTTATGTTTAAAGAAAAATTATAATAATGACAACTATTAAAATTATATATGACAAGTATCATTTTGTATATTATAAACAAGTACATAACAACTAGTAAACTAGAAGGAAAAACCTAGAAAATGATAATATTTCAACACTTTCCCTCATTAAGTGGTTTTTCTCTTCACTAAGTTAGTTTAATCCTATATTTGTACAAAACTGTACTAATCTAGGTTTTGGAAGAGCTTTGGTCATCATATCAGCCAACTGATGCTCAGTATGTACTTTCTTAACGACAATTTCTCCTGCTGATACCAATTCCCGTACAAAAAAGTGCCTTGTTCGAATATGTTTGGTACGTCTATAGAATTCGGGATTTTGGGCTAACCTCAATGCTGGTTCATTGTCAATATGAAGTTCTGGTACAGCTGATAAGTTAGTTATTTCTGTCAAGAGACGTTTAATCCAAACTATTTCGCGAGCAGCCTCACTTGCAGCAACTATTTCTGATTCGGTTGTGGAAACTGCTACTGAAGTTTGTTTTTGGCTTAACCATGATACCGCACCTGCAGCATAAATACAAACAATTCCTGATGTTGATCTACCAGTGAGTGTATCACCACCATGATCAGCATCACTGTATATTCTAATGATTCCTTGCAGATGGTGTGGTTTATAAGTGATTCCATAATCCAATGTTCCTTGAAGGTATCTAAATATACGTTTCACCTTAATAACATCTTCTTTACTGGGATGTTCCAACGATCTAGAAACAACTCCTAGTGCATAAGATATATCTGGTCTCGTAGATACCATAAGGTACATTAATGAACCAACAGCTTCTCTATAAGGAAAATTTAGAGATTCATCTTGATCTTTCCCTGATTGAGAATAGTCCTTAATAATAGGTGTTGAAACTGGTCTGCAATTTTCCATGCCAAACTTTTCTAAAATTTTCTTAGTATAGGACTTTTGGTGTATTTTTATTGAACCATTGTCTTTGGTAGATATCTCTATACCTAGAAAATATAAAGCAGGCTTGAGGGTAATTTTGAATTCAGATTTCAGTTTTTCAACAAAATCTGCAGTATGCTCAGGATGATTAGAAGCTAACAGGCCATCATCTACATAAAGAGCAAGTAAAAGTTTGATTTTTCCATGTAGCTTTATAAAAAGACAAGGATCAGCTTCGCTCATTATAAATCCATATTCCTTTAGAAATTTAACAAAACATTGATTCCAGCACCTAGGCGCCTGTTTTAACCCATATAGGCTCTTGTGTAATCTGCAAACCTTTTGAGAGTTATCATTGAATCCTTCAGGTTGACGCATGTATATTGTTTCATCTAGCTCTCCATAAAGAAAAGCAGTTGATACATCAAACTGAGTGAGTTTCAACTTTTCATTTGCTGCAACACTAAGTAAAAGTCTTATAGTGCTAGATCTCGCAACTGGACTAAATGTTTGATCATAATCTACGCCTTCTTTTTGAGCAAAACCTTTTATGACTAGTCGAGCTTTATACTTATCAATGGAGCCGTCGGGATTCGTCTTTACTTAATAAACCCATTTACATGGAAGTGGTTTAATTCCTTCCGGGAGTTCTTCCAAAGTCCACGTTTGGTTTTCTTGTAAAGATTCCATCTCTATCTGCATTGCCTTTTGCCATTCTTCCTTCTCAGAGCTGTTTATAGCTTCTCTGTATGAAGATGGTTCTGAAGGTTCAGTTATATTTGCTAAAGAAGTCATTACAAAGTCTTCAAAACGTTGTGGAGGTTTTATTAATGCTCTATTTCGTAGATTTCTTGTTTCATCTATTTGCGGTTCTGAATTTTCTATTTCACCATCATCATTATCTTCGTCTTGACTTATAAATTCTGTCTTCTTCAAGATTTCTTCTGTTTGAATATAATTATCCTTAACATCTCGATTTTCCACATGAGTCTCTTCATTTTTCTGTCGAACAAATTCTAATTTGAAATTACTTTTAATTTGGAGAATGTTCTCTTGGAAAGTTACATCACGTGACCTGATTAATTTATTATTTTCTCTACACCATATGCGATACCCATCTACACCATCATAGCCAATTAAAATACCTTTCATGGCCTTTTTATCCATTTTCTTTCTTTGTTGTTTAGGTATATGAGCATAGCATGTAGTTCCAATAATTCTAAGATGCTTAATGCTTGGTTTCTTCCCAGTCCATAATTGTATTGGTGATTTTCCTTCTATTCTAGAAGAACCACTGAGATTGAGAATATATTTAGCTGTATTTATCATCTCAGCCCACAATCCTTGAGGAATTTCTTCATGGGAGTGCATAAGAGCTCTAGCTGTTTCTACTAGCGTTCCATTTTCTCTTTCTGAAGAACCATTTTGTTGCGGTGTATACGGCATAGTAAAGCGTTGTTTTACTCCATACTTAGCTAAAATCTCTTTAACTTCTTTATTATCAAACTCTCCTCCATTGTCACAAAGCAGTTCTTGCACTGTATGACCTGCAGCTCTTATCTGAAGCAACATTTCTTGCAGCTTAGAAGAAACTTCTGACTTATGTTTGATAAAAAATACTTCACAAAAACAAGTAAAATCGTCTTTAAATAAATCGTAGTATCTAAACCCTGACATAGAATTTAAAAATGGACCACATACATCCGTATGAATACGTTCTCCAGGTAGAGTTGCATGTTCTCTTGTACCAAATTTTCTTCGATTGGCTTTTCCAAACACACATCCTTCACATATTTCGCTATCGAGATATACTTTGATTCCAAATTCCCTTTCTATTAAGTTTTTCACATGTCTTTTGTTTTGATGACCTAGTCTTTCGTGAAATAACTGTAGTTGTGATTGATTTGATATGTTATTCAATTCAGGTAATTTCGTAATAGTGTTTATATTTAGTTTAAATAATCCGGAATTTTGGCTTCTGTAACCTTCAAGAACAACTATATTATCAATTTTTAGAAAACATTTTGTGGCTCTGGAGATAAATTGACTATTTGGTTTTTTATCTTGAGCAGCGAGAACGGAAAACAAATTTTTCTTGATTTTTGGTACAAGCCAAACATCACTAAGAATTAGTGTGTTTTTTTTATTATTGACCAATGTTTCAAAAATTATTGTTCCTCTTCCTAGGGCTTCAATTGATTCACCACTTGCAGTTATCACTTGATGAGCTGTTGTGAAAGGTTCATAAGTATCAAATAATTCTGGACAAAATGTAATGTGATTTGTAGCACCATTATCTACATACCAGTTACGAACCACTTCTTCTGAATTAAAACATTCATTTGAACAGACTAGAATGACGTTAGCTTTTGAATTTGTAGTACTTGGCTTAGGGGGTTTGCCATCAGCACGCCATTTGGGACACATTTTAACTTTATGACCTTTTTCTTTACAATATTTGCAATACCAATTCTTGAACTTATTTTTATTTGGATATGAAGACGTACCAGTAAAAAGAACTTCTTGATTCGCCTTATTTTTATCTTTTTCATTCAAGGCTTTCTCATAAACACACAATTGATTCGTAAGGTTGTCTATTGTTCTATTATTTTTGGATATTAACATCCAACTAGATCTAAATGAGAAATAATTGTCTGGTAATGTTCCTAAAATTTTACAAATTAGCAACACTTCTGGTAGTTCAATTGCATTTTCTTTTTGAACTGCTAATTTCATTTCATTCCAAAGATTTTTAAGCTTAGACATATGTGTAGCTACATCGTCATTTGGTTCTTTTTCAAAGCTAAAGAATTCTAAACAGAGATCATAAACTTTTTCTTCTGTTGCACCATCAAATAGTCTATTTAATTCTTGCCATATTTCTTTTGCTGTTGAAAATCTCATAATTTTCTTTAAAGTATCTTCGGTCATATTGGTTGTTAGGATAATCATTGCACTGCTTTCTACTTTTCTGTACTCTTTCAACTCGTTTTTGTACTTGATACCTTCTGCCTCCGTAGCATTTTCTGCTAAAGTTGTAGGTTCTTTTAGTGTACCTTCTACAATTTCTAGAGCTCCAATAATACCTCTTAGTAATATGCAAATTTTAAATTTCCACGTAGACCAATTTGATTTACCTTCTAAAAGTCCAATTTGTACTTTTGTATAATCCATTTTGTCAACTAAATCGGTGATGACAAAAATTGGGGTATATTTATTTATTGCGTTCCTGGGCCCATAACCTGTTGAAGCAAACCCAATAACACAGAAATACTCTATTAAAAGACTTTTATGTTTAAAGAAAAATTATAATAATGACAACTATTAAAATTATATATGACAAGTATCATTTTGTATATTATAAACAAGTACATAACAACTAGTAAACTAGAAGGAAAAACCTAGAAAATGATAATATTTCAACAAGCATTGCCTGCAGTTTCCTGTGGGGAGCAAATCCTTGAAAAGCAGAACACACAAACCGTTATTCCAGTAGCACCAGCAGAACAACACCTGAGCACCAGGGAGCGCCGAAAACCGAAACGATTTTTAGAATTAAGTATATATTGTACTTTTGTTAAACGGGAGGAATGTAATGTTGGTAACGTTGTTAAATGTCATGTCATGTCATGTCATATGTATTATTCACTGATAGATAATTATTATTTGTTAATTACGGTAATTACATATTCATGTTTCAACGTAGTATATTATTACCAAAACCGTAACAAACAGCAATCAACAGAGGAGTTATGTGATTCAAGAGCAGCAGATTCAGGTGCACAGAGAGATCAATTAAATAGTCACCTCGCTTGGTTAAAACTGCTGGAAATAGCAAAAAAGATACCTTATATCTCTTCCTCTCCGTATTGCACACTTATCAACACTACAATACGATGACATTTTAGATAATTTAAGAACTTATTACTAATTAAAGTCTAACAATCATCCGTTATTTACAAGTAAACAATGAAAACTAAATGGACTACCTGGTTGCAAGAACGCTGATTAAAAATAATGAATGATTAACGGCTAATCAATGGTCCATCAATGGAATGATAACCCGTTAATTGTTCATTAATCAACCATCATTTACTGATCAAAATGTAACGGATACCTGCAATGATTAACAATTAATGGACCATTATCTACAATTTGGGTTGCACGAACAATAATTATCTTTTGATGAACCATTAACAAGCCATCAATCATCCATCATTGTAATGGAGGATGCATTGTCAATTATTCATTAATCAATTTGACAGTTGACGTAAAAATTTAAGGTTACTGTCATTGAAGATTATAATATATATCGTCTTATTAAACTTGTTATCGTCGTATTAAACTTGTTATCGTCGTATTAAAATATATATTTTTTCGATTAACTTTAATTCGTTAATTCAATTTTTCGTTGCAAATTTCGAATCACACGGTGAGTAAAATTAAAGTAGTATATTTTCATATAGTTTACGCGAATACCTAACTGAGATAATCTATTCTAGTATTTACATAATGGAATCCGATTTATCGGACCTTTCCGATTTGGAAGATGAACCTCCACGTAGACAACCCATTCAAAGGCGCCTATTTCGAGACAGATCAAATCCTTACGAAATTTACGACGAATCTGAATTCAAACAAAGATTTCGGTTATCAAAACTTTCAGTTAACTATTTGGTAAATATATTTGGAGAGCAATTACAACCACAAACTCAAAGAAGTAAACCGATCGATGCGAAAATTCAAATATTAATATGTCTTCGTTTTTACGCTACGGGTTCGTTTCAAAATGTGATTGGTGATCACATTAATGTCCATAAGTCCACTGTTTGTCGAATCACTTAAAAAGTCACCAGGCAAATCGCAAGGCTATCCTTTGAGTATATAAAAATGCCTGCCTCGGAGGATGAAATTGCTCGAGTGAAAAGGGAATTCTACGCCATAGATGGTTTTCCTCGAGTCGTAGGTGCTGTGGATTGCACTCACGTAAAAATACAATCACCTGGAGGTGAACGAGCAGAGTTGTTTCGAAATCGCAAGCAATATTTCAGTATCAATGTTCAAGCGACAGTTGATGCGGATCTAAATTTGCGACATCTAGTTGCTCGTTGGCCAGGGTCTATGCACGATAGCACCATCTTCAACGACTCCCTTCTTCCCGTCGAATTTGAAATGGGAGTTTATGGCAATGGCGTTTTACTGGGGGACAGTGGTTATGCCTGTAAAAACTACTTATTGACCCCATTGCTGCATCCAGTGAGACCGTGCGAACAAGCTTACAATCGATAACATATTTTAACCCGCAACTGCGTTGAACGTTTCTTTGGAGTCCTTAAGAGAAGATTTCCATGCCTACAGTCGGGCCTAAGATTGAAACTGGAACTTATCCCTGAGGTGATTGTAGCTTGTGGCGTATTGCACAATATTTGCAAGCAACAAAATGATCTCGTGGAAAATGTTGACGAACAGTTTGAAGATCCGATGTACGAAGAAGAACTGGGTCATGCGGATAATCCGAATAATAATGCCAATTACGCTGTTCGAAACGGAATAACTGAAAGTGATTTCAATAGATAATAATTTTTAAATTTTTTTTTTGATATTCTGATTTTCTGAAAATTAATTTAATTAAATAAAACACAAATAATTATTGATTCATCTTATTTATTTTTATTTTCAATTTTTTTATTTTCAGTTCATTTATCATTTCTTGCAATTTTATGACCCTCCCCTCCGTAATACCATTTAAATTTTTTTGTCGAAAATATAATTTTTTGTACTGTTCTGCAGAGGGGCATTTTTTTCCTTTCTTCTTTTTAATATTTTTAGTTGTTCTTTTGTTTGGCTGCGATGTCAGCACTGCCCTCTTGCTGTTGGCCTCAACCTCCTCGGTTTCATCCTCCACTGTCATAGCCTCTTGTGACGTCGATGGCTGAGGCGACTCTTGATTTGCTCCCACTGAAGCTTCATCTATCAATGATTAAAATGATTTGAGAAAAGAGCATATTATAATATTATATAAAAACATATTTACGGAAATAAGTAGCTGCCTGATCGAAGGGGTTCGATAGCGGCTTCACCTGTCCCTGCAGTTCGGCTAACAGCAGCTCCTGCTCACTTCCACTAGAAGCGACAGCTTTGCCTCTTCCCGTCTTTAATGTCTCTCGCTACAAATATACATTCAAATTTAATAGATCAAACAAACTTACCTTAAGTGATGTTCGATCTTGATTATATTACGGTCTCGTTGAAGTAAATAATAAATATGTAGTACCCCCGCTTCGGCGCTCCTGAACCACAATATTCAAAGAAATCGGTTTTTTTTATCTATTACGACCCAACCCCTCGCTTGCACCGCTTACCTGCTTCAGTCATTTTAAAGTTGTTGTTGCAAGGGGTGTTTAAAGGGCAGGGAGGGACTTATTTACTTCAACGAGACCGTAATATAATCAAGATCGAACATCACTTAAGGTAAGTTTGTTTGATCTATTAATTATATTACGGTCTCGTCTTGTAAATAATAAATATGTAGATGTTTAAAGTACATTGCAACAACAGATGAAGTCAAAATTTTTATTTTAAACGATATGGTTAACAATGGTAACTAATTATTTTTTCTTAACTAATAATCCTAAGGTAAATACTTAATGGTAAGCTAACAATTAAGAAGTTAGTACAGTTTTCGCAAACTCAGCATTATCTATAATAGGCCGATTGTAAAAACTAGTAAACGTTTTTGAATCCTTTGACCATCCTGCAGCTAATCTTATATTATCAAAACTGACCCCAGCTCTAGCAGCTGAGGAGTTGGAAGCATGTCTAGTACTTTGTGGTTTAAATATTGATATATCCACTCCACTTTTTTCCAACGTGTTCTTGATCCACCTACTAATAGTAGAGGTAGATGCTTTTCTATGGGGTTTTTTGAAAGTAATAAAAAGCCAATCACAAGATTTTCTTAAATTTTTAGTGACAGTGATATATTTTTCAAGTGTTCTGGCTACACATAATTGAGGATTATCATCAAGGATTGATATTAATTAGAGTTAAAGTTTGTATACGATGGCCAGTGGCCAGTGCTAACAAAACTGCAGTTTTCTTGATTAAGGCTTCTAGGGTAATGTCTTCGGTCCTAAGCGTCTTTACCTAGGACAATACTATCTGGGGATCCCAAATGTTCTCGTATCTGGCGCTGGGAGGCCTTTTACCAAAAAGTCCCTTGAAAAAACGCTAAGTCTAAAATCTTGACTAAAATATGGCCCCGCTATCTGAGATATGGCCGATCTATATGAGTTTAGGGTTCCATAAGTTGCGCCTCTATTAAAATGTATAATCAAAAATTCCAGAACATCTTCGACAGTTACCTTGTATGAATCCAGATTTTTGTTTATACAAAACGTCCACCATAAACGTAGACCCCCTCTGTACTGTTTCAAGGTTGATTCTGTTATTGAAGCTAAGCATACATCCAGGGCTTCCAGAGGCACTCGGCCCTGTAACAGCGCCTGCCGGACAACCTCCCTGCCACCAGGGAAAGGCTTTTCCACAACGGATGGGGTGTTCTGTTAAATGAAAGTAATTGTATGTTAGCGTCTAATACTATGGGATCATCTATCAATAATGATTTAAATATTGGGTACCATGGTTGTAAACACCACTGAGGTACTACAACAATGCCTTCAGCTTTGTCTCTAATTAAGTTTTGTAATACCCTTAATATTAAGGAAAACGGTGGAAAAGCATAAAACCTCATCCCACTCCAATCTAACGTGAAATCATCTACCCCATGAGACTTAGTAACAATTTTTGTAAACGCTATTTCAGAGAGACACCATTCAGTTTCTTTATGTATTTGACGAGATGCTCTATCGGCAAGCACATTTCTTTTTGAACTAATGTAAGATGCAAAAATAAATATTTGTCTTTCTTCGCAAAGGTTCCAGATTTTTCTTGCTAATTTATTCAACTTTGGGAAATGTACGCTTCCGAATCTGTTAATGGTGGATATTGCAGTTGTGTTATCAACCCTGCATAGTACATTACAACCGTATAAATCTTGCGTAAAACATTTTAGGGCAAAAAACACTGCTAGTAGTTCCAATTCGTTGATGTGCCGTTGTTTTTCCTGATTCGACCAGAACCCAAAGGTAGTTTAATTCTCACAATAGGCACCCCAACCAGATTTTGAAGCGTCCGAGAAAATCTCTAGAGCAAATTTATCATCCTGAATATTATTACTCGAAAACATTATGTTTTTTAACCACCACGAAAAATCAGGTAACAAATCCGTAGGAATATTCATTTTTGCATCATAGTTATCATTAACCCGATATAAAGCCTTAATCTTTTCGCGTTCAAATAGTGTACAGAAAACTATATCCGACAGATGGAGCTGCAGACACTAAATTACCAACGAACTTTGAAAACTCTCTTATGGTAAAATTTTTGATTTTGAAAAAACTTTCAATAATTTATGTAACCTGTTACGTTTTTCTTGAGGTAATGAAACAGTCATATTGTTAGAATTATATCGAAACCCCAGAAATTGGCAAACACGGCTAGGAGTAAGAGAGCTCTTTTTATAATTTATAATAAATCCTAATTGTTCTAAGAACCTTATAGTTTCCTGTGTATTAAATATACTTTCTTTGAGAGTTCTTCCGAGAAGCAGAAAATCGTCCAAATATATAACAGATAGAAGGCCACGCCTCCTAAGATAAGATATAACTGGTCTTGAAATCTTTGTAAAAATTAAAGGGGCACAACTCAACCCGAACGGTAAACAATTAAATTCATAAATGCAGCCCTTAAATTGAAAGCGTAGGTACTTTCTATGCACTAAATAATAAGCATCTTTTAAGTCGATCTTTGTCATGAAATAATTTTTAGTAATCAGTTGAGTCACAGTTTTGTGATTCTCTAACTTAAAATGTGATGTTGCTACAAATTCATTAAATGATTTTAAATTAATAACTAATCTGCTAGAACCATCTGGTTTTGGCACAATAAAGATGTTCGATATATATTGATCTTTACAGGGTGTTACAACAGAAAAAATCCCTTTTAATAAAGATTTTTAAATTATTTTTTCAATGGAGACACATTCCTTATGTGACCTTGAAGGCTCCATAGGAACAATTCTTTGTATGGGTCTCCAAATGAGAGGAATTTTGAGACCAGTTATATAGGAAATAACCTTCCTATGGAAACCTAGATCTTTCCACTTCTGGGAAAAATGTAGTAGTCTACCGCATAGCCTACTAACCTTTAATACCGGCGTCTTCTCTCGACGCTGCTGTTGTACCGATAACTCTGAGGATGATGATGTGACTTGGTCGTGGACGTCATTGGTTTGCTGTTTAACATGGGAGTGCGTGTCTGGAATCTGTAGCCCGTCCGCAGCACTCCTTTTGCAGATGGGCGACGGTAGTTTCCCTGTTTGGAAGATGTGGCAAAGGTAGGAACAGATGGCTTGTTCTTCTTAACTCTTAAGTGTTCGCTCGACTTTTCTAGCTTTTTTGCAGCTTCGATGGTGGTGTCCAGCTCCTTGCCAAACAACCATTCGGAAATCGTGGTATTTTGCAAGGTTTCTTTAAGGTCTTTATTCAAATTCAACAGCAACAGTTCTCTCCTTGTAACAGATTCATGATGAAAAACGTCACACAGCAAGCGTAACGCGTCATTTGTGGTCTCTATATACTTGATCTCCTCCTCCCCACCTTTCTTAGCAAAATCAGATATAAAATGGGTTAATGCAGAAATAACTGCCGCAACTTGCGCTTGCAGGTTGGATAACCTTGTATCTCTTTAAAGGGTGTTTTCTTGTACTGCTACTTTGACTTCTGGGTTAATTAAAGGAGGCACAATCGCCTTTAAGTTCTCAGGAGGAAGAAATTTATTTATGAGCTCCACTCTAACCTCATCTTTTAATCCATTTAACAACACATTCTCATAACGTGGGACTAATTCTTGTAGAATTGGCTCCGAAACACTTTTTACCAGCATATCTTCTCCCAGAATTGAATTAATGCTGATTATGCCTGGTGTCGCGTTATCTGTAACCCCGAGAAAAAAAG
The DNA here is from genome assembly GCA_947563755.1 of Lochmaea crataegi. Classification (NCBI taxonomy): domain Eukaryota; kingdom Metazoa; phylum Arthropoda; class Insecta; order Coleoptera; family Chrysomelidae; genus Lochmaea; species Lochmaea crataegi. The sequence goes on from OX387435.1 coordinate 7,912,065, forward strand.
ATCATATACCCTCTAGCCACTCTAGGCTTGACAAAAAGAAATTAATATAAGATAATATAGTAGGTATATTTTGAGCATGAGTTACTCTAAACTCCGCTGATTTATCTTCTAGGATCTTTCCACTCTAGGAAATTCCAAGCTTGTGAACAATGTCACTTTCCACTCTAGGAAATTCCAAGGATGCGAACCCATGTCACTCTAGACATAGTAGATATTTTAATTAACTATATTCTCAGCACTCTTGGCACGATATAGTTTGCTTACCTGTGATTACCGGATTTGCGTTATTATCCTGAACAGTCGCCTCAACTTCGGATGCATCCTCCCTCGATGAAGAACAATCAGAATTGAGCTCGTCTGTATAATCCGAGCGGCTACTGTTATGAGAATCTTCCGAAGAATGTTTTGGTGAACGACGATAACGCTTCTGCTTTTTTTCAATCGCATTTAACCTTCGCATTACTGATTTAAACATTGTTTTGATCTCAGCACTATCCAATCCTCTATTTTCAGAACTTATGGATCTCTTCTTACCCCCGCCCGCCATTTTACGCGATAATAAGAATATTTAATGAAAAAACACGATAACTACGCTACAATATAGCTTAATCAACAAACCGTGTGGTCCATAAAGCACAAAAACGAAGACTGAAGCAGGTAAGCGGTGCAAGCGAGGGGTTGGGTCGTAATAGATAAAAAAACCGATTTCTTTGAATATTGTGGTTCAGGAGCGCCGAAGCGGGGGTACTACATATTTATTATTTACAAGACGAGACCGTAATATAATATAATTTTAAATTAATTGTGGTGTATTTTAGTAAGTATACCTTATACTCAACCGCTGCACTTTGAGCCTCCTTCAGTTTTAACTGATTTCTATAAGTATTTTGCTAGAAATAATATTGGTATTCAACTAACAATGTATATGAATGAAACTTAAGTACTCACATTTCCTTCGGCGACATCTTTTCTAATGTTCCTTTTCAAATTTTCATAAAGAATTTTCAATTGCTTTGCAGATCTCTCGCCTGATTCTGCAGAACTATTAAAATCTTGGCAGAACTCCCGCCAAACCCTATCCTTCTCACTCACAAACAGGGCTTTTGTGCACTTATTTTCTAAAATGTCCCTGTATCTATAGAATGGAAAAAAAATTAAATAAGCATGTACTATCTCATAATCCTTGAGAATAAGGTATATTATAGTAGTATTAGGTAAACTGTATTAAAAAGGTACTCACTTTTCAACCAAGCAGAGCAGTAATTGCTTCTCGACTTCGGTGAAGTTTTTGCGCTTTGGTATTTTGTCCATTGGCTAAAAATACACTCATTAATCAGAATATTCATAAATTATTCTCGGCACGGTTAGTATTTAATACAACGAAAATTGCAAACTTACCGTACACATAACTGTAGAATTCAAAAAAACAAACCACAAAATCAAATATGAATACAATTAAATTATTTCAATATAAAAATATGACATAACAATATTATGACAGCAAACGGTGACATTTTACAATGTTGCCACATCTTCCAACAATTAATGATCAATCACATGATGAATGATTGATAAGAGTTTAATTTTTTTCGTGCAACCGGATTCTCATTGATGGTTCATAATTTTTTAATTAACCATCACATGATGAGAGATTTAATTAGCGTTCTTGCATCGGGCGACATGATAACATGAAACAATATGGCCCACCTGTAAGTGACGTCATTCTGGAATAGTCTATTAATACCAACAGACAATCCACATTACGCCAAACAAAATTATTACATTTAGTGCTACATATTTTTGGCAAGAAACAATAACTAGCGTTAGATGAAATATTCCCCACTTCTTTTGTAATGTTTTTATAGTGTACAAAATGTTGAATCTATTCTGTGTTGCAGATCAAAATATACACAAATTTTACCTCCTCTACCAATACATTGTGTAGCTCTGGATGGGGAAAGTACAACCATGCCAGTAATTTTTGAAGATCAATATCAAGATCCGTTTGAAGCGAAGAAAAGAGCTTCTGAAGATGTTAGTTTCAATCAAATTCAAGGTACGTACATTTACCTTCCCTGATACAGGATAGCTCAAGTGTGAGTAAATATATTTTCCTACGACCACATAGGAAAGTAACGTATATCGCACTATACAGTAGCTCGGAAAGTGGCTTATATCAAACTAGCGTGCGAATTACTTTCCACACATGAGCGGAAAGTAACTTTCCGCACGCATGCGGATAATCAGTCAAATGTATAATTTTTATTAAGATTGACCACTGTCAAGCTGTCAAATATATAATTTTGAATTAGATTTAACTATGTAATATCTAAATTTGAAGCGATCTATTTGAAAAGTGAAATTTTTTTCATGTTCTTGATTGAAAAAAAATTTAGGACGTGGTCGGGGATCGAACCCACGTACTCTTCGTCATAAGTCCGATGCTGTACCAACTAATCCAAACCAACATTAATAATGAACGGGAAATCTAATCATCTTATAGGTATTTATTATCTAATATATAAAAAGCAGGCTTTGACAAATTGTGAGAAATGTCAAAAAATTATTCTGATTAGTGAATGTGAAGTGCATTAATTGTGAGGTCAGTTTATATACCTACCTACCTGGAACTATCTACAATAACAACGTATCCCAGACATGCATAACAATATCGTGGATACTGACAATGACATATATACAATAATTAAGAATTAATTGTAATAACCTACCTATAACTAATTAAATTTTTGTTACTAATGATAGTTATTGTTATTTCTTGAAATCAATTATGTTGACTTTAATTGTAACATTTTGTGTATTAATATGTCAGATGTTGATTACACATTATTTGGTGAAATTATCACGTGATCGTAGGAAAAATACTGTACATTACTTGTGCGAAAGTGATTTTTCACACTCGTGTGATTGTCGCACTCGGCTTTGCCTCGTGCTACAATATTTCCCACTCGTGTGAAAAACGTCACTTTCCGCACACTTTATGTAATATACTATTTTATTGGGAATCGATTTTAGTCCTTTTTGTACAGATTTTAATCCAGCCAATATCACATTAAATTGTATCACTTTTCAATAAAATAATTATTGTTTTAGGTAATGATATCTGGACGAAACCACCGAAGGTAGATCTAGACGAAACAAATTGTTCGTGTGGAATAGGAAATCTTTGGACAAACAAAATGGGCTCCATAAAAACCTTACTCGGTAATGATTTATACAACTTAGGAGACCCTTCGTCCTTCACCATTCCAGCTAGACATAGCAAATCTTTGGATCATCTACAAATGTGTTCAACAAATAACTATCATTATACTTTAAGCAATCGCGGACAAAGATCATGTCAAAATAAAGAAAAATTAGTATTTTGCCAAACGGAACCAAGTTTAAAAAACGTAGCTAGCGAACATAATATGAGTAACAGGGTATATTTTTCGAATAAAGATAGAGAAACTATTTATAATACAAATTGTAATAAAGCGAAAAGCTCTCCAAAATCTCTAAATAAAGAGTTATCCTCAATTGGTATTGACATAGACAGTTATATTGTAGAAAAGAAATACAAGCAATTTAGCATAAAGAATTTGTCTAACGTTAAAGAACAATATTACACGTTGGTGAAGTCTTTAAGCGGAACACCTTCGGAAAGCGTTCAAAATATTTTCCGATCCACTTCGGCTCAGTCGTTTTCTCCAAAAGAAAAAGTTACCAACGGAATTAATAAATTTAACTCTTTATTATTGAAAAGAAATCACAAACCAATCAAAATCGACTACCGAATTGAAAATCCAAACAAAAAATCAAAAAAAGCTCTCATGAACGGTAGCCATTTCGAAAACCTATCTACTAGTAGTTCCACAGAAACCCTACCGTTACCAAAACATAAAACTGGATTTAAATGCGAAAATTCAACCAACGGTATCAGGAAAGTAAAAAGCGCTTCCTGTTTGTCTGAAGAAGTGATTAAACAAACTTTATCCGGTACTGAATCACTGCCAAATATTACATCAAAATTAGAAGAAAGACTTTATCCCGAAATGAAATACTACAGCAGCTCGACTTCGTCGAGCACGACTGAACAAAGTGGATGGATAACATCTAGAAGTAGTTCAATAGGTAAGTTAAATTTGTCTATTCATACAATAACTTTCTTAAAGCAATAAATCCCTATAACCTTCAGATTTGTTCCTTAATCAGTTTGGAACTGATAACTGATTAGATGTTATGAGATGGCTACTGGCCTATTCCGCTGTTACCTGTTCAGATCGCCTAGAACCAGGCTATCGTACTGGTATAGAATGTGTTGTGCCGCTTCTTCCTCTAATTGACAGAATCTGCAAATGATTTTGTATTACAATTCCATCAGATTTACGTGCCTATAAAATTAACAGTGCCCAGTTAGCAGACTCACCACATTTCCATAGTCTTGACATTATTCCTGTCTTTACTCATTAAGTCTACGGTAAACTTAGGTGAATATTCTAGCTATTATGAACTGTTTCGGTCGTCTTTGTCCTAGTGATTTTGTTTTCTGTAGCACTTTTTGTTGTCATTTTTGCAACACCGTAGATGGGATCTGATCCAACTAATGGCATTAACGAGCTTAGTCTGGTTATTCCATCGGCTTTTTGGGTGCCTTTATGGCCTTTGTGCCTTGGAACCCAAGCTACCTTGCTACGTTCTCACAGTACATTCAAAGCAGACACACAATCCCACACTGGCTTATAATTCAACTGTATGGAATCGAGTGTGGCTCTCTGTGTAGCCTAACCTACGCCCTCCGATGTTTTCCAGTCTTTCCTGCCTCTTAATTGTATCCACTTTTAGCTCCTCGACTAGCCTCCCGTGATCATTTTGTGATTTAGGTCCTAGCTCTTACCACACATTCTTCTGCATCTGCCCAAACACATGATTTGGGACCTAAGAGGTGGCGTACTGATCTTGGCTGAAGCTAGACAATACTCTTCAAACAACTGCCTGTTTACTCCATCTTCTTGTTCAAATCGTCTACAAAGGAATGTGTCAATGATCCCAATATTTGAATATGATTCCCTTGGGAGCTAGTTGCCATTTTTTTTAAAAGACACACTTTCTGACCTTTCATTGTTAATATCTGCAGAATTGTTATTTTTAGCATCCAGTCTAGATGTGACTAGTACCCTACCATGTCCTTCAGTGCATTTTGAAGCCGTTCAAAAACGCCTTTTCACCAATTTAGAAGGCAAGAAGAGTAAAGATAAAAAAGAAAAAGGCGAAATCAAAACCAAACACAAATCAAACCGATTTTATATAGATAGTGATAGTTCAAATAACGATTTTAAAAATAATACTAACGATGGAGATTCTATTTTTTTCAAAGGTAAAATACCAACCGACTAGTCAGTGTATATTAATGTTTTATTTTTAGGCTGTGAATCCAATCAAAATAATATTTGTGGAGATTTTGCTCTTCTTCCTCCAAAACAGTTTAGAGATTTGGACTCTCCTTCCAGTTCCGTAACGAATGGAGTTACCGAAGATGAAATCAATGCAGTTGATAATCTTCTGTATCATGTTGTTGACACTCAAACAACTTTAGAAAGGAGACCAAGTCAATTTGATTTAACCAAACTGCAAAGTGAGACTGACGGTAAGTTGTAATTGCTAAAAAAGGTGGAAAAGAAGCCCTTATCCATGTATTCCAATTCCTGGTCATGGCAGAAAGCGCCAGTTTAAATCCAATACCAAAAACATCTGACTACAGAACAATAACAGCCAATCATAAGCCTTGCATACACTTACAGTCCATGGTGTTTTATTGGCTGCTAGCTCATTTGACAGTATGTGAAGTAAGTGAGGCTAGGAAACAGAAATGATATATATGATAGAAAGCCACAAGTAAAAGTGATTTATAGTTTTACGCCAAACATTTATACCTCAACAAGGACTCCTCCAGGGCTCCCTACTGACTCATTGCTCTACGATATATCTGTGCTGTTGAAACTATGATTTACTACCAGAACAATTTGTAAACAGACATATTTCAGTATGTAGATGACATTGCTTTAATCAGTCATAATAATCTCGATATAACCGTGACTTATAACAGAATAGTGAAATGGTTTAACAGGTGTAGGCTGAAGCCCTTGGCCTTAAAACTCAATGCATAGTCTTCAATCTGTTTAATAACAATAAAAAATACAATATATTTTTGATCAATAGGCACTTACTAATGACATTAGTTCATGCACAGGTTTTCAATATAAAATATATTTAAATAATCCATAGCTCTGGTTTTCTTAAATTAAATGCAATTCACGTCTTCGTTTTAAATGAGTTGCACTAATACCAACCACTATTACAATTATTTTTAACATCGTAGGTACACCCTGCCCGTTTTTAATTTTTAACAGTTTCAATATTTCTGGTTTTTACTTTGAACAAAGAATACACCAACAAACAAGAAGCGAAGCTGATATACTTTTTTATATGCGCATGTCTGAAAGGCGCCATTTTTATAATAAGATACTTTGTCGACCAATTATATCGCTGATATTTAAAAATTTAATCATTTTATCAATGTATTTACTAAGATATCTGTCAACGTCGGACTCTCAAGGTCATAAGTTTTTGTTACCAAAACATCAAAGAGATTGTGTCGGGCTTCGCATTTTGTTAGTTGGTGTATTCTTTGCTTTGAGTTTTTGTCATAAGTAATGTTTACTATTTGACTACTAACTGTCATTTATAAAAACTAAGGTTACTGTTTTTAGATGGTATAAACCATTCCAAAATACGTTACTTTGACAGGTCGGCCATATTGTGCTGGAGGACAACCGAATCGATTAGTTGGAGTTGAGTCTTGTGTGTGTTTTATGAACAAAAATTGACTGATATAGGTACACTAACTATAACCTTCGATAAAATATCGAGAACACACAAGCCAAGTTCAAAGTTGATCAGAGAGATCAATTAAATAGTCACCTCGCTTCGCTAAAACAGCCGGAAGTCGAAAAAAAGATACCTTATCTCTTTCTCCCCGCGTTCCAACACTACAAAACGAAGGCATTTTAGATACCTTTAAGAACTAATTGTTAATTAAAGTATAACTATTATCCGTTGTCTACCAGTAAACAATGAAAACTAAATAGAATGTGTGCCCTCCAGCACAATATGGCGGACCTGTCAGTGACGTCATTCTGGAATGGTTTATTGGATTTGCAGTGGCGACGCGGCGGTGAAAAAACAAACTGCTTAGATAGACGATTTTGAGGACAGGTTTTGTCAATTTTCCCGTATGAGTTCGATCTCCTTATCTAGTCTCCATGATTAAAAGTTAAACTCTTTAACGTTGAATATTAAAATTTATGTTGTGTATTGTAGATTTTAATTTTACAAAAACCGACAGAGACTCCCTGAAAACGTTCCTGAAGGCCAAAAAGGAATTCAAAAGTCAATTAAACTTACCAGGATTTCTTTATTCCGATATGAACATGTATGCCTCTACCATTCCATATTTCCACATCAGCGACGAATTTAGAATATTCTCGCCGGAAGGCATGCATTTAGTAGTATGCGTACACGGTCTAGATGGAAATTCCGCAGATCTTCGATTGGTTAAAACTTATTTGGAATTAGGATTGCCTGGAGCTTATTTAGATTTTTTGATGTCTGAACGGAACCAAGGAGATACTTTTAGTGATTTTGATACTATGACTGATCGGTAAGTACGCTACAGGCAATACGTAATAGTCTTGACAAATGTAATAGAGGAGTTCAGTTCAAGGTCAGTGTGACCAACAAAAAGTGGTTTTTATGACAAGAATGACAGTTAATGTCTACCATTCAAAACATAAGATTTTTGCAGATTTTGTATCATTACGGACATCTATAGTAAATTTTATACCCATTTAGAATAAGACCATCCTTATTTATTATTAATAAATCGGTTGAAACAAAAAATTACCAACAAAAATGAACGTCGTAACTATAAGTATAATAGCGATGACAGATGTGACAGCCGTCACGTGGTTACGTTGGCAGGTGTGACAGGCGACATTTTGTTGCACATCACCACGCAACATTGCTCATCGTCGCGCAACATTGCACATAGCCTTTACTGAAGGACCTTCAGGACGGTATTATAATTTTAATATATCCGTGAATATTAAGGCAGGACACCCACTTGTGCTTGTTCATCCAAAAACACTTTGTTGTTTACATTATTTTGCTGCAACAAAATGATGTAGCCGGTGCGTTTCAAGGTATTGGGAATGATGAGGATTAAAAATGGCGCAACAAAGGTTGAAATATTGATTATTCAGTGAAGTAGATTGAGCACTGGTTTCATAAAAAGTAGAGAATCATGTTTCTTCCTTTTTTTTAGTTTAATCAGCGAAATTCTACATTATTTAGATACAAGTAGTATACGACCAACGAGAATAAGTTTCGTAGGACATTCGTTAGGGAATATTATAATAAGGTCGGCGCTGGCGCGACCACAAATGAAGTTTCTGCTACCAAGACTGCATACTTTCTTATCATTATCTGGACCACATTTAGGTACATTATACAACAGCAGTGGATTAGTTAATATGGGTAAGTTATTTGAACTATTTTTGACATTACCTTTATTATAGCTGTTACTCTATATTAACTACTTCATCATTTATCGGATTAAGAAAGCTGCTAGTCTTGGTATGTAATTTAAGTAGGTACTATCGACGGTTTTTTTCTTAGAAATTATATGAAGAAAGGATCTTATTTATATACTCATGCCATATGTGTTTATGAAAATATATTGTTTACTTTTTAGGAATGTGGTTTATGCAAAAATGGAAAAAGTCTGGATCGCTTTTGCAGTTATGCTTGAAAGATTCGGTAGATCCTCGTCAATCTTTTTTATATCGACTAAGTCAACGAAGTACACTGCATCATTTTAAAAATATTCTATTGTGTGGTTCTGGGCAAGACAGGTTAGTAACAGTCAAATAGTCAAAATAACTATTTACGATTAATAATTAGTATTTCAAATGAAGTGAGAGAATGTTGGAGAGTTGTATTAATAGTTGAACAGTTTTGAATAACAGATATTGGTGAAATCTTTGAATGTATGCTTAGTTGCCTATACTAAAAACCAATTTTAATGTAAAAAAAATAAGTGTGATTGTCTCTACTTAACTCGTTCAGTAATAGCAACGAATATAGACTCTTACAAGACAGCTTTTTAAAAAATTTATTTATCTTGTTTCAAAGGTACGTACCATTACATTCAGCAAGAATTGAACTTTGCAAGGAATCGCTTAAAGATACTTCAGACCAGGGAACAATTTTCAGAGAAATGGTACACAATATAATATCACCGATAATTGCTCAGAAAGAGGTGAAACTTATAAGGTACGATATCCATCATGCTCTACCGAATACTGCCAACGCTCTTATTGGTCGAGCAGCACACATAGCCGTTTTGGATTCCGAACTTTTTATTGAAAAATTTATGGTGGTTGTTGGTATCAAATATTTCCGTTGATATTAAGTTTTTTTATGGAATAAAAGTTTATAATTATTGAACAAAAGTAGTTTTATTTTTTATATTTAAGAAGAAGCAATTCTGCAGCACCCATACAATGTGTTATTATGGCTACAGCAAATGTTCAACTTCTTTCACCTACAAATAAAGTGTCCACTGAAAATCTATAAAATACCATCGTTAATTAAATTTGTAGTACAGAAATAAAACACTACATCAACTAAAATTTTTATATTTAAATTATTTTTACAAGTACATTAGTGACACATTATTATTAGCTAATTGTACAGGACAATACAGATAAGAATGAAAAAGAGCTATTATCAGACACGAGAGGGCTTTAGGTACTTGGGTGTAGATAAAGATATGAAGTTCCTAATTACTAAGAATAAAGAATAAAGACAGGAAAGGTAGCAAAACAGGATTAGGAAAATAGAAGACTCTAAGCTTTCCACTTCAAATTGAAAATATTATTTCCATAAATTGTCCTCCAGTATATCAGTAGCTTGACCTCTGGGGTGCACTGTTCAAAAAATTGACATGTACCAACATATTTCTGTTCTTTCAAATACTTTCTACGTAAAAAAATAACGTAATAAAAATATTTTGATATGATTCGTTTCTTGGCTTGTGGGGTCAAGTTAAAGTGTCCTACTTCATTAAATTAAAACTTAAATTGTTCTTTTTCATTATCTTCTGATCACCTGGTAATATACAAAACTAAAAATTAGTTGCAAATATCACTCTGAGCCCATGTCCTTTGGTTCTTTATTCACATGTATTCTAAATATTTATATATACAATATCAAACATCAGGTAGAATTATGTATAGGAGCTTAGATACTAAATAACAACTCTATGTTGTGGAGTGGATCAAATTCATGGTTTTTTCAATACTTATCATATCTCAATCTGGGTTACCATTTCATCTGAATCCACAATACCAAAATCGTTCCGCACTATAACTTGGTACAAAAGGAAATAATCTCTACGGGATCTATTTGTCTATTCATATGTTTTGTATAACAATGAAAATTGACTTCTTATCCATCATATTTTCCAGAACTGGAGTGCAGCGACTATTACTCGTTTGCAATCCCTCAAAAGATGCTATAGGAAAATATGAAATGTTTTGTTCAGGACCTATATTTTTGTAGTTACGTAGCTACACGACATTTTACATGCCAATTATTTTAAAATTTAAACAGTTTTGAAACAGTTGTTTCGAAATCACTTGATAATTTTTAATATTCATTAATTTGAGATAATTTATTGTTATACAATGAATGAATTTCCTTTTTTATATAAAAAAACTCATTAAAAATTTTAGGTAAAACTTGCCCAATGATAGAGTTGACACGATTTTCTAAATAAGGATACCAATTTTGATTAATTTTGAGTAAATTAGGCGTTCGGTAAGATCGGTTTTTACAAACATTTTTATTTGTGTGATAATTTTAAGTTATCAAAAGTATAAGAAAAGTCTAAGAATTCGATAAAACGACAATATCGACGAATTACTAAAAAAATATACAGGGCGATGATTATTATAACAACTTGTACAGTTATTAGTATAGGGCATGTCCACCAACTAACAAGTTGAGACTAATGACAGTCGTCCTGAGGATAAACAATTATTTTGGTAGATTTTAGATTTGTAATTTGTTTGTCTTGTATTGATATAATGATCCTTTTTATTATAAACAGTCAGATATAGCTTTTAAAATACCTAACCAATTAAAAGAATATCGAAGTAAGCACCAAATCAAAATTAAATGAACTCAAATACGATCCAAATAACTATTAAGAACCACGTGTGCAAAGAACGCTTGTTATCATCAGATTCATCAGGGCGACTGTCACATGACGTCACGTGGACTTGCCCTATTAAAAAAGCACAAGTATTAGAAAGGGAGTTTAACGTCATCCTATTTGACTAAAACTTGCTGGGATATGAGGTTATGTCATAAGTGATAGACCATTCAGTTTTAACGAAGCAATGTGACGATTTAAATGCTCTATCTGAACCAAGTCGTGATGCTTGGATCAGTGCTTTCAAACGAGGGATCCTCAGTGAATCACAACCAATGTGTTGCTTGCAACAATGAGAACATTGAAATTCTTCGGTCGAAAGGATCGATATTGTCCATAATACTAATGTTTTATTAATTGTACTGGCACTTGATATCACCACTAAGAGATAAATAATACGTACTTCGAGACCTATTTGCTACAATTTTATCAAAATAACACCAGAAAACTAAGCACATCCGAAAAGACACAAGGATAAACGCCAACTAATTGATTGGTTGCCCTCCAGCACAATATGGTCTACCTGTCAAAGTCACGTGTTCTGGAATGGTATATAAGCTGTCAAATAGAGTTTACGTCTGTTCTAATTTCACATTTAAACGCACGCTGCTCGGTATGCCTTTGTTGCTCATGTCGTTCTCTGATCCCCTGGTTGACGGCAGACCGTTGGCGACCCGCCGATCAACCCGCTCCAGTTCTACCAACACCTCATTTATGGCGAGAACCGAGAGGGATTGGGTGTTTAACAGCCGTGCTGTCAGCACGAGTACAAATTTTTGTTTCATCCCTTCATTTATACAAACTAGAATTCTTTATTCATTTATAAAACAAATTAGTGTGTGTGTGTGTGTGGAGGGCAGCAAACTGTGAGTCTAATAATTTATCAGGAGTCAATTCAACACATTTTACGAAGTAAAGACATTTAAGCTTCACACAATGATACAAAAATCATGTTCTCAGCCTACCCACCCTATAGATTCGTACAACATCAGCGAAGGAAGACAAGAATATTTACAAACGGAATAACTCGATGCCCAGACGAGCATTGATAATGTTCAACGTCTATGAGCTGCATTTTTGACATTCTATGACATTTCTTAACCTCAAACTCCAACCGGTTTCAACATCTCTTTTTAATATTTGGTACCGTTTTTTAATACAACTCTACCTCTTGGAAACCGATTCTGGAAATTAACTAAACCGGTTGTATTCTTAATAATATGACACGAGCTGAGGTGGTACTAGTAATTAAAAATTAAATATCTGTTTAAACAATTTAATTTCCGTAATAAATTTTATATGTTTTTGAATTTGCGGTTCATTTTGCTCAACTTCAAATTTATAGTGAAATTTAATTTTGTTATTGAAAATTGATTGATGGTAAAAGGAACAAAATAAATACGCCGTTTTTGTTACCTATTTGTACACTTTCTGGAATCTTGATTAGAGTGCTCAAAAACGATATACAGAGCGAAATTTGATATTCCCTATACGAGTCTCGAAAGGGGTATATACAGTTCTTCATGACTCACCCTGTATAAGAAAATTACCTTAAGTTTCTGCATAAATTTCAAAACCGTGTAGGGTGATGGCACCGGTTGTCCGGCCGTTACCAGTTGTCGGCCATTTCTCTAAATATTTGAATATAATAGGAAACTTTCCTATATAATCTGAAACTAATAGTAGTCTGTGAGTTCTAAGATACTTCATACATCCTTTGTCAGAAGCTACGCGGGCGCAGAGCCCAAAGACACTGTTTATAAATTATTTAATATGGCGACAAACTCGTGTTCCAACTGCAGCTGCGATTACTTGCTTTTTGTTTAGTTTTTTTGTCGGAAATAGTGAATATCTTGACGAATTCTTTAGTAAATGATAATCACATCAGCATAAAGCTAATGGACAAAAGATCGTATTTAACCATTAACATGTGGAAAAATACTCATTTTACCAAAAAAATATTGGGGGGGCGCTTAACAGGTTCATTAAAATGGATTTTACCGGCTGTCGGCCAGGGTGGCCGAAAAGTGATTCTAGGTGGGATTTTTTACTCTGTTCTTTTTTAACACCTAGAGACGTTCTTTGTAGTCTCTCTTTTTTGTAAATGACAAGATATATTTGAAAATAGTCTAGACCAGTTCGCGGCCGCTTTTATTTATTTCCACAGAAAAATAATTGAATGGTGTGGGGACTTGAATTATAAGGCCGACAACCGGGTCTTTCTCGGCCTCTGCTCTTAACCATATCCGATTAGGTGAACTCTCAATAAGAGAGGCTACTAGGCGGTTCAGGGTGCCAAGAGCTACTCTGCAAGATAGATTGCATAGCAGACGTGGTGATGCTGTCCAGAAAACGGGTCCACAGCCGATAATGGGTGTCGATGGCGAAAAAATAAGGATAGCTGAATGGGCCATTAACATTGATTGCTAAGTCCGGTTTTCCAATTAAAAAAGAGTTTTTAATTGAAACTGTAACAAAGATTGCTAAAGAGAAAGGAGAACTGTATCACTTCCCAAACAAAAAGCCAGGTATTAGATGGTATAGATGTTTTCTACAGCGTCATCCAGAAATTTTCATGCGGGAAGCTGAGGGAATTAGCAAAGGTCGAGCCTTAATAACCGAGGAACTGATAAGAGCATGGTTCAAAGACCTAAACGAATTTCTTGACAAAAATAACTTTAAGAAACAGTGAAATATCCTCAAATAATATTTAACGGCGATGAAGCCGGTTTCGCATTGTGTCCCAAAACGGGTAAGGTACTTGCCCCGCGAGGATGGAAACGTTAAAATTGTCATAGGTAGATACTTTTTCACTTTCTATAAAGAGTTTCCAAACTTCAATTTTTTATTTATTTCATTATTCCTACTGCTCAATTATATTTACTTATCGGCAAGTTATATTAGATCATATAGAAGGAAACTAGGAAACCTATCTAGAGATCTTACCATATACGGCTGTCAAACAGTTATTTGTCGGCCAGGAGGCCGAGAACAGGTGGAATAAAGGCCGAGAATAATAAAGCCCTGGCCGACAACTAGTGAAAAGTGCATTTTCTTGAAAAACATTTTCTGTATTTTTTTGACGTAATCAAATCATATTTTCAATGTATTCGTGAGACACTAGAAGGTCGAACTCACCATATGACAATGTCTCTTTTCCGTTAACGTAGTTGTATCTATCGAAAATATGCATTTCAATCTCAACATGGCGCTAAAAGGCCGACAACCGGTGCCGTCACCCTAACTGTTTTTGACCACCCTGTTACTTTTAAAAGTAATTGACTAGAACTGTAATTAATCTACTAGACATTAGCTCCGGTGGAATACAATAATTGCATAGATATAAAATCCCGATAATTGGGAAACATATTTTTTTTTATTATCAATTATAATAATAATAAAACGTATTGATAAACGCATCTACCTGATGTCTGAACAGTCTTACACTTATTGTTTTTCAAGGTTGCACTTCACACACAAAATAAGTCTCAAATGAACACGGTGAATCGTTCCATTTTAATCCCTTTCCATCTCTATTCCACAATTCCAGGCAATTTTCTTGTTCGCCGTTTTCGTATTCAAAATTGTTCGGTTCTCCTGCATTCCAGTTGGTAAACGTAATCGGACGGCCTGTAGACATCCAAAAATATTTACCTTCTTCGGCTAGATCAGTACCCGATGTCCAGAAATGTTCATGACCGAAACCTAAATAAAAAAAGAATTATAAAAAATAAACAGTAGAAATGTAGATTTAGTGAAAAAAATATAGAAATAAAGCTGCTTGAAAAAAAAGTTAAGGTAAAGTTTGTCCAAAATCCATTGCAGAAGCTTAAACATGTGTTCATTGCCCTTGCCGACTTTTTCTTTTGATCGGCATACTTTTTCCTTTGATTAGCATATATTTATTTTTAAGGTAACAAAGATTTTCACTAGATTTTGTATTATAAATAAAGTTTTAATATTATCATTACTATTTGAGATTTTCCAAATTTGATAAAATAATCGAAAAGAGGAGGAAATTCACTAAAAAAAAAGTCCCAACTCTCGGAACTGTATATAGGACAAATATTTATAATTTTCCCAGAGGGTTGAAAATACACCCTAAAACGGGTATTCCGGCTTGCGCAAGCCACGCCTACTTCGGACCTTTAATGAATAAATATTATTTAAACTTATTAAATATGAAAATTACGAACTGAAAACATTCAGGCGCCTACAGGATAGATCAATAATCCGCGGCCCAAAAATATTTATCGCGATTTTCCAATTAGTTAGTTATTGTTTCCAGTCCAGGAGTATGCTCTCAGAGCTCTTGGACGGAGGATATCTACCTTGTACTGATGTGGCGCAAATACGCCGAAGCCGGTCTACAAGTGATGTAGTCCCTTCTGATTACAAACCAGAATGGTTGGCTATTGCAGATATACCAACCCCATTTAGCTTATAGTTCTTTCGCCATCAGAAGAGAGTAATAAAACCTAATTATGTATGCAAACTACAGCAGCGGTGGCCCACATGGGCCGGCGGCGACATGGGGTCTAAAGTAAATATTTATAGATTATCATTATAAATATAATTCTATAAATGTACGCCCATGGTTTACTGGTTTCCGATAATTTTAATACTCTCTCCTGGTGGCGATACAACTATAGTAGAAGTGTAATTCAATTTCTGTCGGAGCATATAGCCCGAGAAGTAGTTGTTCCTTCTTAGTTGAACGGTCAGTGTTTATTGAAAAATATTTTTCAAAACTTTGTAAGGCGTTATAATTTATAATAGTATTAATTCGATTACCTTCGATCTATTGGTAATACGCTTTACTAAAATATGACAATTTTACAGGAAACTGTAATTAAGTAAAAAAAACATTTAAGATTAACATTATAATGTTGGTTAAGCATACTATGTATAAAATTTAACTACCTGAGAATTATGAAATTACTTTTGTTCAACTTAAGTCGGTACTACCGTTTGAAAATCTATAAAAATTATCCATAAATGTGACGGTTGAAACATTTTTTTTACATAAAATATATCAATTAAGATTTTTTTTAATTATTATTGTTATAGCTACTAGGTTTACACATGGTGTCGAAACACGTGAATGGTTCTATAGTTTCTGTAGGTACATATAAAATCCTAATTTAATAGCTTCCAATAAAAATAAATTATCTCTAAAGCTTAATAAAAATTTAAACAAAAATAAATCTGCGAATCACAAATAACAAGATATGAAATTTGGATAATTGGGAGCAACGAAGAAAGACGTGAAAACGACAAACAACACGACAACAACAACAACGGTTTATGAATGCATGTATTGACATCAATGTTTTATTTTGGACCAGCGGGAATCACGAATAAACAGAGTTTATAAATCCAGCTTAAGAAGTTGTATATTTTCCAGTTGGTTGAGTTGGTCATTTTAACTTTGCAATTTCTGATTATACAAATACTGAATCTGTGAATTTTACTTACTTTCCACCATGTTTGTAATACACCATCTTTATATTTATTTGTTACGAAACTTGAAAGGAAAATAACAAATAAATCTCACCTGAGTCTTTAATGTATTTCTCTAATTTATCATTGTCTTCTTGAGAGGTTATGCTGGCTAAATGCATACCATGAAATCTGCAATATTGGGTCGCACGATAGTAATTTGCCTGAAAGTGAAAGAAACGTTTTAATGAACTAAGTACCATTATTTGATATTTAATTCAAAAAATTCAAACCATAGCCTGTAATTATGATCTGGAATAAACTGAATAACATGAATAACACGGGATCATCTCTAACGCTTTCTTCGGACATCAGGAAATACCCCCCTGAAATATCTTGATTTTCGCTTTACAGTTTTTTTTTTAATTAATTTAGTTTATTAAACAATTTTTATTATTAGTTATATATTTGGAATTGGCTAGTTATCACCTATTATTTCATACTCATACTTTTTAGACGAATCTAATGACACCCCATAATATTACAACACGTGAAGCCGTACTTAGTTAGGTTAGGAGAGGTTTGGGGTGAGTAGGTCTATCAGGCCATTCACTTAGTCTGTCAAGAATCTATTGTGGCTAATATTTATTCAAATTTCACCAAACAAATTCAGCTTCTTAACAAGCCGATCCGTTTATTTGGTTAATGATATTCCAGGTCTAAGAGGTCATGCCTGCTATAATTTAACAATTATTGTTTATGGACATTGAGTAGTTACCAGTTGTTTGAGCCGTTCACTGTAAAGCTTTTGACCACCAAGCAAGATGAACATTCATCTAACAATCATCATACAGGGTGAGTCATGAGGAACTTTACATACTTCTAAAAAGTGTCAACTCCTCTTCTTTCTGAATTTACAGGGTGATTTGCGAAATTGACCATAAATTTTAATCAATCAATAAAGAAGAGGAGTTAACACTTTTTAGTAGCAACATGATATCCTCCCTGAGGGACTCTTCATATGGTAGATGTATGTAAAGTTCCTCATGACTCACCCTGTATATATCCAATATCTGGGTCCCAAGATTTTTTTCTAATATAATCCCCAAATATTTTACATGCGCCACAGGCAGATCCTCCAATTTCCTTTTCCTAGTGAAGGGAATTATTATCTACAGTTCCGGGATTAACCGACATCGGGGCCCATATTCTTAAGGGAACAGGTGCCGTATTTTCGAGTTCAGTCGAACTTTTTCGTATGCGATTGAATTCGAATGAAAAAAATCGCACACGATTCGAAGATCGTATTTTTGAACCATTTCCTGTATTCGTATGCGATAAATATTTGCATTGGAAATACCGCAAATCGACCATTCCATTTCTCTCTTACAAAAAGCATTATTACCTATTGTTCGAAATATAAATAAAAAGTGTGAGTCCCTTAAAAGATTCCCTGGTCCGGATTAAAATATCTCATGTAATAGTTTGGCATTTTAATAATAGTGGACTCTCCATTATTTTTAGCTTTCGTTGACAGTATTGTATTTAAATTTATTTGATAATAAAAAAAGGTGAGCGGTCGTCGGACCGCCGACAGAAGCTTGCTTCTTATGCACAATAGAATGACCATTTTTCGTGAACTTTTCACCATTTTGACAATTATTGACCGTCTTTGACCATTTTTGACAATTTTTCAAAAATTTCAACATATTTGGCAATTATTGACCATTTTTCAAAATTTTGACAATTTTTGACAATTTTTTCAAATTTTTTCAAATTTTAATAATTATTATAGACCATTTTTGACAATTATTGACCAATTTTGACAGTTTTAACAGTTATTCATCATTTTTGACAGTTTTTGCCGAATTTTGACAATTATTGACCGTCCTTGACAATTATTGACCATTTTTGACAATTTTTCAAAAATTTTGATTGGTTTTGACAATTATTGTCCGTCTTTGACAATTATTGACTATTTTTGACAATTTTTGAAAAATTCTAAACATTTTTCAAAATTTTTGACAATTATTGACCATTTTTGACAATTTTTGAAAATATTTGGCAATTATTAACCATTTTTTGAAAATTTTGACAATTTTTGACCATTTTCGACAATTTTTTCACACCTATAGGTGTGCGAGCTCAGTGCGGCAAGAGAGATTGCGCACAGTCGCTGGAATGAGTTATCGCGTGGCGAACGCTTTTTAGTAACATCACACGTTTCACGAGTTCACTAGCCTTCCCAAAAGTCGTGCAATAAGAAGCAAGCTTCAATTTAAATTTCATTGGATTAGTGGATTATTCAGAAATCTGGCAACACTGTTACGTGATGAATCCTTATTCGCTTTTTCGTAACATTACACGTTTCACTAGTTCACTAGCCTTTTCAGAAATATGGCAACACTGTAGCGTGACGGACTTTTCGTAACGGTTATACGTTTTACGAGTTCACTAGCCTTCTCAAAAGTCCTATGTCGTGCAATAAGAAGCAAGCTTCAAAAATCTCTTAAGGTTGATTTAGAACCATTGTGTAGGTACCTAAATTATAAAATTTACTTACCTGGCCACCAGACTTTTAGTACTAATGGGCCCAGATTTGGAAAACAAGACTGTTTTTAGAACTGACCGCTTTCCAATTTCAAAAGTAAAAGGGGGAATTTTAAATAACGTACCTAATATTCCATTGAGTCAGTTGTGTCTACTTTAAAGTCTCTATTCGATTTTTGTGTCTTGAAAAATGTGGCCTGAAGCTAGTACTTCAACTGGTGGTCGTAGTACTACTAGTCGACAAATGGGAAACAAATTATATCAAATGTTTATGCTTCCTTTCTGGAACGTGGAATGTCCAAAGGATCAAGAGGTGCAAGAGAGTGATTATTTAACAAAAACACCGTATTCCACATTATTTAAAATAGTCATAATCATAATGAAATCTGTTCGCCTTAAGAAATGGAGATTATTATTATTGGCAATAAGCGAATTTGGAGAATATTGTAGAACAGAAGTGTATTTGGATGATACTTGGTTCGATACACACGATATTCAAAACAAAAGTTGCGTAGACTAGACTCATCTGACTTGTGCCAAACTAAAGCGCCGTCTAATAAAGGAAAACGCATTACGAACATACACGCAGGAACCGAAAATGGTTTTATACCAAACGCATTTTCTTTATCGGCAAAGAATATTAAGGACTTTTTAATCGATTATCATGATGATGCTACAGCCAAATTACATGAAGACTGGTTCCAAACTAAACGCATAGCAAATATTTCACTCAACAGTATTATCGTCATGGATAATGCTTGCTGCCACAGTCGAAGATCTAGTCTAGCACCATGTTTAAATGACACTATACAAGAACATAGTTGAATAATGATATGTACTATGAGGAAAATTACACAAAAAAACAGTTATAGTAAATTTTATACCCATTTAGAATAAGACCATCCTTATTTATTATTAATAAATCGGTTGAAACAAAAAATTACCAACAAAAATGAACGTCGTAACTAATTTATTAGATGTCACGTTTTTGAAGTTACGTCAAATTTTGATTTCATGTTAATGTCAGATGGTTCAAGAAGCCGCATACGTTTAGTTACTTAAATGGCTGGTACCTCTAAATAGGTATTAATTTTACTATATATACACTTATATGCAAAAAACAGCAATTTAATTCTAAACAACTAAAATATTATGAAGTTTCTGAACTATAATCGCATTCATTATCGTGATGTTTATATATGTTATTATGTTATATATCATATATTATATAAACAATTCTCAATTATATTGAAGCGATTTTTCTTAATAATTATCTTAACCCAATATCATTATACCTACCTATAAAGCAAAATTTAATGGCTAGGACAGGTACAACTCTGCGTAGACTCGACCACCTGCTGATAACTCAAGTGCTGGGTGATTTATGACCTTCTTAGATCTCTGATCGTACTTTACGAAGTTTCATAATCGAATGGTGCCTACCCACTCGAGTCACCACATGCGAAACAAATCGTGCACGAATCCTAGGAAAGTGATTCGAAAACACGGATAACCGATTTTCGTGCGCAATTTATTCAATTTCGTGCACGAATTGTACTCGAGTGGTCTCAAAAATACAGCCCCAGTGAGAATCTCACCATGAGATTGGTGTATTACGGGTTGCCTGAAAGGAGATAGATTAATCTCTCATGGTTCGGACCAGCAGAGATTGAGAATCTCATCTGAAACGGGGAGAAGCCAAGAAGCATGCGCCTATATAGTATCGGCCGTTGAAATTAATAGTTTTTATTACTTAATTTTTCATTAAAGTTCTTGTGTAATACTTCCACTATTTTTCTTATGATTTCTTCCACTGAGCTATGTTGTTTCTTATTTTATTTTCGAGTTTTTCGTTTTTGGTGTAATAAGAGTAAATTTTCAATGACAGGACCCGTAAGACAAGGTGGACAACTCCAAGTTTGTAATATAAACTTGCAATAATAGTTTTTAAAAATTCCGAATTTCAGTAAGTTTTTACCTACACATTCCGGTAGTAGGTTCATTTTAGTCTGCCAATTGTAGATAGAGGAGCTTCCTAAATTAAAATAACGTGACAGCGGCGTTACACATGATTATAACTATAGAGATATGCAGAAATTAATTTCTCTAGTAGATACAAATTGAAAGAATAGTTATCATGTGTAGTTCCATGAACTATCGACGTTTTTATCCCGAGAAATAATGAGTGGCTCTACACTACAGTGTTTTATAGGAATTTATTTGCATTATTCCTCTCATTCGAATTACATTTTCCACAATTTCCCCTAATTATTTAATAAGTCATTATTGCCTAAAACCTACAACATAATCAGATTCGTTCTTCTTCCTATTTATAAAATACATTTTGATTAATGCTGTATTGAACAATGTTAATTATCGTCAAACGTATGTTGAAAATAAAATGAAACACTATAAAAATAGTACAATTGCCAGAAATTATTACGTTCATATGGTATAAGGCAAAGTATAGATAAAAAATAGCAATTTTTTTGTTCAAATATTTTCAAGTTATGCCAAATTTTTGTCGCATTGAAGTGAATAAAGGAAGTAGAGGAAAAATGACGAAATGCCAGAGAAGTCTACCGTTCGTTGAAGGTTCTGACAGAATTATTACCACAGCATATTAGTATACAGATTATAGATTATATCGATGTCGTCAGATTGATTGGTGAACCTGAACAATAAGTTCATATGTATATATTTTGACATTTTATGCTTCATTTAAAAATAAATGAATTAAATCAATGGCAAAACACAAGTTTACATTTTTTGTAAGCGACAATGGAACCAAAAAGTGTAACCGCTACTACGGTTCTATTATTATGTTAGTCACGCCTGTTTTGGTTAAGTAATTTTCTTTTGTTAAAGTGTTTGCGTCGGTCATAAAAAATTTAAAGTTTACAAACACTGGAGATATTTATGTTGTCATATTAGAGATATAAATATTATCTTAACGAGAAAAAGAAAAATGAACCATTAAAATTCACCTCTATTTGTAAAGAAAAGACTATGTCCTAATTACTTTATAAAGTTATGGGCGTAACTACAGCAATGTTCCAATTACAATTATTAGAATGCTCGAAATGCTATTTTTGATGATATTTCTTCACAATGACAATCTATGATCAAATGACGGTCTGAAAAAAAATATATAGGCCTAATATTGAATATCTTATCTTATTTGTTCGTATTGAATGCGCTGCCGTACCGTTCATCCGATTGCAATAAAATTTTGAGAACTTGTTGGGTCTGGCGCGAAAGCTGTAGAATAGTTTTTATCCCAGTGGCGCACCATAACAAAGGGGTACAAAATCAATATCATTTTTTTTATGGAATACACATTTCATTCCATCTTCGTAAAGCCCATATTTTTCTGGATATCAAAAATATACCAGATAATACCTTCAACTTACACAGTTGTTCATTTATTAAATATTCACAATGGTGGTTATGTTACCGACATTGCGTTTCGAAAAAAAGGCAGACACTAAATTTTAGTGTTTTTATTTTTTATTTTCAGTGCGGTATCATTTTTTGTCATTGTCATAGCCTACATAACAATTATAAAGACTAAGTAATATAATAATTTTAATTTTATTTCAATGAGAGTTTTACTTGGTGGTGCTTATCATTTTTTATTCCGATCTTACTTTAATTGTTTTGTTCTTCTGTAATTATAACTTCAATATATAACTTCAATAATGCATATGTTACTAAGCCACAGCAACGTTTGTGACGTAGTTTTGTCGTACAATTGCCTTTAAGTAAATCAAATGGATTTTTCTCATACTTGAAATCACATACCTTAAAAAATATTCCTAAATAATATCGTTTCTCTCCTAATTTTAATAATGGCATTGTCCATCTATTTGGCGTCGCTGCTGCTTCATCTATGCAATTTGGGCAGTCTGTAACAAAATAAAATAAATGTGAAATATATTTTTAAGATAAAGAACTCGACAAGTATAAATGAACCGTAGAAAAAATATAATTCAAAATAAAAATAGTTTTTATGAACAAATGATAAATATTTTTCTCCAATAAGTTCAAAATAAAACTGTTCACAGTGAAATGTTCGAAAAACCACAAATAATTTGGATAAATAAACCATAACTAAATTTTCTATTTGATATGGGTTACTATTTACTTAAGTTGAGTTGAAGAGATTGATCGCCGGCTAGAACTAGGCAAATCTTCCACCACATCTCGACCGCTTTTGAATGCACTGTTAGCCTCACAAAACATGTTTTGTGGTTAGCCTTAACCGCAACTCACATTGAACGGATGTCAGGAGAGTAGGAGGCGGCGCACAGATGTGACTTGACGTTTGCAATGAACACAGGAGGGTCGGGATAGTAACGAGAAAAGTCAATCTAAAAAGTACTCGGCTTTAAGTTTGGTTACCGACAGGTTTGGAAAATGATTTTTTCAAGTGATGAAGAGTTGTTGTATGTGGTGAGATTACAACGTAACTTGTACACAAAGTTCCTTAGCAATTTTCTGCTAGGCTTCGTTCTGAGCACTCCTATCACAACAATTTGAACGACTATAATCAATTATATAAGCATGAAAATTTCCTCGACCAATTAAATTTACTATCGTCTCCCATTTTTACTACTCAACAAGCGACATACAACAGACGTTACTCTTCCTTTCTGCAAGAAAAAATGACAAGGGCAGAGTTTTTTTTTTTCGGGTCGAGATAGGAAACTCATGTTCGAATGGGTGCAAGACCCAAACAGTGTTGGACTCATCCCCAAGGAGATGTCTACCAGCCAAACCCACCTCAAACTCGCCGTTACCCCCGCCTCGGAATCACTACCCTAGCATACTTTCCGCTCACACCGTCGTCTTCTTCCTAACTATCACTCCTACCTCCCATGCCATAACGAGTCCTTCTCTCCTCCTAACCATGCTTTCTACTACGCCACTTACCTTATATCCATTCCTCCTCCCCCCTCAACATTATCTCCACCATGTTCTCCCAATACACCGACTCCCCTAGTTTCCTCTCCAACTTCTTCAGCACTTCCTCGTTCCTCCAGCATCTAAACACATGCTCCACATCAACCTCCACTTCACACCTCTCGCACACCCCAGTCTCTCTTTTTCCAATCTTGTGGAGGTACCCTACTCTCGACCCATGTCCAGTGGACACCTGTGTCAAGAAGTAGTTCACCTCCCGAATTTCCGGTCCATCCAATCTCTCCTATTCCCAATCGCTCCTTTTAGCGCGCTCTCATACTCCTTCCAGCTTCTCTCCATTTCCTCCTCCATCCATTCCTGTACTTCCTCTCTGGTCGCACCCCTCCAACGTTTATTGCTGGCTCTAGCCATCACGTCCAATGGGTAGGTCCTTGCCAGCACCGCTGCTGCCAGTCCACCTACAGTCCTGTACCCCTGCACCACCCTCAGCAATACCCGCAGGAGTGGCCTAACCCTCGAATTCACTCCCACTCTTTCACCCCACACCTCCGCACCGTAAATCATACTCTGCTATACCGTCCTACCAATTATCCTCCTCTTCCAGTCTCCCGGCCCTTTCACATTACACACCAATCTCCCCAGCCATGCTGCCCTCGCTTGCCCCTTCTCTGCCGCCTTTAACATGTGTGTTCTGAAGGATAAATGACTATCCAACCACACCCCTAGGTATTTCACATACTCCTCCATACGAATTCTCCTTCCCTTCACCATCACCCCCACTTCCCTCGTCCTGCTCCGTCCCTTCACTAGCAACCCCACCGTCTTATCTTCCGCCACTTCTAGTCCGCACCGCTCTATCTTCTCCACAATCTTCCTACACATTCTCTCCGCCTTTCTTTCTATCTCCGCCTCTCCCTTTTCCGTACATACCAGATACACATCGTCCGCATACACCGTGATCTCTCATCCCTTTTCAGCCTCCGTCTCATGCTTCCTCCCTCTAGTGTCTACTATCAGACGTCCCGTCAGGTAGTCCTCCACCAGGTTAACCAAACCCTCCCCCACACCAAGCCTCAGCAACGCGCTCAGCACTGCCCGTTTGCTGACACTGTTGAACGCGTTCCCGACGCCAAAGAACACGAGTAGGGCCAATTTCTTGTTCCTCCAGCTGCCCTCCCAAGCCCATTACCCTGCCCAGCGCCGAGATACATGATTTTCCCTTCGCTGCTGGTGCTGGTTTTCCCTGAAACCCCCATTCCTACCAACTTCCTCCCCAATCCTATCCTTTATTATCCCCTCCATCAATTTACCCATACCACACAGCAGGCTGATGGGCCTGTAGTCTCCCACCCGCTTTCCCTCTCTACCCGCCTTCTTCAGCAGTATCCCCCTGGCCACCTTCCATCCTTCGGGAGACTCTTCCTCCCTTAGCACCTTGTTGAATAGCTCCCAGAAGTACTCCCCATTGTCATCCAACAGCCTCTTTATCATATCACCCCTCAGGCCATCTATCCCTGGGGCTTTCCTTACTTTAATATTTCTCGCCCCCCCCTCATCTACTTTCCTCTTCTCTACCGGCCTTATCCGCCTCATTTTCCCTGCCCCTCTAGTATCCTGGACTTCTCGAATCCTGCCCCCCACTCCTCCTTCTCCCCCTGTGAACAATTTCCCTATAATCTCCTTCTCCCAATCTTCCTCTAGCACCTCGTTCCTATTTCCACCCATCCTCTTCCCTGCTATCTCATACGCCTTTCCCCATGGATTGTTTTCCAATTCCCACAGTAACTCTTCCCACTTCCCTCTTTTTTCTCTCTTTATCCTACGCTCCAGTTCCTACTTCTTCTCTTTGAATCCCCCTTTTCCCTCTATCCTTCCTCTTCTCCTCAGCATCCGTCTTCGTTCTTTCTTACACTCCCTCCACAGCTCCTCTATTTCCTCATTCCACCAGTAATTGGCCCTCCGCTCACGCCTATTGTCCCTCTTTTCCTCTCTTTTACAGCCCTGTTTCACATTGTACAATTCATCTACATCATGTCCAAGTCCCCTTTCTATCTCCTATCTTACCTTCTTCCTCATACTCTCTTTCCTCATCCTCCAGCACCCTCCAACTACTCACTCTTTCCCTCTGCCATTTATCACATGCTGTTATATCAATGAATGACGAACCCCCGTCACCATCATCAGCACCGCCAGCCTGTTGGATGTCAATCTTCCTACAGGATCTTCCCTCTCCTGACCGTTTTCTTCTCCCCCATAAAGTATTCAGTATCCATACAGTCCCCTGTCACCATCTGACAGTTCACCGCATAACGTTGAATTTAGTTCATCGATGAACTTTTATTGAGATAATTTATGTCGAATATTGGAAAATTATTCCAATAATGGCCAAAATAAATTTTATAAAACATTGTAATTAATACAAACATTTCGCCGTACGTCAAAACATTATTTACATTAATTTCGTGATATAAGCTTCAGATCTTACATGATAATATCTTAAATCAACGAATTCAAGATATCTTAATCTATTTTTATCTGTTAATTTATACAATATTACCTGGAAATAAGAATTTTGTAGAAAATATTTTTTTGTCTATATAATTATTAGACCATCGTACATTACGGGATTAAGTCACAGTACACCATCTGACTGATAATTATAATAATAATACAATGAAAAAAATGTGCTTATTCTATAATTAAACGGAAGTTGCGCGGCTTTGTAGTAAAATTAGCAGGATTAGAAACGTGTTTAGTTTATAGTAAATAACTGTAATTATATGGATTTTTTTAACAATGAAATTGTAGAGATATCGTGATTGATTCAAATGATACTGCTAGAGGTAAATAAACGACATAACAAATTGTTGGAAATAAACAGGAAATTGCAAATCAACTCATACATTTTGCCTGCAATTGTTTGGGATTTCAATTTGTACCAAACTTTTTGTTTTGTCCGTAGAGTTCAAATTTTAAATATAAGAGTTTGAGCATGTGGTAAAAAACACTCTATCTCTGCAAATAATTAATTCCCAATGTACCTTGGTTGCAGAGATACGGTATTATAAAATCAATTAACTGGCAAAACTTCGGTAATGAACAGGAAACGTAGACAAACAGACTTTCTCATGTTCATGTTCATGAAGGTACTATCAATACTAATGAAAATACGTTTTAAAGAGAAAAAAATGACAGCGCTAAATATTACATTAAGAAAGAGTGACAGAATGCTTCCAGTACCAAGATAAATTTAAGTTAATGGGGAATCTTAACGAGTGATTTGAGATCTGAAAGTTTTCAAAAGTATAAATATCCCATGGGAAAAGAGTATTCTATAGAAAGAGGTAGCTTTCGACAACTTACATATGTAAGAACTAAAATATCTATTGTGCCTCCTTACTTCTACTCAGTTCGTGAGGAAAGTCTCAGAGACTATTAGCTCCCTCAGACCTATTTCCCGGAGGAATTTAAGGATATCTGCAGGCTTTAACTCAAGTAAGTGTCCCTCTTATCTACAGTATACAGTATACAGTATGTGGATGTAGTTTTCTTCTTCCATTCCACATAATATACATTCTTCTTGCTCCACTGTTTTGAGCTTTTTAAGGTGCCCAAGCTGGCAACAGTGTTTCGTCAAAACACCTGTTAAAACTCTTAGTGCAGTCTTCTTTGGCTTAGGCATTCATTTGCTCTCCCTGGTTGAACAGTTTACATAGATTTGGGTTCGAGAAAGACACTGATGTGACAATACTTCTGAAGTTCTGTAAAGTAAGGCAACAAAACATAGACATCTTGAAACTAATAGTGTATTGTAACGTTTATTCTAATTTATATTTACAATTAATTTATATTTACAGATTTATATGTAATTCAGTTCTTATTTAATAATTTATGTCATACACTAAACACACTAATTATAATTTATATGAGAGTCACTTAATAAACACTTTATCGATGCGCGATTACTTTCCTTCGGTATCAACACTGACTGATTGACTAATTTACTGCAGCGATGCTTGTGGCCTATTTATACTCGTGCGCCGCAATTCTAGAAGTATCTCGGCGTTCTCGCGGGCGCATTGGATATTCTCGATATGCTGGCGGATGCACCCGGGTGTTCTGGATGTTTCTCGAAGTTTGGGCGGAGGAGCCATAGTCGTATCATACGGGGATTTCACTGGGGGCACTAAGTGAGAATATTATTGCAGTAGCTCGCGTAACATTGCCCCCTCCTTAAGAGACAGTTCCTCCTCGAACTAGCTAGGAAACTGGAACGAGATGACTGTATCGGCAACTGGTCCCCTTGTTGCATTTTCCAGTTGTATGGAAGTAACATGCGACCGTCTTCTCTGTTGGCTGTGTCTCCCGAGCATGGCCGCAAACCAGTACCTGCACTTCGGTGTCTCGGAAGATTACTTCTACCATGTTACGGATTATTCGCCAATCTAAATGCCTACATTCAATCTTGGGCATGGCTAGCCTATGCACGTTCAGTTCAAGCACATGCTCCCTCAGGCTTCGTAATGCTTCCCAGACATCCTCGTACGTTGGTCTTTCGTCGAAGGTGTTCCTCGTCACTAGGTGGAAATTGTAGCGGGAGCCATTTTGCAGCTTCAAAGCTTTACCTGGTACTAGTAACTGGTTTGCCAAAAGTCGTGCACCACTCTTCTTTATAAACAGAGATGCCAGTCCGCGCGCATCGGTTACGCTGGTAGGGATGTTTATTGCCAGTGAGTATTCCTCCGGAACGGTAAGCAGGTCTTGTCGTCTCTCGGTGGTGACGCCGAATCTCGCTTTTCCGGTACCACCATAAGCACCCATGAACTCTACAAAAGCAGGATCGGCTACTTCCTGAAGCTGGTTTACTTCCTCATCGTGGTCACCCTCGAATGGCGCTAATCGGTTACGGTGTACCACCTTTGGCTTTCCATTTGGGATCTTGCTGATACGATAGATGACATCGTTGATTCTTTTCTTTACGAGGTACGGACCGTCCCAAGCTTTCTGCAACTTTGGAGAAAAACCCTTTTGTCTTCTTGGGTTATGCAGGCAGACTTTGTCTCCTTCGTGGAAACCTCCTTCCGTAGCTTGCGTATCGTACCTTTTCTTCATCCTATCGCTAGCGATCTGGAGGTTCGATCGAACCAGCTCGTGTACGTCGTCCATTCTTTTTCTCAGCTGGGTCACGTAATCTTCACCAGCTATGTCTTCTCCGGGTCGGCATCCAAATTCAAGGTCGCAGGGTAATCTCATTTCGCGTCCGAACAGAACTCTTGCTGGTGTTTGGCCGGTGGACTCATTGATGGCGGATCTGTAGGCCATCGCGAATAGCGAGAGATATTGGTCCCAATCTCGCTGATGGTTAGATACCATTTTAGACAGGTATTTGCCAAGAGTTCTGTTCATTCGCTCTACCATCCCGTCCGACTGTGGGTGCAAAGCCGTAGTTCTCGTTTTCTTCATGCCGAGCTTTTCACAAACTTCCTGGAACAGCTGGCTTTCGAAGTTTCTGCCCTGGTCGCTGTGTATTTCCAGGGGCACTCCATATCGGCAAATGAACTCATTCACGAGCACGTCGGCAACCGTTGCGGCTTCTTGGTTTGGAATGGCATACGCTTCTACCCATTTTGTGAAGTAATCCATCACCACCAAAATGTACCTGCTGCCATTTGCTGTCGGTGGAAACGGTCCGGCAATGTCCAGGGCAATGCGTTCAAAAGGGCTTCCGACATTGTACTGTTTCATAGGAGCCTTTCTTCTCCCTTGCGGTCCATTGGTCGTAGCACAGGTAGTGCACTTCTTACACCAGTCCTTCACATCTTCGGAACTGTGCATCCAATAAAACCGTTCTCGCACTTTCTGGAGGGTCTTCTTCACACCTAGATGTCCTCCTGACGGACTGTCGTGTAATTTCCGCAGTACTGCTGCTATCCTTGTTCTTGGAATCACCAACTGTCTTCTACTTTCGGAACCCTCATCGTTCTCGATTACTCGCTGTAGCAAACCGTTTTCCAAAACCAGCGAGTCCCACTGGGCCCAATACGATTTCATCGTTGGCGAGTACCCTGAAATCTCCTGCCAAGTAGGTCGACAGTTCTCCTTTTTCCAATGTCGGATTTTCTTCAAGTCAGGATCGTTCTCTTGTTCCTCTTCCAACTTTTCTGGTGTCCATTCGTCGGTGGTCACCGTGGTTCTTCGAATCGCTGCTTCCTTAGCTTCTGTTTTGCTGCAGTGAGAGCGCTCTGCAGGGCATGGTCTTCTAGAGAGGGAGTCTTTGGAAGGTCTTCGGGTCGAAGCTGCCCTCTGAAGGTCGACCCTTCCTAGTTTTTCCTGCTGGGCATCTTTGTTTGTAGCAGTTCTCGGTCGCTTGCACGAACTGCGTACATGTCCCATTTCTCCACAATTCCAGCATCTCACAGCTTTCAGTTTTCCATTTGAGATGCTTTTCATCATGTTGACAATCTGGTTGAGCTTGCTCTCAACTTCTTCATCTGCTACCGCCCTCACCTTGCCGTATAGTCCGGAAGCCTGTGTAGCTGCTTCCTATTCCAGGGTGCAGAGAGTACGTCGATCAGTGTCTTATGCCGAGCCAAGCGTAGAGTTCTCTGCATTTCATGGTCACGAACTCCGTCGATGAATGTCTGTACCCCTAAACATTCCATGACATTCTCCGGTGCCGATGGATAGGCAAACCGCACCAACCTCGCAATGTCTGCTTCGAATTCTTTCAGAGTTTCGTCGCGTTTTTGTTTGTGGTTTTTCAGCTGCGACTGGTACAGATGCTCCAGGTGTTCCAGGCCATATCTCATATTCAATCGCTTTTTGAGTTGTTCAAAATCTTCGGCCTCTTCCACTGGAATGGTCTGGAGGATATCCATAGCGTCTCCTCTAAGGGCAAGAGTTAAATTTAACGCTTTTTCCATCTCACTCCAGTTGTTTGCTTTTGATGCCGCCTCGAATTGCTTAAGATAGTTCGGCCATGACGTTTTACCATCGAACGTTGGCAGTTTCACTCGGCTGTTAATATCGTTTTCCATTTTCGGTTTCAACTCTACTTTCTCTGCCAGTTCGTCGTTATTCGGGGCTTGCCTAGTTGTAATATCCGGTTTATTACTAGTCTTCCTTTCGATTTCTTTGATTTTTTGTTTCATTTCTTGCTCCATACTTTTAATCTTTTCTTCCACGGCAGAAATATCAGTCTTCATGGATGTCATTTCATTTTTCATGTCCGTCGAAATTTTATTTTCCATGTCCGACATTTTGTTTTCCATGTCCGCCGAAAGTTTACTTTCCATGGATGAAATTTCGTTTTTTATATCCGTCGAAATTTTATTTTCCATGTCCGACATTTTGTTTTCCATGTCCGACATTTTGTTTTCCATGGATGAAATTTCGTTTTTTATATCCGTCGAAATTTTATTTTCCATGTCCGACATTTTGTTTTCCATGGATGAAATTTCGTTTTTTATATCCGTCGAAATTTTATTTTCCATGTCCGACATTTTGTTTACCATGTCCGACATTTTGTTTTCCATCGAAGACAATTCGTTTTTTATGGAAGAGGTTATAGAGGCGGATGCTTCGTCGGTGAATTCAAACGTTTCCGGGTCCAGTCCATTGTTGATCATAGCTTTTTTTAGTCGTTCCACTAACACTGACTTGACCCCACTTGTGTCCAGTTCGTAATCCTCCAACTCTCTTCGAAGCTCTGAAACTTTTAATTCACAAAGTTTCTTCGCCATCTTCCTGTATATTTATTTATTTATTTTTTTTAACCCCACACCTGACACCAATGTAACGTTTATTCTAATTTATATTTACAATTAATTTATATTTACAGATTTATATGTAATTCAGTTCTTATTTAATAATTTATGTCATACACTAAACACACTAATTATAATTTATATGAGAGTCACTTAATAAACACTTTATCGATGCGCGATTACTTTCCTTCGGTATCAACACTGACTGATTGACTAATTTACTGCAGCGATGCTTGTGGCCTATCTATACTCGTGCGCCGCAATTCTAGAACCATCTCGGCGTTCTCGCGGGCGCATTGGATATTCTCGATATTCTGGCGGATGCACCCGGGTGTTCTGGATGTTTCTCGAAGTTTGGGCGGAGGAGCCATAGTCGTCTCATACGGGGATTTCACTGGGGGCACTAAGTGAGAATATTATTGCAGTAGCTCGCGTAACAGTATATTACTTAGAAGCGGTAACATAACGATATGGAACTGTAGTACGAGCAGTCCATTTAATAGAGAAACGACTGGAGCAAATTTTTATAAACCTCGAAACTATTTCTGCGAAATGTAAGCTGAAGACGCTTTTTAGTCCAGTCACGATTTGGATTACCTTCATAATTTTAATTTTTGTATAGACCTCCATTTTGACATTCTAAATATTGGCCTTGTAGGTTTTTAAAATCAAACAAAAAACAATAGTAGGTATTAAAAACGTCAACCGCATAATTATTTATATACAAATTGTCAAAACTGATACTAATTTCAAATTAGCACGAAGTTTAAAAGTAAATTAAGAATAATGGCACATTTATCGGAAAAACAACGCACCGAAACAGTTACAGAGAAAATTAGGATGCAAAACAATTTCTTAGCTTTTTTAGTATTCAGTGATGACGCCACATTCTGCTTGAACGGTTCTGTTAAGAGACATAATTGCCGGTACAGGTCAAATTGTAATCCGCACTGGTTTGAGGAGGTTTGTACACAGCGTCCACAAAAAGTTAATGAGAGGGTGGGTTTGGTGAAAAACCATTTGATCAGTCCTTCTTTTATTGAAGGTAGGGGAAAGTGGTATACATTCGGCTAATGGGAACATTCGGCTACCCTCTAAAAATCGCGAATAAATTTAAACGCGAAATATGACCGTATGTCATTAAACCATTACTAGTGAGTTGAATGGCGAGCACAGAGTGATAATTTTTTGATCTGCTCTTATCTTGTGCACCAAGTCATATTATTGCATTTTTGTTTATTATCCATGTGTCGGCATAACCTCACATATTTATATTTTGCTTGTTGTACAAAAAATGATATTTGAATGCTCTGTGGGCTCATTCGGCTAGCTGACGTGGTTATGTTTCGGCTGGTGGCCGAATGTTCCCCTAATGTTGAAAACGAGGATTATTGTAGATGCCAAAGAAATATTTGAAAAGACTAACCGCTGTTAAATCAGCGAAACTGGGCAACAACAGCCGTTTTGTCCAATCGCTTGAGCCAATATAGAGCAGCGCAAAAATATCAAGTAAAGCGACAGACCATTCAGTCTCGAATTAAGAAGCTTATGCAAAAAAAACAAAGGTACAAATATTACAGGAATTAGAGCATTCTGGTCATGAAAACGATGAAGAATTTTCGTTTTCAAGTAAATACACGACCCAACAAGTGTTTAGCTCAAGTCAAGAAGTAGAGCTTGTCACCTACATAAAGCACTGTTGTGATTTGAACTATGGTTTCAATTGCAAACAAATTAGAACACTGGATTATGACTACAGTCGGAGCATAGTCAACTGTAAAACACCAAACAACTGGGAATTGAATAAAATTGCAGGTTTGAATAATAAATTTCAATTATATTTTCTCGACTCAAGCAAGTATGTTGTAGGACGTGATTGGCTCCGAGGATTTATGGCAAGACATGGTAATGAGCTATCTCTGCGTAAGCCAGAGAACACTAGCATTAGTAGATCCATGGCTTTTAACAAGCCAGTGGTTGCTCAATTTTTTGATAAATATGCATCTGTTTTGGAAAAATATAAATTTTCTCCAGGACGAATTCACAACCTTGACACCAGTGAAAGTAGTAGCCACCAAAGGAAAGAAACAAGTTGCACACATTTCTTCTCAAGAGAGGGGAGAACTTGTAACTTTTGTCTGCAGTTCCACCAGTCTTTATTTATCCCAGGGTTAGGGATCCTCAACAATATTTGAAAAGTGAGTACCCGAATTCAGCCGTCGCTCTGGGAAATAAAAAAGGATGGATGACTTCGATTTTGTTTCCCAAAGTGATTTTACACTTTATAAATTATGTAAAGTGTTCTCCAGAAGTTCTTCTTATGGTAGATAATCATGAGTCACATATTTCGGTTGAATCTATTAAGCTTCGTCGAGAAAAAGGAGTTGTCATTTCAGCCACATACCACCCACAAAATGCAGCCGCTTAATGTCGGGGTGTATGGTCCGTTCAAATCTTACTTTGCTACTGCCCAACATGACTGGCTTCTTTCCAATCCGGCCCAAGTGATAACTATTTGACATTTAGCATTTCTTGCCAAAAAAGCTTCCGAAAGTGCTTTCACAATCAAAAATATTGTAAGTGCCTTTAAAAACACAGGCCTCTATCCATTAGATCGTCTTATATTTAGTGATGCTGATTTTATGGCTAGTGAGGTAACCAAAAAACCATTAAGCGAGAATAATTCACCACTAAATAAAACTCAGGATAATATCAACTTACAGCAGGAAACAGGGTCAGCATCACCAAGACCTTCCATATCCAATGATTATCAAAATAACTCAATCAGTAATACTTCACTAGTTAGCGATACTAGCGTTACTATAACTTTAGACGGCAACAAGACGTCACCATTACTAAGTCAAACGCCTTCCCTATGCGAAATCCGACTTTACCCAAAAGCACCAGTTATGCAGAAAACCAAGAAGGTAAGACATAAATCAAAAGCTTCTATTTATACTGATACGCCGGAGTACGAAAATAGGCAGCGTATTGAAGAAGAACGAAAAAGGAAACGTGAATTGAACGAAAATAAATCCTTACTTAAGTCAGTAAAAAGTGGCAAGTGCTAAAGAGCGGCATGATTCGACATCTAGTGAGTCAAGTGTGAGGTCGAATGTTTACATTTCAGAAGAATCATCTGGCGATGAAGACTTATGGGAGAATTTAAAACTTCTAAGCGAAGAAGATAATATATCTGTTGAAAATTTTGTCTTAGTTAAGTTTATTGCCAATAAAACAAAGGTTTATTATGTTGGTAACGTAATTTCTATTGATAAAGAATATGAAGTGAAGTTTTTGAGAAGAAAAGGAAAATCTAACTGCTTCCTATTTCCTGATGTAGATGATATCTCAACAGTACCATTAAATGATATCGTGGCAATTTTACCACATTCTACTGCTCAAGGAACATCAAGAACATCTTGTGTCTATAAGTTTAACATAAATTTTTCTTCTTTGAATGTTCGTTAAATGCTCGTTTATCTCTATTCAAAGTATCTTGATTTGATTTTGTTATTTTTCAATATATTATACTTACTTCACTAGATTGGACTTGTTTTATTAAGTTTAAGTTCATTTTGATAGAACAGCCGAATGATCCCCTAGTGCCAGCCGAATTTTCACCACCGGTGAGAATGATTCGGCTATTTGCAATCAAAAATAAAATACTGAAAAAGTAAAATGTCTAGTTGAACAGAAATTTGAAAATACGGCATATCAATACACAATAATATTACAATTTATTGACATAAAACAAATGCTCATTCATCCAACGGTCATTGAGAGCTTGCTTAAATTACGTAAATATTCCGAAGGATCCCCACTCTGCCTTACGCTTACCGGTGCCAAATATCTTGATTTACTCCAAAATGAAGTTATATCCGAAATAAATCGATTATTTCCTAATATGAACGTATACTTTCAACTAGATGGCGCACCTCCACATTATCAAAGAGACGTTAGGCAATATTTAAATACAAATTTTCATCAGAGATGGATTTGTCGAAGAGGTGCAATTGAGTGGCCGGCAAAATCCCCCGACTTGACACCACTTGATTTTTTTCTCTGGGGCTACCTGAAAGACCATATTTATGTTATCAGACCAACTAACTTGAACGATTTAAAGTATCGCATACGTCTCGAAATACAGGTAATTACTCCACAAATGATCAACGATTCTATTCGTAGCTTCGAAGAGAGATTGTATCATTGTCAACAAACAAATGGCCAGCATTTTGAGCACTTATTGTGATGAAGTATTTGCAACTTGAATGAATGTTTGGTCTATAAATTTCTGTAGCATCCAGTTTTGTTTAAAATTACAATTTCAATATTTTTGTTAAATTTGTACTATGATTTCCGAATAAAGTGATACAATGCTATTATTTTTGGAAATAGAACAAAAGAAGCTTTTTTGTGATACTCGACAAAGTTTCTATTTCAAAAAATTTAAGATGGCGGTCTTAGGCTAAACGCTGACGTCAAAAAGATTTGTCATTAGGTCTTAAATATGCAGAATAAAGTATCCTTCATCTTCCTAGAATCTCACAACTTTCCCTTTGTCCGTTCCAAACATAATCCCTTGGTGCGAGACTTTTCAGCAACGCTGTATATTGAATAGTTATAGCGATAGAGCACGAAAAGTGCGTTGTATCTATAGCGAATGAATTCTCAAAAAAAAAGTTAATAGATAAATATCAGATTGACCATAATAGCAACTATTCCATTCATATCAACCGTAATTACATATATGTAACAACGATTCGGATTGAAATAAATTTTAATCGATGAATTAATAAAAGTATGCTGGAATACTTCTAGTGAAATTGATTACGTAACAGTTTGTTGCTACTGGATTTACATAGTTATCGATTAAATTTACTAAACTGAAAGCAGCTTGACACTGATATTCTTAAGCATTCTTAATTGCATAATATCAACGCTCTGTATCCAACAAAAATTACAAATAAGAAATTCAAAAAAAAAGTGTATTGCAAAAATATGTCCGCTTTCTAAAACCAATATTTTTACCCCACGACAACACGAATATTTTATGTAATCTTGATATTAATTGACGTTATCATTAACATAATCCAATGAAACAGTGCACTGATTGTTAATTAGTGAGGAAATTTTGTAAATTGAAGTGAGGAAGTGATTACCAGGTTCATTTACCCAGGATAAGGATAGCACGATTTTTATTTTAGGCAATGGTTCCTAATGCTCCAACCATCTTCTAAACAAAATGTAATAGATACGAGCTAACACTGAGACCTGTGAGTGTGCGCGAATACGTTGGTAAGGAAATTCCTCCATTTGCCACAGAGTTTTCGAAACTGATTTGTTCAAATTGGAGATACAAATTTGATGATAATATTTGGTTTCAACAAGATGGTTGGTAACAAAGTTTTTAAATAATACTTTCCCAGGCCGCTTAATAACTGGTAAATGAGTTTATGGACCGCATGATCACCAGATTAGTCCCCTTTGAATTTCTTGAAAATCCAGTATTTATAGTTATGGCAACAGGCCTACTTCTTTGGGAAATTCGCATACTCTAATTTCAAATATCACACATGCAGTGCTGGTATTACCGAGGCAATGAATAGCACGAGGACGCGCCTCTGCTAAAAGCTATCAGCAATCCAACCACTAAGTCTGGACTAGTTAAAAACTGTAACGTATCCTTTAATGGTCTGGCAAGAGACACATGGAGTGTGTCTAGTATGGGAGCCGGGACATGAGGTAATGGATTGGCGGAAGAGTTAGCTAAAGAAGGTTCTAGAGGAAAGAACCGTTCTGTGAAATCACAAAGGATTGCATAAGAGGGACATTCCGGAACTGGCTAGACAAAGGACACCATTACAAATGGAGGTTGACAGAACACCTTCATACAAAGTAGACAAGGAACTCTCAACCAGGTTATTGAAACTGAATAAGACACATTTGAGGACAGTTACCCATCTGGTCACTGGACACTGTACCCTGAGGAAACATCTACTCCAAAAATGGTAAAAGCCAGTGATCCTATGTGCAGAAAATAAGGAATAAGTGATGAAACACCTACGTGCTGTAAGAACTTACAAGAACTTTGGAGAGGAAATAGTACAACTATTAGAACTACTCGAAATCCCCCCAGTTAAGCTAGTGGCCTGTATAGGGGACACGAAGCTTCTGGAATGGCTGGACTGGGCTATTGAGCACAACCCATACGAATGAATGAATGAATTACCAATTGTGTTTTTTTTGTAGTATTCTTATATTCTTTATATATGAATTATTCACTATTGGACAACCCCTGGTACACATCTTAGGTGTTACAAACGATTTATGGAAAAATATACGTTACCAAACGATGTTTAAATATTTGCAATATCAAAACATTACTCACATTCAAATATTTACCATTCCATTTCTAATTGTTCTTAGTAAATGTTTAACCTTTCTCGGTCTACTTACTGTGACACCGTAAAAATTTCAACAAATTGTCTGTATCCTGCAATGCCAAGGTGAGTTTCATAAATGAAAGCGAAATTGTAGCTAAAAAAGAACTGAAGACAAACATCAGATCAAGTCAAATGATAGCTTAAATAATATGATAATACATTTATGTTTTTTACAAAGAGATAATATTATAAAGACTGTATATTTACAGGCAAAGTAGTTAGTTTTAAGCTTAGTTAATATTATTTCTGTTAGTTCATGTGTGACAGTCATGGGAAGTATATGGGACTCCAGTGTATCAGAAATCGCTTTATCTTCTTTTGTTTACATTGGATAATTTGGTGAAGAAACTATAAACAAGCAACCAAGCTGCACTGAAGGCACTCGATTCCATAGAGATCAGATAAGCTAGTTGTGTACGTGCCTTGAACGCTCTTGGGGACCTTAGCAAGGCAAAAGCACGAGGGTTATAATGGCAACGAAAAGGCGGATCAAATGTCCAACAAGTCTCATCAATTTATTTATTCATTTGTTCGGCACCGCCAATCAGAGGCTTCGAGACCTCAGCACCTCAGCCTTTAGGTTTTTTGTGCTCTTGGTTGTACCGTTTATGTGAAGAGACCAGTAGCCCTTATCAGATTCAACAGTCTTTTCACTACACTAGGTCCTTACTGGAGAAATCATCCATTGGATACTCTAGTCCTAGGAGTCTATATCTCCAATCAGACAGTGCTTCACATTCGAAGATAATGGCTATTTTCTCCTCTTCCATGCACAGCCGACAGATAGGTTTTTTCCCTATATATGCCAATTGTATGCATGTGCTTCCTTAGGGTACAGTGACCGGTGAGTAATCCCGTCACGTTCCTTATATGGCCCCTACCGAGGTTTAATATTTCGTTAGTCAGCGACTCCGAGGGTTTTTGGACCAGGAATTTTTTTGTGTTCCTGCTTTGGCACGTGGCTCCAGTACGTCTGATGTTTATTTTGAATCTACCAAGATCTACAGCCACGTGCAGCAGTTTTTGATATTCTAAATACTAATTCAGGACCAGAATGGAGCTATCTTTGCTAGGTTGTCTGCCGTTTCAGTGCCTTGTGCCCCGGGAAACACTCTATTATGGTTTTCCAGGGTTAAGAGTTTTTGTAGGTAGTCCCACACTAGTCTAGATCTGATCTGGGGACATGCTAAATATTGGACAGGAACCCTTCTGCGGCGTCGCAAAATCGACAACAAACATGTCCACAAGAAAGTAGAGGACACTCACCAAAATTTACGATAGACCTAATAAACAATGCCAGTGCCAATGCCTGGAGATGAGAAGCTACTAGTAAGAAACTACAGATTCAATCTCGAGGCTGACTGGAGAATGTGATCCAGATACAGAGAGCCACAATAGATATGAAAAGGTCGCAGTGGGATAGGCCAACATGTCACATCATCAAATCCAATCTAGAAACTCCATTATAAGTATGAATAGTATTTACTAGAATTTCAGTTTGTTGTGGAAAAGTTTTTCTCGGGATTTCCAGAAACAGAAAATATCTAGAGGAATCCACAAGGCCGCCTTAAAGAAAATGAGAATCAGGGACTAAAAAATTTAGTGGTAATCAAAGTTTGTTTATGAATGAATGGAGAAATATTATTCTTCTAGAACAGACACATTCACTAGTAAAACGTATATTTTTCGTCATTTCACCACCTTTTCCGATCGTTTGTAAGGTGGTGAATGAGATTGAAGATAGTTCAATGAGCCACCCCCCGCCTTATTTTGTTAAAGTTTGTTCGAAATCAATTGCAAAAGTTAAAGCAGGCGCTCGCCTCTTTTGCCGACTTTTTGCTTTAATTAGGCATATGCAGATCAAAGGAAAAAGTTGACAAGGGTGACGAACACGTGCTCTAGCTTCTTCAATTGATCTTCGATAAACTTTACCATTTTGAAAATTATAATTTATAGAGAAGCAGACTAGAGAAATCCACTTTATTCGACCCGACCTGATAATAATAATAGTAATAATAATGTTTATTCACTACAGTGTCTAGACAAATATAAACAAACAAAAACCACTGAAGTTATAAGTAGCTGGAAGCTTCTCACAGTTTATACGTGATATGTTTATAAATAGTTACATTAATTTAGGAGATCGTCAAGTAATTTGGGAAATTATCGGTATATTTAGGACAGTGTTTTTCAATCTGTGGGTCACGACCCTTAGGGTGGTCGCGGGCAAAAGGAAAAAGGCAAGGTTCTACAAGGCGCTACTTTTGAAATGTTAATAATCAAATCATTTTCTTATTGGAGTCTATTTCTCTTTTTAGTTTTAATGTCCACCATTGGAGAGAACATCAGTTCAGTTCACTTAGGTATGTAGTGGCGAATGGCACTAATAATTTTAGAGCTTCGATTGCTAGCTCTTGGTATTCATGTTTTCTTTTCATCTTAAACACGTCAACACTTTGCGAAAAAAATTCCATTTTAAGCATGCCGTCAGCAGCTAAATCTATAAGATTTTATTTCATATTTGTGGTGACGTCAGCCACTTCTATTTACTTATCCAAGAAAGGGTTTAGAATCCATCTACGCCCATTGTCAGTTTCAGAGTGTAAGTCTGGAAAGGATGTTAATAGTTTCTCCTGCAAATTATGAAAACTCTGCATCATGCAAGGAATGTGGACCCTTGCCAGCGATCGATCTGTTGCATTATCTTCAACAGTTTTCTGAACACATGGAAAAGACTCAAATATATTGTTTTGCAGAGAGGTTGACTAGAAATGAAGTTTTGCATAAAATGCTTTGACTTTATCTTTAGCTGTTAAAATATCTTCTTCTGTGCCTTAGAGTTGTTACTTTATATTTTTCATCGAAACAAAGTTAGTGGTATGCTTTACCACTATAAGACCACCACAGGTAAGTGCAACTTATGTTATTTTCTTTTAATATTAAGAGAAACTAGTAAATATTGTAACGGGATTGTTCTCAGGGAGGAATTCGGTCACTATAAATAACTTGGATATTCTTGTATCATTATTTTCAATAAGAGTTATATTTTCAAAATCAGGAAGAAGTTATACTGTACTCACTGCATTTATAAAGGGCCAAGTGAGTTAGGTAACTTGTGCATATATGCATAAGACTTACATTAAGTATTACTCTAGCATAAATTTACTGTTGTTTTTTTTATTCGGTTATTTAACGTCGGTCTAATCTATTTAGCTTAGGCTAATCACCGACGCCGGGAGCACTCTACCCCTAACTGAAAATTTTGCCGAATCCACTAGTGTTCCAACCAGTGGTATGGATCTTCATCGAGCGCAACATCCATGGACTCGGGACCTCGGTTTTACGTCTCATCCGAAAGACGGCATATCTACATTATACGTGCTCATTGGTATAATGCCTGCGAGCTGTGCTATGCTACTGACCCTAGTAATCTACAGTGATTCGCTGCAGGCTGTACGGGCTCTACGACGGTGTTTCCCCAGTGGTCACCCATCCAAGTACTAACCTCGCTCGACCTTGCTTGGTAAATTTACTGTTAACATTTAACGTTCATATGTTGTTGTAGAAATGGACTTCTGTCATAAACTTGAACAAAAAAGACTCGGGGGAAACATAATTTTACTGCCGATGAAAAGTTGTTGCTCAGAAGTATAGTAGAGGAGTTCAAACACATTGTCGAAAGCAAGAAGACTAACCAGACCTCTACAGATGAGAACAATTGGATTTGGTTGAAAATTGAAGAAAAATTTAATGCTGCCTCATCTTCACTTGCGTCTAGCCGGACCGTTTAATTTTGCAGGCACACATGCGCATTTCATTTCAGGTTACCTCCTCCTAATTTATCGAGAAGGGCAA
The DNA here is from genome assembly GCA_947563755.1 of Lochmaea crataegi. Lineage (NCBI taxonomy): Eukaryota > Metazoa > Arthropoda > Insecta > Coleoptera > Chrysomelidae > Lochmaea > Lochmaea crataegi. The sequence continues at coordinate 7,954,385 of OX387435.1, forward strand.
GGAAAATCATTGATGAAACTATACAGAAGGGAAAAGGTGAATGGAATGGTTATTTTTCCTTCCCCTTCAAAAATTAACCAATGATCTGTTTTAACCAAGAAAAATTATGAAACTCATTAGAAACAAAAACAAGTATCAGTTTCTAATTACTCTAACCTGAAAATGACAAGACGAGACAAACAGATAATGAAATGCGCATGCGTGCCTGCAAAATTGAGCGGTCCGCATCTTCATTTGGAATTGGAGGTTATTTGGAACAAACCAGCTCTTAACTCGCGAAAATTGACAGTTTAATTAGACTAGAGCTAAAACATATTTAAAGTCCGGTTAACACACGGTGCAAGGGTATAATCGCAGTTTAACGTTAAACTGTCATTAAACGAAACGTTTCAAATGGGCATTAAAGCCGTTTATATAAAAATTAAGATGATGAAATTAAAATAAGGTTTTGTTCAATTAAGAATTCTGTATTCATTTTCATGTGGTGAAGCTTGGGGAAAGCAAGACCTGTAGAGGATTTTGAGAAAAAAACAAATAATGACAAACGTTATGGAAAGTTGTTAATAATAAACGTATTTGATTTTTCTTAACCTTAATCCTATTTAATACTTGTTGACGTAAGTTGTAAAATAAACCCGTAACAGAGTCTCTTGGTTAAATTATTAAGGTGGCTAAAACGATCTGCCAGAAATGCTAATTTCAAGAGCCAGACGGGGTCAGAAAAATTATTAGCATATTCAGATTTAGCATCTTGTGAGAACATTAACAATTTAAGCTAGGTCCGCACAAGCTGGCGTCCAAATCAAAGCCGCACGCAGCCTTACCAACTTAACTTACCTACTTACTTTCGCGGCTTCTTGTAGAATGTAGGTCTAATAATGAATATAGGTACCAAAATAGAGTAGATCATAAACGTAGCCTTTTAAATTACTAACTTTTTGTCTATATGGCCCAAGGGGGTCGCCTGAATTTTTCAACTCTTAAAACACTAATTTAGGACATCATCAGGCAAGTAGGAATTTGATTTTATAACTTGGGTCCCAAGAAGTCAAAACAACATAGGAAGACAAAATATTTCGCTCAATTTTACATCAACAATCCTTGATAAATAAACAAATTTATGGTTTCATTGGTGTCGATAGCATTATTCTTTTTCAACATTTAAATTATGGAGGTTAAAACCAACTGTTTGTTTTGACGGATTTGAAGGATTATTAGCTAATAAATATTACTTAACCAATAGTTATTTGTTACGAAATATCAACGAATTATAATATGAATTGTAATCTCAAACCTAACAATTAATTAACCTCGCCGCAGATTCCAACAAAATAATTTATTGTATGAAAAATTTAATTGTAAATAAACTGTTTAACACACTTTCCTCATTACTACGCGTACTATGCAATAATTACTACAAACTTTATGAATGTTTTTTGTTGTGGTTTTTCAAATAGAGGTGAAAGTCTAGGAAAATAATGATGTCACAAATGTCATTATTGTCAAAAATAACTCCTAATTACCGTTAAACATTAGTATTTATGCAGTAAGTGCAAAAGCTAAAGCACGTGTTAATCTCTCTTACTTTAGCTTTTGCTTTTGCAATAGATTTTGGATAGACTTTACTTTTTTAAACGAATGGAAAAGTTGACAGCCCTATACAATTAACTGCCACTTGCACCTTTGAATGGCGGTTTTTTAACTACCGGTAAAATTTAACGACTGGTTACAAATTGTTTGCTTTGCACCATAGTTAACTAACCTTAGATTACATTATCGGAAATTGACCTGGTAACTTTGATCATTTAGTTCATACCTTGATTAATTTGACATTGTTGACGTTTTTAGTTGAGTTATAAATTTCAAGAAGCATAAAACGTCAATGTTCTCAATAACTAATCATAGGATACACTATAATACTCAAAAAGCATCACATGTAGGTACCAATGGGCTCCAATCATGGAGGCTATAGATAAGGAGATCGAACTCATACGGAAAAATTGACAAAACCTGTCCTCAAAATTGTCTATCTAAGCAGTTTGTTTTTTCACCGCGGCGTCGCCGCTGCAAATCCAATACTTAGCCTTAGTTTTTATAAATGACAGTACTCAATTTTTAAACATTACTTAGGATAATGAATAAAAAAAATTCAAAGTGAGAACAAGAAAGATTAAAATTGTTAAAAATTCAAAACTGACAGAGTGAGCGATGTTAAAATTATTGCATTAATGTAGCTGATTTAAAACGAAGTAGTAAATTGAATTCAAGAAAACCAAATTGTTTTCAGTTACCAAAGGTGAATAAAAATATTCAAAGATGAATAAAACAGGAAAAAAATATTTATTATGATAAGATTCAAATCCCTCTATCATATCTAAAAGACGCAGAACAGTAGTTTTCTTTAGACGAAATCGCCCGAAGAAGGACAATTCAACTAGTTCAAAATGATGATTTCTATTATATACGTTTCTCGAGAACACAAAATCTATTATGTTCAAACCATCGTCAAATCATCTTCTAATAAGTCAGATTCTGAAAAGATCATGGTCGTACCCAGCTTCTGGCCAAGGGAGGGGCAAGTCAGATTTTTCCATGGACGGACCCCTGCGTTTGTTCTATCATACACACTATACGAAGACACCTTTACAAAAGGTATATTGCGTGTAGAGGTAGTCAAATAAATAAACATAAATTTAAGTATCTTCGTTCAATTCAAATTGTACTATTCGACTTTTATTTTGAAAATAACTTTGGAGAATCTTCAGTGAAATGGTTTATGACGCCTCCCGTGGAAAAATCGCCCATACTGCTTACAAGTTTCTCATGTACACTGAGAATACAACGCCCATTTAACTTGTCTTGGACCATTGTTGATCTCAGCCATGTTTTTACGCGTCTGAGTGTACTGAATAACTTCCTAATTATAGGCGTGGACCAAGCAAGTAAATTTCTAGTGCTGTTTTCACCTCTGGATAAAAATATTCTTTTACCATTTGAGAAAAGTGTAGCAATAAAAGAGCAAACGCTAGTGATTAGTCTTTATCGAATCTTTCCTCTATGAGAATAATAATGAATACAAATAGGGCACGTACAGCGAGCGGCGAATTTATTCGCTTAACAAACCAGTTGGATGATTTGCCCTATATTATTGGCTGCTTGATATCCTCGGAATTCGAAGGCTTATCAATTTCATTAGTTTATTTTAATAATTCTTCATTCCCTTCTCCGGCAAAATGCATGTGTTCTGTAACTGCTCTTATTGTTTGAATGAGCTCTACATAACTAATTACGTCCAAGGTTTTATACTGCTATTCTCTCCTAGAAAAATATTTTTCAAACCTCCCAAAATTTCGACTTCTTCTTAAAACATAGAAAATTTCCAGGGGGGGCAATTGCCCACCCCTGCCATTCCCTAGGTACGCCCATGGAAAAGATCATATTCATATTTTATGCCTATTGAAACAGAGAACTCCGAAGAACTGCAAAAACTTTCTGAATCTAATTTAGGTTGTTTAGATTTTGTTAGTAGTTTCTTGACCCATAAAAATAAAATGTTTAATTAAACTGGAGCTAAAACATAATTTAACTCCGGTTAATACTCGGTGTAAAGGTATAATCGCACTTTCAGAAACTCGACTTAAACTGCCATTAAACGTAACGGTGGAAGTAGGAATAAGAAAATCAAAGTAAAGTTTGTCCAAAATCAATTGCAAAACTGACGAACATGTTCCCGTCTCCCTTGTCGATTCTTTCCTTTGATTAGACTTATGCCGGCATATGCAGATCAAAAGAAAAAGTCGACCTGGGAAACGAGCACGTGTCACGTGTCAATATCATATCACTAGTTCATTATTCTATTAAAACCAAAATGTGTGAATGGTCGACCTTAACGTATCCTCAAATTATCTGTTTTCCTACAGATTTTGACAAGAATGACAGTTGTGTCATAACACTTACCATAAAAATAGATAAAGATAAGCCCGAAAAATTAAGTGGCAAGACGATTGGACATAAAAATGACAAACTATACAACTTAAATTTAAGCAAAACTCTATAGATTAACTAACGTCAGTGAGACTCCGTGGTGAAAAACGAAGCTGCTTAGATAGACGATTTTCAGGACAGGTTTTGTCAATTTTTCCGTATGAGTTCAAACTCAATGGTTAATAAGTTCATGAGTAGGTACTATGAAGGAAGCTTTCATTCTGTATTATTTTAGAAATGTTAATTGTTTTCTGGACACTGCTTTTCTTTTTCTATCACAAAATTATTTATGTTCAAAATAGTTCCAGACATATAAAATCAAAATTTAATAAAACAATCCCGCACTTCTCTTTTGCAAAATAGATCTCGGTGAAATTTTATGAATTTTGGATATGTACAGTTTAATAAAAGTGTTCATAGGCACATTGCATTCCTACTATCACTTGCTGTTGAGATACAGGACGTTAAAGATGGAAAGTAGCGGACTTTTTGTTGCAAATATTTTGCATGACTATTAACCCTTACCTATCAGACATTAATTTTAGGTTGATTTCAGATCCAAAATATTGGGAGGGTAACAAGGTGAGATAAGTAATTGTTTTTAGCTCCTATTATACACTAAAATATTATGAAAAATCACCTGTACTATAAGTAATATTTAAAAAATATAATATTATAAAAAATAACCTGGAAAATTTGATGCGGTGGTAGTCCTAATCGATGGCCCGGCCGCAGAAAGAGCACCCAACATAAACGCCGCATAGATCAAAACACTGTTTAACATTTCTAACTATATAATTATACTAGACACCTCTTCACCTTTCGGAGAGTTATTTGGCTCACTGGGACACCCGAAGAAGAATCACTCTCGTTTGTGGAACTTCCTCGCGTAATACTAAACGCAGTCTCGACGTTAGCGTTCTTGGTTAATTTAACGACCTTGCGGTACCAACTGATAGAGAAAGTGGTTTCTTGAAGATGAATCAAGATACTGAACGACTCTGAAGAAATACGTGTATTTTGAGGCGAAGCTGTGGGCAGTAATATAAGAGGGAAACTACTCGTACTTATCGCGATCTTATCTTTTTTCGAGGTCGAATATAGTCGAGCAGTTTTTACCCTCTTGAAACTTTATATTAATTTTTCATGGCTTATCATGTAATTATTTTAGTTATTTATTGCAGTTGCTCAACACCTTGGTTTGAAAAAATTTATCAGGCCACCTATGAAAGTATCTGTCGGCAATTAGACGTGTTTAGTGTTAATTTAGTTAACAATTATAAAGTTGTTTGGTTAATATATTGATACTGAAGATTTAAATTTTGATACTTCATTATGATACTAATTATTGAAAAACAAATATGGTTGTTTTATATTTTTGGGTATGGTGAACTATACGGGTGTAAGTTTTCTCAACCAATTTTGCAAAAAAAATATGACACCATGTCAATCATAAATATTAAATCCTAAGTGATACAGCTTATATTGAAGGTATTTTTAATCTGAAATGAACCATATATACTATGTGTGCTATTTGATTGAATTCAGAATAAAAAGAACTTCAATGAAAGCTGTCATACGAGCCCTCCTTATATTTAACTTTAATATTGATATGACGTCATTGCTGCATATACCAAATTTTATGAAGTTATCTTTAGCCGTCTTAGAGTTAAGACTTGTCTAAAAAATCGGTAGACAATCTTTATATTTCTAATTATTAATTAATATAAAATTATTTGTCTTTCAACTGTCAGACAACCTTTCTATAAGTAGAGATGTGATCATTCAGATCCCTAAGAAATTCACCCTTTCCCTTCTTGAACAATAACCAATACTTTATGACGCACATTAAATTTTTCCAAGAATAAAAATAAGGATTGCAATCACCCTTACTCTTCTTGAACAATATCCAGTCATCCATTGTCAAGAAGGGGAAGGGGATTTAACCATTGAATTTATCTGTCTCCAAAATCCAAGACTTTGTAACGTACAACAGATTTCCCTATTGTCGATTTAAATGCAAAATTCAAATTTGTATTCATGTTGGTTCATGAAAAACAAGATTTTCAACAGGACAGCAATGACAACTGATACAAAATAAGTCAAAACCAAGTTAGAAAATTGGTTTTATTCAGCTTTTAAAAATGACACTTATTAATAACGACGTGACAATAATAATGACAAACGCTTTCTATAACTAACAAGATTAGAATTTGTAAAAGTAAAATTATGTACACACCACATTCACCCCCTCTATATATTTTTTCATTTCCTTAGACTTGAAAATCTGTTAGATAAGTCGGACGCCTTCGAGGTCGTGTCGAATATCTTACAGAATTTTCAGCAGTGATCTGCTGTGGTCCTGGTACCTCAATAGAAGTGGATGGTTGTTCAAATTCTTGATTTTGCGAAAGGTTTTCCGGGACTATTCGTTCTACCTCTAGTTCGTCATTTTCCAAAACTGTTTCCGTCCTATCATCTGGTAAGTCCTGTAATTGTTCCTGATTCTCTTCAATAATATAATTGTAATTTGTACCGAATGGAGCTGAATGTTTATTAGAAACCGTTATTTCCTTTCCATCAGGTAACTTTATATAAGAATAGGAAGGATTTGCCTCAAGTAGTTCAACTTCTTCGGTCAACGTTTGATATTTATTATTTCTATTGTTTCGTTTCATTAGTACGGGACCGGGAGATAGCCAAGAAGGTAGTGATACCCCATTAGAAGTTTTTCTAGGATGAGAAAACATTCGTTCATGTGGTGAACAGTTTGTAGAGGTACAGAGTAAAGATCGAATAGCGTTTAGAGCTATAGGCAGATTTTGTTCCCAATTATATATATCCATATTACTGGAGAGCAAAAAAAGATGTATCGTTTTCCATAAAGTTCCATTCAGTCGCTCCACTTGACCATTTCCTTGAGGATTATAAGGGGTCGTACTGCTAAATGCCACCCCATGACGAAGAAGGAACGCTTTTACCTCTTGGGACATAAACGACGATCCTCTATCTGAAAGTACATAAGCAGGTGCTCCAAAAGTCAGGAAAAGATCACTCAAGCATTTAATGACGGTTGAGGCAGAAATATCTTTACATGGATAGGCAAAGGGGAAACGGGAAAATTCATCGATAATGGTAAGTAGATATTTGTAGATATTTGTTTGAACTGGCTGAAGGCAATGGACCTTTAAAATCAATACTAATCCTTTCAAAAGGAGATGTTGCTTTCACTAATTTGCTATTATTTCTTGCGAAACGTGGTTTAATTTCTGCACATATTCTACATGATGTAGTAATTTGTCGAATATCTGCAACAGAATAGGGAAGATTTTTCACTTACCCAATGAGCCATTCGTGCGATACCTGGGTGGCATAGAGAGTTGTGAAGTTCTACTAAACGCTTTTCAGTGTGGATAGTGGCACAAATTCTTGAGAGCGTATCAGCAACAGCGTTTTCTTTTCCAGGTCGATAGATTATGTCGTACTTGAAACACGACAGTTCCAGTCTCCATCTCATTTCAATTTCAATTTTCTCATTTTTAATTTTGCTTGAATGTTTTTGGTTAAACATAAAAGCAACAGATTGTTGATCTGTAATGAGTAAAAACGGTTTGCCAATTAAGTAATAACGCCATTCCACGCCAATTCCACAATCGCAGAAGCTTCTTTTTCAATAGAAGAATTACGCTTTTCAGAATTCGTTAATGAACGTGAGAAAAACGCCACTGGTCGTCCTTTTTGTGATAATGAAGCTGCTATGGAATGCGCCGATGCATCTGTTTCTATCGTGAATATTTCTTCAGTATCAATGACTGTTAGGGCCGACTTAGCTATATCCAATTTAAGTGCTTTAAAATTCGAGATAGCTTCAGTACTCATGGGAAAATGATTGGTACATATTAACTAAACCGCTGATCTTCTCTGAAAAATGTTTAATCCGTTTTGAGTAATGGGCAAACATTCCTCAAGCTCTCCTAAGTGAAGCAGTATCTGTTGGAACAGGAAGATTCATCAGTGGCTTCAATCGTTCACTATCGGGCTTAATTGTGTTATTTTCAATAGTGTAACCCAACAGATTTATTGAAGTAATGCTAAACTTACATTTGTCTGTGTTAAGCGTTAAGTTATACTTTTTAACGGCGTCTTGAAAATTTCGTAAATTTACATCGTGTTCTTTTTAATTTTTTCCACACACTGTAACATCCTCTAAGTAGATCAGATCAGCTGTTAAGTTCGAGAAAATAGTCACAGGTAGAACAGTAGCAGCTATAACATTACAAATCTTCAAAGGATATCTTGATCCTCCAAATAAAAGTTCTACGGATGAATGGTGTTTCAGTAAGTCATGTCCTATTATAATATCAGCACAAAGATTGTTGATAATTAACAGTGGAACTTCATTATAAATATGCTGGCCTAATGTAATAGTTGCAGTGCATACTCCTTCAACTACTGATGCATGATTTAACGAAGTTAATGTGATAGTTTGATGGCATGGTTTCTGCTTTAGGTTCATAGTTTTTGCCAGATTACTATCTATAAAGCTAACTGAACTACCTGTATCGATTAAGGCATCAGCTTTAATCTCATTTAAAATGATAGGCACGGTATCTTTATGTAAACTAGAAGGAGAAGCAGCTGAAATGGTGGATAAGGTAATATTTTCTGAGATATTTGCTGTATTTGATGTAGATCTACTACTTTTACAGACGTTAGCTAAATGTCCCTTCTTCATACACAATTGGCAGGTTACTTTGAACGCAGGGCACTTTACTCTTTGATGGATGTTACCACCGCAAAAAAAACATCTTTTCTTGAATGTTGAAGAAGCAACCAATGCATCTTCAGGCTTTGAAATAGTATCGAATTCGTTTATGGAAGCATTCAGAGATATATTATTTGCAAAAGATTGTGAGTTTTCTTCAGCCATTTCAAGAGATATCGCTTGATTATAAGCTTGATCAAGTGTAAGAGAATAATTTTCTAGAAGTCTGCCTGATCTTTTGTGATTTTAAGCCAGCAATAAATGAGTCTCGTATATACTCGCATTTATAAACTTCTGCATTAACATCTTTAAAACTACAATTTTGAGACAACTTTTTCTGTTCACGTATGTATTCATCAACAGTTTCTTCAGAACGTTGTTTTCTAGTTGCTAGTAGATGACGAGCATGTATTTCATTCTTTGGTTTAATGTATATATCATTTAATAATGAAATTGCTGACCTATAATCTGTACTGTCACGAATATTGCTATACACAGCTGGGGACAAATGATTAACTATAATAGTAGTTTTAATTTCATGGCTTCAGTGTATTCTACAGATTCTTCCGATAAAAAATTTTCGAAAGTATATTTCCAATGAATCCAATCAACATCGGCAGAATTGGTCTTCGGATCAACATCAAAACGTTCTGGCCTCAAGTAACGAGATACTCTCCGTAAGGAGCTTACAATATTAGTAGGACTTGTACTAGTAGCGATGGAGGGTGTACTCATCTTCCTGAAGATTATTACTTCACCAATAAACTTCAAAAGCTGAATAAATTGATACAAAATAAGTCAAAACCAAGTTAGAAAATTGGTTTTATTCAGCTTTTAAAAATGACACTTATTAATTACGACGTGACAGAAATAATGTCAAACGCTTTCTATAACTAACAAGATTAGAATTTGTAAGACTAAAAGTATGTACACACCACATTTTTATTCGAAGATTCCATAGAGGTCTCGATAACAAAGGGATTCCTACAGGAAGGCTATTATCACATCTGCTTTGGAACCTCGTCTTAGATGAACTCCTGGAAGAGCCCAGAGGAGTTTGCAGATGATCTAACAATACTTATAATGGGGAAACACCCGAACGTTACATCGGGACCAATGTAACAAGTTCTGAAAACGGTGGAGAAATGGTGTAGGAAGTAACGCCTGAGGAAAATCCTGCAAAAACTGAGTTCATTCCCTTCACTAGAAAAATAAAGTTTGAGAGACTAACGTACACCTGTATCCAAGCCAGGAGATTAAGTATCTTGGTATATTTCTGCATACAAAACTAACTTGGCTTTCACACCTGGGATCGTAAACTGGTTACCTATGGAGCCTATGGAGCCAAAAACACATCAATAGAAAGCTGAACTGGAGTTATCAAAACCTCAGTGGCTGTCTGTGCTAACCGCGACAATGGAAGCCATACTCAATATTCCTCCACTTGCTCTGCACGTTTTTGTGGAAGCGAGAATGATTACATATAGGCTGGAATGCATTGGAAACTGTCACTAAAGAACCAACACCCACATTCATTCCAAAATAACTGATATTCATGGAATGAGAAGTAATAACATGCTGGCCATTATTAACGACAACCAACCATACAATATATCCAGCTAAAGTGGAATGGGTTGGAAACACGCATTTAGTTTGGAACGTAATAGATTTGTGGTACAGCGAAACAAGATAAATAATCACAGCTTCATAGAAAGGATACTCTTAGCTATTTTAAATGGTATTTTTAAAAGAACCGTCTCTTCAAGTGATAGATTGAATACTCCAAATGACAAATATTGATTGCTTAAGGTAGGTAACGTTTTCTACATTTTTAGGTTATATTTATAGTAAAAATGGGTGAGTGAAAACCTATCCTAACAAGCTTCGAATATGAAAAATCAGCGAAAGGAAAGCCTTTAATTTTCTTAACGGATAAACAACATTCCGATCTAAGTTTTTTGTCACATTTAAATAGTTAAACGGCAATCTAAGTGATTAACAGAAACCGTTTTAAATTATTAATTCATTACTATTTATTACAGAAATGCGCATAAAAAGCTTAACTTCCATCTACGCACCCATAATCATTCCCTCTATTCACAGTAATAATAATTATCGTATTATGAAATTATAACATTGTAATTTTCTTAGGAATTTCCACTGAGAGCAGTCAACTCCGATATTTAGAAGCTTTGAATATTTGAATTTTACAATACTTGTTGTGCCATTTGGTAACGACAAGATATACGTTATGCGTAGCAAGGTAACTGAGTCTAACGATAAAGAGAGGCGGCATTCACATACGGTGTCTCAGGGAAGTCAGGAACTATAAAGCTAGTTTGAGTGCCAACTTATCTTTTATTACTCTCTTATATAATTAAAAATAGCTGAGTGATGAGAAAAATCCATCTCTCAACGTAGGTACGTTGTAATAAGTAAGTATATTCCTTGAAGAAAAACAAGATTATATACTTTTGAATGTCTATATAAATTACGATAGAAAAACTCGAGAAACTCACCGATATTAACCATAAACCAGCACCACCACTGCACTTTTCGTTCGGAAACACGGCCACGTACTGGATAAAAAACGAGTTTTCGATATTTGTCAAAGGGATAGGAGGAAATGAACAATTCCGATTGGACTATTTTAAAATTGGAACAGATACAACAAACATCGAAAATTACATTAATAAAAAGCGGTATTAGAATAATTGTACCGACTTATTTTTATGCTGCGTTACAGAGTAAGAATTGTTTACCTTTCGTGAACGTCGGGGCGCGTGCAAAATGTGAAAGAGATGGTATGTTATTGATTTCATTGTTTCGACAAGTTTTTAGAACGGGAGAACGTAGAAAAAGGATATTAGAGATATTACTAGAAGACCCGACAGACGTTGTCCTGTCTTAACATCTAGAAGACCCGACCGACGTTGTCCTGTCCTTCAATAAGATATTATGCAATCGGTCGTTGTCTTCCTTACAACTAGCGAATTTCCAAGTAACGATGATACATATACAGAAATTTTAATTTACCGCCATTTTTTGTCCAAAGTAGAATTTTTTTAGATAATTTTTTCCCAGTACAATTTCCCCATATTTTCATAGTTATTCTGCTATTTGGGACGAAGACAAATACAACAAATCAAAAACCATCAAAATCGGTCCAGCCGTTCTCGAGTTATGAGTGTTCGAACAAACCCTACTCAATAAGATATTGCAAGCGGTCGTTTTCTGTCCAATGATTAGAGTGTCAGAGTAGCTTTTATTTATTTCAAACTTCCATAAATTTTCATTTACCGCCGTTTTTTGTCCAAGTACAATTTTTTTAAATATTTTTTCCCGTGCAATATTCCTAATAAAAAGTACCCTATGTCCGTCTTCTGGTTCTAAGCCCCACTAATTTTCAGCCAAATCGGTTCTGCCGTTCTTGAGTAATAAATAGTGTAACTATGTGTATTGTATGTAATTCATTTTAATTTGGAATTATTTATTTTGACATACCCTATATGTAAATTATTTAAAACTATTAAATATGGCAAACTCTATATATAATTTAATATGGATAATTTTTATTTATGAATACATGAAAAAAAATTTTATATGATAATCAAATTGAATTTTATTATTATGATTTTTATTTCGTTAACTGTATAATATGTATAATACTAATTTTTATATTTTCAAATTTCATAGATTTTAGATTTAACTATATTGATTTTGTATTTATAACGTTTGAAACACTTTTTGACGATTTACTACTGTCACCAAAAAATTCCGCAATTTTTTGACCAAAGTAGTAGGGAGGATAGAAGGAAGGAGCACCATCTGAATGTATTAAAAAGTGTCAATCGAAAGGAAGCAAATTAAGGTGGCGCCATAGTAGCAAGTGGAAAGATTTTAAAAACAGCGCCATGAATTATTAGAGTAAGTTACAAAATTAAAAAAGGAAATACTACGTAAATAATTGAGATTTTAAATACTGCATATTTCTCAACTACACAAGTCACGAAAAATACTAAATTTTTCAACCCAGCACACTTCACTCAGTTTATAACCTTAAATTCACATCATTTCCATTAGCTACACGAGCGCCATTTCGGTGAATCTTCGAATTATAATTTGCTGTTTACAGGTGGACACTTTTTCAACTTGTCCTCCATACAAAGTAGATTTTTTTCCCGTGCAATTTTCCTAATCCTATGTCCGTCTCCTGGTTCTAAGCTACCTCCCCAAAGAACAAATTGAATAGAGAAAAAAATCATAATTAAAGGAAATTGAAATTATAAACTCTGAATAAGAATTTATCGTACTACAATAATTATTATATTCGATTGCCATATTGCAACCCTATTGCCGATCTGTGGATAAAATAAAAAAAAATAAAAATCGAGATGGAAAAATAGGGGTTGATCGTATAACGGTGAAAATTAAGAGTAATATGAAATGTCATGACAAAATAAATTATATTATACAATTATATTATAATTATATAATATAATTATATTAAAATTAACAAATAAAAAATAGGGATTGAACGTAGAAGGGTGAAAATTTAGGGTTGTATGTATTTTTGAATGCTGTATCATAAAAAAATAAAAACAAAAAATTTTGTCTAAAAAATAAAATAAAAAATTAAGGAGTGGACCAACCTTAACATTTAGGGGGATGAAAAATAGATGTTGACCGATTCGCAGACCTTCCCGATATGCACACAAAATTTCATGAGAATCGGTCAAGCCATTTCGGAGGAGTTTAATTACAAATACCGTGACACGAGAATTTTATATATTAGATATTGGTCGATGGGTTCGTAGGAAAAGGGCTTAAAAGAAATAAGTTGAAACTGCCTGATAAAGGAGGTTGTTCAACATAAGGATAAATATTCTATCGTCTCAATGTGTCCACTAAATCTCCACAATCGGACACAATCCCTAAATTAATAAAAATGAATTATAATTATCATAGTACAATTAACAGTCTACAGTATTATAGACAAACTTTTTAATTACCCAATCCAAATATGCTACAAATAATTCTATATCTTTACCATCATCGTCATCATAATCTTCATATGCCGAAATTCTTTCAGATTCCCCACTTTCCAATGTCTCTCTATCACTGACTGTGGTATTGTCCAGAGCATCTTGAATGTTATTTACCATTTTTCTTCGATTTCTCGGCAAAATATCCCAAACGCTGGGAGGTTTTGAGGATTTGTTCTGGCCGAATAGTCTTTTTTCTAGAAAATTTTGTAAAATTTGCTTCGTAATTTGGTTCTGGCGCTGAATTTCGTGTAAATCCAGGCTGTAACCTGAAACGAAGCAGATATTTCAGTGTTTTTTTTTCTTAAATTAATTATAGCATGTTTGGATCAGTATTGAGAAATTTTAACATCTGCCCGCAAATTACATTAATTTAAGTTCATAGATGTTGGAGAAAGGAGGTTGAACGTAAATAAGATGTTAAAAGTTGAACTTGACAGCTGCCGCTGTCGGGGTAATTATTGAATCAATCAATATACAAATATTTGCCTATAAATTTCATGTTATTTTTGCTTTATATGAATAATCTTTAATAACAAATAATGTACAGGGTGTCTCAAATTGGATTATTTTGCAAGGAATCTCGAAAATTAGAGGAGATAGAAAAAAGTAGTTAATATATCATTACTCATTTTTTTGTTAAGCTATCCATGGTCCAACCAGATATTCAGTAAGTTGTTTCATTTCCGAGATATAGGGCGATTTTCCAAAATTTACTCAGACTTCTATCTTAAATATCTTCTTTATCTTACTAGATATAATAAAAAGTGTAGTGAAACTTTTGATACAACAACCGAAGGAGAGTTCAGTGCAGTATACAATTTATTTTTCAGGGGATTCAGGTAAGTAGGTATTACATAAACTTGGGTATTTTTCAATGGGATACCCTGTATATTTCGGGTTTTTGGTTCACTTTTCAATACTCTTTCACCTGATATGACATCATATATGTTAATTTCTACTAAAGGGTGACATAAAATGTCGCGGCAAAGCTATATCAAGTTTAAATGGGACACCCAGTATTGGAATTTTTTTGGTATACTTTTTCAATCTTCTTCCACCTGATATGACAATACATATTATATATCTAGATTATATAACAGACAGTGTAACTTTTTGAATATTAAGTTTTATTACAAAAATCAAGAAAATTAAAGAAAAGAGTATCCCACTTAAGAATTTATGTCATATATACTAGCCTGGACCTCCTTAAAATAAATTCCCTACTGCACTGAACTCTCCTTTGGTTATTCCATGAAAAGTTATTTTGCACTTTCTCCATATCTAGTGAGGTAAAGTGGATAATTGAGATAGCAACTTGAGTTAATTTTGGAAAATCTGGATACTGAAGATCTGGTTGAACTACGGCTGGTTTAACAAAAAAATAAGTAATGATGTCTCAACTACTATCACTTCTAATTTTCGACCTTGCAAAACCATCCAATTTGGGGTACATAGTCAAAGTATAGACAAAAATATAAATACTGTTGGAAATTGTTTCCATATTCCAAAGGAAATAATAATTTCGAGCTATTTAATCTGCTGCTAGCAGCTTTCACTAAATATGACCGGCGTAGGTAAAATGAATAGCAAAATAATGCACCATAAAACCATGTAATACACCCTAGCCCTATACAAAATATCCAATACTTTGAAATGAACATTGAATTAATCAAGAAGAAGGAAATATAATAGTATTATTCACCCTTCCCCTCCTTAAAAAATATCCAATATTTATAATGCTCATTAAATTTATCAAGAAGGAGAAGGAAAAATAATCATATTGGTCGCGTTCATCACAACGTAGCGCTACCGTGGCAAATATAAGTTTCTTACTGAACGCGTGTTTTGTCATCTGATCAGATGTGAGCGCTGTGGTAGCAGTCTCCATTTTTTTCATCAGAATTGAAATACGCCACGCTACCGATCAATGATTGTCGTATCATGATTAACACATTCAGCAGAATTACAAAACGATGGATCCCTCTAAAATCGCTACCTGATCAACTTTGTTGGGATGAACGCAATCATTATTCACCCTTCCCCTTCTTGAAAAATATTCAACACTTTTTAATGTAGATAGGTACCTATATTAAGTTTTTCTATTGTTGGGATAAAATACTTTAAGTAGTCATATTGGTGTTCCATAATTGTATCAATAGATTAAATTGATACGAAATGGAATGCTAAATTTACACACATTACGCTTACGATGATTACTACTCGTCCAGTTTACCTTCGTCCACGTCAAATTATTTTTTATTATCACGACTAAACATAATATGTGATTTTTATTTCTTTCACTTGCGTTGTTCTTTTGGTTTTCCGTTCTGCAAGAAGGTTAAGAAACAGGTCAATTCTTTTGTTTGCTCTTCAAATATATCGCTGAACTCGTGACTGTTTCTTCGTGATATCAAATTAAAAGTATTAATCAATGTCAATATATTTTAATTAACACCGAGGTGCTCATTGCAATTTTATTACACAAATCGACTGTTTACTAGATCTATGAATAAACAGTTTCAATATTCAAGAATGTGTTGTTCAAGGTTATTTGTTAGATAATAGTGAACCGTATGAAGAATTCACATTTTAATTTTTTTCCATTCTATATTTACTAACAACTATTTTATGTACATATACAGAGTGACCCACGACGTTTTGACAGTCCCATATCTCGAAAACTATTCACATGACAAGAATGAAATTTCGCAGCTTTAAGCAGTTGTAAAACAAAACCAAAAAATAGAAAAAGTTGAGTACGTCCCCAAATTACTAGCCCGAGCTCATTCATTCGTTTGGGTTGTGCTCAACAGCCCAGGCACTTGAACTGAATCTTTGTACCATTTCCCATGTTATCTACTTCCATTCCAGAAGCTTCGTGTCTTCTATAAAGGCCACTAGTTTGACTGGAGGGATTTTCAGTAGTTGCATTAATTCCTCTCTAAAGTGCTTTCGTCTGAGTTCTCGTAGAAGCAGAGTATGTGAGTAGGTGTTTCATCATCAAGTTCACATTTTCTGCACATAGGTTCATTAACTTTGCTGCACATTTTGTGCAGATGTTTCCGGGAAACAGTGTACAGTCACCAGGTAGGTAACTGACTGTCCTCAAATGTCTCTTACCCAGTTTCAATAGCCTGGTTGAGAGTTCCATGTCTACCTTGTTCAGTAAACTCTTTGTATGGAGGTGCCCTTGTGTCAATCTCCATTTGAGACAAGTTCCCGAGCTGTAAGTATGCATACTGGGTTCCTAGGAGTTGTGCCTAAGGATTCTGTATTGTATGCACTCCGCAAATATATGAATGGAGATGTCTTCTTCCAATCCACAGAATCTACATTCTTGCTCCACTAGTTTGAGAGCCCATTTAGGCAGAAGTGTCCTGACAGGACATCTGTCACAACCCTTAGTATAGTCCTTGGTCATTAATTTGTTCTCACCTGCTTGTAGTTTCCCAGGAGTCTTTGACTGTCTGATTCCTACTAGATCTTTCTAATGGTCAGATATTCTCTTCTTATCGGCTCCATATTTGTTCCAATATTACAATGGAGCTGATTCCGCAAAAGGGCTCCGCCCCCCAAAAAGGGTGTTTCAGCACCTCTGCTAATTCATTTCCTTTTATTCCGGTGTGTCCTAGAACTAAGGTGGCGATGTTGTTCTCGCCTACTTCATGGAGTTTTTCTAGGCATTCCCATACCATTTAAGAACTGATTAAGCAAGAATGGCTACTTGAATATCAGACATGATGCCATTCATTCATCAATATTGAAATGGGTACACTTTCCTAAGGTGTGGAGTTTCGCTAGAAAGATACTTGGGGATTTTCCCAAGCTTTGGGAGTGTTTGGTTCCTGGTCCGTACACTCCTACCATTGAGTGGCATTCTTTCCAAGTCTGGTTATACTGTTTGGATCCTATTGTACTTATAATGTAAACTATACTTTACTACATAAATATATATTAGGTTTTGTCGGACAATGTATATAGACATGTAGCCTTAATGGACACAAGACACCACCAACCTGCAGAGTCAACAATAAAATATTATAAATTAAATTGCAACATGTGTTTTCACGCTTTTTTACAAATAGATCTTTATAACAACAGTTTGTTTTATAAAATCATTTTATTGTATAAATTCCATAGTTAGTTTCCTTTTTGTGTAGTTTTGAAAATAAAGTTTTTAAAAGTTACAAAGTGAAACGATTAACATTTCTGGCGCTGCGAACAGGATACTCGTACAGAAACCACCCGTTTCCTGGTCAATTTCAATTGTTCGACGAGAGTCCTACGAACCTGGGAATAGAAAAGAAAAGCATGCTGAGGAAATCATCAGTGATCATCCTTCTGTAAGTGAATTTTTCCTTTCTTTCCTTTATGAGCATTTTTAGTGATATTTCTCGAGAAAATTTGCATTTAATTTTTGAAAATCTTTCCATAAATATTTCTCCAAATAATTATAGTACTTCAGATTTATTAGATAATTCAATAGCCGATATGCCTATGAGTAACGGTGATATTTCTAGCATTTGTGCTACTTTGCCCGAATTTACTACCGGAGACAATCTCTCCACCTTTATAAAATCAGCTGATAATTTAATAGCATTTCTTATTACTCAGGAGATTACTCCAGCTCAAGAATTTATTTTGAATGCCAATATTTTATCTCGTATCAAAGGTGAACCAAGAGATTTTTTAAATTATTCTAATAAAACTATTTGGACAGACGTACGACCGGCCTTGTTAGCTAAGTACGGCGACCGACGTTCAGAAGACATTTTAGTAACACAATTATCAACAACAGTTCAAAAATTTAACGAGACATATGACCAATATCACCAGCGAGTATCAAATAACCTAAACGATTTACTCCAGCATATTACATTAAACAATAATATCGAATCTGTCAATTTCAAAACTCCCTATTTTAAGAATATGGCCCTTAAGACATTCTGCTCAGGCATAAATGAACCTTATTGTGAGTATTTATCACATTTTCAAATCACTTCCCTTGAAGAAGCTCTTCAAAAGTGTATAGCATACGATAATCATAAAAATCAGCAACAATATATGAATTTCTTGAAGCAACAACAAAACAGAGGACCGTCTTCTGCTAGACAAAATCCTAGCGGTCCCACTCAAAATCGTTTTAACAGTAGATCCGGCAACTTTTCGACACAGCCCCATAATCCCCCGCAACGTAATTTCAATTCAAACGATAATCGTCCGCGAACTTTTTCACAACCAATCAACTCTTCGCCGACCCCTCGTAATACAGCACAGCAAGACTTCAATTTTCCACGGAATAATTTCCAAAACAATAACCAAAGGAATGTGTTTCAACCTTCAAATTTTGGTAACAACGCTCAAAATTTCAATAGATCTCCTATTCCTAGAAACACCCAACATCAACAAAACACTTCCTCTCCTATGAGCGGTGTACAAACAATTCAATCCAGAAATGAACCCATGAGTATGTCTACCAGACGAACACATAATTTCAATATAAACTCTTCAAATAATGAAGCAATTGAAAATTTCGATGAAGAAACTTTTCAGGATTTTCACGAGAACCCTTCCTGTATAAACATAAATAATATTCGAGGATACCCCCAATTACCCTTTTTCATAATGCCCAAATCAAAATTAAAAGTTTTAATAGATTCAGGTGGATCTAATACTATTATCTCCCCAAAAGCCGCAAAATTTTTTGACAAATCCCATATTTATCATAAACCTTTCACATTAACCTCTATGAAATTAACTCATAAATGCAAGCTAAATATTGATACACCTATATTTAAAGAATATAATATAAACGAATTTATTGATGCTCGAATTGCTGAATGGAGTGAAGATTTCGATATTTTACTAGGTAATTCTGACTTAGAAAGATTTAACGCAATTTTAGATTATTCGACAAAGACTCTAACCTTAAGAAATTTACGTATAACAATTCCATTTAAAACCTTATATAATAAAATTCCCGTTAGCATAAGCAGTGGTGAAATATTATTCCCAGAAACAGTAATTAATAACGTGAGAATTCCAGAGTCTATTCACACTGTAAAGTATGGTTTTATAGACGATATTACATTTCAAACACCTGTTAACATAGAAACAGTAGTAGTAGATAACTTAGAAAATTATGAGATAAAAAATCCCACGTGCAATTTTGATGAGTCTGTTATTCGGACAGAACATTTAAATATTGAAGAAAAAGAAAAAATTAAAAATTTGTGTAAAAAATTTAAAGATTTATTTCATGACGACAAATCCAAACTGACTTTTACTTCTGCTATTAAACACGAAATTAAAACACGAGACGAAAACCCTATTTATGTTAGAAGTTACAGACACCCCAAAATAGTGCAGGAAGAAATTGTTAAACAAGTAAACAAGCTTTTAGATAATAATATTATAAGACCCTCTACATCTCCATATTCCGCCCCCGTGTGGATCGTCCCAAAAAAGGCCGACGCTTCCGGTCAGAAAAAATTCCGAATGGTAATTGATTACCGAAAACTTAACGAAAATACTATAGACGATAAATATCCAATTCCCAAAATTGATGAAATTTTAGACAATTTAGGTAAAGCCACCTATTTTACAACTCTAGATTTAGCCCAAGGATTCCATCAGATCGAACTTCATCCAAATTCAATCGAAAAAACAGCCTTTACTGTACCACATGGTCATTTTGAATATACGAAACTTCCTATGGGACTAAAAAATAGCCCAGCAACATTTGAAAGATTAATGGATAACATTTTAAGACCCTTCTTATATAAATTCTGCTTTGTTTATATGGACGATGTAATTATCTTCTCAAAATCTCTTCATGAACATCTTGTTCATATTACCGCTATCTTTGATGTTTTTCGAAAAAACAATCTTAAAATTCAATTGGACAAATCCGAGTTTCTTAAAAAGGAAGTCTCTTTTCTTGGCCACTTAGTGACCGTCGATGGTATCAAACCGAATCCTTGTAAGATAGAAGCTATCCAAAAATTTCCTTTGCCGAAAACATTAAAAGAAATTAAATCATTTCTAGGACTTATAGGTTACTATCGAAGATTCATCCCAAATTTCGCTAAAGTCACATCTCCATTTTCTAGATGCACTCGAAAAGGAACAAACATCGACCCCACTAATCCTAACTATTTAGAATGTTTCGAAAAATGCAAACAATTATTGATTAACGCCCCCATCCTTCAATATCCCGATTTTTCAAAATCATTTGTACTAACTACAGATGCCTCGAATATAGCTATTGGTTCTGTACTTTCTCAGAATAACCACCCAATTGCTTATTATTCTAGAACTTTGAATTCCGCAGAGCAAAACTACTCAACAATTGAAAAAGAACTATTAGCTATTGTCGATTCTTGTAAACATTTCCGTCCCTATTTATACGGTCAAAAATTTCTTATCGAAACGGATCACAACCCTCTTGTTTGGATCTATAAAATAAAAGACCCCACTTCTAGGTTAGCACGCTGGAGACTTAAATTAGAGGATTATAATTTTGAGGTGAAATATAAGTTAGGTAAAGAAAACCAAGTAGCCGATTCTCTTTCCAGAGTTCACATAAATGCCCTTACGGATTATTCAAATTGTGCTGAACCCCCAGATTTAAATGACGTATTTGACGTAGACAAATTTCTCGAAAATTTTGATGAGAATCAATCATCCGACAATACACAACATACTGCAGTTGAAAACCCAATCGCAGGAATACTTATCTCCGAAGAACCCATTAATTTATCGACAAATCAATTAATATTTATTACCGAATCAGAAAATTATGATTTAACTTATAAGAAAATTTTTCATAAACATAGATACACGATACACTTAACCGAGGAAAATTGGAAATCTGAAATACTAGATGTTTTCAAAGAAATCCTACGACCAAATCAAAGGTTTTCGATAAAAATAGACCAAGAGTACAGACCTTTCATTTGCAATTACTTTAGAGAAAACTTAGACTCAACAGTTAAAGCTATTTTCTGTACAACAATGTTACAGGACATTGAAGACGAACAAAGACAAATAGAATGCGTGAAAAAATACCATTCCGAAAATCATAACGGAATAGTAGAAACCTACAAACATTTAAGACATCAATTTTACTGGCCTTCTATGCAAACAACTATCTCTAACTTTATTAATAAATGTGAAATCTGCCTAAAAAATAAATACGAAAGACACCCCTATAAACTTCCTCAACTAGGACCACTTCTTGGTCAAAAACCTTTTGATATTTTGCACATAGATTTATTTCATTGTAACAAAAACTTGTATTTGACAATTTTGGACTCATTTTCGAAATATGGACAATGCTATAAAATACCCGACAAAACATCAATCTCAATATTAAGTAAATTACGACATTATTTTGCACACCACAACTATCCCAAGAAAATTGTATCCGACAGTGGTACCGAGTTTAACTCCTCTCTAATCAAAGAATTCATGAAAATCCATAAAATTGAAATGCATTACACAACAGTAAACAATTCTTCTTCAAACTCCCCAGTTGAAAGATTTCATTCGACTCTTTCCGAAAAAGTCAGAACCTTAAAAGAACAAAATCCAAATGACCCTATAGACGACCTTTTTACTCATGCCATACTAATTTATAATCAATCTATTCATTCTGCCACAAATTATTCTCCCTTTTCAATTCTGTACGGCCCATACGCTGAAGAGATTCATTTTGACTTCGACCTCCCGGTATACGAAACATACAATCAAAGACATAAAGACGAATTACAACCCTTTATCAAAGACTTATATAATAAACAAAAAGAAAAAAGAGAGAAAATCTTAAATGAACAAAATAGAAATGCCGAAATTATACCAGATATAAACATTGCACAAACTCTGTATGTATCCAAGAAAAAGCACAGACCTAAACTACAAGCACCCTATACAACTATTCGACCTGAAAAACAGAACAAAACAAAAATCATTGGAAAAACCAAAAATCAAAAAGTCACTAGTACTCATTTAAAATTTGTGAAAAGAATTCGAAAACTGACCGATAAAAAAGCTCAAGACAAAACTTCTTTACAGGACAACCCTATCCCTGGGACATCTTCTCAAGATCCAGAGCATTCCGAATAATGGTTATTATGCCGAGGAATTGGGAAAATCCAGAGAAATTTCACATTATCATAGACACATTCTACACATAGATTTAGACTTATTAGCGGAAACTTTAAATACTAACTTAAACGATTTCTTTAAAATTTCTATTCAAAACGGACCCCTCTCACTCCTATACGCTCAATACAATCACTTACGTGAACAAGCTTACGACGACCTTCATAAGATAACAAGAAAACAAAAGAAAGCACTTTTTAATTTTCTTGGTACAGCTATAAAATACATTACAGGTAACCCCGACGACTCAGACTTAGACTTGTTAAAAACCCACATAACAGCCATAGAATTAAAAGAAAATGAAATCATAAAAAAATTTAATAATCAAATCTCATTTGGACAATCTTTAGATACTAGATTTAATAGATTATTAATGAAAATAAATAATAATAGTATGACAGTTTTAGCCGCAATTGATAAACTATCCGCTGATTTTGACGGTTATAATGCCCTACATAATGAAATACTTAACCTCCAAAATATAAATGAATTTATTATGAAATTGATTAGAACAATTACCCTTTCACACTTAGATATAACTAACATTGAATTATTTACTTTAAAAGAACTAGAAACCCTAAAAGATAATCTTCTTCATATCTACGCTAGAGAAGCCCTTCTTGTCAATGACGAACATCCCTATGAACTTATTGAATCTTCCAAATCTCTTATTTGCGTCACTTCCAAGACAATGCTCATAATAGTCAAAATCCCAATCCTTCGCACTAGCTCTTATCCTACATTCCGAATTTATCCCGTACCTAACAAAGATCACATAATTATTTTGCCACCTGCCCATTTCTACGCCAACAACAAATGGTACGAAAATTGTATTGGCCGAGACGATAACATTATCTGTACAAATCATGTACCATCCAAATGCTTAATTCCCAACATTAACAATTGCACAAAATGTAGAGCAACAGAAAATTTCGTGCAAGAAACTTCACAAGTCATTTTAATAGGAATAGTTCACCCTATCAAAATTGGAGATCAATGGATCCAATCAACCAGCATCCTACTAATTGAGGAACCAATTTCTATCGAAGGTGTCCTCTACACAAAGAAAACCGTTCAAGAAATTTCATTCCCGGAAGCCATACCAATGGAGCTCACACCGGACCATGAAATCAAGCTAGAGAAGTTGAAAATTCCCGAAACCCACGGCCAAATTCAACCAATAGAACCAATAGAACCATTAGAAAATTTACCCGAAATTTCTACCGGACTTAGTGCTGCTTCTATTATTTTACTAATGTCTGTTTTAGCATTTTTATTAATTATATTTTTAAAGAAGAGGAAAAGAATTTCGAAAATTCTTTTTGGTCAAAAATTGCAGCCAGCCCAAATTCAAATTTTAGAAGATTTACTTCAAGATGGTCCCAAGACTTCGAGGACGAAGTCAGCACCAGAGGGGGGAGGAGACATGTAGCCTTAATGGACACAAGACACCACCAACCTGCAGAGTCAACAATAAAATATTATAAATTAAATTGCAACATGTGTTTTCACGCTTTTTTACAAATAGATCTTTATAACAACAGTTTGTTTTATAAAATCATTTTATTGTATAAATTCCATAGTTAGTTTCCTTTTTGTGTAGTTTTGAAAATAAAGTTTTTAAAAGTTACAAAGTGAAACGATTAACATTTCTATATTGATATGATTTTATGATTTTTGTTTTACCCGGAATAATTTCAAGTTTAGCAATTTTAATTTACTACACAGTGTACTCACCTTTTTTTATGAAATCTCAGCTTCTCATGGTTTGGGTTCATTGGTTTAATGTGTAAGAAATCTAATTACTGTTCTTTTTTTTATGGGCGCCAAAATTCAATGTTATTTAAATAAAATTTTTAATAGAGTTTTTCACATCTCATTTGGATTTAAATACTTTCAGAAATACGGCCCTGAAAGTGCCCCAGTGATGTGTAACAGGTGGACAATATAGTTGTACCAACTGATAAAAAGAATTACTTCGAAATAATACTTGGGATGAAACAATTTTAAATGTATTTTATGAAAATTAATTTTGTGGACATAAATTAGCAATATAAGCGTTATTTCTTACATCCAAAAGGAAAATAAACTTAACTAAGATGGTCTTTCACTCAACAATCACATTCATGCAATTATGCAACTTTCTATACATTAGTGTATTTACAGTGATACCGTTTTAAATAAGCCAAAACGAAAAGCAAAATGGATGATACAGTTGTATCAGAATTTGATATCTAAGTTCCTTTTATATACACTCACAAGTAAGTTTTTTATTTTAAATTGAAGTTTATGAAATACCTTTTATCTTCTATTAATGCTGAAAAATGAATTATCACTTCTTTCCTGTTTTAGACCGCTCTGGGCCTTTGTGAAGTAACCTCCAAAAAGAAAAGCAAGACAGCTCCAATGCAGAATGCCTCTTGATGAAATTTAATATATGGTTTATTTAAATTTATTTACTTACGAAGATCCCTCGGTGTTTATTTTCTTCAGGAACCGTGTTGCCAACTTTAGGCACTACTATAATAGATTTAATCTAAGGAATATTTCAGAACTATGCGAAGAAGATCAGGTACCGGATACAAGAAACCACGTCATATTGGATTGTACAATTGGACAGAGAACGGAAACAAGAGACATATATACAAGAAAACTTGCAAAGACAAAAGAAATATTCTCACCAACAGACATGGATATGAAAAACGCCACGCAACTTACGTGGTTCAACGAATTCGCGGAATACATAATATTAGAGGACGAGGGGGTATAGACAAAGGCACAAAGAAGAGATAGGAAAGAACCTTGGAAAACACTTTAAAAACTTAGAATTATCACGTCTGTTGAGGGACCAACGGGTCGGTCAAGTTATTTAACAACTAGATAAGAGATACATCTAGTTTTGTCTAATGCAATCTTTTGTCTAGGACCAACAACGGAATTAGTAACATATCAATTATTTGTAACAGAAACAGGTATCACATTGCTTTTGTTTTTGTTAATAACAAGGCAACACTTAGTTACATACTGTTAACTATCTATATTATGATTATTTTTTTTATACTATTATTATTTATTTGTATAAATAGCCTCCCCTGAGGGGAGGCTGGAACCAAACCCAGAGGCATAAATGATTCTTTCTCTGTAGCCAGAATAGCGCCGCACAAAAATAACGCAGAACAAAAACAGCAGCGTACAAAAATGAAGTTTTCCAAAAAGGGGAAGGGAGTAAGCTATGCGGCAGACAAAATAGCTTCCCCTACTCGAAAATATATCAAAGAATTTGTATTCCACATGAAGTTTTCCAAATAGGGGAAGGAAATAAGCTATTTTGTCTGCCGCTGTTTTTGTTCTGCGTTATTTTTGTGCTCCGCTATTTTGACTGACGGTATTTTAACCTAGCGCTATTTTGACTGACGCTATTCTGCTACAGAGCCATTAAAATCATGAATTTTCCGATAGAAGAATTGACAGATATGATTTTTGTACTGTGTGACAGTGATAAAAACTTTTTACTCGCACAAAGGATTTATCATCAGAAATTTCCAGATAAAAGCCAGACAAGGAAAGAGACATTGGAAAATGTGCTTCAACGATTCACCAGAAATGGCAATATAATTTACGAAAAACGCGAATGGTTGAAGACTGCAATGTCAGAGGACAACAAGATGACCGTAGATGTTAAAAGGTACGGAACATCCTCATATCTCGACACGGGAAATAATAAAACAAACCGACATAAGTCGTAGGTACTGTCGTCCAAAAAATTATGACCAAGAACAAAATGTATCCTGGCCATATACAGCGAATGCAGGAACAATTGAAAAGCGGTTAGCCTTTTGTGAGTGGGCTAAACAACAATTTGAGCAAAACCGAGTTCAATTTGGTATTATTTGCCGATAAAGCAACTTTTCATAAAAATGGGTTTGTTAATGACACAATTTCCATTATCATGCAACAGGTCAACCGCATTGTATACGGACGATCAGTCAAATAAGGCGGTCATTATATTAGGGTGAAATAATTGCGAATCACGTCATAGGCCCATATTTCTTTGACGGAACTTTTAATGGTCAAATTTATTTAAATTTCTTACAAAACGGATCATCCCAATTACTTCATCATTTACCTGATCATGTTAGGCGGCAAATGTGGTCAACTGATCAATGCACTTTCAAATAATGAATTTCCCGGACGATGGATAGGTAGAGGAGGATAAATGGCCACCTGGTTCACTAAAACTTACAAAAATGGATTTTTTTATGGGGCTGCGTCAAAGAACAAGTATACAAAAAACCTACGACTACTAAGGAAGACATGCAGAATAGAATTAGAGAGGTTTTCCGAACTGTTGATGTCGATCGTGCTAGTAGAGCATTTGAAGATCGCATACATTATTGAATGGAAGTAAATGGTGGTCATTTTGAACATTTAATAAAATAGTTATCTAATGTTTTTAGTACTTTCTTATTTCTGGTTAGATATTTTTGTTTAATTTGTTTATTTTGAGTTTTGTAGATACCTTATTTATTTTATTACAGTTTTTAAAGGTAGAAAATGCCGGGTTTGATTTTATGACATAAAATTAACGAAAATAGAAGTATTTTAAACTTCACATTCAGAGCAAACTTGTTAAAAACATACCTAAACTAAAAATGCAATTTTCTTGAAAACTATCAAATTTAGATAGTACATTATTATACAGACATAATTTGAAGGAATAAAATAACTTTACAAGATGGTAAAATAATATACTGGGTGTTCCATTTAAAAAAATTATGTTTTTGATAATTGAAGTCTTCTTAATTATTGCTTATCCAAAAAATACCCCGAACTCCAAACGAAACGCCTACCCCATTCAGTCTTCCTTTATCTTCGTATCTACCAAATAAGTTTAGTTGCTTATCACTGATAACGTTTACTATGCAGCATTTATAGTCCACAAATTTTCGTAAAATCTTCATATCTTTCCCTCCAACTTGGCAACGTCGCAATTTATGGGAAAAAAAATTATAGGGCTAGATGCAGAATTTTACGCTGAATTAGGTGGTAGACAAAAATATTGGGTGTCCTATCAAAAAAACGGAAACTTCATGTTGCCTTGCTTAGGCTGAACACCCAGTATATCTCAAAATATTGTAGAAATGTACATCGGCGCAAAAACAACCACTTTTATTCAACACATTTCTTTGTATTTTTTAAGTTATTGCTCTTCCACACACTAATGTGCACCGTCAAAACATAGAGGGACACCGTGTATAATAAAGTTCTCGACCCCGACGAATAAGTCTACAATACCATTGATTGAGATTCATTCAATGACAATACTAAAAAATCATCCAAATTGGGCAAAAAGTTTAGGAAAAACTCTATATTGAAACGTTGCTTAAGATTCCCAGCCAAATGTTAGTATTGGAGGATATATCGTTCCAAAAACCATTATATTTGTCTGCATTGGAATTTCCCTCTTATTTATAAATTTTTGTGATCATTTCATAGTAAAGTTTATTCGTTTTCTGAATTCTATTGTAATATCGGCGTCTTGCGTATCTTTTTCATCCATTTTTTGTAATTAAAACAAATTGAAATTAAATGTTTTTACATTTTTATCGTGGATTGAAAATATTTTGAATAATTTTCCTCATTTGTTATTAACGACGTAAATAAAAATCAACCCGTTCGAATACAGTGAACCTGAGTAGATCACCTTCGCGTCTTTGGTAATAAAAGGCGGTCACGTTGTGCCGATTTTAAAATAAAAACTAGCTGAAGAGCAACAAGTCAATGTGATTCTTTTATTGTTGACGCAAGGTTAGAGATTGTTCCAAGGAAAACTAAACCAGAAGAACTTGATTCGGGCTAGTTTTAAATTTAATCAACTGGTGGGTCAAATTTTTAAAAATTATTCACCAGATTAATGGTACTACATTATATTAATTGGTACGCGGGGTTTTGACCGGTTTTCACTGCGTGGTTTAAACACGAAAACAATTCAGGGAAGGTTGGATTATGGAGTATGCAATATATGTTGTGTAAGGACTTATGATTAATCTCTTATTTGCAAAATAACGTTTTTATTCTTTTGTTTGTTCCAAGGTTTGCTTTTGTTATATTTCTAATAAGTAGTACAATATCCGGCATAGCTAACATCCTTTGGGTCAATGCTGTTCGAAGACCGTATTTCAATGTGGTGTACTCATTTGTTTTTTTATGCATTTCTTCACATACATGTTAAAATTGATTCTATAAATATTTGACAGACATATTTTCTAATACGAAAAAGCAGTTTACATTAAAACTTACGAATCTTTGTAACACCCTGTGGGGCAAATCAGCAATACAGCAAATAAAAATAGAATAACAAAAGGTGGTTTCATTTTTGCTTGATATTTTTGTTTCTTTTTCACTTCAGTATCTCTGTTATTAGAGGAAATTCACTATTCCATAATAGTTCAGGAAATACAGAATTTTAGCTTGCAAAATTCATGGTAGTTCTGGATATCAGCTTATTTTATGTTTTCCGGGTCGCTGAATCCGAATTTTCAACTTCCCACTGAAAATTCCCCCCGCAACCCCCTCAAATTGTGAAAAAAATGAACAAAATATAATTTTTTTGGAAAAAATCGTTATTTTGTGTATTTTAGGAAAAAACTACCTGGAAATTCATAAAGTAGACAAAATTTGCGACAAAAAAGATTATGTGATATTTTATAGTTGAGCGAATGCGTAGGGCGTTCGCACGTCTTAGAACGCGCGCCGCGCTGGAACATCAGAAGCGTAGGTTTCACACTTTTGCGACCCTGCTTATTTATCCGCGCCTCCCATTTTGCTTCTTGGTTTATCCTTTCTCCTGTCACACCTGTTACAGTCATTCATGCATCGGTGATTATTGTCGGCGAAGATATCGATTTATTAGTTCTATTGACTGCACTTTCTCAATCCACCAATGTTTACTTTATGAAGCCGGGCAAAGGCAAGATTCCACAAAAGATCTACTAGCCTTCTGGTCTTGAAGAAAACACAGTGGCTAAAAATATACTATTTTAACACGCTTTTAGCGGCGGTGTCTCTTCGTCTGCGATTTTTGGCCACGGTTAAACCAAATTTATTGAAGTCCTCGTCGAAAACCCATATTTGATCTCCCTGGCTCAGCTGTTTCAGACTCCAAATGCTGACGCACAAGCTATCGCAAAAGCAGTAAATCAATTTTTACTTCGTTTGTACGGTTGCAAGGATGAAACCATGACTTTAAACGGTTTTAGACATCAGTGTTTTATTAGAACTGCGTACAACAGTAAACACAACCTAGCTTCTTTGTCTCCAACTGAAGCTGCTGCTGAGCAACACTCATTCAGGACGTACCACCAAGTCCAACTTTGGCAAGGAAATGTCATTGAACAACAAAAATGGGGCTGGGAAAAAACTACCTACGGACTATCTCCTGTCACTACCTTTAAACCTCCCGCTCCACCAAAACTTCTAAAGCTAATCTCCTGTAGGTGTAAAAAATGCTGCCGTGGAGCGTGTGAATGCAAGAAAAGTGGGGTGAAATGTTCAATAATGCGCCTCGAGTGCAACAATTCATGTGATAATAGCCCTGAACATATCATTGAGGATTTGGATGAAGAAGATCCACAAGCGGTAGAACTCGAACTGTTGTTTGATAAGGTCGATCAAGCTGATGGTCCTACTTTTCTAGAGTCCGAAAACACGGAATTGTCAGATAAGTCGTTTTTAAACAACCTTTTTTGTCTTCTTTCTTCCTACAAAGGATCAATCAGTCTGTTAAAAAAACAGGAATTTGAAACTGAGAAATGTTTCTTTGTTTCAGTCGAAGAAGAATAATTTAAAGTTATCGCTCAGATGTGTTTTAGTATTTATTTTGTTTTGTCGAGAATTTTCATTGGTAATAAACTATATTTTTTAAACATATAGATGTGTTCTTACTTTTTAACTTGCCTAAAAATAGGTAAGGAAAAGTTGGGGGGACTTTCAGATGTTAAAAATAAGATATAAAAAACAAGGGTGGCAAAGAGTTAAAAAAAGGTAAAAGAAGTGAAGGAAGAGTGAAGGTTAAGCGAAATGCGTAGCTCGGCGTATAATACCCTTAGTCGCCAATGAGCATGCTTCAAATCACGTTAGCGCCATCTACGTTTATCTTACGTCAAAATGAATAGAGAATTTTTTGTCGCAAATTTTGTCTGCTTTCCGAATTTCCACGTAGTTCTTTCTAAAATATGCAAAATAAATGGTCTTTATTGCCTGGATTATAATGCAACTTGTTTGTGATCAATGAAACTCACTACAGGCTGTTTCTTTTTTCTTCTGGAAACCCTACTATATTGTGGACGATTAAATGGACAAAAGGTTATTATTATGAATGTTATTTATGAAACCGGTCGAGTGATACATAGTATGTTATATTTCTGTTGTAAAATTTATTGATTTTATTTAATAACATTTTAAAAAAAATACAGGAACTCTCTCCGTTCTCGATTTATACACGGGAAACTAAAAATATTGCTTTTGGTTTTTTGAGCATAGAGTTTTTAATTGAGGAAACATTTACTTTAGCCATGAACCAATAAATCTTGAAACTCAGCGATATATTAAACTTCAGATTTTGATTACGTTTCAACACAAATAGTTAATATCACCAATAAAAACAATTTTTAAATACGGTGTAACGAGTTATTTATTTTGCAGGTTTAATTTTTATTTTTCTCCCGTAATATATTTTATTTTACCACTAGGTTGTATATAACTCGTTACTTTACAACCCTTTCTACTACCGCATTGATTTTTTTTTTCGTTATTACCGTTATATATTTTAGGATAAGTCCGAGTTACGCAAATCCAAATTCTACCATACACAATTTATTCATTTCCGATATTTAAATTTTTTAACTGAAGGGACGCCCGGTATATACAACATTTTAATTAAAGCCGAAGCCGTTCAGTATAGGTACAACTTTTTGTTGTAAGTAGATAAATTTCACGTTTAATTCCCTCACCACGACTACGGCCGAAAAATGTAACTAGGATTTTGGATATAAATTAGCGAACAATTGATAGAAGCTCGCTGATTCATTCCGGCTCTCAATTATTCAGAAAAATTATTCTTTCGTGATTCTTCGCTCAACTTTCTTCCGATAACCGATAAACCGTATTGTGAAAATTTAGTGCATTAAGATTGTGTGTGGAAGCTGTATTTTATAAGGTAAATCATTTTTACAATTAAACTGTGTATTCGAAACTTTCCGTACCGCCGCTTAATATTAAATTGTTGAATTCTTTGTTGTATTCTTTGGAAAATTTTCCGACCGGCTATTTTTTTCTTTTGTTGTTGAATTGAAATTGGGTTTTTTTTATTTGTTTCTTTTATATGTGAACTGTAATTTGATTTCGAATTTTATTTACAGCGTTTATTATATATTAATTAACTGATATGTATTATTAGTGGATTCTCGAATTATTTTATGCTTTTGGTTCTCAGTAGTTTTATATTAAATTGATATCCAAGTGGATTATAATATTTTAATTTTATGCTAGTACTAATATTTTTACTCTGTGTGTCGATAGCTGGGTACCGTTTAACTCGTGGGAAAAAATTTTTTTGGAATAATAGTTACCGGCTTTATTTAGATTCAAGGGTTAATCAGACTTGGAAGAGGCTTAGCCACAATTTGTTTGATTTCCCGGCAGATCTAATTCGTTCTTATTTTTTTTTTTTTGGGAATAATAGTTACCGGCTTTATTTAGATTCAAGGGTTAATCAGACTTGGAAGAGGCTTAGCCACAATTTGTTTGATTCCCCGGCAGATCTAATTCGTTCTTATTTTTTTTTTTTTG
This sequence comes from Lochmaea crataegi, assembly GCA_947563755.1. Lineage (NCBI taxonomy): Eukaryota > Metazoa > Arthropoda > Insecta > Coleoptera > Chrysomelidae > Lochmaea > Lochmaea crataegi. The sequence continues at coordinate 7,987,196 of OX387435.1, forward strand.
GGAATAATAGTTACCGGCTTTATTTAGATTCAAGGGTTAATCAGACTTGGAAGAGGCTTAGCCACAATTTGTTTGATTCCCCGGCAGATCTAATTCGTTCTTAATTTTTTTTTTTTTGAATAATAGTTACCGGCTTTATTTAGATTCAAGGGTTAATCAGACTTGGAAGAGGCTTAGCCACAATTTGTTTGATTTCCAGGCAGATCTAATTCGTTCTTGAATTTTATTTATTTTTCGAAATAATAGTTACCGGTTTCCTTTAGATTCAAGGGTTAATCAGACTTGGAAGAGGCTTAGCCACAATTTGTTTGATTTCCCGGCAGATCTAAATCGTTCTTTTCCCGTTTCGTACAATCATTATTTATATTTTTTTTTCTTATTGTCGGAATAATAGTTGCCGGTTTCATTTGGATTCAAGGGTTAATCAGACTTGGAAGAGGCTTAGCCACAATTTGTCTGATTACCCGGCAGATCTCGTGCATTAGGGACCCCGTTAAACCCGGTAGATTTAAACCGTATTGGATAACCTGACCGTTAAGTCCGTCAAAGTACCAAGTATATGGTAAAGATAGCTTATTTTATTTTCCCTGTTAATTTGCTTGTCACTAAAGAATTATTCGTAAAATAGACCACAGAGTATAATAGACTAAAAGTTTCTTTTTGATTATTCTGTTATATACCGACCTATTGTGTGATCGTAGGTATACACTAAACCGTAGGTAGTATACAACTCTGCTGAACCCCCTGTTTCCTTCATTAACCCGTAATTTATAAATTGGAGGATCCATATTTGATTGTAATTAGGTAAATAAAGTTAGTTCAACAAGACCCCTGGAATTTTCCGTAACCTCCATCTGAGGCTATCTGGAACTCTTGACGCTAAGGGTCAAGGGGCCGTGGAGCAAACAACGTTAATAATCTGGCGCCCGAGATTTAAAACCGAATTTTGCATCAAGGGTGTCCATAGTGACGTGTTCTTGTGGCAGGAGCCACGAGTAAGAAGGTAAGCATGTTACAACGGTCCTGTCGTAACTCTCTTGTTAACTTGTTTTGATTTCGTCAAACGAATGTAACTTTTCTTTTCCATTTTTTGATTTAAAAAGTCTATGCCTAAAACCAAAAACATCATTTTTAGTTTTCCCTGTATAAATCGAGAATGGGAAGAGACCATGTGTTGGAGAGATTTAGTGGACTGCAATTATTATTATAGTTCCTTCGGCCAAAGAAAGAAAAAGACTATTTTTTATGTCAGATGTGACAACTATATTTATTTTATTATATTCGAAAACATCCCGTTACCAGGTATCGAGATAAATTAACATAGATATGTAAGTATACATAGTGGGTATGTAAGTATACATAGTGGGTCTTTAACACCATGTTGTGGATTTTCTAAGCAAATACAATGTTCTCCATAATAGTTACCTTTTGTTCATTTAATCGTCTTCGCATCTATGATAAAACAAACATCCTGTACAATAAATTTCTCGATCTCGACGAATCAGCCTACCATACAAAAATAAGATCATCCAAATTGTGCAAATAGTTTAGGAAGAAATCTATTTTGAAACGTTGCTTAATATTTGATATACCAGTTCAAATTTTGTGCAGTGTAGTGTAGTTAATCCAATTTTTATAATTACATGTTATTATTACTTCTATATAAGCTCTTAGCTACTTAAAATTAGATTAATTAATATCTAATTATCAGTCTCTCTATAATTATAATGATTATTAGATAAACTTATTGCCTGGCATTTTATGACCCATAACATTAGGTTCGTTCCAACTGGCGATAGAACCGTTCTAAGTGCTGTATTTCTTTCGCGTTCCAACTGATTATAGTATCGTTCTTAGGACGGTACAAAAACTACCTTCTGGAAGGGGCGATAAAGTTGATGTGTCCATTCCTAATTCGAGTTTGCGCACTATATAGTACTCGATACGAATCCAGAACGGCGGTTCCTAAAGCTTTAATCGGGTTCATACAATTACTGTTCTAAGACTGTCCGGAGTTTGCGCAGTAAAAATTGGCTTGTTCGGGTTTTAACAGGATGGTTCTGACACCCGCAGTTTGGCGTTCGGGTTTATTTTAGAACAATTCTTGGACGTTTCGAAAACCGTCTAAACCAGTCCCCAGTCTCGAGCAAGAACAATTTCCGGATTGTATGTTACGCATGCTCAAATTATTTGCAAAGGAGGAGGGTGGGAGCTATTTTAAAAATTTGCTTAAAGCGGTTAGAGGTTTATGTTTTATTGACGGATTGCGTGTTCTTTGTTTTGGATTATTACTTTTCAAATTTAATATTTACGAAATTGATGTTACTGCTTACCTTTATTATCCAAGACTTCTTAATATATACTGAAAAATTCAACAAAATGGCCAAAATGCAAGGGATATACAGGATACACAACTTTAATGAGTTATCTTGATACAGAATCCAAGCCAAAGAATAGTCAATTGTCAAATTAGTTAGGTTAGATTAGTTCTATAGACGATGAGGGATGTTCGGATTTTTCAAAACTCTGTCCAATTTTAAAAGGTCCGAGAATAGTTCTTAGGACTGAATAAAGTACGCAACTAGTTCTGCGCAATTCCAGATTGGTTTACGGACTGTCCAGAAACAAAAACTCGAATATTGGTACACCTATTTGTACACATACTATAGCTGCTTGTCACTTTTCAACTTGTTGAAAACTAGTTGCGTCGTTTTTTTTTCAATAAAAAATCATAATAGCTACTGTGATTTGATTTAATGTTTTCATTGAACTTTACAAATTAAAGTCATCTTATATAAGTGGATTCTTCAGTTGTTGCATCATAATTTTACGTTAATGTTCCATTTTTAAGGCTATATCGTTTCTAATTTTAGTAGTTAAGGAAAGTTGGACTATAAATAAAACAAATTATAGAAGATGCTTATAAATAGTTGCAAGCGATTAGCATCAGACAATTAAATTTATGGAAATTAGGTGTAGGTTTTTTTTTTTGTAAATACGTCATTTTAGTGCCGTTATATACCAAATAATTTTATTGTGATTGATTAATATTCCAGTTTCTACAAAAAAAATATCTGCTTTCACTATATACAGTGTGTCCCAAGAAGTTTTATGCAAATATAGAAAAAGTTTATCTTAAATTCTTCATAAAAATTTCTGTTGATCCTGTTGATCCGCAATCAGGTAGAAAATTGCTGGAATAAAGAGAAAATAGAAAATGATGATTTGGAGTGAGTTTAAAATATGTTTAAACTGTAATGGAGAGCCGAGTGTACATCAAAATTGATATCAAGTAGCAAGTGTATGGTTTGGCATTTAACAAATACCTTGCTACATGTCCTTTTTGAGACGACGGGGCATCAATATGATGCAGCAGCCAAGAAATTACCAAGGACGGCGTGGTTTCGTAATGCTAGGATCTCGCTCACAGCCGTCTAAAATAGGTAATAGAAAAGACAGACACACATTAATACTCAATTTTTACACTTATACCAATATCACAATAATTATATTTGTTCTGGTTTTTCACAGGAACGATGAATAATAAATATCTAGTTCATAATTAATAAAACATGGCAACATTGACATTATTAAGTAAGTGAAATTTAGATAGCGCCACACAAATGACACGTTCTGGTTACCTATTTTTCTACCCCAGACCTACTTCCGACACGCGCCGCTAGATCGCACCTCAATACGATCCACCGCAACATGTGGGTATGTAAAACCATCAATTCAATGTATTAAATATTTCTGCTGTTTTTCTACTTATTTTATAATTTCTCCCAGCAATGAGAGCAATTTCAGTGTTATATTCAATACTCAATTTTACTGGCATTTTTAATTATTGCAATCTCACTGATGTTACATTTAGCATTTGTTGACACTTATTACATATTCCAATATGTTAATCTAATCTCGCATTACAAAGCACTGTGTCTATAAGGAAATTAGAAAAGCTAAAATAAATAGCTTCAGAAAATTCTGATATAAACACAGACTCTAAAAAGTCATGGCAAAAAGTAGGGTCAACACAGATATAGTTTTGAGGAAGCCAGACGGTAAATATACCGAAAATGAGGAGGAAAGAGTGAGACTCTCACTAGAAACTCATTTTCCTGCGAGTAGCCCAAATAGATGAGTTAATCCTCTCGAAGGTCATAACAGACCTTCGAGAGAAAGTACTACAATGGCTAAGCACATTTGTAGTAACGAAAGGTTAAAATGGGCTATGAACACCTTTTCACCTTTCAAGGCACCGGGAGCCGATGGAATTTTCCCAGCATTACTCCAGCAAGGACAAGACGAAATTCTACCACATTTGGTCAGTCTAAGCAGCTCAGAACTGGGTTATATACCAGAAGCATGGAGAAGGGCAATGGTAACCTTCATTCCAAAAGCTGGAAAAGGGGACACAACAAACCCCAAATCCTTCAGACCTATTAGCCAACCAAACTTTTGTGCTCAAAACGATGGAAAAAGCTATTGACAATTATATTAAAGCGGAAATCCTAGAGAGACTACCTCTCCACCCGCATCAGCATGCTTACCGAGCAGGCAGATCTACGGAGACTGCACTGGTACAACTGACGGAGGATATCCGAGGTGCTCTAGACAACCAAGAAGCCGTAGTGGATATTGAAGGAGCTTTTGACAATACTCCTCATGAGGATGTCAAAAGAGCATTAAATAGACAGCGCAACATCCAATTGGATGTCGGAACTGCTCACCACTAGAGTAGCAGAGACGAGGACGAGGACGAGCAAAGACATTGTCTCCATCTGTACAACCAGAGGATGTCCACAGGGAGAAGTAGAAGTGCAGGAATCTGACAGGGAGAAATTGGGGTTGTTACCCAAAAATCCTGACCTGGATGTACACTGCCATAGTGAGACCAATTATCACTTATGGAGCCATTGCGTGGAGTAGTAGAACTAGCCTATTGACAACGAGAGAAAACCTCACCAAAATTCAAAGACTAGTCTGTATGTGCATTACAGAAGCAATGAGAAGATGCCCAACGGCAGCCATGGAAGTGATTCTCAACCTCACACCACTACATATGGTGGTGGAAAGTGTTGCAGAAAGAACAAGATACAGACTAAGTAGAGAGGGAATCATTAAAAAAAACCACCTCCTTACTTCTTAGAAATCAGAAAACCTGTGACATGCCACAAGATGGTATGATGAAAAAGTATAACTTCTCAAACAAATTCGTTACGGAATTAAGCAACAAGAAGGAATCGGATCGAAATACCATTACCAGACTTGGAAAGAATGCCATTCAATGGTACACAGACGGCTCAAAAGCAATAGAAGGAACTGGGATAGGAGTGTACCAAACCCCCCTCCCAAAGCTTGGGAAAAACCCCTAGTATCTTTCAAGCGGAAATTCACGCCATAAGAAAGTGTGCCCAGTTCAATATTGATAAAGGATATAGAAGGCAAAGGATTATCATAATATCGGATAGTCAAGCAACCATTAAAGCACTGAGCTCTTGTGTTATCAGTTCCAAAAAGGTGTGTGAATGCCTAGGCAAACTAAATGAACTAGGCGAGAACAATAGAGTCACCTTACTGTGGATTCCAGGACACACTGGGATAGAAGAAAATGAAATAGCAGATGAACTGACAAAGAGGGGGACTGGAACACCCTTTTGGGGGCCGGAACCCTTATGCGGTATCAGCTCCAATGTAATATTGGAAGAAATAGGCAAAGCCGAAAAAAAGAGAAGATCTGACCAATGGAAAGATCTAGTAGTACTTTAGACAATCAAAGATTCTTCTGGGTGACTACAGCCTGTTGAGATCAAATGAATGCATAAGTAAGTAAAACTGCTCTAAGAGTTTTAACAGGAATCCTTACGGGTCAAAGTCGCCCGAATGGGCACCTGAAAAGCTCAAAATAGTGGAGGAAGAAGAATATGATAAAAATATGTTATACATAAGACAACTAAGTTTTCGAAGTGATACTAAGTGCAGTTCTCATTCAATCTGGAAATTAGTCAATCAAGGATTCCATAAATTCAGCATCGTAATCAACATGTATCACAAAATATGCCCGGTGTGTGTCCTCTTTTTGAAGCACAGGTTCCATTTCTTCAGTTTTAAACAACAGACGAACACAAACTGAAGAGCGTTCCGTGAGAATGTAGGAGTGGGTGATGCGGATAGCTGACGTCAAGCTACGTTTGGGCTAACAGACAATCAGGGATGCGTTTCAGACTATACTCAAATTTTATTTTGCTCACGACTGTATTTGGGTAATTGTAATTCTGAAACTAGTTAGCAAACTGCTCTGTTGGAACAGCTAATCTGTAGTAGGTACTATTGAAATTTGTCACAGTGCAGCAAGAGACAACCCTACTATGCCTACAAAACTCAAGCTGACATTTGTTTGCCGTTTATTTATTGAGACAAAGGGAGGTGATTCAAATTGATGTTAAAAGAACATGGATTACTCAAGTAAGAACGTTTTTTCTCCGTCAGTCATGATTTTATTAAGCTTCTCTGTTCTGCTCCGGAGCACCCTACTATGAACAGATCAGAATACACCAAGTTCCTTTGCGCTTGCGTCTGATTTACTGTTCCCGGTAAACACACAAACTCTTGTGACAGTTTTAAAACCGTTTGCGCTCAACGTGGAAACTGTTCACTACAGTCACCAAACTGTCACGGATTGTTGTTGGAACTTGAAAATGCAACTGCGCATGTTTATAACAATCACTGATAGTTTGTTGGAACGAACCTTTATATTTAAAGTTCTGATGGCTATATTGGAGCCAATAGTCTTTATTTTCCAAAAATTCTTTCTCTGACTATCAAAAGGCACACAGAATGGAAGAAAAAGGAAATTGAGTGGTTATGGGACATTAAAATTTGTTTGTGTAATTTTTTTTCCAGCAACTACGAAACTTCTCACAATACATTACACTATTAAAAGCACATTAAAGCGCCGCATGCTAATTAAACGGTTTATTATGGAATCAATTATTCATTAAAATATAAATTACATACATTAATCCCTCGTGTCACTCATTTTCGGACTGTGACGCAAACCGTTTATTCGCTATCGGGATTAATATCATATCATTCAAATCAATCTAACAATGGGTGTTTGTAGAATGTATTTAACATACCGGAGATTTCGGTACATATTCAACAGTTACTAAATAGCAGTTTCCTGTTATTCTAATTTTTAAATAAATTGATTTTTTATTGATTATTTATTTATACTGTAAGTAGGTGGAGTTTATGTTGATTAAATTGAATCTTAAATTGATTAATTAAATACGTTTTTATTTGCACGAAAAACTTTTCTTTTTTAAATAAAAAGTTTAAGTTTACAGTGTGGAATTAACCACAGGGTGCGACTTCTCTTTAGCATTATATATTGAGAATTTCTCAATTTTTTTAATAAAGAAATTATTCAACTTTGTAGTTTTCAACCATATTCTGTCCGTACACTTAGTTTGAAGCAAATAAATTATTTTATTTAAAACAACAATAACAACAGCAGATACATACAACAGAACATTTTTGGTTTTTGAAATCTATCAGTTTTGAACACCTTGTACATATTGAAATGTGGAACGTATCTGATAGGAAACGTTTAGTTGGTATACACTCTTTTTAAACACAATTCGCGAAAATGCTTCCGATAATTGGCGATGCAAAATATGTCAAAGTTGTCAGTCGTCAAAAAATGTCTATTGTCACATTGACAGCTACGACTCAGAATAAAGGTTGTGGCTCACTTGCCAGACACTATATGATACGACGCCTGTGTAGGCAAGTGGGACTTAACATCAACCCCACCAATACCATCTTAATAGCCTTCACTAAGAGAAGAAAGCTCAACCTCAAAACCATTAAACTTGATGGGGGCGAGGATGAATGGAGACAGGAAGTCAAGTATCTAGGTTTGACTCTAGACAGTAAACTCCTGTGGAACAAACACGAAAAGGAGATTATATACTAATGGTGTGCAGGAATCTGGCAGGGGAAATTGGGGTTGTAACCCAAAAATCCTGAGCTGGATGTACACTGCCATAGTGTGACCAATTATCACTTATGGAGCCATTGCGTGGAGTAGTAGAACTAGCCTATTGACAACGAGAGAAAACCTCTCCAAAATTCAAAGACTAGCCTGTATGTGCATTACAGGAGCAATGAGAACATGCCCAACGGCAGCAATGGAAGTGATTCTCAACCTCACACCACTACATATGGTGGTGGAAAATGTTGCAGAAAGAACAAGATACAGACTAAGTAGAGAGGGAATCATTAAAAAAACCACCTCCTTACTTCCTAGAAATCAGAAAACCTGGGACATGCCACAAGATGGTAAGATGAAAAAGTATAACTTTTCAAATAAATTCGTTACGGAATTAAGCAACAAGAAGGAATGGGATCAAAATACCATTATTAGACTTGGAAAGAATGCCATTCAATGGTACACAGACGGCAGCAATAGATGGAACTGGTATAGGAGTGTGACTAAGTAGAAGTAACGGGGCACAATAGATCTTTTAGGTCTCAGTGAATGTCGCCCCAATTTACATACATACATACATACGACGCCGTCCTGTGACGGCTGGCGCCAGATTTGGCATCGCCCAAGTTTCCGACGACAGCCACCAGATTCGCCTACACATTTATCACACACAGTTGGTAGATGGTGTCTTGCTTTGGAAACAAAATCTATGACTACATTGGTCTTGTTTATCCCAACAAAGTTGATTGGGGAGCGTATTCAAAGTGATTCATCATTCCTTAATTCCGCTGAACGTGCCAATCTTGCTATAACAACATAACCTAATTTTATTTGATATATGACTACAATAATTATTCATTCATCTTCGATTTCAATTAGGTTTAATAGTTTCTAGTGGTGTTTATTCATTTTCAAGATACAAATGTCTAAATTATCTCTAAACAAAAATATGTTAAGTAATTTTTATGTTTATTAATATATTTGTCATAATTAACATCATTGATCGGTAGCGTAGCGTATTTCAGTTCTGATGGGGAAAATGGCGACTATTACCACAGTGCTCACATCAATCAGTTGATAAAACACGCGTTCAGTAGGAAATGGATGATCGTTTCGGTAGCGCTACGTTGGGATGAACGCGAAAATTGATAGAAGTAACTGGAAATAAGAGGAAGAGAACGTGGGATCATCCTATTAATCAAAAGCGGGAAAAGCTAGGAGAATTCCACCATTTATTCTTAGATTTGAAATTGATTTCGATTCATGTTTCGAACATCAAATTTGCTCGCGTGCCTGATGATTAGCGGGGCTGCCGCAGGACGACGGCGTACCCACGAGACCGTTCCGGTACGGCAGGGCGTTTGCCAAGGAGGATCGGACGCTGGGAATCCCGTCTCTCGCCGGATCTGTCATTTCGTGACGAGCCGGACAAGTGATCATATCGACATTTGTTCACGTCGCACCTCTAGAAGAACAATGACGCAAGTGTAAAAATTTCGAAAATTCAGTTAAATGTGGCAAACGTGTCAAAAATAATCATTATTTCCAATGGTAAAACGACTTAATTGTAGTACGCACTGGTGTGCTAGAGGGAAGATGCGCCGTTGTTCCATTTTCATATATTTATATGGTACCCTCTTTCGGAGCAACCTCGACGTAACCTTCAATTGTGCTTTCACAGGGTAGACATTTATAAGGCCAAGGTCAAACCACGTTTTTAGTTTCTTCCAAACGAAGAGATGGCGCGAATAACAGGATCTTGTAGCTATGCAATTTGTTATACAAATGTTATAAATTTTGGTTGCATACCTGCATTAATGAATTCATTTTATGGTCGTCTTTCATAAGGTAAACATATCCTTTCGTCCCAGAGTGATTTTTTATATTAATTGTAATGTATTTTGTTATCTCGTTGTTTTCTAGTTTCCTCAGATTTTGGTGGTAAGTAAATACGGAATTCTACGAGTATTGACAAAATAATTGAATAAGTTACCTGGAAATTAATTCACAACAATCATTCCAGAACTATCTTATAGGTAAATAGGTTTAATAAGTGAGTTGATATATATTTGGTCGTTAAGAAGATTACCTGAATACATTTTTTTTTAATTATCTCAAGAACTTCTGAACTTTTGGAACCTTGAATAAATGAGGCTTTTACTTGATGAAGATCCATACTAAACGATGAAATTTGCTAAAATCTCCATCATAATATATTATAATGTAGATTTAAGCAAAGTAAATTGTTTTATTCCATCTTTTGGAAGCTCTTGAGATAAATAAAAACAAATATTCAGAGCTTCTAAAAGATTAAATTAAATATTTTAGAAGCTCTTGAGATAAATATAATATAAATCCATAATAAAATAAACTATGTTTTTTTACATTTCCATTGTATCACAAAGAAAAATATTTGTATGTATATTTATATTTATTAACATTATATATTATACTAGTTTTAATTTATAATAACTCGAAATGTATACATTAATTTTTATATAGTACTATTATATACCTGTATCTAAATTAAATTAAACCAATAAATATCTTCAGAATTCCTTTGTATTTTAAATTTTGTTTAACATAAGTGGAATATTAAATAGCAGATAATGGACTGTACATTCAAATTTGCCGCCACTTTTTCAAATTAGTTTCTTCCAAACGAAGAGATGGCGCTGAAATTCATGTTCAGGCCTTGACATTGGAGCGTCCTATCTATCCGTATGTGTGTTATCTATGTGTGCTTTGAATCCGGACCGGTACGCACGTGTTTCGTTAGTACATCATAGCTTTCTTGTTTTTTTTTTGAAAAATTACTGTTGCTCTGTTAATCAATAATTAGGAATAAAAAAAATTAAATCGTCATTTCTGAGGAATTGCTTTTTTTGCACTTGCGTCATTGTTGTTCTAGGGGTGCACATCCCTCTATTTTTTGACGGATCCTTTCGTGCGGTGGCGTGCCGGGCCGTACAAGTTAGCATCAAATTTAATACATTGCACTTTTGCTGGTAAATATTCGAATCTAAACTAATACAACTGAATTCACTGAATTGTCTCAGATTTCAAGAAATTTGAATAAACAATATTCAAAGTTACGTAGGTAAACTAAAATAAATATGGCGATTTGTTTTGTTTCCCTTTTCCAAAAGTGTACATTTTAGGCAATAGATGTCGCACACTTTGCTCAAATTCACGAATTGAAGATTGAGGCGGTAGAAATTATACCCTTTCAAATTTTTTTTTATAATTCTAGTAGATACCAAATTTAAGAAATTATTCTGTATTTCAGAAATATATACAAATTGGACATGAAATAGTTTAGATATAAATCAGACGTAATTAAAATTATTTTATATGCTAGGCTTGTAATCGAATCACAGTTATGTAAACAAGGAATAGGAAATGCAAATCGTATAGGTAATATTACAATTTTGTTGGGACACATGCCAATTTTCTCTTGTCTCGCACAATTAAAAGCAAGAGATTGTAGAGTATCAATTTTATGAATTTCAAAGGAGCGACGTTATGGTTATTATGTCACAGTAATATTGTGGTGGTTGAAGGACCAAAAATGGGGGAGAACAGTAAGTACGCCATCTATGGAAATTTTACGCAGCCATTTGTAATGTAGATCGGTAAAATCGATTTAAAATAATGAAAAACTATTTTAAAGATGGAAAAATTCATATAAAAAATATCTACCAGCTGTGTCTGACACTATGAACACCGTGGAAACAAATTTCACTTTACCACTGTAAATAAAGTATTATTCAAATCTAACAATTTTAAATGTAAAATAAAAGGTCAAAAATTTCCTAATAGACTCAAGAATTTTCAAAAAATTCAATCGTAACGTTTTGGAATGCTGTTAAATAATTTATTTATATGTCATACAGAGTACTTTATTGTGTTTTTATACCTTAGATACCATCTACATAATGGTTGTATGATTGTATTTACATAGAATTGACAATTCTGGAAGGTTCCGCTGATAGCTAAATTTCCTGCAGCAAAGGTTGACTCATGATTCATTGTCTGGGTCTCTAGTTTCTGTGAGGAAATGCAAGATCCAGATGGCACGCCTACCAACATCCTTGAGACCTCATTTTTTGAGGATATGCTGTCCTTTAAATATTCTTCAGTAACGGTGGTACTCTTCCATCCACAATGGCGCTTCAGCGTAGTCTCACTTGCTCCAGCTTCTGCTAAAAGAGTTACCGACGTTCGACGTAAACAATGACCAGTGTACTTTTCTGGGTTGTTCAAACCCAAATATTTTGCAATAATACAGGGAATTTTCCCAAATGTGTTTTTTTCCAACAGGCTGTACAGTACAGCGGCCTTGTCTGTAGCTTAAAAATAGTCTTTTTTCTGAGCAGCCATGTGGCCGCAAAGAAATATAATCTCTTATAAGTTTCAAACTCTTCATTTTTTGTCAGTTTTAGTTTCTGGCCCCGTTACAACAAATACTGATTTTCTATCTTCTAGGTAGAATGTGTGACTAACATTTACAAGTTATTGCCGCCGACATCCACCAAATACACCAAATAATAATGCGATCTTGATCAAAAAAACGTTTCATTTGGTGCCTCATGAATAAATTTTAGGACATTTTCTCTAGATAACACACTGGATTTTTTTGGTTGCCGTTGCTTTAAATACTCGCATAATTTGTGAAAATTACAAATATGAATATTCTTATTTACCATTAAAGTCTTCTTTATCATCGAATATTTAGCCCACAGAGAGCTCGGGGAAAATTTTTCGGATAGATCATTAAAGTACCCCCACAGCACAGTTTCGTTAATGTTTTCTACAGCATTTTCTGACATCCACTTCAAAAATTGGTCAAATTTGTTGTCGTATGAGTCTCTGGATTTTATCGGTAACAGGTTTTGCGTTACCTTTTCAGCCTTTCTTGCAATTTCGTCGGGAATTTCAAAATCTTGTCCCATTTTTTATTTTTGACTTTGACACATTAAACATTTTAATACTCATCTCCCTAGCAACAAAACCGCAGACAATAATAATGTCAAGGTAATGTCGCAGGTAACAATAAATAATTGGCAAATCCTATTGAATTTTAAAAAAATATTTATTATTCAAAACGACCTGGTATGCACCACGGGTACTAATGCATCGGGCGACATACGGACCCTCGGGCCAGATGCCCTTGGCTTTGTAACACTGTCGCCCTCAGGGCATAATCATCTACTTAGTACCCTTGATACATAAATAACTGAATCAAATCAAACGAGCGACGTTAGATTATGACACAGTAATATTGTGGTGATTGAATGACCAAAAATTGAGGAACAGTAAGTGCGCCCACTATGGAAATTTTAGGCAACCATTTGTAATGTGGATCGGTAAAATCGATTTAAAATAATGAAAAACTATTTTAAAGATAAAAAAATTTATATAAAGAATATCTCCCAGCTATGTCTGACATTATGAACAACGTGGAATTAAATTTCACTTTACCACTGTAAATCATGTGTTAATTTAATCTAACAATTTTGAATGTAAAATTAAAGGTCAAAAACTTCCTAATAGACAACATAATTTTCATATAATTTAATCGTCATTAAACAAATTCTAATTAAATATGACATAATACATATAATTTTTGAGTTTGTGTAAGTTTTCTAGTATCCCTGTATATTGGAATAATCGCTAGAACATACAGGGAGTATATTCTGGGTACACACGAAATTCAAAAGTGATATAAAATAATACAGTGTCTAAGGAGTGGTTCGAACTTTCACATTTTCTACCATAATTTCTTACAAGTGTACAAATACATTTTGGAAATTTTTAATTGATCACAAATACCTGTTATACAGGGAGATGGCAATCAACTACAGACATGTTAAAGAAAAAGTGTTTACGTACATGAAAATGTTTAAAAAATATGCGTGTTTGACTTGACAAATGAAAAAAAAATTGATGCTCACCAATTTTGTATTCAATTTATAAATATTCGAAAGTTCTTAAGTACATTTACTTTTTTTTGCTAACTTAGAGTAAGTTCACATACCTTTCCAATAACCCACAAATCAGAATTGTGTTCAATATTATTAGGTATATTTTAGTAGATTTAATATTTATGATTTTAAAAAAGGAAGATTTTAAATCATTTAAAATACAAGTAGGGACCTAACATTCCAGTACATAGTAGGTGAACTAATGTCGCTAGCGACGTTCTAAGCTTATCCCAATAATTTCAAAATATACTCTACTAGATTTCCTATTGCATAGGAGCTCAAGAAAGGGTCGATAGCCACAAAGCGACAATAAACCATTGGCGTGTTACATTTTTCGGTAAAGACCTGAATGGTTTCATTTGTCAGGTATATTTAATAATGCAAAAGTTAGGCAAGTATCATATTATTAGTAAGTAATCATTACAGTATTAAGAGTCGATTTTTTTTACGGAGACCATTCAATTGGGCCAAAATACCTGCTATATTCGTATTCTAGGTAAGACCCATCCCTACTCGGCAAAACCTTCAAACAGACTGCATGACATTGGTCACCGGCTTATGATTTTAATCAATCCTTAACCAGTGTGCCGAATTTTACGACCCTATTGTAATTGAGGCGATACAGGACGTGTCGATTTAATTTTGGTAAAACAACAATATATTATATAAAGCTTAATTTATTCAAATTAACTAATATTGTGAATTAATTTGTTTTATAAATTTCAAACGTTAATGAATGGGCACAGTTAATTTTTATAGTAATGCAGGTAACTGTCAGTTGTGTCACAACTTAACAGAAAATTTGACTGTAAGATGGCGGCTATTTCGTGTTAGTTGTTAATTTTTTGTTACTTTGCACTGTATAATCGCCCGAATATTCATGTATATGATATTATGATGTTATTATTCGTTTTTGTTCTAGTTGGTGCTAGTATTAGTAGTGAGAATTAGTTTTAGTGATTCAATAGTTTCTGAGAAAAAAGTGCACAGGCATATTGCATATTATGTATATAATAAGCTAAGTTTTAAAAGATGAAATACGTTTATAATTTCAAGTAATAGAAAGCCAGAAATGATTACAGTCCTAAAGGCAATTGTACAGAAGTAGCTGTCTTGGTATTTTAAATCAATTTGCACGAACATATAACATATCAGATAAATCCAATTTATAAAACAACAAGCTATAATTTAGTTTTACTGTGACTTTTATTGACTATTAATGTTTCTGTAACAACGAAGTGAATGGATAGATAGTAGCTTTCTTCAGTAAAATTCCCTTGCAAAAAAATTAAACTGGTTCAAAAATAGGTACCTATAAAAATGTATTTTGCTAGGTACGTTCAAGATAAGGTATTACTGGTTTTGAAATGTTAA
Source organism: Lochmaea crataegi (assembly GCA_947563755.1). Lineage (NCBI taxonomy): Eukaryota > Metazoa > Arthropoda > Insecta > Coleoptera > Chrysomelidae > Lochmaea > Lochmaea crataegi. The sequence goes on from OX387435.1 coordinate 8,002,553, forward strand.
AAAAATACAGGGTGTTCCTAAATTCATGAGACAAAATTCAGGAGGTATGGAATTAAGATGGGTCTTTCCAATAACAAAATTTCCTCAGCCCACCCCTTTCCGAGATATCACCCTTAAAAGGTGGTGACTAAAATTGAGTTTTTATTTTTTTTCTAAAATTTCAGTGAAGCTAGAAACTTGAAATTCTGCAATTTTCGTGCACTCGCAAAGGACTAACCACGGCTATTTTTTCAATATTCCTGTTACATTATACGGGGGTGAAATTAGCAACCATTACTTTATTTCATACAAAACTTTTTTTCGAAATGAAGTTTTATGAAATAAAATTTAACTTAAAATCCTTGTTTTATTTTAAAAAAATTTTTATTCTTAAATATTTTTCCCAAAACCTATAGCTGCAGAGGAAAAAAATCAACACCATAATTTATAATTTTTTCATTATTGAAAAAATACCCGTGGTTAGTCCTTCGCGAGTGCACGAAAATTACAGAATTTCAAGTTTCTAGCTTTACTGAAATTTTAGAAAAAAAAATAAAAACTCAATTTTAGTCACCACCTTTTAAAGGTGATATCTCGGAAAGGGGTGGGCTGAGGAAATTTTGTTATAGGAAAGACCCATCTTAATTTAATACGAGCAATCACCTCCTGAATTTTGTTGCATGAATTTAGAAACACCCTGTATATTACCGTGAATGTAATTGTAATTCACTACAAAATTTTTATTGAAATGTATTTTAATCCTATCTTTTTTTGTCTATTTTTTTAATGCAGTTACTACCTGAGCATACTGATGTTTTATCAACTGCGACCAACATGGCGACAAAAAAATTGACAAAAAACCTCCTTTGTTCTCCTATTTTATTTAAGTACATTAAGGATCGCGATTGAATATAATAATTAACTGAGAGTTAAATGTACCTATGTACGTTTAGTGGACAATTATATAAATAGTGGAAAAGGAAACAAGAACAAATTCAAGACACAAGTAACAAGTTGTATTGGTAAGTTCAAATAGTCTATTTCGCATATGGAAAGATTTTATCTTTACATTTAAGTTATGCTTTAGTTGTTTGATTCAAATTTAAGAAATTATTACTATTTTTCATATTTTTTTCATTCACTTCATCTGTTTTGTATTGTATTGTCTCCTCCGCTAATAATTCATATAAGGGCTAGCGTATACATACAACTTTTATTTGAACAACTGTTTTGTTGTATATCAGAATATATTCGTGATTTCTACTCAACTAAACAATTTAGTTGCGGAGGTGTGCATACAATCGATTTTTTTATCTCCTCGAATCGTAGCACCCATAGATAAAGGATGCGTTAGGTTAGGTTGAATTACAATAGAAGTAGCACCTCTTCAAATGCTTATACGAGACTGGCAGTCGCAGTAAGGTCAGCGGATCGACTGTTTAGTCGATGGTCTGCGCACATCAATACAATGCAATACAAATTGAGCGCTTGGTCGATAGTTGTCCAACTTTCAAATCAAAAGCAAATCGATAAAGCTTTTTGACTTTTTTGTCGAGCAACTATCGAGTTGACAGTATGTGCGCTTTCATATATCCTTTTGAACATATGATACACAACAAAACAGTTGTTCAACTAAAAGTTGTATGTATGCGCTAGCCCTAAGTTGATGCGGGGCAAATAAATGTTTTGAAATAAAAAAAAATTACTTATATTCATAGGTAATATGATTTATTACCTATCTAGCCAATCTTAGGAATTAGTAATTATTTAATCATATCCTTAAGAATTAATTATGTCCAGTCAATATGACATACTCATCATTCTGGACTATGAAAGTTTTAGTTAAAGTGTAACATGATATAACATATAAAATAATTTGCATTGAAAAGTCTCAATTCTATTTGAAAGAAACATTCATTTTTCCACGACTCGATAGGGAATAGAAGTCGCTTTCTCTAGCATTAAAATTGTGATACAAGTAAAGCATTTACCACTAGAGATGAAATAACCTCGGTAGGCTTTTATTTTATGTCCGATAGGTATTTGAAAATAACTTTTTTACTCGACTTTTTGTAAATTAATTACTGTTGTATCTTAAGGACTTCTATACAAGGTGTCCAGTATCACTCCTGCCAAACGCAAACTACAAATGCTAGATGAGATTTTTTTCCATCTAACCTAATTTACATTTATCCCAAAGTTCATCCTAAGGGAGCTAGCGCCTTTTGAAAATGACGTTGTTTTTAAGCATATCTCAAAAAACCGATTTATATACTCGACAAATCTCAGCGGATTTTGCTAGTGATTTAAGTGAAGACATGTTCAAAGAAAATATCTTCTGTGGTTGTTGTTGTTTAACAAAATCCTAATATGTTAATTGACGATATGTAGGATAATGGTTCAATTCTCTAATCACTCATTCTCATCTATTCGCCTGAAGAGGAGGAGAAATGTTTTTATCCATCTCTTATTCTACAAAACGGTTTTTAAAGATACAAGAAAATATATAAAGGGTATTCGACATTCTGCCACCAATGCTCTACCTACCTCAGTAAACTCTCGTTTTAATGAATTTAGATTCAGGATCCTGAATCCGTATCGGACTTAGTTTCCGAGACACATGGTGTTGAGAGTTTGAAGTTAAGAATAAAAACAAAAATATTTTTTACAAATTTTGTGAATTTTGACGCGCCAAAGGCAATAGACATGAATACTGATTCTTAAAACTGCTTCTCGATGTTTGCACGCTTATAATTTATTCAAAATAAAAGTTATGAAGGAGAAATTCACATTTTCAAGCAACTATTCAAATTTCGCGCCAAAACGTTATTATAGTATAACGGCGTCTGTCTAAGACACCACGGTTTCGTAAGCACTTGACAGCTTGCAAGTTGATTGATTGATTAGTTGGTTCGGCACCACCAGTCAGAGGCTTAGAGACCTCGGCATCTCAGCCTTTAGGCTTTTTGTGCTCTTGGGTATACCGTTTATGTGAAGGGACCAGTAGCTCTTATCAGGCTCAACATTGTTTTCACTAGGTCCTTATTGGAGAAATCCTCCCTTGGATACTCTAGTCCTAGGAGTCTATATCTTCAATGAGACAGTGCTTCACATTCGAAGATAATGTGAGAGGCTGTTTCCTCCTCTTCCATGCACAACCGACAGATAGGTTCCTCCCTATATATGCCAATTATCTATATGCATGTGCTTCCTTAGGGTACAGTGATCGGTGAGTAATCCCGTCACTTTCATTATCTGGCCCCTGCTGAGGTTTAATATTTCGTTAGTCAGCGACTCCGAGGGTTTTTTGATGTACAACCACGTGCCTCAGATTTTGATATTCCAAATACTGGTTCAGGACCAGTGAATGCAGTTTCAGACTCTAGCTTTGCTAGGATGTCTGCCTTTTCATTGCCTACAATAACCTTGTGCCCCGGGACCCACTTCAGAGTTCCTCTATTATGGTTTGCTAGGGTTAAAAGTTTTTGTAGGCAGTCCCAGACCAGTCTAGATCTGATTTGGGGACATGCTAAAGATTTGAAATTTCAGTACTGCCTGACTATCTGAGAGTATGATGATCTTTTGGCCTCTATACCTCCTTTCGATGTTCATTTGCAAACACGTGTCGATAGCGTAGAATTCTGCTTGGAATACAGATGCAAACTTCCCCAAACGATGCGTGGACATTGCACCTGGGTCTGGCACCATGGACTCCAGCTCCTGTTCCTATATCAGTTTTAACTCCGTCTGTGTACCACATCAACGTTCCTTCCTGACTGCATGCTTCCAACCCATCCCAGTTTAGCTGGATATATGGTATGGTTGGTTGTCGTTAATAGTGCCAACATGCTATCACTTCTCATTTCAAGAAGCAAGTTTGTGATTCTGGAATGACTATGGGTGTTGGTTCCTTCGTGTCAATTCCCATTGCATTCCAGCCTGTATGCAGCCATTCTCGCTTCCGCCTTAACATGCAGAGCAAGAGGCGTAAGATTGAGAATGGCTTCCATTGCCGCAGTCGGGCTGCTTCTCATCGCACCCGTTATGCACAAACAGGCAAGCCTCTGAAGTTTTGATAGCTCCAGTTCGGCTTACCTCTGATCTGTTTTTGGCCACCATAGGTAACCATGGGTCTCACTACAGTTGTGTACAGACAGTGAGCGAACCGTGGATTTAGTCCCCATGTGTTTCCTATCGCCTATATGGCAGCCATTAGGGCCATTTTCTCTTTATTGGTTTTGTCATATAGGTGTGAACTCCAGGTTATTTTTGCATCCAAAATTATGCCCAGATACTGGACCTCCTGGCTAAGACACAGCTGCACGTTGAAGAGGCTTGGCAGTTTTAGTCTCTCAAGCTTCTTTTTTCTAGTGAAGGGATGAGCGCAGTTTTTGCAGGGTTCACCCTTAGGCATTTCCTCCTACACCATATCTCCACCATTTCCAGAGCTTGTTGCATCAGCTCCGATATAACATTAGGGTATATCTTCAGTACAAGTATTGTCAGATCATCTGCATACCCCTGGGTGTATATCCCCTTCCTGTTCAATTCCTCCAGGAGCTCGTCCATGAGAAGGTCCAACAGCAAAGGTGATAGGACCCCTTCCTTATGGATACATCCATGGAATCTCCAAATAAGGTTGTCGTTGCTGCCCTGTTGAAAAGCATGTTTTTCATCCACTGACATGTGGTGTCGTCTGCTCCACGCGTTGCAACAGCAGCTATCATGGAGTCAAAGGAGGTGTGGTCGAACGCTCCTTCTATATCAAGAAATGCTTGAAAGTTAAAAGTGGCCACCAACCCTCAAAGCGCACCACTGTGATTTTTTTATATAACTCCAGGCCAAAATAATACACTTATTTAAAAAATAATAATAAGCCGTTTTTGTTTCATGACAAAACTTTATTTTTAATTTCAAACTTTTAACACTCTATATCTCGGTAATTAAGGATTCATATTCCTACATCAAAATTCATCAATTAACGACAGCTCCTTGTGGTACAGCGTTGTCGATAGAATATCGCAACACCCTATATATGAACATCAAATGGTTGGAATGAATAATTTTGACAATTTGCCTAGACAAATCGCAACTTTCTTAAACCTGTCTCATATGACTAATTACACGGCTGACTAATACTTTTTCCGGTGCTCTTTAGTGACCTTACCAGCTGATGCTGGGGAAGAGACCATCACTTTTAAAACGTTTAGCAGGTTGCCAACAGTTGCCGAAGGTTATATAGGGTGTCCCAGTTGAAACTGGTTATTGAATGAACGAAGTAATATAGCAATGCGTTTTAAAGTTCGAAAAGGTGTTCCCAATCATAAAAAATTTCCCAGTTATAGAGGACGAGAAAAAATCCTATTTTCAACTAAGATTTATTTGATTTACCTAAATGGGACACCCTGTATATTTTTTTGCCATTCGATAGATAAACTATTTATCCTTTTAAAAATGTCAACCTTTGTCATTTTATTTTCACAAATACCTAAAGAAGATACGCGAATTTGTGTTAGTGTTGCACTATTATTAATTTCGATATCACCACAAGACGTGAAAAGTACTGGAGCAATCTCAATGGTATGTACAGAGAAACCACAGATATTTAAAATACGAACAAAATTAGTGGTCGAGCGAATTGATCGGATAATTAGAAACCGAAGAAATTTGGAAATACAGAAACATTGGTTCTGCTTTCCGGTGCTCGGTCATTTTAGGTGGTGTTCTCGGGCGTGTTTGGCGTGAATTAGTGGCTTCACTCATCAAAAAATTCGATTTACCATATAAATAACACGGGAAACTTTTTTTCTCTTTCAACTCGATTTTTCGTAATTAATTTTGTTTCCATAAAATAGGTACTTATAGAGCTTGTGTAAGGCATTAAATACAATTTGTTACAAAAAATCTCCTTTGGACAAACGCTGTTCGACCAACAGTTTTTGAGTTATAGTGCTTGAAAGGTGTAAAACCAATAAATTCAAATTTAAAGGTGATTTGATGTCACTTTCAAGCTTTATAACTCAACAACTGTTGGTAACACAGTGTTTGTTCAAAGATCTTTTCTGTAGCTAATTCAATGAATATAGAGAATAGCTCATATTTTTTAGACAATACCGTATGTTACGGGTTAAGAATTAAGAAAATTGGTAATCAATTCAAAATTCGAACTTTAAATCTAACAATACGTTGAGATCTATATTAACAAAAACTAAACCCAAAAATGAAGAACAATCTTCAAAAAACTGCATATATCAGATATCCTGTGAATGCGACAAATTTTATTTAGTTCGTTAAATCAGGTCCCAATGGTAAAAGACGAAAAATCAAATAAAGTGCTTTAATACAACTAAATTCGGATAAATGTGTAGCTAGTATTTCAGCCGAATGTAGTCAAATTTGGTTTGGTTTTACCAATGTTAGAAAGAGAAATTTTCAATAATCAATTACCTGCCTTATCTGGATAGTATCATAAGGTTTTGGCCAGGTTTTCTTATGATTTATCATTAGAATTGTTGTTAATCAATACTCACTTCAATGCACAAAATCACAAAACTGATTTGGACATATTTTAAAACAAAAATAATCATATCACCCAAAATAAGTAACACCAAACGCGTATTATTAACATTTCCGAAATAAGCAGAAAAGCGCTATCCACAAAAAACCGTTCCTGGGGCGTGCACTTCTCTATATCCCATTCCTAGTAGACTATAATATTGTTAGAATGTCTTACAAAAAATATTTTATTTCACATTTTATCAAGTATATGTCAAGTACTGAGAATGGACCTTAAAAATTTGACAACAAATTTTTTGCAGTCTTCAATTTCAAAATATTATTGATTGTCTGGTTTTCGAATTTTTTCGTTAGTGTCAGATAGGGACCAGAATTTAAAAAACTCATTTGTTCTTGATGACGGTAGCTGGAACGTTGAATTAAAAAAAATAAAAAAGATTGTGTTTTGAATTCAATGCACTACAATAACTCTATACTTTTTTTTTATAAAGTATCAGATTTCCAGGTAGAACATTCGGTAGGAGAGAAAAAAAAATATCGCCTAAAAATGAAACATCCCAAGCAGTACGTACTTTTATTCTCCTTATAAATGTTTTTGATAAAAATTTTTACCTAGAAAAAATGGTAGGTACATTCCGATCCAAAAGTATTCCTACCGCCTTTGACACTCAACAAACACTATGCAATTGTTTGTTTTTAAGTAGGTACCTAAATTAAACGCTTTTGTAGTTGACAGTTGACATTTTTCAAAAACAAAATTTGTATTACCCAATTTTGTGTCTCTCCCGAGGTCTCTTCCAAGAGGACATATTTATAAATATATTTTATCTCAATAACTTTCAAATTTAATTTTGTTTTTTTGTTTAGTTTATATATTTGATAGGGACTTGTTAAGTACCTTGGTATTCCTATCCCATTGCTGCTAATGGGTCGCTCGATAAGTTATAATATTTTTTGCCAGATAGTACAGAAGCAACTTGACACCATTTGATTTATTAGTTTTAATAAAAATATGTATTCTTAAGTATAAATTACTCACCTGATATATCTTTGAGCCCTGAAAATTTCTCGACACTACCTAAAACGTCACGTCTATTAACTAATAACGTTAAAAACATAAACAATCCGGACGATCGTAAAAACATTTTCTATCAGAATGAAACGAACCCACCCGCCTTTTTCGATTAACTTTGGTGCGATCCTGCGATCTACAAAGTAGACTAGCTCTACATCTACATATCTCGTTAATAAGCGGACATGGTGGGAAAGTGAATACAAACCTGATGAATAACAGAAAGTGGTCATTTGCTTGAATAATATACTACTGTTAGCACTGAATAGAGAGCTGTTAGTACTGCCGCAACTTTCATTTGTCTCGCCTCGTAATAATTGTAAGATATCCGTTCGTGATTTTATTTATGAGGTACGATTTTACTACTTCCTTTTATATTGTTCTCCGAAATACTTACGATTATTACATCTGAATGTTTTATTCGGCACTCACTCTTTTTATGCACGAGTTAGATTATTTTAAATAGTACCCGATTTTATTATACTACAACTCTACCAATAACTTTCGTTTGTTTAAATAAAAAATAGGCAGTTATGGGATGAAAACGTAAATAAATGAACCTCTTGTGAATTTGATCGTACGCCCATGGTAAATGTTGAATTTTTACAAATAAATGAAAATTTGAAAATTTCATCGTGGGCCGATGATTTAGAAATTAATTACTTTTAAAAGTTTTATCGTAGGGGGAAGGCTTGTACCTCTGGCCGTCTTGTACTTAGAGCCATCAAGTTTTTATGTGACAACAGTCCATATCAAAGTGTTAGATAATAGGCTTGCATTGTGAATATTTTTTTCTACAACTGCTATGAAAAGTGACGTATTTCTCATACCTTACTTAATTTCAAAACCAAATATTGCTCATACTGTGAGAAATATTATTTCTCACGGCACTTTGCCCACGCCACATACATTTATATGGATAATCAAATAAAATCGACAAAAACTTAGTAAATGATGAAATAAAACAATTTAATTTGTTTAAATCTTCATTTTATTTTGAAATAACGTTAGTTCAAAATAAAATGATACATTTATATGGATAATCAAATAAAATCGACAAAAACTTAGTAAATGATGAAATAAAACAATTTAATTTGTTTAAATCTTCATTTTATTTTGAACTAACGTTAGTTCAAAATAAAATGAAGATTTAAACAAATTAAATAAGTTATAACACTATACTTTAGTGTTATTTTTGTTTTACTAACCATAAAAATAAATATTAAGTTACTTTACTTGTATTCTTTAAATTTGTGCAGTTGTAGAAAAAGTATAGTGTGCAACATGTGGGGAAAGTACTTTTCTCACTCGTGTGTTTGCGGCACTCGCCCTTCGGATTTCGTACCACTTAGAGATGTCAAATAACAATTAGCCATATCCTTTTCTTTTTTTGAGAGGATTTTGAAAACATGGCGGCGTCTTGCACGTTGCGTCCCGTTGTCCCAAAAAACGTTGTCGGAACGCCCGAATGTCCCGTTTTACTGGAAAGCACATCTGACATCACTTACGGTTACGTATAACTACAGTTACAACATTTTTATTTATTTATTTTTATTCCTTGAAAAACTAGAAAGTTGTGTCCTTTGATGGGATTAAAAGGAAAAAGAATTCACGCTTTAAAATTTTTAAAAACAAGTTTAGACGCTTGTTTTTTTTATTTTTTTTATTTTATAATATTTTTAACAGACGAACATTAAACCAGGATTCTGTAGGCCCTACTCCATAACCCCTAGACCCCAGCCCCGGTAGTGCGTGTTATATTAGTGTCCCGTTTTTTCTATAAGCTACCCGTCTATGATGAAATATACAAAATACCCAGGGATTTCTTATCGTTGTTTATATTATGCTTAAAACCAAGACTGCATTGACAGTTCGTGAGAAAGTAATAAATATAACACTAAGATTCATTATTATCAGACTAAGAGAAGAATAATATTATTAATTTTTTAAATTTCAATACCCTTTTTAAACCCCTTATACAAATTTTAGCGAACGCCAAAGGTAGATGGAAATTTTGTCAAGTAAATTAAGCAGTTTTCATTGTACGACCATGATATAAACAACTGTCCTTTACGTCGCGCAATTTTTCATATTTGAATTTGTTCCAAACCCTAGAATTGAATCCTTTTTTCATAAGGAAGAACTGATGAACTACGTTCAATGTAAGCCACCCGTATCTAATTAGTTTAAAGCAGGTAACAAATTCTTGATAGTTCAGGTAAATACCGGATGTCTCATGATGTTTTCATAGTTCAATAACTCGAAAACTGTTCACAAAACAAGTATAAAATTTGACAGCTATAAACAGACGAACTGAAGGTTATATTTGATCAAAAAAGTCTTTAGTTTCTCTTCCCACTCCCGGTCGCATGATCTCGCCTACACTTTTATCAAATAAGACAACTGGTACACTATTATTGTTTGATGTATCTTTCAAAAACAAATAGGTACCACACTTATCATGATTGGGGTTACTTGAAAGGTCCAGTTTGTCACATTCTAAAAGATCTATAATACCCACTTTTTCAACTAAATTCCTGAGAAAAGCCCCCTTTTTTGGAGGAATTTTAAGATACCCACAGGCTTCAGTTTAGGTAAGTATCCCTCTTCTATCCAGCCACAGACATATTGTTTTTTATATGTCTGTATATCCAGCAGTCTCCTAGGTGATATGCCCTAGGATTCTGTACTTCTATGAATTCCACAGAATCTACATTTTTCTTGCTTCACTAATTTGAGCTTCTTGAGGTGCCCATTCTAACACCTGTCAAAACTCTTAGTGCTGTCTTATTCTGTCGTAGGCATTCATTTGTTCTCACCTGGTTGTAGTTTCTCAGGAGTATCTTTGATTGTCTTAGCCCCACTAGATCTTGTTGTGCACTTCATCCAATATTACATTGGTGCTGATAGACTTTGTTTAACCATCCTTTGCCGTTACGTCATAATCGGTGACGTATTCTGCTGTTTTACGTTTGTCTTATATTAGTTGAATGTTATTTTACACTTAACCTCAAAATTATAATCAATGACATATGTTAAATGACCAAAAATACTGAACAAATCAAAATATGACAACTGAACTGTCAAAAGTAACAAATAAAATTTACGTCGACATTAGTTAAGAAATGCGTTTTTTTTATATAAGGAGCCGTCCCTTCGCCGGCACCACCTCAGCCTCCTGGGCTTATTGTGGATACTACTAGTATTCTGACTACAGCCTATTCAGCCAATCCGTTCCCTGTATTAGCTCATACAGGTTCTTTGCTGGTTGGTTGTAGGAGTCATTTGGGGTCTACCATACAGTTTCTGCCTCCTGTGGTCCAGCGTCTCACAGTTGCATAGAATATGCAGAGCTGTTCAGTATCCTTTTTGCATCTTCTGCATGTAAGGTCTCCGTTATACAGCCCTATTTTGTTCAGGTGCTCCTTTGTGGGAAAGTGTCGCGTAAGTAGCCCCGTTATGGTGCGTAGTTTGTTCCTGCTCATTGAGAGCAGTTCTTTCGCTACTTTTTCTGATGGTTCTTTTATTAATTTCTTCCCATGTATTTGCCTGGGCGTATTCTTCCAGTGTTTATTGTGTTGTTCTTTTACCCACCCTTTTAACCATGACCTAGTTGAGCATCTGGGAATGCCCACAGCTGGTTCGGGTCCGTTCATCAGGGTTGGCGATCCTGCTCTTGCGAGTTCGTCAGCTTTTTCATTGCCAGCGATTCCTTTGTGACCTGGGACCCACTCCAGTGTTACACTGTTCCGAGTCGCCAGTCTTCTAAGTTCTTCGCCGCATTCCCATACCAGCCGAGATGTTACCTTAGAGCTCTGAAGTGCTTTAAGGGCAGCTTGACTGTCACTGTAGATCCTGATCTGCCTGTTGTTGTAGGCTCTCATGTTATTTGCCCTTGCACATGCAAGTATTGCATAGACCTCTGCTTGAAGCGTGACGATTCCTTCATATTTGCTCGACTTGCTGTATATGCCCGCTCCGGTGCCGAGCTCATTCTTTGATCCGTCTTTCGATCTTTGATGACAATACGTTAATGACGTCATAATTCCATCTCATCCATTTCATGGGAGCAAGGTAAAGTGTGACAATGTATGACGTAACGGCAAAGGATGGTTAAACAAAATATACCTCTAATGGGTTCCGGTCAACAGAAGGGTGTTCTGCCCCTCTCTTTGCTGGTTAATCTGCTATTTCATTTCCTTCTAGTCCAGTGTGCTTCGGAAACTACAAAAGGTGACGACGTCGTTCTGACCTAGTTTATTGAGTTTTTCTAGGCATTCCCATAACATTTTAAAAGTTATTACACAAAAACTCAGTTCTTCAATGGGCGCTTGACTATCCGACATGATGATAATCCTTTATCTTCTAGATTTTTCATCAATATTGAACTAAGGACTTTTCCTGTGGCGAGAATTTCCGCTTGAGAGATGCTTGGGATTTTTTCCGAGCTCTCAGAGTGTTTGGCTCGTGGCCTGTACACACCTATCTCAGTCCCTTCTATTCCGTTGGATCCATCTGTATACCATTGGCATTCTTTTCAAGTCTGGTAATGGTGTTTGGATCCCATTCCTTTCGGTAACTTTATTCTGTATTGAATTTCTTTAAAAAGTTATACTTTTTCATCATACCATCCTGTGTCCCAAGGTTTCTGATTTCTAAAAAGCGGGGAGGGATTTGTTAATGATTCGCTCTCTGTTTCTTGTTCTTTATGCAACACTTTTCACCACCATCTATCGTGGCCACTTTCACGACAGTCGTTGGACATGTTTTCATTTCTCCAGGATGCGTATATGTCTAGTCTATGAATTCTGGAGAGGTTGTCTCTCGTCTTCAATAGGCTACTCCTACTATTCCTTGCAATGGCTTCATATTAGAATCATGACAATTGTGGTATCGTTTAATTTGTTTTTGAAAAATTCAACAAGAAATGTAATATTATACCGTTTGTCTCATTTAAGAAAATATTTGTTAGGTCACGAGACCCGAAATGAAATATCTGTTTATATAACCCTGTTCGGGTATTGGATTGGTTCCAATCCAATTCTTAAACAGGAACAGGAATTAAGGAATATGAAAGGAAAAATCTTACAGTTCAAAAACACATTATTTATAATTATTTTACTTAATTTTAGCATTGAATTATAACTTATTTACACAACTAAAAAACAAAATTGACTTTTCATTAATATTAATTAATACTGTGACTAGATTTTCTATTGATGTCACAAAAAATTTCTCTTTACTTTTTCCAACAAAACATAGAAATTATCTGCCACACCAACACATTATCTAGATTAAATTTTATTTTGGCATACATTTGGATATATATTAATATATAATAAATAATTTTAAATATATAATATATACACATAGCATCTGAAAATACATACATTTACCTAAGATTACTTGTGTGTTTCAATGTTTACTTGGGTTTTGTATGCGCATGTATTTTATGTGTTTTTGAACGTGTAAGCTTTGTAGGTGCTGGTTAGGTGTAGTTTTGTCTCCCTCTGTGATCGAAATCATCAACATCAATCATAATTATTTACAAGAAATATAAATCAACAACATCAATAACAATTATTACATTTAGGATATGCAGGATATTTTTAAAATTATGTCAAACAATTTGAGAATTGAGTTGTTGCCCTAAATAGAGGGTTTTCCCATAATAGTTGATCTTTGAAAGAAAATAGCTACAAATAGGCCAAGGAAAAATTTTCTTAAATAATCATTACTCAAATTATTTGTCATGAATTTAGATGAATCCTGTCAAATTATTACTTTTAGTATAACAAATATATTTACATAATTTGTATATATTATTGTAAAAATAAACTTTTTTGTCAAAATTTTCCTATTTCTCACATTCGACCAATTAAAAAACCCTTTGTAGTATCAAAAGTTGTAAAGTAGGTGTACCAACCTATTTCCCTTGAAATGTAGTTGTCATTTATTAGAATGGTAAGTATATTTTATATTAAAAATGTTAGCATTAAATATTGTTGTTGGAATAGTATACAAGACAACCGTTATTTATTTATTTTATAATTATAATTTTCTACGATCTAGTTTTGATATATTAAATAGTTCTGAATGACACTTTTGAGACTTTTGTATCATTTTCTTTGAATCATTAAAAATAATATAAACCTGGAAATTATTATTTTTCAATAATTACTTACAGGGAGAATCACGACCAAGGTTTATAGCGAGTCTCACTTCATTAGTTTGTATACCAACTATTTAAGAAAACTGTAAATTGCAAAAAAAAAACTATAGACATTCAGTTATTAGTTATAGGACATCCTCACTTCCTCACATCATAATTATGAATTATTAAAATACATGTTGGTCTATTTAAAATACATTGAATGCCCAACAATTAACAAATAGGAGAAAATTTGTTATAATTTATCGGTTTAGAAGATTTCTTTGAAGCTTTCATTTCAAGAAAAGTCGATATAACTCAGAAAACTATACTTCATAGGTATGGGAAATCCTTATTAAACAATAGCTTAGTTAGTCATGATTCACCCTGTATAAAGTATTGTGGAATGTCACAGTTTTTACGAAGCGGTAGCATTGTTTATCCCCAAAGTGGCTATCTGATATTTGGAAGATAAAAATTGGTACAGTGTTTTGTATTTGGTATGGTAGGTTAAGTTAAATTTGTGGTGAGTCTATTCGGTTCTCCACTGCAACTCACAAGAATCTATTGTGGCTCACACCTATCCATCCAAATTCAGGTTCTTAATAAAGCCAATTAGTTTGTTTGGTGAATGATATTTCAGGTCTAAGGGCAAGAGAGAGACCTTTACAGACGTGGTGAGACAGGCACAAAGAATATGATCTGCTGGTTGGAGATGCAAATGGCAGTTTCTGATCCGATGAAGCCACCTACGGCACATTCCGTTGGGAGAAAGTATGCCTTTTTTATTTTCAACCATACCAGAATGCTTAGGAACCCAAACCAGAAACACATTGTTGAGTGTTCCTATTGAGGAATATTTGTTTGGTAGTAGGTACTAAGTTCAAGGTACCCAGATGGGTCAAGTTGGGTGATAAAAATTCCTTAAATAAAGGATTGATGTCATTCGTTTTACAAATATGAGAATAGGATAGTATGGACATGGAAGACATTAAAAATAAGTTCGATGATATAGAACCAAAATAGAACAAGGAGAAGAAAATACTAGAAGAATAAGAAAACATTGGCGTTTGTAAAAATAGAAAAGTAAGAGTAGAGTAGATGAAGATGCAGATGAAGGTTAAGATACTGATATTTCTCATGTTGTATGTTAAATCTTTTTTTAAAATAATTGTACTCAAAATATCTACTCAACTAAGAGTTAAAAGCAGGTACTATGTTTATACTACAACTTCATTTTTTTCAACTTATCTGAAGTGTGAATAAGTGTTTGTTTTCGTAAATATAAATAGATTATATATAATTTAATATTAAAGAAAACAGTCTTAATTGATGAGTATTCCATAAAAAGTATCACAGCACAGAGAGAAACAAGTGGTTAAGGTATAGTAAGTTGGTAAACATTTAAAAAATATATAATTTCCAGTAATTCATAAATATTAGTTATTTAGCAGCAACGCAAGTCCTTTACCTTACAGTTTATAGCCATTATACAGCGAGTTTCGCATGGAACGTACATTAGAACTTTATTTCACACATTTTCCATCTATTTAAGAAAAATCATTCAAAATTCCTATGTATGGATATAAAACCTTGTACATGTTGTTCGGAAACTGTTTTCATATCTCCTATTAATTTTTGGCAGCAATATCTGCAAATACTCCTTAACCTAGAGCTGTCAACTTATTTCAATACAGTACATCTAGGTCTGCAGATTGAAAGTTTCCAATCACATCTTGACCAGCTTCTATATTACCTGTCACAGTAACTGGTATGTTTACAAACAACAATTTCGCAAGACAGGTGTTCTAAGATCTAAGGAAGAGTTTGACTTACTCAATGTGTAGAAAGATGTAAATCTGACATTCCTACCAAGACTTATGACATATTCTTCATTGTACATAATATGTACTAACTGAAAGCTAAGTATGAAAATTATGTGAATAATAAAGTTCTGAACATGTCTATCCATAAACTACTGTTTATATACAAAGTTGATATTTGACAGTATTCATTAAGGACCCTTCGATCACTTATGCAAAATGGATCGTGGTTATTTTTTCTGAATTTTGCGTAGGTTGTAGACTTTGATCTCCTGAAAAAAAGTGTCCATACGCACATTTCAGTCCTAGTATTAGATTTTGAGATACAGGATGTTAAAGTTGGAAAGTTTTTTGAAGTAATATTTTCTTTAGGAAAACCTTCTCTTTATGAATATTTTTCACAACTGTTAAACCTTACCCAAGCCGCATTAGTTTTAGACTGATTTTTAACCCAGAATATTAAGGGTAAGTTAAGAAATCTTTAAAATGAAATTTGTATAGCTCTTATAGTTTTTTACTGTACTCTAAATTATTGTGAAAAGCTACTAACGTGCTAAAATAGTAATCATTGTTTATAGCAGGGGATCCCAAGCGGGGATTTCGGGATTCACTAAAGCGCGGCAGATTAACATACAGGGGGATACCTTGTACCCGGTTGAGTACCTCCACCAAATATGAGTCCCATATATATGGCCGCCCGTCAAGGATAAAGAATAAGATTAGTTAAAAAATGTTAATTATCAGAAATTCTCGAGCGCATCAGATTAAGGTAGGGTGAGTTATTTACATGCTAAAAAGTGTATATTCCACTAGTCTGACAATTTCCGAGTGACGTAAAGAAGTGGGAGGGTTACAAACAAAACGTCATCTTGATATTCGCGAGCGTGGGGCTATTTTATTTTGAAGGAAATAATTCAATAATAACGGAAAATATATAATCTGACGATATCCACAAGCCGAAGTAACAAAAATTCGTCCATAAAGTTTAATGCGTTCAACTTAAAGCAAATGCTTAAAAAAATTCAATTTTTTCTAATTATTTTCTTATAAATACATATTATATTCTACTTAAAATGCATACACTTTTTTACTGGCATGCTATTTCCTGAGCTTTTCAATTAATGTTTCAATGATTTAAGAAAATAAAAAATAAAAATTTCAAAATTGTCAGACTAGGCGAATAACTCCAGATAATAGTCAGATTATGGTGCAGCACGTCTACGACATGAAGATGAATCGTGTATATCTTAATCTGATGCGCTCAATATTTAAAAATGGCAATTTTTTTGCACATTTTAATGATGACCGCGAGTTTGCGTAACATCCGAATCTAACGCGCTCGAGTATTTCCATGCAACAGTTTTTTCACATTTTTTAAAATCTATAGATGCTCCCCCCACCGTTGTAAGGGTATATTTTTTTTTCCTTTTTGTCACATAAGCTTCGCGCAACCCAATAGGTCTCCACGACGCTCGAGTAAATCCCCATTCAACATCTTGGGCTTTCCTACTATTATGTAGAATTACATACATTTAAATATTTCATACAGGATAAGTAAAAAAGTGTTTAATTTTTTAATTTTGGCTATTTAAATACGTATTTTTAATTTCCAAGCTTCATAGAAGCTTCACTATGGTCCATTCAAAACACCTATGACCCCTATACAGTGGGAGATAGAGGATGGAAAATATTCCGAAAATGCAAGTTTTTTATAAATCATCCAGTATTGAAAAATTCTGTAATTTTTTGTCATTATTTTCAATTTTAGTACTCAATAAAATTGTTAAATTCCTAAGACTTGGTCTTAGTCAATTTTCAAGATAAATATTTTTAAAGTTGGGGAAAATCAGACTTTATTAGTGTCATTAAACATTGGTGGTTAAAATCATGCTTAAAATGATCCCGCAAAATTGCTTTAGACATGGCTAAGGTCATTTATGACGTTCATAAAATTCTGATTTACGCTAACTTTAAAAATGTATGTCTCCAATACTGATCATAAAGTTTCAAACATGAAAAGTACATATTATTCAGATAACCACAAAACAACATTTTGACTTAACCTGTATGAAACATTAAAATGTTCAATTTTGACATAAGCAGATTTTAGCACGTTAATAGCTTATCATTATATTTTAGAACACAGTAAAAAATAAGTGCTAGTAAGAATTTCATTTTAATTATTTCTTTACTTATAGGTAACCACCAATAGTTTGGGTCAAAAATCATTCTAAAACGATTTGGGTAATGATTAACAGTCGTACAAAATGTTTATACTGAAAATGTTTAAACGAAACGAGGCTATAACGTCCTGTATCTTATAGATTAGTCATAAGAATGAAATGTACCCATTTTGCATAAGAGAACTGCTTGGTCCTTTTTAAAAAAATCTGAAATACTTTTTTTCCGAAGCGGGCATATTTTTAGTATACCGACATCTGTCATACGTCAGCCCTACCTATACCATCACTTAATATATGGCATGTGACAAACGTCCAGCTTTTCTTAATCTAATGAATACTGCTGTGAATTGTTTTCATTGGTTAAGTCTGTATAAGAAATATATATTTTTTAAATGTCCACCGCGTAGATAGAGTAATGGATTGTGATAGATATGTACTACCACGGCTAGAGGCACAGTTAATTGACTCAACTAATTTTTTTTTTGGTTACGACATATATTAAATAGAGAACGCCAAATTGCGTGACAACTACAAAATGAATTATTACACAGGAATAAAATCTTACAATCACTACTTACATCTGATTTTAAGCTTTCGATATGGATAAGAGCTCTTCCTTTTTTTCTATCTACAGTTGGAAAAGAAGTACTTTTAAACTAGAAACAATTATTTGGAAAATACTATTTAGATTATATTTTGATCTGAGAATTTCAAACATAAATTTGGGAGATGTCAAAGCAAAATTTACAAGTACGACATAATGTGGATTCATAATATTGTCTGTGTATTATTCAGTACCAATTTTCATGTAATTCTTGTCAATTTTGTTTCGACATGCTGATAGTAGTTCACTCACTAATGGCAGCTTGAAAAATGTTGTACGTGTAGGCCATATTTAATTAACTCAAAAGTACTTATTTTCCCACATTATTTGGTTGTACATTGAATATCTAACAATTGATTTTCTAATTTAGTACTGTAAGTACCATTACTAAATCTAAATAAGTGATTTGCAACTATTTTCAATTGTTTATATCGATAAGTGTAAATGTTGGTGTTCGTTTAATACATCCCAATTAAAAATAATTGCATAATAAGGACAAAAAATCAAACCCTAAGTTACACATTTAATACTATTTTGATATGAACTAACTATGTCTGTTTAGGTTTAACTAATTCACAATAACGCAGAGCAAGTCGATCAATTCAAAAACCATATTTTTAATGCGGCATACACTTTTCTTTTTTAATAATATTTTCAAAAAATGTATTTGTATTAGATAAACAAAATGTCGTCATATAATGGTAAAACGTTCATATGTACTTTCTTCGTCAAATCTTGTTCGTTTTATAAATGATTTTTTTCTAAAGGTTGGTTCATTGTAGAAGGGTAAAATAAATTTAAGTTCTTATCTCTCATCAAAAATTTCAGTGGGTCCTTTTATCATATAGTCGAACAGACATCAAAGTGCTGAGCTCAAAGTGTATCAGCTCAAAGATGGTTTGGATCTGGCTACGCAAACTTAATGAACTACGCGAAAGTAAGACTCTGTACTGGCCATACAAGGAAATGAAATAGGTAATGAGCTATAGCCAGAAAGACATCTTTTACATCATTTGTAAGACCTAAACCGTTTTGCGGAATTGGTCCTAATGCCTACAGGAAGAAAAGGGCAGAACATACCTCTGGAAAGGCCATCCAGAACTGAGCAATTGCAAGATATATCTCGGGAACTTGAACTGGAAAAGATCAAAAGACACTGGCAAGCCTTAGCAAAAACCGCAAACTCAATTGCAACATAAGCATAAGCATCGAATGCTCTTTCTGACCTAATGCGAGCCTATCTCACTGAAGAGATTTTTCCTGTGCAAACTCCAAGTAGAAGAAATCTTCTCTTTGAAACCCCAAGAGATTTTGCACTTCATAGATGGAATATTATTAGGGGATGTGCTTTAACTGAGTATAGAAGGGGACACAATAGACCTAAGGTCGCAGTGATACTGCAACCTACTTAATTCATTCAATTTATCAGTATGTTCACCAATACAACCTACCAAGCGGATGTTATCAGTGGTGCAAATGTGCTTGCTTCTTTCATGTCTTCTTTTTTCTTTCCCTTTACGGATTACGATTTTTGGGTTGATCTATGAAATTTGTGCTTTCAATGATTTTCGAATAGAACATAAGTGGTCGATTTCGGTCTTATCTTTTTAAAAGAACCATTTTTATTTCTTAGATTTATGATTCATAAGTAATATAATTTTTAAATTCATTTTAATAACCTGGCTTTTGAAATTTTTTTTTTAATTAAATACCACAAAAATTTACTCAAATTTTTCCAAAAACTGAAAAAAGACTAGTATTTTCTCCTTTTATGTATACATTTCTGGAAAAAGATATTCTATTTGCCCTAATTATGCTTAAAAATATATAGGTCAATATTCAAAAATTCGTGAATAGAAAACTACCTATGTTTATATTTTTTTTAAATATAAAAAAATTCGCGATATAATTTTTTGATAATGCACTTCTCATTGGACCTCTAAATTATTCATAAAAGTCTCTATTAATAACATTATAATAGACTCTCTTCCATTTAACCATGTACAGGAATTTGTTAATTTACGTTTTGGAAAAAATGTGCTGCCATTGCTAGAATAAATAGAACACTGAAAAGTATGTGGGGTTCCTGTTCAAGATATAGGGTGTTTTTACATTGATGTCGAAACCACTGACAACATTGTAATTACATTTTGGATGAATATGTTTTGAAAGCTGACATAGTCCATGACTCCCACAGAGATCTCTAGTTACAAGGGTAGTACCGAATAGTTTTTTTGGACCTCAAAACAGTTATGTTTAAATCTACTCGGTACCAATATGGTATCTAGCGCCATCTATGAGAGTCAGAACAAATTCATGGGATGTGTCAGCTTTCAAAACATTTTCATACAAAATTTCATTATAATGTTGTCAGTAGTTTCGACATAAATAAATGTCACTGAACACAGTTTACACTACCACTACAGTTTACCTTGAGTCTCTGAAGAAGATAACTTGGTTATCGAAACGCGCGCAAGATAATGTTAAGTAATAGTGTTGGTGTAGTGGTAGTGTAAACAGTGTTCAGTGTCAAGTATCGCCAACGGTTCCAGAATTCCCAATTTACTAGAAAATGTGTCAAAAAATTGTTTTTTTTTTCAATACCCAGTATCTTGAATACAGATGCAGTGACGAAAATTTTTCACTGGGCAAACTACTTATATTTCAGTGTTCTACTTATTCTAGCTCAAGTAGGCACAACTTAATTTTCCAATTTAATCTCACCCGTTAGACAGATGAAGGCCCTTCTCTGAAAATACTGTTAAGAAAAAAAAATGCCGCTTTATCCCCAAAAATTTACCGTTATTGACATCAATATTACGATGAGCCCACCATTCTTTACTACTGTGTTATGTCAAGTCCTACCAACGCGCATACATTAGGAAGACATTTAACTAAAATTACATGGTTTAACCTCAAAATCAGATAACCTTTCTAAAAGCCGAACTATAACAATTATTGAAATATTTTCTAATATAAATATAATGAATAATCTGTGATTTACTTAATTTAGTTTGTCATTATAGATATGTTGGTAACAAAGGATATGTTCAATATACAAGTAATCCCAATGACTTTTGACATTGACGTTGTTTGGGTGCGGCAAACATGAACTGCACCAAAGAGGTAAAGTTTCAGACTATATATAAGCTGGATATTTAAGAAAATAATTTGATGTTATAATTTGGCTTTTGAGATAATTAACCGGTTTCCGCTTCCATTTTATGTTCTACTACAGGACGAATTGTTTGCTGGTAAAGCGTTTACTAAGTCGTACTGCAAGCTATAAAAAAATATAATACTAATAACCAAAATTTGTTTCACTCTAAATATCATAAAAAGTTTGTAAATAGAATTTAGCAAGTTGATATTAAGTCAAAGATAATCTAAAATAGGTGAGAAAATTCATAGAAAATTAATGTTTGGACAGGAATTTGGATAGCTTTAAAACCCTTTATGGAACTGTAGACAGACCAACTTATCCACAAATTTTAATAAACCTTTTGATTCCAGCTTTGATGAAATTTAGTGTAAACAATCCTGGATAAATTGATGAAACTTTGTAGTATCAACAAGATATATTAACCAAGTTTTCCCAAAATAAGTAAATCGGTAGACGTGGACCCATTAAGTGACCACCAAGGTCGCCGTATTTCACGGCATTAGATTTCTTCTCATCTAAAAAATATAGTGTCCAAAAGTGAACCAGGCTACATAAACGTTTTAAAAGATACTTAATAAAGTTCTTGATCGCCTACTACACTGTCGAGCAGAAGTAGAAACTTGAAGACTGTTAGATCAACTAATGGCCTAAACTCAAGAAAACAAAATACAGCTCGGTACGTCCATAAAAACATAAGTTGGGATTTCAACTAGGGATAGCATAACAAGTGGAAACACTCTATGATGTCGACTTTAGTCGTTGTTCATAGGCTAAGGATTTGCTTCTTTAAAGGCAGCGTAAAACACATACAACAGGAGACAAAGAACAAGAAAGAACACCTCTGAAGATAAAACCGCTGTGGTTACAAAGCGAAAAGCAAGACCGCTCAGATACGGCAACTATAACAATGAGCAAATCACGAACGACGATGGGGAGCGGTGGACGGTTCTTCGCTCTCCAGGGGTGTATTCTGGGAGGTAAGGGCTCAGTTAAAGTAGTGTGTGTGGGTGTTTAAGACTGGTGCTACCGACATCTATTAAAAACTTATGGAACTTAAACTGGCTTGGTGAATTCAGAGATTAGCTTGGTCGAACATTGAATTATGGAAACACTTGGTTAACTTTTATAGGTTATACTGTTGATTTTTTTATACTTGAAAAATTTTAAATTTTCTTCAGGTTTGAAAAAAGGCCAATGGTCCTTTCGCGATATGTGAACAAATTCTTGCTACACCGATCAAAAAGAGCGTTTCTTTCATTTTTATTTGGTTATTAGTAGCAGAACCAAAATATATAATATATTTTTCTCAATAATTCCGAAAACAGAACTGACAATACTATAGTGCACTGATATGTAATTACTATATGTTTTGTTGGCTTACTTTCGTATTGATATTTCATTTTATTATAAAATATTGACTTTAAAAATCGCTTATTATATAACTTTTCAAACTTGCACACCACACTTATTTTACCCCTTAAAAATAAAGCGCCGGTGGTCCCCACGTAGTGTCTGATACACTACCGAAACGGAAATTCTCACAACATGCACGTTTTCTCTTAATTCAACAGCAACAGGGTTTGACATGTCAAAAAATAAGTTTATTTTGCGCCAACTTGACCCTGACAATTACCCCTTCTTTGATAACTACAATAATATTTGACGGCGCTTATGTACTATGTTCGTTGTTTGGCCAACTTTACATAGTCAACAAAATATTAGTTTTGTTTCCATCAGTGTCTTAATACTCACAGCATTAGGTAGAAACAACAATTTAAAAAAAAATTAATATTAATTAAAGTTGGCACTTTAAATACTGTAAATTACAAATGTAATGAAAAAACAACTTACATTCTTCCTAATACTGTGAATATCGATTATATAATAGAATATCTTTGAACTGGAAGAAAAAGTGCATGTTATCATCAATAATTTAAGTAACAAAAACGTATAGGGCTTGTAAATGCATAAAGCATAACCTCACATCAAAATACAGGTACCGGAAGTAGATGAACAATGCCGTTTCTAGATTAAATAGTACGCTGTTTGAAAAGTGAGCGTTCACGTTAAACATCACAACATTTGACATTTGATGTCAACCGTAACATGATGGTCTAATAACTACTTGGGTAATATGCTGATGCTCATATTTACAAACAAGACTCAATGATGAGTACTGCTTTGAGGATCAGCCTTTGACACATTTTATACAGGCTGTTTCGCGACGAGCTTACACTATCTGTTTATTGGAGACTACTCACACGATTTCTATGAAAATTGGCATAGATGGAGAACAAGTTATGGCGAATTTATGTCACTTCCGGTTATACCGAAAGTGAACGACAACTTTGTTATTTTATATGTAACACCCTGTATATTATCTACGTTTCGGATTCTACATTAAATTTTAATGTCACTTTGTGTAGAAAAATGTATACTTATCGAGATATTAATTTTTTTAATAAAAAATATTTTCCATAAATTCGCCATAACTTGTTCTCCATCTATATAAATTGTTATAGAAATCGCGTGAGTAGTCTCCTTTATATAGATAGTGTAAGCTCTTTGTGTTTCATTTTAAAAAATTGAGATATTTGTATAAGGAAGTGCCAAAAACAAATGTTCGATGCAGTTGCCAGTCTCGAGTATTGTTTATAAATAGGAGCATAACTGGAAGGAGCAAATAGATGCTATAAGACTTTAGAAAGTGGAGGAAAGGGTTTAGAGAAATTTTAGGATAATTTCGGATACTGTGGAACACTTTACGATGGAAAATAATCACCAATTTATATAAACACCCAGCTCTATTTATCTTACGTGCTTTATTTAAACCTGTGTGCATTTTAACCGAGCATTTACGTATCGACCCTAAGAACGGCCGTACATTCACGAACCACATTTTGCAACCACAGAAAAGATCTTCACTTTCACCAACTCCAGACTTTGTTGAATGTCTGAACATAGAGATGACTCTACGAGACGAACGCTCGTCCTCTTCGATGCATGCGCGGGAAATGGCGCCGAACGATTTGCCCGCAGTTCGGCGAACCCTTGCTAAGAGTTCGCCGCATGTGCGACCCTAGATTTAGAAATAGTATACACGAGCTTCCACTTCAGTCGAAACCGATATATGTAGTCTACTTGCTGCCAATCTCCGCAGAATTGTAGCAGTTTGTGGTAAAAATGGATGGACAATATGATACCGATGATTTTGTAAGAGGAATTCAAACATATTGTAAAGAACCACAAAAATGTGGACAAGACAACTTGAAATTGATGTTTGGATGCGATGTTGTGGTTCACAAACGTGGCTCGTGTACTGTGACCAAATAAGTCAAACAATGACTGAAAATTGAAAGTTCTACTTTATTTTTAAGGGTTCCATGACATTCCTAACTGATAAAAAATAACGGTCGCTTTGAAAAAAAATTTAAGTATTTTTTAAAATATCATTGCTTTGCATAAATACAAATCTAATCAAAAGCTTATTATTTGAAAACCGTAACACTAATCGTTGCAAGTAAAATCTTAAATTGCGCTAATTTTTTTCTTTTACATATCAAGTTGGTAAAATCTACGGAAACAATCGTTTTCTGTATAATAATTAGTCAGTCACACAGTATGTTCAATACAAAATTTTGAAAAAGAAACAACTCTTAAAATTCGTTTGAACACATTCTTTCATCCAACTGGACAGCTCCAGCAAAAAAAATCAAGTTAAATCTTTTTGGCATAATTCGAATGGGATTTCATACTTTCCAAATTTCTTTTCCATATCATACAAAGGTCCACTTTTTGATAAGGAATACACTTCAAAAGGATCAAAATTACTGATACTACACCATACCTTGTTGGAAAGGGTCCACCTGGACCAACAGCAAAATAAGATGCGTATGAATATGGAGAGCCGCACTAAAAACGATTCCAGTTCGTTATATTTATACGGGGCTCGCGAATCTACCACGCACCGTGCGAAGTATGCTTGTGGTGATCCGTTTCTTGTCAATATTTTGACGCGCCATCAAAGGAAATGACGAGACTAGTAGAACGTCTTCGTGACAGGCTGCTTTAAATAGTTAAAGTTGTGAGATCCCAACAACAAAGATTACTTTAAAAAAGAAAGAAAGTTGATTCGTGGAATGAAGCTGTCGGCAAGTTCGCAGAAGCTTGACTTTATTGGCTATATAGAAATGAGAATATTTGGCCAAAAATAAGAAGGAGCATCAGACCTGAATAAAAAGGATATCGTAAATGTTATGAAGGCACAAACATTAAAGTAGTTTGGACATATACATAGAAGCCTCAAGTGACATAAAATGGGGACCTGGAACAACCAGACTAAGACATAGACCAGAGATCAGATGGCTGGAACAAGAGAAGGATGACATAAAAACCATGCGAATAGTCGGTAACTCTTGATACTGTAGGCATTGCGTGTCATTTGACGAGACATGCGCGTGTCTTTTGACGTGACATGCGTGACAGTTGACGCACGTGCGTGATTGATGTTCTTGGGCTAAAGCGTAAATAGCTAATTTTAAATCTGACAGAAGTTCTGATTTATATAAAGCAGTAGGCACCGTCGCCGAAGTTACCGTTTTTTTTTATTTAATAAACTTCATGACTGCTCAAAACTAACATTTGTTTCGTCTGACATGGCAGGTCCACTTCTTCGCTCACCGTGTATTAAACCCGCACATAACTTTTCCATGCGATTCAGGAAAACTCGCCGGCTCGTAGAATACTTGTTGATCGAAAAGAAAGACTCTGGCTTGACTGGGGCGCGATTCAAGAGCGTTATTTCGAGCTACTCTCAGTAGCGACTCGCTCGCTTCTAGCCATATGTATATTTACCTTTATGAGAAGCTTGCTGAATTTAAAAAAAACCTGTGAAACATTGAAATGCGTAAAAAATTCAAAAATTCATACAGTGTGACCCGAAGATACTGATAATCTCAAATTAATAACAAACTTCCAGAAATCGTGTTGTTCCGTAATTTTTTCCATATAACGAATAATACAACTATAATCATATTTTTTTTGTTTAATATTTACGATATGTCAAGACTAAATATAAGAAATACCTTAACTTTAATCAAAGGAAACAATCTCCCAATTAAAAATAATTTGTTGGCGATGTGTTTGTACCCGAAAAAAATATTATTTTTGAACTTTAATATTGCATATTAATTAATTATTTTTTTCTGGTACAAGCATAAACGCGCATTGTCGTTTTTCTTAAGAGTGAAAAATAATAACTTGACATTGGTCAATGAGATTTTTTTCGTCACAAACAAATAACCATAAAGAAAAAAATTATATAATACACGTAAGTACTAAAATTATAACAAAATTATTTAAACAACGTATGGAAAGGATATGTACTGGCTAAAATAGGGTATTTTTACGCATTAATTAATTAATCCTGTTTTTCTGTTGTCGGATCTGGATTATCGCCGTTTTTGATGGACATGCTGCGTGACGATGAGAAGCACAATTTCATTATGAAGGGAAATTTCATTCCTGAAAAAATATATCGATTAAGATTAATTGTTATTAAAAGTGAAAAAATTAAAAATGGGCAGTCAAGGAAACTGTCGACAGAAGTGAAAACAAAAAATAAATGAACACCTTTAAAATTTTTATCGTAAGCCCATGATATAGAAATTGTTACAAATTAATTAATCCCTCATAAAACTATGATGGTAGAACGTTTTTACAATTATTTCAACCCAATTTTACAGTATGCCCATGATAGATGGAAATTTTTGCAAATTATATCCCTCATAAAAACTTTATCGTAGGAGTATGGTAGATGGAAGCAAAATATTTAATAAATTGCTACATTTTTTAGTAGTAGCCTATGGAGACTACAGTTTCATGACAGTTATTGTTATTTTCAATAGCAACTTATGACATCCTTAGCTGTGTGATAATAAAACAAATTTACTATGAAAAAATGTATACTTCATTCCAAGGTATTTCGTTTTGTCTTATGCCAACATGATTGATTCAAGACCAAACCCACAGCAGGTAGTCGTTAATTGTTTCTTCGAAAAGCGAAAAGATAATGCCTAATAGTATGATTGTTTTACAACTAAAATATTTGACCGAATTTTTAATTTTCAAGTTAAAAGTATTTTTCACGATAAATTGTTGACTACCTCATCTATAAATATTTTAATCTCATGCCCTTGTGACACAATATACTATAGCAGCCCTTAACTATCAGCTGCCCTCGCTTCGCTACGCTCGCTCGTGCATCTAATAGTCTCGGGATGTTAAAGCTCATTTTCTGCCCTTGTTGCCGGCCCCAATTTTCCTGTTAAAACATATTTTGTAGATGTCATTTCGAATCGAATCGACTATTTGAGTGTATGTTAACTTTTTCAAAACTTAACGACAAAGCCTTTTAAAGATCAGGTAGTTTTTTTTCAAAATATAATAGTTTTCCTAGAAGAAATTTCAAAAAATTTAGTTTAAATTGATTTTACCTGGACTGTCAATAGCTGCGTGATTACAAGCCATAACAGCAGCTACGGCCTCGGTGGTACTATCAAATTCCAATAGTCCCGAACTGGAACGTTCAGACTTCATGGGGAATAGTTTAACAGCTTTTGGCGGTTCGACATCGTACTCTTTGAATACTTGAAACAGGTCTTCTTCTGTTACTTGTGGAGGCGTGTTGAAAAAGTGAAGAATCTGAAAATTACCATTACAATTAATGAATTTGATTCATTCTCAATAGGATACAAGTAAACTTTCTAAACTACAGATATGTTTTATAACAACTGTTTTTATTGTAAGTTTTTTTCATTGCAATCACACATAAATTGTATTGTTTTAAAAATAAATCATTACAATATTCAACAAATTATGAAATATTTCATTTGTTTATTTATTTGAATTAATTGTTACGGTAAATTGTGCATCGAAATCGCATCATTTTATTAATTCGACAGTTTAAACTCGAACCAACGATATAATTCAAAATTATTATTTTAATTGTAGTTAACCACGATTTGAATTGGCTGGATCAAAGCGCCAGGCTGATAAAATTGATTTATTTACGGTTTTTGTTTCAACCCTTATTTTATGGACTTGGAGGTTGGGTTTATCGGCTAAGATTAAAAGTAAGGGATTAAGATGAAGGAACATAAAAAAAATAATGGAAAATTATCAAAAATATAAGGAAGGAATTAGATGTGTAACAGCAAAGAAATATATTTTGAAAGATTTATTAAAAAACTGACTAGAATTGAAATATGTGGATGAAATGGAAGGAAGAAAAACTAAAATTAAGAAATCTCCAAACTTCAATCTTATGTATTAATAGAAGTTAAACGCGAGTTGTAGGCACCATTTTTTCTACGATCACATATAAAAAAGAAAAATTTGAATAATTAATGTCAACAAAAAATATCTAATACTCTTCAATACTCTTCAATATATTGATTTTTCTACGACCTGATGTAAAAAATATAAATCTGAATCATTCATTTTATTCAAAAACCTCGAATATTCTCAATCTTATGTATTAATAGAAATTAAACGAGACTGTACGCACTACTTTTTTAATCAATCTAATATAAAAAAGGGAAATTCGATTTCAATTTGATATATTATTAGAAATTAAACGCAAGTTGTACGCACTATTTTTTACGACCAGATATAAAAATCCATTTCAATAAAAAAAAATGGTAACCAACAAAACCAAGTGTAAACAAAAAATGAACATTTTTTCTCACCTTGCTGGGTGGTTGTATTCTATTTTTGCTCGCCATAGCGGGATTCATGAATCTGTTGTTCTTATTGTTGATGTACAATTTGTACGAAGGTGATTTATCTGTCAACGGATAAGGATTTGTAACTTCACTCAAATACGGTTGTTTACTGAACGCCAATTGTAATTTATATTCTTTCGTATTTTCGACGTCTTCTTGCATGGCTTCGATATTCGAACGAGGTGTTAGAGGAATCGCTCCAGTGATACCGATAGTTACGTTGTTCAAGTTCTGCACACATCTTTCCACAGCTACGCTATCACTCATTTGCACCATGGCAGTGCCTTCTTTGGATTTTAAAAATTTAATCTGAAACATTAATTGTCATAAAAATCTAGTTGTTATAGTCAATTTTTATCTAAGAATTTTTCAAGCTCAGTAATATATATTATGACGAACATTGGGTGAAGTTAAAATATAATTTATAATGTAACGTTGATACTATTTTTTTCCCGATATCCGGCAGTAGATATTTCAGTTTTTTATTAAGTTCACCCCTCTGTCGTAGCTAGTTATTAAATTGGAGTATTAATATTTATTTTGATATATTATGTGTAGTACTTTTAAAACATCTGGTATATTGTACCTACATGATTTACGGTACCGTTCGCGCAAATCAGTCAGCGCATTTCTTAAGATTTGTAAGTAGGAGACCTCCTGAGTGGGGTCTAGAGAAAAATGGATAAAACGGGTGGAGCGAGACAAAAATGGGCTTTTTCACTTTTGACCGTTTGTCCTGCTTCCGATGCCTTCTGGGCCGTTTTAGTTGCAGCCGTTGTCAACCGACCGACCGACTGATTTTCTTCTTTTGATTTAGAATTGATAAAATTTATTTTTGCTTATTGCTTGTTTAATTTTAGGAAAACTTTCTGCGTATTTGTGTACAATTCCGAAATAAATTGTTTTGTTTTATTTGCTGGCTTTACTTTTTGGGAAAAGAGATATCTTTGAGAAATTTCAAGCATTGTTGCTGCCATAGCAGGTATATTCTTGAGAATTTCTCAAACTATTTCGGTCAAACCCGACTGCAGCCGTTTATCTGACGGGAAAAATCTTTTCAGGAATCTCAAAGTCTGATCGCTGCCTGAGCAGGTGAATTCTTGAGTGGCTCTGAAAATATTGAAGAGAAACCCGGCCGAAGGAAACAATTCATTCTAATATACAAGGATATTTGATAAGAGACAACTTGGAATAGTCTCGCACGTGTACGCTGCCATAGCAGGTGCAAAAGTTCGAGGGTTTTCCAAGGCGTGGAGCGAAATATTCTCACGCGTGTTCGCTGCATTTAGTAGGATCACAAAGGAGAGGTTTTCGGAATCTGTCGTCTAACTTTTATTGAAGTAATTGATTTAGCACCAACGGCCGTGGCAACGTCAATCTAAAAAGGGGTTACGATCACAGTAATAACCTGGAATAATCTCGTTCATGTACGCTGCCAAGGCAGGTACAAAATTTGGGAGGTTTCCAGGCGAATTGATAAAGTTTCCGTTTTTTTTGTGTGTTCAGTACACGAGAGTATCAGTAACCGAGGGTAATCTATAAATTACCTTTATTTTGTTTAAACCGGTACACAAATATAAAGAAATGCTTGATTAAAACCTACTAGTGCCTTAATAACGCTTTCTCTGTGTATTTCTCATCTGACCGCTAGTTAAGTTTCACCATTTTCACCCGCATCTAGACATACTAGTAAAGCCTTGCACTTTAGCTTTTGCGTATTTTGTAAATCAAAATTAAACTATTTATTGCTTGGTGTGTTGCTTTTGGTTTGAGGAATAACGTAGTTAGTTATTTGTAGATACTGTTTGACTTTAATACACATTTATTTATTTAAATATATTGCTTTTGGGTTCATCCCTAAACTGTAAATTATTTCGGGGTTGAAATAAAAATATATAATTTCTTAAGCAACTGGTAGTTTCCTTTCCCGATAGTGGTAAACAAGTAAAGCCCGTTTCCCACTACGTGTTACGTCGAGGTCAAGAACAACAGACCCCTGGAATTACTTAACCTCCATCTGTTGCTTCCCTGGTAACTCTTGACGCTGCATTTTCGAGAGTTCGGTGGAGTAAACCATCCCAAAAATCTGGCGCCCGAGGAAATCTAGGAGATACTGAAGCCCTGGGTGTCATAGTGACGTCGGTAATCATTTTAAGAGAAAGAAAGTACGTTACAATAAATTTATGGTGAAATTTTAATAATATAATGAAAACTTTTTGTATCGCCTCCCGTACCGTCGTAAATAAATTAAATCATATCATTTGGGTTAGGTTCTTTCGAAATAAACTTTACTTCAACTAATGCATTCAAACAATTCTTTAATTTTAATTATAATAATTATAATTATAATATTGTGAATAAATTTCTTATAATATTGAAACTTGTATTTTATCTCAAATAACTCCTTAATAAAGCTCTCCCTTTTCATTCTATTTTTATAGATTATTTATATGAAAACCTCGTTTCCTACTCTAACCGATTTACCAGTGCAATATTAAATGCTGTTAAATTTATTTTCGATTTACATCAAAATGTTTATGTTGTCCGTTTATTGGTAACTGAATATCGTTATTTTACTTTTTACCCTACACCGTATACTATGGTAATTGGGTTTTTGATAATATATATATTTTACTTTTTTAAATTAAACTTTTTTTAATTAATTCCACTATTTATTGAAAAAAACAATGAAAACTCTGAAATATCATTTATAATTACTTCATTATTTGCATATCATCGTCAGAATGACGATGATAGTTTAATTTAAAAAAGTAATATGAGTAGATTCCACAAAGTAAGGGTCCAAACAGTAAATTCAGTATCGTTATTTGTTCATAAAGATAAGCTTCTTTTTTTTGTAATATTTTGTTTATAATAGCTAAATTAGTTACATCTTAAATCTAAGTGAAAATCGTTTTACCTATACCTCAATATTATTGTTCAAAATGGCGGACTTGTGCAAAGTTTCTATTCGTATTTCAGGTACATGGGATAATCTGGGTTCTAATCCTCTGTAACTCAGGTATTTCTCGATGAAATTAGTCAACAACTGTATTGACCTTTTCCAAGTACGTCATCGTGACGAATTTCTGTCACCGGATAACCTTCACACTAAATTCTAATATAACCTCAAACCGAACAATACAACACGATAAAACTTTTAACAATTGCTTTTTTACACTTTTAAATTATTAAAGTGTCCAACTAATACACACTAGTACAGAAATTTACCAAAACCAATCAACTTCTGTTCTCGATTTATATTTAAATCAGTAAAAAATGCTATTTCCATCCATCTTTCTGAACTGAGTCCGTGATTAGCTGACAACATGGCGCGGGATGACGTCACTTGGAAACGCTTCATTATGTGCCAGTGAAAATGTCAAATAGTTTTTATATGACCAATCACAAACGCGCAATTTTGAATAGAGGAGTTGAGTTTAAGGTCAGTGTGACCAACAAAAAGTGGTTTTCATGACAAGAATGACAGTTAATGTCTACCATTCAAAACATAAGATTTTTGCAGGTTTTTTATCATTACGAACTTCTATATTGCTTTATTAAAACAATGAATACACCCCCGAAGCGTAAATTTTAAAATTTAAAATGACGTTTTAGCTGAATTCTCAATGCATCGGTGGCCAGTAATTCTACGAACTTTCGGCGAATCGCCAATTCTCTTCTGTCATTATGTCACTAGTTATGTCAGATGTCACTGTTATTTGTTTTTGTTGATATTCGTTTAATCGTTTATGTTTATTTTCCATACTTTTGTAGTAGTTCTAGTTAGTTGTATCACTTTATCCTTCTGATTGCTTTTTCCTCTGACATCTGACATAACTAGTGACATAATGACAGAAGAGAATTGGTGATTTGCCGAAAGTTCCTAGAATTACTGGCCACCGATGCATTGAGAATTCAGCTAAAACGTCATTTTAAATTTTAAGATTTACGCTTCGGGGGTGTTTTCATTGTTTTAATAAAGCAGTATGGATGTTCGTAATGATAAAAAACCTGCAAAAATCTTATGTTTTGAATGGTAGACATTAACTGTCATTCTTGTCATAAAAACCACTTTTTGTTGGTCACACTGACCTTAAACTGAACTCCTCTATTACACATGGTTTCTAGATGAAAAAATTGTATGACAGCACCTGTCAGCAGTTTTTTCGAGTTTACCTGCGGCAAAACTTGACAGCTGTTGTCACCAAAAATTACAATACCTTTGATAACAAGTAATTATGGTCTCCCCCAGGACACCAGAAAACGACGCTAAACAAGTTTTCTATTTTATTGTCAATAAATTTTGTAATATTGTTTTTAAACAGTGCTAGTCAGCTTATGTAGTGAAAATGAGTCGCTTTGGAAGTGATTCTATGACTAATATTGATCTGGCGATTGAGAAAAGTGTACCGTACAATACCGTTAAAACCCATACGTCAATATGGAAACAGTTTACGGAATTCTGCAAGGTAAAGAAATACGAGCTTTTGGAAACTACAAGTTTAGAGCTACTAAACCTAATACTTAAAGATTCAAACAATACTCCTACTGACTGTGTATCAAAATTGCAATTTATATTTTAATTGTACCATAAATAAGTAAGTTTTCTTTGTATGCAGCCGAAAGTACGTAGTCTCTGCTTCGACCGTGAGGCACAAAGTCTAACATTTA
This sequence comes from Lochmaea crataegi, assembly GCA_947563755.1. Lineage (NCBI taxonomy): Eukaryota > Metazoa > Arthropoda > Insecta > Coleoptera > Chrysomelidae > Lochmaea > Lochmaea crataegi. The sequence goes on from OX387435.1 coordinate 8,036,502, forward strand.
TGTATTGGTAGGTGCGCGTTTGAGAATTTAGATTCCTGCACTGCGCGCCATGATGCCCTCGGCTTCGCTTCGCTTCGCCTCTAATATGATAGAATACAACCCAATTTTTACAAAAACCTGTCAAGGAGGAAACCATAAATGCGTACACAGCAAGTGGCTAAAAATGAACGAAACCCTCAGCGCTGCCCAGTTGGATTGTTCAGAGAATTAATTGGAAAAAGAGGACCAGGATTCACATGTGCACGTTTGTTCCTAACTCCAAATGCATTCTGGCAAAAAGGAAACTCATTGTGGTACAAGAATTCGAATGTTGGGAAAAACGAACTTTAAAAATGGACAAATTGGGAACAAAGTCTATTGGTTTAGATACCAACCAATTGAAAATTACAAACCAGATCAACTGCAGTTTCCCAACTGGCAAAATCCGGAGTACCAGAGCAGCAACTCATTCAAATTACTGGCCACGCTAGTACTTCTTCAAATCAACCTTACTTGCAGAAGGAAAAACAACATCACCAGGGTATTTTGATCAGTTGAGAAATCAGAATGAATGTGGACCTTCTACGGTTAATACTGCCACTTCTTCAAAAGCTGAAGAAATGTCACAAATTACATATGGTGAAAATGTCACATACAATAATTGTGTTTTCAATTTCAATTGATAAATTATAAAGCTTGTGCTGTGTTTGTTTGGATTTTGTTGATATTTTGAATAAATTAATTCAAATTGTTTCATTTTTTAAATATGACTGATATAAAGTATTGGATTCAAGAAATAATCTTCATAAATATAACACGACCTTGATAAATTGTCGACTATTTTTATTGCTGCTAAATTTCTCTTTCATTCATTAATTTGACTCGACATTATTTTGGCATTAATAATCAGAGATGAAAACCCTCGAGCATCGCTCTCGGGCTTTCATCAGATTATTAATGCCAAAATAATGTCTCGTTAAATTATTATAAAATACAGTCGAAATTTAGATGCAACAAAATAGACGACTATTTATCAAGGTCTTGTTATATTACCCTTGATTATCTGCAATGGGATACCTCCGGGACTTCTTTTCATGGAATTGTATTTCTACATATTTTTAAAAAAAATTAAATTGTTTATAATTTTGGACGTGTTTCATCCTTAAAATGTCTTGTTAGCGTCCCTCTTCTTTCTCCCATCACCAACTTCTTAATTTTTTCTTTTTAAGTTCCTACTTGTTGTTTCCGTGTAATTAATTGACATCATGTTTTTCTTTTACAGTTCATTCACCTGTACATATGATTCCAGCAAATCTCTTGATGTCACGACTGTCATTGGCCGTTTCTTATAATTTTTAACTGTCACGCAGTTATCACTAAACACATATTTTTATTCACTGTTGTGTACCGACAATATCTATCTGTAAAAATTGGTTCATTTTATATTTTCTTTCCTATATTATTTATAACAATACATTAATTCTTAAGTAAAATTTGCTGATCCAATATCGTTGACGTTTTTGTCAAACTAAAATTGAATTTCTTTATTATGTCATTTTAAATGAATTTGATGTCTTTATACGAGGACCATCTAAAATTATATGTGCGTTATACGAGGTCGTCTCAATATAGTCGTCATAATTTCAAACGTTTTTTTTCGGATAACTAACGGGTAGTCTACCTCAAAGTAGGACACTTGAACCACCTTTATCTATTATTAATTTCTGCTTAACTGTTGGAACACGGGGAGAATTATAAGACTTTTCTAATGATAGAGACAATCGTATGATCCCCCATAGCAAGTACCATTAGTTTGTCTTGGTACACCTGGAAGTTATTTTTCTTCCTTGTTATTTTATGTTCTAAAGCAAAACGTAGCAAAGTAACATCCACTACCTAGTTGATTTTTGTTTTTCAAAAACATTCTCAAATCTATTTTAATATTCAAAAACTTACCCTGGCAACGTTTCCATACAAACACATCAAATTGAACAGCTTATCGGCATTGGTACGCAAAGGATCTAAACCGTAAACCATCAGGACAGCGCCAGGTTGTTGGAACTGCGTATTTCGTTGATCTGCCGTTACTGCAGCTGCTGTGTTACCCTTTCGAAAAGCATCCGTCGGGAATGTATCTCCGTATCCGGGACACATTTCTTCGAACGGACGAGCTTGTTCACTCGGATACGAACCTGGAAAGAAAAAAATATTTGAACAATGTCCCAAAATGGAAGGTTTTGTAGGGTATTTCGAAAACTAGAGAAGATAAGATATAAAAATATCTTCTTTATCTTACTAGATGTGAAAAAAGTACAAAACAACTTGATAAAATAACCAGAGTAGAGTTCAGTGGAGTAGGGAATTTTTAAAGGGTGCAGTTTAGTAGATACGACATAAACTTGGATATTCTTGAATGGGACATGTATATTTTGAATTTTTTGTTTCCTTTTTAAATCCCTGATCACCCGATATGACATATAAATATATTTATTATCATTTCTGCAGGGTGACATAAATTGTCACCTTAAATTAGATAAGTGTTTGCATTATTGCAAATTATAAATCTCGACGCCCATGGTCGACTTTTCGCTGGTTCAATTTATTATAGATCAGTGCAAGGACGATAGTAAACTAGACTTACCAAAATCATAATCTCCGTGTTTGTCCTTGAGTTACTTGTAGAGTATACAGGCTATTTCACGACGAGCTTAGACTATCTATATATTGGAGACTACTCACACGATTTCTATACAAATTGGCGTATTCATGGACAATATTTTGACACACATGTCACTTCCGGTTATACCGAAAGTCAACGACAACTTTGTTATTTTAAATATAACACTATATTATTATGTATGTCATTTTGTGTAGACACAGGATTTCCTTCGATAACACCGTAGTAAATTGTTTCCCAAATTTACTGCGGCCAAAAAAAGCTGTTGATTTTTTTTAATAATATTTTTGATTCATCTGATTTTGATGGGAAGACGAGTACCGAACTTTTTTTTATCAAAAAAGAAAATTGAGGATGGAACAAGAAATACCCATAAACCATTACACTAACGACTTCTTGGGATTTAAATTCAATTTACGCATTATTTAAAAAAATACATCCATCGCGTTCCCCCCGTAATTCATAAAATGTTACTCTCGTTAGGCCCGGTGCAGATGGACGACCGACGAGATTGTAATACTGCAAGCGCCAAACGTGATGGCGAGCCCGCCCCCATGCGCACAAACTCATTTTAAATGTTACCTTCCACTACAGCTATTGCAAGACATATAAATACTCTGTACAGAGGCGTATCATTAGTTGTCCTCCAATTCTGTTGGCGTTTGACATTGTCTGAATAATTTTTCTGTTGTTTCTGAAAAAATGTCAACGCCTAACAAAAAACCAGAGTCAGGCACGTGAAATAATTTTTAAAGTGTTCAATTATTTTCAAAGTGTCAAATGTGAGTCGGATACGTTATCAAATGTGAAAAATAAAACATCTCTCGCTACAGGTAACATTAAATAAATTTCAAAAATAACTATTTCAACACAAATCTTTATTTTGTATTAGGTATTTCGATAAGAACCATTGAAAGAGTGATTAAAGAAGGGGAGCAATTAATTTCTGCAAATAACGTGCAAGTAAAATGTTCCACCCCAAGAAAGAAGCGGCCTAGAAGAGCACCAATAACTGATATTCCCGAGTATGAGTATTCCAATATTAGACGGATTATTTACGACTTTCATAAGACGGAAGGGTGTCGTATTACGGTAAAAAAGTTACAACACAAAATTAATGACATTTTGGGAATTGTGGCTTCCGGAACATCTCTTCATAGAATTTTAAACAAAATAGGTTTCAAATGGAGAAAGACTGAAAATAATAGAAACATTTTAATAGAGAAAATGAAGTATTTACCAAAAATCAATTATTTTCGTAGCCAACAGCGACCAATTGTGTTTCTTGATGAACCATACCTTCATAGTGGACATACATCTTATAAGAACTGGAGGGATGAATCAACCAAAGGGTTATTTAAAAATATTTCGAAGGGACCAAGACTAATTATTGTCCATGCAGGAGGTGACATGGGCTTTATACCTAATTGTCGGCTTATATTCAAATCAGGCACGAAATCGGGGAATTATATTCAGAAATGCATTTTGAAAATTATGGTAAATGGTTACAAGAAAAGTTGATCCCAAATTTACCTGTGAATTCGATAGTCGTGACCGATAATGCTCCATACCATAATATTCAAATTAATCCAGCCCCCAACACAAATTCTAGGAAGGCTGACATGGTGAATTGGCTGCACGAAAAAAACATTTTGTTCACCCCTGACATCAAACCCGAATTATACGAGTTGATCAAGAGAAATAAAAAGCATCATATTAGATACAAATTTGATGAGGTTATGCTTGAACACGGACATAACGTTTTGCGACTCCCACCCTACCATCCGGATTTGAATCCCATTGAACTCATTTGGGCTACTGTCAAAAACAATGTGTCCCAAAAGAATGTAACTTTCAAGTTGGAAGATGTGAGGAAACTGGCGGAGCACGAGTTTGATCAAATCACTTCCGAGGAATGGCAAAAGCGTTGCCGACATGTAGTAGATATAGAGCGGAAATATTGGGAAAATGGAACATTCACAGATGTTCAAACAGAGGTAAATCCAGTGATTATAAATTTAAATGACGATAGCAGCACAAGCAGCAGTGAAGATGAAGAAAATTTGTATTCCGATAGTGGCTGATTAAAGTTTATTGTTTAAGTGTATCATTATATAACATTTTAATGAACTGTACTACTACCTATAATACTGAATAAAATATGAAAATAAATTACAAAGAAATCATGTTCCATTTGCTACCAGAAATTAAAACTAATTATAGGTACGACACTGACCGGCAAGGGACTTATCGTAATCCAATAGTAATTTAGTTGGGAGAATCTATACCTGCGCGATCGCTGGCCATCACGTTTGGCGCTTGCTGTACAAAGCGTGGTAGTTGAGTAAATGACATGGCTATTACTATTACACACCACTGACTAAGCATTAAAAAACCTGACACTGGACGTCCGAGTGTGCTGTTCGGGTACTTCACAGGACGCTCTGCGGCAGCGTCACCGCCGCGTTTCGAGTAATTAGCGACAACTTCATTTAGACGCGGCAGTCCGATTGCAGTTGGCGTGTAGTGTAATCCTGTATGAACAGAAAAATTCATACAAACGTTTCGTGAGGATGCGCCGTCTACTTGGCGTCACTGGACGCAAACTGCATAATGGACGTTAGTCGCTCATCGCACCGGGCCTTAAAGTTTATAAATGATTTCTTAACAATTTCCGATGAATATTTAGAGGTCAAACTAATAAAAGCTTGTTAATAATGTTGATCGACAATTCGACAACCTACTCACTTAGTCACAATTAATGATATAAAATTCTAAAACGCTCCAAAACAGATCGCGTTTAAATTGTTCATTAGAAATAATGTGTATTTGAATAATGAATACCCTATATTAAAATTATAGGGTATTTAATGGCTGAATCGAAAGTTTTATAATAATGTATAACATTATTGCTTGTAACGTGTTGATGAAAAGCCAGTAGATATTGTTGAAATAGCAGTTGATATCGAAAATTTCCAACGTAATGTGTATGAATTAGCATAATTTTAAATACCGAATGGAACTGTTAAGCTGATGACGATATGACGGAATTAGACTGTTCTGGTAAATAAACGTGAGTGCTGTAATACCTAATAGGATGATTATAATTCATATGAAATCGATCGTTTTACTGTAAAAGAGTATTATATGAAATACAAAATAAAAAGAGTTGCAGAAATAGACCGACGTTAAATAACCAAATTAAAAAAAAGTCAAATTCAATCAAATAGATTTACCAACAGTATCAAAAAAATAAAAAAAAAATAATAAAGAAGGTATTTTGGAGACTGGAAAATGTATTTATTCAAATACATTCAACACCCTGTATACCTAATCACCACACATACAGAGCGCGGCTAAATTATGGAACAAATTAATTATTTAGCTAACAATTTATTTTAGATAAAAATCAAGAAATAGGTCGATTTTTAATTTTAAATTCCGATTTTTTTCATAATGTGCGGATATGATAACGTCACCAGTTTTGACACGGTGACGTAATCTTTGATTTTTTAAATTGAAATGTGTTTCTTGTAATACCTAATTTGAAAGGTATATTAGTACTGTATTCAGTAATGGCTTTTAAATAATTTTCCTTGCCCTTCTTGATAAATTTCAATCATTTTCCTTGCCCCTCCCGATAAATTATACGAGATCTTCTAGTCCCACTGGCTAATGATACGATAATCCCTCTTTCGGGTAGTTACAGGTAGTTTTGCGGAATTCGACCCCAGCCATAAAAATTTAATCGTAACTTATCCAAAAAGTGTCCAACACGCGAATGATAAAGTCGATACGCTACACGTCACATTAGCAGGCTGCATGTCGGTGACTCCAACCAATAAGTTTTGCCCCTGCCAAAAATTGGTCAACGCGCCTGATGAAGTTTTCCCTTCAAAAAGTGGCAAATATTACAAATACTAGCACGGGATCGCAGAGAGTTGAAAAAGTGATGAAATTGGGAATGAAATATTTAATATTTATATCACTGTCACTGTGTATTCCTTTCAAACGATGTATAATAGATGCGATGTTGACGTTATTACACAAAGCCACAAAGAAGAAATTTGTAAAATGCAATTTCACAAACAGGATTTGTAAAACAATATAATAATTTGTTAGATATAGTACTGAGAAAGAGGGGCATCATATTCAATAATATGTTGAAAGAGCCCAATGGTAAAAGAAGAAAAATCAAAGAAAGTGCTTTGATACAACTAAATGCGGATAAATGTGTAGCTAGTATTTCAGCCGAATGTAGTCAAATTTGGTTACCAATGTTAGAAAGAAAAATTTCGAATAATCAATTACTTGAGTTATCAGGATGGTATCATTAGTTTTATCTAGGTTTTTTCATGATTTATCATTGGAATTGTTGTTAATCAAAACACAAAATCACAAAAGACATATTTTGAAACAAAAATTATCATATCACAAAAAAAATAACACCAAACGCGTTTTATTAACATTTCCGAAATAAGCAAAAAAACGCTATCCTTAATAAAACCGTTCATGGAGCGTGTACTTACCAGTAGACTATAATATTGTTAGAATGTCATTCAAAATAGTTATTTATGTAATAAGGATCATAAAGACGATCATTATTGTAAAAGTCGTGAATGTTAATGGGCGAGGCATAGCCGAGTCCGATAGAACGATGTGTGTCATAATGATTGTTTATGATTTGTAGGCAGGCGCGGTCGCAGCCCATGATTTTGGAGGGGGGGTCAACTTGGCTCAAATACAGTTCTAGAAGCCGGCGATTGTAAATTGCAGCGGCGGTCAGAGTTTCTATAATCCTTACATGTAAATTGCAGCGAATGGTCATGTATGGGTTCGTAGTAACTATGTAAATTGCAGCGCACGGCCAACAAAGAGCGTTAATCTTACCCTAGTTAGATTTGAAAAAGTTGTAAAAACACCCCTTTTTCAAGTTTTGCTCCCATTTTTTTGAGGTTGCCCCTATGTTTTAAGGTGTTTGCCCCTATTTTCCTGAGCTTAGAGGGGGTTGGGGTTAGGTTTTGTTAGGTTTAGTTGAAAAAGTTGTGAAAAGTTGTAAAAACACCCCTATGTTTCAAGGCTTGTTCCTATGTTTTAAGATTTGCCCCTATTTTTTCTAGGTTTGCCCCTATGTTTTAAGGTTTGCCCCTATTTTTCAAGGTTTGTCCCAATTTTTCTGGGTTTAGAGGGTTGGGATTAGGTTTGGTTAGGTTAGATTTGAAAAAGTTGTAAAACCACCCCTATGTTTCAAAGAATTTAATCGCTGCAAGTCGGATTAAAATCTCAAATTTGACCATCGCTGCAATTTACAGATTCTATTATCAACTCTTAAGGATTAAGGATTACCAAGCGCTGCAATTTACATCTGCCCCTAGAAGCAACTTTACCATTGAAACAATTAAAATATATAGGAATATTTTTTAATAAAATAAAAAAATAACACAAATTTCAATTACAAACTGAAAGGTAGTCCTCTATTCGTTTTAGAAAATCGGGTGATTATTTTCCAGACATCAGGGGTTATCTCGGGATGTATATATTTAAATCCCGTCAGCCTATCTTCTGACATATTTGCTCTTAACCAAGTTTTTAGGCGCCTTAAAGTGGAAAATGACCTTTCTGAAGTTGCGGCGCTTATGGGGAGTGTTGCCAAAATTTTAAGTAAAATATTGATATTTGGACAGAGGTCATTATCACAAACTTTGATTGTAGAAGTCACAGAACTGGGCACTTTCAACTATTTTCTACGAGCTTCCTTCTCCACTTCGAAATCCATAGCTGATACTCTGTAACGACTGTGGAAGCAGAAACCCTCCAGATGACCCCTGTGACCCCCCTCCCTCTCGGACCGCGCCTGTTTGTAGGTATTACGTACAAAATTTTATCTGATGGCATTTATAGTAATACATTTTCGAAATGCATTTTTGACACGTCACAATCTATCTATCTATATACACTGTGTTCATTTGAAAAGTACCCACCCTCAATATTTCAGAAATGCGACATATTAGAAAGAAATGCCGAAACACTTCAACTTTTAACTTGAGGGGGACACTTTTTGGCGCTAATGTCATAAACGTCAGATTCGCCCCCATCCTACTGGAGATACCCTTTCAATTTTTTTCAAATGGCGTTAGGTATCAAGTCATACCTCATTTGAAAGGTCTGGTAAATCTCTATTTAATCATTTTGTTTTGCCTTTGATTCAAGCCTTCCATTGTTATTTAATCGTTGTTTAAAATTGGCTCTCTTTCAACTTTTCGTATGCCCCCGTATTATGTTAAGGCAGAAAGACTCTTTAAAGCATCGTTTCTCAAGCGGGGGGTCGAGTATGTTTTTAAAGGGGGTCGCAGTCTGTTAAAAACTACATATAGGTACAAAAGATTCGTTTATTAAAGGAATGAATTTTAGTGTGAGTGAGACAAGATAGTTGTGGTATGTACTAGCGATGAGAGATATTTCACGAACTGTTACTTTTTCACTTAAACGAACAAATCACAGTCAGTCACAGTCCCTATAAGAAAATCTAAAGAGTGACGTGAAAACGACAATGAATCGAATGAGTGAATCGAAATATTCGAAATCGAACATAATATTGACCTCTTCATCACTCTCACTCGACGAAGATTCAAACTATGGAAAAAAATTTCGAACGAAAATTTCGAGTTTTGTCGTTTTTTCGGTAAAATCCACATTCTGGGGGGTGGAAAAAGACATTATTGCGATTTTCGGCCAAAATTGAGGTCCTAAAAAAAAGTTGTAGATCTTGAAAAAATCTACAACTTTTGTATTAGTGACTTTTCGCATAACCTCAAAATTAGCTCGAAAAACGCAAAAAACTGCATTTTTCGTTTTTATTTTTAGTTTCGTCAAAAAATTTTTGATTTTGATGAAAATTTGGTAGAAGGAGGCTTTGATAGTCACAAACTATGGAAAAAAATTTCAAATGAAAATACTGGACATTTTTTGAGTTATGACGTTTTTTCGGTAAAAAAACACCTTTTTGGGTAAAAAAGACATTATTACGATTTCCGGCAAAAGTTAGAATCCTAGAAAAAAAAATGAATATAAAAGTTGTGGATCTTGGAAAAATCTACAACTTTTACATCAGTCACTTTTTCACATAACCTCAGAATTAGCTCGAAAAACGCAAAAAACCGCATTTTTTGTTTTTTTATTTTTAGTTTCGTCAAAAATTGTTCGATTTCGATGAAAATTTGGAAAAAGGTGGTCATAAACTATGGAAAAAAATTTGAAATAAAAATATTGAAAATTTTTCGAATTATGACGTTTTTTCGGTAAAAAACTTTTTTTGGGGGGTGGAAAAATACATTATTGCGATTTCCGGCCAAAGCTGAGGTTCTAGGAAAAAAAGTTGAATATAAAAATTGTAGCTCGGCCTCGCTAGGGTTGCCAGTTCGATTTTTATTATTATTAATCTATTCCCAACAAAATAGTGACGGAGTCGCAAGACTTTTTACTTAACTTTTTGGCTTTTTCGTGGGTCGCCACATAAAAATGGATGAGAAACGATGCTTTAAAGAATAAAAAATTTACAAATAGTAAAAAGACAAATGTTAACAAGTAATAAGTGTTATTTAATCATGTATCAAAGTGACCACCGTTAACATTCAGGCAATAATAAAATCTATTTTCAAATTCCTGTTGCACTTTTTGAAATGTTTCCTTTTTTATATCTCAGCAAACTTGAATAATGCGCTGTCGTAAGTCATCAAGAGATATTGGTTGTATTTTGTAGACCTCAGATTTCAAATATCCCCACAAAAAAAATCGAGTGGTGTTAATACTGGAGATCTAGGTGGCCACTCCATAGCACCTCTTCGACCAGTCCACTTGCCTGGATAATTTTGGTTTAACCAATCTCTCACACGGAGGTTAAAATGTGGTGGAGCTCCGTATTGCTGAAAATATAAGTTATTTTCATCAATCAAAAAATTTCCTTGGTCATCTAGTTGGTTTTCCACACTATCAACAATTAAAGGTTCCACAACTTCATCTAAAAGTTCCAAATATTTTTCACCCGTCAAATTTCCTTCAATGAATAATGGCCCAATAACAGCGTTTCCCAAAATTCCAGCCCAAACATTTATTTTTTGGGGTGTTTGGGAATTTATAAATCCAGCTTTAACCAACAAATTCAATGGAAACAACAAACTTTGAGTAATTAGGCAATCCAGTGAGACAGAATAAAGCCCGGCGAAGCGGGCTGGGTACGCTAGTGACAACTATTTTTAAAGCAGTAAGTATATGTGTATAGTTTAAAATATTGGTAGGTTAGTGAGACTTGCGTCTAGCCTGACTGTTTAATTTTGTAGCACGCATGCGCATTTCATGATCAGTTTGCCTTTGTCTTCTCCTTTTGAATTTTTAGGTTAGAATAATTAGGAACTAGTACTTGTTTTTGTTTCTAATAAGTTTCATAACTTTTTTGGTTAAAACAGATCATTGGTTAATTTTTGAAGAAGGGAAAGGAAAAATAATCATTCCTGTAAGGATGTAAGGTTGGTAACCATGATTATAGTTGGTAACAAGGTAATGTGAGTAATGTCAATGTCATGTCATGGTTGTAATCCAATGGTAAAAGAAACTGTATGGATAGACAGATCAATAAACATGAGTTTAAAGTGAATGTTTTATTTTAATTACAAATAATTACAGTCAACCGACATGTTACATGGCGCTGCGTAAGTAAAAATTAATGTACAATCGAAACAGGGCATAAATTCAGTGATATTGCAAAGAAAAATGACAGATCTCCGAGAATCGTTCCTTTAAATACAAACGGAAACGTTGCTGAAAACTGGCGTACATGGAGAGTCAGATTCGAAAACTACTTACTTGCTTCTGAAGTGATCAAAAAAGATGAAGCAACACAATGTGCCCAACTTCGACTTTGGGGAGGAAGGGTTCAGAGTTTTCAGAACGTTTACATTCCCAGATGTCGATAAAAACAAATGAATGAAACTATTGGAACTATTCGAAGAACATTTTCTTCCGAAAGAAAATATTAACTACCAAAGGTACGAGTTTTTTTCCTGTCGTCAACAACAAGGTCAACCAATGGACCAATTTATCACACAACTCAAAGAACTGGCAATGAAATGTAAGTTAGGCGACCTACAAAATGATTTGATTAAGACAATGATTATTTGCGGAGTCACAAACTCGCAAATACGAGAAAAACTGTTACAAGATAATCCAGATACCTTGGAGAGGACGATTGAAATTTGCTACGTTATGGATAAATCAAAGAAAGAATGCCATGCAACGGAAAACTCAAATTCAGTAAGTGTACCAGTAGACGTAAATAAATACTCAAGAAACAGAAGCCAAATTCAAAATAAAATGATAAAAGACTGCAAGAAGTGTGGCAGAAACCATGGAATCAACAAATGCCCTGCATTCGGACAAAAGTGTTCATATTGCAATTTAGAAAACCATTTTGCTAATGTTTGTAGGAAGAAAAATAAAAAGTTAAATGAAATTAATGTTATAAATAATGATGAAGTTCATAATGTAAATAATGAATACTCATTTGTAAGCAGTGATTGTGAAAATTCGAACAATACGGAAAAGTCGCAGGACAGTGAACAGTCATTTATGTGTAGAAAAAAGTCTAGTTCGAAGGGACGTAAAATAAAGCCACCTGACAGACTCAATTTATAATTTCGCTTTGTCAGATGGATTTCTCTAGAAGGGGAGATGTAAGGATGTAAGGTTGGTTACCATGATTATAGTTGGTAACAAGGTAATGTGAGTAATGTCAATGTAATGTCATGGTTGTCATCCGATGGTAAAAGGAACTGTATGGATAGACAGATTAATAAACATGAGTTTAAAGTGAACGTTTTATTTTAATTACAAATAATTACAGTCATCCGACATGTTACAATTCCATTCACCCTGTCCCTTCTGTATAGCTTTTTCAATGATTTTCCTTGCCCTTCTCGATAAATTAGGAAGCAAACTGATCATGGAATGCGCATGCGTGCATGCGGGCTACAAAATTAAACGGTCAGACTAGACGCAAGTGGTTAATGAGCTGTGCTTTGCCATTTCCTTGACAACGTCAGGTTGTAACGGCAATATTTATTTATCTGCTATCAAACACAATTGTCACGTAAAATTGAATATAATTCAAATAATAATGAGTGATTCTGAAACTGGTAGTTCACCTTCTGATTTGGAAGAAATGACGCGAAATATCGTGGACTCCCTTTTGCCGGAAAAATCACGGAGTGTATATGAAATAGCGTTTAATCGATACGAAGAATGGTGTTCAACTGAGAAAATCAAGAATATCACTCATGAAAAAGTATTGTTGGCTTACTTTGAATGCTTATCTAAGGAAAGAAAACCATCTTTTCTCTGATCGTATTGTTCGATGATAAGAAGTATTTTATTAACAAGAAAAAACGTCGATATTAGTAAGTACCGACAGCTGGTTGCATTACTAAAACGTAAATCAGAAGGTTACAGAGCTAAAAAATCTAAAATTTGTACTAAGCAAGATGTCACAAAGTTTTTAACGGAAGCATCAAATGATACATATTTAGTTAAAAAAGTTGCTGTTGATTGGACTAAGTGGAGCGTGCAGAAGAGAGGAACTGACAAATATGCTTGTTGAAAATGTGATAGACGAAGGATCCGTTTTAAGAATTACTTTACCGAATACAAAAACAAAGGTAATGCGAGAATTTTTTGTAACATCGGGGAATATCCCAGGATTGAATATGGTTAAACTTGTCAGACAATATGTGTATGCTGCAATACAAACCATCGAGGTTTTTTTGTGTTTTGTAATAAGAAATGCACGAAACAACCCATTGGAATTCACACCTTTGGTAAAATGCCAAAAGTTATTGCCACTTTCTTGAATTTACCTCACCCTGAAGAATATACCCGACATTGTTTTCAGCGATCGTCTGCTTTGTTTTTGGCCGATTCTGGTGCTGACTGTGTACCATGGAACGCCATGGCGGATGGAAAAGCAATATTGTTGTGAAGGTTACATCGAAAATTCGAAAGAGTAAAAGAAAAAAATATCAGAAGCAATTTTTGGTGCCAACAACCAAACAGGATTACAAGTTTACCAAAAAGCATCAACTACTGATGTAAAAACTCTAGAATCCATTGGAATTAATATTGCAAATTGAGCGTTTCCAAGTGACGTCATCCCGCGCCATGTTGTCAGCTGATCACGGACAACATTCAGAAAGATTTTTTGCACTCTTGAACTTCAAAATATTATTGATTGTCTAGGTTTCGAATTTTTTCGTTAGTGTCAGATAGGGACCAGAATTTAAAAAACTTAATTGTTCTTGATAACGGTAGCTAGAACGCTACCGAAACGTTGAATTAAAAAATCTAAAAAAGATTGTGGTTTAATTCCCCAAACTAATTGACGTATAAACCTCCTTGTCACCTACTATTAATGTCTATGATTATTCTTTACATTGATTGACAAGTCGTGTCATGTGTATTTTATATTAAGTCGGATTGAAGTTAATTAAAGCTAAATAACTTATTTAGTTTGTTTAATTTTGCTACAATTTAATTAACTTAATATGACCGACACTGATACGAAACTCCCGCCCAATGTGGCAAGGTACCTACGACCCGAGAAGTTCGATGTGGATCCCACCGCAACAGAAGCGGACCTAAAGTGGACCCATTGGAAATATACTTTTGACAATTTTATACTCGAAGAGATTCCTAAAGGTACCGACTCCATAAAGCTTAAACTTTTGATGAATCATTTATCAGCGCATATCTTTCCGCACGTACGTGATTCTTTCACCTATGATGATGCCATGAAGGTACTTGATAAAATATACCTCAAATCAAAGAATGTTATACTAGCTCGTCATTTACTAGCCACGCGTAAGCAGAAGCCTGACGAATCTATATCCGACTACGGAAGGTCACTCAGACTCTTAGCCCGCGATTGTAGCTTCGAAGCTGTCTCTGCTACAACGCATGAAGAAGAAGCTATAAGAGGTGCATTTATATCTGGAATACTATCACTGAAAATCCGGGAAAAATTACTTCAAGAAAACTCTCTCACCTTAGATAAAGCTCTCGATCAAGCTCTCTCCGTGGAAACTGCGGAAAGGGATTCCCGGGCCATGACCAGCGGAGTGAATGAAATAAATCTTAATGCTTTACCAGTGCCGTCATTATCAAGACGCACGACTAGAAACTCCCAGAATCCCCGAGCTACTTTGGAAGAGCCAAGTAAATGGACCTGTTTCTATTGCGGAGGAACTACATCACACCGAAGACTCAAATGTCCAGCTTTCAGCGCCCAGTGCCAACTATGCTCCAAGAAGGGACATTTTGCTAATGTATGTAGAGCTATGAAGGTTACTAATAACGCCGTTACCGTTGAAGAATGTGTCTCGGACTCGGATGAGTCTGAAGTGGTTGCTAATGCTGTCTCAGCTGCCTCTCCATCGAGTCTTTCAAAGGCTACTATCCCCGTAACTCTCAACAACTATCACGCCGACGCGTTAATTGACACGGGAAGTTCAGTGAGCTTTATAGACGAGAAGATAGCAAGACTAATGCAGCTGAAACTGAAACCTCACAAACAGACTGTCACATTAGCCTCTCAAAATAACGTATCTTTCGTAAGAAGTGTTTGCTTTGCAACTGTAACTATGAACGAATGCTCACACAAACACAGGCCATTTCTCGTCGTCAGCAACCTTTGTGCTGATGTTATCATAGGCCATGATATACTTAAAGAACACTCCAGTCTCCAATTCAACTTCGGAGGATCTAAAGAACCTTTGGTCTGCAATGTAATGCAAGCTTCAGTGCCCCCCGCCTCAATATTTACTAACCTCTCTCCGGATATCAAACCTATAGCCGTGAAATCCAGACATTATAGTGAACAAGACGAAAAATTCATCACGGAAGAAGTCTCGAAGCTACTGGAAGACGGCGTAATAGAACCGAGCATATCTCCTTGGCGTGCGCAGGTGCCATTGTGTCGAAGGTTGCGAAATTCAGTGTCTTCAGTCAGATAGACTTAAAGAGCGCCTATCACCAAGTGCCTATTAAAGAGAGTGAAAAACCGTACACGGAATTTGAAGCTGCAGGAAAACTCTATCAATTTACGAGAATCCCATTCGGAGTCACCAACGGTGTCGCAGCATTTCAGCGTACGCTCGAATATATAATAGAAAAGGAAAAGCTTAAAGGGACTTTTACTTACCTCGACGATGTCACCGTATGCGGAAAAGATGACAGCGATCACGATCAGAACCTACTGAACTTTCAAGCTGCTGCAAAAAGGTACAACCTAACTTTGAATGATCAAAAATGTAAATTTCGTCAGCTGACCATAAGTTTGTTGGGCTACACGATCAAAAATAATACCATTGAACCAGACAAAGAACGTCTCCAACCACTACTACAGCTACCAGTCCCCACGAACACTGCTGAGCTGAAACGCGCTCTAGGGCTGTTTGTCCATTACGCAAAATGGGTGAAAGATTTTTCGACTAAACTACAGCCTTTAACGAACGTAAGCAGTTTCCCGTTACCTGAAAGTGCCATTATCCAGTTTGAGCAATTAAAGTCAGATATTTGTAAAGCTTCACTGGTAGCAATTGATGGAGATGAGATACTGACTGTTGAAACTGACGCGTCAGAGTATGCGATAGCTGCCACGCTCTCTCAAAAAGGCCGACCAGTGGCATTCTTCTCCAGGACACTATCGAATGCTGAACGTAGACACCCATCGGTTGAAAAAGAAGCATACGCTATTGTGGAAAGCCTAAGAAAGTGGCGGCATTTCCTGATGGGGAAATACTTCATGTTGATAACGGATCAACAATCCGTGTGTTTCATGTTCAACCAAAACCACTCTAGTAAAATTAAAAATGAAAAAATTCAACGCTGGCGTCTTGAGCTCTCCTGTTTTAAATACGATATCATCTATCGACCTGGCTCCCAAAACACTGCAGCAGATGCACTATCCAGAGTCTGCGCACTCATGGATAATAATAAATTATATGAGTTACATGCTCTACTATGTCACCCTGGCATAACGAGGATGTACCACTGGGTACGCTCAAAGAACCTCCCGTACTCGATCAATAACATAAAGACTATGACGACCTCTTGTAGAGTATGTGCTGAACTTAAACCACGCTTCATGACAACAAAAGGACAACTAATAAAAGCGTTGGCTCCCTTTGAAAGGCTGAATTTGGACTTCAAAGGGCCTCTTCCATCAAAATCGGAGAATAAATATTTACTCACCATAATTGACGAGTATAGCCGATTTCCATGGGCTTACCCTTGCAAAGACATGTCATCTGCAACGATCATCAAATGCTTACAAGACCTTTTTAGTACGTTTGGACATCCCCTGTACATCCATAGCGACAGAGGCAGCTCCTTTATGTCAGAAGAACTTAAAACTTTCTTGAGAGCTAACAGTGTTGCCTCTTCCCGAACTACTCCGTACAATCCACGAGGAAATGGCCACGTAGAACGCCTTAATGGTACTCTGTGGCGTGCAGTACAACTCAGCTTGCTTTCCAACAACATAACAGTAGAACACTGGGAACGAGTCTTGAAGAACGCTCTTCACTCCATTCGATCACTTCTCTGCACATCTACCAATGAGACGCCTCACGAGAGACTTTTCAAACATCCGCGGAGGTCGCCCAATGGAGAATCAATGCCTACATGGTTAGCGCCAGGACCGGTTCTCGTTAAAAATCACGTTCGCTCAAAAAACGATCCCTTGGTGGAAGAAGCTGAACTGCTTGACTATAATCCACACTATTCCGTAATTCGAAGGTCGAACGGCACGGAGAGTACAGTGTCTAATAGGTATTTAGCCCCGCTTCCGAACGATTCTCGCTCTTCAATTGAAGAGTCATTTGAAGATGATTCCTTTGATGAATCCTTTCATTCAGTGAACGCGGACGGCCCCACTCCAGATCCTCAAGACGTGAATCTTCCGGGCACTTCACAAGAAGTTAGGGGAGAAACACCTGCCAACGAAAGACCCAAGAGGAATCGCCAGCTACCTTCTCATCTACACGACTTTGTGGTAGGAGGAGAAAAACATAGACGGGGAGAATGACGTATAAACCTCCTTGTCACCTACTATTAATGTCTATGATTATTCTTTACATTGATTGACAAGTCGTGTCATGTGTATTTTATATTAACTCGGATTGAAGTTAATTAAAGCTAAATAACTTATTTAGTTTGTTTAATTTTGCTACACTAATCAACAAAAAGAATGCTCCTCATCAATTTTACTAAATCTGTTTATATCCATTTTAACGTCCGAATATTTGAAATGTTAGGTATAATAAATTTTTGACAGCATGTAAACAAGATTTAGCGAGGAACACGTAGTTTTATCAGTATAATATACGTTGATTGGATAGAATTTCGCATAACTATTGGTCAAAATGATTAGAACGTCATATTTTGACGTATGAAAAAAATAATCAGTTATAATATCACAAGAGCTTCGAAATTAAACGATTATTTTCGGTTGCTCGAGTGGTATTCGTCACGAATAAAATGAATGGACCTATAATAATGAATCATTTATTTTGTATTAATATTGAACGTACAATTATTGTAAGTAATTTGTGACACATTGTTATTTGTCGATGAGCTTATATCTAAACTTGAAGCTATTTTAAAGGTGAATTTCCACAGATCCTTCATCCGACGATACGATCATCCGAAAGTTTTGTGATTGGTGGAAAAATTCAAAATTGACAAGCCGCCAAATATTTGTCCGAAAGTTTTAACTTACGTCCCTCATCGGAAAAAGTTGAAAATAGTTATTTTTCTACGACCGTGCGTTTTAAGCCATTTTCCCGCACGCATTTTAGTTTCTAACAAGTGCGGAAAGTGATACTTTCCCGCACGCGATTGCAGTTGACCCGAACGACGCGGAGCGGAGTTCGTGCAAGAGGTCAAGGACGGGAAAGACAATTTATGCATGCGTTAGGAACATTATTTTTTCTACGACCGTATAAACAAAAAAGTATGCCAATCCATTTTTCAAAAATTATTTTATTTCAACATACATATACAAAACTTTAACTAAAAATTACTAATTATTATAAATATTAATATTAATTAATTAATTGTGTTGAGAAATAGGAAGAAGAAAAGAAATCCACCGAGATTTTGGATAAGAGATATTTACAAAAAAAGAAAATATCAAGGAGTATTTTATAATTTGGTTGAAGAAATGCGATTATGTGATAATCAAAAATTATTTAAGACTGAGCTTAACACATTCAACAAATTACTAAGTATAGTAGGACCATCACTTGCAAAAATGCATCAAGTTACCAAACTTAAAAGTGATATGTCACTATTTTTGTTACTAAAACGTACGATTGATTCCAAGCAATGGAAATTGGCATTTCCATTCATCCGATACGACGTGATACGACTAACAATCGGACATCGGACATCGGATCTATGGAAATGAACCTTAAGACGTTTTCTTACTTTTTGAGAAACTTCAAAAGGTGGTTACTATCGCAACACACATTGTTTGACCCACCGAAAGACCAAAGTGATTAAATCACGCCGTCAAGCGTATAATCGGATATCTATACGCCGTAACTATGATTAATTCGTAATTTCTATTGGCTAAATGTATCATGAATTATATAATCCTTAAAAATATGTCTATTACTCTCGTTAAAACTGACACCCTTTCTTATTCATAAACCTACGTCCACTTCTTCACTAGAAAATTATTTTTAAAATATAATTTCATGCAACGACGAATCTTGTCAGTATCCTCTTAGGGCAATATTGTAGCCTTGCAGACATATTATTAAATTTTAAATGGAAGTGTCGTAACACGCATATAATGGCTTCTGATGATTAATTGATCAAAAGTGCTAGCTAATATTGATGTCATGTTCCTTCGGAAGATGACTTATCCAGAATGGATTATACTATTAATATTGCATAAACGAAACGTAAACATCCTGGTGTTACTGTGTACCTACAGTGTGATATACTAATATTGCCTGAAACTGGATGTTTATTATTTATTATTATTAACGCATTAAGACCAGCTATAACTTGCTTCTACAGTAAGAGGGTCATAGAAAGGCATGACGAGTTTAGTTCCTTAGTAGATACTTTTCAAGATGGTTGGGCGACATGAGTATTTTATATACCCCTTTTTGAAAAACATGAGAAAGATACTGTAGTTTTGATACATGTGAAAACGGAAAATATAATCCCCCCCTTCTGATCACATTGCTGACACAGAAAACTGTTAATGTAGACTGAAACCTACGTCATGTCGTTCTTTTGCTAAAAATCCACGTCTCATCCATTGGTACATTTTTGTTCGGAATATTTTCCTAGACACAATAACCTCTTGGATCGTAACGCAGGAAGTTCTATTGAAAATTTGATATTATTAGTTTGTTTAAACTTAAAACCTATTCTATGTATCCAGTTAATAATATTGCTACATTGTACCGGGTGTGATTAAGAGAGGTAACCCGCTGTATCTCAGAAACTATTTATCGTACAGCTTAGAGAAAAAAATCTGTATTACAAACTCGCATACGAGAAACTGCTGGAAATTATTTTCAAGTTTTCTACTCCACCGCTAGAGAGCGTAGTTCACAATAATAACACAAAAACATCATTTTTCTATAATAAATGTACCGGTATAGTACATAATAAAACTGTTATAACTTTTGTTCCGCTTTATGGATTTTGACAAATTTAGTATCATTTGAAAGGGAATTCAATGCCTAATAAAATATTATATCATCTTTTCATTCCAGTGGTTTTAACAGTCGCTAGGTGGCCCAACTGTTTTTGGGAACCTTCGAATGCGATGCTATATTTTAAAATTTAAAAAATAATAATAAAAACCGCATCTCAATATCTATTTTATGAGAGAAAATACGAGAAAAAATAGGTATACTAGGGGATCGAGTTTTATACTTAAGTAAATTGGAAATTTTACATAATGTAGGCATCCAGATGTCATTAATTGTTGACGACTTAAATATAAAATAAATGTAGAGTGAATTTATGAACCTGTAACGGTTAGTAATTTAAAAATACGTAATGCCTTAGGGTGCGTTTATGTTGGAGCTGCAATAAACGATAAGAGCAGTGATTAGAGCAGCGACAAGAGCTGCGGAAAATTCGTTTCTATAATATGCCGTTTATAGTGAAGCTTCGACAATAGCGACGATCTCCGCTTTGTAGTACACGTGAAGTCATTGCGAGGTTGATCAAACCAATCGATTGAAAATATATTTTTTAAATGAGTGATTCTGAAAAAGAAATACTTTTAGATTCAAATGCAGTTGAATATTATATTGTTATTACAGCAGAAAAAAACGCAAATTCTCTGCACACCCTATAAATACAAGAAGGTACATGTTTGGAGAATTTCATCATCTTTATAAACAATTAAGGGAACACCCTGCAAAGTTTATGGAATATATGAGGATGAAAATAGAAACCTTTGACTACATTGACTACATACATTCGCCGACCTCACTTGATATAAAAGCAAAGAAAATAGACTAAACAATTATCGGCGCTCTTATCGTTGCTCGGCTGCCAAGCATGTCAACGCGTCGCTCCAATATAAACACCTGCATATACAATAATGAAATCATTTTCTTCGCTTTGCTACTATCGCTGCTCTTATCGTTTATCGAAGCTCCAACATAAACGCACTTACACAAATAATGAAGCTTATGATAAGTTAAAAGTGTATATTGAATGTTTTGAGAATGCTCCGATTGCTGCAAGAAAATATACATCAAGATATCCCTTGCTAACACAACATTTTTGCAAAATAGCATTTAAAAATTTGGCTAAACGTTTAAAACAAACCGGTTCTGTTCATCCTAAAAGAAATTCTACACGTCGGCGAAGAAACAATACAGAAATAGATTAAATAAATGTTTCAGGATACATTGCTGCAGATCCACAAGTTAGTGCTTGCTTGCGAGTTAGGAATTTCTAGGTATTGTGTTCACTCTATTTCAAGAAGAAATCGTTTTCATCCGTATCGTGTATTTTTTCATCAAGGATTGAAAGCTACAGATCACGATAAAAGACTGGACCATTGTAATTAGCTTAAGGATATGCTGAATGAAAATCCAAATTTTTTATCAAATATAATATGGTCCGATTAAGCTACATTTTCCAGTAAATCTGTAAATAGACATAATACACACTATTGTTCTAATCATAATCCACACTGGATGCAACAAGATTTTAACAAGGGTCGCTGGTCAGTTAACATATATGGTGTGGGATTTTAGATGGTAAAATTACAGGCTCTTTCGTTTTTGATGAACATTTAAAAGGTTAGCGTTACTTAAGATTCTCAAGAGTTGAGTTGCCTATACTGTTAGAAGTACGGAAAAATATGTGGATACAACAAGATGGCTGCCCAGCCCACTTTACAAATGAAACCAGCAATATGACTATAGGTGTATACAGATGATTGATTAGTGCGATAAAGTCCAGTATCTCCTATGTCCTTCTAGATAGAAGAATAAACATTGGATGGACCATAGTCACCATTAAACGTCATATTTTAAAATTAGTTTCAATCTTACAGGGTGTTTCATAACGTCGTGCCAGACCAAAGTTATATTTTTTTAAATGGAACACCCTGTATTTTATTTTAAATTTGAAATCTATTCCCCATTACAACAATATAAGGTTGTAGTTATACATGCAGGTATTTAAAAAGTTATAACCACTTTTTTATATTAATCGTAAGAAGTTCAACGCCATACCTACATAATTTAAAAGGAGCTTAAGAACAATTATCAATTTCAGCAGTTACTTTTTAATTATTGTCAACAATTATAAAAAATATTGATTTTCTCAATATTCATGAAATTGTTTCCAGAGTGAGTCAAAATGCAAATCCATTATTTTCTCTCTTTTTTCAAATATCACTATATATCACTATCGAAAAGAACTAAAATTATACTTCAATTTCTGTTCAGCAGTCCCTATACCTAAATTTATTTCGATGTTTATATTCAAAGTATTGAATAAGTATCTAAATGTTAACCAATAAGTTGATCATGACTCATTTGTCAAAAATTTACTATTATTAAAATACCGTAATAATAATAAAAATAAAAAATAATTCCTTACAAAAGGTGTTCAAAATAATCTCCAAAATAATTGAAATAATTTCCAGCAGTTTCTCGTATGCGAGGGGCACAATAGATCTTTTAGGTCTCAATGAATGTCACCCCAATATACATACATATCGGCGTTGCCAGACGTCCCGATTTTAAAATAAAAATTAAATGTCCTGCGCGGGACAGGCTCAGTCCCGTTTTTCGGGGATAACCCGACCATGCGTGCAGCTCGCTGAGGAAGCGAGGGTGGGTGGCAGAGACAAGTGTGGACTGGACTTTAAAAGAAATTAAATCTCCACAGAAATATCATGAATAGGTAATTCTTATAAATAATTATTCTCTTATTGTAAGTTGCAATTTGTAACAAGCACTCCTTAGCCTATTGTTTGAAACGCCATATTTTTCTAATGAATAAAACTTTTTTGAATTTGATTTCTGTTTTTTTAAATTTTTTTTATTCAGAAGACGAATACGACTCAACTATTTAACGATAGGTTAAATCTGATTTAAAATATCATATTTTTACTAAAATACATTTTCCAAGGCTATTTTTGCTACCTATTGTCACGTAAACGTAATTTGAACTCAAATAAAGAGATACATATTTAAAAACTTCTGATTACATACGTTTTTTTACTATGTCCCGCTTTCGAAGAAAGAATCCCGCTTTTTTCACTCAAAAAGTTCCAAAATCCCGACTTGGCAAAAAAAATCTGTCAACGCTGATACATACATTCTCGTATGCGAGTTTGTAATACAGATGTTTTTCTCTAAGCTGTACGATAAATAGTTTCTGAGATACAGAGGGTTATCTCTCTTAATCAGACACCCGGTACATCAGGCATTTCTTCCCGGAACCGCTCACGAATTGTTTCTGCCGATACACGCTTTCTTTCGCCGTACATTTTTTGTACAACTTGTAAATTACTTAGAATAAGAGGTGTACATCTAGCTTTTATTTCAGTAACTTTCTCAGAGAGAGTTGTTTTGAATTCGGCATCATTAAGAGTCCTCATATTTCTTTCATACAGTTTTTGGTGATATCCCCAACTATTTTTTCAAATAAAATCTGTAGTAATTTTTTTTTCGGCAATCTCTTTCCGTGGGTAAATTTGTTTTTGTTTCGAGCTAAAATTCCATGTTTATTCATTTATTAGTGGACTATCCTTGAAATTCCCTCCTGTATATATGTAAATACAACTATTTTTAATATGTTATTTTGTAGTTATAACTTTACTAAAACTCATCAACTGACTGGTTTCTGAATAACTTTACATTTTAATTGCACGAGAAGTTTGGTCTAATACTTGGGTAATTAGGAGTTTCGTAAATTAACATAGAGAACATTTTTAATAGAATTTATGCAAGAAAACTTTCATAATCAATTTTTTTGTAATAAATCCTCTTTAGCCGATCTCAACGATTTTTGGTTGGATAAAAACTTCTGAGTTGGCATCACCGACATGGTAATGTAACGTTTTGCGCATTAATTGTATCATGTACGTGTTGAACTCTTTTTGGATGGTTAACGAAACACTTATTATAAGGGGCAAGTGTATTTGTAAAAATGTCCCTGTATCATAGGCCTACGATGAAATTTCAATAAGGGATTAATTTTTATGGAAAACATTTTATATCATAAGGGCGTCGGCCCAGCTTTGTAGTGGAACGCTTCTGATGCGGTAATTATAACCAAGCAAGGTCGAGCGCGGTTAGTACTTGGATGGGTGACCACTGGGGAAACACCGTCGTAGAGCCCGTACAGCCTGCAGCGAAACACCTTAGACTACTAGGGTCAGTAGCATATCACAGCTCGCAGGCATTATACGAATGAGCACGAGGTATAATGGAGATATGCCGTCTTTCGGATGAGACGTAAAACCGAGGTCCCGAGTCCATGGATGTTGGGCTCGATAAAGATCCCTACCACTGGTTGGAACACTAGTGGTTTCGGCAAAATTTCCGGTTAGCGGTAGAGTGCTCCCGGCGTCGGTGATTAGCCTGAGTTGCAGAAATAGACCGACGTTAAATAACCGACAAAAAAAAAATTATATCATAGGCGTACGATCAACATTTTTCAAAGGGGGTTGATTTATTTGTAAAAATTTTCATTACGATAAAATTTTCAAGTAGGGTAGTTGCGAACATTTCCTTCTCTTAGGCGTATAGACTATACAGGGTGATTCATTGGGAAAGTAACATACGTTAACTGCAGATACGGGATACCTAGGCTATCTCAAAAACCCCATACTTGATGGGTATTACTATTTTAATAACCAAGATCTATTTTGACAAATTCTTTATTGGTCCGTAACTTTCTTACTAAATTTTATATTTTCTTGAAATTTGGCACATGTATTTACTTTAAGGTGTCCAATCGATCAATCTATTTAAAATAAGAAAAATCCAGTTCCCGATTTAATGAAAATTAATAAAATATTCTGGCCCCAAAACAACACCCTATATATCAGATTTTTTTAAAAAGAATTATTGTTTCCTAATTTTTGTCTGCATTAACCCATTTCATTCTGTTTTCATACTTCTGAATTCATAGTTAAAATGCCTCCTAAATTTAGTAACGAGGAATATGGGGATATGATTTATTGTACGGCTTTATGTGTACGGCTTTTGTGATGGTAATGGCATGGCAGAGCTGCTAAGAAGAGAGTATGAATGGCGATTTCCTCAACGAAGAACTCCAAATCATACAACATTTGGAAAAGTTTATGATTATGTTAGACAACACGGTCGATTTCCAACAGTAGCACTGAATGAACACAATGAAAGACAATACGTCAACTTGGAAAACGATATTCTCAATTTAATTGATAATAATCCAAAAATAAGTACACGACGAATTAGTCATGTTTTGCATGTTCCCCAAATACTGTTTGGCGAAGAATAAAAAAGAATAGCCTGCATCCTTACCATGTACAGAAAGTACAAAGGTTAGTAGCAGGAGATGAAATACCCAGAATTAATTTTAGAAGGTGGATCATCCGAAATGCACGGATTTACTGATGAAGCCCAAATCACGAGAGATGGGGTATACAATCTTAGGAATTCACACAAATGGGCAGAACAAAACACATTTACCACAAGACAGGCTCACTCACAGCATAAATTTTCCGTTAATATGTGGTGTGGCATATTTGATAACAAATTAGTAGGACCACATATTTTACCTCATAGGCTAACCGGTGAAGTATATTTGGATTTTCTGGAAAATATCTTACCAGTATTGTTAGACGATGAAAATATCGATACAGGTGGAATTTATTTTCAACATGATGGTACTCCGCCACATTACAGACGTATAATTTTGTATCTGACAATTTCCCCAATAGATGGATTGGTAGAGGTGGTCCTTATCACTGGCCTTCAATGCTATGTGATTTTAATCCCGTCGATTATTATGTTTGGGGATTTATAAAATCAAAAGTTTACGATGAGGAAATAAACAGCAGGGAAGGAATTCTTGAAGAAGCTTTTCATCAAATGAAAAATAATCCAGACGAGATTAGGAAGTCAGTCAGGCATATTACAAGAAGGGCAACAATCTGCCTTCAACAAGATGGTGGGCATTTTGAACAATTGCTTCAGTTTTTCGTTAATTCTTAGGAGTTTTATTAGTTATTCTCAATTAAGTTAAATGTTAAATTTAATTTATTATTTATTGTTAATTTTTTCAATCCGTATCTTGATTTTTTTATTTTAAATACATTGATAGTGATATGGTTTTTTTGAATTGTTGATCTATATTAATTCCATACCTTATTATAAAATAAATCTTATCTTATTTTATTATTTTAGTCTTAATACTTATCTTCATTTATATCAATCTAGCTCAGTCGGAAATTATCAAAATATTAATTTTTTTTATTTTATTATGATTATTATGAGACTCTTTATTATTATTTGAATAATATATTTGTAAATTTATTTAAACTATCTCAGGGAATTATATTTTTGTTTGTGAGTTCAAATTTTGTGAGGCCAACTCTGTCCTTTGACCTTCATAGATACAAAAACAAACACATTCAATTTTAAATAAATGTTCAACAAATGAAACGTTTGGTTTATTGTTTAACTTTGCTTAACTGCTTAATTAACTTCAAAAATATTCAAAAAATCGTTAACACTATTTATTTCTTATCTAAAATTCACTCACTCTATCATTCACAACAACATTAAGATTATACTTACGACAGTCTATGGTTTTATATTTCTATGGTTTCAACACCCCAGAAAAGATGATTAATTTTATACGTGAAGAAGTGATATTTGACAACGTTCTAGAATAAAATGGAATCAAAATCAATGATGGTCAATGCCTTTTTGACCCTTTTGAAAATTTTTGTCAGTAAGTATAATCTTATCTAATACTTTTTTTTAAAATATGAACAATTTAAATTTTAGACATCAATAAATTCAACATTAAATTATATAGATAAATGTCTTTCGTAGTTAAAGTATTCATTTCTTTTCTTCTCTTGAAGGTCACACTGAATTTCACTGTTCGGTGACCATGGACAGAAATTCTGGGCTGCTTGGAAAAATTTTTCTGTTCTAGATAAACGATTTCAATATTTTTCTTGCTTTTTAAACCGTTTTGCCGAAAAAGCCAAGTAAATCACTGGATTCATTTTTTTCTGCTCTTTTCAAATACGGTATTCATTTTCAAAAAATCTGATATACAGGGTATTGTTTTGGGGTCGGAATATTTTATTATTTTTTTTTAAATCCGGAACTGGATTTTTCTTATTTTAAATAGATTGATCGATTGGACACCCTAGAGTAAATAGGTGTGCCAAATTTCAAGAAAATATACAATATACAAGAAAGTTACGGACCAATAAAGAATTTGGCAAAATAGATCAAATATCTTGCTTATTAATATAGTAATACCCATCAAATATGGGGTTTTTGAGATCGCCTAGGTGTCCCGTATCTGCAGTTAACGTATGTCACTTTCCCAATGAATCACCCTGTATGTATTTTTAAGGGATAGAAAAATGTCCCTGTATCATAGGCGTACGATGGAATATCAATAAAGCATTAATTTTTTCGGAAAAAGATGTATACCATGTGCATATGATCAAAATTTTTCAAAGTGGGTTAATTTTGGAAAAACTTCTATCAACCATTGGGGTACGATAAAATTTTAAAAAGCGGTCGATTGATTCGCAAAAATTTCCACCTACCTTGGGCATACTATAAAATTTTTATAAAAGGGTTCATTTATCTGGAAAAATGTCCTTCTATCTTGGGCGCACTATAAAATTTCTATGAGAATAATTTATTTGGAAAAATTTCTATATCATGGACGTAAGATGAAATTTTTCAAAGGGGGTTGATTTATTTGCAAAAATTTCCGCCTACTATGTTATTGGAAAACTACAAGTTATTGGAAAACATTTCCTCTTCTTAGGGGCACTATAAAATTTTTATAAGGGATTAATTTATTTGGAAAAATATTTATATCATGAACGTACAATGAGATTTTTAAAAGGGGTTTATTTATTTGTGTTCACTTCTGCCGACAATCCCCGTGACTTTCTATTTTTTTTTAATAAATTAATCGTTAGCAGCAGACTTATGCTATAATTTGACTTAATTGTTATACTAGGTATTTCATGGATATATTTGCTTTAAAAATGATTAAAATGACTGAAATTTAAATGCCATTCAACTTATTTCGACAGAAATTGAATGAATTTTCGGTTTTTCCAAATAAAAATTAATTTATCTTCTCTCAAGAACGGTATACTAGACGACACCGTACCCCAACGAGAAATCACTTAGAATCAGTAAACCTAACTAAAGCCATCGACCGACTGAAGGGTATCGACAAAGAAAAAAATCTCGTTTGCACATGACACCCTTAGAAATAAATTACGATTCGAATCCTTCGAGTATCTGAACGTCGGGTGTCGAGAAAAACATTTTAGTAGACGTTTGTTGACTAACCAGAGAAAAAACTCCTTCTAGAAAGATTGACTTCCAGAGTTGAACTTGGATATACACAGTGGTCCTAAATAAAGGACTACATTTTTTTATTTAAAATAACTTTTTTATTTTTAGGGCGATTCATTTTCTTTTTACAGGAATAATAATTCAACATATCCTCAATAAGATGCCAAGATTAGATGAGGTATGGATACACAGAACCGGATTTATCGGTGCATTCAAGCTCGTTGCAAATGTTACAGCTAAATCTGAACTAATATGACATTTTGTTATAGTTGAACTATTCAGAGTACCTCAGTAAAAACAAAATTATCCGAATTTCTTGTATTCGCGAAATATAATTTTTTTATTGAAATAATACCAGCTTAACGCGCCTTCGCTATAAATAATAAAAAACAAAATTTGGTGAAAACCAAGATTTCTTTACTGCCAGAAATATGAAATGTGTTGCTAAGAAGGTCTCATCCTTGTGAAAATATTAGGAAAACATGGTTTTCAGATGAAAAAATGTTTTATTTGAGGCCACCTAAAAATACCCCAAATAATATGACGTACAATTCAAGAGAGAAATCCCACTAGAACATATTTCATTTGAAAAGAAAGTCATTTCTTAACAGCTGTTATGGTGTCTGTGGCAGTATCCATGTTGGGAAAATCCAGTCTAATATTTGTTGATGTTGGAGTGAAATTCCCAAATATACCAACCGCCCAGAGTTAAATCCTGTTGATTATTCAATTTGGGGAATTTTCACTTATAATATCACAAGAGCTTAAATTATTTCCGGAAATTTTCTTGAGGGCACGAATATTTTGAAAATTAAAATATTCGTGCCCGAAAGAAAATTTCCAGGAATATTTAAGCTTGTGTGGTATTCGGTAAGAAAATGACACCATAATTTGGAAAAAAATTATTAATCCAACCTGACATTTTAAATTAATTCAATTTAATTTACCTTTTCAACTGTCAAAAAATTTCCACTTAAATATCGTGGCGCCTCGAAAAAATTTTCCGAAATTTTTTTAGTTGCCATGGTAACTAGTTAAAATTAAGGCATCTTTTTGGTTAAAAAGTAGAGGTGTGAAATTTTCGATTAAAATCTACACGATGGACAACTATTTGAAATCATCGTGCTGCTCAGAGAAAGGTTGCAGTTAGTTTGGAACAGTTTTGAACAGGGTACAATTAATGGGGCTATCAATTTAGGACACAGGCGGATAAAAGAAGTGGTAAACAATTATGTTGTCCCCATTCATGATATTTTACTCTAAATCATAACTATTTAGCTGTTTTTTTAATATTCATTTCCCTATTTCAATTAAAATATATTTCGCAAATATGGGTAATTCTGATAATTTTGTTGTTAATGAAGTATTCTGGACAATTTACCTACCAAAAGGGCATATCAGTTCAACAGGTTTTATTTACAACGAACTTAAGTGCTCCGTTATCGAAAAAAATCAAGTCCGGTTCTGTGAATCTATACCTTATCTAATCTTGGCATCTTAAAGAGGATAAGTTGAGTTATTATTTCCGTGAAAAGAAATTCAATCGCCTTAAAACCAAGAGTAATTTTGAACTAAAAAAATGTATTCTCTTACTTCGGGCCACAGTGTATAATATGATGCGAATATACTGAATCAACAATTTTTGATGAAAATCCCGCAAAATGAAGATACAAACATACAACCAGGATTGATTCCAATACAAATATTGGATATATATGTTATTTGTATATCCATCGAATTCATTTTAAATACAAAATCAAATATTTTCATGAGCGATTTGAAATATGAAGTATTTTTTCATATCACACATATATTTACTTAAAAATATTTTGAATTTATAACCCTGAATCGATTTTGCGGTCGAATCCGATGCTGAAATATCCCTTTATTATTTGGGATTTAATGGGTGTTGGCTCGTATAATACAGTTTTCGTTTAAAAGGCGGTACATATCCCATAAAGGATGGATAATATTGAACACGTTCAAGATAAATGCATCCCTAAAGTGTCCCCTTTTAGGAATGTGTAGTAGGATCGTTTGTCGGAAAGAAGCAGTCCGTTTAAAATCACTAACACTGTTAAAAAATTTTGTTGCAACGACCATTTTTAACAACGTACGCCAATATTTCAAATTGTACGCATCCACCAAATTCCTTATTGGCGCATTCGCCATAGTTAAGGAAAAGTGAATTTAGGTTATGTAACAGGTGGACAATATAAATATCATCCGGGTGTTGGGTTTTAGGAAAATATCAACGATTTATTCACTCACAAAAAACTTAATAATATATAATGGTTATGAAAATATAAAATAAAGGTGATTGACAATAAAAAGCGGGAATGAGAAAAGCCGGTAAATGAAAAAGAGTTTCAACGTATTCACTCTCTAGAACTAATCAGGACACTACTGCAACGGATAGTTCAAAAGGGTGGGTCACCCAAAAAGCGCAGTTGTCACGTTGGTTTAATAAGAAGGGGATCTTGTTACAGTTACTTATTTTACCGATGATAGTGATCATTTATCTATTTAGATCAGGGCTGTCTAGCTGCAAGTACCCCAAAGGCGACTTAACAAAATTCGGTTTGGAGGGCAACATTATAACATACCTCCCATACAACTTTATCAGGTTTTAATATAATAATCCGGTCAAGTTAGTACAAAAAATAGGGGTTCCCTTGAATATATTCCCAACAAGCTGAAAACTTGCATGAACGTTAGGGATACCATTAGATTGAAATTGTGAAAAGTCTCCATCGATCCCGTGTGTGCAAAAAATTTTATGCGAGGTGAAAGTAAAGTTGGCAAAAATAGGTTTTTCGGATTTTTTAGCGAAACGGTTAGTTTTATGATAAAAATATTTTAGACAAAAATTATAGATCATGATATTCTCTACAAAAATTGTACCCATACTTTTTCCTAAGATTACCGATTTCTGAAAAAAACCATTCTAAAGTTATATTCTCCATAATATGCACAAATTGCTCAAACAGCAATACATCAGTTGTTTTGTCGTTGATGTAAGGATCTTCTTCTATTCAATTAGCCTTGATAACCGGTGCATGCTGGTAAACAAACTAGCTTTATTGCAACCGCATTTCGAATGCAAAATGCAAAAAAATAGTATTGAGATGCTTTTTTGGTGCAGACGGAAGTAGAGTCAGTTATTAATTAGCTTCCAACTCAAATATTCTGGGTCTACTTAATTACCAAGCCACACTTGATCCTTGTAATACGTTCGATAAACTGTTGATGAGCGTAAGCCGAGGTTGGAGGAAGACAAGCTAATTGAACACGCTCTTTTATTACGTGTATGTTTTGCGATAAGTAACCTAATTTATCTATGCAAGTTATTTTTTTTTTGGAGATTCATATACAGAGAAAATCATTGTGTGGTTTTACGGAACCACAATGCAAGTGAAACTTTTTTTTCGGATTGTAGGCTATTAACTGAAAATTTTCGAAAAATTTATTTTTTCTATTAAGAGTATTAAAATCGCGTTTTTAATCTTAACTTAATAATTGGGAAATGGAAAATCAATAGTAGACAAGATATCCAACTATAAATTTTAATTTCAATCTGCGTATTAGAATATGGTATACATAATACTGTTATGTTTTTGTTATTTATTTAAATAGTTTTTACTTGTGGGATAAAATTATACACACTACTATGGCTAATTACTATTGATTTATTAATAGAAACACACACTGTATTAAACTTAATTCATATACACACTTTACTTAATGTCTACTAATTTATTTTTACCACTGGAATATTACACTATTTATCTTCACTACTTCATTCACTGTCCGATTACTAAGAACTTCTGTAAACTGTCTGTGAACTAATTCTTTGTCTTTGTTTCACTAATTGTCAACTCACTCAAAAACTCGCGTATATATACTTTATCAATACTCGAAAATTCTTGAATTATCCACGCTCGTCATATGCGTAAACACAACGATCGTCCTATATTGTTCTCGAAAATAGCGCATTCGCCAAAATTGATAGTTGAATGACAGGGCCGGCTTTGAATTGGTAACAATATGATTTTTTACATTTAGGATAAGCCGATAAACTCGCATTTGAAAATATTTCCGATGGTTGTTGAGCCTTGCCTGGTTTGCACATGAACTTGTACTGATTTTTGGTTTTTTAGGTATTCAGTAAATTTATTACCTCTTTCAACACTTGCGTCAATCAATGCCTTTATGTCACGATCAACAGTAATAAATTCATTTGAATGCAACGGTTTAATACAAACGAAGCAAAGGACTATGCTTCCATCTTATGGAAAATAAAAGACCACTCAAATGCGGATATTTTGATACCAACTTATTCGTCTTGAAAAATAGAACATTTGATAACATTGCGCCAATGTTGTAATTTAATTAATAAACCCACAAAATCAGTTCATTTGTCAGAAACTTGCGATTCGATTACAAAATCTAACCATTCAATAGGACTCCACCTGCTGCGGTGAAACAGAGTCGGACTTGTGAATATAGTTGTATATGCGATGAATACCAGTTTCGTTGAAACAAAATAATAAGATTATATTTTTCAGTTGTATAAAGATATGATAGATTGCAATCAAATTATGTAAAAAAGGTACATCTCTCAATTGACAATCTAACATCTTTACATAAGTTTGTCATTTTGTAATAGCAGTTTATTATAACGTTTTCTATATTATAATAGTAAAATTATAATAGGTACATTTAATAGCTGACCGACACGTATTTCGTAAACAATTCCGGTACAAACGAATTCCCGTCAGGATTCTTAATGACTATAAAATACACACGAGTTCCCGTCCGACACTTGCAAGTATCTTCGAATTGCCGTCCAGTTTATTTAATCCGCTTACAGGTAAACTAAATAGTTTTGAAAATTCCAGTAAATCGTAATACCTATTCGTAATCCTGAATTCTAATGAAAAAGTTGAATAACCTATTGGGGGGCTAGGGGGTCTGTCAGTACTAATTGCTATGAATATATTTTTCTATTATATTTTCTATTATATTAAGTTGTCATTTTCGAAACGGCAGTTTATTAATATACATATTTCCGATCGTTTGTTGTCGTACGCTATAGTGATACACAAAATACTTGAAGTAATACTAAGTGAAAAGGGTAAACCCTTTATGGTTAGGTTATATGTTAGGTTAGGTTAGGTTAGCTTCTTTACATGTATGTATTTATGACTCAGTTCAGTAGTAGTACGCAATAAAATTGTAGAATTAAAATTCCGTATTTTATTCCAATAATGAATCATATAAAATAATATCGTGTAATAGTGCCAAACATAAGACATTTATAACTATTTCTTATTTCATACATCTGAAAACGGACCTCCCTTGAAACTTTTACTGTTCACTTATTACAATTTGCAATAAATACATAGCTAGATATCAGATGATTCAGAGAATTTACCGTAATTACCATAAACACCTTTTAGACAGGTCAGTTTTCACCCTGACGGGAACTCGAGTGACGGCTTAACGTATCCTAATTATGGAACAGGTAGACTGGTTGACTGTAGTTGACGCTGCTGATCGAACTATACCTAATCATGAAGAAATATAATGCTGAAAATTAGATTTCAGTTGACAGTGCTTTTTATGTCACGCAAGGGAAAACGCAAGGGAAAACACATCGCCATCAAAATATATATAACACAAAAACCGGCTTCGGCTATCAAAAAAATACAAAAATTAAACAAAACCCGGCTTCGGCCATGAAAAAAATTTAATAAAGCAAAAAGGCGACTTTAGCTACCAAAAAAATATAAAAACCGGCTTCGGCCAATAAAAATTTTTTTTCAGCTACACTTCGCGGATAGAAGGTAATGAGGTCCTCAGGCACTGCCTGTGGGGGGAAGGTGGAGCGCGTAAAAGGGGATACTCTAAGAATTATACATTATCTTTTAGTATCACCCTTTACGTCGGGTTCATTACCTACACACATTTCACAAGCATATTTGTATTAACAGTTATCCTATTTTTTTTAAAGAGTTACCGATGCCAACAAATACACTACAAAATACTACAAAGAAAAAACAACATATAAAAATTAACTGATAAAATTAGGTCAGTTCAACCCTGTCTGGTTTTATTTATTAATTTCTTATCACCGCCGATGTCCTTACTTCGTGGAATCTGTAATACAGGTCTATTTACGTATTTTCTCTCTGTCTTACTCATACAATCTCCGTAAGCGATTTTAAAAATAATATCATTAATTGTGAGTTAATGATAAAAGTCACAACATTGGCGCAATGTTATCAAATGTTCTATTTTTCAAGACGAATAAGTTGGTATCAAAATATCCGCATTTGAGTGGTCTTTTATTTTCCATAAGTTGGAAGCATAGTCCTTTGAGACATTTAAAACACTGAAAATAATATTAACAATAACTACGTGTTTTCAATACAAAAGAACGGTATATCTTTGGGACTTAATATATTATTCACTATATTGTTATAAAACTGTATTAGACGCAGTTTCGGAAATAAAATTTAGTATCAATTACGATATCAGAATAAACATGACAACAATGCCCGCTTTTATTTAATTATCTACCAGTTTTAGACACAATAATAAATTTGTTGACGGGATGCAACTCAGCGGTTGGACGGATGTAAGTCAGCGGTCAAAAGTTTGGCCTGCTCAAATGACAGTTAATTTTGATAATTTGTTGTCAGGCACTTAAAATACAACCCTCGTATATAAATATTCTTAAGCTATGACTAAAAAAACGAAAAAACCATATAACCAGAAATGTGGCGTTGACAGGTTTTATTAATACTAGCGACCATTTGTTGGGATATATGGTATGATTTACAACACATTCAAGTTATAACTGTACTTAAGCCTGAAGATAAATAGGTAGATTTAAATGGTCTACTTAATTAACATTATACAGTTCAGAAATATTATTAAGTTGTTTGTCCCATATAAACGAGAAAAAGCGAAATTTATGGATCGTGAAAATTTAAAACGAAACAGAAAAATGTTTTAACGTTTCGATTCGCTCGATTTACTCTGGAGTTCTTTTTTAATAATTTGAATTTCAATGTTTTATTTATGTTAAAAGGTTTTTCTTTTAACGTAACATTACAGTAGCTTTAAAAAAGTCTTTGAACTTAAAATTGTTAAATACACATATAATAGGCGGCGTTTCGATGATCGATAAGAGGTCGAGAATTGAGAAAGAAATTTTATGGAAGCATCAGGTTTAGCCACATTTTGTTACATGGAAAGGAATAAAAATATGACGCGGAGACAAAAAGAGTGAGCTTTAAATTCTGCTATACTTTGTTTAACCATCCTTTGCCGTTACGTCATACATTGTCACACTTTATCTTGCTCTCATGAAATGGATGAGACGGAATTATGACGTCATTAACGTCAATTTTATTTGTTACTTTTGTCAGTTCAGTTGTCATATTTTGATTTGTTCATTATTTTTGGTCATTTAACATATGTCATTGATTATAATTTTTAGGTAAATTAACATTCAACTAATATAAGACAAACGTAAAACAGCAGAATACGTCACCGATTATGACGTAACGGCAAAGGATGGTTAAACAAAGTCTAGCATTGTTAACAAACGCATCATAGTTTGTTGGTTCGAGTCACACCAGTTCTTGTTCTTTTTGGTAAATGTATTCACTTACTCATGAGGTTTGATACCGAATAAATTTGGATTGTTTAATGAAAAACTGTTGTATAGCAATTAGATAAGAAAGTTTTTCGAGCGCTACGGGAAATATCCTACCTTAAAAGCCAAAAGGTGAATTTGAATAATACATGACATTTCGATGGATCAATATCACTGAATCGTTGCGTTAAATTCGACAAACAAACAAACAAACAATAGGTAAATTTTTATGTCAAAAATCCTAGTAGAAAACGAACTATGCCGTCATGTAATAGATATTTACGTTACTAGTCCGGTAAGTACACTTTTACAGTACGAGTGAGATGTTTACGGTCGAGGCGACAGCCGAGTCCGGAATTTCGAAACGAGTACTGTAAAAGTTTACCGGACTTGTGACGTACAACATTTTATTTCATACTGCTAAAAAACACAAAAGAACAGTGAAAAAATAAAATATTAATATATTTATCGGCGTTCGCTATTTTTGAAATTTACATTCAATGCCAAGATAGCTGGCCTGAAGTTGGTACCCATAGAAACATAATATTGTTTTTAAATAATATGATACTGTCAGCGATTGTCATTATCCGATTTTCACGAAATGGTTCAAGATCAATTCATTCCTGAGGACATTTTGCGCAAATCTCATGAAGCCACGGGGCATTTGATACCCAACATAGTTCTGTTTATTGTTTTGCTGTTGAATTTCAATAAATGTATATTCATACTTTTGAAGCATAACTGAGTTTCTATTAGTTTTTAATATGTAAAAGCCTGTAATTGCAGAATTTTTAGAAAAATTACGAATTTTACAGTTTTTCCGAATTTTCTTCGCTCCTAATTATACAATCACTTCGCTGAAAAATGCGTTGTATTCGTATTTTTATTATCTACAATTCATCTTTTGACACCATTACGATTACTTGAGAAACTTTCGTGTCAAACTTTGTTTTAAATGTCGAAAATATATGAGGTTCATACTACGTAATGTCTTTTACATGATGGAACATTCCGTTTTCTACTTGGATTTTTGTGAAAAAATCACTATTTGGATGCTCTAATGCTTGGCCTAAATTTGAAAATTTACCTGTCACCGTATAGATATTTTTCCTTTGAAATGCCCAGTCGTCAGAGCAATAAAAGGGGCTCTACCTAAAAAGAATTCAAGGAGTTTTGATTTATTGTGTATGATATAAGGTCAAGTGTCAAAAACACATATTCATTTTGCGACCTCGAAATCCTTGTGGAAATTTAAAAAAAATCGTGTTTTGTTGAAAAAATTGATTTTTGCCAAATATTTCGGTTCTCGTGCGTTTTATGAAAAATATGCACCCGTATAAAAATGAAGGTGACTAAATTCTCTTTAATTTATGTTCCATTCATTTTTGCAGTAAAGTTGATAGTTTCGATGCAGCGGGTTTGTAAATGTAAGTACTTTTTATCGCAATTGCACAAATTCCTAATTCGTTGGTTTTCTGTGGACCTTTAGATACTTTTTGTCATTAATAAGCATGCAAGTCCTATCCACAAGCGTTTGTGCTATTTGTCACTCATTTCCACACCACCTTGCGGTAGAGTAAACGGTTCTGTGGTTCTCCCATTAGGCCTAATCCACGAAGCGAATTTAATCGAGTTTCCTTCGCTTCGTCTTTCTCGATGGTCCGGGTTTTTCAAGATCTTCAGGTTCTGATTCGTCACTTCTCTCCTCATTAGGTTCAAATTCTTGGTCGTCATCCAATTCTTCTATTATTTGGTCTATAATAATATCGGAGCTGCATCTTCTTCATCATCATTTTCAGGAAGCAAGTCTTGCGCATTATCGCAGGAGTCACCGTTGATGCATCCACATATATTACTGTATTTTAATCCAGTTTTCCTGCAGCCGCAGGCCGGTCCTTAGCTTTTTTTGCATTTACACGAAATGCATTTTTGCAATTTTTCTGGCGCGGGGTCCTGCAACTGGAATAAGTAGTCCACTGTCATTTATTTTCCAACCCAGTTTGTAGGTGGTTTTTCATTACCACGCTAAAGTTGCACTTGGTGATAAGTTCTCAAAGAATGCTGACGCGCTGCTGCTTCGGTCGGTGGT
Source organism: Lochmaea crataegi (assembly GCA_947563755.1). Classification (NCBI taxonomy): domain Eukaryota; kingdom Metazoa; phylum Arthropoda; class Insecta; order Coleoptera; family Chrysomelidae; genus Lochmaea; species Lochmaea crataegi. Next base: position 8,075,084 of record OX387435.1, read on the forward strand.
AATAAGGCGAGATAGCTTTTGCTTTTAGTAATTGATTGCAAAAAGCAACGGTAACGGTGAAAGTTCAAGGATGTGTCCGAAGGTTTAGCGCCGTACAATGATAAAAGAAAACCTTGCCCTGCTTCAACGACAGTTTAAGGCTCAGCATTTTCCTCATTAAAAACTGCTCTAAGTGTTTATTCTTCTGAAATACGGTGATGACTATTGCCTTCCTTTGTTTAAAGTTTGCGGAAGTTGTGTCGCAGCCGCTGATCGCATGAAGAACAAGTAGATGCTGTCGCACTTTTATGTCTTGTGGTCGTAGGCTTTGCACAGAGTACATTTTCTTCACAATTTTGCCTTTTCCGGGTGTAAGAAAGTATATGTTGGGATGAGCAGTCCCTAATGTCGTCAGTATAACCAGCAAATCTATGTATTATCCAACTATGACTACAGAATCAAATGTGGATGTTGGTATTCTCCAGTTTTTCTTTTAGCATCGAGATGAAACGACTTTTGTACGCCTCATTGGACAAAATTTTTTCCTGTGTAACGGTGGGTGTCATGTGGCCGTCAAAAATCACATCAGGTGCAGCATGCTTTCGTGTTCGTCGAAGTACTTAGGTACTCGTTTTTGACACTTGACCTTACACCAAGCACCAGAAATCAAAACTCCTTGAATTATTTTTAAGTAAAAACGACTGGGCTATAATATCTTTTGTATTTTTTGAACAAACTTATAGAGGGTGTCCATAAAATCTCCTGCCAAACGCAAACCACAAATACTAGATGTGATTTTATGTGTATTCAACATAATTTACCTTTATCCAAAAATTCCCCCTAAAGAAACTAGCGCCATTTGAAAATAACGCTGTTGAGACAGTTTTTAACCCGTAACTGCTACTGCTTAATTGGTAAATTTATATAGAATAAGTAATTCACGCAGTCGTCAGCAGGTGAGGTCACTATGCATTCTTTAGTTTAGTTAGGTTTGAACTGTCGAGGAGTGAATAAGCAATATTGTTCGCTTTTACATCGATTGTGATCGTTTGTGGGTCCCCAAAATCCGAGCGTAGCAAATACATTATATTTTTGATATTTATAGTAGTGAAGAATATCGGTGCAACGAGGTAAATATATTGATTTTTGTATTATGTAGATCGCTATTACTGTAAATATGTGTTTTTCAGAGTGGCGAATGGACCATTAAACCAGGCGGAACTAACTATTAGAAATCGTAGAGAATGATGAATTTTGGGAAGACGAAGAAAATGAAGCCGGTTTCTAAAAAGAAGTTTTAACAAAACCTCCAAATCTCCTTAACTCGAAGGGCTAATTTAAGATTTATATCATTTGATAATTAAACCAGTTGATTCGAAACAAATGATCGTGGTTTGTTGATTGTGACGTAAATTTACTTTATAAGACGTTATGTTATGTTATGTAACATTATTTCCTTTCCTTGATGTGGCAGCTTCACATTTGCGGACATAAATTATCAACACTGACAATTGCCACTATTAAATTAATACACAACGCCAGAACCACGTCTGCGAATACAAGGAAGCACTATTTCGTTTGATACAAATTTAATTATAATATATATTCGAATTTAATGGCAATGGATAACTAAAACAAACGAAATAAATCGAAATGTTCAGTAAAAAATGAATGAAACATTTCTTATTTGCTCCTGTTAATTTCATTGTTTGTTTTTAGAAACGTTCAGATGATCGTTATAGCGTAAATATGAAATTCATTGCGGTTGACTTATATAAACAATTTATTTTATTGCCTTAAATAGTATATTTTTCTTAATAATAAATAATATGCCCCACAAAATTTCGGGAAGTTCACAAATATTGGATTTATGTCAAAAATTATTAACTGTTTTATTCACCAATGATTTTTCTGTTATGTATTGTATGTTTAATTGAATCTCTGACTACCTTTTTTGTTTCAAAGTTGATAATTTTAAGGCAAGTAGTTGTATTTTGTATTTTTAAGAATTTTACATCAGTTATTTTTCCACTTTTTTCAGTCAACTGTGATTTAAAAGGTCGAAACTCACTTATCAGCACCTCATAGGAACAGCGACTGATCATCACCAGCAGATTTTATTTCTTATGTCTATTTAAATGTAAGGGCGCCTACCTAACAACATCAGCACAGCACCTACAAGGCACGTTAACGCCTCAACCACAACACATTTCTCAGAGAGAATATTTTGCGGACGGCGTGCTTGTGGTGTGTGCTGATCCTTTGCCGACGTCATATGCTCACTTATCAGCACAGTTCGGTTAGTACAGTACAATATAATATCTCTGACAATATAAAGTGAATCCTATAGTCGGGTATCGCGGCGGTGCTGATCCCGCGTCGATGCGTTGAGTGAACCCATACACAACCGTCAAGTTGACCACTCGACGGTGCTGTGACGATGCTTGTCAGGTGCTGTGCTGTGCTGTTAAGTGAGTTTCGGCCTTTAGAATTTTGTTTTGAATAATGCCTAGACGTAAACTTGGGGATGAAGGAATAGGTATGATTGTGGCCGATTGTCTTCAGAGAGAAGTGGTGGACGTTTTCCAAGTCAATGAAACTGTCATTTCGCGGCTTCCCCATAGATATCGAGCAACTGGAAACGTAAGAGATAGACCTACAAGTGAACGATCAAGGGTTACCACACCCTGCAGAAGACCGTTATTTGACGGTGTACTAAACCCGAAAAGAACCTCTGAGTACTTGTTGGATTATACATCAGCGTCTTTTGAATGCTTCTGGTGTTTCGGTTTCATTGAAACAATACGTCGAAAATTACTCGTAAATAGGCGTTCAGTATTGTTAGTGCTTAATGGAAAAGTTAGATTTACGTTCAAGTTATTAACAATGTTATACGTTTGTTTCTTGCTGCTATTGCACTAACTTTCTTTTTTTTAGACGATAATGCTCGACCGCATCGTGCAAGTGTAGTAGAAGCGCTTTAGACTGGTGCCCCACAATCTTCCGACCTCAATCCCATCGAGCATGCTTGGGATCAGCTACAAATAGCCTTGAATTCCCATGAACCAGCCCCATAGACACTCCAAGAACTTAGACAGCTTTTACCACACCGTTGGGGACAAATCGATCGAAGCTACTACGACCTTATTGAAAGTATGAACAGAGGCGTTGTTTGGCTGTAATTTATATAAGAGAAAACCATACTCGTTAACGTATGAAAACACTGTTTGCATTATTTGTTGAAATTTAATGAATTATGATATAAATAATTATTAACTATTTGAAGCTTTTTGTACTTTAGATATTTATATAGTTTTGAAAAAAGTTGTAAATTGTAAAAAATGACGCATTCACATTTTTGATCGATATTTATGGAACAAGAAAGTAAGTAAACTAAAGCTAAGTAAGGAAACTTTTCGCACATACAAAAAACGCTTCATATTTGAGTTTTATGCATGATTTTTCCAATAATTTGGGTAAAATAAATTCAAAATAAAAATGAATCGTAATTAAAAATATGTTCGTCAACTGAATTACAAAAAATCTAGTTCTATAACAGGACTCTATTTAAAAATGATTCACTTTTGACAAACATTAAAAATGACGCTTTAACGTAAGTACTGAAAAATAGTATATTATGTTATAAGGACGAAAAATGGAGTTTTTCGGACGATGTGGGGGATTACCGGGCAGGGCGAAGCCGAGGCCGGTAACCCACATAGTACGAAAAAACATTTTTAATGATTTTTTTTTGGCTTACCGTAATGGAAAATGCTGTAAGCAAGTTGTAGGTATACACAAATTTGGCTCCATACCTCAGGAAATGGCGTCGTACCTAAAACTACCGAACGCCAAAGAATTCACGGGACATTATTTCCGAAGAACATCGGCCACATTCCTTGTGGATGCAGGAGCAGACATATCTTCTCTAAAACTGCACGGAGGCTGGAAGTCTTCTGGTGTAGCAGAGAACTACATAGATGACTCCATAAGTAATAAATTAGAGGTGGCCAACAAAATATTGAACACACCGCTAGCTGACCTACTACCTTAATAGCGTCCGAAAAATATGTTTTGGCCAAGGACGAAAAGTGTTGCCTAGGTAACAATTAATTATTTAATACCTTACTGAAAAGGTTCCCTTTTCGTCCAAATATCTAAATCATAAAACGTCATTTTTTGACACAATCGGATAAAAATATATTTACGATGCGAAGTTTGATTGACGTTTAAACTTTTTACAAAAAATATTTATATTCACAGGTTCATTGTTGTGTCGAAAAGAGCCATCGTGTATAGCTCGTTCTTCTTGTCCGGTTAGAGTCAACCCTTGCAAGACGTAATTTCTACTCTGTAGTGGACAATCGAGAGTTGACGATCGATTATGTTACGGTCAGGAAAATTCATTGTGTGCATCTTATAAGGACAGTTCACGTCAAATAAGGGTATAATGAAAGTCGCAACTATTTGAATTCCATTGTTACCGACAGTCACATCTATCACAATGTTATAACATTTAATTATTATTATACAGTGCGTTGGAATAATTGTTACTCTGTCTCCAACATATTTAAGTGAGTTTCACCATTTAAATTACCATAAGTAAATATTGGGCCTATTATGTAGTTACCTAGTATGCCTACCCTTCACGATAATTGTGTGTGGCCTTTTCGAAATAATCTGGGATTTTCATCAGACCAGTATCTCATATTTTGCTGATATATATGACCATTTGAAATAAATGTCATTTCACCTCTAAAACAAATTTATTGCGAGATAATCAGGAATATTTGCAATATTATTTGTTATGGTTTCGCATTATTCCATCTTCTAACTGGATCATCTTCTGTTAGTTGTTTATTTCTTCTGATCTACTCCACAATATTGAGCTACAATTCTAGTTGAAGCAGGTGGATTAACGACGAGCTCACTTGATACAGAAAACTGCTTATTTTCGGTTAGTGGTTTTCTGCCAGTCCGTTTCTTATTTTGGACAACGCCTGTGTCAAAATCGTCAACAGATTTAAAATATTGTAAAGCGTATTTTGAACATCTTCGACGCCTTAGAGGGGGTCCATTAATTACGTGAGGTGTTCTGGGGGGGGGGGGGAGCAGGAGATCGAACCCAATCTTACAAAATCTCACTTGAGGGTTTTGGCAAATATCACGTAATTTTTTTCTAGCAGAAAACGATGTAAAATTGCGTGAAAGTTAAGTTAAATTAAAATAAAAAACTTGTCTTGAATAAAATCTGATACAATCATGTTTATCGTATTTTTCCGAACGCCGCAGAGCAGCACAGTAGCCCTTCGATTGTTTTATTTTTCAAATAAATCCAACGCTTTCACACCCAAAATACAAATTTTGAAAAATCTCACCTAAGATTAGGGAAGGGGGGAGGAGGTCGAAAAAAATCTTAGTGCATCTCACCAAGGGGGGAGGGGTGGTCAAAAATCCTCAAAAATGCCTCATGTAATTGGCGCTTCTTTACGATGTGCATTTTTTCTGCGAGGTTGTACCATCTTTGGATTTCAAAATTAATGTTGTAACAAAATTTGAATACTATTTCATAGATTAAGTACGGTTCGCATTTCTCTTCTTATTAAAAAATACAGAAGTTAAGAGGGGGTAACTGTTATTCCAGCGTACTGTAAAAAGAAATGTAGAAATTATTGGAAAGTTGCTTCTATGAACTGTAAAAAAGTAGCTCACATTCCTTTTTCTAATAATAAATTTTCTTCATAAGTTCTTTTGACCATTCTTGACTATTCTTTGCAGACAATGATGTTTTATAAAGTCATCAATAAAGAATGTCGAATAAAATAAAAACTATAGTGAAGACCGTCCAACTATCCATCAAAAATAATATTCGCCGCCTTCGAAGTATTACAAAGAATGTCTATTAAAGGGACAGGGACAGGCACGTTTGCGTTAAAGAAATAGAACGGTTTTCGTGAAATGTGGGATTTTTCACTGCCATTCAAGCATTCCCGTACACTTCCTATTAATAATATGAAGTTGAGCAGGGAAGTGTATTTATTTATTTTTCGATTTAAGAATTCTAGACGAATAAAGGTCACGGGGTACAAAAGAAATTATTAGGAAGAAAAAGTGTTTTGTCCTTCGTCCTTTGACCAAATCGATATTTTGCTTATTAGAAATCCATAATTTCCAGAGTTGCTTTTAGGAACTATTTTCATATCCTGAGCTTTTCACGACGTCCGACCATTAGACATTTCTCAAAAACTACATGGAATTGTAAAATGATGTAGAGATCTAGACGCATGGCTGGTGTGAAATCGTGTGATAAACAATAAATTAGTCGCTGTTGTAGCAACATTGTAATATTTCTCTTCATCGATGCCGACGTGGCAGGAATGGTGACTGTCAAACAAAGTAGTTCGAGTATCACCGCGACCGCTAGAGGCAAGCCTCCTGAGAGTGTTGCCATTTCAGCTACTTTTTACGGTATTAAGCAATTGGACTGCTCGAAAAAATGGAAACTGTGTTGAGAAACACGTGTTTAGGTATCGAGATGATGAGATGTTTGTAGAATCTAGCCTCAGGGCTGTTGTCACATTTAAAAAGTAACTACTGAAAACGGGGATTTAATTGTAAAATTTAAAAATTATTAGATAAACAGCAAATAAAATGAAGAATTTTGAACAAAATATTTCTGGTGCTATTTGCTGGATAAATTGGTGAGGAGGCTGATCCTCCTTAGCCTCATTCGAGGAGCCGCCACTGTACAGATCTTGCACCTTTTATACCGACCATAGAACTTGAAACGCATGGGCATAGCTGTGTCGATATAAGACGCTCCCATCGCAAAAAAGAATAGTGAAGGTACATAAATTCACATCAAGCTGAGAATGAGTAAAATTTTTCAAAAAATAATTAAAAACAACATTTCAAAATTCCCCATTCTTCCAGTACATGGAAAAAAATTGACTCAAGGTATCTTCAAAACGGTAAGTTTTATCGCAATATTATTTCAGACAAAAATTGTAGATGTGGTGTGGTGCAATGGAATTGCGATGGATTTTATCCTCGCCTAGAACGGTTGCAACCACTAATCACTAACACTAAAATCAATATAATCTGTCTCCAACGACTCACACAAAAAAGCACTAAAAAACATTCTCAGACCCGACCCACTCAGAGCCAGCGGCGGCTCTACCATCTTCATCTCAAATGAATTATACTCTGAACATTTTTATCTGAACATAGATCTTGAAGCCACAGCAGTCAACGTATGGTGCCCCAATAAAATGAGAATCTGTAGCGTATATATTCCCCCCAAGCACAATCTAACTGAAACAGAAATGTTCCACAGGGTGTTGAGAAATCGGACTACAAAAACATGGTTTTTTTTCACCCTGTATAAATAAGCTATCAACATTTTTGGAAAACTTTTCTGGAGTTTGTTTCAATACCAAAGAATTTATCTACAATTTAGCGTAGAAACAATTGAAATCGATGAAAAATTACGAAAGTTCTTGGACAACGAACTTCAGCAAAATTTTAGGTGGCCGAGTTTTTTTGCCGGTGAGTGTAGATAACTTAGTACGCCAGCTACCCAACCCCTTCATCCTAACTGACGATTTTAACGCACACAACACTATCTGGGGTTCCAACAAAACATTCGGACGCGGGAAAATTATGGACAATTTCTTTAATAACAACCATGTAGCTATCCTAAATACAGGTTCCAACACACACTTTTTCATAACCTCAGGTACAATCAGTTCAATTGATCTCACATGGCAAACATTAGATGACTTATACGACAGCAACAATTTACCTATACTCATATCCAATAATGTCGAAAATGTAACTCCCAATCTAACAAAATGGAAAATATCTGAAGCAGATTGGCCCCAATTTACCCAACTTACTGAAACTATACTTTCCAATTTCAAACCAACAAACAATATAGACGAAACCATTGCAAACTTTAATAGCTGCATCATCACAGCTGCAAAAGAAACTATCGGACAAACTAACCTTTCCTCAAATCATAAAATAATTCCATGGTGGAATAGCGAATGTGAAACGGCAGTCCATCAAAGTAAAACAGCCCTAAAAAAATATCGTCGAGCTAAGAATATCGAAAACCATAGCTAAATTCATAATTAAAAGTAGCAAAAAAGCCTCTTGGCAAAACTATGTATCATCACTTACAATAAACACCCCCACAGCACAAATATGGTAAAAAATCAACCAAATACAAGAACATAAAACACACCAAAAAATACCCGCCATACTACACAAAGGACATATTATTAACAATAATGGGAAAATTGCCGAACTTCTTGGAAAAAATTTTGAAAACAAATTTACAAGCTCCACCATAAAACACAGATACATTCAGTCCTTTCCGTTATCTACCAAGAAATCAGGAAGACATCTCTGCCAGTAACTCACCTCTTACCAAAGATGGACTCATAAATGCCCTCAAATCCTGTAAAAAGTCCGCCGCAGGACCTGATCAAATTCCCTTTATATTCCTCAAAAACCTATCATCCCTATCTATCACAAAATTATTGGATCTCTTCAATAAAAAATGGTCGACCAGTCAATTTCCCAACATTTGGCGTCAGTCACTTATAATACCTATCAAAAAACCCGATCAACCTTCCATTCATGCAAAATCTTACCGACCGATCTCATTAACCTATGCAAATGAATGGAGAAAATAGTCAATAACCGACTAACCTGGTACCTCCAAAAACATTGCATAACTAATAAAGCCCAATCAGGTTTTATAAGTAACCGCTCTACTATGGATAACCTTGTCCTCTTACATACTGACATAGCTGAGGCTCTATCCCGAAAACATGAAGTAATAGCAGCCTTCTTCGACATCGAAATAAACTCAACTTCAAACAACACATCCAAGAAACGAAAGCAAACTGTTTCAAAAGACTCAACATACTAAAAACATTATCCCGTCATCATTGGGGAAGTGACGAAACAGCTAATAACGACGCTGATGTACTGATTACTGAAACAGCAATAGAGGAATTTAATTTGACAAATACAACTATTATTGTTGGTGAAGATGTAGACTTACTCGTATTACTCACTGCTCGAACTTCAGCTTTCTTCTCAAAACCAGGAAAAGCTCAAAATCGATCGGTATATTCATCAAAAAGTTTATCTATATTTGCAAAATTTCGAAATCATGTACTAGTTTTACACGCAATAACTGGTTGTGATACAACATCTGCATTTTACAGGAGAGGTAAAACAACAGTGTTTGAAAAGAAAGATTTAGTTCAATGTGCTGAAGTTTTTAGAAAGAGTAAGTCAACTCCACAAGAAGCTATCACCAACGGAATTTCATTTCTTCTTTGTATGTACGGAGCTCCTAGAAAAACTACCTGCTTAGATAAGTATCGATATGCATGTTTTGTTAAAAACACTAGGAATAAAAAACAAATGCAATTAGCCTGTCTTCCTCCAACCTCAGTTGCTGGTTTGTTGCATCTTTTTCGGGTATATTATCAAGTTCAAGTGTGGCTTGGTTATCAACTAGACCCAACAGATTGGAGTTGGAAGTTGGTTGATAATACATTAGAACCAATTCAGACTTTGCTCCCACCTGCGCCAGAAAAATAGCTGAACACAATTTTTTGCAACTGTAAGAAGGGATGCAGTGCTAAATGTGGTTGCAAAAATGTTGGACTGTTTTGTTCTTTAGCATGCACGAATTGTCAAGGTCGGTCGTGTTCTAATGTTGAATCACCAACAGCAGAGGATTCGTTTGATTCTGACGAACAGACATGCGATACATTGCTATTGACGCAATTTACTTACACTCAGGATGAAGAAGAAAAAGAAGATCAACAAGAAGAAGTAATTGAAGGTTATGAATCGGACGAATACATTTTGTTACTGCTTTTTAATTTCCATCGCTTTTATCAATTCCAACCCTTGCGAATATCTGTTATTATGCAATAGTTACCAATTAAACAAAATCACAAAAGACCTGTGGAATAGGCCTACTGGGAAAACCACGTCAAAAAAAAAACGCGCTAAGTACACTACCTCAGAGGTTGCGTGGAAACGTGTGCATATTATAACGCTTACAACTTTTTGAATCGTTATATCTCAGAAACGGTGGCTTTTAACAAAAAAATTATTGATACTTTTTTGATACTTTTTTGATACTTTTTTTATAGACAATTTTATGATTTACAGTTTTCGTCTGAGGTAATTTTGCGAATTTTCCTTTGACCTCGAGTCAATTTTTTTCTATGTACCGGAACGATGGGGAATTTTTAAATGTTGTTTTCATTTATGTTTTGAACAGATTGATCTTGAATAGCTTGATGTGAATTCATGTACCTTCGAATGTCTAGATTGACCGGACTATAAGTTACGCGAATAAAACGACACGAGGGAAAGAAATGGGTACAGTACAGTGTTGCCACAGACTCATTTATTTTCGAATCGTTGAAAAAATCACGAAACCGCAAAAATATCATTTAATTTTTTTTTTGTCTTTTGTGTTCAACTAAACTATACACAATAATGACAAGAATAGAGGAGGGGATAAGTACTAGAAGTGGAGTCATCTATTCGATCTTCCTTCGCTCCTTCAGGCCCAATTTCAAATCACATCTGACTTTCTCGTTCTTGTGGCTTTCGTTTAGTTTAATAATAACGTATTTTCTATTTTCAAAAATTAAAAACAATAACATTACTAAGAAAAAACCAATGAGCACGAGGTATAATGTAGATATGCCGTCTTTCGGATGAGACTTAAAACCGAGGTCCCGAGTCCATGGATGTTGGGCTCGATAAAGATCCCTACCACTGGTTGGAACACTAGTGGATTCGGAAAAATTTCCGGTTAGGGGTAGAGTGCTCCCGGCGTCGGTGATTAGCCTAAGTTGCAGAAATAGACCGACGTTAAATAACCGAATAAAAAAAAATAAGAAAAAACGGCGTAAGCATTAGAGAACACGCTTGTTCTTCTTCTTCACATTTGCTCGTAAGCTTCAATATGAGGCCAAAGTAATCTCAGCCATTTATATAAAATTAAAAAACTAAATTAAAATTGAATAAATAGAGAATTTGCTATTTATGCGTTCATTCTGTATTCTGTTTTTGTTCTGCTTCCGGTTTTAGATTTAGAAACGAGCGAGATTTGACAAAGCGAGCCAGTAAGGTATGTTGCCAAATATGGACAGTGTCCATATTAGGCACCGATACATTATTTCTACCTACCACTTTTTTTCTTAATTTTAGGAAATGGCACCAACTAAAAGGCAACCAGGTCGACTTAAGCAGGTCCATGGAGGCTGTACGAAATGGAACATCAATGAAAAGAGCCGCCCAAGATTTCAATATCCGACGTAGTACCTTGCAACGTCATGTTCATGCAGGAAATGCCGAGAAACGTGTAGGGAGACACTCCATGCTTAGTGAGGCGCAAGAACAAGAACTTTGCAGCCGCATTTTTAGATATGCCGAAATCGGTATGCCATTAACCTCGAAAGTTTTGCGAAGAAACGTTTACACATTCTGCGTTGAAAATAATGTGACAAGCAGAAAACCATCCTCACTAATTAATATTCAACATGGATGATGGCACGCCTGGTGCCAAAGTGTTCATGACCCCAAAGGGTAGCAAGGGTAGCATGACTACAGAAACTTTCGTCAAATGGGTAGATCACTTTTCACAATACAAGCCACCGGAAAAGTTTTGCTGATATTCGATGGGGCGAAATCCCACTTGGATATCGTCGCTACGGCTGACCGTCACGAAATAACTCTATTGTGTTTGCCAAGTAATGACACCCACGAACTTCAACCCATGGATAAGTCGGTGTTCCGGGCGTTTGAGAACCACTGGGATGATGAAGTTCAGCGCTTTTGGGGGCACCAAGTTGATATAAGACTGAACAAAACAAGTTTTGGTACAGTGTTCTCAAAGGTTTGGCCCAAGGCAGTAACACCCACAAATGTGGCAAATGGATTTCAAGCTACAGGAATATATCCTTATGACCCAACCGTAATTCCTGAAACGGCCTATGCACCCTCCCGACTAACAGAAAAACGTCTGGACATTTCTCAGTCCACAGAAGAAGTTCAACAGCCGGATCTGATTCAAGATCCAAATTTTTCAGATCAAAATCAACAAAGAGTGGGTCCACCCATCGTAGCTGTGGATCGTGATAGTTCAAACAGAAGTCCGTAACCAGGCCCTTCTAAGAAAGCTTCTGACACTAAGGAGCCGCGACGTGAGCGTGCTGCTTCATCTGACAGTGATACGTGCAGTGAGGACAGTGAATATGCTGCCCCATCATCGCACTGTTCAGGGGATGCTGGAATCGCTCCAGATGAGTACAGTTCAGAAGAAGATACTGGTGAACACTCATTGTCCTTTACTGATATTTTGCCAGAGAAGAATAGTGAAACCAATACTAACCAAACACAAACACGAAAAAAGGCTTTGAACTACAGAGCCATTAAATTAGACACTTCAATGTTCACTAAAAATGTTGTGGCGAAAAGTGCAGCTTCAAAATCCGCAAAAATCAAAGCATCGTTAGTCACAGCCAAGAAAGTACGCACTAAAGCAACCGAAAATTGGTTCTGTCCCCTGTGCAAATTCTACCGAAAGCTGTCCATGAGACAGTGCTCTTACTGCAAAATATGGGTTCACGAGGAATGCGTGGGACTAACTGGAGAGGATGAACTGCAGATTTTTAAATGTCCACTTTGTGACTGATCACTTGCTTATGTCGTTATTTGTTATGACGTTTTCATTTTTTTTTAATGAATTGTTAAGTTTTGATTTTCAAGAATGAGGTTTTATTTTTTCATGTTCATACAAACTTTAGAATAAAGCGTTTTTTTTCCAATGCCTCATTTCAATTCACCTTGAGTATTACTACTGAACTATTGTTATAAGGGACTTGGTCATACTAGAATCTAGTGCCCATATTTGGAACAAAGTGTGCCCATATTATGAACATGGTGTACCTAATATGGGTACCAAAAAGCGAAAACATTTTTGTGTGTACTTTAAGCTTACGTTGCTAAATACAGTATATACTGGGTTTGGCGAGTCCTTTATGTGTGTTGGAACATACCCAATTTTTTTAAATAAATAATTTGGGAAAATGTGGGTATTACAGTGACTTTTTCTTAAGGGTGCCCATATTTGGCCACTTTACCTTAAATTACAAAAGAAAGGAGCTAGAACTCGTTCAATCGAGCGATATGTGGCAGCACTGGTCCAACAAACCGTTATGCATGCAATAGTCACGTAAATATGGAATACCATTCCACTATGGTCGGTAAAAATCTGACCATATTTGTATCTGTAACTTCTATTCGAATTGGTCCTGGATTGACCTATAATAAGAAACCTTCTGTTGCAAATGAGAACCGAGTGTTGATTGACTGAAAACACCAACGATCATTCGGATAGATGTTTATGGGAGATATAAGGTGGACAGTATATGGCAGATGTTATCCGTAACGGCGCATAGTGCAATATTTACCGACTATATTTAAAAGGTAAAAGGATCAATATATAGTACGTCAAAAGAAAATATTGGCTATAAAAAATACTCTTTTAAATGACAAATTTGCGAGTTGGTTCACCGGTAAATGATTAGGACTGAAAATTGTGTTTTTATTACTCAATTACAGTTTCCTGTAAAAATTGTCATATTTAAATAAAGCGTGTTATCAATAGATATCGAAGATAATAGTTTAATACTATTATAGCGCCTTACAAAGTTTTTGAAAAATAGTAGTTGTTCCTTCTTAGTGAACGGTCTCTGTTCTTTGAAAAATATTTTTCAAAAACTTTGTGAAGGTGCGTATTCACCAAAAAAGCGAGCACGAGCGAACAAGAGCAAGCGAGCATTCTGCATCAATAATCTCATGGTTAGTACGGGCTAGCGAGCGAGCGAACGTTTGCTTGTTCGCGTTCAAAAAATATCGTGCTCGTTCAGTGTGGACGGTATTTTAGTCTTCGACCGATTTTAATCTTTGCCGATATTCGGAAAAAATTCTGGAACATTCAGTAATCCTGTTCTACTCTTGAATCTCGCAATAGACTACTGCCACTATAAATATGTCGGTTTTTAAATACAGTTGCTTGCCAAAATCGTTTCTTCCTTTTTTTTCTTTTTCAATAAAGTCAATACAACGAAAGCAGCTCTAGCTAACAATAATTTTTCATGGTCAACCATCTTTACCGCGCTCGCACAAAGTAGATGGAACAACTCCGAACTCCAGACAATATTCGCTCTGGTGTGGATGAGATATCAACATGTCGAGCAAACATACACGAATGTTCGCTCGTGCTCGCTTTTTTAGTGAATTCGCGCCTTAAGGCGTTATAATAGTATTAAACTATTATCTTTGGCATCTAGTGTTTTTATTAGTCAGCCTACTAAGTTTTTTAGAACAGTGGAATTTTAAGAAGCCACTAAAACTAAAGCTTTGACTGCTGTCTGTTGTCTGCCATGTCTACCATTAAGAAATAATCTTTTAAAAGGTATAAGAATTGTTTTAAGTACGACAGTAAAAGTATAAATAAAATATATTGATTATGAAGTACTTTGTCTGTGTCTTCTTCGTAAACTCTTGATTAAAACCAAAAAGTAATGAACCAAATAACATCTGCTCCTAATGGTTAATAACTCACAATTTCTATTACTGTATATGACTTTTTCTGCAACAAAGTTATTACAACAAAAGAATAAAGTACCGTTAGGTTTTTAATAAATAAATGTGAAGAGATAAGGATGAAATTAATAATGGTAAAAAGTTTATGTCACATAAAGTAAATCAGTTGTAGTGTAATTTAGAAATATTGTTCGGTGGAATTTATGTAACATGTGTACTTTAGAGATTTTACAATTAAACATGTTAAATGAAGCTAACGGAGAAGTTTGAAATACTTTCCGTAATTTGTTGCAGCAGAAAACTCTGGCTGGCTTTATTAACTTCCGGTTGTTTTATAGGTTTTTGTTTTAAATGAAAATTATTTCGAGTGGTAGAAATCGTTAAGAACCCATGTGCGTCATTCGTTTTTAAAAATAGAATACAAAGAAAGGAAAAAGTCTCTAGATTTATTCTTCACATTTTTCACTTTCATCCTACATTTTTTTCAAGTTTTATTTGGGAGAGTTGAAAACGCTAAAGATGAAAAATGCAAGAATAAAATACGATTCATGATAAATGTTAGAAATGATCGCCTCCATCCAAAATACATGAACATAGTCCACGTCTCATCGATCGTCGAGCACGATCAAATATTTTAGGCGTATTTCTTATAGTATCACACGCTATTCGAATACGTTTATTCAAATCGATGTTATCCAGTATTGGTGTGTTGTAAACTAATGACATAAGGTAACCATATAACCAGAAATCACATGGATTTAAGTCTGGGGATCGAGGACGCCAGTTTTGCGGCCCCCCTCGGCCAATTCAACGGTTGGGATAAGTTGCATCTAAGTGTTGCCTAGAAATCTGACTAAAATGTACTGGAGCACCATCATGCACGAACCACATGTTTTGTCCAATATTGAGTGGGGTGTCCTTGAATAGAGGGATCATTTTGGAGAATACTTGTGTAAGCAATTCCATTTAATGGCTGAGGTAGAAAATGTGGCCCAATTAAGTAATCCCCCATAATTCCAATCCACACACTAACTGAAAAAACATTTTGAAAACGGTGCTCTATAATACTGGGTGTCCCAGAAGTTTCTGATACGTTTTAACTGCAAAAATCTCGGAACTCAGAAACGATAGGGAGGTGCGGTTTTCGATGAAAAATTTCTTTTTATGTAAAGTTTTTTCAGTATAAATGTTCAATTAGTGAAATCTTATATAGGGTGTTTTAAAAAAATGGTATTTTTTAAATGCAAATATCGTCTATTTTTTCAATTTTTATTCTATCTGATAGCTGAACTCTTCCCCGTTCCGAAAAATGTATAATTTGTTGAAGTTTAGATGAAAAATTAGTAAGTTACCTATTTGGTTTTTAATCATGATTGTTTATTAGATAAAGATGTCTGATACATACGTTTTAAATAAAAAACAGTTACAAAATTTGCCTACATTTAAAAAAAAATTATACTGAGTGTTTTTGAAAGAACCACGACTTACTTAAAATGGGTCAGAAACTTCTGGGACATCCGGTAATGTACGGGGATTATTATAAAAATTGAACACAGGATACAATCGCGGGTGTCCAGATTTGTGGATAGTTTTAGAGTTTGCTACGCATTCTTTGATGTAATACTTCAACTGTTCCTCTTCCTATTCTTATATTTCCAGATTTACATGACTTTTTGTTAACCAATAGTATATTGTACACCAAGCGACTAAAGTGACCGATTTAATCCCGCGGGTGGTGTTTGATTCCTGAGGGCGGAGCGCAGCGTAGCCCGAGGGAAGCAATCCACCTAAGGGATTAATGTCACTTTAGTCGAGAGGTGTATACGCTATTTTTTGCAATTCCGGTAATTCTACATACATTTTTAATAGAAATAAATACTACTTACATTTGAAGCCCTAACGCAATAAACATAGTATGCTGTTTGTTTCTGTGGCAATGATAAACAAATTCCCTGTCAAAACGGCGCCATTGTAAACGTACAGAAAATAAGTGAAAATGAATAAAAGTGAAGAATTCAACGTAGATCGGGCTGCTGAAGCAATTATACAAGAACTAATACCACAAAAATCGAGAAAACTATATGAACAACAGTTCGGATCATTTGTAAGGTAGTGCAATGAGAAACACGTCACGCAGTACAATGAAAACACATTGTTGGTGTATTTCAATGAGAAAGCCAAAAAATTTTGTTCTTCCACGTTATGGTCATATTACTCGATGTTAAAAGCAACAATTAATATCAAGCATAACATAGACATCAGCAAATTTCCAAAATTACTGGCTTCAGAAATGATAGTTGATGTTAAGAACACTAAAAATAAAATCGATCGAACTTTCGTTATCAAAAATGGTGACGACAATTAATAATTCTGTTAAACACGTCGAAATATGCAGAAAGTATATGGCTCTGCGAAAATCAGAAACAGGCCATTCAAGATTTTTTGTTTATTATAAGGATGCAAAGTGTACTGTACAGCCTGTTGGCAAAAACACATTTGGGAAATTGCCTCAAAATATAGCTGTTTTTTTGAAGTTGCCGGACGCGTCCTCGTATACAGGCCACTGTTTTAGGCGAACATCCGCGTCTTTATTAGCGAATTCTGAGGCCACTGTGGATATTTTAAAGCGGATGGAAAAGTGCAACAGATGCCGAAGGGTACGTTGAGAGCTCCATTAACAACAAAAAATCAATAGCAGATACTATTCTTGGGCATAAAAATAGACCAATATCACCGCTGGCCGATGGAACTCCATCATCTTCCTTGAATCGAAATCCTGACCCAATATTCACTTCTGACTATTCAAGTTCAACTAGTTCATCTATTTCTGATATTAATAATCGTGTATTTAGTTTGGTTGACTGCAATAATGTGTACATTACTTGTTTTAATTCAACAAATAAAGATTAATGTTAGGTTAGGTTAGGTTCTATGTGAGTAGGGCCTTCTCGCCACCTCCACTGCGACCACCGTTGGGTCTATTGTGGCTTACCCCTAGGGATTATAATTCACCCCACAAGCCTGTGCTTCTGACGAAGTCCATGGTTGTATTTGGTGATACTTTTTTGAAGTCGCTCGGCTCTAAGGTACTAGAACCGAATATGTTATACCTTACCCTACCCAAAGCTGGGCATGAGCATAGTGTGTGCTCAGCAGTTTCGTCTTCCAAATTACAGAACCGACAATCCGAGGTCTGAACCAAACTCATCTTCTTTAGATGGTAATTTAGTCGACAATGTCCTGTAAGCAGTCCCGACAGAAGATTAATGTTACTATGGTACGTTTTTATTTGTACTTTAAATCCCTTAGGATTTTAACTGTCACTTTATATCCCTTGGGTCTAAAAGTGACACTTTAGTCTCTAACATGTGAGACTAAAGTGACTACTTTAGTCTCGGAATTGCAAAAATAGACATTAAGATTCAAGGCATCTTGGCAAACCAATTTGCTTTCTCACCCTGGCACTCACAACACAGTTATCCAATATTTTTTTGCATAGAGTTGCTATAATATTTGTTCCAGTCACTTGATTTCCAGCTGAAAGCTTTCAGCGCTTTTAGTGTCACTCGTTTGCCAAAAGGTTATTATACCGGGCGGCGCAAACTTATGACATCGTTGTGGTAAGAGATATAACTGTTAAATTTTGTGTGAGCTACAACAGTTATTGAGTGCACATTTTGTAAATATTTCTGAATATACAGGATATTTTAAAAATGAGTGGATATCAGTTATGTTTTTTTTTTCAAATGGATCACCCTATTTCCAGTTGTATCTTTTAATTGTCCTTGAAAAATGAAATATATACCTACATGCAGAGGGGTCTGATTTAAATCAATTTTTTTTAAAACATTTCTACAAAAACAATTAATCATTTTTAATTAACTTCTACCCAATAATATGTGACGTGTGTGTGACATTTGCTGTTCTTCTTTGATTACATGTTCTATGCATTTCCACCATCTCTCTGCATTAACTTGTTCCATAGCTTTGTAACCGTACGGGGCGCCAATTTGTAACCGTACTCGTCGGTTGTTCGTGACTTGGGAACTAGAGTGGCCACTCGAGACAGATACCGGCATGAGACTCTTCTCAAGGGTGGTTCTACACCATGTTAGTGCTGCACTAGGTATGTGAGAGGTTGTCAGACTATAAGAAGCTTTAGGGCGCCACTACCTTTTAGATGTCCACGAAAGAACAAAATAAATTTAAACAAAAAGAAAACTAAGGTGAAAAAGATAGAAACACCTTGTAGAAATTAAATTAATATATTTATTAAAAGAATTAGAAACCTACTTTAGCCCGGACAGGATCCCCTACGGTTAAAACATTAATTTTATTCTTCCAGGAGTTGGACAAAATGATCGGTATGTAGCCTGGACTTTTTATGGTACTTATCTTAAGTAAATATCTTCTCCGAAGAGGATGTGCAGAGAAGTGGACCTGGAGGTATCTTGAAGGTGTTTTTGATGGTGTCTTAATAATCTTCTAGCAGTTAATGGTATCCACCAGCTAATGGTATCCTAGCAGCTAATGGTATCCTTAGTGGTCCACCGTATACTAGCTCTTAACCGTAAACTGGCTTCTGTGCTTACCACAGCATTTTAGATAGGAAAGATATAAATACGATAAAAATGGAGGTCTTTCCTCGAAGAGAGTCGATAGCGAAAAGGGGTTCCTTTAGTGGCGTTGTACAAATCGAAGCGACCATTGGCAGATGTCAATTGTCTTATGGTCAGGGTTGAAGATTGGGGTGGCTAATGAGACGACGAGCGGGAATTAGAGAAAGATTTGCGATATAAATTTGAAAGTCGAAACAGCTTTTTTAAAATGTGCACGGACATCTTTTATTTTATATGTGGTATTTTTCCTTGCCACCAATCCTTTCACCAGAGCCCATAATAACTCTATAGGGTTTAGCTCGCAATGGTAGGGAGGAAGTCGAAGTATTATAATATTGCGGTTTTTTGTCATTTCGTCAATAGTATATCTTAGGAAACGATGTTGATGTATACTTAGAATTACCAGCAGTTCTTTCCTAATCCTTTTTAAATGTAATTTTTTTATATCTAAAAGCCACTAAATATTTTCCGCTTTTTTCCAAGCGGCGGTAGGCATTTTCTCACATCTTGAATGATAAGGAGCGTTGTCCAAAACAATTACCGAGTTGGGCGGAATTGAAGTTATCATTTGTGAAAAATAATCCTCAAAAACATCAGCATTCATATCTTCGTGATAGTCTCCGAATGCTAAGAAACCATCTTTAAAAAACCCATCTGTACTTCCAATATGTGTATGTTGTTTTCCTGATGACTACAATAAATGTTTATGTCCATTGCAGGCCGGATTTTAACTTTTTTTTAGGTATAAATAGATCTATAAATCTATGATGAGAAGCAACGGCTCTCTAATGGCGAAACCCAAATAAGCTATCATTGAGTCAGAACCATTTTTCGTGAAAAGAACTTCACATGATTCTAGGATATTGCTTAAATATAAAATTCACAATTATTGAGATTTTTAGAATCACAAGCAGGTACGCCCTTGGAATAGTCATTTTACAAGTGTTTATTGCTCCCTGCCTTTTTCAAATAGAGTATAAAATTTTTAAAAAATATTTTTTTTTATTATAATTATTTTATTATTCACGTCGTACTGTCTATGTTCCAAGGTATGACTAACTTGACAGCTGGGAATCTGTCTATTTTAGTGTATATAAATCACCGTTGGCACGATTTTTCAACTAAGTACACCTTCGTTAAATACTTGGCAATTATAATTGTTAAATACTGTTGTGAAACTACAACTTTATATAATATTCAAAAGAAATACATTTTAAATGAACGAAGTATTTGTGTTTATAAAACAGAAACATCCATAATTAATAATATTTAAGCACAATGACACATACAATTAATAATTTGAGATGTTTTTTGTACAAATTAAAAATGTTTGTAATGGAAATTATTCTGAACAAATAAGTGTTTGCAGCTGGAATTATTCATTCTTTTGGGAGGTGTAGTAGTCGTTAATAATATAGTAGCAGTGAAATTGGTGGGGGCGGAGCCTAGCGCAACAGAACCGGATTTCCTTTAACGGAATGAAAAGCGCGTGTGGTTCATTCTACGATATATCAAGGTTTCACTGGGATTTTAAAATTTATCAAATGCTGAATCAAACATTTTTATAGTCATACTTATATCTAAAGTAGAATTTTACTTAATAGCGGCCGAAACATTTTGGTTTTATTTGAAAATTAATTAGTTCTCTCATGTCTAATGCCTTCTCCTTTTGCCCTGATACTTTATCTGTTCAGATAAAGAGGGAAAATTAAAATTATACATTGTATAAATTTGTATCTTCATCCCAGAATAATAGTACAAGAAAATTGAGCTTTAAATAAGGATTTTGAAATAATTTTCGAAATTTTTGATATAAGTTCCAGAAATTGATGTAAAAATACTTTCACAATTGGTTTTTAAATACTCAAAGATAATCCAGAATAACAAAAAATCCGAAACTTATCATAAACTTCGCATTTGAAGGTCTATTTTCTTGGACTATATTATATATAAGACGTTATCAACTATATATAGATAATAGTGGTTCAATAAACTCATTGCTCTTCATTTAATTGTTTTTTTTAATAAATAATATTTATAAAAACTATGCTGATCACTTTACATTATTCTGAAAATCATTTAATTTTGTCGAGTTGGCTTTCTATCGCTGTTTAAAAAATTGTTGATTATGAAATAATGAATTGTGTGACGACGATACGTCGGTACGTCCCTGATCATAGTTAGAAATCTTCTCAGGTTTGGAATTGTCATAAATGAAACAAATTGTTAATCGCCATAAATTTTTTATTTGATTTTGATTGTTTTCTTGGTGTATCTTCGAAATGCAATTCCAATACTAATGAAATTGAAATAATGCCACCTTGGAGATATACTAGTAGATACATGGATTGAATTATTAATATTTAATCCCGATAATTCTGGTAAGGGTATTGAAACAAAGTTATTAACTTATTTTATTGTCATCGGTCAGCGTGAGTTTTACATAAATTGTTTAAGTTACAGATCCTCGGATACAAAATATAAACAAAGTGGATATTGATGATTATTCTACAGAAGATTCAAAGGAAAGAAAAATAGATGATTTATTTGAAGTTAGCAAGAGGCCAGAATCCCACCTAAAAGTGAAAAAGATGAAAAACTGGATGAAATCATAACGTTAATGAAGGAAATGTTCGCAGATCAAAAGGATATGAAATGGGTACAGCTGATTAAAAATGAAATCAAAGATCAACAGTCTCTCTTTAATGAAGAAATATTAAAGTTGAAAACGAAATATTAAGAAAAGAAAACCAAGTAATTAAAAAAGAAAATGAACAAATGAAAACCGAAGTGGAAAAAATTAAAAAAACAATGGAAATTATAGATAAAAAAAGAAGAAAGAATATTGTAATGATAAATGGATCAAAACTTGATACTAATGATAATGGTAAAAAATATCAGAAATTTTTTGAGTCAACAACTAAAAATAAATATCGAGCCTAAAGTTACCAATATAGGGGAGATAATGTGTATAGTGGAATGTCAAAAAGAAGTTGATAGCAAATAAAGATAAATTAAAGGAGAAGAAAGAAGAAAGAGTTTTTGTAAAACCAAAAAGGAAAGAGAAAAACAAAAAGTGTTAAGGATATTCGCAAAATTAGAAAGTCAAAAAGGAAAAGGAGTAAAAATGGGATACATAAGGACACGACAACGAAATTTGATACGAATAAAATAAAAGCAGCAACATAAATACGGAGAGTTGGAACATGGAATGTTAGAAATATTTTGGAAAAAGAAAAAGAAGTTAAGAAGAGTTTGAAAATTCTAGCTATAACAGAGACAAAAAAAGGGACAGGGGATAGTGAAAATGGATAATGGTCATCTACTCATATACAGTGGTATTGAAAATGATAAAAGAGCGACAGCGGGAGTTGTATGCATAATACATGGAAACTTAGAAGAACAAATTACTGGATCGAGGGGATGGTCGGAAAAATTATTAGTGCTGGAAATGAAAGATAAAAATATGATCATAAAAACTATAATAATTGTATATGGACCAAATGAAGACGATATAGTAGGAAATAAAGATACGTTTTGGGAAGATCTAACTATGGCTAAAGAAAATGCAAAAGGAAAAATAATTTGGGGATTTGAATAGCAGAATGGGAACAGAAGATGACATTTATAAAGTAATAATAGGAACATAGTGAAACATTCAGGAATAATAATGGAGAAAGATTGCTGGATTTTTGCACATTACACAATGTTATAATAACTAATATGTCTTTTGAACATAAAGATATACATAAATATACACGAGTGATGGAAAGCAGATTTGAAAGGTCAATAATAGATGTAGGCATAAGTGGAAAAGAGCAATAAAAATGAAGTATTGGATACCAAAGTTAGAAGAGGACCAGAAATAGGAAGTGACCACAAAAATAACAGAACAAGTAAAGATTACAAACTATAATAGACCAAAATTAGAAAAAATAATAGAATATGAATCAGTCAGATCATACAAACTTCAGAATAAAGAAATAGCAGAGAAATACAAAATAGCATTATCAGATAAGTTCTTAAATAATTGTTATTTTAAGAAAACCGTTTCGGAGACCGCTGAAGAAATATGTGGTAGTAGCAAGAAAACTAATAAGAGAAAACAAACGGCTTGTTGGACGGACAAAATAAAAAGAAAAGTAAACCCAAAAAAGAAGCGTAGAAAATGTATATAAAAAGCAAAACAACGGAAAACCATGAACTGTACAAAGAGGAGAGGAACAATGTAAAAGAGATGGTAGCAAAAGCTAGAAGAAACCAGTGGAAAGAATTTGGCGAAAAAATAGAAAGCAATAGTAAATCAAATCAAAAGCTATTTTACGAAACAAGTCAAGAAATTGCCTGGATAAAAAATAAAAAAGGAGTTATATTGAGAAATGAAAGGGAAGTAATTGATAGTGATAGTATTTTGAGAAATTACTAGGAGCAGACAAAAAAGTTCAAGACTAAAACCAAAAAAAAGGATGCAATGATAGAAAATGAAGTCCTTGTAACTATAGAAGAATTACAGGAAGTAATAGGTGAATTGAAAAAAAAGAAAAAATCCAGAATTTGATAAATTAACAGCAGATATGTTCAAGAAACTGGGGGAAACAGAAACAATAGTTATTTATGTAACAAGTGTGTAAAGTACCTTTTTTTCGACGCATGCAACAATCACATGAGATGAAAAAAGGCCTTTGCATACGAATTGCATACAATATTTTTTCACTACCGAAAATTTTATCACAATACAGAAGTTTAATTCTGTTTTCTAAAAAAAGAATCTAAAATAACATCATAGTTTCCTAAAAATGTTCAATACTTAAATATAAATACTTTTGCTTACCCTAGGTGTTGGAGAACGAGTAGCTCCAACATTGTAAAAATTATATTTTTCTGTTATAAAGTATAAATAGTATCACTCCATCCTATAGCTAACTGTCATCATGAAAAGTCAATAATCTAACCTCATTTAAATATTGTTTTTGGCATCTGTCAAATTATAAATGATAAAAATTCATTTCCATAGGTGGTATTTTATTTAAAAAAAAACTAAGTAGACTAGCAACGAAATAAATAAAAAAAACACTCAGAAAAAAGTCACTCTAAAAGAAGGAAAAAAAGTAGTAAAATTTTCATTTAAAGAAGTTGTGTTGTAAAGTAATTCCCACCTCATGAAGCTAACGTTGAATGAATGAATAGCATTCTCAAAAATTTTTAACCTGGGGAGGAGAGTTTGTTGGCAACGGTCTTTTGGATAGTTGGAGAATTGTTACAGCTATGCTAACAATTTCAAGATAAGTGGTTTTCTCATTTTTTTTCTCACCAAAATAGACAAATTACTCCAAAGGGTCTACTGTCCACAAGTTCATAGTTTTTACTGTTTTAATTTGATTGTATATTTTTAGTATGTAAAATAATTTGTTTTGTTGCAATTTTCAATTAAGGGTGAATGACAGGCCTGGGAATTATGCATGAGTGTTTTATACTACAGGAGTAAGGTCACAGTTATTGTTTTGCTTTTTTTGGAATTTATAATCTCAATGATCTGTTAAATAATTTCAGTTAGATTTTGTAATTAAATATATTAAAATCAGGTTAATGTGTTTAATTAAAATCATTTAGGTTTTTGTTTACAAAAGGATAAAAACAATAAACATTTTTTAACCGGCACCCATGAGATTATGGTCTATTGTATTTCGACTAAGTAAAAGGTCGACCCTACTTTAGTGTTGGAATCAAAGAGTGACTGCAACACTAGGAATAGACGGAAGATCTCAATTTAAATTTTAAATGTCAGAATCAATGCATGAAGAAATGTCAGTCACTCACAGCCAACCTATAGGTACCTACCTATGCACCCTATTCTATTATTTTCCAGTAAGTACCTACCGAATAATTAGTTAATAATTATTATTAAATGTACTTTACTGAATTCTATA
This sequence comes from Lochmaea crataegi, assembly GCA_947563755.1. Lineage (NCBI taxonomy): Eukaryota > Metazoa > Arthropoda > Insecta > Coleoptera > Chrysomelidae > Lochmaea > Lochmaea crataegi. The sequence goes on from OX387435.1 coordinate 8,100,270, forward strand.
TATGTTTCAATCTCTGATTTAAAAAAACTCAGATTTAATATCCGTTTATTATACCTACCTATATTTTTATAAGACTAGGTATAACTACATACAAATTGGAACTTTTTCTTTGCGCACTAGTGCGTAAAGAAAAACTCTTTACACAATGGTGCGTAAAGTAAAGTTTTACGCACTCGAAAGTGTGTCTAAAGTACGTACTTTACGCACGGTAATAGAAAAAAATATTATTGAAAATATCCAACACTGAATGGAGTGAAGAACAGATTCCGGAAGAGTGGAAAACAGCCTTAATAGTTCCAATATGAAAAGGGAGAGACAAAACTGTAATAATTGTAGAGGAATAAATCAACTTAGTACAGCTATAAAAGTCTACGAGAAAGTTATACTCTTGAAGGATCACAAAGTGAATTTAGAAAAGGTCGAAGCATCCAAGACCACATATTTACGGTGAAACAGATAATCGATAAGTTCCCTCTACAAGAAAAAGAGGTATATATGGGATTTATAGATATGGAAAAAGCTTTTGATAAAGTCCCAAGGGAGAAGTTATGGAAAATTCCAGAAGGAAGGAAAGTCAACTACAAAATAATAGACATAATTAAAAACATCTACAAAAATAACAAAAATTGAGTAATATACAAAAATAAAGCACAGAGAACCATTTTCGACACAAGAAGGATTGAGGCAAGGAGGGGAGCTAAGTCCATTATTATTTACAATTTTCATTGATGAAATGATGAAAAAATCGTCATCTGAAATGGCAAAACTACACGTGGGACACAGACATTTAAAAAGAGTGGATATATCAGAATCAGCTTTTGCAGATGACTTAATAATTATGGCAAGGAAAGAAAAGGATTTTCAAAAGAATATGGAAATATGTAACACGGTATCTAAAGAATTTGGAATGACAGCCAATCAGAGTAAAACCAAAGTTATGGTTATAGGACCGAAACAAAAACAGTTAAACATACAATTAGACGGAATAAAAATTGAAAAAGTTAGAAGATATAAATATTTGGGGGTAGAAATAGAAGAAAATGGAACGCAAGAAGTCGAAATTACCAATAGAGTACAAAAAACGATGAAACTTTACCACACGATGAATTCGACATTTGGGTATTAACAAAAATAAAAAAGTGTCAAAAATAAGCACTTGAGATGAAGTATCATAGACGAGTTAAACGAGTCAAAAAGAAATTAAGAAACACGAAAATAAGAGAAGACCTTGACATGGAATCAAGACTTAAATTGATTGAAAAGAGACAATTAAGCTGGTGGGGACATTTACAAAGAATGAACGACACACGACCAGTTAAAAAAATATAGCAATCAAAAATACAAAAAATAACAAAAAAGGGAAGACCAAAACAAACATAGGATGGGATGTTATGGTAAGCATACTGCAAAAAAGGAAGAACATGGACAGAGGCAAAAACAATGGCAAGATATAGAAAGCAATGGGCTAAATTTGTACATGAATAAAATTGTATCTTGACCGCCAAAGCATCGATGAAAAAATAGATATATGTCTTAAGCATAATGTAAAGTATCTGAAATAAGTATAAGTGTAAAAGTATACCCTACACCATATAGTATGGTAATTGGGTTTTTGATAATATATATGTATAAGTTACACAATATTTAACTTAGCCTTGGAAAATATAGAACAAATAAATATTTTAATATCAAATATTTACACTATTTAAATAGTTGGCCAGTTTCTAATTGACATATTGTTATAATTTACATGAAAATAAACTTTAAATAGATTTCTACAAAAATAATTAATCATTTTTAATTAACTTCTACCCAACAATATGTGACAGGATAACTAATTATGCATAGCCAAATTGTATTCTGGAATGTGAAATATTTTTCTATATACAGGGTGTCCAGAAACTAATGCCAATCGCAAACTACAGATACTATACTATAACAAGTTTCAATTGATGGTGACTGATCTACAAATTGAACTGAGGACTAACGCAACAATGTTAAATCTCAGAACTAAATTTTCACCGGCACTTACCGGGGTCATTTTTATTGTTTATGCGCTTCGCCAATGTGGATAAGTGAAAAGTAAGATGTTGCCAATGAATCACCATCAATTGAAAATTGTTATACTTTAGATGTGATTTTATGTCTATCTAACCTAATTTATTTTTATCCAAAAGTTCGTCCCAACGGAGCTAGCTCCCTTTGAAGATGACGCTATTCAGTGGAAACTCAAACAAAAGTATATTATTTTGAAAAATACCTTATAGTTTTCAATTTAATGTAAAATTTGTCAAAAAAAAGATACACCAAGAATTTTACCAAATTTACCTGTTGCCCCTCCCACGTTGAACGCTTTTGGTGGCAATAAAAAACGCGGGTTTTAGTAAACAATTGATCACTGTAGGGTTATACAATATACTAATTTTGAAGTTTGTAGGTAGCGAATTTTTTAAGATATGATCAAAAAATAGACTCATTTTCTAAGGGCAGGTCCTTTGATCCTTTTTCAAATAGAGTATAATCGATATTGGATAATCGACATAAAAGTGTGAAAACACATCCCTTTTTACTATACTTGCCTTTAAAATAGAAAACTTTATAATATTTAAAATAAACTGTAGTTATTTGGGCCTAAACTTTTCGATAAGGACTCATTTAACAGTAGTTACTGGATGTAAAAGCGGATAACGACTCTTGAGCATGAACATGTTAGGAACGAACTTCCGAGTGAGTTCTTCGAATTATCTCTTGTAATCATTTAAATAAACAGGACGACCGAAGACAGCAGAGACTGTAGGGAATAGCAAATTTCGGTGAAATAAATCTCGGATTGACTGGGTAGTAACACACTGAGGATTTAGGTGCTTTCACATTTGATGAATTGTTTATCTCTAATGCATTTATGCAGTTGATCAACGGAGTCTGCGAGTGACATAACTATATATAGTTACATTTAATATTTATTTTTTGTCACAATAATTGGTTAGCCTTAAAATCTAGATGACATAAATGACGCAACAGAAAAATTACAGATTCGTTGATATTATCTTCTTCTTTTGTTATTGGGCTGTTTTGTCATGTGACCTTCGATGCTTCTTACACCCATTACATTTGATGCCTATTCCACTGTAACCTTTTCAGATCTATTGTGGTCCTCTGAATCTAAATTACATTCAGTAAACTACGACTTGCCTTATACCGTCCCATTTTCGAAGAGGGATGACTGGATCCTCCATAAAGAGGAACTACTACGAACAGTTGGTATACGGATGACTCAAAAATACCCTCAGGTTCTAGTGCAGGTGTATATGGTCGCGGATCTAGGTCAGACCAACTCCCCTTGGATTCTATATGACTGTATTTCAGGCGGAAATTTACAACATTGACTTACGTGTAGAGAGATAGGCTTTGTTAAGAAGCTGAATTTGTCTAGTTAAATATGAATAGGTGTGAGCCATAATAGACTCTTGCGAGTAGTAGTTTTATCCAGGGCTAGATCCGTAGATTTGCCTGGTTGATATGCATATTGACGATTGCTAAAGAGTTAAACACTTTTTAACGTTTTTCGTCAATGGAGGATGGGCTTATTGGCCTGTATGACTTTGGTATGAGATTGGATATGTAAGTGACTTCAACCATTTGACATCCTTCCGGTACGTATTTTCATGCCAAACTGACTTTGAGGATCTTACGTAAGTGTAGATTAACACATTGATTTCCATTTGTAAATGAATGGGATATGTACCATCTTTCCCTGAGGATTGAAATGGTTAAAATTTGTTTATAGTCCATCTAATTCTATTGTGACTTTAATGGCAATTTTCCGTAAAATTTGGCCTGTTTAGTAGGCTTAACTATTTGTCGCCTCTTACCAACATTAACTAAAGAATCCTTGAATATGTGCTAACTAACGGATATTTGAAAAAGGAAGAATAAAAAACAATTTTAAAATGAACTAAATGAAGAAAATTTAAAAAAATTGAAATTGAGCGATTTTGCGTATCAAAGCAGTTGTGGTTTTTATAAGTTGCATTAAATTTTCCCAATAATTTATATTGGTTGGCAAATTAATAAAGCAAAAACAGTTGTAGATAACTAAACATGATTTGACACGTAATTGGTGCGAGATGAAAATACAAACTTGCATAGTTGCAGACGATGCATATAAAATAAATAAAAATTCGTAAGATATAAATAGAAACTAATTAAACGCAAATGAGTTGCCGTTTCATTTCTCGCTCCAGTTTAACTACTCGTTAATTATTTAGTTCGAATTTCTGTTCCAATTCCCCGGTTGCATATTTTTTGCGATGACGTCGTTTCAATCCGACGCCACCATTTTTTTCATACCGGACGTCTTTTTTGAATTTTATTATTGATTGCAATTTGCGAATCAAATCCTAATAGAAAAGTGAAAGGCAGACGTCAGTAGCAGTTGTCGATATTTTTTCCATGATTTCTCAGTAATTCAATTTCAAACCGTTTCTTTTAAATCTCCTCGACATCTGCAAATAATTTTTATAAATCTTCAAGCTGTAATTGAACATTCAGTTGAAAAAAACTCAGACGTATAAAATTATTATGGGTCTTTCCTATGACAAAATTAAATCAGGCCACACCCTTCTAAGATATCCCTAAATGGTGCTGAGTAGAGTTTTTTGTTTCAAATTTAAGTCAATATGGAAGCTTCAAATTTTGCAATGTTACATAAGGAGGTTAAATTATCAACCCTTACTTTATTTAATATCAAATCTTTTTTTCGAGATTTAGTTTTGTGAACTAAAAAGGATAGTGTTGCGGCCCTCCTCGGCCAATCAAACGGTTGGGATAAGTTGCATCTAAGTACTGCCAAGAAATCTGACTAAAATATAGGTACTGGAGAACCATCGTGCATCAATCACATGTTTTATCTAATATTGAGTGGGATGTCCTCAAGTAGTTCAGGGAGATCACTTTGGAGAAAACTGGTGTAAGCAATTCCCTTCAAAAGCACAAATGGGTGACAAAATTACCTTGAGTGTTGCCCCCACGTACTGGAATTACTGCCTGTATACTTATTGTACTGGAAATTTTGCCGAACTCACTAGTGTTCCAACCATTTGTAAGGATCTTTATCGAGCCCAACATCCATGGACTCGGTTTTACATCGCCTCCGAAAGACGGCATATCTACATTATACCTAGTGCTCATTGGTATAATGCCTTCCGAGTTGTGTTATGCTACTACCCTAGTGTTTCGCTGCAGGCTGTACGAGTTTTACGACGGTGTTTCCCCAGTGATCACCTATCCAAGTACTAACCGCGTTCGATACTGCTTCACCGTAGTTATTGCATCAGAGGCGTTTCTCTACAGTGATGGGTCGATGCCCCAATTTAAAGTTAAAGAAGCAGAAACACGACTTCGCATATTTCGTCAAAGCGTGTTCCAAACATGCTTTATGGGGTTAACGTCTGTACTTAACGCTCCCAACTCTCGGGAAGATATTAGACAAAATGACAGCCAGACGACTAACTCACTATTTAGAAAACGTTAACAAAATAGACAAGAATCAATATGGGTTCAGGTTCAGACGGGGGCATTCGACAATAGACGCAATCAGAGCCAATACAGACATAATAGACAAAAACAAAAAAGACAACGCCTTTAATTCAGCTTGGACGCCTAAGATAACGGACAAACTAAGACATGCAATGACACCCAGAAACTTACAAAGACTATGCACAAATTTCTTACACGACATACAAATACAGACCGAAGACATACAGGATAAGACAGAAAGAGGCTGCCCACAAGGCTCAAGCCTAGGACCAATCCTATGGCTCCTTATATTGGAAGACTGGTTCGACACTCTAAACAAGGACTCGACTATGACAGAAACGGACCTAATTCAAGCCTTTGCAGATGACCAAATTATCCTAATATCGGGCACCATAGAACACAAATGGGCTGAAATATGGGAAAGGTGCAAGAAATAGGCACAAAGTAATAAGCAGAAGTACAGCCACTCCAAAACTGAAGCTATATTTATACCACATAAAACGACACGAGCACCACGGCTGAAAATAACAAATACTAACATTAGCAAACGGTAATAACAAAATCAAAACAATTACAAACATAAATAAACAACTAGAAGCCCTAAACTTACACCACATCAACTATTGCATTAACAAAGTAGAACGTAACAATATGGGTATCAGGGCAGCGGACAGGATAACATAACTGACAAAACAATGACAATAAAAACAAAAAAAGAAATAACCACCGAAAGACAAACAAAGTAAACAAAATGACAAAAATAATGAACTGGAAAGCAACACAATTAGTCACAGGACACGGTAACATGAACGAGTGTTACAGAAGATTCAACCTAAGACAAACTGACGAAACTTGTACACACTGTGACGACATTGAGGACCAAGAACGCATAATACTCAATTGCAATCTACAACAAAGACGAACAACAAGACAAATACTTACCGACAAACTAAGTCAACGACAAAAAGACTATCCACCGACAAACTTAGACATGAACGACAGTACAACTATCAGCATGATTAACGACTGGGGTAATGGCATGATACTGGACGATACGAACGACCAAACTATGTAACACTCCATCGCTCACGGATGCTAAACTAATGTTAACCATTTTCACTATGTTGTTTAACAATAACTACAACTAAATTCATACTTTGAGCAATACTGTTACACTTATTTCTCCAAAACTCTGTTAACACTTACTTATAACTAACTTGTAATCCTTATTTTGCTTCTGTGGCTAAAGGCTAACACGCGGCATACGAATCTAACATACTTGATGCTGTGGGTATGGTTGGCATGGTTATCATTTATTTATATTTATTTGCTTAATTGGCTTTTACTTTATCACTGTTTTATTTTATTTACATAACAATTGTTATTATTATTATTTTTTATTTATTTTGTACTTATTTTCTGTTAAACATTTACCTTCTTGTATTCCTTTTATTTTGTTTTGTTTGTATCATTTCCTTCTCATTATTATTCACATTCTTTTAGTTACTGTTTAATTTGCTTTGTTTTATAATTGTTCTATTTACAATTAACCATTATTTAATTTCATTGTACTTAATTTATGTCCCTATTTTTTTTTCTTTTATCATTGTTATTATTATTTTGATCCTCTGTTGCTTATTTTGGGAAATAAAGAAAAAAATGAAATTTGGACCTCGCTAATTTTTGGAGTGGGGTTGATGGGATAGGTTTCCTTGTCATTGGCTTGGCTAGATGGTGCGTGGTTTCAGGTCATATGCCGAAAGGTAGATGGGCCATTGCGCTGTGGATTGGTCCCAGCTCTCTCCGGGAGTGCTGGAACCAAAACACAGAGGCATAAATGATTCTTTCTCTGTACTTAACGCTGGCAAGTCGATAATAGGAATGTTCACTTCGTGTAAGTACTGTTGAGATACTTTCGCGGCGTGAGGTCGGGCATTATCATGGATAAGAAGAAAGTCATTTCCAATAAAGCTAACATAAAGAACAACAAAATCTTGGAGAATCACTGAGAATAACTGAGCACCCTTGGTATCCTATACGGGTGCTGAAGATAAATTCTGCATAACGCTAATTGGATCTCTGCCATATTATCTCACGACCATCTGGAGACCGCATCTGGACTCATCGGTAGATAAAACACGCCTTCATTATTTTCTACCCCAGTGCTCGTGAATTCTGGCAAACTGAAGTCGCGCAATATGATGACGTCCAAGGAGTTCTGGGCCTCTGGCAGGTCTACGACTATTAAGATTGGCTTTTCCGAGTCTTCGTCTAACTGTTCGTTCGCTTACGTTGGTTTGCCGGACGTTCTGAAGCCGATTTCTGATTTCAACAGTTGTAGCATGACGATCTCGCAGATTTTGTAAAGTGACGAAAACAATCATCATGTGCGCTAGTTCTGCGTTGGGGGCCAGTTGTAGGACGTCTGGTGTAAGCTCCAGTTTCCAAAAAGCGTGTAAAAATATGAGCTTTTGGATACATGATACTGTTGGTCAACATTACGCTCACCTCATCCGTATTTAAGCAACTCCATAATAACAGCCGCTGTTTGGGGATTCACAGCCTTACTTTTTGGACTAAATGAACGTAATACTACTTTAACACGATTTTCGATCTGTCAGATTTATCAAAACAATGAAAACAACACTTTTTTCTTCAATTGTTTTTAAAAAATACTTAAAACATGTTGTTTTGTTTGTGTGTAAGATATTATAGTAATAAAACAGCACAAATCGTTAAAATTCTATCGATCGAAGTATAATGTTTGTTAGTCTAGTCCATAAGCTTAAAATGGTGTTAATTCTACATACTTGTATTAAAATTATGTGGTTTAGCTCATTCGATCCGGAATAATGTCTAGATCATTGTGCCAAATAATTAAATTTGCCCATAAAAAATTCCAAAAGTTATAAACAATTAAACACAAAAAAAATAGTATTTGGTTTGTAGCTTATTGTTCGTAAATTACAAAATTTTTCGAAATTTGAAAAAAAGATCCTTAAAGAGGAGGATATTTCCAATAAAAAAGTCCTAACTCCCAGAACTCTCCATTATTTATAATTTTAATTTAACGCTGAAAATAACCCTCCGCGCGCTATTATTAGGTTGCGCGCACGGCCTCGAAAGCGAGTACGTCACTTAAAGTACTTAAAGTTAATTGAATAATCTAAAAAAATTATTGTATAATCTAAACACTTTAAAGAATTGATTCCCGTTGGAATTTTTCATAAAAACAAATTTTCCAATATGCTAGACGATTGTTAATTAACAAAATTTTTTCAAACTTCCTTCGTAGTTCTAAACTAAAAAAAATGTTGAAATAATTGCCGTAAAATTATTTCGCTTCGTGGAGCTCTTCTTATATACATACCTAACAAGATTGCGTCATCAAAGTTTTAAAAATGTTAATACTTTGTTTATAATAAGTAATGTAAGTTAGTAAAAAATGGCAAATCAGTCATTTATTGTTAACTTGAAAAAATTATTATAAAAAAAGTATTAACATTTTTAAAACTTTGATGACGAAATCTTGTTTTGTATGTATATAAGAAGAGCTCCACGAAGCGAAATAATTTTACGGCAATTATTTAAACATTTTTTTTAGTTTAGAACGATGAAGGAAGTTTGAAAAAATTTTGTTAATTAACAATCGTCTAGCATATTGAAAAATTTGTGTAAAAATTCCAACGGGAATAAATTCTTTAAAGTGTCTAGATTATACTATATTTTTTTTAGATTTTTCAATTAACATTGAGTACATAAAAAAAATTTTTTCAAGTGGCGTACCCGCTTTCGATGCCATGCGCGCAACCTAATAATTGCGCGCGGAGGGCTATTTTCAGCGTTAAATTAAAACTATAAATAATGGAGATAGAGTTCTGGGAGTTCGGACTTTTTTATTGGAAATATCCTCCCCTTTAAGGGACTTTTTTTCAAATTTCGAAAATATTTATAATTTACGAACAATAAGCTACAAACCAAATACTATTTTTTGAAGGTGTTCAATTGTTTATAACTTTTGGAATATTTTATAGGCTAATTTAATTATTTGGCACAATGATCTAGACATTATTCCGGATCGAATGAGCTAAACCACATAATTTTAATAAAAGTATGTAGAATTAACACGATTTTAAGCTTATAGACTAGACTATGTATTGATACCTGGTAAATTTATCTTGTTTAAATTCTCAATTGTTTTCTCTAACAATTTGATAAGGGATAAAAACATTTTTGTCGATCTAAAGATGGTATTGAGAATGGAACGCTTTTTGTAAAATATTTTCTACTTTTCAGTTCGATCTGCTACAAAACCGTATTTTTTTAAATTATTATTTATTCTTTAAAACTCGAACACAATGTTTTGTTTACCCACTTACTTCAGCGGTTGTAGCATCTCGGGATATCCAAATTATTACGGAAAACGTGCTCTGCTTAATAATTAGATTTATTCAAATTACCGGAGTAGGTAGATACAGCAAACACTCTATCGCAACGGAATCTTTAAATAGGTAAACAAATCGCGGAAATTTAATACCGTTATTGCTTCACAAACTTATTTTTATTATTTACCAAGTTCAAACAAATTTCAAATTCATTATTCAAAATATTGTGATTAGTCCATTTAGTACATTTTTTAATTCAAAATAATTTGCCAAACTGAATAACCAACAGGATTTAATTCTGGGCTATTAGGCGGCCACATCTCTGGCTCAACATAATCCGGCAATTTTCATTCAAGTACATCCTTTTACTGAGGGAAATGTGCGGCGGAGCACCATCTTGTAGGACTACTTTAAGTTCAGGTAATAGTGGCTGCAAAATTTGCTGTTGGCATGTTTGTGAATTAATGTTATAAATGAAACTAAATGTTTCTAATTAATTCCATATTTTTCAAAACATAGTTGTAAAGCGTAATAATATATATTCTTTGATATCTGTCAGACTGGAATTAGTTTATTTTGCGATCAAAAGTTGCAAATACTTTCAAATTGATTGATACAGTTTAAAAGTATCCGAGTTTTCCCAAGTTGAAATAAAATTTTCCGCAATTATGTGACTTCCTTTAAAAATATAAAAATTCCTGGTCTAAGAAGTTTCCATCTGTCTCAAACAAGATATGAATAACTAGGATACTGGAGATAGAATAATTTCCATACAAAAGAGTTATTAGGTAGTTGGCCGTCTTTTCTTTCAAAGTTAATTTGCTTTCTTATATACATCTATATAGAAACAGAGTTTTCCATATTACAGAGGAACATTTTAAGCTTTAAAAAAGAACGAGCTATTTACTGCAAAATAAAACTGCATTGGAGTATCGATTTATTGAAACAACGACAAGCTGTAAGCAACTGTCAAATCAAGATTCTCGAATGTCAAAAAAAATAGGACAATTGGACATCTTGGATGTTTTTAATAGACTATAACTCAGAAAGTATTGAATATTTTTATTTTGAAATTGGGAAATGTCAATTGGACCTGCAATGCATTTGAGGTATACTTGAGATCTGTGATGTCATCACAGTCGCGGTGACGTCATCACATTGAAAAAACTTAAATGGTCAGGGGCTGGAAATTTAGCTAAAATGAAAGGGTTTTTAGTCTAGTGTCCTTCCTGCTTAAAACGTTGGAGAGACTAATAGACAGATACATTAGAGATGAGGTTTTATCAACAAACCCTTTCCACGAGCGACAATACGCGTATCAGCCAGGCAAGTCAACAGACAGCACTGGATGATCTCAACAGGCTACTAACAAAATCCCTAGAGGACAAAGAGATAGCCATGATAACTTTTGTAGACATTGAGGGTGCATTCAATAATGTATCTACACTGTCAATTACCAAAGCTCTAGAAAAAAAGGGGGTGCCACTCCTCCTTCTGGCATGGAAGGAAACGAGAAGGCAGACTCTCTTGCAAGGGAGGGTGCCGTACGTGTTTCTATCGGACCAGAACCAATAATTGGCATCGCAATAAGTTTTGCCAAACAAACACTGAATACCTGGACGGCAAGAAGAGCTTTAGACTTCTGGCATAATTTACCAGGATTGGTTCATTCAAAGGCTTTCATACATCCTTCGAAGAATGTCTCCAAACAAATGTTAGACTATAGCAGGCATGACCTACGTTGGCTAACAGGTCTTTTAACAGGCCACTGTCATCTAAATCATCAGATGCTAAAACTTGGACTGTCGGAAGATCCGACCTGCCGTCTTTGTCTGGAAGATGATGAATCAGCAGAGCATATAATTTGTGCCTGCCCCGCCGCGGCTCGAATCAGGTATCTGATGTTTGGCAGGGATTCTCTTTCGCCCTCGGACCTGAAATATCATTCACCAAATAAACTAATCGGCTTTGTTAAGAAGCTGAATTTGTTTGGTGAAATCTGAATAGGTGTGAGCCACAATAGACTCTTGCGAGTCGCAGTGGAGGGCCTCATAGACCCACTCATCATAAACCTAACCTAACCTAACCTCCTGTGTCGGTGGATAAACGCCACTTTGGAAAAAAGGGTAATCATATCATCCATTGGCGATACCACCGTCACAGCTAGAGCAGGCAGGGGTTGCCGGCAAGGAGGGGTGTTATCACCACTTCTGTGGGCTATCTTAGTAGACGAACTACTGAAGAGGCTGACATCCAAAGGCATGTATTGCTTAGGGTATGCCAATGATCTCGCGATTATTGTAAAAGGTAAATTCGCAGGTACAGTCTCGGAGCTGACACAAACTGCCCTTAACATAATCAACAAATGGTGCCAAGAGGAGGAACTAACTGTAAACCTTCTTAAAACCAAGATAGTTGTTTTCACCAAGAAGAAAGTACTGAGAGGACTGAAGTCACCAGTTCTTAATAGGGTGGAAATTCCAATTGCCCAACAGGCAAAATACTCGGAAGTCATATTTGACCACAAGTTAACATGGAAACACTTACAGAAAATAATACAAAAAGGTACGATAGCCCTCAATCTGTGCAGAAGAATGTGCGGAAAGAACTGGGGGCTACAACCAAAAATGATCATATGGCTATATACAAGAGTCATCAGAACCTATGGTTCGGTGGTATGGTGGCCAAAGACTCGGCAGGCTGGGGCGATCCAAAAGCTAGGTGGCATCCAAAGGCAAACTTGCCTGGCTGCTTCGGGAGCCATGAGGACAACCCCAACAGCCGCACTAGAAGTCTTGCTGAATCTGCCGCCACTCCATGTCTACATACAAAGTGAAGCCAGGTCAATCACTAATAGACTGACAAGAGGGCAAGCACCCATTAGTAGGCTACACGGTAAGGTATACAACGAGCTAAACAATGAGTTGGATATCGACCCCATAATGGGAATGCCATCAGACGAGATGATTCCCAAGTAAAGCTTCGGAAAAAACTTCAAAACAGTCATAACATGCAGAGAGGCATGGAAGGAAGGACCTCCAATTAATGCAGAAATGGCCTGCTACACAGATGGCTCAAAAACAGAGGAAGGTGTAGGAGCAGGAATATATATAGCCAAGCCAAAGATAAGAGTTTCACTGAGCTTGGGTAAACATGTGACGATATTACAGGCAGAAGTTGCAGCAATACAGCACTGTGGTGGAACAAGGCGCCAAAAATGAGGTAGGCCAAAGAGTTCATCAAGGAACCCTCGCCAGAATTCACGGAGTATCTACTGAGCCAGAATAGGAAAACAATCAGGATCCTGGTTGGGCTCCTTACAGGGTATTGTAGACTTAACAAACACATGAACAACATCGGATTGGCAGAAACAACCATATGTAGGTTTTGCCAAGAAGATGAGGAAACCCCAGTTCACATACTGTGCTGCTGCGAAGGCCTGTCTAGGCTGAGGTTTTCAACGATAGGGGAGGAAAAACCACAACCCTCCCAATATCTGGAGGACCTGAGGTATGCCATCCGTCTAGTAATGAGGACGGGTCTAGACAAGGAACTCTAGAATAACAGGAGGGCATACACAATAGATCTGCAAAGGTCGTAGTGGAGAAGCTCTTAGAAGCACTTAAGCCCCATATTTATCTTATATCTTATAAGGGTTTTTTATTACGAAATGAACGATATACTACAATGAGGTTATTAATGTTAATAATTCTGTAAAATTTTTAATTTAATGTTTATTTTCAACAATAACCAATAGCAATGTGAAATAATTTTATAAGAGGTGTTCAAAATGACCTCATTCAGCTTCAACATATGCGTCGAACCGTCTAAGCAGTTCACATGTGATTTTGGAGGCCATGGGAAAGGTCCGTTAGTTCCAGTTCATCTGTATAGAAATCTGGTATTGATGTAATTGGTTATAATACAGCTGTTATGTGGTGGTGCTCCATCTTGTTGCCATACCATAACTCCTATTTCGCGTAAAGGAATATTCTCCATAAACAAAGGTAGCTCATTGTCCAAAAAATTCAGATATCTCTGACCATTCAAATATTCTTAAAAAAATGGACCTATTAAACACCCATTGGACAACCCACACCAAATATTAATTCCCCATCTAGTTTTAAAGCGAGTTTTCCTTAACCAGTGCGGATTTTCCACTGACCAATAGTGGCAGTTATGGCGATTTACGATCCCATTATTATGGAAACGAGCTATATAAAATTCTACTTAATCAAACACAGTTTACATGGATGGTAATGGTGGTTTTTTAAAATCCTATGAACTGTAGCTGAAAACACTCCAATTTCTGTATTGGTTTTTCATTATTTCTATGTTTAGTATTCGGAAATTAACCTTGCCGCATCTTCTCCTCAACCATAACAATGGTTTCATAAGACGGTGTTCTTCTTTCGGGAAAGCGTTCCGCGTATAAGGCTTGAGCATTTCGAGAATTTTTCCTACATTCACCATAAAGGAACTACATATCTACGTAAATTGGCATTTTTACTACTATATGAAATAAGGATATTTTAAAATTCTGTTTTAAAACTGCAATCTATTTATTAGGAAGAAAGAAATGAGATAAATGCCAGATATCACCAACCACTTCCTAAAGTTAGGTAATACATAAATCGGATTTTGGAATTGCTAAATGCAATTTACGTTTCACCACGCGCTAAGGAATACCTAAGAGTTTGCAGTTGTCAAAAAAAAAATAATTAATATCCCAAGGCCAACTAGCTTTTCTTTTGAATTTGTGAAAACTGGTTGAAAAGTAAAAATAGGCCAACTTCAGGTTTTTTTTTGACATAATAAATGCACCATTAAATTGAAAATTTAGCGATTTATTAACAATAATACCCTAATTCTGGTATATCGTTGAATTCGGGATAAAAAACCCTTTAATTTGAGCTAACTTTCATCCCCCTTATCCATTCAAGTTTTTTCAATGTGACGTCGTCACAGATCTCAAGTATACCTCAAATGATTAGTAATAAGAACGGGTCTAGACAAGGAACTCTAGAATAACAGGAGGGCATACACAACAGATCTGCAAAGGTCGTAGTGGCGAGGCTCTTAGAAGCACTTAAGCCCCATATTTATCTATACCTCAAATGATAGCATTGTCAGCATTTTCAATTAAAAATATTCAGTTATAGGCTGTTAAAAACATCTTGGAGTACCCTGTATACTGTGTGTCTACGTAAGTTGGCAATATATGGAAAACTTTTTTATTATTAGTTTTATCAAAAAAATGTATTCTTTATAAAAATTTGTGCATGTTCTAACACCCAAAATTAAACTACTTCATATTAATTTGTAGAGGAGATGGTCCGAATATGGGCCCCCATTTAATTTTTTTAAAATAACTTTTTTATTTTTTCATTATGATTGTATGTGAAAAGGTTTATGGACGTTGTAAAAACCTAGTGAATAAATTCCAACGATAACTACTCTCAAAAACGTATAATATATTTATGATAAAGAATAACACAAAACAGTGCACATTTCTGATATTTGGTTCATGAGCCCATAAACGACACATAAGACTCTGCACCCAAAGTTCTCCCCTAGTGTCTTGAAAAAAGGGCTCATCACAAAATAAACATGTTGCGTCGTTGCTTTCTGGGACAAACTGTCCAATTTGGTCCATTTCAAGATCATCATCTGCAGGTGCAAATTCCTGTTCTCCATCCTATTCCGAGCTTGGTTCTTCTCTTGTTCTTTTTGTGATCTTCT
This sequence comes from Lochmaea crataegi, assembly GCA_947563755.1. Lineage (NCBI taxonomy): Eukaryota > Metazoa > Arthropoda > Insecta > Coleoptera > Chrysomelidae > Lochmaea > Lochmaea crataegi. Next base: position 8,115,935 of record OX387435.1, read on the forward strand.
TTCGACTTTTGCTGGATTCTACTGCAACTAATTTCCTCTTTCCCTTTCCATTTTTTGTTTTGTTTAATTTTTCTATTGGTATTTCTAGTTCTGTTTTATAAGGAGATGAAGTCATAACTTGTAATTTGGAAGGCTTTCGTCCCCTTGTAGTTACTCGCTTCTTAACCAGTGGAACAGGTAAAATATCGAATGGACTGACTATAGTTTTTAAACACCTTGGTTGGGGATCCAGATATTTGGAACGATTTGGTTGGGAATCTAGATCTTTTGAACACCCTGGTTGGGGATCCAGATATTGGGAACGGTCTGGTTGGGAATCTAGATCTTTTGAACCATCAACATCAGTAATGGTTGAACGAGATTGTGGTTCTTGCAGCTGAGTTTCTGAGCCTGAACTACATGATTTTTCGGATTCAATTCTTTCGGCAGTCTCCGTAAAAACATGTTTATTTAGTGGTCAGATTCCCGTCACTCTGAAGCCATTTACAGCTAGCTCCGTTATCCTGGCACTTCAACAGAGCATTGCCAAGCAATTCAGCCAGATCAAATTGTGTTACTGCTCTGTTATTTATTCTTAACCAAGCCCTAATTTCTTCACTGTAGTAGGATTTAAGTGGCCCCATAAAAGTCTTGTCAAGAGGCTGAAGTTTATGAGTCGAGTGTGGAGGAAGGGATATGATGTAAACATGGTTTTCCGTTGCTATATTTATTACATCCAAATTTCTTGTATGACTGTAATGTCCATCCAATACAAGCAGCACCGGAATCTCTTCAGATGGCTTAACAAAATGAATGAAGTGGTTGAACCACATGATCAATAGATTTTGTTGAATCCAGCCACTGGGGTGAACTGCATAGATAGATCCAGGCGGTGCACCACGCATAAGCTGGTCGTTTCTGTTTTTTCTCGGAAATACAGGGAGGAACAAACTGTCCTCCTGCACTCAATGCTGCAACTACAGTTAAATCCTTGCAATAATTTTGGGCAATCTACTTGGAACAACAGAAAGGCCCGTTTCGTCCACGTTAAATACTCTGTGTGGTCCAAAGTGGTGTTTTTCATACAGCGCCTGAAGGTGGTTAAAAAAATCGGTCACATTTTCCTTGTTAAATTCTAGCGCACGTGCGAATGAAGTGCCAGTTGATCTACGCATAGACAATTGCTCCTTATGCTCCTTAACCATCTAACCAACTGCGACTGGCAATTCCATTTTTAGAGGGATGCTTTATATTATTTCTAATTGACATTGTATAAGCCATTCTTTTTTTGTCCAACCATAAAAGTCTGTTTCCATTTTCAGAATATAGTCGACTAACTCGTTTTCTGCGCCACTTCCAAGAACTGTGTTTCGGCCTAGTTTAGTACTCTCAATAATGATGCTACTAGAAAGGTTTCTAGCTTTTGCTTCCCTTGCCAGCATTTGCAATGTGCTTCTTGGCACATTAAACGTTTTTGATGCAGTTTTTAAGCCCATTTGTCCATTATTGACAAAATATATAGCCTGTTCCATATGTTGAGTGTTCCATTTTTTTCGATCTCTTCCTGGCGAGGATATGATTACTACCTGCAAAAAAGTTCGTACAATACCTTGTTCCGAATATGGGCCCGTGCCCATATTTAACACACTTAGGGGGCCATTAACTACAACTACAACTCGCTATAAAATTAGAGGTTAGGAAAAACCTGTTATTATTAGAATAAAATTAAATGCTGAAATGCAATGTTAAACTCACCCTCTATGACAAACAGCAAAAGCGAACACGAAAAAGTATTGAAAAATGTAAAAAATACGCGATTTAAACTATTGCACGACATAGGACTTTTGGGGAGGCTAGTGAACTCGTGAAACGTGTGATGTTGCGAAAAAGAGTTCGTCACGCGATAACTCATTCAAGCGACTGTGCGCAATCTCTCTTGCCGCACTGAGCTCGCACACCTTTAGATGTGAAAAATTGTCAAAAATGATCAAAAATGTCAAAATTATGAAAAAATAGTTAATAATAATTGCCAAATATAATAAAATTTTTGGAAAATTGTCAAAAATTTTTAAATATGGTCAAAAATTTGGAAAAATGGTCAAAAATTGTCAAAATTTTGAAAAAATGGTTAATAATTGCCAAATATTTTCAAAAATTGTCAAAAACTGTCAATAATTGTCAAAAATTTTGAAAAATGGTTAAAATTTTTGAAAAATGGTCAATAATTGTCAAAACCAATCAAAATTCGTCAAAAATTGTCAAACATTGTCAAAAATGATCAATAATTGTTAAAATTTTGAAAAATGGTCAAAAATTGTCAAAATTTTGGAAAAATGGTCAATAATTGCCAAATACAGATTGCGAAAATCGGGATCTCGCTATCCGACTTATACAAGTACGACAAGGAAAATATGAGCAAAACTACGTGAAAGAGAGAGAAGACTTGTTAGCTCATCGATCAGTCCCCTCTACCAAAACAGTTGGGCGTGTGTTCATCGCCCCCCTATTTCAACCGCTGTTGCCAGAAGCGCAGATTAATTTGTACAAATGATATTTTTATCTCGTTATCGTTAACTTTTTTTTCGAGCTCATGCACTATTAGGTAAAATTAAACACTTTAATCCGGCAACAGTGTCCTTTACATAGAGAAGCAGCGTTGCCAGTTTAGAATGTTTGGTACTTTCTAAGTAATAAATAACTTATTTTGCATTTGACTTTTAACACCGGATAACGGTGTATTTAGTGGGAGAAAATCGAGATTGGTAATATTATTGACTTTTGAAAAATAAGAGAGAGATCAACACAAATAAGAATAAAATAACTGAGTTCAAGAAAAAATTTGGACAAATTACAATCTGCAATAAATAAAATCCGTACACTGCTTTCGATTTAACAATTATTGGTATTTAACATTGTTGCCGCTTGAAATGCCGTTGAAAATTTTAAATCAACGATAGACAAAAATTACGAATAATTTTTACAGATAAGTACATTTGGCAACACAACAGTTAAAATAAATAGGAGGGGACTGAGCACACACCCAACTGTTTTGGTAGAGGGGACTGATCGCTGGGCTAACAAGTCTTCTCTCTCTCTTTCACGTAGTTTTGCTCATATTTTCCTTGTCGTACTTGTATAAGTCGGATAGCGAGATCCCGATTTTCGCAATCTGTATGTTAAAACTTTTGAAAAATTGTCAAAAATGGTCAATAATTGTCAAAGACGGTCAATAATTGTCAAAAGTCGTCAAAAATGTTCAATAATTGTTAAAATTTTTGAAAAATTGTCAAAAAATTTTAAATATGGTCAAAAATTGTGAAGAATTTGGAAAAATCGTCAAAAACTCAAAATTTTGAAAAAATGGTTAATAATTGCCAAATATTTTCAAAAATTGTCAAAAATTTGGAAAAATGGTCAATAATTGTCAAAATTTTTGAAAAATGGTCAAATTTTTCGAAAAATTGTCAAAAATTGTCAAAATTTTAAAAAAATGGTCAATAATTATAAAAAACTGTCAAAAATGGTCAATAATTATTAAACATTGTCATAATTTTTGAATATTCAAAATTTTTGAAAAATTGTCAAAAATGGTCAATAATTGTTAAAATTTGAAAAAATTGTCAAAATTTTGAAAAAATGGTCAATAATTGCCAAATATGTTAAAATTTTTGAAAAATTGTCAAAAATGGACAATTATTGTCTAAGACGGTCAATAATTGTCAAAAATGGTGAAAAATTCAGGAAAAATGGTCATTCTATTGTGCATAAGAAGCAAGCTTCTGTCCGACGACCGCTCACCTTTTTTTTAGATCAAAGTGTACACCAAAACTTCCTAATCAATCTGAGCTTAACGCATTCAGACAACAGGCAAACATTATTAAAAATTATATACAGAACTGGTTCGTTTGTATATCGACAACCGTATGCCCACCTCTACATTTTCGTGACGAATATTCGCATAGCGGTTTGTTGGGCTTATTCCTTTCCTTAGTGTTTTTACGTTTACGTCTGTGCCTTGAGATGGGAGCGTGTTACATAAAGGTAAACACCACTTAACCAATCTAACATATCCCCTAATCAGACTTCTAAAATAAATGTGCATTTCATGTACTAGATCTGTATATAAATGGTTTCCAAAACTTTTTGCTATAATTTTTTTGGGTTTTTGTTAATGCCACCATTACATAGAATTTCATTATTCAACTCGATGTCGTTTTTTTCTTTCTAGTCCCTTCTTTATTCTGTTCGGCCTTCTTCCAAAATCCCTTAAAAATATTCTCATCACTCTGTATTATAATTATTCTGTTTGTTGGAAGATTATCAAGCAAAAGGACAAAACTGAAGAGGTAAATCAGTGGAGTGAATTTTTATTTTTAAATTCAATCAAGTCGAATGTGAAGGAACAACAGTGTTTCATCTTCTATAGGAACAAACATATACGATAATTTTGCTTGTAATTCAGATTGTCGGTTACATGAACAGCACCTGCTCACTAAAGGCTAAAGGATAATGGATAATATATTTCCCATAACCGATAGCATGATACAAGAGCCATATGTTTAAGCTGACAATTTGTATGGAAGGAATTATGTTGGTAATCCTGAGACAGAATTGATCCATCGGGAAATGATTATAGATTATGGGGAGTATTGTACAATCTCAAGTCTTTTATCTTCTCATCCAACTGTTTGAATTTATACATTTTCGTTGTAAATTGTAGAAATTATTGAGATTTTTCAACAGCATAAATTGTAAAGATAGCAGTTTCAGTACATTTGTCATTTAATTTCCAGATGCAACTATTCAGGTATTTTGTAGAGGCATCTAGAAACACAGAAATACTCAACAACATAATGTAATAAATACCAAATAAGGAAACATAGGGAACATCACCCTGTATAACAAATTTCATTTAATTTAGAATAAAGCAGACGCTGATATGCAAAATAGAGGTCAGAAAAGCAGTTTAAAATATTGGAAAAAGTATTACACAGGAAACGAGTTTCTAAATACCAATTCCGCTGAGTCGGAAGAAACCCACGCGCTAGGAAAAAAAACATGATTTAGCAAATTCTGCTGAAGGGGAGGTAGACCAATCAGAAGATAACATGTGAACCAGAGTAAAAAAAAGCTGACTTTGGGAAATGCACAAAGCCAGGGGAAAAATGGAAAGAAAGTGGCAGTTGAACCGAAGTCACGGTTGCATCTGGATGCGAGTTCGGGTACGCGAATAACGAATTTTTTTGGGGTTCTGTAAGTGATTAAATTAATTTATATTTAAAAATAGTGTTTGAACTTAGAAAATTTCTTTTCAAAATTTAAAGTAAAATCTCCGTCTACTGAAAGCGCTATGAGTGTGTTTTCGATAACAGGGGTGGTGATCGCACACAAAACCACACAAGAACACTCAATATAGTCATTTATTAATAATTCCATATCAAATTTTTATTCCAGAAAATCGTCAGATTATGTCCTAGGGAATTCAATGATGTGACATCACCGGCCCCGACAAACAAGCATAGTGAAAAGTCAAAAACACCTCTATGAGGTACATAGAATCGAACTAAAATTAATATTGCATAGGTTCATCAAGTTCTCGATTCTTTGCTTACAAAAAAAAACATACGAAATCGTGCAATTAGACAATAATTTAATTAAATTATAATCACACCATCCATGGCACATAAGAACACTCAAATAAACACAAAACGACCAAGAACACACAAACAGATATTCATTCATTTGTTTGGGTTGTGCTCAACAGCCCAGGCACTTGGACTGAATCTTTGTACCATTTCCCATATTTTCTACATCCATTCCAGAAGCCTCGTGTCTTCTATATAAGCCACTTGTTTGACTGGGGGGAATTTTGAGTAGTTCTTAGATGCAGAGTATATGAGTAGGTGTTTCCTCCCTTAATTCACATTTTCTTCAAACAAGTTCACCGATTTTTCCCATTTTATATAGATGTTTCCTCTGGGTACAGTATTCAGTAACCAGGTCGGTAACTGTTTTTAAATGTCTTTTATCCAGTACCAATAACATGGTTGTATGAAGGTGTCTTTCTGTCAACCTCCATTTGAATTGGCGTTCTTTATCTAGCCAGTACCGGCTTTCTCCTCTTATGCAATCCTTTGTGATTCCACAGATAGGTTCCGGAACTATGAAGGTTCCTTCAGAGCAAACTGGTCCGCTAGTCATGTATAACACTGTGTTGAATTGCACTTTTGTGCTGACCCATTTCTGTGTTGAAACACTGACGCACTAGTTACTTCTCTCACAGATAGCACAGTAGCAAATAAGGGCAGGCTCAATAGGATAGACTTCGCGTATGTTTTGAGGGATAAAATATGACACACCAAACAATAACAAATGAATTTTTGAACAATTTGAATATTGTGTCGTGATACAATATTGTGCTCACACTGTGTTGATACGGGAAACAGTGTCGGTGTTATTGTGTTCACAGTGTTACCCATGAC